>CM057450.1:1459046776-1460345526 GCA_016271365.2 Neoceratodus forsteri | reverse complement strand
ATCCATTTCTGACTCTCCCTATGAAGCTGCCAAAACTGAAAAGGGGTTACTAGTTTCCATTTCTACTGAGATAGGCCCTGTAGAAGGTTTCAGATTCCGAGAGGACCTTCTTACTGGGATCGTAACTGGGGGTCTTATAATTTCAGGGACTTCTGCCTCGTCCTGTGCTACAGAACCACCAGGAGAAGGCATATAGGATCTCTGAGGCAGTGCTTCTGAACTTGTTCCCTGTACCAGATCCGTGACAGGTTGCCCCCCAGGGTCATTATTGTCTGCTCCCAATTCTAGATTGGTTAGGTCTATATTTGTGACCAGGTCCTGTGCCTTCTGGATCAAAAAGTCAGGGCTGCCACTAGAGGCCTTATTTTTTGCTGCCCACTCACACTCAGAAAATACATGACCGATACCCTCACATAGGTCACATTTTGTGAAGTTAGCACATTGAAATGCAATATGACCCACTTCCCCACAGTTATCAAAGCTAGGTTTGTCACAGGAGCTAGATAAATGTGTCCTGGCCCCGCATTTATAACAAGCGCGAGGCTGCCCCTGCATAAAAACATAACCCTCTATCCCTTCCTAAGAGAAAGGAGTTTGGAATGTGTTCAATCCCTTTTTCAGTTTGCCTTAACTTAACTTTAAATCTCCATCCCCCAGTCCAGAATTGCTCCGAATCTAATATAGCCTCAGGCAAACTCAATATTTCACATTTTTGAGACAACCAGTATGAAATATCGTCCACATGAACTCCTTCGTTTCGGAACATGATGGTAACAAATTTTATTAATGGTTTTGTCAAAGAAATGACCAAAAAGGGTGTCCATATGGGTGAAAATTTCACCTGGTTGTATCTTTCCCAAAAAAAGGTCTAGTGCATAAGCTGAACGAAAACTTACATCAAAATTGTCCTCCCCAGATATGTTAATAAATGCAAATACCTCCTTGGGTGAAAAATGCAAAGATTCCTTTAACAAACATTTCCCCACATACAACCTGTCCAGTCTAACCTCCAGATCCCCTTTGTATCGTAAACGGACCGCATTCCTGTGAGGGGTTGCTTCTTTTTTAATTTTAGCAAAGAGGTCTGACATCAGGGGTTTCTCTGTTACTGGAGTCTCCTACCCATTTTCCCCCCATTGTACTTCTCCTAAATCAGGGGTAAAAGTAGAATTAGAAATAACCACAGAAGGTTCAACCTGCAAGGCCATCTCAACAGGCCTGACCCCCCTTCAGAAACTGCAACCAAGGTAGGTAGCTTCGGTTGCCACACAGGGTTCATTCTGTGAAAAATTAAGTTTTGGATCCCAGTCAGGTGTTGGATGCCAGGACCCTTTCTCCAGTGTCCAACCTGCCTCACTTAATGCTTTTTTTGGAGACCAAGTGTCTTCTATTAGGGGCTTCCTCAAAGGAACTGTATCCGAGCCCATCTGATCCTTTTTAACCCTAGTCAAATCTTCTGTCTGTTTTTCAATAGGTATCCCCAGGTTCCATTTAGCAAATACAACTGAAACCCTTTTTTCCTTCCCCTCTTCTCCCAATTTCTCTTGTCCATATGCAGATCATTTTAGAAAAGAAAATTCTGAAACCCCCTCTTGCTGCCGAGGGTCAGTTTGAAAAACACAGTTCTTCTCAGCTAATACTATTAGGGATAAGGGAGGCTTTACTGTCCCTCAAAATATGAACCCTGCAGCCCTAGACAATGAAACCACTTCCCAAGGGCTCAGAGCCTCCAGGCTCCTTTCGGGCCACATCGGGTCTTTCCCGATTCCCTTAGCAACCAAGAAGATGCTTTCAGACTCCGTGGTTGCTTCAAACTCTTCCAAAGGCTGTTGGCCCTGAATCTGCCTCGATTCCACTGTGTCAACCTTTCCAATAATGTCATTAGTGTTTCCAACTTGCACCTCAATAGTCTTCATGTTACACTTACCCATCCACTCGTCTCTTGGATGTTGCAACACCAGCTCCTCCTGATTAACATCCATCCTGCAGGTAATGACAACCGGTTCCTTTGCACCAAGTGCCCAAATTTTCCTCAAAACTCTTTCCTGCTCTAGTTGTAGTTCAATTAGCTGCTCCTGTAGTTGCAGTTCAATATTCAGTTGTGTTGCCATATGTTTAGTGAGCTCCAGATTTACGGAACCAGATAAATCCTTCGTGGATATAAACACTTCACTTTCCTCCATAATTTGAACCAGTGCCGACTGATCTTCAGGCATACTATTCTCTTGTAATTGCAATGGGAATTCTCCCCGCACGTCCTCTGCTGCCGCTTCCATCCTCCACCGAGTCTGACCACCGAGTGATAAGATTCACCGTCGCAACAGCCCCCTACTGCCAGCAAAGCAGTAGGTGAGTTCCCCCGGTGTCCTGGATGAATTTTCCTCATTCACTAAAAATACCACCAACAGCTTAATCTGGTTCAAGGTCAGTTGGCATTCATCTGTATCCCCTCCCCGGGTCGTGCCTGAAAATAGGCAGGATTTGTCTAGTGCACTTACCCAGTCAACAAAAACTAAATAAATAAATTATGGGTCACTCACTAGCATGCCTCAATAGTGGTGTTTGTGACAGTGTCTTTCACAACATGCGGATGCTGAGAGTGCATCAAACAGGCATGCGAAACTTTGTATACAGGGTATATGAAGTCCGACAAGTTGTCAATCAGTACACTTGTTTAAATGACTTATTGCAGCTGGTGACATGCAGGGTGCCATCACATTTCTCAAACAGCTGCAACGCGTGACTTCTGTACCAGACACAACTATTTATCAGTCAACAAGTTCTGCTGAAACATCTGTTTCTGTGTTAGAAACTGACATACTGAAACAGTACGGCAAAGAAATTGCAAAATGTGAGCTGGCAAAGGCTCAGAAGTTTGACTCTGTATGTGTGTCATTTGACCGTCTGCTCTACAACAAACAGTCACAGTGCACCTTGAAACCTTGTCACCATACAATGACATGTGGTTCTGTCTCTCAGCATTTTTGCTGATGAAATCTGACTTTCAGTTACAGACCACCATTCTGCTGTGCAAACACTGTTTCTCCAAACTAAAGTCCAACATTCTGCCACCAAGGTCACTGTTGAATAATATGGAGGCACGTGTTACACCAAGTGAGATTGCGACATTGAATATGTTTGAACGCATTCTAATTCAGACAATGAAACCATTTCAAACCATTCTACGTCTGAATACAAAGACATGGAACATTCCACAGAAAGAACTCATTAGATCTCTAAAGGGTTCCGTGATGTATCTCCCACTTCCTCTACAGGAAAATGTGGAGGCAATCTCTATGGAAAATAGTTTGGTGATTCTTGTAAATGGTGTTCCAACTAAGTCCAAGGTCATCTGGCAATATGTTGTCAATGTACAGAAGGTAAAGCTTGCTCTTAGTTATTTAAAGAGTAACAATCCCTTTTATGCAGACCTTGACATAGATCACATGACTAGTCTCTCTGTTCAACATGATCTCTTAGAAAAAAACTAAGCCAATGATTGAGAAGGTCAGTGGACAGACAAGTGACAATGTGTATGAACAGTATACAATTCACCCACTACATGGCAGAGATCCAGTAGGAGATAACATTGATCTGTATCAAATGAAACAGGTGGAAGGTGAGCCTGTCAGCACTTGGGAGGCAACACTAGAAACACACTGTTTCCCAGACTTATTTCCAAAAGGGTCAGGTGGATGGCTAGATGAAAGGGAAGTGCATGTACAGGGTGCTGAGTACCGCACTAGCCGTGTGCTCAGTAAAGATGGCAAATTCAGATGTAACATACAGTACCTGTTTCATCTCATCTGGGAGAGTGAACTTATCATTTTGTCTGCGTCTATTGCACATTTTGGTCATCTCATAACTCCACTAGATGGAATAACAGCTGCTCAATTTCTAGAGAAATTAAAGCAGAAAGATGAAAATGTGCAAGTGAAACTGGCTTCCATACTTTCAAGTCTACGTGGCACCAAAGAATATTGGTATCGCAGACACTCTGAAGTGATGACAATGCTGAGAGAGTATGGTGCAGCCACATGGTTTGTCACACTTAGTTGTGCTGAATATGCCTGGGACAAGCTCGTTGAACTGTTGAAGTGGGCAAATTCTGATGCTGATGGCATTTCATCAATGACTGTTTGAGAAATGTGTTAACTTGATCCTGTGTCTGTCCCAAGACATTTTTACAAGCAGTTCCATGACATTCTGACTTTCATATTATCAAAGGACACTCCACCTCTTGGTACTGTGGAGCATTATTTTTGGAGGACAGAATATCAAGTACGGGGTGCTCCTCATATTCATATGTTATTGTGGATCAAGGATGCACCAAGCATAGGTGAACATGAAGCAGCACAAGTGCTAGCATTCCTCAAGCAATATATCACTTATCACATTCCAGACAAGTATGACAGTCCTACACTATGGAAGTTGGTACAAAGGTTCCAGTGACATATTTGTGCAAAATACTGCCTGTGAGTATTAAAGAACAAATGTAATTGGTACACACGATGTCACTACGGATTCCCTAGACGAGTTTGTCAGGATGGTTCCATGAATGAACTTTTTCAGCAATGTGACACCACTTGAAGGCAAAATCAACCAAGAGGGTATATGAGTTACCTAGAGATAAGAAAGAGGTGTACATCAATGACTACAACCCAACTCTTCTCCTAATGTGGAAAGCAAACATAGATGTTCAGTTTGTGGCTGACAACTCATTGGCCCTGGTGCGGTACGTGACTTCGTACATAACCAAGCATGAGCAGACTAGCTTGCAAGATCTTTGGGAAGATATTGCCAGTTCATGCAAGAGCCTGACATCTCAGCTGTGGTCATTGGGCTTGAAGACCCTTTCACACAGAGAATGTGGATCTTATGAAGCCAGTGACCGTTTAATGGGTACACATCTGTATGGGAAGTCTGATGCTGTCTGGTTTCTCAGTGTGAACTACAAAGAGAAATGCAAATGTGTACTGATTCCCCATGCTGAGACTGAGAAATTCGCTGCCAATAGACCTTCAAAACATAGCTTGAAGAATAACCTGACAGACACATACTACCCCCGTAAAAACAGTGACATGGATGATATGTGTCTCTTTCAGGTGGCTAAGTGGTATGACTACAAGGCAGATATATCACCTGACTCAGCACGGCACATTTACAAGGTGAACGGAGTGGATGGCTGTCTCATAAAGAGACACAATCCATGGCTCATAGACCACTGTAAATTACATCTAGGCACATCGGAGAGCAGAGAGCATTGCTACTTTGCTCTCCTATTCCTATTTAGACCCTGGAGGAACAGTGATACATTTGAGGAAGAATTCAATCTCAGTTATGAGACTTTCAAAACTGAATACTCAAAGACATACATACAGAGACTGGAGGCTGAGAAAGAACAGCTTGAGAAGGCAGAGAAGCAGCTTCAGAAAGACATTCCTGTTAGCTCACAAGACAATCTTGATCCAAAAGGACAAGCTGTTCTAGGAGAACCTCTGCCTTTAAATGCTCCACAAGTGTTAATCTCAGAAATTGAGACTGCCATGGAACATGGAACACACTCCACTGTCAACCCAGCTGACTTGAGAGAAAGACTGAATCAGCAGCAGCATGTAGTTCACTCTCAATTCATTGACGCTGTTTGACATGGCCTACTACATGAAACAAAAAAATGTGACTGTCTTGACTATAAACCACATCTGATCTTTTTTAGTGGTTCAGCTGGCACAGGAAAGAGTTTCCTTATTGAAGTCATCACTGCTGAAATACAGAGCCTGACAGGGTCATCAATGTCTGTTGCTGTTACTGCTTTCACAGGACTAGCTGCATACAACATTGGTGGAGTTACATTACATTGTCTCTTTATGTTGCCAGTGGAACATGGCAAAACAGGAAAGTATCGTAAACTGTCATTTGAGGTTGCATCTCAGCTCCGTTCCATATTCACAAAGATGAAGTTACTCATCCTTGATGAAATCAGCATGGTCTCCAATGTAATGCTTGCCTGTATACACCTACGTCTATAGGAGATCTTAGGTACTGGCAATGGAGTACCATTTGGTGGCAAAAGTATTATTGTACTGGGGGACCTTTTACAGCTTGCACCAGTTAATGCAGAGCATGTGTTTGCAACTCTGACTGCCAAGCAAACTAAGAACATACTTGGCTGCATTGCAGGTTATAACATTTGGGAGTTATTCGCCTATGTTGAGTTGTATGAGCATATACGCCTAAGTGGTGATCTGGCTTACAATTCACTTTTAGATCAAGCTCGTACAGGTTCTCTATCACCAGAACATGTTGCTATGTTAAACGATCGGAGAATCAGAGTAGATACTACATCCATAGAAACAGAATGTAATGTTTCAGCGATGTGTACTCTACAGACACACACATAGTGTGTCTTATGCCATGACTAAACAAATGCACTGAGTTCAACAATGTTATGCTACTGAGAGAAAACCAAGAAATTCTAACTCTGCATGCTGTTGATACAGTTGATGGTGTCATTCTCAGTCGCAACCTAGTAGCAAAGATGACTGAATGACTCACTGAACTAAAGTCAGATGTTTCACACACAGCTGGCCTAGAAGCTGTTCTTACACTTTGTAGGAACTCACGTATCATGCTATGACATAATCTCGATGTTGAACGAGGCATGGTAAACGGTGCCATGGGAAACATCACTGACTTTGTCTACAATGTCCAGAGGACATATATCGAGACACTTGTAGTTCACATTGACAACATGGAACAGCCTGTTCAGATAGAATGTTCCTGTGTGAAATTTCAGGTATTTAAGGATATCTATGTTGTAAACAGGAAACAGTTTCCACTATGCTGTTTCTATTCACAAAGCTTAGGGCTTGAGTTTGGATTCAGCAATGGTGGACATAGGTACAGACATTTTCAAGGATGGCAGTAGCTATGTGGCACTTTCACGTGTCCATAGTCTTTCTGGGTTGCACATTATAACTCTCGTACCTAAGAAGATCCGAGCTGACAAGCGATGTATTGTTGAGTACAGCAGGTTATGTACTCTCCATCAGCCACAAATGTCTTTAATACCACTGCCTACATATATGGCTGTCTCACATCGTGCAGTCATATCTACACGTGTCAGCAAACAGGCATGAGCTTCCACAAGTGATTCAACTCTAAAGAGTTCAACAAAGGTCACAATATCAACTAAACACTCAGAGCCAGCTGTTCATCGTAAATCAGTTAGTGTAGCTGCTGTGCCAGTCTTTGACAACAGCACTAGAGTGAACTGCTATGCTAACTCAGCTATTCAAGTTTTTCTCCATATGCCACACTTTATGCAGGCAATATCTGCTTCACAAGACACTCCCCCCTAGCAAAGGCATTGAAGCAGATTATCAACATGACTTCTGACAAGTCTAACAATGTACAGTCACTAACACCACTACGTCAGGTGTTAGGTACATATGTCGGATGCAGTAAATTTGCTGCAGCCATACAGCAAGATACTAGTGAGTTTATGATGGCCATCATAAATAACTTGGATGAAGATGGCAGTCCAGTGTGCCAGTACTTCACTGTGTCATATGCAACCAAATATGTGTGGGTATCAGGTGGTCATTCATAGTGTGAAACCACAGAATACATGCTGTGGATTACTCTTTTTGTCTCTCAAGCCAAAAAGGGTCAAATTTCGACAGCTATTTACCAATGCTCAATGTGGTCCCTCCTGTAAAAGGTGTGGAGGCAGATGTACTCAGTCCATACGTCTCAGGAGTTCGTCTCAATATCTGTTGCTTATATTGCACAGATTTTACTCCAACAGGCTTAGAGTTGACAGTCCTATCACAGATTACACAGCTGGTAGAATAGTTTTTAGCCAATCAGTGTTTGACACTCACAGTGTAGTCTATCATCATGGTCAATCCATGCATTCTGGCCATTACACCTGTTTGCTAAGGTACAGAAGTGGATGGGTAGAGTGTGATAACTCTACAAGCAGTTTTAAACAGAGACTGCCATGACACTTAAAAAATGCATATCTTCTAATATTGAAGAATTATAATGACCTTCATATTTCAGAAGAATAGCAGACAACATGTGGCATTTTTTAATGACTACTTTGTGACAGAATCAGTCGTAGGCAGTACAATTGTTTCCAATCTATGACTCTCAATAAACCGTAGCATATCAACAAAATGATATACTGGCAGAGACATTTCATGCACTATGACATCTAAGATCTTGTGTGGATCAGTGACAACATGGAAGTTGTTGTAGTGGCTTCAATCGGCGCCAACAGTATTCATAGTCACTAGAGAAACCATGCTTACATGTCTATTGAAGATTGTACATGTCAAAACAGAGTTCTTTCTGGCTCCCCTGTTCTGTACATTTCTTTTCTTGTAGGTGTATCATACCCATACATAACAAGAAGTTGTTGCCAGTTGCTAACTTTTTGCCTCTGCAGAGACACAAAAGTTGTCCCTTATCATTTTAAATAAGTGTGTAACACGTCTCATTCACCAAAGAGAACACTCTGTCACAAGTTTTCTATCACCGTTTTTTTTTTTGTCTATTATCTGTTGACTTCTTGACAACATCAT
This sequence comes from Neoceratodus forsteri, assembly GCA_016271365.2. Taxonomy (NCBI): domain Eukaryota; kingdom Metazoa; phylum Chordata; order Ceratodontiformes; family Ceratodontidae; genus Neoceratodus; species Neoceratodus forsteri. The sequence continues at coordinate 1,460,336,935 of CM057450.1, read as the reverse complement.
TCTTTCACCATGCAACAGTGTTGAACTATGCCTGATGTATTTGTTACACTGAAACTGTACATATGTAAATATAAAACTCTTTAGTCATAATGAAGCAAGTGAAATGAAGCAAGTGTGAATACTGAAGTATTGCAGCTTATTATCAAATGACTCTTACATACCTATGTAATGACATGTAAATAATATTTACATTCTCATTTTGTCTCACCATTGTTGTTAACTAGTTTAATTGTTCTAGTAAAAGTGTTACTATAAGAGTCAAGTAACAATTTATCCTTAACATATAATAGAATACTATAGTGATTAAGTTCAGTGACCCATATCTTTCATAAAAACAACATGCAACACATATTCGTTATTTACTAGTTCAGAACTGATATAGTAACTAACAATCATTGAAAGAAATGTATATTGTACCTATAATAATATGAAATCTGTTGTAGTTGTCATACAAGTAAATGTAATCTATGTTAATAATACTGGAAATTGTAAATCAGACACTTTTACTGATCACAACGCACTTCATACCTGTTCCTGACAATGTTTATGATTGCCTCTATTGAGGGGTCAGGTGGGAATTTTCCATATGCACCTAGTCAGTGATATTTCTTAAAATATTTAACTGAACATACCAGTTATCTAATGTCACTGAAATCATAAAATTTTTATATTCTATTACTTGAACACTTAGCATCTGGGTTTTCGCCCACCCCAGGCACATACACATTATCAGTCACACAATAATAACAAATCATCACTGTTTCATGTGTGTAATCACTGCTTAGAAGCTCCTGACATACCTTCATTAATGTAGGACAGGACAAAGGGACAAGACATGATTGGAACATTCAACTACTTAAAAGGTATAAATAATATTGATAACCAAAGTTTCTTCAAGCTGAGTGGCAAACATATCATGAAGGGGCACAGTCTTCAGCTTGATGGTGGGAGGTTTAGGAGGAATGTCAGAAAGCACTTCTTCCCACAAAGAGTAGTGAACACTTACACTGTGCTGCTAGAATAGGTCACCTCGTTAAAGACAGTGACCAGCTATAAAAGGGCCAGGTATATGCATGGGGGAAGATAAGAATCATGCCTAGGGAAGATGGGAGGACTGTGCAGGGATAGCAGAGACATTAGCTCAAGATGCGGACCCTGCAATATGAACAGACTTAATAGACCACATTGCCTTCTTCTACTGCCTTCTTTCTATGCTGTATTTCCATATGTACATACTTATTCCAATTCATATCATCTACTTACTATTCATGACACACATTTAGATGTATTTTTATTTATTTATTTATTTATTAAGCATCAGTTTACAACCTTTGAGCCAGATGCTCGTTTACAAAGGTACCTCGTCACAGAGAGGACAATACAGTGATAACAACTTGGTACAGAGAAACAGTGTACAGTTTTTTTTGAGGATACAGGAGGACAAATGAGATCAACAATTTAGAACATACAGGATTGGTGACGTTAACATTATTCAGGGTAATAACAAGCAATGATTACACACATGCAATGATTGTATTGTGAGACTGATTTTGTAAAAAAATTTTAATCTTAATTGGCCCTTTCTCAGTTTCACCAATTGACAATAAATCTTTTTTAAACTTAACCACCTGTGTTAAGTCTTTATTGAACCATAACATAATAACATTAGAATGTAACTGTTGTTCCTTTGAAGCATGCAAACCAACTGGAAGAAATAGTACCATACATACGTGTCCATGGGCTTATTTTTTGCTATGGCTCTCCACTCAGTATCCACCACATGGGCTAGTGTGTGGTGCATTGCCTGATACAGTTCCCGTAATTCCTAAGTGTGTTAAGTAGTCTGTATCACCCTTAGTTTTCCCTGTGCCTCTCCAGTCAGCGGGCAGTAGCTGCTGTAGCGAGGTATGGTACATCACTATCTAACACTATGCATCTGTGGCTATACACTCAGGATGCAGCAACTGCTATGTGTGCTGCAATTCCCTAGCTGAGCCCATGCAACTCCTAACTGTGCTAACTTCACTGTACCTACAATTACAGAGGTGTGTCTTTGATCTCCAGTGCCTTATTGTTCCTGGGGATCACCACTCATGATGCAGTACAAATTATTTTGGGGGGAGCAGCATTAGCTGCCTAAATCCATGCAAATCCAAACTGAGCTAACTTCAGTATCCCTGCAATCAGTGATGTCTACCATTGATGTCCATACCCTCACCTGCGTTGTGTATCTCCACTGAGATGTCCATACCCTCACCTGTGTTGTGTATCTCCACTTACAATGCAGTACCTGCTGTCACATTTGAAGACACATTACCTGCCTGAATCCATTCAAGTGATAACTGTGCTATCTAGACTGTTCCTGTAATCAGGGAGCTGTACAACTGATGTGCATTGCCTATCTTTTCCTGTGGCTGTTCACTCAGGATGCAGCAAGTGGTCTACAAGTGCAGTTCCCCCATGACATTGTTCATCTCCATGAGCTTTTTTGTTATGTACTCTCCACTCAGTATGCAGTATGTGGGCTAGGGGTTTGGACATTGCCTGACATAGCTCATGTAATTCCTAACTAAATTAACTAGTATGTACCACCCTTACTTTTCCTCTGAGTCTGCAGTCATAGTGCAGTAGCTGGTGTAGAGAGATATGCGACATTGCTAAGTCCATGAAGCTGTGGCTGTACAGTCACAATCAGTAACTGGTATGCATGAGAAAGTTGCCTGGGTGAGCCCATACAAATCCTAACTGTACAAACTTGTGTCAACCAACAAATACAGAGGTGTACCATTGATGTCCATTGCCTGAGTCTTGCTGTGCATCAGTACTCATGATGCAGTATGAAGTGTTTTCACTTAACATGCAGCAAGTGGTCTGGAGGTGTAGTCCCCTACCCCATGAGACTGTGCAACTCCTAAGTGTACTAACTCTTGTACACCTGCAATGACACTCCTAAGTGTGCTACCGTCTCTACAGCTGCAATGACAGAGCAACACTATTCATGTCCATAGACATATTTTTGCTGTGGCTCTCCACTCAGTATGCAGTATGTAGACTAGTTGTATATTATTTCTGACACTTCCTGCTGATTGTCTGTGATTAGTCCTGTTGTCTTGGTTCTCCCCCCTACTTCCATGTGTGTGTGTGTGTCTCTGTTTGCCAGTGGTGCTCAGGGTGGCATGGGATGAATGACATTTATGCTTTTGAACCATAACACAGAATGTCCTCACTTCTGTCACTGTGGAACAACACTAACTAATGCAGTAAACAGAGTGCTTCTTTCTAATTTCCCTTCTTTTTGAGAATTACTCTGACAAATATTGAATGAAATACAGTGGCAGGAGTGCGGGCCCCGCTCTCCCATCACGTGATGCCTTTTCACATACTAACACAGTGTCCATAAACGTGCTCCCACCACATCATGTCTTGTCACATAGTAACACAGTGCCAGCAAACGCAAATGGTAACATGCATGGTAATACAAAGTGAAACACAAAGATAAACAGCACTGAGAAATAGTGAATGTAATACAGCAATGGGAGCATGGTGCCCTTCAGGCCCCAGGCTCCCACCACGTCATTTCTTGTCACATAGTAGCACAGTGCCAGCAAACGCAAATGGTAAAGCACATAGTAACACAAAGCGAAACACAAAGATAAACAGTACCGAGAAATAGTGAATGTAATACAGCGATGGGTGCACGGGGCCCTTTGTGCCCTGTGCTCCCGCTACATGTTGTCTTGTCACATAGTAACACAGTGCCCACAAACACAAATGGTAATGCGCATAGTGATGCAAAGCAAAACACAAAGATAAACAGTACTGTAGACACAAATGGTTAAAATTACAGAAACATAAGCGCAAATGAAAACGCAAAGGGTGACGCACAAGGTGGGGTAGACAGGAAAAGTAAGTGAAACAGGTACAGAACCACAAGCAGAAGCATTAAGGGTAACAGTTATGTAAACGCACACAACAGTTTTCCCCAAAAGCTGCATATAGAAAGACAGTGCGTACAAAGAATGTATGCATAATAATGGCTCTCGGAACAGAAAATGAGGACTTGGAATACTAAATTGCTTATATCTCAGGAACCGTACGACATAGAAAAAAAGATGTAAAAATCATATGAATGATCACTTTACTGGCTAGTTTTGTACTTAACCCCTGTAAGGGGCTAAGCATTTTTCCGATAAAAAGTCCGTTTTTCACACCGTTTCTGAGATACGGGCCCTGAAAGGCACGGCAAATGCCATAATGTTATCCTATGGAAAAAAAGACAAATTCGGAGTGCAATAACTTTCCCTCCCTGTAATATTTTTTCACCAAACCACTAAAAGGCACATCTGCAGGATGTTGACTTTCCTCCATCCAAATTTCTTCCTAAAAGACCAAACCGTTGTTTTGCAGCAGGGTGGCAAAGGATTCCTGTAATGTTATCCTGTGGGAAAAAGTGTCAACTTTGGAGTGCCATCACTTTGCCACCATGTAATATTTTTTCACCAAAATACTGAAAGGCACATCTGTGAGATGTTGGCTGTGCTCCCTCCAAATTTCAGCTCAAAACACTAAACCGTTCTTTTGCAGCAGGGTGGCAAAGAATTGCTGTCATTTTCCCACAGCCTGGAAAAGTACTGTCAAACTTTGCGAAAGCTTTCGCAAATTCATTCAACAGTGTCACAAGTGCAATACTACTTTGTGAAAGTACTTTTTCCAGAAATTTGAAAAACATATTTCTGGGGTGTTTTTCCCCAAAATAAAGACATGCCTAGCATCCTCAGGGTCTGACTAGGTGAATACAAAAAGAATTATTTTGCTAGAGGGTCCCAAATTTAAATGCCAAGCATTTTTCTGACAACCAACTGAAAACAAAATGGCAGATTTGCGACAGTAAAAGGGCCATTTCCGAATGCATTTGTGACACTTTCTAACCTTTTGTTAACTTTCCCATTGACTTATAATGGGAAATTGTTTTTTGAATAACTTTTGAACTGTTTAACATTTTTTCACGATATCTTCAAAAGGTACATCGGGAACCCTGGCCACACATTCCTTGAAGATTTTGGACCGGTCGCACAAACCATGCAACCTGTAGAGATGAGCAAAGAATTCCAAAAAAGCTTAATGCATGCACAAATCATGCTTAATAACTCCGCAGCTGTATATCCGAACAGTACAAAAATTGGAGGATCCCAAGATATATGGTTCTTATTCTTGTGTTCCAAATTTCAGGCAAATCCGTTGAACGGTTGCAAAGTTATTAAGGTGCAACATTTTTGGTTTAATATGTAAATGGCTCCTCAACCCTAACTATGGTAGCACTATCGTGCTACCATAATATATATTTATATATATATATATATATATATATATATATCTTCATTGCAAACAAACTCCATTAATGCATCAGTTAGGGTTTCTATTACAGCAACAAAAGTGTGGATATTTGGCGTTAGGGTTACCAACCCTTCCACACCACCCCACCCCTCCACACTTTCCACACACCAACAGGCATCAAAATGTGTCTTGGGGTCATCGAGCCTGACTCTTACCCCATTCTCCTGCACTGTACCATCTCAGCTTCCTTACAAATGGAATGGGGAGAGAGAATTAGGGCAGATGACCCCCAAGGCACACCTTGACACCTGTTGGTGTGTGGAGAGTGTGGGGTGGAGTGGTAGGGTTGGTAACCCTAATACCAAATTTCCACACTTCTGCCACTGTAATAGAAACCCTAACTGATGCATTAATAGAGTTTTTTGTGATGAATATATTTATATATATTCTTTGCAAAATACTCTGTTAGTGCATCAGTTAGGGTGATTAATTATCACAGCAACAAAAGCAGGGAAATGAGGTGTTAGGGTTGCCCCACCCCCAAGGTTCCCAACCCTATCACCCTACCTCCATCCCCCACCCTCCACACACCAACAGGCATTGGGATGTGCCATTGGGTCATCAGGCCCAACTCTCACCACATTCCATGTGTAAACAACCTTACACGCTACAGTATAGGACAATGGAGATAGAGTTAGGCTTGATGACCCAATGGCACACCCCAATGCCTGTTTATGTGTGGAGGGTGGGGGGATAGGGGTGCAGTGTTAGGGTTAGAAATCCTAACACTTCATTTTCCTACTTTTGTTGCTGTGGTGTTCACCCTAAATGATGCATTAATGGAGTTTTTTTGCAAAGAATTTCCTTTCTTTTTCAGATAGTATAATTGTATCCTCATTTTACTCTGGGAGTGCAGGGTCCTTTGGACCCGGCGCTCCCATCCCTCAATCCAGATAGTATAACAGTGTCTATATGTCACAGTGTGATCACAGGGTCCTTTGAACCCTGCACTCCCATCCCTCCATCCAGATAGCAGAACATGGAAACATAGAAACATTGAAGTTGATGGAAGATAAGGACTGCAAGATCCATCGAGTCTGACCATTTTTTCTACCTTATGAATGTACCATAGGCCTTTACTCTGTCAATGGCCTCTTTATTCATACTCATCTGTATTGCTCCCCTATGCCTATCCCATGCCTGTTTGAAGCCCTGCACTGTATTCATATCCACCATTTCCTGAGGTATGCCATTCCATGCATCCACCACCCTTTCTGTGAAAAATAACTTTCTCACATTACCCCTTAATTGGCCTCCCTTAATCTCATGCTGTGTCCTTTTGTTCTGTTATTTTTCTTTTATCACATCTGTATTTCTCCTTGCTCCTGTACAGCCCCCATCTGACCGACTCCCCCAGCTCCGTCCCCCAGAATTACCGGGGCTTACCTTATGCCCGGTCTGGGAGCAGTGCCTGCGGAGAGTCAGTCGCCATTCTGCCGCCAGTTGCCTTTTTCTGTTTCTCCCCATTTTTCCTGAGGACCCCAGAAGAAGGACGCATGTGTGTGTCCTCCTCCGCCTGCCCCATTGGCCTTCACTGGCACCCTTGCTTACGCAACCCCTCGGCCTCCACCAAGGGGTAGCCATGAGTGAGAGTGCCACCTCACCTCACCTCCCCAGAGAGGACAGCTGCCTTGACGGCTGCTCCATCCTGCTCTGCCCACCCCACCCGTGCTGGCCTCTGATGACCCAGGCTCACTCCTGAATCCGGGTCGCCGGCTTGCTGAGAGGTGAGACATCCAGTGCCTCAGCCCTCTGTGCCACCAGCCTGGCCTGTTACTTTTCTTATATTAAAACATGTTAGATTCTCACACCTTGTTATTGCCCTTAAGATGTTTGAATGTTTCGATCATATCACCTTTCTCCCTCCTTTGCTCTAGGATATACATATTAAGCTCTATTAATCTGTCCTCATATGTTTTCTGATTCAGTCCCTGCACCATTTTGGTTGCCCTTCTCTGGACTGCCTCCATTTTGTTAATGTCCTTGTGCAGGTATGGCTTCCAGTACTGCACACAGTACTCCAGATGGGGCCTAACCAGTGTCTTGTAAAGAGGAATTATTACCTCACTCTTAGAACTTGTGATACCCTACTAATACACCCCAACATCCCTCTAGCCTTACTTACTGCTTCAGTGGTCTGCTTGGATGATTTCAGGTCATCTGTGATGATGATGCCCAAGTCTCTTTTTTACCTTATGATTGCCAGCAACTCCCCTCCATACCTATAGGTAGCTTCAGGGTTTCTCTTCCCTGTGTACATGATCTTGCACTTCTTCGCATTAATCTCTAGTTGCCACTCTTCCGACCATTTTGCCAGTTTTTCCAGATCACTTCTCCTTCTCCCCACCCTATCTGGATCATCTACTTTGTTGCAGATTTTGGTGTCATCTGCAAACAGGAAAACCTTACCATCCAGTCCATCTGCAATGTCACTGATGACAATATTGAAGAGGACTGACCCTAGGACTGATTCCTAAGGTACCTCACTTGTGACTCTTCTGACTGTATACCGTTTACCACCACTCTCTGTTTTCTGCCTGCCAACTAGTTTGCCACCCAGTTGACTAATCTCTGACCCACCCCAAGCCTACCCAGTGTACTAATCAATCTTCTATGTGGAACAGTATTGAAAGCTTTGCTGAAGTCAAGGTAAACAGCATCAACTGCACCCCTTTGGTCTACTACTCTGGTTACCCAGTCAAAGAAATCTGTGAGATTAGTTTGTCAGGACCTTCCTGTTGTAAACCCATGCTGTCTTGGATCCTGTGCTCCTATGGATTCCAGGTGTTGTACTATCCTTTCCTTAAGGAGTGCCTCCATAAATCTTACCCACTGCTGATGTATGACTGACTGGTCTGTAGTTCCCTGCCTCCTCCCTGCTGCCACTCTAGTGGAGTGGGATCACATGAGCCCTTCTTCAGTCTTTTGGGACCTCTCCTGTGCTCAGAGACTCACTAAACAGTTCTGATAATGGCTCTGCTAGTTCCATCCATAGCTCTTTTAGTACCCTGGGATGTATGCCATCAGGTCCTATTGCCTTGTCCACCCTGAGCTTAGTGAGCTCTTGTAGGACCATTTCTTTTGTGAAGGGGCTTGTGCACATATCCCCCCCATGTTCATGGTGCTGAGCTGAGGGCCCCACCCTACCTTTTTCTCAGTAAATACTGAGCAGAAGTATCTATTTAAGATAGATGCTTTTCCTTGGTCCTCCTCCACATACTCCCCCTTATCCCCTTTGATCTTAGCAATACCCCTTCTGAACTTTCTCCTTTCACTAATGTATCTATAGAAAATCTTGTCCCCTTCTTTTACTGTTTGGGCTAGAGTTTTCTTGGTTTGGGCCTTTGCCTGCCTTACTGCCTTCCCTGCTTCCCTTAGGGAAGTTTGGTATGCCTCCCTATCTTCATCCCATTGCATTCCCTTATATTTCCAGAAGGCCAACCTTTTGGATCTGATCTTTTCTGCTATAGTAGAAGCCACTTAGAGTGGACATAGTTAAAGGGGATGTCCACTTAATCAGGATGATCCCCTGGGCACCAATTGTTTGCTAATGTTATTCAATGTGACCAGCTACTGTTTAATTGGGATGGTCCTGTCACTTAATTAGGATGATTATCTAGTCATAGGAGTAGGAAAGGTGCTAAAAATGTAATCACACCTCGTTAAGTGCTCATTGAGTGCCCTGCATTTAAGTTGTTTCACATTCCCACCTGCTTAGCATCTCTCTGGAATGTGTTTAGCATCTCTCTGGAGTGTGTTTTGTTTGCAGGATGGCATCTAAAAGCAGCAGCAAAAGAGTCAACCTCTCACTGAGTGAGAACATAAAAGTTATTGAGGCTTTGCAGCTGCCCAACTCCTCTTTCTCTAAAGTTGCTAAGTGATCTTAAATTCAGTGTGTTGCTGTCACCCATTAAATAAAGATTAAATCAAGAACCAAACCAAACATTCTTTTACAAAAAGGATCTGCAATCATAAAAGGTACTGGTATCCAGTACTTATTGATGTTTCATTTGTTTTCTCTGTTTCGTTTGTTACTGTAATGTGTGTGTCTCACAAGCAAAGTATTTTCTGGTTGTGATGGAAAAAAGGCTGCTTCTGATAAACTGGTTGGCTGCTTAAAGAGGAAGATAGGACATCCACGTAGGTGTCCCCTTTAAGAGGCTTCTACTGTACTGTTTTTGAGAACCAAAATGGTTTCCTCCTTCTTTTGATCTTGCTTTTCTTTCTAACACAATGGGATGTTGCTTCAAGTATTGCATCCTTAATGCTTGCCCACTTTTCCTGTGCCCCCTTAACTGTATTTCTTTTTGCCAGGGCTAGCTTAACTCTGTTGGTCATCTTGTCAAAGTCAGCTCCTCTGAAGTCCCATAGTTTTGCCTTGAAATGGGATGATTTATTTCTAGTGGCCAAATGGAATCATAGCATGTGATGGTCACTGGCCCCCAGGTGACCTTCTACCTGCAGATCTGTGATCCTTTCCCCATTAGTCAGTACTAGATCCAGGATAGCCCTGCCTCTTGTGGATTGTTGTACCAATTGTTTGAGGCCTTTCCACTGCAGGGAATCCACTATGTGTCTAGTTCTGGTGGATGTTCCTGCAGGTATTGGCCAATCTGTATCTGGCATATTGAAGTCTCCCATTATTAGAACCTCCATTTTAGCTGTTAAGTTTTGTATAACTTCTACCAATAATGTGTCTATGTCCTCCCCCTGGTCTGGAGGCCTGTAGACAACCCCAGTTCATATGGCAGTCCCATTTCCTGTTTCCAGGGTAACCCACAGTTCTTCTGGCTCCTTATGTATATTCTGAATTTCTGTAGCTTTGATATTTTCATTGATATAAAGGGCAACTTCCCCCCTTTTTGCACCTTGTTCTCTTCTGAACAGTACATAGCTGGGTACTGAAGTCTCCCAAGTGTGGTAACTGGTGAACTATGTCTCACTAATCGCTACTATGTCCAGTTTAGCCTCTGTCATTTTTGTCTCCAGGTCTGCAGTCTTGTTTCCCAGACTGTGGGTATTTGTGCACATGATTTTCCATTGGCCTGATTTCAGTGCGTTAGTTGTTGGGTGAGGTTCAGCATTTCCCCTGCGTGTCATATGGGGAGTCAGTCCTTTTTCCTTACCTGTTGATGCAAATGAACTACAAACATGCTGAACTCCTGTTTGATCACAAGCTGAGGGGGGAGGGGTGTTTTTCCCATTCAATGTATCTGGTGCTGCACCCCTCTCCCCATCTGCTAGTTTAAATATTCTGCAAAGACATCAAACTTCTGCCCCAATGTGCTAACTCCCTCCTTATTCAGATGCAGTCCATCAAATATAAAGACCTTTAGCTCCCAAAAAAGTTGCCAGTTACCTACAAGTCTGTGTCCTTTTTCCTGGCACCAGCCCTTGGGCCACATGTTTAGCTCACCTATCTCCCCTTTTCTGACCTTCCATCCATCTGCCCCCCCAGACTGGCAGGATCTCAGAGAAGAGGATGCTGGATGAAATGGATGACAGTTTGTCTCCCATCCTGGTCAGGTGTTTCTTGGTCTCCATAATTGACCAGCTGGTGAGATCATTAGTCCCTATTTATACCAGGATGTTGATAATTTTCCTGCTTCCTGAATGATTTTAACAATGTGGTCAGTGTCTCTCCATGCTGATGTACCTGGGAGACATCTGACCATTACCCCCACCTGGAGGTGGGTATCAACTCTCCAAATCATAGAGTCTCCTATGATCAGAAGTGTTCTGGATTTCCTTTTTGCTTTTTTTGTTTTGGTCACTATTTTGGGTGAGTTCAGTAGCCTTAGCTCCTGCACTGCAGTGTCCTGCTCTGCAGTGTCCTCTGCACAGTGTCGATATGTGATGATGAGAGCACAGGGTCCTTCAGACCTTGCACTCCCATCCTCCACAGATGCACATATATATGTAGCTGTGGATACACAGGGGCCTCTGGCCTCTGCGCTTCCACACATAAAGTTACCGGCAGGCATAGAGAGATAGCAACAAATAATCATAACTGTGCCATCTGAAATACTTTTCACCCCAAATGTTCAACCTAACCTTCTTAGCACCTCATCACATGTACCCAGTACAGAAAATTTTCAAATCCCCATCAAAATGTAATGTAACACTGTTTTTATACCACAGTTGCGGTAAAACATTTTTAGTAGAATATGAAAAGTGACAGCTATTATATTCATGAGGTGGTGTGAAAAAATGGCAATGTAAAAATCTGGAGTGAAAATAGGAGAATTGTTAAGTTATGAGCGTGCATAGAAACTGTGCAATGCATGCACACAATGTAATTTTCTGGAATTGTTTAGCCAGATTTTCAACATCAGCATTTTGGGATCTCCCCCTCATGAACAATGCAACTGTGATTTTGTTAATCCATCCCAAGAGTTGATTTTGCACAGTGACCACACCATTCTGCATTACACAGGTGCAAAAACATGTTCTGGGCAGGGTGTGCAAAACGACAGCTGTACTGTTCATAAGGAGGTGTGAAAAAATGGCAATGTTGAAAATCTGAAGTGAAAATATAAAAAATTGGAGAAGTTATGAATGTGCCTAGAAACTGTGCAATGCACCCTCATAATGCAGTCATTTTTTGGGAATTTCTTCATCAGATTTACAACATGGGCTTTTTGGGACCCCACCTCATGAACAGCGGCACTGTCATTTCATGACTAGGTCCCAAAAGGTGATTCCATGCAGTGACCACGAAATCACCATTTGGGACAGAGAAATGAAATGACAGTGTAAGTGTTCATTAGGTTGCGTTCCAAGAACCTCATATTGAAAATTTGGTGCAAAAATTCCTAAAATTGGCCACGATATCAACATAAGTTGAAAGCCCCCCCTTTGACTCCCATTACATGACTTACCTTCCTCAGAAGACAGTTCAACTTAGAAGAGTGCAGACATGTCCTCGGTCCAGAGAAGATAGCTGATCCCAACCCCCGGAGGGTAAGTATGGGTGAAGGGGTTGTGGGGAGGTGAGTGCACAGAGGAAGGGTGAGGATAGGGGAGGGGGGATTGGGGAGACAATGAGGACCATGTTCTTTTTTACAGTGTTTAAAATAAAAAATGACTTTGGGGGATGGTTTTCTTCATTTACAGGTTTAACTGTAAAAAAATAAATAATTTTGGGCACACTGTTTTTTTTATCTTCCTATTTCAGGTGGCCTGGCGAGACTATAGTTTTCTTCCTGAGCATAGGGGATTCTTGTGTTGTTTCAAAGGTGGAACTTTGGCACTTCCCCTGGTTATGGACCATCACGTTGAATGGACAACCTACAGTACTATAGGATATGGAAATGTGACTTTTCCTGCTACATCATAGTTTTGATTTGATTTTGGTCTGTGAACAAGACCAGGACTACTGCACTGGCCCCTGAAATTAAGGGCTTTAACTATGCCACATGATGGATCTTAAGGTTTTTCCTTTTATACAGACTCTACATCTTAATGAGTCCTCACCTCAATTAGTTTAGCTGTTATTGGTAGTAGTACATTGTATGTAGTTTAACTTTATTATAGTACAATAAGTGGAGGAATAATACTATTCTTTGTTAAGTACCTGTTACTCTGGTTTGCGCAGGTGGCAGGGGAGGTATGGAGGGAGAGGCTGGTGGGCAGCATGGCCATCATAATGCCAACTGTGGTGTTTGGCTTGCAGTTGCTAGGACTGGGGGTAATATTTATCCATTTATTCTTTGGTATCTTGCATAAGTGATCTGCTTGTCTTAGTTGGGGGTGCTGGGGTGGGTTTTATTTTGGTATTTTCCAGTTTCTGCTTACCTAAAGGAAGGGGGAGAGGGTGGGGGTGTGGGGTGGGTTGTAAGAGCGTAACTCAATACAACTGGCAGCTGGCACACCTGGTTTATACCTCTCCTTGTGTTACGGTTTACAATACTGTACCTTAAACATGAAAATTATCTCCTGGAACATTAAAGGGGCCCATTCATGGGTAAAAAGACTCCAGATAATATAGCATCTGGCTCTATTAAGGCGCCAACTAGCACTCCTAGAGGAATCGCATTTGTTAGAGGAGGAAAACAACTTGTTCTGCAGGTGTTTTATTGGGCTGTGGTATAACTCCCAGAGTCCTATCCGACCACTCTCTTATCTGGTAGGAAGGCAAGTTGGCCCCAGATACCCAGAAAGACACTATTTGGAAATTAAACTCACAGCTACTCGCTCAAGAGGATACAGTAACTCAGATTAAAGACCTCACAAACCATTTCATGAATCACAACAAAGAGTCCATCCCAGCGTTTGACCAAATATGGAGCACTTTAAAATGTGTACTTAGGGGGAAGTTTATTAGGATCTCAGCCACTAGGAGGTGCAAGCAGAACAAAAATTCTAAATCCCTTCTGGAGGATATTAGGTGCCTTGAAGCATCCTTGACAAACTCTCCATCTGATGATGGCATGTTGCATTTGACATTGCTTAGAAATCAAAATGTGGAGCTCTTGAGTGAAAAAGCAAAGTATACTCTCTTTAAAACTCAGGCTAAGTAGATTGAGCAAGGTGATAAAGCTAGCCACCTCTTAGTGATGAGGCTTCAGAAGCAGGAAGAGTCTCATCTCATTGCCTCTCTCTCTTCCCTGTCTTCCAATACTATTTTAACTACCCCGAGGGAACTTGCTAAGGAGTTTGAGCAATATTATAGACAGCTCTATAGTACCACTGGGACTGGTCCTCTGGATAGTGAAATTCAGGATTATTTGGATGCAGTCCCTCTCTCCTCACTTGACTTAGCCCAGCAGACTTTCTTGGCTTGTCCCATCTTGGAGCAGGAGGTTAGAGAGGCCATCCGGTCCCTCCCAAGAGATAAAGCACTGGTTCTAGATGGCTTCCCCTATAACTTTTATAAAACTTTTGAAGCAGAGCTGGTCCCTATTCTTGACCATCTGTTTGGATTCATTAGTGAGCATGGGGTTATGGATTCTAAACCCTTAGAAGCAATTATAGTAGTCCTCCCGAAACCTGGTAAAGCTAAAGACAAAGTCACTAATTACTGCCCCATCTCACTAATGAATTATGACATAAAGAGTTTTGCTAAGATATTAGCAGCCCATATCACAAAAAGTGTGGGAGGGTCTCTTGAGGCCTGAACAAATTGGGTTTGTACAGGGTAGATCCTCGTCGGATCATATTCATAAACTTGCTCACATATTCTCCGTATCCAGGTATGCAGTGAAACCAATGGCCCTTGTATCCCTAGATGTGGAGAAGGCATTCAATAGGGTTAGCTGGCCCTTCCTTTTCAGTACTCCAGCCAAGTTTGGTTTTCTGACTCCCTTTAGGGCCTGGATTGTCTCCTCATACTCTCACCCTAGTGCAAAGGTTTATTGCAATGGAGTTCTCTCATCTACCTTCCCCTTAAAATTGGGCACCCAGCAGGGTTGCCCCTGTGCCCGTTGTTATTTAACTTGTAATTAGAACCCCTCCTGCATCAAATAAATGCCTCCCCACTTCTGAAGGGTATCATGATAGGGCCTTGCCACTTGAAAATGTCGGTCTATGCTGACAACATTCTTCTTCATGTTACTGATCCCAATAGCTCTACTAAAACAGCTCTACAGGTTATCTGGCAGTTCAGTAGGGTTTCCAACTATAAACTTAATTTCAATAAAACTGAGGTGATGCCCCTTAACTCTCTCATGGACAAAGGTGAGATTGCTCCATTTATTATGGTCTCTGGAATACCTGACTTAAATACTTAGGCATTACATTGTCCACTTTGGTATCTTTAATGAAAAAGCTTAACCTGGACAATCTCATCTTGAACATTAAGCAGAATTTAAATAGGTGGTCTCCTTTATATTTGTCCCTTCAGTAAAGAGTCAGTGTTGTTAAAATGAACATACTGCTCAGATTGTTTCACCCACTAAACATGTTAAACATTCATCTTCCCCCACCCGGTTTCGTAGACTTCATAGTATAATCTCCCAGTTCCTGTGGCAGAACAAACCTCCATGGAGGTCTTATAACTGTATCAGTGCCCCAAGAAATTTAGGGGATCTTAAACTCCCTAATTTTTACTCCTATTACCTGGTCAGTCATATGGCCAAATATATGCACTTGGTAACCCCGCCCCGGGAGTGGAGAGTTTATCATACATTCCCACCTGGCTACAAGTGGAACAACACCTATTAGCAGCTTCAGGGCTCTCTCCTGCCAGCCTCTTGTACATGATACCCCAAAAGCTGCCAGTTTTCCTTCATAGCCCAGTTATACACATCTCAATAAAAGTCCACAATCAACTATGCAAATCCCTGAGATATGATAACCAGCACGGTTTATCGCAATGGCTGTTTGGTAACTCCAACATTCAGCTAGGAGGCCAAATGATCTCTGCTCTGAGGGAAGGCATTGTCTCACAAGCCCTGGTAAGTGACCTTCTAGTAGACAACAAATTAGAAGTCACCCCTGAATTACTGGCACATTTTCAACTGCCCAGGAAATACTCCTTTTTTATGTTCCAGATTAGACACATGTTAATAAAATGGTATGGTGCTGGTTCTTGGACTGTGCACCAGGATGCTCCCCTTCAGGATTTCCTCAATCTCATTAAGCAGCCTCATGCTGTTTCTCAATTGGTCTTGGTCTTATTTGGTAAGCTTAACCCCAGCATCTCTGGTCACTCTCTTTATTGGTCCAGCACTTTCCCTAATGATAACTTCTCCTGGGAAAAGAACTGGCAAGGAACTTACTTATATATGGCTAGTGATTGGCTAAGACTGATGAAATTTCACATTATGCATAATGTATATTATACTCCTGTCAAAATGCACAGGATGGGAAAGTTCCTGGATCAGGCCTGCTTTAGGTGTGGTCAAGAGCCAGGCTCATTACTTTATGAATTTTGGGAAAGCCCTAAGGTTGCCCCTTTCTGGTGCCTTATTCAGGATAAAGCTGATCCTTTGTTAGGTTTTCAGGATCTATTTACACCACAAATTTGCATAATAGGGGACTATACCACTATACTGGTTAAAGAAAGGCAATTCCATATTGTTCTCATATCTCTATCAGTTTAAAAGCTTGTCCTCTGCCACTGGAAAGATCAAAATGCGATCGCTTATCTTGATTGGTAAATGTGTTTTTCCATAATCTCAGGATTCAAAAAGTGATTGCCAGCCTTTGTGGCAGGTTTTCTCTGTACTGGGTTAGATGGGAAAATTACATACCCTTTGGTCTCTCAATCCCACCTAGTGGAGAAACAAAAACAAATTGTCATTTAGTTACCCTAGGTGTCTGTCATTGATCTGGCCAATGGCTGAGGGAACCATGTTACCATAGGAGGTTGTGGGTATTATAACATTTCAATCCAGTTTATGGGTGTTCCCATAGTCCCTCTCTGTGGGTGGTCCCTTCCCCCTCCCTCTCTCTTTGTTTTTCTTTTTTTTCTTCTTCTTCTCTGTATTACAGATTGGTTAACTGTTAGCTGTGAGTAGTGTCCCAGTATCCACCAGTACTGGCTCCTGGTTGGTGGGAGGGTGGGGAGAACAGTGGTGGTTGGGATAGTGGAATTTGAATCTTTGGGGTTTGGGGGACTGGGGAGGGGGGAAGGTGTATGTTTGCTTGTTTGTTTAATTAAAACATTTTTATCTCCTGTAAATAGTGGCTTGTACTATAAGCTCTGTTTGAATATTCTCCAATGGTGCACGTATTGTGTTTTCTGTTGTTGTTGAATAAAGTATATTACATTTAAAAAATAAAAGAGAGAGAAATGTGAAAGTTTGATACATGATAAGAGACAGGCACTGCAAATGAATGATTTGTTAAGTAATACAAATGACCAAATGTGTGAAGAGATGGAAGAGTTATGAGATGACCTGAAATGGGTAAGTGGTGAATTAGAGTGGGAACTTAGGGACAACTGCGAATTGAGTGCTGCATATAGAGTGTTACAGAAAGATGTTGCAAAAGGTGTAGAACAGAGTGTTACAAAAGTTATTCACGTAGAATGTAAAGACAAGATAGTGAAACTGCTCCATCAGTGAGAGGTTCTAGCTGGTCACCGTAAGGCGATGGGCAGGTTTCACTACACACCCATCGACTTCACGTCATCTGGGGATGACTACTCTGATGACAACATCTCCCAATATAATGCCCAGTCATGCCCTTACTGTGGTTTCAGTATCCTCCCACCATTCACAAGATGGTGGATCCCCTTGCTATGACAGCACACACCTACGTCATCAACGCAATAATGATTATCATGTGCAATGCCAAGAGGGTGACTCCCAGGATGGAGGAGGCCCAGGCCTACCACCGGCCTCTATAACCCTATCACTGGACCCTCTAGGCCTACTAATAGCCACTCTGATAGCCTCTTTGACAAAGGGTGATAGGCAGGAGATCGAGAGAATGATTGAGGCAACCCTCGATAATTCAGATTTGCCTGAGAAAAGCAAGCAGGCCTTCAAAGCTCAGATGAAACAAATGCTGAGAGAGGCCACTTCCCAGGATTCTGTGGTCTGAACTATGGCCATCGCTGCAGTGGAGGCCACTCATCATGGAGCACGAGACCTCGACCGTACCCCCAGCAATCCCCTTCAGATGGCTCACTATGTACAGCAGATCACTGACAGCATAGGCTGCATGGGCCTCACTAACAATCTCAGCTGTCATTTGGAGAAAGTATGTTCCTAATGTGAGATGCTCAACCTAACAGAAGTCTACCAGGTACAGATCGTCTGACAGATCATCAAACCAGGCCTTTGGGCCAAACTCCCAGATGTAGCCTGATGAGACACCACAGCAACTTTTGATCAGATTGCAGCAAAACTCATTGCTGCGCACAACTCAGTCATGGTTGGGGTGATGCTGGCCCATCCCGTAAAACAAAACACCAAAGAAAGCCCTGTGACATTTCAGCAGAGGTTGTGAATGGTCTATTGTGCTAGTAAATGATTTGCAAGTGAAGCCGCAGATGGCAACCTCATTGAATACAAAAATGTGTTTCTCCAGAATATGCTTCTAGCTGTCCATGAAAAGCTGGAACCAACAATTTTTCCAACCACAGACACTTTTGCAGATGTCCTTTGGAAAATGGAGTGGGTCTACAAGCTCTACATCTGAGACCTTCGATCTGGTTCAAAAAAGTGGCTGCAGTACAGTCTACCGGTGAGTCTACAACCCACTACACAGTGGAGGGCAAGGCCCAAGACAAACAGCCCTAATCTTCAGATAACTGACAGCACCCCCAGTCCAGAGATGGGAACTGTAACCAGAACCACAACAAGAACTAAAGCAATTGGAATTCTGATTCCAATTGGGGCAATCAAAATAATCGATCAGAACCTTCATACAGAGAGATTGCAGAAGAGAAATAAAATCTCAGGCATCTTCTTGGTCTGGTTCAATAAATAGCAGATGTGGTCCCATCATATATAATTGCAGCAATAGCCCTGGGACAGCAGGCCTCAGTAGGCTGCGGGGCCTTGGGGGAACCAATCCGCAGCAGGCCTAAAACCCAATGCTACTCCATTTGTAGTGGCTGTCCAGGACCGGGATGAGGCCCTACACGGGCAGGCCCAATTACTCTTTTGGGAAGTCTCAGATACTGACAGCATGAATTGGCAACTACAGGCCCCAATCTGTATTGTGAATAAGCTTGCTTAGGACATACACAGAAGGTCTTGCACCAAGGCTGTGGTTGGGGGTTGCCAGCTGACAATGATACTTGATACAGGCATGGCTGTGTCTGTATTACATGATGATGACCCAACAAAGTCTCCTTGGTCTACCAGATGGAGGACCAATACATCAAGCATAGATTGCATGAAGCTATCCATGTACCGATCAATTGTACTTTCAGTGGTTATAGGCAACCTGAACATACACCATACCTTCGATCTTATGGTGTTATGTAATCATCCCAGCATCTTGGTGATTGATTTTCTGGAGCCACAAGGAAGTGTGGTGGATCTGGCCAACATGCTTCTGATCCAAATTAGAGGGCAATACCACACTATCATGATTTCTGATTTGCATGTGGTTGTAGCTATATCCACTAATGACAAGGAATATGATGTCATAGCTTTATTCCAAAACCACAAGTTTTTCAAGAGGCTCCTACCCATCCTGCAGAAGCATCTGAATGCTTTTGCCAAACACAAACATGACTGTGGGAGGATGCAAACAGTCATCAAAATTCAATGCCCAGCACATGAAAACCAAAGGTAATACCATTTTCCTGCTGAGGCCTTACCATCACTCAGAGAAACCATTCGGTTACTCCTCAAACAAGGTGTAATTAGGCCTTGTGTCTAAACCACCAATTCACCTATTTGACCAGTGAAGAAGCCCATGGGAGCTTGGAGACTCACAATTGATTATAGGAGGCTTAACCAACTCACTCCTAGCTGCTCACCGACAGTGGCATCAGCACCTGATGTGCTCAAACTGCTAACCCTTGATCATTAGTGGTTCAGCACTCTGGACATCTCCAATGGCTTCTGATCACTGCCTCTGGCCCTAAAAAGCAAGAACAAATTTGCCTTCACCTTTGAATGTCAACATTTCACATGGACCTGCTTACCCAAGGGGTTTCATAATAGCCCCTCCCTCTTTCATCTACACATGATGGATGCCTTGGAAAGTTTCTCTGCCCCACGATGTGTTCTGCAGCATGTGGATGACTTATTGTTGGCAACTTCCACCAAGGAACAACACTTTGACCACTTGGATGAACCACTGACACTCCTACAAGGGGCAGACCTCAAATGCAACCCTGCAAAGGCACTACTTTACCAGAAAGAAGTCATCTTTCTTGGCCTACACATAACAGAACAAGGCCAAAGCCCAGCTTGGAAGAAAATCCAAGGCCTACAAGATTTGCCACTACCCAATCCACTGGTGCAGCAACATTCAGAGATTTCCTGGGAATGGTCAACTATTCCAGGGACTTCATTTGTGACTTTGCACAGAAGGCGTCTGAAGAAGGACGTTCCCTGGACTTGGGGTTCCATACACACTCAGGCTGTGGCACTAATGAAACAGCCCCATCCAGCACTGCCATTCCATCTGGAATCAGCCACCTCAGACATTGCTTTATATGCAGTCCTTGCTTAGAAGGTAAATGCTACTCTGAGACCTATTGCATATGCATCCCAAATGTTGTCACCAGTGGAACAGAGCTACAGTCTTTGTGAAAGAAATCCTCTGTCTACCTACTTGGCTATCAAACATTTTTTGTATATCATTAGGTACTCAGCTATCATTATCAACACAAACCATACATCCACCACCTTTTTGCTATCAGACAGTGTAAAAGAAGGATCAGTATCTAACACCAGATTGACTCACTGGTCTCTTCTTCTCCAGGACCAAGCTATACAGGTCCACTCTGCCAAGATACCATCAGTTCTAGCCCATGGACTCCTATACCAAGGAGAACCACTTGGTTGTGCACTGCAACCTCCTGATTTTCCTGAACCAGTCCATTTTCTCCCTGCTATTTCAAAACTCCTTGTAGACACTTCCCTTTGTCATGTGTTCACAGATGGTTCTGCCTTATACTATCAAAAAGAACAGGTAGCTGGATTTGGAGTGCTCATCGTGTATCCCAATGGTTAAACTGTTGAAGTTTCCAAGCACTGCAGTGTTGAATCATCACAGTATGCAGAACTGACAGCAGTGGCCTGTGCCCTCAAATTGATAAAACATGGTACTGAAGACACCATCATCTTTATGGACTCCAACTGGATCTGTTGATCCCTTATTGAGTTTTTACCCTTCTGGCAGAAGAACTCCTTTGCATCTTCTGGTGGCTCCCCAGTGAAATATAAATCACTTGTGGTTTATATCCACAAACTCACACATCACATCCAATTCAAACTTTTTATCCATAAAGTTAAAGCCCACTCTAAAACTGACCCTTACCATTCTTCCAATGATTGAGCGGATACTCTTGCAAAAGAGGGTGATCGGGGGCGGGGACATGGGCAGTGGATCATCCTGATGCTCTGGCAGCTGAACAAATAGCTGCTGTCAAGAAGAAACCAGGACTTTTTGTGCCACTGGACTTGTCTGCTGCACAACACTCAACCCCCCAACTAAAAGATGTGTTCCATTTCCTTAACAAAGGATCTGAACAAGATTTATCCACTCACAGTCCCTACAAGAGACATAAGAGTAGGATACATCTGTCACAGGATGGCAAATTGACCTGGTACCAGCCAGGGGACCTGTCCTACAAATTGTGGGTAGTTCCTCAATCCCTAAGATCTGAGTTTCTCCACCAGGTTCATGATACTCCCACTGGTGGACACCAACGAGTTGAAAATACACTCCAGAGACTCAAAACTGTTGGTTGGTGGCCTGGCATTGCTAAAGATGTCTGGTATTACATTGACAACTGTCTAATTTGTGTTCAGAACAACCCAATACCAATCAATCAAAATGCCAAACTCCTACCACAAAGACATTCTGGCTCTTGGCATTCCATACAGATTGATATCATTGATCCTCTCACCATTACCAGCAGGAATGACAAGTATGCACTTGTGGTCACCGATCTGTTTTCTAAGTAGGTTGAAGCATTCCCCACTAAGAACTGTACAGCCAAATCAACTGAAAAAATCCTGGTAGAACATATTTTCTTCAGGTGGGGACTGCCTCTGAAGGCAGACTCTGACAAAGGAACCAGTTTTGCAGGTGACTTAATGCAAGAAGCACTTCAACTTCTAGGGGTACACCAGAAGTTCCACATACATTTCCACCCTCAGTATTCAAGTCAAGTAGAGTGAGCCAACAGATGGATTAAGCAAATGCTTTCCTAATTCATTGAGGACAATCCCAAGGACTGGGATTCCCTATTGCCTTTACTCCTTATGGCAATAAGGGGTACTCCTTCAACCACCGCTCAGCTGACATCCTTCGAGGTGATGGCTGATAGAACTATGAGATGACCTGGACTCCTGTTGTTTGACCTGAACATTCCCACCACAGTCAAAGTTTCTGTAGACAAGTATGTGACCAAAGTCAAAGATGACATTGTAAAAACCTATCTGTATGCCCCACATTGCATGGCAAGGCCCAGCAGCAGTCCAAAATCCAGTTTGACAAGCATGCACAAGAAGTGGATTGGCAGTCAGAGATCAGGTAATGGTACTCAGATTTGCTCACCCTACACACTCCTTCTCTAAAAAGTGGGAAGACCCTACTCCATTGTCAACAAACTCAGTACTGCAGTCTATCAAGTTAGACTTCTGAAAAATAAGAAACTTACTGAGAAATGGTTACATGCTAACCAACTAAAGCTTTACAAAGGAGTATAATTATTTTTCTTAACCCGATTAGGTGGAATTGTACTGATTAACCTTTTCTTTTTCCTTTCAGGTAACCCTGCAATATGGCTATCTTGCACCTGATTCTCCTCATCTCAGGAACTTTCCACTGCATCCAAGGAATGGTGAGTTGCCTCCTTCCACATCTAGATCATCCTCCTACTAATATTCTAGAAGGGGAAGGAGTTAGTATCTCATTCCCAAATAAATTAATTACTGTTCAGAAAGGCAAGAACACCTACCTCACTGCCTCATCTGTGGCCCCTGACAAATCTTCCCTTCAAATTGAATGGCAAGAAGATTTATATGGGCAAACTCTCCCTGTGGCCCACCTATCCAAAGGAACTTTCCATGGTTGGCCCAACAACAAAATTGCCCCAAATGGTACTGTGTCCATCATACAAGCTAATCATAGACATTCTGTTCTAATAACCTTACTGCTTTAATTGACCCTGCCTTTTGTGAGCGGTTACTCAAAAACTCCACAAAAGAATTCAGTACACATAACTATATGGCTACAGCTGCTATGTTTTTGTCCGTTTTACCTCCTACTGAAGCAGAACTTACTGAATATCCCCCACAGGAACCTGGTCCACTTAGCAGTCTTACTGTAACTTCTATCCCAGGTACCCTTATTAATAACTCACTGTACATACATGTCCCTGTCATTTTCAATCTCACACACTGGAACATGACAGAATTTGGTATGTGTTCCACTACAAACACTTCTAAGCTTTTCAGCACTATGTTACTCGATAGTCTTGCAACCTATCAGACATGCACTCAAGATCCTGTAGCTGGTATACATGCTACTGAACATCTAGGTCTATTTAGATGTAAACTAAGTCCCTCAATTAAAAAGAACCCTACATCATGCAAAAAACATGCAAACTCTGCTGATGTTACTGGCACCACTGGCACCATTTCCAGACTCTTCAGATCCGGCATGCCCATTTGTAACAGGGCAGACATTGTTGCCATAAAATGTCACACATTAAAATTCCAGGAGACCATGAAGAATGATATTTTACCCCCTTTGTTACATGGTGTGAATGGCACTGGTCAGGAAGAATGTTTTAGAGTATACTATATGAGAGATATTACTAAAACTTTTAAGGATACCAAAGAGAAACTAAATCATCTTATTTTTCAGAATAACAAGGAGGCAGACAAGCAATATATTGCCAGGCAACTTCTCTGTTCTGCTTATGGCTCTTATGTCATAACCACCATCAATGATCTCTTCTGTGATATGGAATCTGGACGTATTCCAGATATTGTTCATGATAGAAGAATTTCTAAATGGTATTGCCTACATTGTAAATCTATATCCGTTATTACAATGTATATGTCTTGCTCAATTTCTATTCCTGTTTCTACTGCTAGAAATGTAGGATATGTTACAAAACATCCTAATAGATGACCTTGTTATGCTGCTAAATGTTGTACTATCTGGGATACCGTGTTTGTAACCTTTACTGTATCCTTACCATGCTTTGATCCTCAAACTGCAATGTTTGATAATCTTGCCTCTGTTCACTCCATTGGGCATCTTTATGAGGATGTCTACAGAGAATGCATTGAATTGCCACCTCTTCTGGTATACCATCCGATCCTGGAAGCATGGGTCTCACCTCACATGGACTGCTGTGCATGTAAGGGTTATCATTATTTGTGTAGTTGTGATGTATTCAACATCATCAAGCTGGTATGAGGATACTCACCTGACAGCATTGATTGGTCCTTTGCCTTGGACCAGGACATTTCTTCTAATGACACAGATACCCCTGATGCGTCATCAGCACCATTACCAGTGGCAAACACTGGACAACTCTATAATACTTATTTAGAAGAGGTTCATCGGCTGACTACAAGACTTACAAATCAGTCTTACACCTGCCCAGTTCAGCTACAGAAATGGAGATTGCCAGCTGTTAAAATTACTTATAAGTCTGAGGAACAGTATTGCATTGTAACCAATCATAAATCGTTCTCCTATGGTGATAAGGTTTGTCAAATAAAGCAATATAAGTTTTGTTTTAGTCATAATCAGACTACTATAATTGGTGATACTGTGATTACTCCTGTTCCCATCATGGACCAGATGTTATTGATGGTGACCCTGAATATTTGCTTGCTCTTTCTCAGTATTTACCCATATTCAATGTTCACATTGACCCTTTGACTTTGACTCTTAAGTCCCTGTTAGAAATAAAGGATACAGCTGGCCCAGTGGCACTGAGAGTTGAGGTGCTGGACACCACAACTCTCACCACGCTGGCAACCTGGGTTTGGGAGCAAACTCGGGCCACCAGGGGTTGACAGGGGGGAGATAGGCTGGAGCATCTTATGACAGGTCACCTTCTCCAGGGGAGGGAGGGTTCTTCAACCCAGCAAGTGGTGACTCCTGGCGGAGGCTGTGGGCATGACAGCAAGCTGGGGTCCCAGGGTCTTGATTAGTCAAGACTGTAGGTCAGTGACCAATCAGCCACAGGGGCTACTCCTTTGAGAAAGGAGGGGGAGGGACGTTGCTGACATCGGAGCTCATGCCTTGATGTATGGGCCTGCAATGTCCCACAGAAAAGTGGAAAACACCCCCACTGGAGCCGGGAAGACAGAACACCAAGCCTGGGGTCTTGATGTGCCGGTGCCTGCCTGCAGCCTCTGGAACCTGACACATGCAAGATTCTGGGGTCCACCTCTACTCTGACCCCACCCACGGGGTATCCAAGGCTGGATGGAGGGACCAGGACTAGCAGGTAAGGCATTGGCAGAGACAGGCTTGATTGGTGACTCTTGATGGTGCAGCTCCAGTGGGGATGGCAGCGGGTATAAATAGAAATTACAAAAAAAAGAAAGAAAGGATATATAACTCATCCACATCAGTAACAATATCTCCACAGCTGGAGATGCTCTTAATACCCTTGTCTATGATGGTGATTTAAGTAATGCACTTTCTAATACTTGGCTAGAAATTACTTTTAAAGGTTTTGTTATTATACAAGCATTTTTGATAACATT
Organism: Neoceratodus forsteri; assembly: GCA_016271365.2. Taxonomy (NCBI): domain Eukaryota; kingdom Metazoa; phylum Chordata; order Ceratodontiformes; family Ceratodontidae; genus Neoceratodus; species Neoceratodus forsteri. The sequence goes on along the minus strand of CM057450.1, from coordinate 1,460,311,217 downwards.
TTTGATACTAAAACTTTGCTGCCTAAGGTGATCTCTCAAACAACACCGAAAATAGCTCAAATTCCTTTACAAGGTTTGTGCATTGGGTCTGTAAATGACAGTTTGTTCCATCTACTTTCCCATAGTGTTGTTGCCTTTTTGGTAAAGCAACAAGGGGGGAATGTTATGCATGGTCCTTATACCCTAATTGGCATTCCACATGTACACCTTAGACAAACTATACTATGTATATGTTATGCTAATAGCTTATAGGGCATAGGCACTTACTGTACAAATGTAAGTGTCAGGGTACATTATGATTTGTACTACCATACTTTCTCTATGCATGGAAACTGCACATAGTAGGCCAAGACACCTGTGTCTTTGTGATCTTCTGATGTTCTATTATGTAGTTGATATTGCCATCTTTTGGATTTCTGTATAATTGCTTCACATTCTGTGTTTTCCATGTACCTTGTATGCCTTCATTGTGTACGATGTAGCTGACTTAGCACATATTGTATAGGACTAGAAAACGCTGTGGAGCCACCTAACTTTTGGCCAATAGGTCTTACTTTATGTATCTAGCACTGCTTCTTACAAATGGTAACCATGGTAATTATCATAGTATATAATGTAATATATTGTGTATTCCCCTTGGAGACCTTCTACACTCCTTGGGGTATTGGGGAATGCTAGGCATGGCTCCCAATGTCTCGTGGTAAGAACTGCTTAGGGCAGCTGTGATTTCCTTTTGTAGTAATAAACTAGATTTATTACTGATATGCAACGTGTCTGTGACTCATTTGCACCTCTATTGCTGCAAAGAATCTGATCAGGGCTAGTCACCCTAACAACTGCATGGGTACATTTTCTCAGAACCAGATGGTCCTGCAACAAATTTTGAAGATGAGATGTGTGAGGGATTTTATTTTTAAAAGAATATGAAATAATGCTTAGTCTCACATGATTTAACTAAGTAGCTAAAATAAATGCGCATGTCCAGGCTTGCTGAAGCAGGGTTACTTTAGGTGAAAAATATAGCTGTGTAGCTGAATAAAACTAGTTAGAACTGGCAGTTGCTGTCTGATAAGAAAGAACTGAATAAGGTAAAAAACAACTCCATATAAGGAAAAATGCTGATAATAAAGTTCTGTGCATCTGTTGTAAGCAGAAAAATCAAGTGAAGCCACACCAATAGTGTATAAAAACTGCTGTAAATTGTAATCGGAGAGCTTCTCCTTTGCAGAAGTCCCGCATGCATGTGTAAAGTTTGATTAAATAAAGCGACGTTACGACAAAACCCAGTGGTGTGGTTTTTGCCCCGTGACGACGGGAGCAGTTGCTCAGGTAATACTTACAGTGAGAGAATTTGCGATCACAGTTTTGGCGTAGTCGGCAGGATGAGTTCTTTGGTCCCTGTCACCTCGTGATCAGGTTATTTCCCTTGGACAAAAAGAAGGACATTTTTGTGGAACCCCATCAGGACGTGATGCCTAGGGGCCGGCGACACTCATCATCACTGTAAGTACAAGAATACCTTGGAGCGAGTGTGCACTATAAAGGACAGGCCTAGATAGAATGGGAAACAAGGGAAAAAAAAAATAAGCTGGGTCCGGAGTTAGTATTGTCCGGACCGGCAAAATGTATGTTTGACAAGTTTGGCCAAACAAATTACAAGGGCAACTGCACCGCCCTTTGTACTTGTAATTTGTGCTTGCTGCAAGTATATACTGTTAGAGCCAATGATGGCCAAGTATATACTGTTAGAGCCAATGATGGCTTTCACAGTTCAGGCTGCTTTTAGGAGAAAAGCAGTGGCTGATTAAGTAACTTTAGATAAGCAACATTTAGAGAAAGAAAAATAAACTACTGTGGATGTACGCACAGTAGGTGACTACAGACAGGATGATTTGAAAATCCTCCCCCCCATGTTGCCTATCTGTGTAGTTTCAAGTTTTTCTGTATCAATTTCAAGTTCCCTTGCCTCCTATAGAGGCTGAAACATTTGATCCCAAACCCAAGTACTGGGGACCTCTACCAGATGGATCTCAACCTAGTACTGTTAGAGATTTTTTGTTTTTAAACTGCAAACCAGAGTTCTGGAAAAAGACTTGGTTTGGCAGATTACTAAAATGGCCAAAAGAAAACCTTTGAAAGGGTTAAAACCTTTGAAAGGGTTAATAGCTGCAGCGTTTGAAAATTATCATGAAGGTCCTGCAGTCGGTTTTCTCAAATCGGACCAGTGTATCAGAAAAGAAGAAGAAAAATACCTTGGCACCGGGTAAGTCTGAATTTTTTTATTTAAAGTTGTTTTATGTCTGTCTGTTTTATTTCTGTAATACATATACTAAACAAGGTAATGCTCCGTTTTCTCGTGCATATTTTCTAGCTTATATCTGTGTTCTGTAATTATGTTCTGTTGTCAAGGTTGTGAGATAGGATTGACTGCCTCCGGTGCACAACATGTTACAGTAAAAAAAAAGAAAGAGGAAGCTTCTTTGCCTCATATCTGACTGTTTTAATTGGTTTTATTTTTAATAAAACATTTGTGCTGCCTAGATAGGGTCAGTGAAGAACTTTTGTATGTAGTTGTTGGTTGGAGCAGGTAGTGTTGAAGGTGAAGCGATATGACATCATAGATTGCAATGTGCAGAAAGATTTGTAGTTTGCAAGCAACATGCCAAGCCACTGCTAGGTAAAAATGTAATGTGTTAACAGCTATAAATGGCTTTATCATACTTCTAGTAATAACCAGAAACTTTTTGCAAAATGGTAGAGTGCCATATTTTGGCTATGCCCCAGAAGGTGTAACCATGTTATACTAGATGTGTTCACTTACAGATGGTATGTTGTGCTGTATTTTAAAGGTGTTGGAAGGCGTTGGAAGGTGTTTAACAAGATTTTTTTCTGAAAAGATTTGGCATGGAGATATGTATAAATTTGTTGGTTTAAAAGAAAAAAAAATCGTCAGTGTTACAAGACAGGGGGAGGCAGCACATATATCTAAAACACGTACAGTTTTCTAATGAAACTATGGGCATTACCTCAGCAAATTGGTGTCAAATAATGTCAGTCTTATTTTCTGTTAAGCATTTCTTTTTGTGTATGTGTACTGTCTTGGCCAGCAGTTTTATTGTATGCTCTATTATTATTTAAAGATATTTAATATCAGTAGTGTTCAAGGACAGTAAAAAAAATAACTGGGTTTGAATGACCCTTGCATGCACACTGTGACCTTTTGCACGTTATTTGACCTTCTTGTGTTTCAACATTTTATGTTACTACCAGTTCAAACTTGATGTGTATTCCATACCTAAAGCACAACTTTTCACACAAAATGTATGTTTTCATGAAAGCACACCAAGAGTGAGCCATGTAATTTGATTTTTATTGCAAAACTAGTATTCTAAGTAAAAAGGAACAAACTTTTTTTCTCTTCTCATTTTTCTGACTTGCAGCCAACACAGGCAATACTCTAGCTGGAAGGGAGAATTATTCATCATCTCCCCATATTTTTTATTATATTATTTTATATTTATGCAGTACACTTTTGAAAAAGGACTATTACAGCTGTTTTGAGAGTTTACTATCTACAGTTAAACAATGACTTTTGTTTTTATGTGTGACCATGGTGTAATCATTTTTTTTTTCTTTTAAAATGCATACTAAGAGATACATACGCACGGTATTACCATTAATCCGATCCTTTATAAACTCAGCTGACATTTTGTCATGCTTAGGATAAGGAACCCAGGGACATTGGCCTTTTATCCTATGGAAATAATCTTGTTTTATTTTTAAACTTGGTAGGTTTAGTATTTTGTTGTTTGTCTGTGTTTCTCTCTTTCTTCTAGAGAAAAGAAGTTCCCATCTTTATAGTAAGGTATGAAACTTACTAAACTAATTGTAATATTATCTTTTATAATTTAAAGTGTAGTAGGTGGGGATCATGTCACCATCCACAGCTAACCTTTTATTGCTACAGTATTCGAGCTGTCTCTTCCACCTCGAGCTGTCTCTTCCACCAGTAGGAGCTTGGATGGAGGGGTAAGCTACCTTCCTCCCTTCCAGTGTAATACCCACAAAGGTTGTCAAGGTATATCACTGTTCCCCAAAGGTAAATAAAGAAAATGTGTATTTGCCAATAATTGTTTCTTATTTACAGGTTTTAAAAAGACCAAAGGTATTTTAACAGCATAACCCAGCCCAAGCCCTTCTGCTTTTTCAGTGCAAACAGTTAAACTCACACCTATTATTGGTACAGGGTTTCTGCCCTCAGCAAGTAATCAGTTACGTTGGAGGGTGAAGTTGTGTATGTATGTCCACACATATTCATTCTTTTGATTGTCTTTTCAGCATTCTTATCCTGTTAAAACAAATGTAAAACAACTTTTGTCATAGCCTTACAGCAATGAATGCATTTTTTTTTCAACCAGTAAATTCACAGTACTCTAACATTTCTGGACTCTAAGCTAAGTTTACAGTCTATATGTGTTGTTTAAAATGTATTTTATGCATTATGCTCAATACTGAAATTGTTCAATTACAAACATGCTTATGTGTCACGTTTATGTTATAATGTTTTGATATACATCTTGCTACACTGTATCATGTATGTATTCAGAAAAGTGCTCCACATGTATAATGTTTTTAATGCTCATAACCAGACCTAAGTACTGGGGCCAGCATTGCTGACCCACCCCTACAATATGTTCCAAAGCAAAACCGAAAGTAAAATTAATGCTCCGTTTGTCTTATTACTCACAGGTACCCCTAAAGAATGAGTGTACTCTATGCAGGTTTTGTAATTTTAAATTTTAACAATTATAATATGCAGAATTTAGATTGTACTCCAAACCTATGCTTCAAGCCTTATCCCACTCAGTACTTTGGAGTATTTCACTATACAGGGTAAAGAAGGTAGACCGTTTCACTTGTCACAGGTGCAATAGGCACTGTTATTAAATTGGCATAGGCCAACAACATATGTATTTGTCCCACTAATTGCATTGTGTAACAGGCATATTGCTATGAACTATATGTTTGAAGCGTGTTATTGTAACATTACAAGATTTTATAACTCAGGTCTCAGTCAGGCCTGCTTGCAACAGACAGGGAAATAATGTTCATCACTGTCATAATTGCTTCTGTGATTTGAAAGCAGGGTGTAATCATAACATTGTCATGATTTATAGATGGTCAAATGATATAATTGAACCTCGGCCTGCACCCCCAGGTGTGCAGTTGATGTCCCATTTTTATTTTTCTCTTTCCAATTGCCAGAATTTAGGCTCTGTCACACCACTCTTTACAAAACAAAAAGTAAATGGTTTAAAAGATTGTTATTTATGTGTTTTTAGTTCAGTGTCTAACACACTTTGCAAGTTTCCACGGTGTGGCACACATAAGATCTCCACGTTCAACAGCAGTAATACTTTCATCTAAGTTGCCAAGACCTTCATCTTTTTCCTTAAAAAGAGAAACAACTGCCACAGTTTTGTTGTTATCACCATCTTTGTGCCTGACTGGTTCCTAATAAGGACTATTGCATGAATAAAGTTATTATTACCTCTGCAAGTGTAATGTTTTCAGCAAAATTACACCTATTTGTAGGACTTTAAATCAACTAAAGAAGGTCCAGTCAGTTCAGACTCTGCAATCAAGCTTATTGTTTCTGCTTACTATGAAGTTAAGTCTGGGTTAGGGGCAATCCCCTAACTTCAGCAAGAAGATTCTTCTTCAATTGACCTTCAATCAATACATCCATTTTCTTCACTGCTGCTTGTTCCAAACATGGCTGGTACTTTCTACAACCCTATTGCTCTGTTATGGACTGTGTTCTTAATGGTTTATTGTCAATTGTTACCTTTTTATGGACTGTTAATCTTTATGCCGGGGTGTAATCAACTACCACAACACAAATGCCATGCCAGTGTGTGTGTGTGGCTACTCCATTAAAAGGACTCAATGCACAATCTAATGCACCCCTGGCCAGTGTTTTTGCCAATCAGCCATCCAGCAGCCAGCAACATAAACACTGCCTTTTCTACTATGCTGGTGTTTTGTTTTTAAATTACTGTCTGCATTGCCCCATGTGCCTTGTGGGGTTACCACCATTCTGAAAATGACATTTCACCTGTACTGTAACTACACCAATCTGTGGTTACTTATATAAACTTATGAACTGTTAATTTCATGGACTGTTATGTTTTATAAGGACTTATCTGTCAAGAGACATTATTAACAGATTCTTCAATCAAGCTCCAAGGGTGTGCCACACCCTCAACACAAGGTAGCATCTACCTTTATTCACTCTCAAAGTGGATTCCATGAACTCTTTTTCATCAACAAATTGTTATGTTATATTGTGTTATATGTGGTGTCACATGTTAGCATTTTTTCACATATTTCAATTGTGGTGTTGACATCCCTCAATTCTGTATTATGTTTTACAAACTCACAATTTGTGTTCCATCTGTAACCACCCCTGTACCAACTCCAGAACAGAATGATTTTTATAAATGCCTTGACTATCTGTATGCTGGCAACCAGTTTTAAATCATATAACTATTCACCTAGTCTAACAGTCTAAAAGTAGAAATGTTTAGTTTTTTTTTTTAACCTTCAGTCAATAACTAATATCTTTCAGGGTGGAAATTATTAACAGTGGTCAGTGGCCAAGGTTTTAGTAATCAGTGACCAAACTTTTATCAACAATATGTAGTTGGCTAACCATAAAATTGAGGAAATAGAAAGGTGTAAAATGGCTAGTGTAAATTGCTAAAGGGCTAGTAAAAGGTGAAAATGGTTAATAAATGACTAAACAATGCCAACATGTAAATTAGTATATCTAGTAGCAAAAGGCTGCAAGTGGCTAAATACCACCATGTCACTTAATATGTGTGCATGTAAGACTTTAAAAGGGTTAATTGTAAAATTCTATACAATGAAAAAAAATAGCTGAAAGCATAAGGTGAGGCTGTGGCCGAGATATACACACAGCTGTGTTTAGCCTTGACTGTTAAAAGTTTCTCATCATATAATTCTCTTGTGTTAAAAACAAAAATATGTTTAACAAAAAAAAATGATAAGAAATAATGAGATACCTCATTTAGTTGCTGGTACAAGGTTACTTTGACATTTGTAGCAAGCTAGTCACTTCTCTCATATGCTTTCTGGCTCCCAAAACAAAAGTTATTTGAGATAAATATACTATTCTGTCACCATTTGTTTTCCCCTCCAAGGGTGAGAATAACTCCCCTGTCTTGGCAAAATGTCAGGTACATCTCGTAACCAAAAAATTTGATTACGGGATGTCTCAGAAATTATAGCTACAACATGTATAAAAAACTTTAATTATGAAAATGTATTAATGTACAGGTGTCCAGGCTATGCTGTCATAGTTTCTTGGGAAATTCCAGCCTTGCATTTTTCTAAGCTTGCTACATAAATATGGGACCCATGGTCATGGCTTAAAGTTGAGTTGGTGACTGGGGTGTTACTCTTCTCCATTGGGTGACAGTACTTGTAAGTGGTCATATTGGCACTCTGGCTACTGACTGTCCTAATCAAACTTCTCCTACGATGCCTGTGCAACACAATGGTGTCACGGGATGCCACCCACCTGCCCCCTTGCTACAACCCGAACAAAAGGACCCCATTAAACTGGAGGGGGTGTTTCCATTACAAAATGAGCCAGACGTGACTATAATATAGGTGGTGGCTAGTTGATACAGAGTATCAAAAGGGGGGGGAGTGTGAGGGATTTTACAATATAAATGAGTGGTTAGTTGATACAGAGTATCAAAAGGGGGGAGTGTGAGGAATTTTATTTTTAAAAGAATATGAAATAATGCTTAGTCTCACATGATTTAACTAAGTAGCTAAAATAAATGCGCATGTCCAGGCTTGCTGAAGCAGGGTTACTTTAGGTGAAAAATATAGCTGCGTAGCTGAATAAAACTAGTTAGAACTGGCAGTTGCTATCTGATAAGAAAGAACTGAATAAGGTAAAAAACAACTCCATATAAGGAAAAATGCGGATAATAAAGTTCTGTGCATCTGTTGTAAGCAGAAAAATCAAGTGAAGCCACACCAATAGTGTATAAAAAACTGCTGTAAATTGTAATCGGAGAGCTTCTCCTTTGCAGAAGTCCCGCATGCATGTGTAAAGTTCGATCAAATAAAGTGACGTTAAGACAAAACCCAGTGGTGTGGTTTTTGCCCCATGACGACGGGAGCGGTTGCTCAGGTAATACTTACAGCTGGAAAATAATCTAATTTCACCATCCCATCTCCTTATTTACTAGCCTTGTCCATCACTGGCAAACAAGGAAATTGGCTGGCGAACAAGGATTCCTGGTCTTGCCATCTGGTTGTCACATTTTCATGACCAGATGGGCAAACTGGAATTCTTGTTCACCATAACAATTCCTTGTTTGCCATCTTGATTAATCACAGGTGAACAAGGAAATCAGCTGGCAAACAAGGATCCCTGGTCTGGCCATCTGGTCATGAATATTTTATGACCAGATGGCCAGACTGGGAAGCCTTGTTTGCCATCCGATTTTCTTGTTCACCAGTGATGAATAAGGATGGTAGACAATGAATTTAGTGAGTGATGAACAAGGATTAAAATAATTAAAAAAATGTTTCTTGGGGCACACAGATGTGGAAAATCACACAGTACAGCTCTTCTACTCCCGTTGAGCAAAAATCACACTTTAATGTGTGAAACAGACATTCCTGGGCAGAGTTATTACAGATTGCTTTGTGCAAAACCAAAAAACAAGATGGCAGCTCATGAACAAGGAATTTTTTTCTGGAAAGCAAAGATTGGCCTCTTGTAAACAAAGAGTGCCCCCTCACGAACAAAGATCCTTGTTAGTTCCATTCAGCTATCCTGAAAAATGAAACTCCCAATGAAAATGTTGGGAAATTAAAAGTGCTGTAACTTTGGAACAGATCAATATTTCTTCACTTGATAAATGCTGGCCTGTTCTGTGACCCAGGCTCTTTCTACCATAAAATGTTCCGACCACAATTCCACACCGTTTCTGCACAGAGCGATGAGAAAAAAAACTGCAAAAAGTGAGGAATTGTCAGGTTTTCTACTATCCAGCTCTCAAAATCTGCAAATCTAACTAGAAAGAAACTTGGCACAGCTAGAGATCTACCACAGGAGACCACACATGCAACATTTTGTGCAAATCCGTTGACCAGTTGCAAAGTTATTAAAGTGCAAAATGTTAGGTTTAACAGAAAAACTGCTGCTCAACCTTAACTATATCGGCACAACTGCACCACTATATAGTGTGTATATATATATATATATGTATATAAATATATATATATATATATATATATATATATATATATATATATATGTGTGTGTGTGTGTGGTGTGTATATATATATATATATATATATATTTATATATATATACACATATATATATATATTCATTTCAAAAAGAAGTTTCTAACTCCAACCCCCAAACCACAAAAGGACAAGCCCAGATAACCAATCATAGACAGCCATAATCAGGTAAGACAAAAAAAATACAACTGTTTCTAGATGACGTGTTACCTTCATGGATTTATATCTGTGACATGCACACTGCAAGACAGACACGAGGATATGATCACAACAATGTCTCTGTGTGCAGATGCACTGGGTCCTGCAGCCACAGATGTAAATACATGATACCCAAATTACAAGAGTTCTTTTGTCTGCAGAAGAGCAGACTTGTAAGAAACCAGCAGTTCTTTAGCCTCAGGAATTGATCCACAAGATAAGACCTACACAAACTTGATGGGCCTGTGCTTCTGTAGCCATAGGTATAAGACATACACACCGACTTTGACTGCAGAAGCATGGAAGCCACAAAATCCATGATACCAAAACTGCAACAATACTTCTGTCTGCAGAACCACAGGCTCCTGAAGGGCCTTCACCTCTTCAACCACATATGTGAGACATACACACCAACTTCTGGCTCAAGAAGGGCAGGCTTCTCTGGGGCCTGTCACTACACAGACAGAAGTACTGTTGCAATGTGGGTATCATTGTTTCAGAAGTGGATCTAAAAATTGTTCAAGGTGGCAGTAGGTTTTCAGATACAAACATTGCAACAGTATTTCTGTCTGCAGAAGCGCAGGCCCCTGTGGAGCCTGCTTCCCTTCAGCCACGGGTGTAAGACATACACACCAACAGGTGTAAGACATACACACCAACTTGTGCCTGCAGAAGTGCAAGATGCTGTGGGGTCTGCTACTACACAGATGGTAGTACTGTTGCAATGTGGGTATCATGGTCTCAGCAGCTGATTTAGAAATTGTTCAAGGTGGTAGTAGGTTATCAGTTACACTGCTGCATATAGAAGACCATGCAGCAAAATGTCATTCTATCTAGCAAGGTACCTTGTAAAGTCTGCATAAGTACCTATTTCTGTGGATGTGGAGGCACCCTGGGGCCATCTATCTGCAGAACACACTGTACGACATACATACTGGTATGGCTGCATTAGACATGCTTCTGTCCGGCCTGTTCTTATGCAGCTGCAGACAGAAATCCACAAAGGTAGCACATCAGTACTACTGCATTTGTGTCATCTGGAAGCAGTTGTATATTGTTTGTCTTATCTGATGCTGGCTGTCTGTAGCTGGTTGTGAAGGCTTGTCCTTTGGCTGCTGTTGGGGTGAGCAGTTAGTGTTACAAACTCTAATGCCACATTTCCCTACTTTTGTTGCTTTAAATTAAACCTTATCTGGTGCATTGAAGCAGTTTATTACAATGAATTTCCTTTTTTTTGAGACAGTGGAATGGTATCATCATTCACACAGGTCCCTTCAGGACCTCAGTGAACAGAGCTATCTGGTTGCAGATGTGCAGGGCCCTCTGGGCTGTGTGCCACATGTAGAGTCCATCATGCTGCAGAAGCTTCACTTTCACTTTTTCGACAAACAAATGTGAATCACTTTAACATGAAAAAGAACAGCATGCTACTGTAAGCATGAATGTTGTTCAGTACAAAAATATCCTCAAACTGAGGGGTGTTTCATTTATAGGTACCTTTTATTTTTTATCAACAAAAAAGGGCAGAAATTTCAATTTTTTTCACATTTATGATGAACAAATGCAAATAACTTGAAAATGAAACATTATATCATGGTACTGTGAGCATGAATTTTGTTCCATAAAAAAGTATCTACAAAATGAGAGGTGTTTTATTTACAGGTAACTTTTTTATAATCAGTGAAAAGACAGACAATTCAAATATTTAATCTCTTGAATGAGCAAATGTGAGTAACTTTAAAACAAAATATGAAAGCATAGAACTGTGTGCACCAAAGTTGTTCAGCACAAAACTATCTACAAAATGAGTAGTGTTTCATTTATAGATATCTTTTAAATTGGTTTTTATAATCAGAAAAAAATGGCAGAAAATTCTAATACAATTTTGTTTCCATCTTTCGAAAATGCCCCACAAAAAAAACAGAAACCCAAAATTTGTACATCATTGTGTTCATTATGTACTGGACATAATGTGAAGCCACTCATGACAGATCATGATATCATTAACCATTCATAAAGTTAAATATAATATCTTCAGTCAAGGTGTGTCACATCCAATGTATTGCATATATGTACTTTCTTTGCAAAAAAACTTTGCTAATGCACCAGTTAGGGTTCAGATTAAGGTAGCAAAAGTAGGGTCATGTGGTGTTAGGGTTCACATTCCCAACACCCTACTCTCACCCTGCAAGTCGCAACAGGAAAAACCTTTATGGTTTCATCTCTCCTTAGTCTTTGCAAATCAGGCATGGGGTCTTCCTTGGGGTTGTCAATCATAACCCTCACCCAATTTCATCAAAAAATAAGCAGAGATTTGTAGCGTATACACAAATGGAGGGAGTGTTAGGATTCACAACCCCAAGGAAGACCCCACACCTGATTTGTGAAGACTCAGGAGAGGTGAAACCATAATGGTCTGTCCTGTTGCTGCCTGAAGAGTGGGGGTGGGGTGTTAGGGTTGGAAACCCTAACAACACATTTCCCTACTTTTTTGCTTTAATCTGAGCCCTAACTAGTGCATTAATGAAGTCTTTTTGCAAAAAATTCCCTTACTTTTTGAGATAGTATGATTGTATACTCATTCACGCAGGTCCCTTCAAGATCTGTGTGAATATATTCATTTGCCTGTGGAAGCAGATGGATACATCCATGTTGGTGTGGATGCACAAGACCTTCTAGGCCCAGTTGTTCCATTTATGCCAAACAGCAATTTATTTGCTCGGTTCTATGACTTGTTAAACTTGCAGTGTTATCCTATGGGAATTTTGATGATTGAATTTTTGCATTTTTTTAATATGGCCCCTAAATTATTGGGGGGGACATTATCTGTTATTCTTATAGTACTCATTAAAATCATTGTTTTGGTGTATAGATTTCACTTAACTAGAAATACTGATGGAGTTATGGCTGGTTGAAGTTGAAATGTGGGAAAAAACAAAGTCCAAATTCCTTTTTCAAATAAAGAGATGATTTTTCACATGAACAAAAAAGCCATACGAGAAAGGATCCCGTCATACAAAAAAATAATTTGGACTTAGTTTTTTTCCAATTCTTTTGCATATAAAGGGATCCTGCCTTGTATTTTTTGTTGTTCTTGTTGATATAAAAAAGGATGCCTTCATTAGCAAAAAGAATCAGAAGAAAATGAAGTCCAAAGTCTTGTTTCTTATGAAGGGATCCTTTTTGAATGTCCAATTCATTTTTTATATGGCCATATGAGAAAAGGAAACCGAGTCTCGAAAAAGGATTTTAAAATGCATAAAAAAACACAATTCTGGATCATTTCGCCCAAAAAAAATATGAAAACTTAACTCCAGAATCCACCTAACAGGGTCCCAATTAGCAAGATACATGTGTTGGAGTGTGTGTGTAGGAAGTCAGTTTTATGGATATTAAAAAAATATTTTGAAAAACATTTATTTATTTAAAATTGGTGACTGGGAAAGGAACACTAAGCCAAGGCTCATTTCCAGGTGTGACCCAGGTACAGGGTGTATGCTGAGGTGGGCAGAGAAGTACAACAATGTCCTGTTACAGATGTTAAGTACAACATCAAGACATTGCACAGAGGTGTGCAATAAAGCACAACTGTTGCTTGAACAGACATTAAGAACAACATCAAGACTTTCCATATTTAATGTTGGTATTTACAGTATATTACAAATGTTTATATATACCGCATTTACAAGTTGTAGTAGTATTACAGTGTTATGTAAACTAGCACAGAAATTGTACAGTAGGTAAGCAGTAATACAGTTTGGGGCAGACATGTGCAAAAAGTTTGACCAAAAGGGGCCACCGAGGGTAGGCTAGGCCCAAGTTGAGGTGGGTCCAGAATCCAGATAAACATCTTGGGCAGGGAGGGGAAGGGAGGAGCTGAAGAGTTGTTTAATGGCTGATAGGGGGGAGGCCTGGTGAAGGTTGGGTCAGAGATTGTTCCATAGGAGGGGGAGCTGGTAGAAAAAGGCAGCTTGACCAGTGGCAGAGAGGGGGTGAATGAGGTGAAAAGTATGTGAGTGTCTATGGTGGAGGGAGTAGCCTAAGGAAATGGCTGGAGAAAGGTGGGAAGAGAGGTAGGGGTGTAGGGAGCCTAACCAATATTTAGCTATGAGGGAGGCACTGTGGATGGTTCTCCTGTGTGAGAGTGGCATCATGGATAGAGTGGAGTAGAGGAGGCAGTGATGAGTAAGTGGGGAGAGGCAGTGGTGAAATGACAGAACAAGTTGAGTAGGAAGTTAAGTTTTGAGAGGGATGAGGTTTGGGCTGTGCCATAGATGATGTCCGCATAGTCCAGCACTGGCAAGATGGTTTTGCGTACAAGTTCATTATGGGTGGGAAGGGGAAGACTGGCTTTGTGGTGATAGAGGATGGCCAGTTTGGGCCGGGGTTTGGTGCTGATGGCCTTGATGTGGGTGGAAAAGTTGAGGTGGGTATCCAACCAGACTCCCAGGTACTTGAAGGTGGGTACTGACTCAAGGGGAAAATCATCGAGAGTGGAGATTGGAGGTGGTGCAGGTAGGGAGTTGAGCTTTTGTCTAGTACCGGATGACATGGTGACTGTTTTTTGGGCATTAAGTTTAAGCAGTTTTTCAGGAGCCAGTCTTGGACTCAGTTGAAGTCTCTTTGGAGATTTGAGAGCACACTATCATGTGAGGGACCTGACGCATAGACGATGGTGTCATCGGTGTACAGATGCATGTTTGAGGAGAGATAGGCAGAGGGGAGGAAGTTTATGAACAGGGAAAAAAGGATGGGGCCAAGGATAGAGCCTTGGGGGATGCCTGAGAGGATGGGTGGGGGAGAGAGGGTGTCACCTATTTGGACTGATTTCTGCCTATTCTGGAGGTAAGAGTGGAACCAGTTGATGGCAGATTGAGCAAGGCCGATAGAGCTTAGTTTGCAAAGCAGCAGAGGGTGGGAGACAGAGTTGAATGCTTTCACAAGGTCGATGAAAATGGCGGTGATGGTTTGGCCATTGTCCATGGCAGAAAGAATTGAGTCGGTTACTCATGGCAAGGTGGTAATAGTGGAGTGAAGTTTTCTAAAACCTGATTGAAAGGGGGTGAAGAAGCTGTTTGTGGAGAGAAATGTGGACAGTTTGGACAACATGAGGAATTCTTGGATTTTGGTGAGGGAGGGGAGGAGTGAGATAGGTCTGTAATTATCTGGTAGGGAGGGGTCACTGCCTTTGTGGAGAGGAAGGATTTTAGCTAGTTTCCAGTTGGAGGAGACCATAGCTGTGTTGAGAGTGAGGTTGAGTAAGTATGTCAGTGGTGTGACTCTGGCAGAGGCAGAGATGCGGAGTAGTTTAGGGTGCAAGCCATTAGGGCTGGTTTTGAACTGGTTTAGAGAGATGAGTGTAGTGTAGACTTCCAGGGGTGTGAAGGAAGGAAAGAGGAAGCGGGAGTAGGAGGGGGATGAATTTGTGGAGTCGGGTGGAGGAGGGGGTGAATCAGGCAGGGCACAAGAAATGAAGAACAAGTTGAAAAGTTAGTCATAAATGACCTCCCCTCTGCCTGTCTCTCCTCAAATGTGCATTTGTATGCCAATGACACCATCATCTATGCCTCAGGCCCCTCACAGGATAGCGTGTTCTCAAATCTCCAAAAAGACTTCAACCAAGTCCAAGCCTGGCTCTTAAAAAACAGCTTAAACTTAATGCCAAAAAAACAGTCACCATGGCATTGGGTTGTAGACAAAAACTCACCTCCCTACCTGCCCCACCTCCAGTCTCCACCCTGGACAGTTTTCCCCTCAAGTCAGTACCTGCCTTCAAGTACCTGGGAGTCTGGCTGGATACCCACCTCAACTTTTCCACCCACGTCGAGACCATCTGCACCAAACTCCGTCCCAAACTGGCCATCCTCTATCACCACAAAGCCAGTCTTCCCCTTCCCACCCATAGTGAACTAGTACGCAAAACCATCTTGCCAGTGCTGGACTATGCGGACATCATCTATGGCACAGCCCCAACCTCATCCCTCCCAAAACTTGACATCCTACTCAACTTGTTCTGTCATTTCACCACTGCCTCTCCCCCACTTACTCATCACTGCCTCTTCTACTCCACTCTATCCCAAACAAGATGGCAGTGATATGAAAAAAGATTTCTTCTTGATGAAAAAGAATTACCCCTATATGAAAAGGGATCTTTTTCATATTGGCCACATTCTTTTTTCATTCCAAGCAACTACCCAAAAGGCTTTATTGAGCATGCTCAGAACCAAAATTTCAAAATGTAATAACTGGAATGGATTAATAGTTTTTTTAACCAAACCAGAGAAAGGCACCACTGAAGCCCAAGCCCTTTGTGTCTTGAGAATTTCAGACCAAAATTCCAAATTCTCTGGGTGTTAGTTGATCACAAAAAAACAGCTAACCTCCCCTAATTTTTTTCACCTTTTTCACCATCCTAATGTCAGAATCTGAACATTCAACAAGAATGAAACTTGGCATGTCAAGCAATCTACCCCCTGAGACTCTGTACATAACATTTTGTGCAAATCTGTTGAACTGTTGCAAAGCTATTAAAGTGCAAAGTTTGAGATTTAACATAGAAACCCCTGCTCAACCCTAGCTATAGTAGTGCTACTGCACCACCATAATAAGGGATATGCAAAGAGGACAAGTTAAATATATGATTTATCTGTACAAAAGTAGTCTGACTCAGGTAACCTCACCAGTAGAGTAAGCCATGAGTGAGGTGTCTGAGGTCAAATTGATCGAGTTCAGATAAATAATTTATTTGATGAGTTAACCATTAAATATTTGGTTTATGCAATAGGAATGTAATTTTTTGCACTGTTTTCATTTTTGGTTCAGTTTTATATTTTATTTTTAATAAATAAATAGGATTTTTTTGTGCTCTGTTCACTATTCCTACTCACTGCTGGACTGGTTGCTAGTGTTGGTAGCACCTTTGTTATGGATGCAATGCCTTGATGTTCAGAACATGCCATTTGGTTGGGTGTTTTTGCCATGTGGGATAGCTAGAGAGTTTCAAAAATGTGGTGGGTCCATTTCTTGCTTAATGAGACTGTGAAGGAGCAGCTATGGTTTCGGCTTTGGGCATTTTTTTAAAATGGAAAAGTAATTTATCTGATTGATCCTGCAGAGTTTATCATATGGGCTTGAGAAGTGAGGGGGCATCAGAGATCGTGATTGGAATTATGTGAGTTGTGCCATGTGTAGAGGAATTAATGTTGCCATGGAGCTCTGCAGGAGAAAAATGCATGCAGACGGAGGAGTTAGCAGCGCTAGTTGGATAGGAGTGATCAGTGGTACTCACAGTTTTTCAGGATTTGAAATGTGGATCTGTGAAGCTGCTGGTGCTTATGGAGGTGGCTGCTGGGTGTGCGGGCTAGCAGGGGGCTGCCTTTGAAGACAAAGAAAATATTTTTTTCTTAACAGAAGTCGTGGTTTTCTGGTTTGGTCAGGAAAATGGGCAGTTGCTAGGGGAGATGGACATAGTTTGAGGTCATCTTGAGTGAAAGAAATGAGCTGGTGCATAGAAGGTACTGTGGAGAAAAATAAATAGTTCTAGAGTTTTTATTATGTTGTTATCTGGGACCAGTATTTCTGTTGGAAATGGAGCTGTGCTGAGAAATACTGCAAACTGAGTGAGAGTAGCAGACTGGTGTGTGTAAACACTGTACAGAAATGCTCTGCAGGAACTCCTATGAGAAATGAAATTGTGGAGAGAATGTTCAAATACTGCTACTGGGCAGGTGGGTGGTGGATAACGACAGTACTATATGAATAAAACGATGATGACAACAGTACTATGCTAATAAATTAATGAACTCTGATTTATTCATGTAATTAGTCTGATAAACATATTAATCTTCAGTTATCTGAGTCTACACCTATTGCATAAATATATTTATACAACATATGTTTTGAGATGACTGGCCAGATAAAAGTGACAACTTTCTGAACATGAGAAGATAACATTATCCTTTCATAACACATTATATCATAGTGTTATGTTTCTTTGTTCAGGTTTAGAATGTTTGTCCTCAGTAGCAGTACTAACCATATTCAAATGTAAATAACTTTAAAATGAAATAAATTATAGCATGGTACTGTGAGTACAAACCTTATTGAGCACAGAAATATCTACTAAATCAGTTATGTTTCATTTATAGATACCTTTTAGATTTTTTTTATAATCTGGAAAAAACAGGATTTTGTTGTTATTTTTCGATGAACAAATGCAAACAACGTTAAAACAAAACAGATGATAGCATGGTACTATGAGAACAAAGGTTATTCAGCACAAACATATCTACAAACTGAGTAGTGTTTCATTTATAGGTACCTTTTAGAATTTTTGTTTATAAACAGCAAAAATGGCAGACTTTTTTAAATTTTTTTAATGAACAAATAATAGCTTTAAAATGAGCAATTATATCACTGTACTTTGAGCATAACAGTTGTTCAGAACAAAAATATTTGCAAAATGAGTTATGCTTCATTTACAGATACCTTTTAGATTTTTATAATTAGCATAACATTTCAGAATATTATTTTTTTTTACTTTTTGATGAACAAATACCTCAGAAAAAGCAAAAAC
Organism: Neoceratodus forsteri; assembly: GCA_016271365.2. NCBI lineage: Eukaryota > Metazoa > Chordata > Ceratodontiformes > Ceratodontidae > Neoceratodus > Neoceratodus forsteri. The sequence continues at coordinate 1,460,293,084 of CM057450.1, read as the reverse complement.
AAAAGAATTATACATCAAACATTATGGGCTCAATGAGTTAAATAGAAGTACCTGTAATAGTAAATCTTGGAAACCACTCTCAAACAAGTACAGTAACTGTAACTGCAAAAGAAGCCAAAAGTTAGTTGCACATTTCAAAGTCAAAAGCACATTTTTTCACATCCCCAATCATGTTTATTTCAAAACATATATCTGTATAAATAGAATATAACATGACTTGACTGAAGATATATCTATCTTCATTTGAAGCCAATGATATTATGATATCTCAGGAGTGGCTTTGCCACTTGTGAGATACTATAATATCATTGGCCTCACAATAAATATGATATCTTCAATCTGGCCATGTCACATCCCATGTACTACATAATTTACAGGATAACATACACAAGTCTGTTTTCCCACCAAGTGGTTACTATGATGACCAAGTGACCTGGAAAGCAGTCCCTGTGGTCATTGTTATGACAGGGTGGGAAAATGGCCTTTGCATGTATGGTTGGCCATACTTTATTTTATATAGTGTATGGGGAAGCATAATGTACAGCATATGTTGCTTTAATTGTATCACTAGATACATTAACAACCTTAAGGGAGCATTATCAAGTTTGTGTTTAAAACGGAAAAAGAAAATAGTTTCAGCTTTCAGTCGCATGCCCGCTGCTCAACTGTGGATATCATAAAACTTGCTGAAACACATTTTAATAATAATAATAATTTTATTTATAGGACGCCTTTCAAGTGTCAAGGTGCCGCAAATAATAACAATTAAAACAGGCATCATAAAAAATGCAAGCAAACCAAACAATTAAAACAATCAATATTCAGGGAATGCAGTTTCTCATAAAAAGGTCTCTAGACCCCTCTTAAAACCCTCCACAGAAGTGCACTCCCACAACCGACAGGCTAGAGAGTTCCAAAAGGTGGGGGCAACATACGAGAATGCCAGAGCACCAGAATATTTTAAATTCACCCTTGGAACCTCTAGCAAGCCCTCGTCGGCCGAGCGGAGAGACTGATCAGGGTGATAGGGAACCAGAATATCTTTCAGATAGGCTGGGCCCAGATCATGTAGGGCTTTGAAAGTCAGCAAGCCAACTTTAAAGGTGATCCGCCGCCAAATTGTCAGCCAGTGCAGTTTGCGCAGCACCAGGGTAATATGACAGCATCTTCTAGAACCAGTCAAAAGCCAGGTGGCAGCATTCTGCACTAGCTGCAGATGATAGATTTCAACCCCAGAAAGCCCTAGATAAAGGGAGTTACAATAATCCAGGCACGAGGACACGAAGGCATGGACTAAAGTAGGCAGGTCGGCAGATGGAACAAGATGCCGAATCCTGGCAATATTCCTAAGATGATAAAAGGAAGTCTTGATGACTGCTGACACCTGTGAATGCAGTGCCAACCTATCACCAAGAACTACCCCCACGTTCTGCACCCGTTCAGAGGTCGGGAGAGAAACACTACAAAGAAAAATTCCAGATGACACAACACTACCCAACCCCCCTATCTGTTGGCCCGGGTCCACAACCAGTACCTCAGTCTTATCTGAGTTCAACCTCAGCTAGCTGGAATTCTTCCACTCCTGTAGTTCTCTTAGACAGCTATTAAAGACCTAGAGAGCTCCCTCCTGGTCGAGGGCAAAAGAAAAATAGAGCTGGCTATCCTCTGCATAACAGTGAAACCTCAGCCCATACTTCCTTACAATGCCTCCAATGGGTAGCATACACACCACAAAAAACATGGGTGACAATATTGAACCCTGAGGCACTTGACACAACAAAGCCATTGAATCCGAGGAAAAAACCCTGGACACAACCCTTTGTGATCTCCCAGTGAAGAATGAAGTCAATCATCTTAAGACGGTTCCAGATATTCCACAAAGCAGCCTCAGGCATTCTATCAACACCATGTGATTTATGGTGTCAAACGCTGAAGAAAGGTCAAGGAGAACCAAGATAGAATGGCTCTTCTGATCTCTAGCCATCAAGAGATCATTGAGCACCTGAACCAGTGCTGTCTCGGTACTATGTCTTTTACGAAATCCGGACTGGAGGGGTTCATAGATGTCATAAATGGTCAAATAGTCCTTCAGTTGTGCAGCCACTACTTTCTCAATCACCGTCCCAACAAAGGGAAGGTTAGAGACAGGTCTGTAGTTTTCGAGACAGTCAGCATCCAAGGTAGCATTCTTCAAGAGGGGTGTCACCACCGCCTCTTTCAGGGAGCTAGAAAACTCTCCAGATTCCAAGGAGCATCTGACTATCTGCACAAGGACAGGACTGATGGTATCAACACAACCCAGAATAAGGGAGGTCGGTCCAGGATCCAAGCTACAGCACATAGGGCGCATATGCTGGATGATCCTCATGACATCCATGAACTCCAGTTGACTGAAGGAGCTCCAGGAAAACTGATGCACCGTGATATCACACTGGTCTATGGCCACTCCCCTAGAGTGTGATGGCAACAGTTCTGCCCAAATGTCAGCCACCTTATTTGCAAAGAACCGAGCAAGCTCGTCGCACTCCAATTGCGAAAAAGCTTTCCGAACTTGCAGACAGGCTGGGTTGCACAGTCTGTCCACAGTTCAAAACAGCTGAGCTGGTCGATTCTGAGCAACTGCGATCTCCCTGGACAGGAATTCTGCCTTCTTAGGGGTGATAGCGGATTGATAGACTGAATAATTATCCATCAATCTAAGGTGGTCAGCATCAAGGGCGGACCTTCGCCAGCAATGCTCTAACCTTCGCCCCTGTCTCCGCATCTCCCTGAACATCCCATCAAACCAAGGGGACTTGGGGTGAAGGGAGAGGGGGTGAACATGAACTGGAGAAATAGAATCCAGAGCCCCCACCACGGCTATATTATAAGCCAACATGAGGGTCTCTGGATCACTGCTTGCCAACGTGGGAGATGAGAGGTCAAGCACCACTGCAAGGCTTTGGGAATCTATGTTCTCAAAGGGTGGTACCTAACCAACTCCACAGGGGCAGGCTTTCTAGAGGGGGTGCAAAAACTAAACCCCACGGTGTAATGGTCTGACCACCCAATGGGTTCCACCCCCACATCAGATGCCTTGACCCCCAGGAGGAAAATCAGGTCCAAAGAGTGTCCAAATTTATGTGTAGCAGAGGAAACCACCTGTGTAAGGCCCAGCATTGTCATTAGCTGGAGGAAGTGTTGACCAAATTGTGAGAGTTCATCATCGACCCAGGCATTAAAGTCACCCAGAACCATCAATCTGGGTGGCTCAAACACCATATTGATGACGAAGTCCGCAACTTCCTGAAGGAATTGCTTCTCATCACCGGGTGGACGGTAAATGAGAGCAATTCAAAAGACTACACCTGCTGCTATTATACACTCAGAGGACTCGACCCCCCCACTGGGACCTCTGTGAGTCTGAGTTCGGTCTTGAAACAGACAACAACCCCCCCACCGTGATCCAGTCTTGGACGATATAATACCAAGTACCTGGCTGGAGTCATAGCTTCCAAAATGGGGCCAGAATTTACATCCAGCCAGGTTTCAGTAATGCAAGCCAGGTCCACCATACCAACAAGATCAGCAATAATTGCGATCTTGCTTTTTTTTTTTAATTTAGTATACTTTATTTACACTTTTCAACAACATCCATACAGCACCATGGGTTGTTAGGCATATTCATTATTACATGATATTGTGAGACATGCCATGATAGCCTTGTAGTTATATCGGCTAAAGTAAACATCATATATTCTAACATCCACTACATTGTTTCAAGCTAAGAAATCCCTCGCTCTCTTCCAAATCCTCCAAAATCCCCAGTTACCCCTCTGCCCTCCCCCATGTCAAGTGTGTACATTATTCTTGAGGATATCACCTTGGGTTATACCTGTTAGCCAATGGATCCACTAACTATTGAGTCAGTGTGGATTATAGGCGGTAATTAAGGCCTCCAAGGGGCCCCATCTGGGCTGATATAAGTGCGATCGGTTGCCCATATACAGGATATGCTTTTCTAATTGCAAAGTGGTAAGCATCTCTTTATACCATTCCCTCACAGACAGCTGGGCTTTTTCTTTCCAGTGTCTCATAATAATGGGTTTGGTTACCACCGAGACTAGAGCAATATGTGCCTTCCTGATTTTAGGAATACCTTTTGGCAGCAAATATAATAAACATATTTCTGGGGTAAAGAGGGAGTCCAGACCAAGCCATGGATCCAGCAAATGTCTAATAGCCTGCCAAAATGTCTGAACAAGTGGACAACCCCACAACATATGGTATAGCGAGCCGGGGGGGAAGTGACACCTGGTGCATACAGGAGAAGGGGCACACCCCACCTTATGCAGTCTGGCTGGTGTGAAATACAAATTGTTCATGTGGTCTTGCTTTTAATGGACCTGGCATTGCACAACACCGCCCAAGTTGGACAAACCTCACAGGCAGCTCAGGCCATCTGACCATGATAATCAGTGGTGCCCTTGGGTATGGGCACCACTGGACATGGAAAACCACGGTCTGGATTCCATTTTGCCCCAGGGCACCTTCTGGACCCAACCACCCCAATACAATGTCCCCCTCTATCATCCTCTCTTGTTCATAACCCCATGCCCTTCTCCCTCTCTTACTTTCAATACCCAGTGACCTACATTGCTGGTAGGTCTCAAACCGAAGAGGGGGAGAATAAAAAGGACAAAGGGCATGAAGAGAGGAGGATGAGTAGTGCACAACTGTGGGGGATGAAGGCCAACATATGCTGTAAGCTGTACTACTGGCTAAAAATAAAACAAGCAAAACTGTAAAAGAAAAATGAAACTAACAAACTAATAATGCCCACTTAATAAAAATAATTTAAAATCCCCACCCAACACCCAAGTTAACTTAACATCAATTTAGAGCCTGAAATTTAGAGACCCTGACAACCCCCTTAAACACAAAATAACCCACTAAAACAAATACACAGAAAAACGGAGCTTAGGGACTCTCACCCCCCAAACCCAAACACATAATACAACAAAATACAATAAATAATTAATTTCCCTTCCCCACATAGTCCTCTCACCACTGGGGGAGACAGGCAAAAAGCAATATACAATACAGTAAATAATTAATTCCCTCCCCACCCAGTCCTCTCACCATTGGAGAGAGAGGGCAGCACTCTCACTGCCAAACAATTAAAACATTATAATAATACAATAACAAATGAATATAAACATAACAAAACTATTACAAAAACTGAAAAAGAAAGAAAGCTGTAAACTCCCCTCTCAGTCCTCTCACAACCGAGGAAAGGGAAAATTACAATCTTCCACACTGCCAATGAAAACAGCTGTAAAATCCAACAAAACAAAAAATTAAGTACATGGATGCAGGGTCATCTCACCACCCAATCATCCAAATGAATGAAAATTAGTAATCCACAGAAAAGTGAGGAAGGGGTCAGCAGTCTCTTCAGTCCAGGTCCAGGATTAAGTAAGGGTGAGCCCAGGTACCACTGAAACCTGCATAATCCAAAAACAGTTCCAAGGGCTGAATCGGTGACCAATTTTACTGCAGAAACGCCTTTAAAAAATCCCTCTGCTTACCACTGGGTGCTCTCAGGAAAATAAAGCTGGCCAACACCAAAGGACCCTAAGAAAGGCCACAATTGCAGCCAATTCCAGGGTCCAAGGGCCATTTTGGCAGTTACCCAGTGAGGAAAAAAAAGACAGTGACTTACTGTTTTTGAATAGTTGAGTTCAGCAGTCTCCAAGCATTATCCAGACTCAACAACTACTCCCAACTTCCTCTTATACACAAACCTGTCATCTCTGACTGTGCCATCTCTCTCTCTCTCTCTCTCACTGGAACTATTAGCACCATCTCTCACTCCTTCCTCCCACCCCTTCTCACATACTCTGCTTTACTTTACTGCACTTATTTTTTTTTTTACCACAGGAAGTCCTGCTCAAAAATAGCAGTTTTAGGCTACTGCTGACTGTGCACTCCACTGTAATGTGACTGAGAAAAGCTGATCAAGAGCATTGCTCTCTGAAGTAACTACTAAAGCAGAATGAAAAATCATTCTGCAGTAGTAATTACATCACTACTGCAGCAGAAAAATGCTTTGGAGTAGGGATTTCCATACACAACAATGTCATATGTCTGGCCACAAAAGCAGATCCACAAGGTCCTCTTAGCCCTGTGCCAAGAAACCACTTGTGGCTGCATAAATGCAAGCCCATGTGGGGCCTATGCTTCTGCAGCCACAAATACAAATTTAAAATACCCAGATTACAACACTGCTTTTGTGTGCAGAAGCACTTCTGCAGCCACAGATCAACATGCCCAGTGCAAGATATGCACTTCTGCAGCCACAAACACATATGCACACTGCAAAACATACACACCCAGTTCTGCATGTCACACTGTGAGGTTTCTAAACAGCACTGAAACAATATGCTTATTTAAAGTGTAGTGTATTGTATTGCTATGTCCAAAAGTACCAAATAAGTGGTACTGCATTTATGTCATCTGGAAACAGTTGGATGTTGTTTGTCTTACAGGAGGATGGTTGTCTGTAGTTGTTTGTGTGTTCTTGTCCTTTTGATTCTTGGGGAGTTGGGGAGTTAGTATTCAAAACCCTAACACCTCAGTTCCCTTCTTTTGCTGCTTTAAGTTGAACCCTAACTGGTGCATTTTCAGTTGGGTTTTTTTGCAATGAATTTCCGTTCTTTTTGAGACAGTGTAATTGCATCCTTATTCATGCAGGTTCCTTTGGGACCTGTGTGAACAGATCCATCTGGCTGTGTTAGTGCAGGGCCATGATGGCACTGCACTTCCATGTGGTCACAAATGCAGTTCCTGTGCCAAGTGAGGAGCCTGTCTGAGTGCAGAAGCTCTGTGCCCGCCAAGTCTTGTGCTTCTGTGTGGCTACAGATGCAGATAAATAGGACCCTTTTGGCCCTGTACCAACTGTGGAATCCATCAGACTGAGGAAGTGCAGGGCTCTCTTGGCCCTCCACTTCTGTGTGGCTACAGATGCAGATGCATAGGCCTCCATACCCTGTACAAGTGAGGAGTCTTATTGGGTATGAATGCACAGGGGATGAGTCAATCTAGCTGTGCAAGTGCAGCAGGCCCTGTGCTTCCATGTTGCTACAGATGCAGATATACAGGATCCTCTGGGACCTGTGCCAAGTGAGGAGTCTGTCTGGCTGTGCAAGTACAGGGCCCTCTAGGCCCTGTGTGTCCACACAGCAACAGATATGTAGGTCATTTGGGCCCATGCCAAATGTGGAGTCCATCAGGCTGCAGAAGTGTGGGGCCCTCTGGACCCAGCACATTACTGTGGCTAGAGATGCAGACATGTATTGGCCCTATGGACCCAGTTCCAAGTGAAGAAGAGTTTGTCTGAGCACTAAAACACAGTGTGCTACCACAAGTGAGGAGTACATCTAGAGGTGGCTACAGATTCAGGCACTCAAGGCCCCTCCTTTATAAATTTCTTGTTTCTTAATATTTTGATACCAAATTTTCAAAGTAGTCAATTCATGACACCATCTCAAGAATCTGTCAGATGAAAGTTTTCAAATCCTACCCCGAAGCTGATTTTGCAGAACAATCACACAATCACCTTCTGGGCTGGACTTGAAACATTTCACCTTCCTGGTTCATGAGATGTGGTCAAGAAACAGGCCATTGAAATGGTCTAGTTATAAACAGAAGTTGTTTTTCTATACAAAAACATGGTTCTTCTTTCGTGAGCAGATTTTCTTCTTTCGTATGGTCTCATGAAAGAAGATCACAAAAGAAGAAATCTCACAAAAGAAGATCACGAAAGAAGAGACTTGCCTCATGAAAGAAGAAATTCTTCTTTCATGTGCTTCTCTTGATATGAAGGAAGATCACAAAACAAGAAACCTAACAAAAGATCATGAAAGAAGATCATGAAATAAGAAATCTCATGAAAAAAGATCACGATACAAGAAATTTTTTCTTTTGTGAGATTCAATTCTTTCATGCTCCGAGATTCTTCTTTTATGAGACTCCAAATGAAGAATTTCAGCTCATGAAAGAAAAAGCAGGATCCCTCACTAAGCCTTCCACCTAGGATTGTAGGGCTGATCCAAAACCATATTTCAGGGTTGCTTTAAAAAAAAAAAAAACTCCAGAATCAAGCTAAACCTGTTTGTTTTTATCCAGGGCATCGTTTTAATTGATTTTCATTTTTTTTTAATTAAAAACAGGATCTTGACCATACAGAGGCAGACTTTTTTTCCAACAAAAGAAGAATTTAGGCTTACAAAGGGAGATTTTTCTTCTGTGAGACGGAAATTCTTCTTTCACATTGGACATATAAATCAGAGACAACCAAATAACTTCTCAGTACAGTAAAGTCACTGCAAGGCAATTTTAAATCATGCTGGAAATGTGAAAGGAAAAGTGTGACCCACTGGGAATTGAACCCAGGACCTTGGCATACTGTGCCAGTGCTCTAACTACTAAGCTATGGGGCTCACATGGTTAGCAGGCATCCGGGCTTTCCACACACACACACACACACACACACACACACACACACACACACACACACATTTCTTTTTATGTGTTGCAAAACCTGCAACTAGGCACATATCAGAGAGACAGCCAGATAACTTCTCAGTACAGTAAAACCACTGTAAGGCAATTTTAAATCATGATAGAAATGTGAAAGGAAAAGTCTGACCCACTGGGAATTGAACCCAGGCCCCTGGCATACCAAGGTTCAATTCCCAGTGGGTCACACTTTTCCTTTCACATTTCCATCATGATGGAAAATCACCTCGCAGTGGCTTTTCTGCACTGACCACTTAGCACAGGACTATAATGCCCACCCTGGAGTGGCTTATCACACTTATGAAATGGGCCATCATCATAAAAGAATGAGTCTGATTACTCTGATAGGGATTAAAATATATTTACTATTTTCAAAAGAGTGTACAATACATTACCTCTAAAACATCTAAAAACTGAAAACATAGTCCATATTAGTGCATAACATAGCATATCTTAGCAATAGGTTAACTAGTACAGTAATTTGCAGTAAAAGTATTTATTAGTAGAGTTAGTTGAAAATAAATATTTTCTCTGTAACGTACATTTTTATCATATAAATGCACTGTAACATCTACATATTTGTAAAACATAAGCAGTGTTTTAAACTTAATTTTCATTACACTGTAGTTATATAGTTTCATTGAAGGCAACCTTCTCGTTCTTTTTGTTTTTTACTTATGTGTTATGGTGTAGTACATAAAAGGAAAACTGCTTTAGGATTGAGGTAAAAGGTTAGTAAGAAAACAAAAAAACTAATCCTGCCAGGTTGCCTTTTGTTTGGTGGGGAAAGGGGGGGGGTAGATCTCACCTGAAAACACCTGTATATGATTCAAATGTACATGCTTTTATAAACATCAACAATGTATTTGAGCAGTTTGGGTCTGCCTCTGCCCATGTAACTGTGCTTTCCCACCTTTTCTCTTTGTTTATAAAGTATTACTGTGTTCTCTACTTTCTTCGTCCTGTTTTTTTTTCCCCTGTTTTCTCCCACATTCAAGACATCTGGGTAGGATTCACAAAGCAGATGCCTTGGGCGCAAATGAGATGCACCGTCCTCAAAAAGTGGGATTCACAGAAAGATGCGCCACAAGATGCACTGTGTGCATCCCCACTGTGAATCGCACTGAAACACCATTGCACAACCTTAGATGCGCCAGTGCAACCAGGATGCACAGAAGCACCATGGAAAGCACAACACTGAATACAGAGCAAGTAAGCAAGGGACACAGAAGCAACAGGGGGAGACTGCAGGGCACAAATGATGCAGAGGAACAGACCAGCAGGGAATGGCTGGCCAGAGTGCAAATGGGCCAGAGAGTTGCCAAAGCAGATGAGATGCACAGACAGAGCATACATGGAGACACCTGGAAGCATCAGACACACACCCCACACAGGGCCCAACAGGCACAGATGCCATGCACAGGTGTTCCTGGTAAGGTGAGCAACAGCAGCCGAGGTGCACTGTGCAGCATGGCTGAGGGTGCTGTACACATCCCGGTGCACAGCAACCCAGCAGTGTGGACAAGTGAGATGCCACACAGGTGCACACAGGTGGACAGGCACAATGGCCATGCCCTGCAGAGGTGGAGGATGCCCACAGGCAATGTGGACTGCAAGAAGAGCAGCACAATAACAGGGGACCAGCACAACAGAAGCAGCTGGCACACACCACTCACAGAACAGGGGCACTGTGAAAGGCAGCATGTCGCAATGCCTCCCAATAGGCCAGAGGCAACTAGGAGAGGGCACACTGAAGCGGGCATGAAAGGGGGACAGGATACATGTGTGTGCAGTACCACAGGTGCACAGGTGTAAATGAGAACAAAGGTAAAGTGGAAAGCAGCAAGCACAACAGACCACATATACAAGGTATAATTTATTTCTTTATTTGAGTTTTGGTAACCAGGTAAGTTCACTGAGACAATTACAGTCCCTTTTTCAGAGTCTACCCGGGGTCAAGAATCAACCACGAAGGTATAAGTGCAATAAGCAATCCAGTTCTCATGGTACACAGATGGCATTAGGCAGAGTACATGTCAAGACACAATGTTTGCAAGTATAGAAGCAATTGACAACAGATTTGATAAGCGGTGCATGAACTGAATGCCTGATGGGCTATATACAGGGCAGTTATAGTATAATACTTCATAGTAATCATAATAATATACATGGGAGTGGCAAGGACCAGTGACTTCTACACACATTAGTCTCCTATTATGCTAGGTGCAGTAGTAGTGGAGTGGGAGAAGAGTAAAGCAGGAGGAGACAGCCGTAGGTAAGGTGGGGAAGTTTCTGGGTAGACACCCATCAGCAAAAGCAGGAGCAGGTAGCAGAGGAAGACAGAAAGGCAGACAGTTGGGACTGAAATTGTAAGAGGGAGGACCAGGAGAGAATGGAGGGAGTTCCAGTCAGTTAGAGTGGCATATGAAAAGGAGCGTCTGGATACAGCAAGATGTATTTTGGGGACAATGAGAAGGGGGGGGAGAGAAGTAGAGCGAAGTATGTGTGGTGCTGGTTTGAGGTGGATAAGTTCCCTGAGGCAGGGAGGGGTGAATTTGTGAACAAGCTTGAACATGAGGCTCAAGGTGGAGTACCTCAGTTTTGCCCCATAGGAGGGCCACCCCAGCGGGATGACAACATCACAGTGGTGAGAACAGGTAGTTGCCCCCACAGCAAAATGACCTACCCTGTTGTATGCTTGAGAGAGAAGAGACATGGAGGTGGAGTTAGTGAAGAGGAGGAGGGGTGCAGCATAAGATGGTAAGGGAAGGAGGGATACAGAAGCAATTTTTTGGTAAGAGGCAAATGTGAGGTGCAGGTGCACTCAATATAGGAGTCTGAGTTTCTGATTGAGATTTTTGATAGTGCTAGAGACATGGGAGTTGAACAATAGGGCAGGGTCCAAGGTAACACCCAGGTATTTGAAGGAGTGAACTACCTCTAGCGGGTCATCCTTGTTAGTATAAATACTAAGGGTGGGTGGGTTAGGCTTTTTTGCAGGCTGTTGGGTGAAGACCATGCATTTTATTTTCTTTGAGTTGAGATCAAGATGATTCCATTGGAACCATGCTTCCATGCTTCCCATAATAAATGATCAGAGACACCATTATCAGTGTAAAACTCTTTAGCAACAAAAGAATGAAAAGAGATGAAACTATGTAGAAGAACGAACCTCACTAGGAACAGGGAAGGTGTGATGTGGGAATCTGAACAGGAACAACACTAACAGTACACAGGAGGGTGGTGGTATGGAGGTTGGGGAACAGGGGACAGCTACAGACAATGGAGATGGGCATGGAATGCGGGGGTAGAACATCAAAGGAGCTATGTACAAGTGTCTCTGGCCCTATTGTGTGGGATGGGCCACAGCATGGTGGCCACCCCTCCATCTCCTGGTGCTCAGCACCCGGACCAGTAAAGTGATTGCCTGCAGAAGCTGCCCCTGCAACCTGTACAGTGGTTGAATTGTCCTCATCAGCACCCTCCGGAGCTGCAACTCTGCCAGCCACCCAACAACTTGTCTCCACCGACACCCTGGCACACCCAGCCATACTCTCTGTGGACCTTCAGTGGGGACACAGACAACATGTACTAAGTGCCATGTTCCACATCAGCTCCCCTGCCCACCACACGAGTGCCGAAAACACACTCAATGATGGTGTGCGTAGCAATGTGTGCCTCGCTGTAGTGCTTCTCCACCTTTGTGCCAGGTCGGCGGAAGGGTGTGAGGAGCCAGGATCAGAGATGCTACACCACATAACCTGTGGGGAGCAAGAGCAGTCTGTTACAACCCTGCATATATGCATTTTGAAGCACAGCCCCCCATTCCACCATAACACACTGGTACGGCTGCTGACTATCCAACACTGTCCTTGTGGCATGCCTCCCAATGCATCTCCCTCCTCAACGGTGGGCCAGCGCCATACTGCACACACCAGTGCCTGCATGTCCTGGCTGCCCTCAATGGCCCTGTTCCTGCCTGTGCACGCTGCCATGACTGACCGTACCTGTCCCGTCTGGCATTGCCTGCCCTCCATTGCCCAGCAGTCACCCATGCCTGGCTGCATGTGGTGCATTCCACCCTGCCATTCATGCCTGCTGTTGCACAGCACCTCACCTCCCATGCTGTGCTGTGCTGTGATACTGCATTGTTCCCCATGTCATGTGTGCAGTTCTCTCGGCGTACCCACCTCCAATGTCCCACCTGGGCACCTCCCCCTGCACTGGTCCTGCTTTGGCCCATGCACACCTGCTCTCTCTCCTGTCATTTGTTACACCACGGTGTCCTGTTTGTGGGCATGTATGCATGCCCCACTCACCCACTAGGTGGTCAACTTGGTATGTCAGTGGTCTCAAACCAGTGACACAGGGTGGATTGCTGCCATATGAAGGCATCATGTGTACTCCCACAGTGTGTGGCACAGACATTGCTGATGCACCCTGTGGCATTGCACACCACCTGGCAGTTGATGGAGTAGAATCCCTTGCGGTTCATGTATGGCATGTCCTCTTCACAGGTGGTGCATGGATTGCCACATGGATGCAGTAATGGCCCCTATGATGCCTGGCATGCATGCCACCATGTGGAACTGCTGCATTGCTTCTGCCAGCTCTGCCAGTGTGTGCTTGGGAAGTGGATGACTTCTGAAGCATGTGGGAGCAGTGTGGTGAGGAATTGTGTCAGGAGATGGGACATGGATGGCTGGGATATGCCAGTGGTGTCTTCAGCTGGACTCTGGAAGGTTCCTGTGGTGAGTATGCACATTGTTGTTTTCACCTTGGTCTCCACTGATATGGCATGACCCCTTTCAATGGGTGTCTGCATTTCATCATAACAGAGCTCACAGAGCTGCCTCAGAACAGCCCTGTTCAGGCAGTATCAGCAGACTGTTTCTGTGTCTGTCAGTTGTTCGAATGTTAGTCTGGCATGATACCATCGTCGGGTAGACCACCTATAGTGCCTTCTGCTGCCACACTGTTGGTCTGCCCATCTCCTCATCCCCATTATCTTTCCCACCATCAGGAATGGTGCACCATCCATCTCTGTGGCCTATGCTCTGCTGCTGCTGTTCTGCATGTTGCTGCTGCTATCCTGCAGTCTGCCTGCTGTGGGCTTATCTCCTTATGGTGCATTTGATGGATGCGCTGTGAATGCACCATGTTCGCACATTCATTTTGCTTTGTGAATGGCTTTGTGCTGTGTATGCAGCTACACGCCCCTTCCAGATGCACTGCATATCATTATTTTCACCCTCCGGCACATCCGGTGTGGCACAGCTCATCCAGGATGCAGTGAGAAATCTCTGCCCTTTGTGAATGGTGTCATGCCGCATTTTCATGTTTTGTGTTGCACTGGTGCATCTCATTTGCATGCAGTGCATCTGCTTTGTGAATCTAGAATGTTTATCATGAAATGTTTACCATGGAATACAGGGATTCAAAATTCTGATCAGTTCCACTGGTAGAATGTTACTGTCCTAACATACTGTGCACACAGACAAACAAAGGCCTGTTTTAGAGCCAGAGACTCAATAATCTCACTGTCAGGTCAAGCAGAAAAGATTTATCCAATGAGCAGGTAAAGACAGAAGGGCAATTTTTCACTGTTAGTAAAGAAACAGTTGTAATGAAAACTATAGACAATACTTAATATTTCTAATTTGTTTATGTGTGTAAGGAGAGTGTGATGATCAGGGAAATATCATTTAATGAATTTGTTTTATTTTTTATTTAAAGTAGTTTTATTTTTAGGGCCCAGTTGAAGGTTTTTACAGTGTAAAGATAGCAGCCGTGTTTGTGATGGAAGATCAGTTCTGGCTGCAGGGGTACTGATGGAAGATAGTTCTGGTTGTAGGAGGACTGATTTACTCATTGTGTGATGTGGTTTAGGACCAGGATGACTGTGCATATATAGAGATTTAATGTACAGTCACCTGATGTCTCTTGGCCCATGAGATTTCTAGAATTTTTCTTGCCATTTTACATATATATATATATATATATATATATATATATATATATATATATACACACATACACATATATATATCAATTTATATAGATATATATATATATATATATATATATATATATATATATAGAGGCAAAAACTCAGTTTAATGCATTAGTTAGGGTTGTTCCATAGCGACAAAAGTGTGGAAATTCGCTGTTAGGGTTGAAAACCCTAACTCGAGTCACCCCAGCACCACACACACAGACACACACACACATTCAAGTATGGGGAGGACCAAGTCAACACAACCAATGACAGACATCCAACAGCAGGTGACAGAAATAACAAACAATTGTCTAAATGTACTACGAGACATCCCCACCCACCTGACCAGGTACTGCATGCTCAGTGGAGATCAACAGCAAAACTGAGGCCATGTACCAAGCGTACACATCCCTGATTGCAGCTGCACACAACGTACCACACTTAGTAGTTGCATGGCCTTACCTACCGATGCCCCACACCACACCACAACTGGTACTGTGCCGTTATTCAATATAAATGCTGAAGGTGCATGATGACAGTTGTAGAAAGGTTTTAACACTACTGAGTATACATTAATTAAAAGAAGCACATAAATTAACTACAAGACACTAGCATGCTCAAGATAAAAGTAGTGATACATTTAGTAGGTGATTTACATAGTAGTACATTTACTGCAATGGTTTACTCAACATAGAGAGGCTGATGTAAACGTATGGAAAAGCATTGCCTGTTCAACACTGTGAAATTGGTACTGCCAGTATCACATGCATTCTTACTGATGAAGGTGTACTGCTGATGTACATACATAGATCTTCAGTGTGTTTCAATATTAAAGATGCAGTAAGTATTCTTTGTAAGAAAGATTGTAATTGCATGGATCAGGCCAAGCAACTTCTAAATATCATAGCACTACTGAGCCAACAATGATGTACCTGTATCGGCATGTATATAGGATAGATTTTCCTGTAAGCACTTACTGAGTATGTTGTACCTGATAAAGACAATCTCATTGCATCTGTGATGACTAACTTCTTCAAATAGTAATACATTTGCTATTGTTGCAATGAGTGATCTATGCCACTTATGGACACAGTGTGATTTTTTAACAGTTGTTTCATACTCAGGCTGTATGCCTACTGTTTGGGTTTGCCACACTTCTGTCACTGATGCTATCAAGTGATAACTAAGTTAATTCTGCTACAACAGGAATCAAGTAGGTATGGTGTAGATATAAACAGAATGTCTTTTAGTATTGATTTAACTCATAATGGGGTAAATGTACTAGGACAGCAGGGTTATCCTCTATCACTGAGTCTGTCAGTTATAATCACACTAGGGTTTCGATGACTGTAATGATCAAGTTACACTGTTCATCTTCATGAGTTCATATTCACAGCCATTCTCCAGCAACTAGACAGTGTATGGTGTAACTGGGTGGGACACTGTGTTACAAAGCTGCTGCAGTGCCTAGCAGAGGAGAGTATCTACTCAAAAAGACAATTAAGCTATAAGGCATGACCAACAGTTATGTTAAATGGTCTGTTAATCACCCTGTAGGGGTTTAATATTGAATGAGGCATATCAGAGTGCCACATGTCGCTAGACAGTGATAAACTGACCATTAACATAATACCTGGGAGTGCTTATTGCTATCATAATAAAACTGTTTTTAAACAACATTAAACCATGTTCATCATATGGTTAGGCTCTACATGTATGTTAATAAAAACTAAACATAAGGCTGTTACAATGTTTACAGTCAATTAGAAAGCTGCATTTCTCAAACCCTTGTTAAATCAGAGATATACCTGTACAACTCCTTGGTTTTGCTTAACTCTGTTGCTCAGATGGCCCACCACAAGTGGTGTGGTGTGGTGTGGGGCATCGGTAGGTAAGGCCGTGCAACTACTAAGTGTGGTACATTGTGTGCAGCTGCAATCAGGGATGTATACGTTTGGTGTACATGGCCTCAGTTTTGCTGTTGATCTCCACTGAGCATGCAGTACCTGGTCAGGTGGGGGGATGTCTCGTAGTACATTTAGACAATTGTTTGTTATTTCTGTCACCTGCTGCTGGATGTCTGTCATTGGTTGTGTTGACTTGGTCCTCTCCCATACTTGAATGTGTGTGTGTCTGTGTGTGTGTGGTGCTGGGGGGTGATTCGGAGTTAGGGTTTTCAACCCTAAAAGCGAATTTCCTCACTTTAATAAGCTGTGGAACAACTCTAACTAATGCATTAAACTGAGTTTTTGCCTCTAATTTCCCTTCTTTTGAGAATGATAAGAAATAGTGAATGTAATGCAGCAGCGGGGGGCTGGTGCCCTCTGGGCCCGAGCTCCCACCACTATCTTGATGGCGGGAGAGCGGCAGGGCCCTTTGGGCCGCTCCCCATGATGTCTTGTGGCATACTAACAGGGACAGCAACGCAAACAGAAATGCTAACAGTGGCGCACATGGTAACACAAGCATGAATGAGAACAGAAAGGGTAACACACATGGTGGCGTAGACGGGAATGGTATGCCACGTGATGTGTTGTCACATAGTAACATGGTGCCTGCAAACAGAAATGTCAATGGGCATGGTGATGTAAAGTGAAACAGAAAGATAAACAGTACTGTAGACAGAAAATGGCAAAAAATAACAGAAACGCAAGCGCAAATGAAAACGCAAAGGATAACACACATGGTGGCGCAGACGTCAACGGTAAGTGAAACGGGTACGGAACCGCAAGCGGAAAGGGCAACAGTAACAGTAATGTAAGCGCACAGGCTGGTTTTCCCCAAAACCTGCATTGAGAAAGACAGTGAGTACAAATAATGTATGCAAAATAATGAGTATCGGTGCAGAAAATGAGATCTTGGAATACTAAATACATTATATCTCAGGAACCGTACGACGTAGAAAAAAAATTTAAAAGTCATATTATTTACAACTGTCCTGGCTAATTTGAATCTTAGCCCCATTGTGGAGCTAAGAAGTTTTCATACGAAAAGTCCAGTATCTTGCACCGTTTCAAGATCGGGCCCTGAAAAATGCTGGCGAATGCCGTAATGTTATCCTATGGGAAAAAGAAAAGTTCAAGCGCCATAACTTTGCCTCCCTGTAATGTTTTCACCAAGCCACTGAAAGGCACATCTGTGGGCTGTTGGCTGTCTTCCTCAAATTTCAGGAAAAAAGACCAAACCGTTATTTTGCAGCAGGAATCCAAAGGTTTCTGTTATCGTTAGGCGCCGTAATGTTATCCTATGGGAAAAATGTCAACTTTGGAGTGCCGTAACTTTGCCGCCGTGTGATATTTTTTCACCAAACTACTGAAAGGCACATCTGTGGGCTGTTGGCTGTCTTCCCTCCAAATTTTAGGAAAAAAGACCAAACCGTTATTTTGCAGCAGGGTGCCAAAGGATTTCTGTAATGCGTCGGGCGCCGTAATGTTGTCCTATGGGAAAAACTATCAACTTTGGAGTGCTGTAACTTTGGCGCTGTGTAATATTTTTTCAATACAATACTGAAAGGCACATCTGTGAGACGTCGGCTCCGTTCCTTCCAAATTTCAGCTCAAAACTCCCAAAGGTTCTTTTGCAGCGCAGTGCCAAAGAATTACTGTCATTTTCCCACAGACTAGAAAACTACTGTCGCAATTTGCGAAAGCTTTCGCAAAAATTTGAGACACTTTCGTGAGCACCAAGTAATTTCGAAGTACTTTTTCCAGAAATTTGAAAACATATTTCTGGGGTGTTTACCACAAAATAAAGACATGGCAAGCATCCTCAGGGCCCGACTAGGTGAATACAAAAAAATTAGGTTGCTAGAGGGTCCCAAATTTAAATGCCAACCATTTTCTGATCACCAACTGAAAACAAAATGGCTGATTTGCAAAGTAACAGGCCCATTCGAAAGTAAAAAATGCATTTGAAAGTGTTGAACTTTTGTTAACTTTTCCCATTGACTTATAATGGAAACTGTTTTTGAATAACTTTTGAACCGTTAATATTTTTCATGAAATCTTTGAAAGGCACATCGGGACCCTAGCTGCATTCCCTGAAGATTTAGGGCAGTCCACGCAAACCGTGTCACGACCTGTAAATTCTGACCACAGAATTCAAGCATTAGCAGCACAGATCACACTTAATAACTCCGCAACCGTATATCCGATCAGTACAAAACTTGGTAGATCCCAAGGCCTATGGGTCTTGATCATACATTCCAAATTTCAGGCAAATCCATCAAACAGTTGCAAAGTTATTAAGGTGAAAGATTTTGGGTTTAACATGGAAATGGCTCCTCAACCCTAACTATGGTAGCACTACCGTGCTACCATAATGTATGTATATATATATATATATATATCAATTTATACATATATACTGTATATAACTAGATATGGGTGGTGGTAGTGCACCTCTAGTTAAGGCTGAGTAGGCTGTTAAACCCCAAACTTTGTACCATAATAGCTTCAATCTTGTTCAACAGAACTTCAGAAAAATTTACGTGTGTAGTCAGGGGGGTGGGATCTATTCATTTGACAAGATTTGTTTTGGTTAGATATGTTGATTCCGAAATCTGGATAGTTCAATTTTAGGGGAAAAAAATATTTTGCTGTTTTTTTTCTGTCATCACCTGTAACCCAATGGTTTAGAATTTTGTTCTGAAATTTTTAGGGTAGAACAGGCTTGCCCAGAAATGGTGCATTTTGTTGGTTTGGTGAAAAAATACTAATCTGTTCCCAAGTTATAAGGATTTGCAATTTTGGTTCTGAGCATACTCAGTGGGGTCTTTCAGATAGATGTTTGATATAAAAGAAGAGTCTTCCAGCTCACGACAGAAGAATCTTCTTTGAGATTCTTCTTTCGTGAGCCAAAATTATTGTTTTGTATGACTGCCATCTTGTTTTTGATTTAAAAAGTAAAATGTTAAAAACCTAACAAAAGTGATGTATTTTCAAAGAAAAAACACCTGAACATAGGTAAATGGGACCCATTTAGATTGATTCTGGTGTTAATGTTTTGAAACCTACCCTGAAAATAATGTTTTTGGGTAGCCAAAAATCCATGGTGCCCAGCTCACTGACAGGAGCAGTACATCCACTTTCCCTGTATGAGAATAGTGGGAGTTTCTTGACTTGTGAAATAATGGCTCCTGCATCTTTACAAATCAGTGGTGGGATCTTTCTTGGGGTTGTCAACCCTAATGCTGACCCCCTCCCCTCAGCAAATTTACCAGGTCAACAAAAACTAAATAAAATAAATAAACAGATGTGATCTCTTTTCTTTAGGCAGGGTTCACAGGTTCTGCATGAAGAAAGATACAACAGATTGTGATGATGTCATGTGTCGAGACATATTTCTCTACCTTTGAAAAGTGTATCATTAAGAGGCACTGTCTTTGAGCTGTACTTTCTGCTTTGGACAGGACACTATGGGCTTGGGATAGGGTGAGCATTATGGTTGACAGTCCCAAGGAAGACCCCACCACAGATTCACCAAGACTCAGGAGACTCAAACCCCTAATTATTTTTTTCTTTTGCTGTTTGGGGGGTGGGGTTGGAAGTTAGGGGTGGAAACCCTACCACATTTCCCTTCTTTTGTTGTGTTAAGTTGAACCCTAGCTTATTTATTTATTTATTGAAAATATCAGAATTACAAACCTTTGAGTCAAAGACTCACTTACAAAGGTCCCACATCATAAACTACAAGATAAGGTACAATACAAAATAAGACATAGTCAGGAAGCAACCTGGATAAAAGTTACATGAGGCAGCAGTATATATAAATGCATAGGTGTAATCTCAGTAATGGATATATTCAGCAAATAAGCAAAGAAAAAATACAAGCACATTATGAAGATAATTCTGAGGGAAATGAGGCAAAAGAATAGACCTAGACTAGTAGGTACCAGGTACAGGAACATGAAATGGAAAGAATGGGAGGGAGTAAGGAAAACAGGGTAAGAACTAGAGAAGGAAGGGAGGGAGGATGGACAAGAGGAGGAAAGGGGAGAGGGAGGGAGAGAGTGTGGGGAGAGAGTAAAGGGGAGTAGTCAGAGGGGTCAGCAGTTGGAGAACACACGGTCTTTACTTAGGGGAGCAGTTGGAGAAGACTTTGTCATTACTTAGGGGATTAAGTGGTGCAATAATGCAGTTCTTTTGCAAAGAATATATACATATATACAGTATATAGTGGCACGGTAGTTGCATGGCCACTTTGATGTTAAACCTCAAAGTTTGCATTTTAATAACTTTGCAACTGTTTATCCGATTTGCTGAAATTTGGAATGTAGAAGTGCCTACCATAGATCTCTGGATCTGGAAAGTTTTGTTCTGGTCGGATGTATGGTTGTGGAACTGCAGCACGCTCACAAAGTGAAAAATCACGCTTGTCGCTAATTCTTTGTTAAGCCATAATGGACTGAAGAATGCATTTCAGTGGCTTCAGATTTGTTGACCCACATGTGGCATGGGTTGAACTGGTGCCTTTTGTAGATTTGGTGAAAACATATTGCTCCTTTCAAAAGTTATTCAATTTTTTCATGTCCCATTATAGCCTATGGGAAAATGTATATGTGCACTGCAAAAACTTTCACTATCACATTTTTGTTTTTCAGCTCACCAAAATTGTTGTCATGCTACCACCATCATGTTTTTCAGTTAGCGACAGGGAAAAAATGTTGTAACTCAAAAATAATGCCCTTTGGTAAACACCAACAGCTGTGTTTACCTAATCAGGCCTTGAGGAACATGCCCTGGCATAACTTTTTTACTGGGTAGCCTGCAAATATGGTTTTAAAACTTTTGTAATGTTTGATTGCAGCAACATTTTTTATTGCTGCTAAACAAATTGTGCTCAGGGGAAAAAGTAACCATGGCAACATTTTTGTGTGTGCGATAACTTCCCATTATAGAGATAGGAGTGTTGCGATAACATGAAAGTAAATTGCGGTAACACTGCACTAACACATTTTGCTATGTGTTGTTTTCTTTGCCACTTCGTTGTGGTAGTGGAATGTGCTGTTGGCCTGAAATTTTCTTGGTGGCAAGCCCTAGTCTCACAGATGTGCCTTTTGTTGGTTTGGTATGAAAACATTGAACAGAGCCATAGTTACAGCATTCCAAAGTTCAGAAATGTTCCCATAGGATAACATTGCAGTGCCCATGGTGCCTTTCATTGCAAAAATTCTTAGTCCCCCCAGAAGGGGGACTTTGCACTAAGTGCAAACATAGGTTGGAAGCCATGAATACCATGACATTTGATTTTTATTTCTACTTTGTATGGTTACTGAGATATTTGGGAATTAGTATTCCAATTGTTCAGTCTGTGGGCCGCTATTATGCCCACAGAGTTAACATTCACAGTGCATTTTGGTGCCCATATCTCATAAACGATGCAAGATATGGATTCAGTAGATTTATGTTGCATGGGCATCTCACTGTCACAATTACAATGCCACTTGAATTTGTTTCCTAGCTGCTACGGTTCCTGAAATACTGCCAAATTTCTGTTACCAGGCCCCATTGCCCTATAGGGCTGCTGTATAGCCCTGTAGTTGTGTGTGTGTAGTAGGGAATAGGGCTCAGGAGGGCCTGTGCCCACAGGACACATATCATTATGTAGAATGAGCAGCTTGCGGGAGGCTGGGGCACAAAGGGCCCCTGCGCCACCAAAACATACCATTTACTATTTATATTGCACCTTTTCAAAAAGAAAGGAAATTCTTTGCAAAAAAATCCATTAATGTATCAGTTAGGGTTGTTTTCACACTGACAAAAGTGTGAAAATTCAACGTTAGGGTTACCACCCTACCCCATGACCCATCCTCAAAACCCTAACTCAACATTCCCCCACCCCACCACCCCCACACACGTGCAAGACACATGCAAGATTGTAAGACACTATCACGAGTCACACATATCTGTAAGCACACTGTACTAATTTCACATAACACTATGTAATGAAAAAACAAATACAGTAAAATTCAACTCTATACTGCCAGCACAGTATAATGACACATCATAGCTGGCATATCTTTTTCATACAGTGAAACTTAGTCTGTACAAATTTTCTAAATATTGATTTTTATGTGTCATAATTCAACAATTGGCTTGCTGCAGGTATCACTGCTACCACATAGGCATGTGGTGGCAGGAAAGATAGAGCTAACACATATGTAGTACTTTTCAGATATTACTCAGATATGAAACTAGCACCATTACATGCTGTTATACTGCTACATTACTTGGAAATATTCATTAGCAGCATGTTATGTTTAACTTTGAATGTTACAGCTGTTGTTGTCACATGTTGCTTGTAAACTATACTACAAAACATTACTTTTATTATTGCTACCATTTGGTATTAGAACTTTACTCACTCTATCAGAAAAAAAACAGGCAAACATCCAATGACTGTTGCTAGGGTTATCCAAACTCTTAGTTCCAATATAGCTATCTATAGATAACATACTTTATGTTTCATCATTTGTTAATAATTGAAATATAGGCACCTGCTTAAATCTTGTTATTGATGTTTATAACAGAAAAATGCTTACCATGGCCCATCTCCCATGGTTCTCCAGCATGCGTGTGTACTCCCATGGCACTCTGATGGCAACAGAACTCATACAGTTTGTGAACCATGATGATCGATGTGTCTTGTAGTACGTTTAGAGAGTTCTATGTTACTTTTGTTATCTGATGCTGGTTGTCTCTGGTTGTGTTGCCTTGGCCCTTCCCCTGCTTGCATGTGTGTGTACCAGGTATATGGACAACAATATTAATTTTATACAGATCGGAGGGGCGGCTAGACTACCAGGGATATGCAGAACACTATAAATTTTATACAGATGGGAGGGCCGCTAGACTACCAGGGATAAGGAGAACATTATTTTTTTTTTACAGATCAGGGGGACCGCTAGACTACCAGGAATATACAAAACATTATTTATTAAATACACACTGGGGGGGCCACTAGACTACCAGTGATATGGACAACATTATTTGTTAAATGCACATGGGGGGGGCACTAGACTACCAGGGATATGCAGAACATTATTTTTTTCTACAGATCGGGCAGAACGAAGCCCACTCAGCAAAACCCACCCTCATTTGACTTCCTAGGCACCCCTGGGCTGAGAAAATTGTTTTTTTAATCTGGCCATCTCGTCCCTCACTCTTTGTTCATGAGCATGCAATTTCTTTGATTGCGAGCCTGCAAATTCTTTGATCGCGAGATTCTTTGATCGCGATCATGCATCGCTGAGCATGGGACGAGATGGCCAGATTAAAAATAAATTTTCTCAGCCCAGGGTTTCCTAGGAAGACAAATGAGGGTGGGTTTTACTCGGGGGGGGGATTCGTTCTGATGAACCATGGCAGTGGTTTACCGCAATTCTTTGAATTTTTTAAATTACAACAGTTTTTATTCTTTGGTCATGACCCTGCAAATTCTTTGATCGTGATCCTGCAAATTCTTTGATCGTGAGATTCTTTGATCGAGATCGTGCATCATGAGTGAGGGATGAGATGACCAGATAAAAAAATCAATTTTCTCAGCCCGAGGTGCCCTAGGAAGTCAAATGAGGGTGGGCTTTGCTCAGGGGGCTTCATTCTGTTGAACCAAGGTGGTGGTTTACCGCAATTACTTAAATGTTTTGATTTATAGCATTTTTTTATTCTTTGTTCGTGAGCCTGCAAATAGGGCCGATGACCTCAACGCACACCCCGATGCCTGTTGGTGGGGGCGGGGTGGGGGTGGGGTTCAAGAGGTGGAAACCTAATGTCAAATTTCCTCACTTTTGTCACTGTAGAAGAACCCTAACTGCTGCATTAACAAAGTTTTTTGCATAGTATATAAATATATATATATATATATATATATATTCATTGCAAAAAACTCTGATAATGCATCAGTTAGAGTTCATTGCACAATGACAAAAGTTTGGAAATGTGATGTTAGGGTTGCACCCCTACCATCCCACCTACCATCCCATCCCCCATCCTTCACACACCAACAGGCATTGGAGTTTGCGTTGGGGTCGTCAAGCCTAACTCTCACCTCATTCTCCTATACTTCACCACCTCAGCTTCTTTAGACATGGAATGGGGTGAGAGTTAGGCTGATGACCACAACGCACACCCTGATGCCTGTTGGTGTGTGAATGGTGGTGTGGTAGGGGTGTAACCCTCACATTACATTTCCAAACTTTTGTCACTGTGCTATGAACCCTATCTGATACATCAACAAAGTTTTGCATCAGTTAGGGTTCATAGACAATATTACTTATAAATGTGTGTTAGGTTACCACCCTATCCACCCACCCACCCTCCACACACCAACAGGCATTGGGGTATGCATTGTGGTCATTGGCCTAACTCTTACCCCATTCCATGTGTAAAGAAGCTGAGGTGGTGTAGTAAAGGAGACTGGGGTGAGAGGCACAATGACCCCAACACACACCCCAATGCCTGTTGGTGTGGGGAGGCTGGGGGTGGGGTGGTAGGGGTGGTAACCCTAACACCACATTTTCATGCTTTTGTCACTGTGCTATGAACCATAACTGATGCATTAACAGAGTTTTTTGCCATGAATTTACCTTCTTTTTGAGAAAGTGTAATGTAACTGGTAAGGATATGTGTTAGTGGGAGCACAGGCCCTCCAGGCCCTGTGCTCACTTCATATTGCCCATTGTTTGCACAGCGCTCCCACTTACACATAGCTACAGAGCCATGCAGCAGCCCTACAGGGCAAGGAGCCCTTTTAACACTAATTTGCTAATGTCTCAGCAACCGTGGCAGCTAGGAAATAAATTCCAGTGCTGTTGTAATCATGACAGCGAGTACTCTACATGAGATAAGTCAACCAAATATCTATCTCGCATCATTTACAAGATATGGTCTCCGAGATATGCTGAAAAGGCACCCTTGGAACCCTTGTGACACTAATTTGCCAGTATCTCCATAACCATAGCAAATAGGAAAAAAATTCTACTGCTGTTGTAATCAATGATTTCCAAACTTGTTTCAGCCAATTAAGCTGTAGGAGGTGAAAATTCCGTATCTCACTTTGATTTCAAGATACGGGTGCCAAAAGGCATCAGGGGCACAGCAATGTTATCCTATGGGAAATTTCTCAACTTTGGAATGCTGTAACTTTGGACCAGTTGAATGTTTTGGCACCAAACTACCAAAAGACACCTCTGATGGACCACAGCTTGCCACCCTGCAAATTTCAGCCCAAAGTCACAACAGTTTTGTTGCAGGGGGGATGGCAAAGATTAACAGTTTTTGGGCAAAGTTATTTCACAAATTATGAACGAGCACAAAACTTTCACATTTGCGAAAATGTTACGGTAGTTTTTCTCGCAATTTGTGAAAGTACTGGGGCTCTGAGTTTCAAAATTGCATTTCTGTTTTTTTTAACCCCAAAATAAAGATGGGACTGGCATCCTCAGGACCCAACTAGGTAAACCCAACAGTCAGTGTTTACCTCGGGGGTCCCAAATTTAGACACCAGGCATTTTTCTCTCTCACTAACTGAAAACAAGATGGCAGTAGCATGAAAGTAACAGGGCCATTTGCAAAAGGAAAATGTACTTGCGACACCTTTCGTGAGACACATATATTTTCTTTCCCTTTGACTATAATGGGAAATGTGTTTTTTGAATAACTTTTGAATGGTTTCATATTTTTACACCAAATCTTCAAAAGGGACATCAGTGACCCAGACTGCATCTTCCCTGAATATTTCAGACCAAATGGACAAATCATGCAGGCAAAAAGTGTGTTTTTTTTTTTTGCATTTTGTGATGTTTTGCAGCTCCACAACTGTACATCTGACCATAATGCAACTTGCCAGATGCAGAGATCTATGGCACCAGACCATGCATGCAACATTTCAGGCAAATCCGTCATATGGTGGCAAAGTTATTCAATCAATCAGTCATCTTTATTTTACCAGGTGAGATACCGTTGGGACAAGTTAATTTACAAGGTGGACCTGGGACAGTCAACAGGACAATACAACACACAAAATAATTGCATAGAGATGAATAATATAAGCACAAATAAAATAACAGTATGAACTAATATAGTAATCGTTGGTACGTACAATATGAATATAAAATCAAATAACAGTATGTACAAGATCAAAGATCATTGGCAAGAACACAAAGTAACAATACATTAGCATAGTGAACATTGTCTTGGGCATCTACTTAATCATGACAGTGTGAAAAGGGAAAAGAGGCAAGTCAGTATAAAGGGCAAAAGTAGGTGCAAGTCCCATATTATGCACTGAATGTGCAGTAAGAAATAGAGAAGAGAAGGGTATGGAGAGATAAGGAATTTGAGGAGTGCTAGGGTACAGACCTAGGGTGCTGGGATAAGAAGGGTAAGGGAAGGGTATGAGAGGGGGGAGCCTAGAAGAACTCTATGAAGGAATGGATGGGTGGAAGAGCTATCCAATGAAGGAACACCTCCATGCAATACTACCGGGTTGCCAGGATTAAGGACGGTTTGCACTTAAATTTGGCATTCACATGTTTTGAAGAGATTACATTGGAGCAATGCCTTGAATAGCATCATGCTGACCAGTGATGCAAGTTTTATTGTCTTTTGAATGTTATTCCAGATTACGGGGAGAGCATGTCTTACTGCAGCTGCCCCCAGGCATGTTCTGACCTTTGGGATTACCAAGGAAATGTAGGAGAGATTCCCCTGTGCATAACTGCTCACTGGCAATACAGGCAGGCAATTAGATATATACTGGGGGTTCTTGTTGGTGATAGCTTTATATGTACAGTGCTCTGCATTCATGCATCTCCTGAGGCCAAGAGAGGGCCACCCCATCACGGTATAGAGTGTGCAGTGGTGAGTGCAGTAAGGTACTCATGTGATGAATCTGAGCACCTGGTGATACAGTACTTCCAATTTGGATAAGGTAGAGGGAGAACACTGCCAATTAATGAGGTCAGCATAGTCTAATAAGAGTAATAACATTGAAGAGACTAGCCTAACCTTTGCTTCATGCCTGAGTAAATTCTTTAATCTAAAGAATAATCCAAGTCTCATATTCAGTTGCTTAGCCAGTTCATCCACATGCTACCTGAAGGAGAGTTTTTGGTCGAGCCACAAGCCCAAATGCTTAAATTTTGTCACGAACTCCAAGGATTCCCCTAGTAAAATGAGGATCTGTGAGACTATTAGATAGGCGTACACTTTTTTTTTGCTTGCTGGAGGTAAAAATAGGATTACTTTGGTTTTCTTTGCATTCAGCAGCAACTTTAAGGGTAGGAGGTTGAATTGCAAGGTGTTGAAGTCAGTTTGCAAGTCCATGCATGCTAATTCAGGAGTGGGCCTTACTAGGTAAAGAACCGTATCATCAGCAAAGAGATGTATGCTTTCTGATTTGATCCTAACATCAATGTTATTTATGTAGATGGCGAAAAGTAAGGGTCCTGGGATCGACCATTGTGGTATGCCCCTTAATAGGGGTTTCGGAGGGGAGAAGTCCCCTCCCGCCTTAACACACTGCTGTTGATTCATGAGATAGCTTGTGAACCAAGGCCATGCCAATCTGTCGAGACCAAGGTTCTCAAGAGTAATAAGGAGCAGATCATGGTCATTGGTATTGAATGCTTTGCTCAGGTCAAGAAACAGAGCACAGACATGCATTTTCGCATCCAGGGATGTTAAACAGTCATTTGAGACTTTGGTCAGAGCTGGGCTGGTACTGTGTTTAGGCCTGAATCCAAATTGGATTGGATTAAGAAGACTGTTTGATTCTAGGAAATTCCTAATCTGAGCATTGATCACTTTTTCCATTAGTTTGGACAGCACGGGAAGGAGTGAAATAGGGTGATAATTATTTAAGTTGCTTCTGCTACAGATTTAAACAAGGATATGACATGCACCATCTTCCAGTTGGAAGGTAGTGCACCCTGGGATAGGGATAAATTGAATAGATGAGTGATGGGGGAGATAGTACATAATAGCAGAGTTTTAGGTAGTAAGGTGTATAAGATCCACTCCTGCACTTTTCCTCATATCCAGTTCCAGGATGAGGTCTTCCATATTCTTTAGTGACACCTGGGTGAAGGAAAACAGAGCTGAATGGGGCATCAAGGTATAAGGCTGATGATGGGGTACAGCAAGGTAGCTTCAAGTTCTGAGAATGATCCTGGAGGACACTGGCTGTTGATGTGTCGAAGGCCAGCCCTGCCATTGTGAAGTGATTGTTGAGCAGTTCAAGTATGTTTTTTTTTCAGTAAATTCAACCCCCTCTGAGCAAATTTTAGATGGGAGTGAGTTTGTTGGGTTGTGACCTTCCAGATCCTTGAGTGTTCTGCAAAAGTTTGAGGGGGATCTGGAAGAGGCTTCTAATTGACATTGGAAGTAGCTAGCTTTTTTGTTTCTGATTAGTTTTGTGCAGAGATTTCTAGCTGCTCTGAAAGTGGTGCAGTACCCCAGGGTCTTAGCCTTTCTTGTTTTTCTTCCACAAGGCATCTCTATTTAGTAAGGCTTCCTTCAACTCAGAGGTGAACCGTGGGCAGGACCTCTTTTTTGTACGGGTTTTAATCAGTGGTGCATGCTTGTTGATGGTGTCAAGCAGGATGCTGTGGAACAGCTCATAGGCTTCATCTACTGTAGAAATAGAAGTTTTGCTAGTTAGTATTATGTAGGTCAGAAAGGAAGGCTGTGGCATTAAAGTTCCTGTGGCTTCTTTTATAGACAAACCCAGGAAGCAAGGAGATTTTAGGGAGTACCCTGATGCAGGCGATAAGGCAATGATCACTGAGATCATTAAAGAAAATGCTGGAATGAGCATAAAAGTGAGGCTTATTCACAAGTACTAAGTACAGCAGGGTACTGCGTTCTGGGTTTTTGAAGTTCAGATGAGTAGCTTCCATAATAAGCTGACTGAGTCTGAAGATATTACAAAGGTCTTTTAAAAGGCTTCAAAGTGGACAGCCAGTCTAGAGTAAGATCAACTAACAAGATTAATTCTGAAAAAGTTTGGGACAGCATGTCATGCAGATGGTCTATTACTGAATGCCCCACTGAAGGAGGCCTATAGCAACCAGTAATAGACAGGGACATAAATTTGGAGAGCTGAATCTTTAGAGTTAGGCACCAGAATTCCTTAAGAACAGAGGTAGCTTCCACCATTGAGACAGTATATTTATTCCATATGTAGATAGCTACTCCTCCCCCCCAGAGGGCCTATCTGCATGGAAAATATTGTAGTCGGGAATATAGATTGTATGATCCTGTGTGGAAGCCCTCAGCCTGGTTTCTGTAACATCAAGGACATCCAGTTTAAGGTGGCATATCCAGGACTGTATGGCATCAATTTTTTTCAAGAGGCTATAAGCATTGATGTGCAGGAAGGATATGCCTTTTAGTAGCAAGAGATCCAAGGGTGAAGGAATAGGATGAGTAGGTCCAGGGTTAAGTTCAATATTGCTGGCACAAAGAAGAAGGAGCAACAGCAGCATTTTGTAAAGGCATTTAGCAATAGCCTAAAGTGATGTATGTGCCCCCTGTTGTAGTCAGGGTATGAGGTAGAAGTTGAGTGTGTGGTATGAGCTTTGCTTGGGCCCAGGAGAGCATAGCCTAGCATCCTGACCAGACAGCAGTTTCTGTCCTTACACATGAGCAGGAGAGATAGCACATACTGAGGAGGTAGGAGAGTCAATGTTAATGTGCTGCATGGGAGGGAATAGCTCATAATGACAGTTAGTCAGCAAGGCAAGGGTCACGGGAAGTCCCATGAGTTATGGTTGAAGATGCCTGCACAATCTAGTGGGGTGTCTGGTTCCAGCAGATTTGGAAGAATGACTATGGGGCACATGAGTGTTAGGAGAAGCAACTGTATGATAAATGTGAATGACATTATAATGTCATGTGTCATGCACTGACCTTTTGTACACAGTGAGCCAGGGAGTACAGTCTGCACCTGGAGTTGTACCTCGAATTAAGGAGCAGTTTGTTTAGGGGAACTACTGGTGCAGGCTATTCAGTGTGTTAAAGGTTAGAGGAGGTGTTTGGAAGTAAGGATAGAGGGTGTGGAGTGTGCAATAGAGGTGCTATAGTGTAGCCTAAACAGAACTTGACAAGGGAGGGAGGGATGTGTGCAGCCTGGGGTTAGAACCTGAGGATTCGATAGGGGTGTCGCCTGTTGCAGTTAATATCTGAAAAGAACCAATAGTCTACAGGAGCTGGGGGACCCAGTGACCAATCAGAAAGCACACAGAATTTGAGTGTGGGTCCAATGGTAGAAGAGAGATATAGGGAAAGTGCTCAATGAGCAGCGGGTCCTAGAAGTAGGAGGGGATAATGTGCATTTAATCAGTGGCGGGGCTGGGGGAAGGTGGGCGGGAGAAAAAATACTAGTCACAGAGAGACCCCAGCTATGGCAAAAGACATATTTTCCCTGACCAAGAAGCCGACGGGAGGGCACTCCAATCAGAGAGGAGCCATGCACTTTGCACCTGTCAGGAGCCTGGTCCAGAGAAAAGTGGCCAATGGGACTTCCAAAGATTGTCCCGGCTGTCGTCAGTCTCCTCACCTGGAAGGATGGCTCCGGAGCCAGCATGAGATGGGAGGTGGGGCTGCACAGTGTTCCCTGCTGTGGTCCATGGGTGGAGGGCTTCAGCCCAGCAGGTCTTGGGCTAGAGGGAGACAGAGAGACAGACAGGAATAGATTAGGAGCCAGCTAGGCAGAGGGTAATCGGTGGGTGTGGAGCTAGGATAAAAGAATAATTAAGTTATTGGGAGGGGGGTAGGAAGCCAGCAGCCAAAAAGGGCTATTAAAGTGGCACCAGTAGTTCCTTCCCTGCTACACCCAAGAATACAATCAAGGAGCAAAAGCGAGAGAAAAGAAAGTTTCAGCAGAAATAACTTTGCAATCAATTTAGGCAGCAAACAAAAATTCAGTTAGGAGCTGTTCACTCACAGCACTCTACAACATTTCAGGAGCCCCAAATAATCAAGCACAGGCTTGGTATTAAGAAAATCCACCCTGTGTAAAAACAAGGCGGGAACAATTTTAAGTAGTCCAGCAAAATACTAGGCACAGAGAGACCCCAACTTTGGCAAAAGCCATATTTTCCCTGGCCGAGAAGCCAATGAGAAGGCACTCCAATCAGAGAGAAGCACCATGAGTTTGCACCAGTCAGGAGCCTGGTACAGAGAAAAGCAGCCAATGGGACTTCCAAAGAATGTCCCAGCTGCCCTTAGTCTCCTCACCTGGAAGGATGGCTCCAGGGCCAGCGTGAGATGAGCAGCACAGCTAGGCAGACTTCCCTGCCATGGTTCATGAGTGGAGGGCTTCAGCCCAGTGGGGCTTGGTCTGGAAGGATGGCTTTGTGGGGCTGGCATGAGATAGGCAGCATGACCGGGTGGATTTCTCTGCTCCAGTCCATGAGTGGAGGACTGCAGCCCAATGGGGCTTGGTCTGAATGGATAGCTCCAGGTGCCAGTGTGAGATGGGTGGTGTAGCCGGGTGGTCTTCCCTGATGCAGTCCACAAATGGAGGGCTTCAGCTCAGCAGGGCTTGGTCTGGAAGGATGGCTCTGGGGCCGGTGTGAAATGGGCGGTGCAGCGGGGTGGACTTCCCTGCCATGGTCCATGAGTGGAGGGCTTCAACCCAGCATGGCTAAGGTGCAAAATTTGAGGTTTAACGTTAAAGTGTTTACTCAACTCTAACTATAGTGCCACTATTGTGGCACTATAATATATATATATATATATATATATCAGGGATTTTAAATTATTGATTAGCAGTTTTTTTCTTGGGATAATGCTAACTGTACAGAAAGTATTTATATAGGTTTTCTAGAAGTGTTATGTTTGTTAAACACAGTGATGCAAGTGCTATGCATTTTCACAATGTTTTATCACTTTTTGAGCTAAACGCTAATCAATTTTGGAGTTAAATAAACTAGCATATATATATATATATATATATATATATATATATATATACACTGTATATGTGTATATATATATGTGTGTGTGTGTATATATATATATATATATATATACATATATATATAGATAGATAGATAGATAGATATACCGATCGCACATTGACACTGCTACCATTAATGACAGTACTGCGACACAGCAACGGGTCACAGTACTGTCAATGTGGGACCCCGACACTGCTTTCTTGGGTCTTGCACCCCTTCCCTGCATCAACTCTGACTCGGAGTTGATTATCAGCAGTACACGGGTGTGGGGGCAGAGCTGTCTTTTACAACCACATATATAAGTGCATTGTGTACCACAGTCCCCTGAAGAAAACACAGTGTTCCCAGATGGATTTATGCTGACAATTGCTATTAAAATAAATTCATCACTGTAACGTCAGTCAACAAATTATTTGTCGAACCGGCATTGTAGAGCCTATTTATCCCATACCTGTGCGAATATTTCATGGCAGATATCAGTGATATTTTTGCTTCCTGAGTACGTACTGTAGAATGAGGATATTGACATATTCTCAATCTAAGTCCAAAATATACATAAAGTAGCTCCTGATTGGCTGGTTCAGAACTCATTTGAATGTACAGCCTCAGTAGCAGTACTAAGCATATGCAAATATGAATAACTTTAAAATAAAAAAATGATAGCATGGTGCTGTGAGCACAAATATTGTTCAGCACAAAAATATCTACAAATGAGTGGTGCTTCATTTATAGCTACCTTATCTCTTTTTTTGACAAACAAATGGAAATAACTTTAAAATGAAAAATTATAGCATGGTACTCTGACCACAAAAGTTGATCAGGATGGAAATATCTACAAAATGAGTAATGTTTTATTCATAGATACCTTTTAGATGTTTTATAATCAGCAAAAAAAGGCAGGAAATTCAAATGTTTTCACTTTTTTAGAAGTATGGCATAAATGAAATACGTAACTCCCCCACTGGAAATATTATCGATATTTTATGTTCTCATGCCAATTGACCCAATGACATCACTCATGGCTTCATCACTTATGATGTTAACTGGTCAGTTAGTACTCGAATAAAAAATACCGACAATATTTCCAGTAGGGGGTTGCGTATCCCTTATCTATCTATCTATCTATCTATCTATCTATCTATCTGTCTGTCTGTCTGTCTGTCTGTCTGTCTATCTGTCTATCTGTCTATATATCTATCTAGCTATCTATCTATATTTATTTATTTAATATTTCAGAGATACACCTTTGAGCTGTGGCTCATTTACAAAGGTTCCATATCATACATTACAGAGCAGTATTTGGTTGAGACACAATCAACATAATGATTTGGACAAACATTTCAACAAAATGGCCTTCAATCAATCTAGAAACAAATAAACAGCTGCTGCAAGGTAGCATTGTCAAGGTAGGCAGGAACAACATAGGAGAGAATAGGAGGGGGAAGAAAGGGTCAGGTGTAGTGGGGATGAGGGGGAGAGGAGGGAGGGAGGGGCGAGTCGGATGATGTTGTCCCATAAGGGGGTTAGGTTAGGCATTTAAGTATAGTTGCAGGTTATTTTCAATGCAAAGTACTTTCTTAAAGCAGATTTAAAATTACCAGGGCTGGACAGGTCCAGTATATTAGTTGGGAACTCATTTAGCCAAGTTGGTGATCTAACAGGGAGGTGCATTTAGCTAGGTTGGTGCTACAAAAAGGTACTTGTAGGTATTTTCTGAGGGTACTCCAGGTGGGGTGTTTGTGACAAGCTGGGCAGATAAGTGAGTTAAGAGAGGGGGAGGAGAGATCAAGGAAGGTCTTTTTTGCAGGTAGGCTTGTTTGGTGCTTGATACATAGGTCAAGAGGTAGCCCTCCTGTATTGATGTAAAGGTCGCAGGTGTGTGTCAGTTTGTCAGCACCTAGGACTAGGCAACACACTTTGTTAAGGGCAACCTTTACTCTGTGTAGAATCAAGTCTGTGGCTGCACTGTAGACTACTAGCCCATAGTTTATCACAGGGAGGACTGAGGAGGTGACTGCTAGTCATCTAGCCTCCTTGGTCATGTATGGTTTGTGTCCATAAAGGACACCCAGTTTTTTATTTACAATTTTTACAGCTTGGTCAATGTTGCATGCAAAAGAGAAATTGCCATCTAGGCTGACACCTAGATATTTGAAAGTGTTGACCTGTTCCATGACTTTGCCTTTCTCATTAATCACAGCAAAAGGTTGGAGCATGTTCCTTTTTTGGTGATGTGGTCAACATGATTTTGGTTTTCTTGCAATTTAGGAGTAACATAATGTGGGAAAACCATTGCTCCAGGGCCAAGAAGCTGCTCTTAAGGTTGAGTGTTAATTCTTGTTGGCAGCTGCTTCGGGTGTAAATCAGTGCGTCATCTGCATAGAGGAGGACCTGTGAGTCTGGGCATGCCAGGGAAAGATCATTGATGAACATACTGAAAAGCAGGGGTCCAGGAATTGAGCCTTGTGGTTCCCCCACAATGACGGGGCATGAGTTGGACACGGCCCCATTTATTTTAACCCCCTGGGAGCATGTGGTCAGGTAGTCTTTGAACCAGGTAATCGAGTCAGTGGATAGTCCTGATCTGGAGAATTTATCAAGGAGAAGGGAATGGTTAACAATGTCAAAGGCGTTTGTTAAGTATATAAAGATGGAGCCCATCAGTTGGCTTTTAGGTATATTCTAATAAAGTGGAGATGGCACTATGTAGTTTCCTGAAGCCATGCTGTTGCTGGTACTGTATATTATGCTGGCTAAGGTAGGTTACCAGCTGCTCAGCGACTATCTTCTCAAGGGCTTTGGATAGTGTGGAGAGAATTGAAATGGGTCAGCAGTTTGAGATGGCAGTTTTAGTACCCACTATATGCACAGGGATTAGAAGTGCTATTTTCCAGATGCTCAGGAACTGTGCAAACCAAAGTGAGTGGTTAAAGATCTTGGTTATTGGAAGGGCTAATACTTTAATCACAGATGCTAGTAGCTTCATATCAACAGGGTTGCTACCCTTCCTTGTTTTGCCTAGGATTAATTTAACATAGTGGAGGGTAGTGGATATGGAGACAGTTTTAAAATATTTGAGCAGGATAAGGTGATAGGAGTTTGACTGGGCTCATCCATGGGGGGAGGACTGTGGAGTCCAGATTGGCCAGGATGTGGCTCAGGTCAGTGAATGTTTAATTGAAGAGATGTGTTATTTCAATGGGATCTGTCATATCAGTATTATTTTGTGCAATTACTGTAGGAGAGGATTTTTCTTCTTTCCCTAGGACTTCCTTTAGGGAGTTCCAGAACTTTCTGCTATCCCCCAGCTTTGCGTCTGTTGTGTTTCATAATAAGTGGCCTTGGCTAGCCTTATTTCTTTTGTGCACTTGTTGCTGGCAGCTCAATGGTTCTGATAATCCTGAGGGGTCCCTGTGGCTCTGGCCCTGCTCCAAAGGTGGTTCCTTTGTCTCACTAGATCCCTCACCTTGGGTGTAAGCCATTTTGATGTGTTGCCTCAAATCATTCACTTTTTATATGGTGCATACTTGTCTGTGGCTGCATTGAATTCTTTTATGAAGAAGTCCAGGGCAAGGTCTACATCAGGGATTAAGTCCAGGAAGATCCAATCAACAGAGTCTAGGTGATGCTTGAAGGCCTCTATGTTTTTTTATGTGGTACCCTGCTGTTTATAAGCTTGGGAGGGGGTTTGGCATATTTTGCTGACCATTCACAGAGGACCAGGGCATGAACACTCAAGGCATATGGAAGAACTTTGAGATTGTTGACTTTTTCTGGGTGTGTGGTGAGGACGCAGTCTATTAAGGTAGTAGAGCCAGATCATTAATTTGACCTGCTGCATTCATTTACAACCTGATTCAGGTATAGGTTTCTGATTTGGTCCTTTTGCACTAGGTTGGATTTTGAGTTCCAATCAGTGCTGAAGTCTCATGTGACCAGGGTCTCATAGGGGGGACTTATCTCCTGTAAGTAATGACAGAAGGACTCAAGACCTATTTGTGTGCAGCATGGGGGACTGTATACTGTCTTAAACTTCAGATCCATGTGCCCTTTGTCTAGCAATAATTTTGTTGCTAGACATTCGCAGTGACTCATGATACTGTTAAGGGGATTAACTGGGCCTGGAGGTGGGTCCTTGTGTATTGGAGACATCCCCCAACCTGTTTCCCTTGTCTGTACTGCCTGTGAATTGCATATTCTTTCATGGCAATTGAGGAGTCTGGGACCTTGGCAGTGAGCCAGGATTCTGTAATGGATATTATGTCAGATTGAATGTGCACAACCCAAGCTTCAAATTGTGAGAATTTAGGGAGTTGGCTGCCAATGTTGATGAATACTATTCATAAGGGTCCTAGCTTGTCCTTGGGGATTGGGGATCCTTGCAGTGAGCCAGGATTAGGGAGAATATTTCCAGAAATAAGAAGGAGAAGCAGGGTTTTTTGCAGCACCCTATAGGGAGCTGGTCTGAAAATGATTTTGTGCTCCTATGTGACAGTTTCATATATGTGTGTGTATATATATATATATATATATATATATATATATATGGTAGCATGGTAGTGCTACCATAGTTGGGGTTGAGTACCCCATTTAAGGTTAAATGCTGACATTTTGCACCTTAATAACTTTGCCACTGTTTAATGGATTTGCCTGATATTTGACAGGCATGGAGCATAACCATAGATCTTGGGATTTAACAACTTTTGGACCGTTCAGACATACGGCTGCAGAGTTATTAAGCGACATTCCGGAGTGCATTTATGCTTTTTTGTGCATTCTTTGCTGACACCTACAGGTCACACAGTTTGTGCGACTAGTCTGAAAGCTTCAGGGAACATGCGGCCATAGTCCCTGATGTGCCTTTTGAAGATTTTGTGAAAAAATATTTAACGGTTCAAAAGTTATTTAAAAAACAAGTTTTCCATTATAGTCAATGGGGAAAGTTAACAAAAAGTTTGACAGTGTCGCAAATGCAGTTTTTAGTGTTGGAAATGACCCCTGTAGTGTTGTGAGTCAGACATTTTTTTCAGTCACTGATCACAGAAATGATTGGCTTTTAAAATTAGGACCCTCTATTGACACAATTCTTTTTGTGTTTACTTAGTCGAGCCCTGAGGATGCTAGCCATGTTTTTATTTGGCGGTTAAACACCCCAGAAATAAGTTTTTCAAATTTTGGGGAAAAGCAGTGTTGCAAAGTAGTGTTGCACCTCAACACTTTCGTGATTTCTTTTGTGAAAGTGTCGCAAATCACGATACTACTTTGCAACACTATGGCCAAAATAACAGGAATTGTTTGTCACACTGCTGCAAAAGAAAGGTTTGGTCTTTTGGGCTGAAATTTGGAGAGAAGAAAGCCAACATCCCACAGATATGCCTTTTGGTGGTTTGGTAAAAAAATATTACAGGGCGGCAAAGTTACAGCACCCCAAAGTTTATGCTTTTTCCCATAGGATTACATTACGGCAGCCACTGCAATACAGAAATTCTTTGCCACGCTACTGCAAAATAATGGTTTGGTCTTTTGGGCTGAAATTAGGAGGGAAGAAAGCCAACATCCCACAGATGTGCCTTTTCATAGTTTGGTGAAAAACTATTACAGGGCAGCAAAGTTACAGCACTCTGAATTTGATGCTTTTTCCCATAGGATAACATTAGGGCATCCGTCGCGCCTTTCAGGGCCCGCATCTCGGAAATGGTAAGAGATACGGACTTTTCGTCAGAAAAATGCTTATCCCCCTAAATGGGGTCTAAGTACAAAACTAGCCAGGAAAGTCATAATTCATACACAATTTAAATTTTTTTTCTACGTCGTACGGTTCCTGAGATATAAGCAATTTACTATTCCAAGTCCTCATTTTCTGCTCCGAGGCCCACTATTCTGCATACCCTCTTTGTATTCACTTTCTTTTTTATTGCAGATTTTGGGGAAAAGAAATGTGTGCGCTTTTGTTACTGTGCTAGTTAGTGTTTCCACTTGTGTTTCCATTACCGTTCGCATCACCGTTCCCCTCTACGCCACCGTGTGCATTATGGTTTGCGTTTGCGTTTGCACTTGCGTTTGCATTACTGTTACCATGTACGTTTCCATTACTGTTTATGTTTGCATTTTGTTTTGTGTCACCCTGTGCATTACCATTTCCGTTTGCATGTGTTTTTCATTTTGCGTCATCGTTGCTGTTGCCATTACCATTTGCGTTTCCAATTGCATTACCATGACTGTGTGCATTATGGTTTGCGTTTCTGTACATGCTTGCATTTACATTTCCATTTCTGTTTCCTTTGGTGTTATTGTTGCTGCTGCTGTTACCATTTCCATTTCCAATTGCGGTACCATGACCGTGCACATTACGGTTTGTGTTTCCTTGTGCATTTGCGTTTCCATTTATGTTCCCTTTGGTGTTATTGTTGCTGTTACCATTACCATTTGTGTTTACAGTTGCAGTACCATGACCATGACCGTTACAGTTTGCGTTTCTGCATGTGCTTGTTTTTGCATTTCTGTTTCCTTTGGCGTTATTGTTGCTGTTAC
Source organism: Neoceratodus forsteri (assembly GCA_016271365.2). Taxonomy (NCBI): domain Eukaryota; kingdom Metazoa; phylum Chordata; order Ceratodontiformes; family Ceratodontidae; genus Neoceratodus; species Neoceratodus forsteri. The sequence continues at coordinate 1,460,254,028 of CM057450.1, read as the reverse complement.
CATTACCATTTGCATTTCCAATTGTGGTACCCTGACCATGCTAGTTACCAGCTGTGTTCCATACGCACTTGCATTTGTGTCTCTGTTTTCATCACTGTTCACTTTGGCATCACTTTATGCTTGCATTTTGATTACCGTTTGCGTTACCATTTATGTTTGTGTCACCATGTGTGTAGCCATCTGTGCTTGCATTTGCATTGCACTTTCCGTTACTATGTCACAAAAAAATCATGTGATGGGAGCGCGGGGCCCAAGCCCAGTGTCCCTACATATGTATCCACCCATCAGTCTGGGGCACTGTGGAGCTCACTCCTAGTGTCCCACAATATGTCTTGTAAACCCATAATAAAGAAAACAGTCCCCCAACTTCTTTTTTATTTAGTTTAATCCTGAAAATAAGAAAACAGACCCTCATCGTCTCCCTGTCCCCTCCTCCATCCCAACCCTCCCACTGAGCACCCACCACCCCACTCACCCACCCTATACTTACCACTGGAGATCATCGGCTGTCATCTTTTGTGAACTGGGACACTTCTGCACTCTTCAAAGCCAAACCACAAACTGAAGGATAAAGGTAAGTGCCGTATAATGTATTTTAATGGCGTTTTGAACTAATGGTGATATCTTTAGCATTTTTAGGTATTTTTTCATCAAATTTCCAACATGGGCTTTTTGGGACCCCACCTCATGAACACTGGCACTGTCGTTTTGTTAATCAAGCCCAAAAGGTGAGTTTGTGGTCACTGCACAAAATCACCTTTCAGAACTGAGTAATGAAATGACAGTGCCAAAGTTCATGAGATGGGGTCCCAAAAAGCCCATGTTGAAAATTTTGTGAAAAAACTCCTAAAAAATGTCTGAGTTACATGTGGTCTTTGAAATTTTTGTATTCATGTGCATAGCTTTAGTAATTTTGAATATTTTCACTCCAAATTTTCGACATAGCCATTTTTTCACACCACCTCATGAACAGTTCAGCTGTCATTTTTCAAATCCTGCCCAAAACATGTTTTTGAACCTGTGGCATGGAATGGTGTTTTCCCACAGATTTAAATATTTTCACCTATGTGGTTTATGAGGTGGGGTCATAAAATGGGTTGCCATGTAGGGCAACCTCCATTGTTCCAGGCCTCTATTCTCCTTTTGACCCAAAAAAAGATTGACACTGCAGCAGGAAGAAGGGAGGGAAGGTGGGGAAGAAGGAAAAGAAGGGAGGGCAGAAAGAGGGGGAAGGGAGTGAGAGGTAATAGAAAGGGGGATGGCCTCATGAGATCATGAGGCTGTCACAAAGTAGGTGGGTAAGAAGGACCAATAAGGGGGAGGAATAGCCAGGGAGGGGCAGAGCAAAAGGAGATTAAAAAGGGGAACACAGAGGGGCTCTGCCACTTTCTGCTAGGTTCTTAGGTGAGTATTTTTGGGAGCCTAGCACATCAGTCAGGAAGAGTTCCTAAGAAGAAGGTAAGGAAGAGGTATTTTTTTTTTGAATTCATGTTGAAATTGTAGAATTTTATCAAAAAAGAGGGGAAGGATCAAAGGAGAATGCTGTAGAAAGGTATATTAGGCAGCAATAAACTGGGGGGTCAATGGTGGAGGGCCTAGGTATTATTGCATGTCTCCTTAATAGTTAAAAAAGAAGAAGGCTTTGAGCTGGAGTCAGATGCTATTATAGCAGAGTGAGCAGTGCATTCTCCTCAATTTTTCAGTGCAAAGAAAAAGTGTTTGTTTACCAATGGTTGTAAAGAGCAGGAGGTCAGAACACAGTCCAAAATGAGACAGCAGCATGTTTTTACTTGTAGTAGGAGCTGGGTGAGCGGCATCATGGAAAGAGACAGAGCTGGTGACTCAGAGAGCAGCATAGTGCATCTGTGTGATGTGAACTGAAAACAGGGGTTTGTTTTTTTTTGTAAGCCAAGCACTGAAATGATAATTAGGAAAGGAGAAGGCAAAAAAGGAGTGAAGAAGCGGCAGCAGCATGGTAGGGGAAGCAACAATTGAGACACGAGCGGGGAAAGTTGCAGACCAGCTGGCTATGACATAAAAAAAAAAAAGAGCGAGCGAGCAACAGGAAGCTTTGTCAGTGAGCTAGCAGGGAGAGGAGTTGGAACAGAAGGAACAAAAAGTGAGAAGCTCACAGTGTTGTCTTTTTTGTGCACGGGGGATGTCGTGAGCAAACAGGGAAGGCAAGGGTTTTAAAAGTGGATGGCGAACCGGGGAATAGAGGGTCGGAAGAGAGACATAAGGATGGAAATTATGGAGGATAAAGGACAAAACAGGACTCGTGGCCTAAGAAAGCCACGAGGAGTGTAGCAGACGGGAGGGGGAGGGGGAGGGTTTCCAAAAAGGGGGACGAGGTGGGTACAGCAGGTTTGTGCATGATGGTAGCATGCATTTTCAACATAAAGGGGGAAGCAGGGAAGGATAGCAAGCCTTTTGCGGGTAAGAGGGGGCGGGGCGAGCAAAATAAGGAGTCCAAAGGGAAGACAAGCAAGGGAATGAAAGAAACGGGACCACCTGGGAGCACAAGAAAGAGAGCGTGAGGGCCAAAAGGATGGAAGAGGCAAGGGCAACCAACAAGGAAGGGTGGACACGTGATTGAAAAAAAACGAGGGGTTTGTTTATAAAAAAAAAGGGAATGAGCTCGGGTGCGTTTGTAATCAAAGGCAGAACATAAAGGGCCAAATGAGGGATGTGGAGTTAGGAGGTTCAGAGGAAGAACACATTGGGAAAAGAAGGGGTCAAAAAAAAAAAGGGGGGGGAGCTGCCTCCAGTGAGCAATCCGCTTCGCAAGGCTGACAAGAAGGGCCTTTTAAAAGCAAAACACCCACCCCTGGCAGAAGCACTGGATGAAAAAAAAATATATATATAATATATATATATATATATATATATACACACAAGAGGATAGGGCAGCCATCTTCAACAGGAGAGGGGGAGATGAACAGGACAAGGGACATTTCCAACAAGGGGTGATGGGATAACAGGGCAGCACCAAAACAAAAAAGAGGTCAATGGTTTGAATAACAATGTTTATTTCTTCCATAAGCAGGACACAGAGAAACAATGAACATGCGGGGATCCAGACAAATGAAGACGGATGCAATGAAAATGACTATGGAGCTGGTGGACAGGGCCCATAAAGTCCTGGATTCAGTGGAAAACACAGAAAGGGGGGAAGGGCCAGCAAGAAAAGGGAAAGTCAGGAGAAAGGGTCAGAGCGGGGCAGGAGAAAAAGGGAAGGGAGCTGGGACCCGGTGCCAAAATGCCCCAGAACAAGTTCTCTGGGGCGGCACCAGATAACCCAAGCAATCCCGGATCCTGTGCCTGCACCCAGTCCAGAGGGGCCGATGCCCGAACCGGAGCCCAATCCAAGGCAAGAGGCTAGGCCGCAGCCAGGACTGGGACCAAGCATTCCCACACCCGAATCCACCTGGTTGGGAATAACACAGCCAGGCGGAGGGATGACGGAACCCATGGCTGAGGATAGCTGGCAAACCCCAAAAAACAGCACATGGGAAGGAATGGAAACAGGAGACAAGGCGGCAATTGGAGCACCAAAGGAACTGCACAGAGAACCAGGTACAGTGTTGACATTAGAGAGTAGCATGAAAGAATATGTGGAGCAATTATTATTAGGTATGGGGGGAAATAGCATTAAGAAGTTACAAAAAGTACTGGGGGAGTTGGAAAAAAGTGAAGAAGTTACAAAACAGATGGAGGAAGGGGAGAAAGAAGGGCTAGGGCAGATAAAAGGGGGTGGAGGGGTGCGGATAGGAGATCATGTGCCGGTAGCAACAAAAGAAAAAATCTGGAAAGGAGAATTTGTTGATATTTTTGCCCGGTAGACAAGAAAACAGCAGAGCTATATGAAGAAAAGGAGAGTTTCAGTAAAAAAGAATTGGCAGCTGCAGTAGTGCTGGTCAAAAAGGGGGAGGAACAGAAAGGGACAACATATAAAGGAAAATCATGGGAAGCATGGACTTTGGGTTTCACATATTTCAGTGCTAAAGCACAAGAAAAGAAGCCAGAATTGGGCATTCCCCTGTTAGCTTATTCACTGATAATACGAAATGCATATAAGATGATGGGGGGCACGAATTGGTTGCAGTATGACGAGAAGTTCAGGATGCGGATGGCTAATTACAGGGAGAATTGTCAATGGGATTCAAGACATAATGACCTGTGGTGGGAAACTATGACAGTAGCAGGAGGAGGCGAAGGTGAATGGCATAAGGGAGGGCTGCGATACCAAAAATGTTGTTGGGGGTACAATAGGGCGCACTGCTCTTTCCCACACTGCAGATTCAGGCATGCATGTTCAAAATGTGGGGGATCCCACCCAGCCTCCTGCTGTAGAGCATATGGAGATGCCAGTCCCAGGGAGAGTCAAGGTAACTATTCCTTTTGGGGGGGGCCACTGGGGAGTGCAGGGAGAAAATACAGGAAGAGGTAGAGGATATGCAGCCGGAAGAGGGTACCACCAAGGGGGAAAGTAAAGCAGGCCATTTCCAGTTAGCAAAAACACCGATTAGAGTGGAAGTAATGGAACAATGGTTAAAAGGGTACCCTAATGAGAAGGCGGGGTTGGAATTAGTAGAAGGTTTTCATAAAGGCTTTAGCCTACATTACCAAGGGAGGAGATTCAGAACATGGGCAAAAAACTTAAAATCTATTAAGGGGAGGGAAACACTGCTGAGAAAGAAAATTGGGACTGAAAAGGAAACAGGTAGGATAGAGGGCCCCATTAAAGAACCCCCTTTCTGGCACCTATGGGTCTCTCCATTGGGTCTGGTCCAGAAAAAGCAGGTGGGAGAATATAGGGTGATACACCACCTATCCTATCCAGAAAAAGAATCGGTCAATGACCACATTTCAGAAGAGGATAGTAGGGTGACCTATGGGACCTTGGAAGACGCGGTGGATATCATCAGGGCAAGACACACCCTGTGGCTAGCAAAGACAGACATCAAGTCTGCATTCAGGCTACTGCCAGTCCACAGAGAGGATTGGGAGTTGTTGGGTTTCCAGATAGACAGGGAGTATTATTTTGATAAAGCCATGCCAATGGGTTGTTCAGTGGCATGCTCCACCTTTGAAAAATTTAGCACATGGCTGCAATGGGTATTCAAAAACAGGTACGGACAAGATAGGTAGTCCATTACTTGGACGACTTTTGGTTTATAGGGGAAGAAGAAATAGAGGTATGGGTGATGCTAGAGGATTTCCAAGAGTTGTGCGGTGAGCTCGGAGTGCCATTAGCAGGAGAAAAAATGAAGGGCCCCAGCAGGTGTTTGGAATTCCTAGGCATAGAAGTGGATGCAGAACAGGGTTTATTCCGACTGCCAAGCCAAAAGATAATTAAATTAAAGAGGATGTTATTAGAGATAGGAAGAAAGAAGCGGGTGCCCCTAATTACCAGCCAACGGTTAATGGGTCACTTGAATTTTGCGTGTAGAGCAATAGGGCCAGGACGCACGTTTACACGACATCTGGCAAGGGCCATGATGGGGGGAACAAAACCATATCATTGGGTCACATTAGGGAGAGAAATTAAGGAAGATATAAAAATTTGGGAACTGTTCATAAAAACACACAATGGGATAGCCATTTGGCAGGAGGAATGGCTATTCAACACGGACTTGGGACTTTTCACAGACCCTTCGGGGGGTCATGGGTTTGGAGCCTACTTCAAAGGGAAGTGGATGGCTGAACCTTGGCCACAAGAATGGGTCGAGGGGGGACTGACAAAGGACATCACCTTTTTAGAGATTTTTCTGATTTGGGTAGTGACGAAAACTTGGGGAGCATGGCTACAGAACCAGAGGGTCACATTCTGGTGTGACAATAAGGCAGTAGTTGATGTGTTGAACAACAGGGGGTCAAGATCAGTCCTGGTACTTCACATACTGCGGCAGCTAGTATCACAGGGGTTGAGGCTCAACATGAGTTTCAGGGCCAGGCACATTGTAGGCAAAAAGAACTCTATTGCTGACAGCCTCTCCCAGTTACAGATGGCAAGGTTTCGGGTACTAGCTCCCAATGCACAGCCAATGGGAGAGAAGATCCCAGAGGAGCTATGGGAGATTGGCTGGAAGGAGCAGCTCATCTCTTTTGGAAGCTGTTGGGCAGACAACACTTTAAAAGCTTATGAAAGCTCATGGAGAGTTTTCCAAGTGTTCAGAATTCACCACGCCATGGAGGTAAGTGGGTCAGTCACAGAGGAACAGGTGGGGAGGTTTGTTGTGGCAAGCTGGGAAGAAGGAGTGGCCTATGCCTCAGTTAGGGTACAGCTAGCGGCCATAGGATGGGTCTGCAGAATGAAAGGTTGGGGGGGCCCTGCATCAGTATTTTGGTAAGAAGGATGATGATGGGGTGGCAATGGTTGAAAGGGAGGGGAAGGGATAGTAGAGAACCAGTCTCAGAACACTTGTTGGAAAGGATTCAAGAAAATCTGGCAAAAATTTGCTACACTCCATACGAAATGATGTTATTTAAAGCACTGTTTGCAGTGCTACATAAGGGGGCATTCAGGGTGTCAGAAATGGTAGGGCCAAGTACACCCTCCCCAGGAAAGGCGCTACAGTATGAGGATATGCAATGGACAGGAAGAAAGAGTTCTGCCTTGAAATTGCGAGCTCAAAGACGGATCAGACAGGGAAGGGTTATAGGGTAAGAATTGAACCCAGTAAAAACCCGGTCCTGTGCCCCACCAGCTGATGCATAGTTACCTCAGTATCAGACTGGGAAAAGAGGCCCGCTGTTTATACACAGGGATGGGAAAGTGGTAAAAGGAAGTCAAATTTCAGGAGTGTTAAAGCGAAGCATAAAAGAATTAGGAAAAAAACCCAGATAGGTTCTCCTCCCATTCTTTCAGGATTGGGGCAGCATCTGAGGCAGCGGCACAGGGAAAAGGGGAGGAGGACATAAAGGCCATAGGGTGATGGTCATCAGACTGCTACAAGAAATACATTAGAAATACAATGCATTAACCTGTTGCAATCTTGTCACCTCTTAAAGAAAAAAAAAGGAGGGTTTCAATGAAAGTGGCTGCCTCACTGTTGCCTATTGTTCTTATAGAAGCAAAGAAAAGGAAGGTCATATGGATGGTGGGACACTCACACAACTACTGGGTGGAAAGGGAGGCAGCACAGAAGATAGGTGGAAGGCAGCTGGGGTTTGAACATGATGAAATAAGGATCCTGTGGAAGGGAATACGTGGAATGTGTTGGGGCAGCTCCTCCCCTTACTCCTAGAGATGAGGAAGAACAGCAAGGCCCCGGACCTCCTTATACTACATCTGGGCGGGAATGACCTAGGACATGGTCCGTGGTTAGAGATTTTTAACACCATACAGAGAGTTGTCATGGTCATGAGAGCATGGTGGCCAGAAATAACAATTATGTGGTCTGAAATGATTCAACGGAGGGTGTGGAGGCAAGCCAGACAACATAAGGCCATAGAGAAAGTGAGGAGATGAATGAACAGTAGGGTGGGGAGGTTTATGAGAAAAAAATGGAGGAGCAGCCATTAAGCATGAGGAGATAGAAGAGGGGATACATGGGCTTTATAGAGCTGCTGGGGTGCACCTATCCCAGATGGGAAATCACATATTTATCACTGAACTAGGTAGCAGCATAGATCAGTGGTTAAAAAGGGATGGTTATGGGTGGTGGGGGGAGAAGTGGGAAGCTTGCCATCCAACGCAAGCTGGAGGCAAGCTAATGGAAGGTTGGAAGGAAAGACTGGATAGGAGAAAGAGAAAAAGCGAGATGGGGGGTAGAAAACAAACATAAGGGGAGCAAAAACTGGAAAAGAAGGGTATGGACACCCGGGTAAGTGGACAATAAAGGGGGAGCAGGAATTGGACCTGCCCAGAAAAAAAGGAGAAGATAAGACCACCTCAGGTTTACACCCGGGAAGGAGTGGAACAAGACCCCCTAAGGTTTTCGATGACCAGGGGAGAGAAGACAAAAAGAAATCAAAGCTTGTAATAAAAGGATTGGAATAAAAATGTGGACATAAGAAAGAAGTAGAAGGAACTCAATATGGTAAAATGTATATAGTTATACTTTTGGTGGAATAATAATAAAAGGTTTTGCCAACTGAGCAGCCAAACCTACAATATGGAGTGTGTTGTCTCTTTTGTGGAAAAAGGGGGGATCTGGAACAAAATGGGTTGCCTTAGCAAGCAACCTCCATTGTTCAGGCCTCTTTCTCCTTTTGACCCAAAAAGAGACTGACAATGCAGCAGGAAGGGGGCGGGGAGGTGGGGGAAGAAGGAAAAGGAAGGGGATGGCAGAAAGAGGGGGAGGGGAGTGAGGTCATAGAAAGGGGACGGCCTCATGAGATCATGAGGCTGTCAGAAAGTAGGTGGGTAAGAAGGACCAATAAGGGGGAGGAATAGCCAGGGAGGGGCGGAGCAAAAGGAGATTAAAAAGGGGAACACAGAAGGGCTCTGCCACTTTCTGCTAGGTTCTTAGGTGAGTATTTTTGAGACCCACCCACCACCCTGGAAAAAAGCAAAATGAAGAAAGGGAAGGTTGGAAGGAAAGACCGGATAGGAGAAAGAGAAAAAGTGAGATGGGAGGGATAGAAAACAACATAAGGGGGAGCAAAAACCGGAAAAGAAGGGTATGGACACCTGGGTAAGTAGACAATAAAGGGAGAGCAGGAATTGGACCTGCCCAGAAAAGAAGGAGAGGCTAAGACCACCTCAGGTATACACCCAGGAAGAAGTGGAACAAGACCCCCTCGGGTTTTCGATGCCCAGGGGAGAGAAGACAAAAAGAAATCAAAGCTTGTAATAAAAGAATTGGAATAAAAATGTGGGCATAAGAAAGAAGTAGAAGGAACTCAATATGGTAAAATGTATATAGTTATACTTTTGGTGGAATAATAATAAAAGGCTTTGCCGACTGAGCAACCAAACCTACAATATGGAGTGTGTGGTCTCTTTTGTGGAAAAAGGGGGGATATGGAACAAGATAACATGTTGAAAATCTGTGGTCAAAACATGAATAAATGCCAAAGTTATGACCATTCATTGCAATTGTGGAATGCCTTTTTGTCTTCTCTCCCCTGGTCGTCGAAAACCTTAGGGGGTCTTGTTCCACTCCTTCCCGGGTGTAAACCTGAGGTGGTCTTATCTTCCCCTTTTTTTCTGGGCAGGTCCACTTCCTGCTCCCCCTTTATTGTCCACTTACCCGGGTGTCCATACCCTTCTTTTCCAGTTTTTGCTCCCCTTTATGTTTGTTTTCACCCCCATCTTGCTTTTTCTCTCTATCCAGTCTTCCTTCCAACCTTCCATTAGCTTGCCTCCAGCTTGCGTTGGATGGCAAGCTTCCCCCTACTCCCCCACCACCCATAACCATCCCTTTTTTAACCACTGATCTATGCCGCTACCTAGTTCAGTGATAAATATGTGATTTCCCATCTGGGATAGGTGCACCCCAGCAGCTCTATAAAGCCCATGTATCCCCTCTTCTATCTCCTCATGCTTAATGGCTGCTCCTCCATTTTTTCTCATAAACCTCCCCACCCTACTGTTCATTCATCTCCTCACTTTCTCTATGGCCTTATGTTGTCTGGCTTGCCTCCACACCCTCCGTTGAATCATTTCAGACCACATAATTGTTATTTCTGGCCACCATGCTCATAACTATAGAGATTTTAAATATTTTAAGCCTAGACTTTCAACATAGCCTTCTTATTACTGGACATAATGTATTGTATGTCACAAGTCTCATTTTTCAAATCCTGTCCAAAATGTGTTTTTGCACCTGTGATGCAGAATGGCATTGCAGTTGCATAGAATTGTGTTTTGGTGGGGATTTGAACATTTTCTATATTAGGAACATGTCCTGGGGTGCTCAGATGGCTATGATGATACTTTGCTCATGCATCTGTGGATGGATGGGTGCGCAGGGTCCAAAGGACCCTGCGCTCCCACAGTAAAATAAGGAAAATCATGGTGCATGGGAGTGCAGGGCGATGACATTACAATCTATCTGCACTTACGGATAGATGGAAGGCCAGGGCCCTCCATAATAAACAGCTATGGCTATGGTAATACTTTCACAAAAAGTAAGGAAATTCTCTGCAAAAAACTTCGTTAATGCACCATTTGGGTTCCTTATGATTATACTTTCTCAAAATGTTGGGAACTTCTTTGCAAAAATACTGCATTAATGCACCATTAGGGTTCTATAGAAAAAAAATAGGGAAATGAGATCTTAGGGTTCCCAACCCTAGGACCCCACCCCCCACCCTGCATGCAGGAACGGGTATGAGTGGGCTGCCTTTGGGTTGGGAACCCTATTGCTCACCCCATTCTGTTATTCTGTACCAATCTTAGCTTACTTACTCTTGGAATTGGGTGAGCAATAGTGTTCGCAACATGCTCAGATGCATAGGGAGGGATATTACCAGCAGAAAGAGGAATGTAATAATACCCCTGTATAGATCACTGATGAGATCTCAACTAGAGTACTGTGTACAGTTCTGGAGGCCCCATCTCTGAAAGGATATAGACAGGATGGAGGCAGTGCAAAGGAGGGCAACCAAAATAGTGCAGGGCCTGCATCTGAAGCCCTACAAAGAGAAGCTTAAGGATTTAAATACATACTCCCTAGAAGACAGGAGGGAATGAGGGGATATGATAGAGACATTCTAGTACCCTACAGGAATAAACAAGGTACAGGAAGGGAGCATTTTCCAATGGAAATGATGCTCAAGGACAAGAGGTCACAATATGAAGCTGGGGGAGGCACAGAGGAAACGTGAGGTAATACTTCTTCATGGAGAGGATGGTGTGAGTGCTTGGGACAGCCTCACAGAGGAAGTAGCGGGGACAAGAACAGTCACAGGATTTAAGAATGCATAGTACAGATGCAAGAGAATCTTAGAAACACGGAGGGTGTAAGCTGGAGTCCAAGTAGGGTCTCTGGTGGCACTATCGGTAGGGAATTTAGGGCAGACTAGGTGGGCCAAGTGGTCCTTGCCTGCCAACATCAAAGTTTCTATGTTTCTAGACACAGCACTGTATCTTGGCTGACTCCACTGTATGTCAAACAAACAAACATACAAATAAACAAACAACTAGAGCATGCACAATACCAAACAGCAACAGGAAAATAGTTGTCTGTTGATATGGAATCAAATTTACAAATAAATAAAAGTAAAATTTACAATAAACAAACAACATATCTTAATGAAAAATATATTCAATAGTTAAAGAAACATAATATGCTCTAAACCACACATATACAAAAGCACTGGATCTCAGAGGGATGCATTTAACACAAATCAAGGGTTCTAGTTTAATTGTTGATGAAGGACTGTTAATTAGCTTGAACTGATGTCAGTGTGGCTCAGTTGGTAGCACATCTGCCTCTGAGTCAGAATGTCATGGGTTCTTGTCCCAAACCAGGATTGGGCTCACACCTAAAAAATGCTGGCACCCAAGTGCAGTAATGGGGGGGTGCTGTACTGTTGGGGTGTGCCATCCATCGAATGAGACATTAAACTGAGATCCCTTCTACCCATCCTGGTTGGTGTCCAGGTGGAAGTAAAATAACCCAACACACTCTTCACAATGAGTAGGGGACATTCCTGGTGTCCTGGCCAATATTCACTTTCCCATATAAACTGGTTCATGCATTTGTCCAGGCTGTGTGTGGGTTTTTATGTGCAATATGGCTGCCACTACACATCCAGTTACTTCACTACCTGTCTAGAATTGCTTGTAAAGTACTTTGGGATACATTGTGTTTGAAAAGCACTAAATAAATGTAGATTCTTCTTCTTATGTACAGTAGTAATAAATTAATATATAGTTTCCATGTTTACCTGACTGCAGCAAAAGCACATTTACATTGAAACATAGACAATGACAGCAGAAAAAGACCCATGGTCCATCCAGTCTGCCCAAGTTCCCTATAAGCCCTGGAGCCTCTCATCCAGGGTACTAATCCACTATGTCCTCCCTCTGTTCTCTTCCTTGATACTGTAGTCACAAGTGACTACAGTACCCTTCATTCTATCTCAAAGCTGCTTGAAACTCCAGACTGTCTTCATGACCACCACCTTGGCTGGCAGACTATTTCACATCTCCCATCATGTTTGCCATAAAATAGTACTTTCTTATGTCCCTTCTGAACCTCCCTCCCATCAGTTTCCACTCATGTCCTGGTAGCAGTGAGTTAGTGTTCAGTTTGAATAGTTCCCCGCAGTTTACTTTGCTAAATCCTCTAAGGAACTTGAAAGTTTCTATTATAACTCCCTTCTCCCTTCTGGTCTCCAGTGAGTACATATTCATTGCCATGAGGCACTCTTGATAGGATCAGCCCTGCTGGCCCTGAATCATTTTTGTTGCTCTGCACTGCACTGTCTCCAACATATCCTTATTCTTTGTGGTATGAGGACTCCAGAACTAGGTGCAGTTTTCCAGATAAGGTCTCAGCAGAGATCTGTAGAGGGTAAGTATTGCCTCTTTTCTTCTGCTATCAATATCCCTCCTAATACAGCCCAGCATCCTGTTATCCTTGCAATTGGCCTTGTTGCAATGACTCATTTGCTTAAGTGATTTGCTGCTGATAACTCCCAGATCTCATTCTTCATTCATAGGGCTTAGTATCTCCCCTTCTACCAAGTACTCCATCTTGGGGTTCTTGTTCCCTAAGTGCATTACCTTGCACTTTTTGGCATTGAATTTCAGCTGCCCAACCCTTGATCACCACTTTAGTTTTTGTAGGTCTCTCTGCATTTCCCTTATTCCCTCATCACTACTCACCCTGCCACATAGCTTTGTGTCATTTGCAAAGTGACACAACTTGCACCAGATACCCTCTCTAATGTCACTGATGAACATGTTGAAGAGGACCAGACCCAGGATTGATCTCTGTGGAACCCTGCTCATAACAAGCCTCTCTTTTGACTTATCCCCATTGACCACAACCCTCTGCTGCCTCTCCTTAAGCCAGTTACCTACACAGTTTACTATGGGTTTAGCCACACCCGGGTCCTCCATCTTCTTGAGCAGTCTTTTGTGAGGTACTGAGTCAAACGTCTTGCTGTCAAAGTACAGCAAATCCACAGCATGGCTCCTATCTAATTCCTTAATCACCAAGTCAAAGCAAACTATCATTTTAATCTGACAAGACCTTCTTGCCACAAAACCATGCTGCTTATTATTCGAGAGTCTGTTGCTCTCCAGGCAGTCTATGAGGTTTTCTTTGATACGTGACTCCATCAACTTCCCTTCAATAGGGGTTAGACTGACAGATCTGTAGTTCCCTGGTTGCTCCTCCCCCCATGAAGTGGAACTACGACCACTACCTTCCAATCCCTTGGGACTTCCCCAGTCCTATGTGAGCTGTTGAGTATACCTATTAGTGGTTCAGCCAGTTCTTCTGCTAATTCCCTGGGAATCCTTGGATGTAACCCATCTGGTCTGGGGCCTTATTAATCTTAAGGGAAACTAGCCCTTTTAGGGCCACTTCACTAGTAAACATTGGCTGTTTCATTTCCAGTACCTCCTTGGTGGCTGCTTTGATGCCATTCTCTGTCAAAATATCTTAGTCCTCCTTAGTAAAAACTGAGTAAAAGTAGTCATTAAGGACAGCAGCCTTTGCCCATCCTCTTCTATCACCCTACCCCCATCAACTAGCCTTACAGTTCACCTAGCTTTTTTCCTTTTTTTCTCTAATATAGCTGAAAAACTGTTTTTATCTCCATTCTTGACCCCTTCTGCAATGTGCAGCTCAGTGTCTAGTTTTGCCTGCCTAATTGCCCTATTTGCCTCCCTGTTTTTCTGTACATAATCCTCCAATTCTATCTTTCTCTGCTTTTCTTTGTGTTTATAGGAGGCCTTCTTCTTGGACCTCATCAGTTCCCTGATCCTTGCCGAGAACCACAATGGTCTCTTAAACCTGTTTTTCTTTGTTACCAATCTTATGCATACCTTAGATGCCTTGAGAATGGCCCACTTAATTGCCTCATCTCTCCTCTACCCACCTATGTCCTCCACCCCTAGTAACTTATCCCTGAACAGCTCCCTGAGCCTATCAAAATCAGCCTTTCTAAAGTCAAGGACTTCACTTCTCGATTGTGGATTGTAGTTTGCTGCTATCTATACAGTATAACAGCGGTACATAACTCCAGACTGCCTTCACTAACTCATGTTGTATGTCAGAGACTGGTTTTCTCCCAGAACAAAGTCTGCACTGCTGCCAGTTTTCACAACCCTTCAGTTATCTGAGCAGTTACTATGTTATGTTGCCACTACCCAGCTGCAATTTCACTTGGAATATCTCTAGCTACAAATCCCACTAGAACCACTGCTCACACAGTACAGTGCTATTTCCCAAAGGCAAATAACCCACCCCATTTGTCAAAGCTGAGAACACTTTGCTTTAGATATTGTAACTTTGTAGCCTATCTCTTCAGAAATAGACCACAAACTTATCAATTTATCCCTGGTTATCTTTCCTAAAAAGAATCAGTCACAGAAAGCATGAAGCATATAAAAATAATATTTAATAATCCATGATATTTGCATATGTTACATGATGATACACACTAAAAACTATTGGGAATACGGCATTTCTATGAGATAAAAATAAACACATTTGAAAAAGACAGGGATCACATAGGAAAAATCTAGCTCAGTACTATCTAGATATCTAGCTAGAGTAGAAGAAGCTTACCCCAACTGGGAACTGATGAGCTATGGCAGACCTGAAACTGTGATATTACTAGCTCAATGTTCCAAAGCATAACTGAATTCCCATTGTAAGAATACAACAGAAATACCTTTGGCTGGCCAACCCATTATCCCAGCATCACTGGACCATCCTATCTGACATCCCACCTTTTCTCTGCTTTTGATCTCTAGGGACCACCTTTTTCCCAGACTGGTCCAAACCAGTTCTGTTATTTAGAACTTGATCTTTTTGTTATCACTGATGTCTGCCCAGCTGGAAATGCCTGGCCTTACACTGGCACCTGTTTATCATTAAAATATTCTTTTTTTATTAATGAAACTCTACCATCCCAAAACAAAGGCCTTGAGATCAAAAAACTTCTGCTACCAACGTCCACTTGTTTGTACTGTAAGAACAAGGATTTTTTACACAAAAGATCACTCAGCTGAGTTCCCTGTTGCTTGGACCACAAAAGAATAAAATCATCAGTTTACACCAGACTTCACACCTCAGCTGAAATACTTTATAGAGGCATAGATGACAGTAAAAATAGAAACAATGAAAAACTCTCAAAAAATACATCACAAGTTGTCACACTGTATATTTCAGATAGTTATTGGATTTATCAAGTTGTCCAAAAATATGCATATATTTGCATATTCTATATGTATGTATGCATATATATATATATATATATATATATATATACAAGTATATATAGATACACATTTGTGACATACAGTATTATAAAAATAAGAAATACAAAATCATACATACATTATGAAAATATACTGGGAATACATATTTATAGTATACAGCAGTTCTTTTGCTATACAGAATGCCCAGTCTTTTGTGGGGGCTCTTTATTTTTATGTTTGCTTGCACGCACGTGAAAGAAACATAGTGCCATCATTGGAGATTTCGGAGGTGTGTCACCTCCTCCTCCAATTCGGCAGCGAGCTGGCAGGCGGCCCTGTAAGCCAATGCATTTGGAGCTGTCTATGCACGCTCAAATGCAGTAAGCTCCCCAGTTGAAAGGGGAGCTTCACTTGAGTGAGCAGCGATAAGAAGCTGCTCACGTGCGCCCCCAGCCACAGACGTGGTGCTTCCGCATGAGCAGCCGAAGCCGACGGGTGCCCAGTCCCCGCCGGCCGCGCCTGCATCGCCTCCTCTTCCCAGTATTTGGTGCCACGCTGGAGCCACCCCAGCATGGCAATCAATGATTTTGCTGACAGGGGTGCCCAATCCCCATCGGCTGAACCCCAAGGTCCTTGTGCAGCAGGAGCCCACCCAGCATGGCAAAGCGTGTAATAGTTTTTGCCGGACGGGGTGCCCAATCCCCGTCGGCTGAACGCACCCAAAGTCATTGTGCCACACTGGGGCCCACCCTAGTGTGGCAAGCGATCCTCGACATCTTTTTTTTCCTGTAAACAAAATTGTCCACGGCGCTGCCTCCTGAGCCCCCTCCCACATCCCGCACCCACCCACTGCGCATCCAGGCCTCCTCATTGTTCCCCTTACCCCATACTTACCCAGATCCGCGATGATCTTCGGTGGACCGGGAACACGTCTGCACTCTTCAAAGGCGACCGCGAACTGAGGAAATGCCGGTAAGCTGTATAATGGGCTAGATAGGAGGGGTTCAACTTTATTGCATATCTCAGGCATTTTTGGGAATTTTTGCACCAAATTTTCAACATGGGGTTTTTGGGACCCCTTCTCATGAATGATATCACTGTCATGGTGTTATTCAGGCTCAAAGGGTGATTTCGCGCAGTGACTGTGCAGTGACTGCAAAATCACCCTTTGGGACTGAATACCACCATGACAGTGACATCATTCATGAGAAGGGGGCCCAAAACCCCCATGTTGAAAATTTGGTGCCAAAATTCAAAAAAATGACTGTTTGACAAGCGTGCGTTGCGCAGTTCCTATGCAGGCTCATAAGTTCACGAAATTTCAATATTTTCACTCCAGATTTTCAACATTGCCATTTCACCACACCATCTTATGAGTAGTACAGCTGTCATTTTTCACATCTCACCCAAAATGTGTTTCTGCCTTTGTAGCGCAGAATGGCGCAGTCGGTGTGCAAAATCAATGTACGGGACAAATTAAGAAAATCACAGTGACACTGTTCATGAGCAGAGGTCTTGAAATGGCTATGTTGAAAATTTGGTGAAAAATATCCTAAAAATGACTGTTTTACAAGCGTGCGTTGCGCAGTTCCTTCGCACGCTCATAGGTTTGCGAATTTTCAATATTTCCACTCCAGATTTTCAACATTGCCATTTTTCCACACCTTCTTATGAGTAGTACAGCTGTCATTTTTCACATCTCACCCAAAACGTGTTTCTGCCAATGTAGCGCACAATGGCGCAGTTGTGCGAACTCAGTGTATGGGACACATTAAGGAAATCACAGTGTCACT
Organism: Neoceratodus forsteri; assembly: GCA_016271365.2. Taxonomy (NCBI): domain Eukaryota; kingdom Metazoa; phylum Chordata; order Ceratodontiformes; family Ceratodontidae; genus Neoceratodus; species Neoceratodus forsteri. Next base: position 1,460,236,898 of record CM057450.1, on the reverse strand, counting down.
GTTCATGAGCAGAGATCTTAAAATGGCAATGTTGAAAATTTGGTGACAGAATTCCTAAAATGACTGTTTTACATAGTGTGCGTTGCACAGTTCTCCACGCATACGTAGGTTTTGCGAATTTTCAATATTTCCTCCAGATTTGCAACATTGCCATTTTCCACACCTCCTTATGAGCAGTACAGCTGTCATTTTACATCCTGCCCAAAGCGTGTTCCGCCCATACAGCGCACAATGCATGATCGGTGTGTAAGCTCAATGTATAGGACACATTAACAAAACCACAGTGACACTGTTCATGAGCAGAGGTCTTAAAATGGCTATGTTGAAAACTTGCTGGAAAAATGCCTAGAAATGACTTTTATGAGCGTCGTTGCACAGTTCCTATGCATGCTCGTAAGTTTGCAAATTTAATATTTTCATCTAGATTTTCAACATGTCCATTTTATTAAACTTCCTTATGAACAGTACAGCTGCAATTTTCATATGTCACCCAAAATGTGTTATCGACATGTAGCGCACAATGGTGCTGTTGGTGTCTAAAGCAATGTTTAGACAGATTAAAGAAAATCACAGTTACACTGTTCATGAGCAAAGGTCTTAAAATGGCTATGTTGAAAATTTGGTGACAAAGTCCATAAAATGACTGTGTTACAAGTGAGCATTGTGCACTTTCCACGCATCCTCGTTAGTTCATGACTTTGTAATATTTTCAGTCCAGATTTTCACTAGTGCCATTTTTCAACACTTCCTTATGAACAGTACAGCTGCCACTTTTCACAACATGGCCGAAGTGTGTTTTCATACTTTCAGTGCAGAGATGCGTGGTCGCTGTCAGAAATCATTGTTCGGCACAGATAAAGAAAATCACAGTGACACTGTTCATGATCGGAGGCACCAAAATGCCTGAGTTGACAATCTGCTATAAAATATCCCCAACCTACTTATGTAATGGGTGTGCGTTGCACAGTTTCTATATACGCTCGTGACTTCACCATTTTTTTAAATATTTTTACTACACATTTGCAACATAGCCATTTTTACACCTCCCCATGACAGAGTACAGCTGTCATTTTTTACAGCCTGTTCAGAATATTTTTGCACCTGTGGTGCTAAATCCCGTAGTCCTGTGCATAAGCAGCTTCCATTAACCAAACTGATATTCCCCTGTTCATGGGTGGGGTCAGAAAACAAACATGTTGAAAATTTGGAGTTAAATACCAACGAATGCCTGAGGTATTAGGGTTTTCAACTAAATCGCCCAACCCTATAGAGAATGACAGGAAACAGGGTGTGACTTGGGATTCTTGCCTGTGATCTCTTACCATTCCACCCCTGCACGGTCACTGAGGAGGCATCGAGGTATGCCTTGGACTCTTTGGCCCCGAACTTCACCCTATTCTCCTATATTGCACCCATCTCACGTATTTCCTAATGAAATGGGGTGCGATAGACCAAAAGACCCCAAGGAACATGACACTTGTCAGTCTCTGCAGAGTGGGGTGTGGTGAAATGGCGTGGCCGTTATGCCTGACGACCCAAATGCACACCCCAATGCCTGTCACTCTCTGCAGGGTGGTGGTGGGGTTGGCTTCAGTTCAATACTTCACTGCCATTCCTATTACGCAGCTCTGTAACTTCTACACTACCACTGCCAATGCCAGTAAGCAAACATTCGGCATTGACAAATGCTTGTTTGTGGATGGTCTCTGCATGGAGCTAAATCAAAACTTTTCTTTTCTTACGGTTTAAATCAGATATCCCAAAAAAAAAGAGATTATTTTCTTCTGTTTTAGGACAGAGAGGGTGAGTAAGCCTGGTCAGAACTGTAGCCCAAATGGTCCCTTGGACCTAATCAAGCCAAAGAAAATCACAGTTTTGGAAAAGGCAGGCTAGGAAATATTTGATCCTTATTTGAACTTCATTAATACTGTAGTCTGGGGATTGCAATTGAGAACAGGCACATAGCAGCTGGCTCTTGAGGAAAGTGAAAGGGTTGTGCCAGCCACTGTGTGGGCTGGAGGGGGAGATGGGGGGAGTAGACTGCTACATGGGTTGGTGGAATGGGGGTTAACTTTAATGGATGGCAGGATCAACCGGATTCCATTAAATATGGAGCAGAGTGGGAGGTTGGTGGTTGTTGGCACTGCAGTGATTGGGGGAATGGGGTTGCTTTCTTGTTTGGCCATCACAGGAGCAATCATAATAATTGTATAACTCACTATGGAGGGTCTGTTAGTAGGACTGATAAATGCTTGTATCAGTTCTACCAAAACATAAATGACAAGTCAACTGCTATGTAATACTTATTGGTCCCTCTCACAACTCCTTATTTGTTAGTCTTTCCAACCTTGAGTTTATGTTGTTGCCACTGTGACCAACATTTTCTTTCATGCAGTTGTCTGAAGAACTGACAAGTGCTAATAAATTACTTTCTGGTTAACGCAAAATTAGCAAAGGTGGCTACGAGGAGGGACTGCCAAGTTCTGAACTGAAACTTCTTCAAGCAAAGACACACAAAATGACTTTTGTGTTTTTTTCCTTTCTGGTTAACATTACTGATCTTTCCTTTTATTTAAATTGTGCCTTTATCATATTTTCTTTTGAAATTAAATTATCTGGTGTTTAATGATACTCCACTTCTCTTCTACCCCTTCCTTTGTTTATCCAAATCCCATCTTCAGTCTCACAACCTTGTCTTCATCTAACTGACATCTGCCCAGCAAAAATTATAGCACATGGTAACCACCTACTGAGATTCTGAAGCTGAATTTGTAATTATCTGGACGATCACAAAAAAAAAAAAATGGCTAACACCAGCAATAGCTTATCCTGTGGTGTAACTGACAATCTGTGAGATTATCTGTGGCCATTCTAAGGTTATAGTTGGACACACAGTAAGACATACAGACACATACATACACAGAGACATAGAAACACACACACACACACACACACACACACACACACATATGCTACATCTAATCACAGCCACACAAATATGCACACATATTACATTCACATTGGTGTTTTCTCCTTACCTTATGCTCTACTGCTGACTCTCACTGGGGTGTGACTCTGTGTTCTACAGAGAGAAAATGGAACATGATGGAAGCGGGTGGGCTCAGGATGGAATCCAGGTCCACATGACAATAACATGAAATAGGACTAGGTGGGGATGATGAGTCTTTGTGGGCTTTGAGTTTTCTGCAATGAGTGTCTGGCTATCCATTATAAATCACTGACAGTCCAACACTGAGTGGAGGCTCTGTGGCCCAGGTGGGGGCAAAGATGTGGTATTTGGGGCACAATGGGAAGGGGAGGGAGGCATACTTTGAACTTCTTTTATTTATTTGGTTTTCTCACACAGTAAGAAAACAAATACAGATTAAATTATACCAATGTTTACAATATATATTCTGAATTTATATAACCATTTCATTCATTCCATTGCTTAAACAAAAATAATATAAACATGGGTAAAGTCCTATTAATAAGGAAGCTGGTAGATCTAAACTCATCAAAGTATTACTTTGTATCAGCGAAGTTAACAAATCATTTTCTAAGACATATGATGCTACAAAAATTGTCGATTACTTCACTGTATAGCTTCATTAATATACAAAAAGAGAACTACTATATAATACCAGAAAAGTAAAGATAAAGAAAACAAAGATGTAAATAAGGCAAATAGATTTGCTATGTTTACATGTTGTGGGAATCAATTACTTTGTAATCAATCCACTTCATTCAAGTTGTAATCCTTTTCAGATTACACATCGTTGGATTGCTGAAAATGACCTGAATTGATTACTAAGTGACTGACTTCCCATTGCACATAAATATATAGCAACTGAGGATTTTGAATCTGATTGTCCTTCTTTTGTAGATGTTTCAACAAGAAAAATAACAGGATCAATTCTCAATCAGGTTTATATGCAAAAGGTAAACAGGTTCAAAATAATCAATGCGCGTGAACCACAACACTTGAATTTGGTTCAGATTAAAACAGAACCAAACTAAGAATTTGTTTACGTGAGCTTACATGAGTGGGATGCACAAAACGGGTTGAGCAGCCCCAACGCAACTGATCCCCGGCCTTGAGGACAGTAAAACACCGGGGCGGGTGGGGAGCATGCCAGCACTATGCGCCATGCACTAAGGCGTGTAGTGCTGCCTGCAGGTGTTTGGAAGAGGATGCAGTGTATGCCAGGCACAGCTGCCTGGTCCAGCCCACTAACCCAACAGCAACACCCCAGATGATATCCCCAATACCAGTCCACCCAGTGCCACCCACCCCAGCACATGGCTGTGCACTGCCCCATTCTACTCAGGCCCCACCCTCACACCACACAAAGGGGCACAAGTCCAGGTATTAGCCCCCATGCCCCCATTCCTGCTCTGTATGATCCAACTGGCCTTCCCACAACCCCTGCTCCAGGCCCCTTTGGGCACCCAGTGGCAGCCAGTGCCCCCCTCATCTGGCCCATGTACCTGTCCTGCCAGTGTCATAGGACGGCCAGCAGCACAGCCCTCCATACATTTTCTTGGCCACTGGCCATTCAAGTGATGCTGGGAGTGCACCACCTATATATAGGCAGCATGCTTCCAGCATCACTTGGTTGGCCGGCAGTCTTGAAGGTGTGTGGAGGGCTGTGCTGCTGGCCATCTAGCCACAGCACTGACAATGCAGGTATGGGTGGGGATGTCAGTGTTATGGGGTTGCCGTGGACTACCATTGAGGGTCAGGGGGGGATGCGTCCAAGAGTTTGGGTGTGTGGTACATGCATGCTTTGGGGGGGCATGCAGCACAGGTGCGGGGGCCACCAATGGGGCATTTTGTTCTGGACCACTAAGTGGCATGAGCCCTTCCCCCTCCCGCCCTAGTATGGATAGAGACAAGAGTTGGAGGGTGGTAACACTAAATGCTTGGAATCTGGGGAATATGGGGGCAGAGCTACAGGCTCTCTTGGAGGAGGGGGAGTGGACTTGGCAGTTATAACTGAGACATGGGCCACCCAAATCCATGACTGGGACATGATGGTTCCAGGGTACAGATTACACCAGAAGGATAGGGAAAAGTGGAAGGCAGGATGAGGGGTGGTGCTGTAAGTAAAGGAGGGATTCAAATGTGTAAGGGAGGAGGGAGATGAGGTAGATACAGAAGCACTATGGGTACAACTACAGGATCCCAAAAATAGATCACTAAGACTGGTGGGTGGTGTACAGGCCACCTCTCAATCTGAAGGGATGGACAGGGTACTGGCAGAACAGATTAGGAGAAAGTGAGGAAAGGGGGGATGGTGATAGTAGGGGACTTCGACCTGCTGGGGGTGGAGTGGGACACACCTACCACAAATAACAGAAGGGAGCAAGTAATGCTAGATGCCTTCCAGGAAAGCTTTCTAGTACAGTTGGTTGAGGAACCAACTAGGGAAAGAAACACCCTTGACCTTTTACTTACAAATGGGGAGTGGGTGAGGGATGTGAGGGTGGAGAATCCAATGGGGGGCATTGACCACCAGACAGTATGGTTCCAGTTACAGTTGGCTAAAGAGATGGGGATATCTGGCACAAGGGTGCTGGATTTCAGGAATGCCAACTTTAAGATGATGAGGGAAGTGGTACAGGGGTTCCTGTGCAAAATTTAACCAGGTATGGTCACACAACAAAGGGGGGAACTGATAAGACAGGGGATAGTGGAGGCAACAGAAACTTGCTGTAGAGCCCAGACTAAGAAGGCTAGGGAAAAGAAACCCAGCTGGATAAGCAAAGGGGTGATGAAGAGGAAAGGGGCAGCTTACAGGAGATACAGAAAATCTGGGAGGGAGGAGGATAGGGAGGAATATCTGCAAGAAGCAAAGGAAGTGACCAGGGGGGGTAAGGGCAGCCCATGCGGCAAGAGAACTCAAGCTGGTGCAGGGCATAAAAAAAGGGGAAAAAGACTTCTTTAGGTACATCAGGGAGAAAAGAAGCTGTAAGGACCAAATTGTAAAAATTAAGAAGGAGGGGGGAGATGGATGGAAGAGGGGAGTGAAAAGGCAGACTTGTTCAACGACTACTTCTGTTTAGTCTTTATGAAAGAAAGGGAGGGGATGCTACCTGTAGTAGGAGAGAGGATTAAAACAGATGATGAGGGATGATGGATGGAGAAATCACAGTAGGGAGGGTGCTGGAGGGGCTAAAGGTATTCTTTTTAGGCAGGGGAAGGGCCCAGCCACCCAGCCCCATCCCCAACCACCCCACGCTACACTCCTTTTATAGGGTACCACAGTTGTGACATTTCCTGTGGCAGAGCAGGAAGGGGCGGATCAGTGGGGCCTCCACAAGGTGATCTCATTTACAGGGGCACTAGTAATTTAACTTGTTATAACAAGTTAAACAAAGCACAATTAAACCATTAATTGCATTTTTTCTTTTTTTTTTTCTCCTTCTAATTACTCTGACTAGGTTACAAACCCAGCAACTTATTTGAAATGGATTTCATTAACTGCAGGTACTGTGGAACAATTTTCAGAAGGACAGTCTTACAGGATTTAGGACACTGTCCTACATGCTGGGCCTTTGGAGATCTTAGGGCTCAGCTCTGGGCAGCATGGACAGAGATTGCACGCCTCAAATTTCATATTGAAGAGGAAATACATTATAAGAACCACCCGCCATTTCCCCAGCATCCAACAGAAAAACCTCGACCGCAGAGGGTAGTTGGTCCAGGAGGTTGGCAGGTGGTTAGGAGGAGCAAATCAGTGCCCCATCACTCTCTGCTCTCAACACATTACCTCCAAAACCATATAAACACTACAAACAGGTATCTGCCTCTATCTCTGAAATCAAATAAAGAGGCAGAAGACACTGCAGAGCAGGACACTGTGGCACAGGAGCTAGCACAACAAAACTCACCCAAATCAGGAACCAAAACAAAACAAGCACAAAGAAATCCAAAAACTTCTGATCATAGGAGACTCCATGATTCGGGAGTTGATACGTCTCCTGCCAGGGTGATGGTCAGGCGTCTCCCAGGTACATCAGCATGGAGAGACACTGACCGCATTGCTAAAATTGTTCACAAAGCAGGAAAACATTGATGTCCTAGTACACATAGGGACTAATGATCTCACCAGCCGGTCAGTTGTGGAGACCAAGGAACACCTGACTAGGCTGGGTGACAAACTATCATCTATTTGTCCGGCATCTCCTTCTCTGAGATCCTGCCAGTCTGGAGAGGGAGCAGATGGACGGAAGGTCAGAGAAGGGAGATAGGGGAGCTAAACACATGGCTCAAGGGCTGGTGCCAGGAAAAGGACACAGATTTGTAGGAACTGGCAACAGTTCTGGGAGGCAAAGTTCTTTAAATTTGATGGACTGCATCTGACTAAAGAGGGAGTCAGTGCATTGGGGCAGAAGTTTGGCGTAGTAGCAATTAGTGAGACATGGTTTATCAGTAACCACATAGGAGACTTCAGTACCTGGCTATGTATTGTTCAGAAGAGACCGAGGTGCAAAGGGGGGGAGTGGCCCTGTATGTTAATGAAAATATCAAAGCTACAGAAATTCAGAATACACATAAGGAGCCAGAAGAACTATGGGTCACCCTGAAACAGGAAATTGGACAGCCATAAGAACTGGGGTTGTCTACAGGCCCCAGACCAGAGGAGGACATAGACACATTACTGTTAGAAGATATACAAAACATGACAGCTAAAGGGAGGTTCTGATAATGGGAGACTTCAACATGCCGGATACAGATTGGTCAATACCAGCAGGAACATCTGCCAGAACTAGACTCATAGTGGATTCCTGCAGGGAGGGCCTCAAACAACTGGTACAGCAACCCACAAGAGACAGGGCTATCCTAGATCTAGTACTGACTAACAAAGAGTGGATCACAGATCTCCAGGTAGAAGGTCACCTGGGGGCCAGTGACCATCACATGGTATGGTTCAATTTGGCTACTACATCTAAATCATCCCATTCCAAGGCAAAATATGGGACTTCAGAGGAGCTGACTTTGATAAGATGGCCAACAGAGTTAAGCTAGCCCTGGCAAAAAGAAACACAGGTGAGGAGTACAGGCAAGTGGGCAAGCATTAAGGATGCAATACTTGAAGCAACATCCCATTGTGTTAGACTGAAAAGGAAGTGCAAAGAAGAAGGAACCACTTTGGTTCTCAAATACAGTAGCAGAAAGGTCAGAGCCAAAAGGCTGGCCTTCAGGAAATATAAGGGAACACAGCAGGATGAAGATAGGGAGGCATACCAAACTGCCCTAAGGGAAGCAGGTAACGCAGTAAGGAGGCAAAGTCCCAAACTGAGGAAACACTAGCACTAACAGTAAAGAAGGTGACAAGACTTTCTATAGATACATTAGTGAAAGGAGAAAGTCCAGAGGGGTATTGCATAGCTTAATGGAGGAAAGGAGCATGTGAGGAGGAGGACCCTGTAAAGGCATCTATCCTAAATAGATACTTTTGCTCAGTATTTACTGAAGAGAAGGTGGGCAGGGCCCACAGCTCAACATCATGGACACAGGGGAGGAGGTGAGCACCTCCCTTCACAAAAAGGGTCCACAAGAGCTTGCTAAGCTCAGGGTGGATAAGGCAATGGGACCTGATGGCATACATCCCAGGGTACTTAAGGAGCTAAAGGAGGAACTAGCAGAGCCATTAGCAGAATTGTTTAGTGAGTCTCTGAGCACAGGAGAGGTCCCAGAAGACTGGAGAAGGGCTCATGTGATCCCGCTCCACAAGAGTGGTAGCAGGGAGGAGGCGGGGAACTACAGACCAGTCAGTCTTACCTCAGTAGTGGGCAAGATTATGGAGGCACTCCTTAAGGAAAGGATAGTGCAACACCTGGAATCCATAGGGGCACAGGATCCAAGACAGCATGGGTTTACAAAAGGAAGGTCCTGTCAAACTAATCTCATAGATTTCTTTGACTGGGTAACCAGAGTGGTGGTCCAAGGGGGAGCAGTTGATGTCGCCTACCTTGACTTCAGCAAAGCTTTTGACACTGTTCCACATAGAAGATTGATAAATAAGCTGGGTAGGCTCGGGGTGGGTCAGAAGTTGGTCAACTGGGTGGCAAACTGGTTGGCTGGCAGAAAACAGAGAGTGGTGGTAAATGGTATACAGTCAGAAGAGATGCAAGTCACAAGTGGGGTACCTCAGGGATCAGTCCTGGGGCCAGTCCTCTTAAACATCTTCATTAGTGACCTTGCAGATGGACTAAAGGGTAAGGCTTGTCTGTTTGCAGATGACACCAAGATCTGCAACAGAGTAGATGATCCAGATGGGGTGGGCAGAATGAGAAGAGATCTGGATAAACTAGCAGAATGGTCAGAAGAGTGGCAACTGGGATTTAACGCAAAGAAGTGCAAAATCATGCACATAGGGAAGAGAAACCCTGAAGCCACCTATAGGCTGGGAGGGGAGTTGCTAGCAGTCACAAAGGAAGAAAGAGACTTGGGCATCATCATCACTGATGACCTGAAATCATCCAAGCAGACCTCTAAAGCAGTAGGTAAGGCTAGGGGGGTGTTAGGGTGTATTAGTAGGCATATCACAAGTCGTAAGAGGGAGGTAATAATCCCTCTGTACAAGACACTGGTTAGGCCCCATCTGGAGTACTGTGTGCAGTATTGGAGGCCACACCTTCACAAGGACATAACCAAATTGAGGCAGTCCAGAGAAGGGCAACCAAAATGGTGCAGGGACTGCATCAGAAGACATATGAGGACAGATTAACAGAGCTCAATATGTATACCTTTGAGCAAAGGAGGAGAGGTGATATGATCGAGGCATTCAAACACCTTAAGGGCATAAACAAGGTGAAAGAGTCTAACATGTTTAAATATAAGAAAAATAGCAGGACAAGAGGACACAGCATGAGATTAGAGGGAGGCCGATTAAGGGGAATGAGGAAATTCTTTTTCACAGAAAGGGTGGTGGATGCATGGAATGGCTTACCACAAGAAGTGGTGGCTATGAATACAGTGCAGGGCTTCAAACAGGCATGGGATAGGCATAAGGGAGCAATACAAATGACTGAATAGATAGGCCACTGACAGAGCAAAGGCCAATGGCACATTTATAAGGTAGAAAAAGAAATGGGCAGATTGGATGGGCCTTGCGGTCCTTATCTGCCGTCAACTTCTATGTTTCTATGTTCTATGCTAAAGGTATTGAAGGTGGACAAGGCACCATGACTGGATGGAGTACATCCAAGAGTGCTGAAGGAGCTGGCAGAGGTCCTGGCAAGACTCTTGACATAATTATTTTATTCATCTCTAGACACAGGATGCATACCCCATGACTGGAGACTGGATCACATGGTTCCCAACCACAAGAGTGGACCCACAGATGAACCGGGGAACTATAGGCCAGTAAGTCTAACAACCATAGTGGGGAAGCTAATGGAGATCATCCTAAAGGAGAGGCTAGCGGAACTGCTGGAGGTGAACAGGGTGCAGGATGGGAGGCAGCATGGCTTCATCAAGGGCAGGTCATGCCCGACCAACCTGGTGGAATACTATGACTAGATGACTAGGTAAATTGACGGGGCCATGTGGTGGATGTCTTGTACCTAGACTTCAGTAAGCCCTTTGATTTAGTACCACATGGGAGACTTGGAAGCAAGCTACAGGACACAGGGCACAGGAGCAGGAGCAAAACTGGTGGGTGGGTGGAGAACTGGTTAAAAGATAAACATCAGAGGGTGGTGGTAGGTGGGGGATACTCATCCCCTAAGCTTGTGACAAGTGGTGTTCCACAGGGTTCGGTGTTTGGCCCAGTGTTGTTTGGCATATTTATTGCAGACATCTTGGAGGGCATCAGCAGCAAAATCAGCCTGTTTGCAGATGACACCAAGATGGGAGCAGTGGTGGATGACCAGGTTGGGTGGCGGGGGCCACAGAAGGATCTAGCAAGGCTAGAGGCATGGTCTGACAGATGGCAACTGGGGTTCAATGCAAAAAATGCAAGGTACTGCACTTGAGACAGAAAATCCGAGGAAAAGCTACCATCTGGGGTCGCTGGAGGTAACAGAGAGGAGAAGAATCTGGGGGTGAATATTATGGAAGCAATGAACAATTCCATGCAATGCAGAAAGGCAGTAGCAATGGGCAACAAAATGCTGGGGTGCATTGCAAGGGGCATTACCTCAAGAAGAAGGGAGGCTATTCTACCATTATACAGAGCATTGGTTAGACCCCACTTGGAATACTGCATGCACTACTGGTGCCTGTACCTACAAATGGATATTAGGCTGCTGGAGGGGGGTGCAGCGTAGAGTGACTAAGATGATTCAGGGCCTGGGGGAATTGCCATATGAGGTCAGACTAAGAGAGTTAAACATGTACACACTGAAGAAGAGGAAGGACATGATTAAGACCTTCAAATACATGAAGGGGATAAGCAAAACAGACACAGAGGGTCTATTCAGGAGGAGGGTGGAGAGAGACACTAGGGGCCATGACATGAGATTGGAGGGGAGTAGATTCAGGAGGGAGGTGAGGAGGCATTTCTTTATGGAGAGGGTGGTGGCAAAGTGGAATGCATTACTGGCTGAGGTGGTGGCATGTAACACAGTGGAATGCTTCAAGAAGGGGTGAAACAAGGTAAAGGGAGGGAAGGGGGATTGCGGAAGCTGCTGAATAGGAAGCTAGCTGCTATCTCGAGCAGCCTAGATAGACCAGGATGGCCTTTTGTTGTGGCAACTTTCATATGTTCATACTCTCAAAGGCCAGGGGTCGGTCTCAGGACTAGGAGCATGTGTGGCAGGGGCAACTGTCCTGGGCTTCCAGGCTCCAACCCCTCATGCCCACCCCTTGCGATGCCCCAGCGGCTGCCATGTAATGGGGGGGTGTCAGTGTGGCAGGTGGCACCTGTGCTCCAGGGGTATGGCCATGAGGTCCCCACCAGATGGGGCAGGGCCATGCGGGTCCAGGTGTCTGCAGGTGCTGTTCACTCACTCGGACCCGCATCCTGCCGTGCAAGGGATCCACTTGGGATCCAGAGCAGGCATCTGATTGGATGCCCGGCTGGGTCCACGTCTCCACCCCAGCTGCCATGTGAAGTCCTGCATGCCAGAGAGGCAGGGCCAGGGACAGGTATCAGCCGATAGTGAATGCTGGCCGTGCGCACCTGTCTGCAGGTGTGGAGGTATGCAGGCGGGATACACTCCTTGGAGCGTGTATATCCCATCTGTTCATATATAGGCCCCAATATTTGGCAAATAAATCTTTCATATATCCCCATTAACCTTTCTGAGTCTGCTAAATAAACTCTGCTCTTCTACAGTACTGATGCAGGTCTTGTGGCAGCCTGTGTAGGCTCACACTGTGCACTCATCTCTCCTTTTCAGCACAATTTTAATAGCCTGCTTGGCTGCCTAAAACAACAGTTAAATATACTGAGAATTAGCTAACTGGAATGATATTTCATTATTTTCTGATGCTTTCTAAAGTTTCTGATCAAAAGTTACTTTTTCCACATAAAAAGGGTTCCTGCCTGCCACAGGTCCTTTCCTTATAAGAGAGATCTGGAAATGGCACTGAAATTTGTGCAGTGTGGATAGCTTTTTTTTTTATCGCCAGCACTGCTGATAGGTTACTGCAGGTCATGTGGCTTGCAGATAACTTGGACATGCTCACTTCATGGTCCCTGAAAAAAGTGCTGTATCATGATGTCAAAGTGTCAAGATGCCAAAGGAAAAGCGAGTTCCTTTTGACGTGCTTCACCATTGTCAAAAAACACTAGACTTCAGCTGTACGTTCAGCAAATTCTGTATCAGTTCATTCTTACTTACAATAACAAGTAATAAAATTCCATTTATGCAAAAATATTGTAAACTTTTAAACTATACATTTCAGTTTTCTGGCTGTCTGTCTTTACCTTTCCTGTAGTCTCTATCACTCCAGAACTTAAACTGCAATGGGTTTCATGATTACAAATGCAACCAGTAAGATAGTACTATAATATTTTCAGACATTTAGTTTAAAAAATAAATAAAATAAAAAATAAAAAAACAATACAGTGAATCTTTATATCAAGCCCCCTATCCACTCCCCAAGGGGCATTTTGTAGGATTTCTCATTCTAGCCATGGTCTATTATTCCCAAAAATGTTCCATGCTATAGCTGACTGCCTAGGGACCCCATATGTTCTGGGAACATAGCAGAACCAAGATGAGTTGAAAGAGGAGTGCATTGAGGAGTCAGACATGGGGATAGATCTGTACCCAAGGAGCTCTTTTCATTTTCTGTACCTGGAACCCTGGGACTCACAGTCATCTCAGCCTCATTCATGTGTGACATTTCATTTGAATGTGACAACGGTGGCGACCTTGTCATTAACTGATGCTGCTCACAGGACTCCAGCATTTGTAATTCAGTTAATTTTTGAGCCAACAGTAACTAAACACTCGGTATACTGTATTGTCATAATCTATGAAACACTAGGTGGTAGAAATGAGAGAGAGAGAAAGAGAGAGAGATAGAGAAAGACAGAGAGTGGAATCAGGGCTCAGTTAAATTCATTAATATTCAGCCAACTAATTACTCTTTTAAAGATATGCAAATCTTTGAATTTTTACTTATATTTTATCATTTGTTATTCTTTTTGATATTATTTCTAGAAAGAGGCTGACTGATGCCAGTTTTACTAGCTACTAATACACTTTTTGTCTATGATAAACAACATGTAAGACAAATTCTAGCATATTTTATCAATATATGACATTGCACTAACCTTATGCATGGTTTGCAAATGAAATAATTAATTTTGTTATATTTAAATTCATTTAAAGAGGCACATACTTAGGTGCCTTATACAGAGTCCAGTCATCTGCCTGGTACTTTTAATGGGTTAGTTCCTGCTTTAATTAAAAAAGGCATACCCAGAGAACTAAAAGTGGGCAAAACAACATTATAAATGTCAAAGCTTTCAAGTCAGTACCCCTCAAATGAGGAGGATCTCCTGATTTTGACAACTAAAATCAAAGATTTTCAATGGGACTTTTTCTATATAATGGAATATAATATTTACATACAAAAAGTGCAGCAGAATCAGGCCAGAATGGTCTATCTAGTCTGCTCAAGTGTGCAGCTTACAGTGTATTTAACTGCTGCTGCTGCCCCCCCTTCCGATCCCCCCAAATTATCATTACCACCTTCCACCACCTTCCTCCATAACATCCCCTCGGTTTTGACCTTCCCTTTGACCCTGTCCCACCCCCTCTTAAAACTGCCCACGGTCCTCAGTGAGATCACCTCTTCAGGCAAATCGTTCCACCCTGCTACCACCCATTCCATGAAATAGTGCCTCCTCATTCCCTCTTGAATCCTCCCCCTCTAGTTTCTGACTGTGTCCCCTCGTGATCCTCCACTTTAAGCTGAAAATGCCCTCCATACTAACCATATTCAAACCTTTTAAGTATTTGAAAGTTTCAATCATATCCACCCTCTCTCTTCTATACTCCATGGAGTACATGTTGAGCTCTCTCAGTCTTTCCTCATGGGGTTTATCCCCCAGACCTAGGATCATCTTTGTTGCCCTTCACTGCACCCCCTCCAGTTATTTGATGTCCTGTTTTAAATATGGCCACAAGAACTGCACACAGTACTCGAAGTGTAGTCTCACCAGTGTTCTGTACAATTACAGGAAGACCCCTTCCCTCCTTGAGATGATTTCTCTGGCAATGCACCCCAGCATTTTGTTTGCTGTGGCTACCACCTTATAACATAGGCCAGAGTGTTTCATGTCCCCAGTGATAAGCACCCCTAAGTCCTTTCCTCCTCAGAAATGGATATCTGCACTCCTCTCATCCAGTAGCTAGTCTTAGGGTTTTTGGCACTAAGGTGTATGACCTTACGCTCCTTAGCATTGAACCCCAATTGCCATATACTAGACCATTGCTCCAGTGTTGCCAAGTCCTCTTTAACTTCCTGCTGCCCTTCCTCACTGTCTACTCTTACAAACATCTTTGTGGCATCTGTGAACAGGCTGATCCTACTCTTGATCCCATCTGATATGTCCCTAATTAAGCCGTTAAGTAATACCTGACTGAGCACTAAGCCTTGTGAGACCCTGCTTGTAACTGGTCTGGGTTTCAATAGTTCTCCTCCTACAATTACCCTCTGTAGTCTATCCTGCTACCAGCTCCTGACTCACCCAACCAATTTCTCTCAGGCTCCAAGGTTCTCCAGTTTGCTGAGCATTCTTCCATGCGGCACCACCTTGAAGGCCTTGCTGAAGTCCAGATAAAGGGCATCCACCCCATGGCCCCTTTTGAGTGTCCTTGTGACACAGTCATAAAAGTCAAATAGGGTGGTCTGGCAGGATCTCCCTGATACAATCATGTGCTGCCTTCCATCCTGTAAACCATTCATGTCCAGAAAGATCACTAGTCTCTCCTTTAGAATGGTCTCCTTTAACTTTCCCAAAAGGGAGATAAGGCTGACCAGTATGTAGTTACCTGGCTCATCCCTGGGTCTGCTCTTAAGTTTTATTTATTTATTTTATTTTATTTAGTTTTTGTTGACTGGGTAAGTGCACTAGACAAATCTTGCCTATTTTCAGGCACGACCCAGGGAAGAGGGATACAGATGAATGCCAACTGATCTTGAACCAGATTAAGCTGTTGGTGCCATTTTTAGTGAATGAGGGAAATTTGGCCAGGACATCAGGGAAATTCCCTAACTCTTTTCGATAAGTGCCATGGGATCTTTAACATCCACCTGAACTACCACCAATCCAGGCAGATGGGACCTCGGTTTAATGTCTCATCTGAAAGACGGCACCTCAGAAGTGCAGCACCCCTCTCATGCTGCACTACAGTGTCAGTACTGGGATAGTAACCCAAGTGCCAGATGTGGGAACTGAACCCACAACCCTCTGATCTCCCGGCCTCAGAGGTGAGTGTGCTACCAACTGAGCCACTGACACTGACTTCTATGTAGAGGCACTACATGCACCATTCTCCAATCCTGGGGCATGCACCCTGACTTCATTGAGGTGTTTAAAAGGTCTGCCAGTGGTCCTGCTAGGACCTCCACCAGCTCTCTCAGGACCCTTGCATGCACCCAGTCAGGTCCCAGAGCCTTATCAACCCGAAGTGTCTTAAGGACCTCTAAAACATGTCATCAGGGATTTCTACATTGGTTACCCCTGCTCCCCTTTCCCACCCCCTTTTTACCCTGTCGTACCAACCCCTTCTTTTCTCTGGCAAACACCAAACAGAAGTACTCATTGAGTTCCTCCGCCTGGTCCACCCCACTTTCTGCCCACCCTTTACTTCTTTATCCTTGCTATCTCATCCTTACAGCTTTTCTTCTCCCTTATGTACCTGAAAAAATCATTTTCCCTTTCTCTGCTGCCCTGTGCCAACCTTATCTCTCTTGTAGCCTTAGCTGCCCTGATCACTATCGTCACCTCTCTGAATTTCCTTGAGTACTCCTCCCTGTCTGCCTCCCTCATTGTCCTCTTAAATCTTCTAAAGGCTGCTGTCTTCTCCCTCACTTTCCCTGCTATCTTCTTGCTGAGCCATCTCAGTCTTTTGGACCTGGACTTCTTTCTCTGGGTCTTTGCACATGCATTGGTGGTCTCCACTACACCCAGCTTGACAGTGGACCATTTCTGGTCAGCATCAATGTCTGGGCTGATGTTGGTGAGGTGGCCCCTCTAGAACGTTACCCATCCTACCAAAGTCTGCCCTTCTGAAGTCACTCTTGTTTTGGTTCTGGCTGTTTCTCTGCCAAAATAGAGGTAGAACCACACTGTGTGGTAATGTTTAAGGTTGTAGTACTGCAGAACTATAGTCATTACACTCAGGAGCAACAGCTTGCTGATGATTGGGGGAAATTAGAATGGTACCATAAGAATCAGGAACATATTAAAAAAGGGACAAAATCAGATAAATAACCTTCTGGTTAAAGGGAGACTTGATAGTTATGAGTATATTGTAGTTTCTGAAGATTACATTGTTATGTACTGCATATTGGGTTCAGAGACCTGAAAATGGCTCTTGTAAAGTAGAAATACATTTCTGGTCATATAACAATGATTATTCCTGTATCCCTCTGCCATGTAACAGGAGCCAGACAGAACCCCACAACATTCACAGATCCCATCCCCACCTGACAGCCATGCATGCCCTAATCCCAACTATCCCATGGAGATATAAGGGCTGCCAAGTTGGATGGCATGGTGGGAGAGTGCCTAGGGGGTGGACACAATTTGCACCACACAAGAAGTCACTTGACTGTGACTTTAGGCAACTAGGGGGTGCAGATTTAAAACAAAAGAGACCCTGCCATAACTACTTTTACACTCCCTTCACATTAGAGTGCAGCCCCCTTAAACACATACACTTGGGACTGCCAAAAAGTATGAGTTTAAGGGGGCTAAGCAATTACCAATCTTGTATTCTTTTAATGCTGAGTGTAACTGCAGTTATGTGCCAGTGGGTTGGTATGGAAAAGTAATGCCAGAAGCACTGAAGTGCTTCTTTGATTGGGATAAAATTATTTGTGACATGCTGTGGCTTTCTTTGGACTGATTCCATCCTATGGGGTCTATTTGATAACGGGCAATGCCTAAAGGCAATTGCCGTTATCGCTCAGTCAGAGTGCTGAACACATTTGCGGCACTCTGGCAACCTAGCGCATTCCAGCACAACAGTACCAGGACATATTTTTTACTTCTTCTGTGAGGGGCTGTGCCCACCCTCCCTCCCTCGTGGGGGCTTTGCCCCGCACCCCCACCAAGGATTCTCAGCTTCAGGTGGTGCATGTTGGGGGGTGAAGTAGTAAAAAAAAGGTTTGGGCCGGGAGCAATAAAAATCGCACCAGCGCCCGGATCCGAAACCAGTACCTCAGCCCCCCCAGCCATTGCCCAATCCCTGATGCCACATCGCAGCTCGACCAATGACAGCAGCGCCACCCCCAACAGCCTCTCTACCTCCCCAGCCCACACTCGCCGTGCTCGCTCCCATCCCCCATGCGCGCGTATGTATTGCGACATCCTGTTGCCTAGTTCGCCCACCCCCTCATCCGGTCACCCTACCCGTCGGTCGCCGTGAGTGGATTGCGAGAGGAAGGTGTTGCCGTAATGGACGGCACCTTTCCTCATGCACCCACTTCATGGGTTACCCATCCTATGTGAGGGAGGGTGCTTCTGTGATTCACGTGAGGGGGGGTAATCATGAGGGGGAGGGGGGGCAACTGCAATGTAGGGGGCTAGCTGCAGATTCAAGCAGACTTGATAGACCATGAGGCCTGTTTCTGCTGTCAGATTTGTATGTTCATATTTAAAGTGATCTGTGACATTCTGTGACTTTTTGTGGTTTGATTTCTGTTTAACGAAGGGTGCTCCTGTCACATTCCTTTGAGTTCTTTGCTTTGACTTCAGTGTGAAGGACAGTGTGTTGTGACTTGGATTTGATGGTTAAAAGGTTGAAGTAAGTGATTAAGAGTTGAAATAGAGCAGTCCATTAACAGACAATTAAGAGCTAATTATTAAGGCTACAGGCAGTGCCAGTAAAACTGGGTCAGTCAGTCCTCACTTGAAGAGCTAAACTGAAGGAAAAAGTATGCTTTTAAATGGGATCCTTTATGCATTCAATAGGTCTATTTTACATAGGAATTATAGGGAAAAAAATTGGGACTTGGAAATTCTACACACTTACATGGCCTATGCATTTATTCAGGGTGGACCCTATTCACAAAGGGTGCGGATGAGTTACGCAGCATGTAAACCCTGCGCATAGTCCACCTGCACCTGGCCATGCACTCTTTGCCCCCTGTGTACCATGCATAATCCTGGTACCCCCCCCCCATGCACCCGGCACACCGGCTGAATGCACAGTTCTGCATGGGGGTGGACTAGGGACAGGCACGGGGGGCGTGGTAGCACTCCATGCCATTCACAATGGCACGGGTGCCTTGCATGGCTGGGGGCAACAGCTAAGTCTTCTGGAGGCTGCTGTAACTGATACATGCCCCCCCCCGGATGCTGCCGCTGTGATCAGCAGGGATTTTGGGGGTCAAGGGATCCCTAAATGTGTCTGTGCAAGTGATCCATTAGGGGTTCCAGTCCGGGCAGCTGATTGGCTGTGCAGCCAGCTCCAGCCCCGCACTGGACCGCCCACTCATAGCTGCGCAATGAGGGGGCAAGGCTATGTAATGGAGACAGGTAGGGACCGCTGTTTGTGGATGTAGTCCCGGTGTGGAATCTCTGACAGGTGTGGAGCTGCATGGGGAGGGAGGGGAATACGTGCGATTCACGCATATCCCCCCCCACCCTTAGTGAATAGTGCCCTATGCATTTATGCAGGATGTGCTGTACCTGCTGGTAGCCTGGCCCCCTACTAGAAATTACCAACCCATGTCCAACATTTCTCCTTGCTGCTGAGGGCAGGGAGCATAAGGACAGAGGTCAGTGGCTACTGTGTTTTTTAATTTTCAACTAAAATTTACAGAAGGGAATACAGCTGACTGCCACATCTTTTGATCTCTGCAAGTGTGTTATGGAGAATCACACACACACTGTCCCATAACCACACTACACAGTATGTGAGTAGTGCTGCAGCATAGGGAAGGGCTCACTCCCAGCACAAAGCACCATGAACGCAACCATTGCTGCGCACAAAGAGTATATTTCTGTAAATAGTACTGCTAAAAAGGGTAGACAGCTCAGTGTCCAGTTTTATTTCTGTATATACAAAATACAAGACATTGAGACATGCAACTGCAGCAGTGCCCCATCTAGAAATTAAACAGCATATTGCTACAACTTCATCTAGGCTGCCTCTCACTCCAGTACACCCCAGCACTTCAACTCTACCCAGATCTCCTCAGGGGGCAGAAGACTTGGGTGTAGTTGAAGTGCAGGGGTGTACTGGAGTGAGAGACAGCCCACTGCTGCAGTTGCCTGTCTTGTTGTCTTGTGTTTTGTATAAGCACAAATAAAACTGGACACAGAGCTATCAACACTTTATACAGCAATAGTTGCTATTTTTTGTTATAGGGAATCTACTGTGTGGCTGCACCATTCTGGAAGGCTGGCAACTCACACTTCTCCACCTCCCTGGCCTCCCTGGCCTTGTGATTCAAGGGCACAAGGGAGAAGCCAGGGACAGAGCATGCTATGTGATCTTACCCTGCAGAGCACTGTGGCCTGGGAGTGCATGATTTGTGAGAATGCCAGTCTTCACAGTGACTAGGACTTTAAAGCAGCTGTTAACATTATAAGAATGTTGATTCTTTCACTATACTCTTCTTTTTGACCCTTGATGTTGATCTGTGTCTTTCATGTTTGTTTTCAAGTCTTTTACATGGTGCAACATCGTACTTTATGCTCACCCTGCTAGAGTTTACATCTTGTGGCCTGAAGTTATTCCCAATTTGCAACATCAGGTATAGTCAGAGATCACTGTCCTTTGGATGCTAGTTCATCTTAGTCAGAAGAAAAGTGATACAAAACAATGGGTCTTCAAAACTCACTGAGAATACTAATGAAAACCTGCAGGCAATGCTATGTAATGGCAATCTCCATTAATTATTTCTTAGCTAAAAAAGCTGCTACTGTTGAGAAAACAGGCATCTCAATTACAAGACAGCAAAAATGTGTTTTTAAATGGAATAACTGAGAAACACACATGTTGCCAGTAGATAAAGACCAAGGGCCCAATTTTCAAAGGTTGACACAAGGCTTACGTGAAGCCCTGCATCAACTGCAAAGTTTGATGCAACTGTGCCAAAGAGTTCACTGCAACTTGCGCCTAATTTTATAATGTTTCGCGGAGGTGCGACAATTTCCACAATTTACAGCAGCTTGTGCAAAAGCTTTGACGCAAGCCCCATAAAAAGGGTCCCCAAATGGTGCAAAGTTAGACCAGGGGGGAGCTGGTCTAACTTTGCTGCATTCATTGCAAGGGACTTGCATCAGGGATTTGCAGCTGCCGTCCTTGAAAAATCACAATTGTGCCATGTCCCCACTTGCGTCATACTCCTTGATGCAAGTCCACTTTGTTGATCTAACCCCATTTGAAAATAGGGCCCCAAGGGTCAATCCATTCTGCCCATGAAGAGTTATCAACCTACCTATCCCCCTAAACCAATTGTTGTAAGGGGGCTTTCTACCCCAAACCATTCATCGCTCCCCCACCCTCCAAGATCCACCTCCTGGAATTAACAGCTCTTTAAACTAGCCCCACCAATGTTTGAACACACTTATAGCTATACCCCCAAAATTTCTGATGGTAAACTGTTCCATGGTTCTACCACGCTCTTGGTGAAGTTGAACTTCGTTATGTCCCTTCTGAAATTTCCACCGACTAGCCTTCCCTCATATCCTCTCATCACTGCACTACTGGTCCTGATGAATAAAAAAGTAAAAATCTGTGGTACTATGATGACCACTTCAATAAAAAGTAAAAAATAAATGCAATGGCTGTTCAAAAAATTTACTGGAAACCATTATAATTATGTTCGGACCAGATTTTTATGTGAGCCATAATAACACATGACAGGATGTGCATTCAGCTATATCAGTGCATACCACAGGTGTGTTGTGTGAGCCATGAGGTCATAGTCTGAGTGTCTTCAACCACCCAAAAAGTGTGTTGATATAGCCCAATGCACACCATGACATGTTACTACACTTAGAAACATAGGAACATAGATTTTGTCAGCAGAAAAGAACCTTTAGGCCCATCCAATCTGCCTGTTGTCTCTGCCTGTTCAATCACCACTGACCCTAGTTGGTCATATATCTCACTCCCTCCCCGTGTTCCTCTACCTAATATACCCCACGCCTATCCCATGCATGCATGAAGCTCCCAACTGTCTTTTCCCCAACTATCTCCTCTGGCAGGCAGATTGCCCTTTCCGTGAAGAGGTATTTCCCCAAATCTCTCCTAAACTTCCCTCACTTAGCTTCATTGCATTCCCCCTTGTTCTAGTGCCTTACTATCTCTTCAGTAGACTCTCATCATGCACCTTGTTCAGTCCTGTGAGGTACAGCACTTGTAGATTTTAGTCATGTCCTTTTTCACTCTCCTCTCATCCAGGGAGTATATTTTGAGTTCCTACAGCCTTTTCTCCTATGTCTTTTCGTGCAAACCCCTCACCATTTTGGTTGCACTCCTCTGTACTGACTCCACTATTTCAATGTCCTTGCAGAGCTGCAGCCTCCAGAACTGGACACAGTACTCCAGGTAGGGCTTCAACAGTGAGCGATACAATGGCAGCACCACCACCCCCCTTCTGCTAGAAATCCCTCTCCCAGTGCACCTTAGCATTCTGCTAGCCTTTCCCACTGCTTTGTCACACTGCTTAACTACCTTGAGGTCATCAAATGTGACACCTAGGACTCTTTCTTGCTTGGTGACCATAAGCTCCTCTCTCCCCATGTTATACATGGCTGCTGGGTTCCGCAGCCCTTAGTGCATAACCTTACACTTTTTGGCATTGAAACCCAGCTGCCACCCCCTAGACCATTCCTCTAGTTTCCCTTGTCCCTAAGCATTCTCTCCATCCCTTCCTCAGTGTCAACCCTGTTGCAGATTTTTGTATCATCCACAAAGAGACACACCTTACCCTTAAGCTCCTCTGCAATGTCACTTATGAAGACATGGAAGAGGACCGTTCCCAGTACCGAGCCCTCTGGCACCGCACTAGTCATTCTCCTATCATTCTCAGTCCCTACAATTTCGCACCACCCTAACTTCCTATCCTTTATTCAGTTTGATAGCCAGCTTGACACTTTCTCCCCCAACCTCAATCTGATTAGTTTCTTAATTAGCGTCATGTGTAGCACAGTGCGAAAAGTCTTCCACCCATCAGATGTGTATTATAAAAAAACAAACCTGGTGGTTAACGGTCCCCCCACCCGATCATCTGCCCATGTCACGGTAGTAGTGGTCAGTTAATCCCACCCTGCTGCTGCTGCCATCCCTATCCCCAGTATAAGTAACATATTTTTTTCCCCCGGTTGTCTACTGGTAGTAAACTCCTCCTCCCTATACCCAAATCCCGATCTCCAATATTATTTTTTTAAACTGATTCCCTGGTGATCTATTGGCCCCTCCAGCACTCTCCACCCCAAGAGTTAATGTCCAACTCCACTCTCCCCATCCCAAAATGGAGTGTGCCACTGGGCACAGCCCTTTGCTCTCTTCCACGACCGGCAGCCCACTGAGAAGTCAATGAATGAGCATGGGCACATACAGCACGCACTCATTCATTAACTTCTCAGTGGGCAGCCTGCCATCGAGGAGAGTGGAGGGCTGTGCTGGTGGATCGCTCTGTTTTGTGATGTGGGAACGGGGTGGTACATTACTTGTCGGAGTGAGGGTGTACAGGAGGGGTGACTAGACCACCAGGGAATACGCTTATAAAAATTGCAATATTGGAGATTGGGATTTTTTGGGGATGGGGGGGTTTACTACCACCAGACCACCAGGGGAAAAAAATTACTTATACTAGGTATTAGCAGCAGTGGGGGGGGGGATAACTGATTTATTAATAGTACCAGGACATGGGCCGCTGATCAGGTGGAGGGGAGGGACTGCTAACCACCAGGTTTGTTTTTTAAAATACATGTCAGGCAGGCGGGTGGTCGGGGAAGGGAAAACTAGCCACAGGGGGGTAGGGGGAGGTATTGACATCGGGTGAGAAAGGGAAGGCTAACCCAATATGTTTTAATTCTGGATACAACAAACATGTGTAGCAACTGTGGGGGGTGTTTAACATGGTTGAGAGGGGTGGAATGGGGCAATATTTAACCCCAAACATTCAGAAGTTTTCTGATCCACCACAGGCAGAAGATCAGAAACTTCAGTGAAAGTTGCCACTTTTCTGTGAAAGTTCTGCTAAGGCACAAATGACAACTTTCACACACCCCAAGTTGCTAGCATCCTCCTTACTGCTGATTTTATGTGGAGGGACCACATCAGCCCTCATCCAGTCCTCTGGAACTTCCCTCAGCTCCACTGAGGTGCTAAAATGTGCTGCCAGAGTGTCAGTCAGCACCATGCTCTGTTCTTTTAGGATCCTTAGATGAATACCATCTGGTCCCATTGCTTTATTCTCCTTAAAGGCTTTCAGTCCCTTATGGATCCTCCCCACTAAGAATGTACTTATGTCCACTCCCCCTCTCCCTGTTGCTTACTACAGCATGCTTGCCCATCCCCCACCCTCTACTGTGAAGACCATGCAGAAGTAACCATTTATTATTTCCACTTTCTCTCGATCTTCATCTGCACAGTCACCCTGCCCTCTTGATTCTCACTATCTCTCATCTTGTCATCCTTTTTCTCCCACATACCTGTAGAAGGTCTTGTCTCCTTTTTGATCTTCTTAGCTATCCTCTCCTCTGTTAGTGCTTTAGCTGCCCTCGTCATCCTTCCTGACTCCCTTTGTTTTGCCAGATATACATCCTGGTCTTCTTCCTTCTGGGTTTCCTTATACTTACTAAATGCTGTATTCTTCTCCTTCACTGCCTTTGCCACCTCCTTAGAGATCCACTGCAGCCCCTTCCTCCTCTTTCCCTTGCTCACTTACTTCGAACAGCATGCCATTTCCTTGGCTATACCTTCCTTAATTTTTCTCCATTGAGCTTGCACTCCCCTTCTGCCCCCCCCCCCCGAGGCATTCTCTTAGGCCATTTAAAATCTGCCCTCTTGAAGTCCAGGACCCTAATCTTAGTGTGTTTTTTCTCTTGTACTATCCATATGCCAAACCACATAGTGCTGTGGTCACTGATACTCAGGGGACTACCCACTATGATGTTACCAATGCTGTCTCTGTTTATAAATACCAGGTCCTGCACTACCCTATCTCTAGTACACTCCTAAACCAGTCGCCTTAGAAACAATTCACCTTGTATGGAGTTGAGGATGGCTCTGCATCTTGATGTAGCTGTGTCGAGAATTCCCCAATCTACAGTACATCCAGCAGATTAAAGTCCTTTATTATCAAAACTTCTCCCTTGCAGGCCATTTTGCTAATGGCTTCCCCCAAGGCTCTGTCTAAATCCTCTGCCTGTGTTGGAGGCCTGTACATCACCCCATGTGGATAACAGCCCAAATCTCATCTCTAGATTGACCCAGAGTACCTCTAGTCCTTTACTGTCCCCCTGTTGACCTTGTATCTCAGTAGCTTTTATACCCTCCTACATATATAAAACAACACCTCTACCTTTCCTACCTGACCTGTCCTTTCAGAACTTGGTATAGCATAGAATGGCCACTTCCCAGCTGTGGTTGTCTGTGCACCACTATTCCGTTCTGGCCACCCCATCCAGGTCTGCCTCCTCAATGATTACCTCAAGGTCAGGAATTTTGTTTCCCAGACTTCTTGCATTGGCGCACATGATTCTCCATTCTCTTTCTCCTCTTTCATCATCTATCCCTCTAACTTGCCTCCCCTTCCTTCTTTCCCTCTTGACTTCTCTGTTACCCAGGTCCTGCCCTCCCCTGTTACATTGTCTTCCTGCCTTCTCTCCTTCTCCTCTAACTGAAGTTTCTCCTCCAGAATTGCCTTCCCTGCCCTTCTCTTTGCTTCCATCAACCTCTGGGGAATTTCTTCTCCTTCGTTTAACCTTCCTGTTGCACTAGTCTCAGTTTGGGGGGGGGGGCAATTTATGACCCTTCATTCTTTGTGCCTCCCTTCTTGGCTAGTTTAAATGCTCTTCAAAGTAGCATTTAAACTTTCCACCCAGAACTGCCATTCCCCTCCTGGATGGATGGAGGCCATCTCCTTTGCACAGGCCTCCATCCCTCAGATGTGACCCCAGTCCCCAGTATAGCCAAAGCCCTTAAACCATGCATTGAAGAACCTGGCGTGGAGTTCCCTGACTTTCACCCAACCGTTCACAGGTAGCACCTCAGTGAAGGTCACTGTGCATAAAAATGTATGTAAATATTAAACAAAGATGTTTACATATTTTAAAATAGAATCTTTGCACTCATTTTTCATAAAGTGGTTCTTTCTTCCCCTGTTGGATCTTGATGACATTTCTGTTTAGCTTATGACAAAATGTCCTAAGGATGCTTCAATACCTGTAGTGTTTCAGCTTGTTTTGTAGTTTTTTAATGCCATTTCCTTTTTTCCCTTTGCCCCATACTGTAACTGTTTACATTCAGATGGGATGGGATGCTTTGTCGTTGTTGTGGATTGTATGAACATTTTACTTTTAATGCAGTGGAAGTGCTGCCTGGAGTTTGTGTGTGTGGAGAGCAGCTTACTTAATGGATCAGTGTGGCTGAAGGGCAGGGATGTAAGAGAGGCAGTGTGTAAACAGGATGAACTTCAATGGAGGGACGAAGTGCTTGGCAGAAATAGAAGAAACCTTGTTACAGTAAGGTAACAATAATTCTTTGCTAAGTGGCAAAAGATGCAGATAGTGAGCAAAGCAGTTTTTGGGAAAGATCAGCAGCAACAACAAAGCCACTGTTCAGGATCAAAACGAACCAATAATAGATTGTTACGAGGTGTTTTTGGTGCCTATCTCAATGCAACTATTGCACACTGCAAGTGATTCATGTAATGGTACTGCGATTATGCATTTCATAAACCGGGTAAAGAAAATATGCCAATGCTGAGGAAACAAATGTCTGCCAAACTGTTTTGCTAAAGACTGCAGTGGTATACTAATACAGTGTGTGATAAGGCTCAGCACCAGAATGGCAATGCATATACTGTAGCTATTGTATATTGACACACAGTCATGTTCCGTGTCTTGGTGAATCATATGGTTCCATTTTCCTTATACATTTTACAGACCAGTTATAAATAATAACCTGCAGGTAAGGCAGATTTTGAACCAAGAAACAACTAGTTCCATGTAACATATAGTCACTTGAACAGGCTACGTGGTGCAACTAATTACAACTATTACAACTAATAGGAAAACCAAAAAAGGCACACACACACCACAGTTCAGTTGCCATGCTCATAAGTCCCACAACAACACAACTGGCTATCATGTTGGAGACTTTTAATTCATAATTGAAACAGCATACAGAAGAAACACAATCAGTGCAGCAAACCCTTTGAATTGTTGTGTTTGTGTGCTTTATCTACTCCTTGATAGAACTTGCAGGCATGAAACATCAGAGGGTTTTCTGCACTGATGGTGTTTCTTCTGTGTGCTGTTTCAACTGTGAATTAAGTCTCCAACACAATAGCCAGTTGTGTTGTTGTGAGATTTATCTGCATTGCAACTGCATTGTGTCATGAGCAAGTGCATTCTTTCTTTGTTTATCCAAACAAATTGTTCCCTCCGACTAAATGTTGGTAGCTTAGGCTGAAGTGTTCATGTGAATGGAAAAGCTCTTTTGGTAATGCTGACTGAATAATAGAAGATCATTAGTATTACATTTATTAACACAAGAATAAGAAAACGTTGCCTTCTTAATACCAGAGAATAAGTAGTGCTAACTGTAATACTGTAGCTCATAGCATGAGGAAAAGAAACTGCCAAGTAGTATAGTGTAGTGTAGTGTAGTGTAGTGGTTAGAGCACAGGTCTGAGAACTAGAGGACCTAGGTGCAAATCTCACTACAGTCACAGACTCATTGTGCAAACTTGTACTACTAACTTGGCCATCCTGAGCTTCAGTCTCCTCAGATGTCAAATTGGATAGAAGCAGAACTTTGCAGAAAATGAAATGCTGTGTCTCACTCCACCTCTCTTGGGTAAATGAATAATAAATAAATGTAGCCCCTCCCTTGTTGAGGGTACTGAGATAGGGTTGGTTGGGCCCTGTCCCATTTGTGTTGTGAAGAGAGAGAGTGTGGAGTCTGAAGCAAGGATTCTGCCTACTATCTCTGTCTTTTCTATTGGACTGCACAGTCAACTCTTGCCTTTACTTGCTGTTTTTCCTTTGTCCCTTTTTTACTGGCTTTACCTTGCTTATATATATAGTTATAAAAAATAAGTATGAAACTGGGTTCCTTGATTTCTAAACTAGATATACTGTAGTTATTACTGTTGAAATGATTACAGAAATGGCTCTTTGAGTTTATTAGCAAAGGGGCCAGCTTGTATCTGGGTCACAATGCTCTGGAAGCTAGACTCTGACAAGGTTCTGAAGCTCTGAGTCATAATGCTCTGGTGGAAGCTAGAAACTGACATGGTTCTGAAAGTTCTGGATCAAAATATCTGTATCTACCTATTGACAATTACAGAGCCCATCTTCATGAGAGGGGGGTTTGGAGACCAGAGGCTACAAAGAGCTGCTTGATAGCAGATTTCAGTTCTGAACTCAGACACTGGACTTTGTTTTTGGACTGCCTATGCTGAAAACCAGTCTGCACATTTATTTTTGTTTTTATTCTCTTGTTTCCTGTACTTAATAATAAATTACTTCTTGTGGATTTATACAATCTCTCCTGGTCTACTTATGCTTCCTGATCCAAGCCTCAGATACAGGTATGAAAAGCATGGCTCTGAGGGGAGGCCACTACCCCCAGAATGTCTATTAACTCTGGATCTGTGGCATTGGCAACTACTGTACTGGGCAAGAGGCCCTAAAGGAAGCCCAGTAACACACTCTGACACACAGATTTAAATGTCTACACATGATATTTTGTCAAGCAGCATGGCATGTTTATTTCATTCCAGAATTTCACCTCTTAGGCAATTCACCAGCTAAAGGGGACAGGAAATGGTTTTCCATTGGTAGCTGTTTATAATGTTGCCATTTACAGAAATTATATCTATAAGCCCAAATGATCCATATGTAACTGTAGTTGAATAAAAAGTGATGCGAAAAATTGTATTTTTCATGTTTTTGTTTTTATGGGCAGCATTCTGTTACAGTTCTTTTCACAGAACCAGTGATCTGGGCTTATACATGTCATGGTGTGTGCACAGAACTCTAAGCATGGTTCTTATTGGACAATAGCTCATGTTTAGCATTCTGTACACACACCATGACATGGGGAAAACTCAAAATTACTGGTTCCATGAAGAGAACAGTGCAGAATGTTGCCCATAAGAAGGAAAGAATTGAAAACACAGTTTTTCACATCCATGTTTATTAAAAGGACATTGTCAACCATTTTTGCATCATAATATTTCTATATGAGAACCCACATTTTATGATTGCTTACCTTCTCTAAAATTCACTGATGTTGCTATTTGTTTTCTTTGCTTCCTTTCTTAGTAGAACTGAAATAAATAGTACTGGTGTAAAATAAACAACCTTATTTTGTTTCAAATCCTTGATTAGGTTTTATTGCATACTTAATAAGCATTATGAACAGCCCAAAACAGAGTAACCACTCATGATGCAGTAGTCTGCTCTCCTCTCACTGCATCGTGAGTGGCTAGATTGTGTGTGGGTGTTCCTAAGTCCAGGAAAGATACAGTGGAAGTTGATCAAGGAATGTAAACAATCATGTTTTGGTGTGGTAACACCAGTATAATGAGTAGTTGTTTTTCACTTTTAAAAAGAAAAACAGAATCAGAATCAGACATCCATCAACATCAGCAATCTTTACAGGCTATAAGCAATCATAAAATGTGTTTTTTAAACTATGGACACTTTGAAGCCTAAGGTGGTTGATAGTGTCCCTTTAAAGTATGATTAATTGTCAGTGGCTCAGCAGATTGCACAGTCGTATCTGTGACTCGACGATCAGAAGACTGTGGGTTCTAGCCCCACACCAGGCACTAGGGTTAAATTCTAATACTGACACTGTAGTGCAGCATGAGGGGGTGTTGCACTCCTGAGGTGCCATCTTTCAGATGAGACATTAAACCAATGTCCCATCTGCCTGTTCTGGTGGTTGTTCAGGTGGACATTTACGATCCCAATGCACTTCTTGAAAAGAGGAGGGGAATTTTTTATTAAGACTTGAAAGTAAACATAGTCAAATAGTGCTACAGCACACCAGTCATAAAAAAACAGAATTGAAGACCTAAACAAAAATATAACAAACAAACATAGGCTAGAACTGAAAAAACAATACATACAAAATAGTGTTTCTTCACACTAAATAATAAAAAAAGAAAAGGGAAACATAAAGAAGCATAACATCAAATATGAACCCCTTAACTAAGTAAGAAATACTGAAAAACAGACCCCCCCATACTAAAAGAGTAGGGCAATTATTTATTCAAAACTTAAAATTATTCATAACACATTGCAGGTACAGCAGAAAGGAAAAAATGGAACAGACAAATATAAATTTAAAGCAGACTACTCTTTCCAGACGTATGAAATCATATGCTAGTTATTATCAACACACAAAAGCCCTTATTTTAAAGAAAATACTAATTACTTCATTATACTTCATATAGGACCCCCTCCCCCACTCCTAAGAGTAGGGGGAGGTTGTAATAGTAAGCATAGCTATAAAATAAATAAGTAGTAATACATACATTCCCCTCATTTTCCATAAATGAAAACACAAATAAAGTGACTAATTATTCTACTTAAGATACTTTCATACAGTATCCAACCAATTAAGAAGTTTCCATCTTTTTCTATACCTTTCCTTGGGCAAATATGACAGGTCCCTGTTACGTGTAGACAGAATAGACTCCCTTGTAATCCAGAACAATTGTTCTGGAGTTATAAAAAATTGTTGCAGGGACCATCTGCATCGAGCTTACCAGATATATTTAAAACATCCTAATATTATATGCATGACATCCGTATCAAATTATTACCATGTTTTGGGTAATATATCCAATAATAATAATATAGCCATAGTGAGCCCCAGAAATGGAGCACAGTCCCATCTATTGGACAGGAAAAAACAAAATTGCGTTATGAACGGACAAAGAAAAAACAAGTGCTCCATGGTTTCTATGGGTGCATTACAGATATTTGTTCTAGGATATACTATCTCTTCCGTACATTTATGTTTTAAGTTCCTTTTGACATTTAGTCTACCATGAGCTCCCAGCAAGGTGACATCCCACATATAAGGTGGTATCTGGGGTTGAGTTAACATGGCTTGTATGTTATGTATCTCAGGCAATGTTCTAGAGGAAAAATCAGGTGATTCCTGGAAATAAGTTTGTTGAATATGTTTGGTAACGATCCTTTCTCTTTTTCTGAGCCACCATTTGTTTAGTTATTTTCCATTGCTCTAATTTCCCAAAACAATAATAATGATAACCAGGGAGCCCTGAGATATGCTTTTGTTTAAGAATCGCAGTATCCCATCCCGTATCTGTTATCCAAGGTGAAATAAGATCTCCTACCCAGGGTGTCCAAATGTTCTGTGTAATAAGTATCATTGGACATAAATTAATATAAAGAAAAATACAAAAGAAAAAGGGAATGGGATTAACCATGTTCAACCCACCATGTTCCATACGTAAATACAAAATGCCTCTTTTAATGGGGTTAAGGCAACTACCCAAAATAGTCTGGAAAAAAAACCACTCAACAAGGCAGTTTCAAGTTGTTTAGGGATAGGGTAAATAGCAGCCAGATGTAAAAAAAAACTTATCAAGAATGTTTTGACCATATATATCCTTTTTTTTTACATCTTCCACTTATTCCAAACATTAATCCTAAATCTTGATTCCTTAATAAGGGTTTTCCAGTTAAAAACATCAACTTCTACTATACCAAAGTAAATACCTAGGCCTGGATATTCAAACTGCACCAGGCTGTGGCACAAGCCTGGGCGCAGCTCAACTTTGTTGCGCAGGGGTGTGGCCTGGGCGGTATTCAACGGAGCTGTGCTATGGCTCAGCAGGTTTGAATATCACACCCTGGCCACCCCCACTGTGCATGGCGCAGTGGCACTGTGCCAGCGCAAGTGGCCAGAGTGGAGCATGGAGATGTGCTAGCACCATTGCGCCATGCACAGCACCTGTGATATTCAAAAGGGGACATGCAAATGGGGCCATAACTTATGCAAGGCACACATG
This sequence comes from Neoceratodus forsteri, assembly GCA_016271365.2. NCBI lineage: Eukaryota > Metazoa > Chordata > Ceratodontiformes > Ceratodontidae > Neoceratodus > Neoceratodus forsteri. The sequence continues at coordinate 1,460,205,004 of CM057450.1, read as the reverse complement.
GGCCCATTTGCATGTCATTATGGCACTATTTGCATCCCATTAGCATGCAGGTGCACCGATCCCCGACGACTTGTGCCTGGCGCCCTACCAGGCAGCAGCCATCGGGGACCGACACCCCCTGCAGCCCAATCGCGGGCATTTGTCTTAATGAAACCCCCCCTGTAATATCCCTGGTGGTCCAGTGGACCGCTATGTGCCCAATCGTGGGCATCTGTTTAAATCACACTGTTCCCCTGCAGCCCGATCGTGGGCATTTGTCTAAGTGAAAACCCCCCTCTAATATCCTTGGTGGTCCAGTGGACCGCTATGTGCTTGATCGCGGGCATCGGTAAAATAACCCCCCCCTCCAATATCCCTGGTGGTCCAGTGCACCACACTCTGCCTGATTGCGGGCATCTGTAAATCATACAATAGTCCTATTACCCTGGTGGTCTAGTGTACCCCCCTCCTCACCTGCCCACTGAGCCCCACCACCCAGCTCCTCCCCCTGGTCAGCCGGCGGGCGGCAGCACCCCACCCACCTACCGCCCTGCGCCCGCCAACTGACAGCTCAGTAGGGCTGCACCCCCATTGGTTCACAGCATGAGCCAATGGGTGTGCAACCCATCACCTACACATTCCAGATGCCGCCACCGCTGACCGGGGGAGGCGGGCGGTGGGGCTCAGTGGGCGGGTGGGGAGGGTACACACAACCACCAGGGTAATAGGACTATTTTATGATTTACAGATGCCCTTGATAGGGCGAAGTCACGGTCACTAGCCCCGCAGGGATATTGGGGGGGCTACTGATGCCCACATAAGGCACATAGCGATCACTGGACCACCAGGATTTTGAAGAGTTTGGTGCATGGATGCCCGTGTTGGGGCATGGGGGGTACACCAGGTGCGGCAGGAACACAAAATTGGCCACCCACAGGTGGCAGCTGCCGTGTTGCGCCCTGCAGTGCAGCTCACCTGTGGGTGGCCATTTGTTCATTTTGGGGGCTTAACTTTGTGCAGGCACAGGTAGAGGTTGCACATGCATGACTCTGCACACCCCGGGCTGAATATCGGGCTGTGCAGGTTATGCATGGGCACGCCCCCCCCCACCTGTGTCTGCATACATTACTGATGCGCTCCAGCACATCGGGATTTGTGCGGCGCACTTTTCCCTTTTGAATATCGCACCAGGGCGCATCAGTGGGTTGTGCACTGCGCAACACTGTTGCACCATGCGCAACCCTTTTGAATATCTGGGCCCTAGTATCTTACAGCCAGTGTGCACTACAGGTATTCCCATTACCATATCATAGAGACACTCCTCCCCATCAAGAAAGAGACACTTACTTTTCTGTAGATTAATACGATCTTCTGTACATATGGTGAATGCTGCTGTTACTGCTTCTGTAGTCTTACTGGATGGGAGATCTGCCAGCAAAATACAGAGATCATCAGCATATGCAATAATTTTCAATTCAGTGCTCTCATTATTGATAGATAAACCTCTAATTGCTTCAGATCAGTTGAGCTGTGATAGTAATGGTTCCAAGTTCAAAATATACAGAACAGGACTGAGGGGGCAACCTTGCTTAACCCCTCTAGAAAATGTTCTAAAATTACCTAGCCACCCATTAACATATGGGGCAGTTTCTGCATTGGTATAGTACACCTGTATCCACTTGATAAAAGAGTCTGGAAACCCAAAATGCTGAAGGCATTTCCATAAGTAATGGTATGAAACCCGATCGAAGGCTTTCATCTGATCTAAACTGAGTACAAACCCAGTAAACTCTCCCATTATGCCCCTTTCCATAACCTCTCACAATATTATAATGCATCTGTTATGGTCCTACCTGGAACAGAGCAAAATTGTGAGTAATGAGAAATTTGTGCTATAAATGTGGAGATCCTATTACACCAAATCTTTGTTAATAGTTTGCTGTCTGTATTCAGGAAGGTAATTGGCCCCCAGTTCCTAAGATCTTCTTTGTCACCTGCTTTACATAATAAAATCAGCAGCCCTTGGTTAAGACTTTTGGGCAAAATTCCCTTTTCCAAACTGCTTTTGTACATTTGTACAAGTTCCTGCCCCAATTTAAGATATATTTCACTGTAAATTTTGTTTGGGATCCCATCATTACCTGGAGCTTTTCCATGTGGTAAAATTGTTATTACACTGTCTAGTTCTAACAGAGTTATTGGCCTAAGCAATGTTATAAAAAAACATTCTGGAAGTTTAGGCAGCTCACAGGAATTTAATCATGTGTCTGTCTTGTCCTCTGTAAGCAAGGGATGATCTTTAAACATGTTTTGGATATATTTATCTATTTCAGATAAAATACCCTTTTGTGAGGTCACTACTTCCCCAGATGACATGATTAATTGTTTTATTTCAGTTTTTTTTCTCTAATTAGCACAGCTTTCAAAAGGTTTTTTTTTTTTTTTGTACTTTCAGTCTTTATTGTATTTTACCAACATGAAATACAGTGGTGGGTACAAAATATTTACATGAAAAAAAGTAATAAAGGAAGGGAAGAAAATAAAAAAAAAACAACATATAATCATGTGCACATACATCCAGTAAAACAGAATATTTCATTTCCTTAAAGGGATTGGAAGCTAGGGATTAGCAATTGATCAATTCAGTGCCATACAGTTAAAAATATACACAGGAAAGAAAAAGGGTAAAGCATGCAGTGATAAGTTAGGGTACAAAGTCAGACCATGACGACATTATATACAAAACCCATTTTCTCCACTGGGTTTCAAAAGCCTCTTGTGATTTATTGATTAGGGCTGATAGTCTCTCTATCCCGTATAAATCTATCACCTGTTGCCAGAGCTCCAAGGTAGTGGGTGATCTGGAATACCATTTTTTTGTGATGGCTTTTTGTGCCGCCAAGAGGGCCAGATTTAAAATTTTCTTAGAGGGAGCGTCTGATATTTCCAGAGGGAAGAGGCCAAATAGAAAAAGCTGGGCATTTAGGTTTAGATTCGGGGATAGTATCTGATGGAGAGCCTCAGTAAGCTGTGCAAAAAAAGACTGAAGGGCCATACACGAGCAGAAAATGTGCCCCAGGGTGGCAGGTGAGAATCCACACTGTCTCCAACAGTCAGCCTTAGATTGCTTTAAGGATTTCTGAGTCACAGCAGGAGCCTTAAAGTATCTAACAGCCAATTTCCATGCAAAGTATTTCCATATCCCAGAGCCAACACCTTTATACATATTCTTCAGATAACTATGCCAGTTGGGAAGAGACAGTTCCAGTAGCAGGTCCCTCTCCTAGGTCACCTTAATTTTCTCTAGGGGCTGGATCTGGATCTTAGAGAGAGCCTTTTATAAAGTAGAGATCAAGTGAGAAGGGACAGGTCTCCCATCCACCACAGAAACCAATATAAGCAATAGGTCTGCTGGAGGAGCATCTTCCCAAGGCAGCCTCCCCAGCATATTCAGAAAGTTCCTAGTCTGAAAGTATCTAAATCTTTCATTATAAGCAATATTATGTCTTTGGGTCAGTTCTGTAAGAGACAGGATCCTGCCTCCGGGGGTAAAGTGATACACGAGATGCAGGCCCTTCCTGAGCCATCTGATAAACCCCTTGTTTAACTTGCCAGGGAAGAAAGCATCGAGATAGGGGAGGGAGAACAAAGCAGGTCTCCAGAGTCTGAAGTCTCTGGCTGCTAGGGTTTTATGCCAACATTTAAATGTTGTTTGAGTGTAGGGATTGGCTATATTTTCCATCCTGATCGCGGGCGGAAAGGATAATAAGGTATTAAAAATATTACTAAGCTCTGGTTCCTGCAATTCCTCAGTTTTCCATCGGGATGAATAGGTCTTATCTAACCAATACAGAGGGATTCTCAGTTGACAGGCATAGTAATATAACTTGAAATTTGGTAGAGAGAGACCTCCTGAGTATCTAGGAAGTTGTAGGGTTGTCAGCTTAATGTGGGGCTTTTGATTAGCCCAGATAAACGCAGAATTTTTTTTCTGCAAAGTCCTAAAGAAGGCACCCGGTATAAACACAGGCAGGGTTTGGGCTAAGTATAAGAAATGGGGTAGAGTCACCATTCTGATTGACTCTATACGTTGACTAAGGGAGAGGGGGAGGGCTCACCATCTCTCCAGGTCAGAAGAGATCCTGGCCAGAAAAGGAGAATAGTTCAGCGTAAACAGATCACATCCCGGAGGCCCTATACGAACCCCAAGGTATTCTATATTATCTAGGTGCCATTTAAAATTATATGCCTGCCTCAAATCCTCCCGAGGGACAAAGTTCCAGGCCAAGATCTCGTTTTTTTTCATTAATTTTGTAGCCAGAGATAGCACCAAATCTCTCCAGAATGTCCCAAAGATGGGGGAGAGCAGACTCTGGGTCCGTCAAATATATTAAAAGGTCGTCTGCATACAGAGCCAATTTGTGCTCCGTAGGGTGGACCCCTATTCCCGTCAGTTTGCCTCTCTGTCTCAGGGCCTGTGCCAGTGGCTCTAGATATATCGCAAATAATAAAGGGGAGAGGGGGCATCCTTGCCTGGTACTTCATGAAAGGGAAATGGGACTGGAGAAGGAGCGATTTATATGAATATAAGCCCTAGGGAGGGAGTATATGGCCTTTATTGAATTAATAACTATCTGGGGTATTCCCACCCTACCCAGCACCTCCCATAGAAAAGGCCATTCGACCCGGTTGAACGCCTTCTCTGCGACAAGAAAGAGAAGGAGGAAGCTGGATCCAGAGACCTTCACTTTCTGCAACAAGTGCAAAGTTCTCTTAATGTTATCCTGTGTCTGGTGACCAGGCACAAATCCCGTCTGGTCTTGGTCTATTATCTCCGGTAGGAAAGTTTGAAATCTTTTGGCAATCATAGATGCAAAAATCTTATAATCCACGTTGAGAACCGAAATAGGCCTGTAAGAGGAGCAGGAGGTCATGTACCTGCCAGGCTTCAGAATACTAGATATATATGCATATAGCCATGAATCAGGGTGGGGTCCCCAGTAGTATGGCCCTGCGAGCGTCAAGTAAGATTGAGAGCAGATCTACACGGAAGGCTTTGTAAAAGTCTCCAGTGTAGCCATCGGGGCCGGGGCTCTTATTGGCTTTCAGAGCTGAAAGAGTCTGTTCCAATTCTCTTTTGGTGATTGGGCTTTCCAGAAATTGCTGCTGTACTTTAGATATCTTAGGTAGGTTAAGTTCCCCCATAAAGGCTTCAAGTGTATGAGATTTTACAGAGTGTTCAGAGCCGTAAAGGCCACTATAGTGTCTACAAAAGGCCTGTTCAACCTCCCGGGGGAGAGAAACTAGTTTTTTTGAAACTGGATCCCTTATTTGGCAAATACTGGACCTGGCTTTATGCTGCCTGAGTCTATGAGCTAACAAACGGGTAGCTCTGGGGCCCCCCTCGTAATATTTTTGTTTAAGGAGTTGTAAGGCTTGCTCGGTTCGTATGTCCAGGATCCCCTGAATCTGTTGTTTAGTAGCTTGTATAAGCGGATAGGCCCCCGCATCCCCAGCTGCATGTAAGGTCAGAAGAGTTTGCAGTTGGCTATGCAGGTTATCTAGTCACAGCTGCTGCTGTTTTTTGTGATGTGCAGCGTATTTAATTATTTCCCCTCTTAAAACCACTTTGAGGGTGTCCCATAGGACTCCTCTCTTAGTGTCCAGACTGTTATTGTCTTCTAAGATCTGTTTTATTTTATGTTGTACAAATTCTTTAAAGTCTTTACTATTAAGTAAGAAGTTATTAAATTTCCAAAGGGTGTTGGTTCTTTCCCTCTTCCAGGTCATGTTTAGTGTTAAGATCGAGTGATCCGAAAGTACCGTTGGGGTATGTGTGCAGCTCTGCATTTTGTACAAATGTTCTTTGGAAACATGGATATAATCTATGCAGGTGTACACATTATGGGGTGCCAAGTAATGCGTATATTCCCTCTTATTAGGGTGGAGGTTTCGCCAGATATCTATCCATTGTACCTCCGAGAGGTATGCCTGCACCGCACGGTGTGCAGAGGATTTTTTAAAAGGCCTTTTAGCTGAGGTATCTAGGCAAGAGGTAGTTAGGTTATGATCCCCTCTCAGTACTAAAACCCCCCTGCTTCTCTCTAGTACTTTCTGAAGAAGTTGTTTTCTGACTTCAGATCCTTCCCCTGGGGGGACATACATAGAGGCGAGGGTGAGCTCCTGCTCCTCCATCCTGCCAACAACAACAACAAGGCGGCCTTCAGGGTCAGAATAGGAATTTATTAATTGAAAGGGAACACCGGTAGAGACTAAGACAGCAGTTCCTTTTCTCTTCCCCCTGCCATATACTGAACCAACTACCATTGAAAACCCAAACTTATCAAGTTTTTGATGTTCCTGTTCATTTAAATGAGTTTCCTGTAATAACAGAAAGGAAGGTTTGAGTTTTCTGAGAGAGGAGATCACCCTATGTCTTTTGATGGGGTTATTTAACCCATTAACATTGTGGGAGCAGATCTTGACCATAGGGGCTTTATCTATCAGTAGACCAAACAAAAAACATCAACTGATGCTGTATACATAATAAACCCAATATAAGAAAACTCTGAACAGGGCAAGCTATTTTACCAAATAGAGATCGTTTCACTTCTAAGACGCAGCATGTGGCTTCGAAGTAGCAAGAGAAAATAAGCTGAAAAAGTAGCTTCTTAGTTCGACTAGTTTTAAAAAAACTTATCAGTATGTGCACAAAAAAATAAACTAAGTGAAACTTAACTCCTAGGGGCCGTAACCTGGCCAACTTATTTACAATTAAACTTCCATAGGTGGAGGGTGAAAAAAGTACCCCTCCTGAAGAAAAAGACCACCCCCGGAATACAGGGAGGGGCCCTTTGGGAGGAATTGTGACCCTCAAGAAAGTCAGGCCTCCCCAACCCCTTTGAAATATGGGGTTAAAAAGTTGGGACAGAAAACCATCGAGGAAAGCTATCAGGGCTATCGTCAGTCGAATGACTTGATGAGAAGCCCTGAATAAACATAATCGGGAACGCTGCATGTGGGTGTGTTAATAAACGCCAGCCCCCACAGCCTGCACCTTTAAAGGTTAAGTTTCTACATTTGAGCGCTCACTGGATATTACGTTAGGCTTTAAATAATGTATCTGACAGGGGAGAACACCAGCTGCAAACCAGTCCAAAACAGGCATATCAAAACAGATTTCAAGCGGATTTAAAGTACAACTCCTTTGCTTGTAAAGTCAGCAATGCAAAATAAGACATAAAATATAATCGGACTGGTATCAGTCCTCGGCATACACCTCTGGTAGTGCGCAACTTAATACAGTTTAAGGAGCAACAGAGGTTTACTTGAGTTTCAAAGATACCCAGTGGATCAGAGCGTCTTCAGGTGTTCAAGTTGTGAGGGTCAGTTTCTGGGTCTTTTGCATAGGGAGGTCTGGATCCGATGTACAGCCTGAGCTCCTGTATAGATCGAAATCTTCCCCTCTTGCCTGTGTCCCTGCAAGTGTCTGCGTGGTCTTGCCAGAGGGGACGAGGGGGGAGTTTTTGTTGTTGCACCGGACCCACCATGTGGAAATTCCATCCTCTTTTCTTCAGTTCTGGGGAGATTTCCTCTGGGGATGAATAGATTGTTGTTCCGGATTCCCAAAAGACCCGCACTTGGCTGGGTAAGGCGTCTGAAATTTAATTCCTTTTTCCCATAACAGCTTTAATATGGGTGCATAGGCCATTCTTCTCTTCATAATGTCAGTAGGATAATCATTATCGGAGAGTAGCCTGGCTGAGTTATATGTAACACTTTTTAGGGCGCAGGCTGTCCTCAGAATTTGTTCTTTGTCCCTGTAGCTGGAAAGTTTCAGGACCACTGACTGGGGTCTGGCTGAAGGGTCTGTGGGCTTTCTTGCTAGGGCCCTGTGCACTCTTTCTATCTTAAATTGAAATGTGGGAGGAAGAGCTAGGACATCTTTTAACATGTCTGATATAAGTCCTCCATTTTGCCAGTCTCCGATCCCTCCGGGAGACCGTAGATATGAAGATTATCTCTCAGGGATCTAGCGTCAAGGTCAGTGATTTTATCTTGCATGAGTTCACACTGATCCACCAAGAAATCTACAGCTATATGGAGTCGGTGTGTTTTCTCGGCAACCTCTCCGGTCGCTTCCTCTGATCAGTCTAGCCTTTCTTCCACCTCCGAGAGGTGATTCTGTAGTAGTGTAAACTCCTTTTTATTTTCCACTCTAAATGCCTTTATCTCAGAGAGAAGGGTTTCAAAATGGGATCTCGAGAGCCTTTCAGATTCCCTGTCTGTGTCAGGGTCTTGGTCGCCCGCCATGCTGCTCGCTGGGGAAACACTGCGGCTGTCTGAGGGCCTCATCTTGAATCTGGATGCATCCGTCTTTTCCGGGGGTCTTCCTGAGTGTGAGTTTATTCTGCTTTTGCTCCCCGTCATATTCTGTTTCCTTAGGCAAATTTGAAAGATCGCTGTGACAGTTAGGGGAGAAAAATGTGGCCGGCTATGCAGGAGCTATCCCTCTATACTGCCATACTCGGTGACGTCACCGGAAGTCCTCAAAAGGGTTTATATTATCCTGTCTCCCTTGCATTCCAAATTGTTCGATTTCTAAAGTTTTTCGTCTATCATATTGAGCCTGAGTGAGTTGCTGTTTAATGTAAACAATTTCAGCTATATCTGTATGCGCTCCATTATTTAATCTAGAATGTGCAAGTAATAATTTGGTTCTTAACTTGGAATAGGAATTCTTTTTAAATTTACTTAACACTCTACCAATGTGCTGAAGATAATCTTTAATATCTGATTCTGTGTCTTCCCACCACTGTTGTACTGTACTGTGTTGTATAAGACGTACACAGATTTTCGAGCATCCAACAAGGAATTAAAACCTTCCAGAACTTCTGGATAATTTAATAAAGATAGATAAAATTGACAGTAACAAGGACCCTTTGAGGTGACCACATAATTAGAAACATAGAAACACAGAAACATAGACTTTGACTACAGATAAGGACCGCTTGGCCCACCTAGTCTGCCCATTTCCTGACCTATTGGATAAGTTGCAGATCCTAGTTAACCAACAGCCTATTTCTTTCTAACCCCCACAAGAACTGCCTTATGTCTGCCCCATGCATTCTTGAATTCTCCCAGTTTTAGACCCCACAACCTCCTCAGGAAGGCTGTTCCATATATCTATCACCCTCTCTGTAAAAAAATACTTCCACATGTTGTTCCTGAGCCATCCCCCCCATCTTGAAATTGTGTCCCCTTGTTCTTGCACATCTCTTTTTCTGAAAGATGCTACCCTCTTGGACTTTGTTGATTCCACTGAGGTACTTAAAAGTTTCTATCATGTCCCCCTTCCCCCTCCTTTTCTCAAGGGTATACATATTAGGCTCCTGTAGTCTCTCCTCGTATGGCTTCTGTTGCAGACCCTGCACCATTTTAGATGCCCTCCTCTGGACTGCCTCCATCCTGTCTATGTCCTTGCGGAGATGGGGTCTCCAGAACTGGATGCAGTACTCCAGATGGGGTCTCTCCAACTGTCTGTACAGAGGCATAACAACTTTCTGTTTTCTGCTGGTGATGCCTCTCCCCTATACATCCCAATATCTGCTCAGCCTTCCCTACTGCCTTCTCACATTGCTTGCTAACTTTAAGGTAGTCTGATATGATTACCCCCAGGTCCCTTTCCATTTTTGTTGTTGTTACTACTCCCCCCATTGTTTAATTTTCCCCAGGGTTTTTATTTCCTAGGTGTATTATTTTGCACTTCTTTGCACTGAATCCAAGCTACCATACATCTGAACATTCCTCCAGCCTGGCCAAGTCCCTTCTCTCATCCTTTCCATGACTCCTTGTGTATCAACCATTTTGCAGATCTTTGTGTCATCTGCAAAGAGGCATACTTTTCCTTCCAGTCCCTCTGCAATGTCACTTATAAAGACATTAAAAAGGACTGGATCCAGTACTGAACTCTATGGTACTCCACTAGTAACCCCTTTTTCTTCAGAGTGGACTCCATTTACAATTACCTTCTGTGTCCTGTTGTCCAGCCAATGTTTTACCCAAGCTACCACTGTGGGACCCACTCCCAGGCTGGTTAATTTGATTATTGATCATTTGTGTGGGACTGTGTCAAATGCCTTGCTAAAGTCTAGGTAGGCCATGTCCACAGCCCCTACCTGGTCTCCTACTTTGGTCACCCTGTCAAAGAAATTAATTAGATTCATCAGACATGACCTTCCTGCTGTGAATCAATGCTGCCTTGGGTCCTGTGCCCCACTGGCCTCTATGAACTCAATAATTCTTTCCTTCAGGAGTGATTCCATCACTTTTCCTACCACAGAGGTCAAACTGACAGGTCTGTAGTTTCCTGCCTCTGTCTTGCTCCTACTTTTGTGAAGGGGAATCACATCCACCTTCTTCCAGTCCTCAGACACCATACCTTCCTCCCATGATTTGTTAAAAAGGGTAGTCAGTGGTGTCACTAGTTCTCCCCTTAATTCTTTTAGAATTCTGGGGTGAATTCTATCAGACCCCATTGCTTTGTCCACTTTCAGTTTTAGGAGTTCTTTCAGAACCTTTTCTTCTGTGAAAGGACTGGGATCGACCGCCCTATCCAGAGTGCTTTTGTTAATTAGATTAGGCACCTCCATCTCCTCCTCTTTTGTGAATACTGAGCAGAAGAATTCATTCAATATCCCTACTTTTTCACTGTCCCTCTCTGACCACCCTCTGTCCATTCTATTCAGGCTCACTATCCCTTCCTTTGTCTTTCTACGCTCCCTGATGTACCTATAAAAGGTTTTATCCCCTTCTTAACTGAGTTGGCTATCTTTTCCTCAGTTTGGGCCTTTGCTATTCTGACTTCCCACCCGGCTTCCTTCTGCCTTAACTGGTACAGTTCTCTGTCCTGCTCCTTCTGTGCTTCCTTATACTTCCTAAATGCTATTTTTCTCTAACCTTCCCTCCACCTCTTTTGAGAACCACAGTGGCTTTTTCTTTCATTTTGATCTGTTTATTTGCTTCACACAAAGACTTATTGCCTCTGTGATGGCAGTTTTGAAGTTTACCCATTGTTGCTCCACCCCTCCTTCTAGCCTGTTAGCTAGTGCTTTTCTAATGCACTCTTTCATCTTGCCAAAGTTAGCCCTCCTGAAATCCAGTACCCTCACTTTTGTATGGCTTGACTCTGTAGCTGAGTTTATCATGAACCACACTGTTTGGTGGACACTTGTTCCCAGATAGTTACCTACTTCTAGATCTGAGATTCTCTCACTGTCCCCATTTGAGAGTGCGAGGTCTAAGATTGCTCCCTGACGAGTGGGTTCCAAAACTAGCTGTCTGAGGAATGCCACCTGTAGGGCATCAAAAATGGCCTGCTCTTGGATGTGGCTGCAGCAAAGGTGCTCCAGTTAACATCTGGCATATTCAGGTCTCCCATCAACAGTGTCTCCCCTTTCTCTGCCATCCTAAGGATGCCTTCTATCATATCCTTGTCCATTCCCTCCCCTAGACATGGGGGTCTGTACGCAACCCCTGTGCAGATTGTGGTGCCATTTTCAGTCTCTAAGGTGACCCACAATGCCTCCTCGCCTCCCTGTTTACTCTTTTGTTCTGTTGCTTTTATCCCTTCCCTTACATAGAGAGCTACTCCTCCCCCTCTTCTCACCTCCCAGTCTCTCCTGTAGGTTGTGTACCCTTGTATGTTAACATCCCAGTCATGGTTCTCTGTGTACCATGTTTCTGTGACTGCTATGATATCCAGGCATTCCTCTTCCATCAAGGCTACCAGTTCAGGGAGATTGTTGCCCAGACTATGGGCATTGGTACTCATTACCCTCCATTTCTTGATGGCCTTACCCATTTTTGCCCCATCCCTGTCCTTATTGCCACTGTCATTTTCTCTATTTATCCCTGCCCTTCTCCCTGTCGACATCTCTATCTTGGTGTTTAGCTCATTTACTACCCTGATTATTTTTTTTGTGGGGGGCTAGGATTTCCATGCTCCTTTCCAGTGCTTCCCCCCTTGGCTAGTTTAAATGCTTTCTAATGAAGCATTTAAACCTATCACCTAGGACCCTGGTTCCTCACCTGGACAGATGTGGACCATCATGCCAGTATAGACCTGCATCACTCCAGGTGGACCCCCAGTCCCCAATGAAGCCAAATCCCTGAGCTCTGCACCAGTTTTTCAACCACTGGTTGAACCCCATGGTGTGGAGCACCCTAGCCTCACCCATGCCATAGACAGGCAGCACCTCCAAGAAGGTTACCGTGCATGCTTCTTATCTAAGGCCCCTTACCAACTCCATAAACTCTTCCTGCACTGCTGCTCTTATCCCTTTCTCAGCCAGGTCATTTATCCCTGGGTGGATGATGACATCCATCTCCCTCCCCCATGCAGCTGCTCCGGCCATCCTGATGATTCGCTCCCTGTCCCGCCAAGCCATGGTGCCAGGCAGGCACCTTACCTCCCTCTCCCCTTCCTCCCTCCCTCAGTTCTACACCCCTAACAATGGAGTCCCCCACCCGAAGTTGTTTCCTTGCCCTGTGGGGTCCCATGCCACCCTCCTGTGGGTCTCCTTTGTGGAGGTTCCCAGCATACTCCTTGGTCTCCACTGCAGGTGCCTCCATAGAGGAACCACACTTTGCCAGAATGGCATATGAATTGTGGAGAGGTACAACTGGATGTATGTGCCTCTGTTCCACCACCCTCACCCTCCCTGAGCCCACTGTGGTCCAACCACTCCTCTTTCTTGGCAACCTTTGAGGCAATGGCAGTGGCCCTGGTGATCCCTGGGTGAGTGGGGAGGTTCCCCAAATCCTGGCAACTCAGCCTAGAGTTGGCCTCTAAGTACTCAACAATTATTTCTTTCAAAAGTTATTCCATCACTCCTAGTAGAACATGATCTGATTAAGCTACAGGTTGTACAGTAGGTGATCTATATTGTAAACTGGTGGAGATAAACCAGTAATCAATTCGTGACTTTCTGTTTCCTGAGAAGTATGTATATGCTATGTCCCAGCCTGGTTTGTAAAATATATCATGTAACCCTGTAAAATGGATTAAATAATTCAGAAAGGTGGAATCACAGTATCATTTTGCCATTCTGGACCCTCTATCTGACACTACCCTATTGATATTGAAGTATCCCCCCAAAAGAACATTTTTTCAAGTAAAAAGATATGGTTGAATTTTTTGTAGTAATGAAATCCTTTCACTTTTACTCTGGGGTGCGTATATATTTATAAGGCAAAAATCTGACTGTTGGATAGAAACATCAAGCAGAAGACATCTACCTGCCTCTGCATCCACCTTGTTGTTCACTCTGATTGAGGCATTTAAGAAACAGATACCAGTTCCTGAACACAAAATACCCCCCCAACCAATAACATTTGCCCCATAACCAGGCATTTGAGGCTTCATCAAAATCTTCAACAGTATACAGTCTTGAATCCTGAAAAAAAATAAGTCAAAATTAGTCCCTGTAAAAAGATCAAAAGTGACTAGTCTTTTTCTTTCAGACCTGATACTGTTGACATTTAAACTAACAATGTTAAGATCATCAGCAGTAGTAGTAAGTTAGGCAGGGAAAAGTCAGGTAGGAAACACTTTTTTTTTATAGCACTTTTTCTGAGCACTTTTCTGAGACCTGTTTTCTTCTTTGGGTGCTTTTTCTTCACTTCAGAAATATTTTGGTTGTCAGGGTCTGATACTGGGTCCCTTCGAGATGATGTTCTAGAAGTAGCATCTGAGTCTTGATCATCAATGTCTACGTCATTAGAAAGTACAGCATATTTGTTCACCAGGGTTAAACCTGCATTCTTAGAAGCACAAGGGACTTCTACTGGGTGGGATGGTCCTGAAATGATTGCCTTCTGGCTGGTCCTGTCTACTATTAATGGTGGTGGGGGAAGGTGGTGGAGGCATGACACCTAAGACAGTGCCATCAGCAGTCTCTGCTTGATGATTCAGTGTGCCTTGACAATGTTATACCACCTGGGGGTGGTATGTACCAGGTTGTTGGACTGCATGTATTGAACTGGAAGAATCAGTTGCAGTATCCTTCTGTGCAGGTTCAGGATTAGGTTTTGAGCCAGAACAAGGGCCCCTAGGCAGTCTGGGATCCTGAAAATCTCTTGTCACCCTTGCTGCCGTACTAATACAGAACTCTTGCATGGCAAAGTCAGAGTCGTCTGTATTGTTGGATGCCCATGGGCAATCCATAAACGTATGTCCAGCTTCATTGCAGAAATTACAGTTAGGGGCATTATCGGGTCTATGTGATAATGGCAAACGCCTAAAGGAGATCACTGTTATCACTCAGTCAGAGTGTTGAAAACATTTTCGGCACTCTGACAACTTCAGCTCATCAGGACAACAGCCCCAGGGCAATTTTACTGTTTTCTGTAGGCTGCACCCACTCACACCACCCATCACAGGGGGCTTTGCCCCGCACCCCCTACTTAAGAATTCTCAACTCCAGGGGTTGCATGTTGGGGGGTGAAAGCAGTAAACAAAATAAAGGTTTGGGCTGGGTGCAATAAAATCGCACCAGCGCCCGGACCCGAACCTGAATCCGGTACCTCACCCACCACAATCACTAACCAACCCCTGACACCAAGACGCAGCTCAGCCAACTACCGCAGTGCCAACCCCTACATCCTCTCTGCCCCCTCCCAGCCCATGCTCGCTATGCTCACTTCCACCCCCACGTGTGTACGCATAGCGACATCCTGTCGCCCAGTTCTCCCACAGCTTCATACAGTCGCCCTACCCTCCTATCACCTTGAGGGATTGCGTGGGGAAGGAGTCGCCGTTACGGACGGCGCCCTTCCTCATGCACCCACCTCATGGGTTACCGGCATTGTCACACTCCATTCCTGAATGACCCAACTCCCCACATTGAAAGCATACAATCTTATCACAACTGGTACTGATGTGATGGGGAGATCCACACTTATGGCATTTTATAATTTGTCCAGGTTAGAATATAAAGTCCTTATCTCTCCTGATAAAAAAAACTATTTGGTAAGTGTTAAAAGTCATTATCAATCTGGAAAAGTTTAACTTCGATGTGCCATCCCCCATTTCAAAACCCCTCACAGTCCAAGATGGGTTCCAGTGATCCTTGCACATCACATCTCTTGTCAAGCCAGTATAAAATATCAATAATATTAACTCCTTCATTTCAAAATATTATAGTCACTATGCAGAAAGGTTGTTTTGTGAGAGGTATAACTTGAAATGGGGACCACGGGGGGTTGTTTTTAGAATGGAATATTTTGTCCAAAATGTCTCAAGAATATGTGAAGTTCTAAAACTGATATCAAATGTCTGCTCCCTAGAAGCATGAATAAGAGTATAAACTTCACTAGGGGAAAACCTGAAAGACTGTTTCAGAAGTATTTTCCCCACATAAAATCTATCAGGTATTTCATTCATACCTTCTAGATATCTAAGCCGGATAGCATTTCTCCTTTTTGCCTGCTCCACTGGTATATGAAACAGTCCTGCATAGGATTGTTTCTGTTCGGGTTGTTCCCTGGAAGGGCTTGCAGTTCTTCCCTCAACCTGTTCACCTCCCCGAGTCAGTGCAACATCAGCTGTACTTTCATTTACACCCCTGTTTGAGAAAAAAGATTTTCTTGTTATCCAAAAGGAAACAAGGAAATAGTATCTGCATGAGTTGTGGCTTGGCTTCTAGATTCTGTAGTGTTAGAGTATGACGTTTTGATATGCAATATTGGTTGCGTGGTAAACGCTTGTGTTGGTGTTTCTGCAGTACTTTGCTGCTTGAATTCTGGATCCACTTCCCACGTTCCCTGTGCCATAAA
Source organism: Neoceratodus forsteri (assembly GCA_016271365.2). Classification (NCBI taxonomy): domain Eukaryota; kingdom Metazoa; phylum Chordata; order Ceratodontiformes; family Ceratodontidae; genus Neoceratodus; species Neoceratodus forsteri. The sequence continues at coordinate 1,460,189,188 of CM057450.1, read as the reverse complement.
TTTCCAGCCTGCACCTCGAAGTGCATCATCCACTGACCATGTAGTATCTCCCGGTTAGCATTTCAGGGTAGTCTCCATGTTATAATCTGCCAGTACTATCTCCTTAGTTCAGGAGGTTGTGTCTTGTTCTCCAGTCATGAATACCTTAGAAGCTGACAATTCCAGTGAGTGAGAAGTCCCTTGTGGACATTTTCTCTTGTTTTCTTTTAAATGTGCCTTGGCTGCTTTAAACTCCAATTCTGCAGTCTGAATCCATTCCGCCAAAGCCTTCTGTAGCGCTCACTCCTGTTTCTCCTTGGCATCAGACAGTACATTTTTAGTACTTTGTAGAATTGTTCTAGTCTGCCAAGCCTCACTAGTGGTAAGCAAAACACCCGCCAAGGTCTCCTTCAAGTGACTGTTCTCCAGACCCTCAGTCATAGTACTGAGTTTCTTCATAGCTCGCACCTATGGGACAGCGCCCCCTACCAATCAGTAGGGGAATTCCCACTGTGTTCTAGCCAAACGTCCCTCATTTACTAAAAATAAACCAACAGCTTAATCTGGTTCAGTTTCAGTTGGTTACCATCTGTATCCCCCCTCTTCCCGGTAGACCCTGAAAAAGGGACTTCTAGTCTCAGTGAGCCTACCGGGTCAACAAAAATTCAATAATAATAATAATAATTATGGTTCATTTGGAGGAAAATCATTTCTCTTACTTGGAACTGTTGTAACTGTTGCCACTTAGCACACATTTCCTGTCCCCTTTAAATGTAGCTTCAGCAGAGGCTGCAGGAGCATGAAAGCAGATTCTATACACTCTTCTGAACTTTAGCCCTGGTATGTATGGGAACAGTGACCCCCCCAAGGGAGACCAACACTCAATTAAGGGGCTGCTCTGATTGTTCCGCTACCATATATTTGATCAGTATTTGATCAATATCACAGGGATATTCAATCTGTACCCTCAATGGGTCACAAATTTCCTCCAGCAGGAGTGCCAAGTAGCTGCTGTGCTTACTCCTGTACAGTGTGGATACTTTGGCCCCTGCTGAGAGATCACAGCTGATGCAGGGCCCACGTCACCACCTCCCTCCTCATCAGCCCCCATGAGGGAAAGGCCATATCCAGGTTAAATAAGAAAAATATGTAAGGTCCCAGCTTCTGATTGTTTTTCTATAAGGTACCTAAGGAGGCACAAGTTGCTTACTCAGGTAAAAGTCTTTTTTTTTTTTGTACTACAGTAGGTACTCACATATCCCTGTTAGCTGATTTTATCAGCAATCCTCAATGGAGAAATTATGAAGGGAATGGCTCTGTCATTTCTCTTTGGGTCAATCACATCACTCCTATGTGGGCTTAGAGTCTACAGGACATAGCAGAATGCAGGTGGCACACCCTCTCTGAGGCTCTCCACAGAACAGACTATTCTGGAAGCAAAGCAACCATGTTTATAGCTTCTGCAGTAAACCCCTCCCACCTGGCACCAATACCTCTGTCACATGACAAGGGAGCCAGGGAAAGTCCAGCGATTAGCTCCTCACTGCCTGGACAATATAAGACACACAAATAATGGCTCAGAGGGTCACAGGGTTACATAAAACTTAAGGATATGTACCAATATCTTATTTATGAGAGGGCTAAGAGGAGTTGGAAAGCTGCATTTTTTAATTCAATTAATAACATTTTTGGAACTGCACAAGTTGGATAGTCAGAATTCTAAATTTATAGTTGCAGCCCTAAATACATTTAGATATTTCCAGATATTTTGTAATACATCTAAGGAGATTTTTTCTGGTGGTCCATAGTGGTACTTCAGGCTGCTGGGAATTTCTCCAGAGATACAGTATCACATACATTTCAGGAAATATCTGACGATGTCTGTGGCTGCAACTGTATGAACTAAATGCCAGTTTTTCTGGCAAGCAGTGGCCAGTCACAGTTCCAGTGTCAGAACCCATTAGCATGTGCATGAACCTTGAGCTCGGCTTAGTTAGTTACATTAGAATGCAAGTGGAATTCTGTCATTTATGTAACCCCCCTCTCACTCTTCTGGGGTTTATTATATGGTTCTTTGGAGCACTGCACCTTTTGGCTGCATGCCATCACCAAACTGTTACTACTGTCTCCTCCTGACTCCTTCCCCTATAGAACTGATTGCCTTGGGAGACCTGAGTTGTGTTTGTGGAAACCAGGGCAAGTGGCCAGGTTGCAGACATTGTTTAAGCAGCCAGATATGCCTACTATGGAAGTTCTCAAATGTAAACACCCCTGGTTATCCTATGATGATCTGCAGCAAAGTCAGACGGCAGGCCAAACGTTAATAACTAAGAGGGTGCCAGAGCTGCCAGAAGTGAATCAAATTGATGGTTCAAGATAGGTATAGACATTGGACTCAGCATGAATGACCCAGCAAATGAGGGTAGAGATATTGTGATACAGTTCCACTCCCTAAGTGATTAAACCAGTAGGGGGGAGCAGCAGAGCTTGGCCAAGTCCAATGTGTATGAGATCTGCTTTGGAGGTGAGAGGAGAAATCTATTCTGCCAGAGGTAATGTAATGTAAACCAATGTGCTTGGTTTGGGCAGGGAGACAGATGGCCATTATTGCAGACTCCTGCATAGATAAAGAGAGAGTGAGTGAGAGAAAGAGAGAGAGAGAGAGAGAGAGAGAGAGAGAGAGAGAGAGAGAGAGAGAGAGAAGAGTACCATTCTAATTAAGACAGTGTTTTTGTAGCAGACAGCTGCCTGAGAGATTTCCAGCCAAAGCCGAAAGGCAAAGTGATTCTGATGTGAGGTGTGTGTATTCCCCCAACTATTGGGGACTTACGTTTTGGCTCTCTGGTCCCAGCATCTGTTACTACTAGGTGCCATCTGAACTCCTCTTCTCCAGTCCCTATGGAACTGCAACTGCTGGACTGGGCAGGTATCAGAAGCAACCCCAAGGAGACTGTGGAGAGACAACCCATAGCTCCTTTGATTTTTGCATCATCCATCCAGCGATCCTGACCTGCATGGAGCATTAACAATGCTGTAATGTGGCACCCCCACCTACTTTTGTGGCATTAAGTTGAACCCTAAATGTTGCACTAACACAGTTATTTTGTAAAGAATCTCCTTTCTTTTTTAGAGAGTGGAATCCTGTATTCATTCACGCAGGTTGTTTAAGGCCTTCTGGGCCTTGCACCAAGTGAACACACCATCCACCTACAGAAGTGCAGCAACAGATGTTAGGAATTCACTGGGCTGTCTGGTGGGCTGCATAAGTGCAGGGACCTCTCTGTAGTGCACTTTCTTGTGACCGCAGATACAGACACAGAGGGCAAAGACCATCTCTCAGCCAAAGCACTGGGTCCTGTCACATTCACAGGTGAAGAGGTGCAGGGGCCCTGTCAAATTCATGGGTGAAGAGGTGCAGGGCCCTATGCAGTGTTTGGAGTTATACTTGCAGAACTAGCGGGGCCCTAAAATATTTTGGAGCAGGGACAGAGGCATGCAAAGGGACAGTGAAAAAGACAGGCCAAAAATCCTGACAAAGCTAAGGGGTGTCTGGGGGCCTGCCCCCCCCAAAGGAAATCTTTTCAAAGTCACTGTAAATGGTGGATTTTCCTGCATTTTGAGTTAGGTAAGATACTTTACAGCCCACCATGATGAACCACTATGTTATAAGGATGTTATAGTTTCTTACATCATTCCTGTCCTCCACTCTGGTCCACTGACTGTGACTTCCCAAACACTGAACTGGCCCCTTCCCCACCCCGACCCCAATTCCATCCCACCCAATTGCAGCATCAGCCACTTGGCCAGGAGTTCAGTTTGTTCCTTCCCCCCACCACCAGTCAGTCAATCTCTGAGAGTCTCCCCGTGTTCTACCAGCAGCCAGCAGCACAAGGAAACTTACCGCAGAAGGAGGAGTGGACTTGGATGATGACAGTCTTCTCTCCTTCAGCTAAGACAAACATTCATCCTATGTGGTGGATGTATGGTAGGATGGGAAGACATCATGACAGGGATGTAATTGAGTAAGACAGTGCCACCCAGCAGAATATACCCAAAAGGTACAAAATACATACAATAAACAGCATACTCAAGTGTTGTACAAAAATGTTTTCACTGACTACATTCTTTGAAAAATGTAATCAGTGCTTTTTCAAACAAGTCCCATATAGAATCAAGATGCTTTATAAGGGACTTGCCTAACAATCCCACTGATCTAATTGTGCACATAATAAAATAAGTGAAAACATTTTCTTCAACGTTCTTGAGTGCTCCATCATTGTATCTGTTCTCAACACTTATAACACCAGAGATCAGGTCCCTCATCTATATATCCAAGTTAGTCTTAAATAAATATAGTGATTGCGACTCTATTACCTCACTTGGAAGGCAATTTGCAGTTTCCCACCACTCTTTGTGTGAAGATGCTTCATCCATCTTTGTATTTAATTGGAAAGGCTTTGCCTGGAGTTCAGTGGCCAAGCAGCCAGCCACTCCCATTTCCTTAGCTATACAAGCAGTTCCTCTCAGCCTCATTGTGAAGCATTTTTTCTTTGCAGCTGAAGTCTCTGTCGGTTTGTCATCTGAGCTGCTTGGGCCTCCCTGGCTGGCTGGGGCCTGCCCCTCCACTTTGCTACCCCTACTTGTCTCTGCTGGGCTTCTGTGTTTATTTTTCTGCTTCTGGTTTGTGTTTTGCTTTCAGTTGTGTGTGGTTCCTTCCTTTTTTGGGGGAGGGGGTATTTGTTTCTAAGCTCCTAGCATACTGCTACTCAGAGCTACTGTTGCTGCTTTCAGTTATCTACAACTGTAACCACTGCTGCTGTTTACTTTAATTACTATTGTACCCAGTGCTTGTCTTTTTACACTGTGCTCACCATGCTCAAACTACTGCAATGCAACTGCAATCATTATCTGTGTGTTTCAGATTAGCCATAGCTGCTCCATGTTGCATACTCAATTCTTTTCACCTGACACAGTTTACTCTGACCCTAACTGTGCTGATCATTCCTGCTCTCATTCTACTTGCAGCTTGTCTGCACTGCCTGGCTACACCTGCTTTCAAGCATTTTCTCCCTGTTTTATTACAGTTACAACTCTGAGGTCAACCAACTAAGCTCCTGCTGAGGCTGTTAATATAGCTTTGATATTAAAATTGCCTCGCCGCCAAAAAATCCTCAGAGTATTTGTCACCTTGATTTGGCTATTCATGTCTGGCTGGCTTGCCCCCAATTCAGTGCTGTTAATGCTAAACAGTATGTTATGCAGACCTCCTTGCAGGTCCACTTTTCACTACTACTACTTACTGACCTATGTGCAGGTCCACACTTGGTTACGCAACCGTTGCTCCTTGCTTATGTAAACCATTGCTTCATGCCTACTGCCGTCCCTCGGCTTCAGCCTCTGGGATTCTGCTGCACTCAATCTGCATTTGACCTTGCAAGGTCTCAGCACTCAATGCTCATTATGATCTCAGCACATGTGCTCATTCAGCTCACCAGCCTTTCAGCTCTCAATCAATTTCTGGGGCATGCCAGCCATTCTATTCTGGTGCAGGGTTCCTGCAGCTGATGGTCTCACTCTGCATTTAGTCTGCATCTTGAGAGTGTCCAACTTGGGGTGGGATCCTTCTCACCCGGCCCATAGCTGGGAATGTTCTCACCCCAGGCTTGGCTTTAGCTGCCTGCTACATGACAGCAGTTTCTGGTGTAGAATTTAAGACTTGCGGTGAAGGGTGGAAAAAGCTACCTCCTTTGGCTCTAGTGTTCCACTATGACAGTTAGCCATTGACTTTAGTGGTTTCCCTAGCGAGGCACCTTCACCACATTCACCCTACAAGTGCCTCTGGTTCACCTGGTTTGATTTAGGGCAGGAAGACCAGGTGAGTGCCTCAGCAGTTGTTGCTCTTCTCCTGCACCTTGGATGCACGTATAGTTGCAGAGTTTTCTCACAACCTTCCACGGTGTTCCCACTAGAGGGTTTGAGTGACAGCTGTCCTTCAAATTGGAATATTTTCCACCTCCCATTAATTGGGTTTTCCAAATTGCAGCTGCAGAGCTGTCACTAACTATACTATCCCAAGCCTGGAGGGAAGGTGACTTAGTCCTTGGATCTCAAGAGATTTCCTCCTCATAGGGTTTTTTTCTCTCTCCTTCATTGCCTCAGGTCATAACACTTAGTCAGCATAGTTGTTTCTCCTAGTTTCTTTAGGTAGGTTCCACTGTTGGATGGAGGTGGATGATGTCCTGCCGTCCCCTCTCTCCTTAGGGGATCCCCTAATCTCAATGCAAACCATCAGTATCATGCTATGCAAGTCTGGGCATTCATTATGTTATCAAACTGAGCATCTCATTGCATTATCAAACTGCCTATGCTTCTCCTCTACTATGTTGCAGTTACTGCTCCTGTGTCACAGTTACTGCTTGCTCATATGCTTCGTATTACCTCCTTTTTGGTTTTGGAGATTCCTAAGGTACTTTTAGTCATGGGAATTATCCCATGGCACCTCTAGGGGTGGAACCCTCTCCGTGGGTTCCTTGCCTTCATACCCCTACAGGGCGGTAATTCCTCTGGAATAGAGAGTGCGAATGGCCAAAACCAAACTAACACAGCTGCACAAGCATAACACTATACTGGCTGCATAGGTCAGTGAATTGGAAAGGCTTTGCCTGGAGTTCAGTGGCCAAGCAGCCAGCCAATCCCACTTCCTGAGCTATATAAGCAGTTCCTCTCAGCCTCATTGTGAAGCATTTTTTCTTTGCCCCACCATCCTCCCCTCCTCTTCAAGTGGCAGCACTCCCTCCTTAGGTGGATTCCTAAGGTATCTTTAGCCACAGAAATTGTCCCATGGCACTTCTAGGGGTAGAACCCTCTACGAGGGTTCCTTGCCTTCATACCCCTACAGGATGGAAATTCCTCTGTAATAGAGAAGGCGCATGGCTAAAATCAAACTTACACAGTTGCACAAGCATAAGACTCTACTGGCCGAGTAGGTCAGTGAATTTACTTTTTAAGTTTCTGTACTCATCATGTCCCAGTGGAGATGTCACATCCTATTCACAGTGGATCAGGACTACCCATTTGTCCAGCTGTGGAGGGACTGGACCATGAGGGAGGTATTGTGACTTGTACATAGAGCCAGGGATTGTGACAGGATTCAAAACCATTGAATCATCTGGTTTTGCAGGTCTGTGGTCCAACCACTGGTTTACACTGCTTCACCTAATGAGTCAAGATTTGAGATTTCAGTAAATCAGTAAGGCACTGGAGGAATGAATCCCAGTCAGTTGATTTACACAGGACCCAGGGGAGACAGATAGCCTAGCAATCTTGCTGGAGGAACACTGCAACACATGAGTCAGCAAAATTACACAGCCAGTGTAGTGTTTCTGGGGAGGGACAGAGGAAAGAATCCTTACACACATCCCAGCAATCTGCTACCTCTTAAAAATACAGCTTGTTGCATTTTTGTTCTCTTTCTGGCAGTTCTTCTGGCTTGAGAAGCCTTTATTTTAGCTTCCACCAGGGGCCAAGCAAGCACCTGGCTTTTTCCCACCCTCTTCCCCAGAGGAGGAAAGCAGTCCTATGGACAATACACACTCCTGTCACTGACTGGTCCTCTGACACCCTGGACTGGGCTCACTTCTGAACCTGGGCTGTCAGCATCACAAGCTGGATTGCTACAGGTACCTCTGTGCTGGATTCTTGGCTTACATTATATTTTAACCCAAAGCCAAATAGTGCAACAACAGGCTGGACCCATTACTATTTATATTATACAAACAAAGTTGATAAAGTCTTCTGACCCATTACTACATAATGGTTACATCATACATTAATGACCTCGGCTACGTTCCTGTCTGGACAGAAAGGACATATATTTCAAACAACTGTAGGTCTTGTGCTTACTATTGATGTCACTTCCCACAGGAACTAATAACCTTATCAGGTTAAAACAATTATTGGAAATTATTATTAATACTGAAACCTAGGCAAAAAATTACCCTCTCCCAAAATAATTTCATCTAAGTAAAATAGATAACATTTGAACAGAGTATAAATTACATTTCAATCATTAGCATGAACTCTAAAAATAGTAAATATACAGTAGGCATTAGACAATTATTAAATGTGAAAAAGACACCAATCTCCCATTTATAAGCCTGAAAACATCATGGCTGTTCTGCTTCTCAAACACATTACTAACCTATTGAGGTCAATGAGCACATAATGGGAGCAAGTAACTTTATTTTTTTATTCTTTGGTAACCAGGTAAGACCCACAAGGCACAAGTGGTGGTTTACAGGTGCAGCTGGGGAACACTGCAGAGATTAAATGACCTGGTCAGAGTCACACAGTATGCAAGTGGAGATTGTGGGAATCAAACACTGGTCTGCTGGATGTATCAAGCTCATTCACACCCAATTACTCTAACCTCTGGGCTATAATGCCAGCACATCCATATATGTCCAACAGCTCCTCCTCTCTCTCATCCACTACACAGATGTCAAGATCAGCTATAAATCTCTAGCAGTACCCCTTGCTGATTATAGCATACAACTACAGTGTTAACAATGCAATCCAGAGGTTCCTGTTCAATTTAACCCTTCACACCTGAATTAAATAGAAGTCAATGCAAAGTGAACTTCAAACATGCCTCTTTCTTAGGTGTGAGGGGTTAACCTGAAGGAATAGCTACCAGAGCCACGGCCCCTGCCCTACTACTTAGATTTATTTTTCATAGCTGCCAGGGCTCCTTTGATAGCTACCAGGGCTTAGCCTGGCAAACTCCAGCATAATTCCAAAAGTGGCCCAATGCCAACAGAAGAGTTTTCTTCACTATATTTTACTTGGACCTGTACAGACAACCTTGCACCTTCTCTTCTCAGGCTGGGGGTGTGTGATATCATATGACACAGTCATCCTCCTTGCCTCGGTTCATCCAGCTGGGTCCCAGAGCTCAACCTTTGAACTCAGATCACCAGCATGGGATCACAAAACATTATCCACTGGAGTAAAGGCTGCTACTACATCTAGCCTTTCGTAATAATTTTTTTTCATTTTAACCCCAAATTTTCAAAATAGTAATTTTATGACTCTTGCTTATAAACATGATGGCCCGGATATTCAAACTACGCCCAAAATGTGCTCAACAGCAGGAGCAAGCACAAACCAGTTGCGCATATGCTCAACAGGTGCAATATTCAAACATGGAGCAGAACAAATTGAGCAAGCAGCCAACATCTGAATATCGCACATACTGTGCCATAGCGCAACCAGGAAGGAGAAGCTGATCAGAAATGTTGCACTATAGCGCAACCAGGGCAGCCCAGCTGAGCAGTCCAGAGGTGCCATAGCGTAAGCAGAGCCCCCCCCCCAGAGCAATGGAACTGCACATCCAGGGAGGCAGGCTGGGGCCCACCACCAGCCATGCCACACATGGGCAGAGGAACACACTGCAGAACCAACAAGACACCTGCACACCCCAAGCACAGCATCACTGGGGGTGGGACGGATGATCTACTGGCCCATGGGGACAAGCCAACAAAGCACAGCAGAGCCATAACACCCCAGCACAACCACTGGCAGGCTGAGAGTGCCACACACAGGGGGGTTGACAACCACAGTGCACATCAGCCCCCCGTACACACAGCACACCCTGCACCGTGACCCCAAGACATCACCCATGTGCAGTGACTGGCACTGCAGGAAACCATGCATCCCTCCAGCACACGTCAACCCCGTGCAGCAGAGAAGCATACAAGCCAGACACACTCTGTGCACCCAGCAGTGGGTGGCAGCAGATGGCAAGAGCAACAGAAAGTCACTGCCATGCCGGAGATACCTCCCCATGCACACACACGTGCGCGCGCACACACACACACACCCAGGACCATACCACCCCAGATGGCATGTATACCCCTGCAACTGAGCAACCATAGCCAGCTGCAAATCAGAGACCAACACAGTATTCATATCAAAATATAAATGTATTCTCAAAGAGTAAAGTACAAAACAGTAAACCAGAACTATTTACAAGAGGGGAGGATGGGTACAAGGAAGGGGTGGGCAAGGGGTAGGGATGAACAACTTGGAGAGGGAAGGCAGGGTGGTAGGGATGGGTGAAGTGGGAAGGGTAATGTGGCCTAAGGCCCAGCAGGCTGGTCGTCCTGTGCCCGGTGCCGCTGCTCTCTGCGATGCCTCCTCCACAGGCCATGTCTCCGGATGTCATTCAGGATGGCCTGGTTATCTAGGGACACTTGTGTTAGGCCACGTATGTCCCGATGGATCCTCCTGAGAACTGTGAGGCCTAGGAAAATGGGAACACAGTCAATGGCTGTAACTGACCACAACCCTGAACACCACCCAACCTGCAAACCATATAGCCCAATGTCTGCCCTGTGATGGCATGCCCCACCCACAGTGAACATGCACATGGCCATCACAAACAGGCGGCACCAGCTATGTGCACCACTGCACACACACACTGCCCATGTCCATCACAGCACAAACAAGGCTGTCAAGTGATGTGGCAATGTGGAAGATGCCAGTTACACAGCTATGTGCCCAGTGCATGCATGGACCACCAGTGATGCATACACAGATGTGCTGTGATACTGGACAGTGATGCATGTCACCTGTGTCGTGCTATACACATAGATACATAGACAGTGTCGGCAGATAAGGGCCTATGGCCCACCCAGTCTGCCCATTTGAGCTTGTAAGTTCACTTTGTTTTCCTATAAGTCTGTTGCACCTTACCCTGACCTCCAGAATTCCTTTATGTCTATCCCATGCATTCTTAAATCCGTGATTGTTTCAGCCCCACCACTTCCTCTGGCAGGATGTTCCACTTGTCCACCACCCATTCTGTGAAGAAATTCTTCTCATGTTTCCTCTGAATCGTCCTCCCTCCAACTTCATCCCATGCCCTCTAGTCCTGGAACATCTTTTTTGCTTAAAAATAGTGTTTTCCTGCACCCTGTTCCTCCCTGTAAGATACTTGTATGTCTCTATCATATCCCCTCTCTCCCTCCTCTCTTCCAGGGAGTACATGTTCAGTTCCTTCAACCTGTCTTCATAGGACTTGTGATGCAATCCATGCACCATCTTTGTTGCCCTCCTCTGAACCTTCTCTACCCAGTCTACGTCCTTACATAGGTATGGTCTCCAGAACTGTACACTGTACTCCAGGTGGGACCTCACTAGTGTCTTGTATAGTGGAATTATGACCTCCCTTTCCTGCAGATGGTTGTATGTAGCTGGCTGGTGGTCTTGCCCCCCAGCATGCAATAGCATCCATGAAGTAATGATACTCACACCCTCACAGCTGGGTCTGCCGCTGCTGTTGCTGCTGCTGCTGCTGCTGGGCGAACACCCACCGCACTGGGGCCTGGCACGGCCCTCCTCACCCCTGCCTGCATCCTCACATCCCAGCCTGTGGGAGACATATGTTGAGACAAACATCAGTGTGACTCAAAGCAGACCGCCCCTGCCCCAGTGAGAGTGCCTGCCCACACAGCCAGACCCATGCATCTTACACCTGCACACACTGACACAGCCAACCATGGCAGAGCCATCACCATGCACAGCCACCAAACACACCTCACACCCCTACAGAGAATACAGGTGCATAGATGGTACACCCACCTGGCCTAGGCACCATGCCCCTGCTGGCACATGACTGCAGCTGATCCAGAAGATCAGGATCCCTCCCGCGGAGGTCACTGCACCAGTGCCAGCACTGCTCAGCTGACCGGCACCGTCCAGTGACCCCCACCAGGTCAGTGGCCACTTGCTGCCACACCTGTGTCCTGGCAATGATGAGGGTCACCTCACCATAAAGTGCCCCACAGTGGGGCTCCACTAGGGCCACCAAGTTGGCCACTTCTACAGGGCTCCACTGCACTGCTCTTCCTGCGAGCCATGGTACCAACTTTACAGCAGGCAATGGCACCCGCTCTGCGCCACTCCACGTGGAGATGTTGCGCATAGACCACCACAGGTTCCAATCGCTGTTTGAACAGCGCCGTCTTCACATAGACATAGCGCTGTCACCAGACAGCGCAATAGGGTCGTACACATGGCAGCCGAACAGGGCCAGGGTGCAAAGGTCGGACACCAGGTCATGGGCAATGACGCAAGGCCATGCACAGTGCCATCTGATGTATATGCATCCTGCGCGACCGACCAACTGCGTACCAGTGCCACAGTGGACTATTGCACAGTAGTGCCACAGCGCCATATAGTGCCCAGTGCTGTAGCGCCACTGGCACAATGGTGGCCAGGGCCTGAATTGCCAATCACGCACAGCACGTCAGCAGCACGGCAGATGCCTGTGTAAGCTATCTGGGCATGCACAATGCAGTGTACCACACAGTCACAGATCTGCGCCATTGGCTCAGCCAACTCAACCATATTGCGCAAAGCGCAAATTCGTGATATTCAGCTGACACATGGAAATCATCTGATCAGCCATTCAAAGGTTCAGTGGCGCGATTTGCATGTCATTATAGTTGCTCCACTCCTAATTTGCATGCATTGCACTATAAATGTGCGACATTGGGCTGCGCTGGCCAGATTCGGTTACTGCAGGTGAGAGGTGAGTTGCATGCTGTGTGATGTTCTGGACAAAGGTCATGGGAAAATGCTGTAGACTGCACAGTGACAGGTGTCCACTTCCCCCCATACAGATCGCCATGACTGAGCAGAGCCAAGGTGAGGGTGAGGATGGTGGGCGTAGGAGGAGGCCCAACTTTACCCCAGCAGAGACAGAGGCCCTCTTCCAGGCCTACCTGGATGAGGAGCCAGTACTGAGTGGATGGAGGGGCACCCCTCAGTCCCATGCGGCTGCATGGGAGGGGTAGCTCTGGCTGTTAACTTGCACGGAAGCCACCAGTGCTCCATGCAGGAATGCAAGAAGAAGATGGGGACAGACCGCAGGAGGTTGAAGGAGAAGGTGGCACCCTTCAGGGCGGCACGTGCTGGCACTGGCGGGGGCCAGCCAGTGGTGTTGGAGCTGACCCCGGCTGAGGAGACACTGGTTGCATCAATGCAGTGGAGCGCTATTGGAGGCATACCAGGAGGTGGATTCCAGACAGGTGGAAGCCCATCACTGCATGGTATGACATGGTGGTGGTGTTGGGGGGGGGGGGAAGGTTGTTCACATGCACTCACATGTACTCTCTTTCTGTTACAGATCCTGTTCATCTTCAGGAGACGGTGGTGGTGGGTCCAGGCAGTGATGATGACCTGCTGGACATGGAGGAGGGTCCATCCATCTCTGTCACCAGCCAGTAGGCACTGCAGCAGCATGCACGCTGGGCCGCCAACTCTGGTGTTGGTGATTCGGGTGCGGGGGGTGCACAGCCTGTGTCTCAGCAGTCTGGCATGCAAGCATGCCAGCACGCTGTGACTATGGCTGTAGACGTACCCTGCACCATTGATGATGCAAGGACTGCAATGGGCAGTGATAGGTGTGTGTCCCATGATGGACACACAGCAGGCCAGCATGTGCCCCTGGGCCTTTCTGGTTCCAACTTGTGTACCAGCATGCTGGCACAGTCCCAGGCTGTGCCTGTCAGCACTGGTGGGGCAGCATCAGTGGCTGTGCAGGTGTCTGGCACTGTTGCTGCCACAGCGGTGGAACGAGTGGACCCTGGGGCACAGCGGTTGGAGGGGCAGCAGCAGCAGTCACCCACCAGGTCTGAGAGTACAGTGTCAAGTGGTGGCACATGTCCACCGCCCTTTGATCCACCCATTCCTGGTCCTGGTGAACAGTGCCCACCCTCAAGGGGTGTTGTGCATCAGGACCTTCCACACCCTGGGGGACAGGATGCCGTTGAGGCACAGTACCCATTGGATGAGCACACCCGCCTGCTGCAGGAATCAGTACAGCTGCAGAGGCGGGTTGCAATGTCCGTGGAGGCACTGTCTGTGGCTGTGGAGTGGCACAGCAGGGAGTGTGCTCTGGACCGTGCAGAGCTGGTTCATATGTGGACGGATGTGACCGCCGCCATTGACAGGCTGACCCAGGCAGTGGTCTCTGTCGGGACGATTGGCACACAGTCAGGTGCCCTGTACTGCACACCCCACAGTTCACTCTCCACTCCCCGCTCCCGGGCGCCGGGACACCAGGCCTGTCGATGCCGGGTTCTGCTGTGGCCATCCCGAGCACCCTGGTGCAGGTTTGTTTGGCATGCTGCAGACCCTGTGCGGGCAAGGTCGCGTTCGTGCAGTGGGACCCCTGGTGGTCCAACAGTGCCACCCCATGTGGCCCCTGCTCAGTCTGCCAGTGCTGTTGGGTCATGGCGGGGCTGCCCACACATCTGCGGTGGCCATGGGACAGTGCTACATGACTGACCTGTCTCCCAGTGTGGGCCCTGTCTGGTGCTCCCCTGTGTGCAATGTGTGTCATGGTGGGCAGTACACTGCTGGGTGCTCTGCTCACCATGCCGACACACAGACCACCTGCACACCCTCCCAACTGCTGTCCACAGGTGCATGTGCATGATGATGCCTGCATTGTACTGTACACCAAGGTGCAAGGCTGCCCAGCATCTGACACACGTACTTGGACAGTACAGGTGGTGGGGGTGGTCGGTGGTGCTGTGTGTTAGCAATGTCGGTTCTGCTGTGCTGTGCATCTGCCCATGTATGCTCTGTGCCTGGTGTGTGTGTGTGTCCATATGAGTGCTCACCCTCCCTGATGGTGTGTTTGTATGCCTGGACCCTTCCACTCCCTGGCGCTATGCACCCCTGGTGTGTTACCCTGTGTGCCTGTGGTTTGCGCATGGACAGTGTTGGTTGCCCATGTCCCCTTGACTTACCTGTGTTCTGCATAGTGCTCCTCTGTGATGGTGTCCCGGTGCAGCTGGGCCTGCCGGATCAGTAGGGGGTCCCACCGTCCTAGGGGGGGCTGCTCATCATCATCAACACCGGCACCACTGGCGTCCCCATCGCTGTCCCCCTCTTCAACCTGTACGGCTATCCCATAGTCTTTGGCCATGTTGTGCAGGATGCAACAGGCCAGGAATATCCCACAGGCCTTTTGGGGGCTGTACTGTAGGGCACCGCCGGAGGTGTCTAGGCATTGGAAGTGTGCCTTGAGCATCCCAAACACCCACTCTATGATGTTGCATGTGGAAACATGTGCCTCATTATAGCGTTACTGCGATGGGGTCATGGGGCGCCAGTATGGTGTGAGCAGCCAGGGATGGAGTGGGTATCCGCTGTCACCTGTGTGGAGATAGTAGAGATCAGTCTCATGTTCAGGTCCATATTGCCTATATCCCTGTGTGGCACTACCATGGCACCTGTGGCATTCCCACCCTTGCCTCGAGTTTGCATTCCATACATGTGTACTCACCCACTAGATGTCCTGTGGAGATGTCCCCACTCTTGAATTAATGGCACAGTGTGGACTGATACCATATGAAGGCATCATGTGCTCTGCCAGGGTGTGTGGCACAGACATTGATTATGCGCCCAGTGGCATCACACACCACCTGGCAGTTGACACTGGAGAAACTCTTTCTGTACCTATATGCAACCCCATCGGGGCCAGGTGGCATGCGAATGGCCACATGGGTGCAGTCTATGGCCCCTAGCATGCCAGGCATACGTGCTACCCTGTGGAACTCCTGCATGTTTGCTGTACACTCTGCCGCGGTGCTGGGGAAATGGATGTACTCCGCAGCATGTGGCAGCAGTGTGCTGAGGAATTGGGTGAGGATGCATGACGTGGCTGACTGTGTGATGCCTGTGGTGTCCCCTGTTGGCCTCTGGAAGGTGTCCATGGTGAGAAGGCACATGCAGGCTGTCACCTTGGTCTCCACCGACAGAGCGTGACTCTGTCGTGAGGGTGCCTGCATCACATCACTGCACAGCTCACAGAGCTGTCTCAGTATTGCCCTGTTCAGGCGGTACCAGCCCATGATCTCTACATCTGTGTACAGCTCAAAGCTGATGCGGGCACGGTACTGCCTGTTGGGGGCATACCGCTGACGGGCCCTTCCACGGCCATGTCCCCCTGCAGCATGCATTCTCACGCCCCTCATTACAGCTTCCATGTGGAAGCTGGCACTGTCCATCTCCCTGGCTTCTGACCCCCCTGGCTGGTGTTGCTGTGTTACCCCCGCTGTCCTCACTGCTACTTCCACTGCACTGGGCACCCCCCGCTGGCCTCTACAGCCTATGGCCCACTCTTGCCTTGCCTGCCCTAGCCTGTCTGTGTCTGTCTGTCTGTGTGTCTCTCTCTCTCTCCCCCACTTGGCAGCCTTGTAGCGTTCTTGCACTGCTTCCTTGAGCCTTTTTATTTTGGCTCATTTCCGCTTAGTGCGCACTCGCTGTGCCGCTATTGGCCATTGCACAAGTCTTTGAATATCGACGGCGCCTCTTTATGCATGGATCCACCCTTCGCTGGCGCATGCCTTCATTTTCATTGCGCTGTTGCTCAGCATGTTTTCCGTGGCGCAACTGCCTCCTTCTGAATATCGCAAATGGTGCATTTTTGGACTTGCGCATGCGCAACCCTGTTGCGCATGGCGCAACCCTTTTGAATATCCAGGCCGATATGTATAATTTATAGAATGCAGGCTGAAATTTCATTTCACACCACAAGTGTTAAAACATGTCATGTCTTGAATCTGAAAAACAATACCTATCACGTTTATGAGGTCGTTAGAAAAAATGGCTATGCAGAAAGTTTAGAGCCAAAACATTGAAAATTAGCAAAGTTATGGGTGAACATTGAAATATTTCAATGTTGTCTCATAACTTGGTAATTTTACCATAATTTTACACTAAATTTTCAACACAGCCTTCTTAGGACCCCCACCTCATTAATTCGATAGGTCAGAATTTTCAAATCCTGCCTGGAAGGTAATTTTGCACAGCCAATGTGAAATCATCTTTCAGAACGCATTTGAAAAGTTTCACCACCTTGTTCATCAGGTGGGATCCCAAAAAGTCCATGTTGAAAATCTGGTGTAAAATTATAAAAGGTTGACAAAGTTATGAGTAAAATGTAAAATCTCATTGAAATACACTTAAGTGTAATTACCTTACTTTCTCATAACACAGTTACTGGTTCCATTAGCAAGATGGACAGTGTAACTATGCCATGGGACATTTTCAGGTGAGTAACAGTGTGTGGTGGGGTGGGGTGGGATGGTTGATGCTGATTTGGGGGGTCAGAGTGTTGTTGGTGGGGGTCCTGAGACTCAGATCACCAATCTACTTTTTTTTGTACAGGTTAAGGAAAAAAGATCAATGAAAGATGTTTTTCTTAAGTTCTGGGGAACCAAGCCAACACTGGGGATTGGGTACCCCAGTGTCGGGATGGCGTTTGACAGCACCAGGGGTGGGCACCCTGGTGCCATCAGCTGTATATTGGGAAAGATGGGTGGATGATCTGAAGGGGAATGGGCAAGAGGTGAAGTGGTACTGAGGTGGGCACCCCAGTCCACTAATTATTTATCAATATGAAAAATGAAGCACAACAAGGAGGGCTGGCTGAGCTCAGAGGGGAGGGAATAAACAGGAGACAGCTAGAGAGATACAGACTGATAGATGAGAGTAAGAGAGAGAGAGAGAGCTTGTGATTGCCACCGCCTGCTCACTGTTACAAATGAAGCAAGCAGCATGACTCCAGCTCCAGCTTCAGAATTGAAGAAAGTCCTGCTGTTCTCATACTGAGAATGCAGGTGAATGGCTGTTTCAAATTCTGACCATGGGATGTTTTCATACTTGTGGTGCAATACTTCTTTACATAACACATGCCATGTTTATAAGGGGAGTAACAAAATGACTATATTGAAAATTTTGGGTCAAAATTAAAAATAAATAAAGGCTGTAGGGAGAGCCAGTGGCATGCTGGGGAGCGTAGGCAGAGGTATCACTAGCAAAAGGCGGGAGGTGGTGATGTAATCGTACAAAACGTAGTGAGGCCTCACCTAGAGTACTTTGAACAATTATGGAAGCTGCACCTTTGTAAGGACATTGACAGGGTGGAGGTGGTTCAGAGAAGGGTGACTAAGATGGTAGATGGCTTGCACCAGAAAACATAGGAGGAAAGACTAAAGGACCTCAATATGTACTTGGTGGAGGAGATGAGGGATTGGGGGACATGACAGAAACATTTAAGTACCTTAAGGACATTAACAAGGTGCAGGGAGGAGACATCTTCCAATATAAGAGATGTACAAGAATGAGGGAGCATGATATGAAATTGTAAGGTGGCAAGCTGAAGGGAAATGTGAGGAAGTTTTTCTTCACAGAGAGGGTGGTGGACACATGGAATAGACTGCCACAGGAGGTGATGGATGAGAGCACAGTGGAGGGTTTTAAACATGCATGGGACAGGCATAAGGGTAACTTACAGGTGGGAAGGAGGGGTGAAAAGCCATTGACCAGGTAGGGTCAGAGGCCGCTAACTAGTGTAGGACTTTCAGGCAGACTGGATAGGCCTGGCAGTCCTTATCTGCTGACAATTTCTATTTCTGTTTATTTCTAATAACAAATGTGTGTAGTACCAGCCTTTACCCCAGTGGGTAATGCTTTGTGATCCTGGCATATGAGTTGAGTTCAGGGGCAAGCTCAGTAAGCCAGTTGGATGGCTAGAGGCTGGGAGCACAATGCTGTCATGTGGCACCTTCCCTCTTACCTGGGAAAGGAAGATAGAGGGTTATCTACACAGACACAAGTACTGAAGAGAAATATTTTGTCATAGGACCCTGTGCCTCTGTAACCATAGCTCCAGAGAGCCCTGAAATTCCTTGCCTCATGGATGTGCAGGGCCAGGAGGGCCCTGCATGCCTGCAGGTTGATGGACTGGACTTGAATGAGGATACAATTCCACTATCTCAAAAAGAAAGGAAATTCTATGCAAAAAACTGTTCATGCACCAGTAATGTTTTAAACTCAAAGCCGCAAAAGTATGGCAATGTAAAATTAGGGTTTTCAACCCAAACTCCCTATCCCCATCAAACAGCAAAAGGACAAGACCACACAAGCAACCACAGGCAGTCATCATTATGTGAGACAAACAACATACGACTGTTTCCAGATGAAGCAAATGCAGTAGCACTTATGTGCTACCTTCGGGAATTTGTATCTGTAGCTGCATGAGCTCAGGTCCCACAGGGGCCTATGCTTATGAAGCCACACCTGTATATGTATGTTGTACAGTGTGCATGAGCACATGTGGCTGCAGAAGAGCAGGCTACATGGGGGCCTATGCTTCTGCAACCAGAATGCCCCAAGAGAGCTGCACCTGCAAGTCAGAGGTACTCACGCATGCTGTATGAGGTACCTCACTTCATAACATGATCTGGTAGTGCACGATTTTCACAGCTGCATAACTGAAAAAACACTTCCCCCCCTGAAAATGTTCTAGATCTACTGCTGAAACCATGATAACCACATTGCAACAGTACTTCCATATGTGTAACTGCAGGCCATACAGCAGCCTGCCCTTCTGGAGCCATAAGTTGATGTGTATGTCTTATGCCTGTAATTAAAGAGGCATGGGACCCGCAGCAGCCTGTACTTCTAAAGACAAAAGTACTGTAGCAATTTTGGTATCATGGATTTTGTGGAACCTGTGCTTCTACAGCCAGAACTTGGTGTGTATGTCTTATACCCGTGGCACAGGCCTATCAAATGTGTATATATCTTACAGTTTCCATGAGTACCTGAAGATACAAAAGTGCTGGCCCCTGGGGCCAGCATTTCTGCAGAAAAAACACTCTTGTAAGTTGAATATCGTGGGTTTGTATGTGGCTGCAGGGGCCAATGCTTCTGTGCACAGAAGAAGTGTTATAATTTGAGTATCGATGACTTCCATCTGCAGCAAAAAGTAAGTGTGTACAGTATGTCTTGCAGTGTACAGACCACATATACAAATCCATGAAGGTAGCACATCAGTGCTGTTGCATTTATGTCATCTGTAAACAGTTGCATGTTGTTTGTCTTACCTGATGATGGCAAGGAAGGAGAAGAATCTGGCACAAGAGTGCTGGACTTCAGGAGGGCTGACTTTGGGAGGATTGGGGAAGTGGTAAAAGGGTACCTGGCCAGAATTCAATCTAGTATGGATACTAACCAGAGATGGGAGCTCATAAAGTTGGGGATAGTGGAGGCAACCAAAACCTGCTGCAAAGCCCAGAGCAAAAAGGCTAGGTCTAAGAAACCAAGCTGGTTGAGCAAGGAGGTCATGGAAAACGTAAGGAGGAAAAGAGCTGCCTTTAGGAAATACAAGAAAACAGGGAGGGGGGAGGACAGAGAGGAGTACTTGACAGAATCGAAGGAGGTGACAAGGGCAGTAAGGGGAGCCAAAGCATCTATGGAACTCAGGCTGGCACAAGGCATTAAGAAGGGGGAGAAGGACTTCTTTAAGTACATCAGGGAGAAAAGGAGCTGTAAGGACCACATAGTAAGGATTAGGAAGGAGGGGGGTTGGGTGGAAGCAGGCTACGATAAGGTGGAAGCACTAAATGAGTACTTCTGCTCAGTATTTACTAAAGAGAAGAGGGGGTGACACCCAAGATGGGAGAAATGGCAGACACAGGGGGGGAAGTGGTGACAGATGGGGAAATCATGGAGGGCAGAGTTTGAGAGGGTTTGAAGGCACTGAGGGTGGACAAGGCACCAGGCCCAGATGGCATCCACCCAGGGTACTGAAGGAGTGGCAGAGGTCCTTGCAGGACCTTGGCAGACCTATTTAATGCCTCACTACATTGGGTGTGTACCTCAGGACTGGAGGATGGCTCATGTGGTGCCCCTCCACAAGAGTGGCCCCAAGGATGAACCGGGAACTACAGACCAGTGAGCCTCACATCCATCGTGGGTAAGCTAATGGAGACTATCTTGAAGGAGAGGCTGGTGGCCTCTTAGAGGCCAAAGGACTACAGGACAGCAGACAGCATGGCTTCACACGTGGCCGATCCTGCCAAACCAACCTGGTCGAGTTCTATGACTGGGTAACTAGGGCAGCTGGACAGGGGACATGCAGTGGATGTCCTGTATCTGGACTTCAGTAAGGCATCTCACTCAGTGCCACATAGAAGGCTGGGAAGGAAGTTAGGGCACAGGGCAGGTGCAATGCTGCTGAGATGGATAGGAAACTGGCTGCAGGGAAGGCAACAGAGGGTGGTGGTGGGCAGGGAGCTCTCACACCCAAGGGCAGTGATGAGCGGTGTCCCACAGGGCTCGGTGTTGGGACCAGTGTTGTTTGGGATATTCATTGCAGACATATCATGGGACATCAAGAGCAAGATCAGTCTGTTTGCTGATGATACCAAGGTTGGCGCGGTGGTGGATGACCTAGGGGGATGGCAGGGGTTGTAGGATGATCTGGCAAAGCTTGAAACCTGGTCAGACACCTGGCAACTGGCTTTAATGCCAAAAGTGCAAGGTGATGCATTTTGGGATGAAGAACCCAAGGAGGACTTACCAGCTAGGGGAGTGCAGCTAGCCCAGACAGAGGAGGAGAAGGATCTGGGTGTGCTCATCACAGGGTCAATGAACAACTCAGCACAGTGTGGAAGGCAGCTGCAAAGGCCAACAAAATGCTGGGTTGTATTGCAAGGGTATATCCTCGAGGAGGGAGGAGGTGATTCTGCCACTGTATAGGTCATTAGTTAGACCACACCTGAGTACCTGGCGCGTTCCTGGGTCCGTATCTGAAGAGGGACATTGTTACTGGGAGGGGAGTGCAGCAGGGAGACAAAGATGATCAAGGGGCTGGGGACTTATCATATGAGAGGAGGTTGAAGGAGTTGAACATGTACTCACTGGAGGAGAGGAGAGACAGGGGGGACATGATTGAAACCTTTAAATACATGAAAGGAATAAACAAGACAGGTACAGAGAGACTGTTCAAAGTAAGGGAGGGGAGGGCCACCAGGGGCTGGAGCAAGGAAGGTTCAGGAGGGAGATGAGGAGACACTTTTTTACAGAGAGGGTGGTGGCTGGGTGGAATGCGTTACCTGCAGAAGTGGTATGCAGTAGAACAGTGGACTGCTTCAAACAAGGATGGGACAGGACAAGGGGGAGGGTTAATGAAGGGGAATGGTGGAAGGGAGGGGCAGCTGCAGAATAAGGGGTGCTAGCTGCACATTCGAGCAGACTTGATAGACCTCTAGGCCTTTATCTGCTGGCAAATTTCGTATGTTCGTATGGCTATCTGTGGTTGATTGTGTGTTCTTGCCCTTATGTTGCTAGGTGGATGGGGTGGGAAGTGAGGATTGGAAATCCTAAAGCCATATTTCTATACCTGTGACATTGAGTTAAACCCTAACTGGTTCATTAATGCAGCTGTTTGCAAAGAATAATAGTGGCACAGTAGAGCCACTATAGTTAGAATTGACTAGACATTTCTGTGTTAAACCCCAAACTCTGAACTTTAGTAGTATCACAGCAGTTCAACAGATTTGCACAAAATCTTGCATGTGCATATTTTGGGGCAAGATCTCTTAACATGCCAATTTTATTTCTGGTCAGATATGCAGATTCTGAAATCTGGATAGCAAAAAAAAGTGAAAAAGAAAATATTTTTTTGTCATTACCTATCACCCAGATGGTTTGGAATTTTGTTCTGAAATTTTCAAGGTAGAAAGGGCTTGGGCAATAGCTGGTGTGGTGAAAAAATATTAATCCATTCCAAAGTTATAAGAATTTGAAATTTCAGTTCAGAGGAATCTCAGTGCAGTTTTTTGGATAGCTGTTTAGAATGGAAAAAGAATTTGGACCATAAGAAAAAAGATCCTTTTATGTATGGAGGTATTTTTTTTTTTCATATGGGCACCAAGTTTTTGGAAAACCAATAATAATCAAATCCTATAGCGACACCAACACATGTGTCTTGTTAACTGGGAACCTGTTAGATGGATTCTGGAGTTACTTTTTGGAAAAATGATCCTGAAATGTGTTTTGTATCCATTTTTAAATCTTTTTTCATGACTTGATTTTCTTTTTTCCTATGGCCATAGGAAAAAGGAATTTGGCCATATGAAAAAGGATCCCCTCATACGAGGAAAGAATTTGGACTTAGGTTTGTTTCAGATTTTTTTTTCATATGAAGGCATAATTTTTCATATGAATGAAACACCCTCATGGAAAAGGATCCCTTCAAATGAAAAAATGATCTGAAAAAAAAAACTAAGTCCAAACTTTTTTGTATGAGAGGATTCTTCTTTGTGTGAATGACACAACCTCACAAAAAAGGATCCTTTCATACAAAAAAAAAAGAATTTGGACTTAGAATTTTTTTCAGATTTTTTTCATATGAAGGGTCTTTTTTCATGAGGTTGTCTTGTTCATACGGAAAAGGATCCCATCATATGAAAAAATAATTTGGACATGTATTTTTCCATATTTCAACTTCAAAAATATTTGCACTTAAGGGACAATCTGTATATCAAAACAAAGGTATTAATGAGTACTACAAGCATAACACATACCCCCCCCCAAAAAAATATATAGGGACCATATAAAAAAAAATATTGTAAAAACTAATCAAAATTCCCATAGGATAACATTGGAAGTTTCAGAAGCTGTACAATCAAGCAAATAAATTGCATTTTGGGAGAAATGGAATTGAAGGGACCTCTGAGCCCTGCACTTCCAAAGCAACATGGATGTATGCATCTATGGAGAGATGGAAATGTCCATGCAGGGCCCAAAGGGACCCATGTGAATGTGGATACAATTATACTGTCTCAAAAAGTAAGGAAATTATTTGCAAAAAACTCTGTTAATGCACCAGTTAGGGTTCAATTTAAAGTAACAAAGTAGGAAAATGTGGTGTTAGGGTTCCATACCCTAACATGCTACTCCTATCCTGCAGGCAGCAAAAGGAAAAACAATCTTGGTTTTATATCTCCTGAGTCTTCAATAATCAAGCATGGGGTGTTCCTTGGGGATCTCATCCCCAACACTCACCCCATTCCATCAATAAAGAAGCTGAGATGTGCAGACTATACGAGAATGGGGTAAGCCTTAGGTTTGGCAATCTGAACAATAACTGGTGCATTAACAAAAAGTGTTTTGAAAAAGATACATAGATAGATAGATAGATAGATAGATAGATAGATAGATAGATATAGATATAGATATAGATATAGATATAGATATAGATATAGAAATAGATATAGATATAGATATAGATGTATCTCAATCAAACCTCT
Organism: Neoceratodus forsteri; assembly: GCA_016271365.2. Taxonomy (NCBI): domain Eukaryota; kingdom Metazoa; phylum Chordata; order Ceratodontiformes; family Ceratodontidae; genus Neoceratodus; species Neoceratodus forsteri. The sequence goes on along the minus strand of CM057450.1, from coordinate 1,460,165,027 downwards.
GGCTTTACTTTATAAGAGATTGCTGCTGAAATGGCCAAAACCATGATTCATTTTATTCCCAGTAAAACATAAAAGCATATGGTGTTACATCTCTGTGAAGTCACAAGAAACACAGGTAAAAATATTTACTAGACGACAGCAAAGTGAGACAGAAACTATTATTAAATCTAAATAAGTACTTAACCATTAGCTTTCTACAAAGAATATCATGTAAATTCCCACTTTGATTAAAAACAGACACCTCACGATGGTCCCTTAAACAAAGCAGCAAAACAAAACAAAACAAAAAATATTTTCTGGCATATAGTAATTCTTAGCTAAGGACCTTTGTGCCCAAAACTGCATAGTTTTGATTTGTTGTTAAATTATACTCTCTTCTCTACGATGATGACAAACTAGAGAAATTGAACAACAAGAAAGAAAACAAGCATTTGTCAATGCCGAATGTTTTCTTGCTGGCATTAGCAGTGGAAGTGCAGGAGTTAGACAGAAGCAGAATAGGAATGGCAAAGATGTATTGAACTGACACCAACTCCACCCCCACCCTGCAGAGATGGACAGGCATTGGGGTATGCCTTTGGGTCATCACCCACAACAGTCACGACATTTCACCTCACCCTACCTTGCAGACACTGACAGGTGTCAAGGTGTGCCTTGGGGTGCTCAGCCTTTACACTTACTTCATTCCATAAAGAAATATGCTGAAATGGGTGCAGTATAGGAGAATGGTGTAAACTCTGGGGCCAAAGTGCACCTCGATGCCTGTCACTGGGTGTAGGTTGGGGGTGGATGTGGAATGGTATGAGCATTACTGTTGACAATCCCAAGTCACACCCCTGACACCTGTCAGTCCCTAAAAGGTAGGGCGGATGCCTGTCAGACCCTATAGGATAGGGCGTTATGGTCAGAAACCCTAAGGCCCTGGGCATGTCTTGGTATTTTTACTCTAAGTTTTCAACATGGGCTTTTTGTGACCCCACCGCATGAACAGTGACACTATCAGTTTGTTAGCAGAAAGGTGATTTTGCACAGTGACTGCACCATTTCCAACATGATGTGAAAAATGACAGCTGTACTGTTCATGAGGAGGTGTAAAAAAATGGTAATATTGAAAATCTGAAATGAAAATATAAAAAAACAGGTGAAGTCATAAGCATGCATAGAAACTGCACAATGCACACCCGTAATGCAATTATTTGGGGGATTTTTTGCACCATATTTTTAATATAGGCATTTTGGGACCTCTGCTCATGAACAGCATTACTGTGATTTTCTTAATCTGTCCCGAACACTGATTTCCCACAGCGACTACGCGCTCTTCTTTGCTGGAAGTGTGAAAACACATTTCGGCCAGGATGTGAAAAATGACAGCTATACTGTTCATAAGGATGTGTGTAAAAATGCCAATGTTGAAAATCTGGAGTGAAAATATTACAAATCTGTGGAGTTACAAGGGTGCATAGAAACTGCGCAATGCACGCTCATAACACAGTCATTTTATGGACATTTGTGACCAAATTTTCAACACAGGCATTTTAGGACCTCTGCTCATGAACAGTGTCACTGTGATTTTCTTAATCTGTCCCGAATACTGATTTTCAACACTGGCCACACTATTCTGCGGCAGAAGTGTGAAAACACATTTCAGCCAGGATGTGAAAAATGGCAGCTGTACTGTTCATAAGGAAGTGTGAAAAAATGGCAATGTTGAAAATCTGGAGTGAAAATATTACAAATTCATGAATGTGTGAGTGTGTGTGGAAATTGTGCAAACGCATGTTCATAACACAGTCATTTTTGGGAAATTTGTTCACCAAATTTGCAACATAGGCTTTTTGAGAGCCCACCTTATGAACAGTGACACTGTCATTTAATTAACTGGTCCCAAAAGGTAATTCTGTGCAGTGACCGTGAAATCACCTTTTGGGACTGAATAACCAAATGACAGTCACTAAATACATGATATGGAGTCCCAAGAACCCCGTGTTGAAAATTTGGTGCAAAAATTCAAAACAATTATTGAAATATGCACCAAAGTTGAAAGAACTCTATTTATGCCATTATATAGCTTACCGGCACTTCTTCATTTCGCAGTCGGCTTTGAAGAGTGCAGACATGTTCCCAGTCAACCAAAGATCATTACACCGGCCTCTGGACATACGTATGGGGTGAAGGTGGTGTGGGAAGGTGGGGTATGCAGAGGATGGGTGCGGGTTGGGGGGGCAAGAGAGTCAACAAGTGACGGTTTTCTTTTCTTACAGGATTTTTTTATTTTACATAGATGACATGGGACTTTTGCCATGCTGGGGTGGGCTCCCAGCGTGGAACCTGGAAGTTTTGGGGGGGCAGTGGAGCCAACAGAGGATTGGGCACCCCCATTGGGCAAACAGTGTTGGGGGGAACCATGAGGACACAGAACTTATGCCACGCTATGGTGGGCTCGCAGCATGGCATCTTGGAAATTTTTTTTTTTGGTGTGGCCACTGGAGCCGATGGGGATTGGGCATCTCCATTGGACATACATTGTGCTTGGGAGGGAGTGAAGGAGTGTGCATGAGCCGAGGGGGATTGGGCACCCCCTCAGCACACAACAAATGGGGGCAGGGCATGCATACAACCACCGTTACAATCAGTGGTGGTGATGTGTGGGTTAATTTACATACTGCTGATGGTGCGGCAGTATGCTAATTGCCTACATGTTACCACTACTGATTGTAGCTGTCATTTGCTTTCAACTGTATGCCACTGCCTCTGTCACAGACAGCTGGGACATTCATTGGTGTGGTGGGGCAGTGCCTGCCAAAACCCTCAGGGCATTAGAAGTGGGGGTGCTACACCTAAGAAAACTCGTATGGTGGCACCATGTTTCTTGCACATTCATGCAAGCAAATATAAAAACTGAAGTGGGGTAATTCACACACACACACACACACCACACACACACATACACACAAAATCACTTGACAATAGAGTATAATTTGTTTAAGGTGACAAGAAAACAGAAAGCACTTGGTTTTACTTTTCTTATTTTGTTTCCCAGTGCTAATTTCAAAGAGAAAAATTATGGTAATGATTGCTATTGAATATTCTTTGACCTACATTTTGATACTAACTACCTGAAGCCATCAATCTGTTTACACAGTTCTGGAAATGGTAAATGAAAAAACAGTCAAACAGTCCAACTTTCTATTAAAAACTCATCACTCCACAATAGCTCAATATGAAATTCAAATCATCCATTGCTGTGCCTGATACAAATTGGTCACCCAGGTGAAAATTAGTTAATATGTAGTTGAAAGTATTGTGATTTAAGGATACAGGTTCAGCTGGTCAAAAATCAAAAGCTTGCATCTCATTTCACCCTCCCAATGGATATGTTTTGACCATATGACAACTTTACACTCAAGGTATAAATTCCCCACTACAGCTCGTCAACTCCACAGGCTTGTGCTGGAATTTCAACTTCATGTCATTTTTTTTCTTTAAAAAACAAACAAATAAACATTGATATCCTCCTTCTTTTCATTCTGCTTAGTTAAATGACCTGGTGCTAAAATAAGAAGATCATGGTGACAAAGGTTTTTTCAGAAACTGTGTTGCTTTCCAAATTGAAATCACACCCCTTTCTCAATCACCCCCACCCTAGTCTATTTCCTCTGTTCTAATTAAAGGGCCCAAATTCTGAAAGATATCTGAAAATCTGTTATGCTGTACATCTGTGTCCATTTATGCTATATGCTCTGCCTCTGTTTTCCATACATCTGTTATCAGGAAAGCATTCCATAGTTGAGGGAGTCATGTAAGGCTGCTCTTAGGACTTACATGTTCAGAATGTTCCAGATGGGTTCCCCACCACGTATTTTCCTTGGCTTTTGACCCTTCTATACATGGGCATATTTGGTGTCCTATGAATTTATGCAATGCATATGCTCACTGCAATATTCCGTGACCAAGCTTTTTTTATGTATACTCAGTGTCGTCGAGGCACAGGTCAGGAAGCATAGGAAATCCTGGAGCAGTTTCAAAATTCGCAAATATTATTTTGTTTTCCTCAAGAACAGCAAAATAAAAAATGAAAAAATTTGGTTTAACCCCCAGCTGCTTAAAATAACCCTGGAGAGAAACATCGTTAGCTTGTTCTGAAAGAAAATCACAATCAGTGATCATTTTAGTTTCAGTATTTACATATGTTAACCCCTTGTGCCCATCAGTCTTTTGTTGTCACTGTTTCTTCAGGCTTTGTATTTCTTTCCTGGACTCTCAGATCTTGGAGCTGTGCTCAAACAAGTCTGAATCAAAATCGCCAAAAGGAAGAGTCCCCGCTATCCGACATTTTCTTTACCTGAGCTCTTGTCATCACAGCTGCTAAAACATCAGGATTTAATCCCTCTTTGATTAACTCAGTAAATCCTGGAAAGTCATTTTCAATAATCACAGGTACAGGTAACTTAGGTACTCCCCCCACACTTTCATTTGGTGCAACACACCTTTAACAGTCAGAGTCACTTGGCTGGTGGGATAGTATTAAGTGTCCCCGTGGATGCAGATGACACCAGAACCTGATCTTTTTGGACACTGTTTTTATAGCACTTCAGTATGTACTAGGGTCTGTCTGTCTTCTTCCCAAATCTGTAAGTCCCTTCACAGTCTTGTCTCCCACCTTCGCATCTGTTAAGTACTTGCCCCAAATTGCTAAGGACAAATCTGCACCAATGTCACTCTTCTTACTAAGACAATTTCTTACAATATGACCTAGCTTATTACAGTTACAGCAAACAAAGTGTTTGGGAGCAGATTTGTTACCCACACCAGAGTTTTTATCAGACTTAGAGTTTAAATCAGAAAAAGAGTGGCTTACCAGTGCTTGGCTGTTACCTTACTGCTGTGGCATCAGTTTGGCCATTTGGTAGCCTTCAGCCAAAGAAACAGCCTTTTCCCCACTTTCTGGTCAGTGTTCTTTTACCCAAAGCTGTACATCTGTGAGTAAGATGTTGATGAACTGCTCCTTTGCAAATGTTTCGATGATCTGTGGGAGTGTTTTGCCCTCTGGTTGGAGCCATTTCACAAGGAATTTCTCTGAGTTGGGCGAAGACTTCTCGAGGATTGTTGACATGAGTTGTACTTCAGAGACTGAAATCCCTGCCTGTAGGTCTCTCCTGAGATGTCATATCTTTTAAGGACCTCTCATTTCACCAGGTCATAGTTTTCTGACTGTGCAGTGTCCAAATTGCTGTAAGCAAGTTGGGCTTTTCATGTCAGGTAAGGTACCAGTCTGATTGCCCATTGCTGTTTTGGCCACTGGCAGGCTGCAGCAACCCTTGTTGTCAGGTATGCTTCGATATCATCTAAGGGACACAACTTTGTAAGTTTAAAGTCTTTTAAGTTGTTGGTGTTTTGTTGATGTGCTGGATTAGTGCCAGATCCTCTGCCTTTGATAGCTTGCAAGACATCCAGCCATCTCTGCTCCTGTCGCTGCATCTCTTCTCTTCTCTGCTTCTTGAGTTGCTGCATTTCTTTTCTTTTCTCTGCTGCTCTTGTCACTGCATCTCTTCTTTTCTCTGTTTCTCTATCTCTCTTTGTTGTATTGCCCACCTTTGGAAAAGCCAGTCAGGCTTTCCAGTTCTGTCCCTGCCTGTTCTTTTTTCATCTCTGGTTCTGACTAAACAGTCTCAGTTTGGACTTTTGTTTCTACTTCTAGTTTGGCTTCCAATGTTCTGGTAATCACTCCTGGACTTGCTGCTGCAGAATCCATACCTTTCTTCTGTGCTTCCCTGGTACCAGGTCTAGTACCCACGCACAAACCTCCTGGCTTAGAGTATGCACATGTAAATCTCATTTAGGCTGACACCATCTGTCATCGAGGCACAGGTCGGGAACCATAGGAGAACCATGAACAATTTAAAAATTTGCAAATAGCATTTTATTTTCCTCAATAACAGCAAAATAAAAAATAAAAATTATTCGGTATAAATATTTACAAAGGCAGTGCAAACAGAAAAAAACTAAGTCTTTCTTCTGATTGTATCTCTTAATTCCAAGTTTCAGTCTCTCTGTTTCCCACTCTCCTTGTCTCATTAGCAAAACATTGTTTCTCGTTTTATAAGTCTTTGCTGGGAACTCATTAAGGAGATATAGTGTTTTTTCACAGAATGTTCTTGTCAGTTTGCAGTGTTCTTGCAGGTGCAGCAAAAGAACACAATGACCCAGAACTGACCTCTTGTTTACAACTCTGCAAAGGACTTAAAAACTGCAACTCAAGTTAACCCTTTGAGTTCTAAATATCTATGTGCTATCATTTCAACAGTATAACTATATACAGTTTTAAACAAAGGTATCCCAGTATCAGTGACATTTCTACACATATTCACATATATTTTTTATAACTGAAGATATGCAAGGGGGGAAGAAAAGACAGAAACAGCAAGTGACGGTAGAGAGAGAGTGAGAGGCAGAGAATTGCAAAACTGTCAGAGTGATCAGTTCCTAGGTCTCAAAAGAAAATCTGGTTGTGCAACCAGACAAGAGACAGAAGAGGAGAGGAGAGGATAGGACAGACCTTTGTGTTTAACTCTTTCTGCATAACAAATGGGGAAGAGCCTTATTCAGCCTTGTCACACTCACCAATATGGTGACATAGCAGTTTAAAGTCAGAAGGGACCCTCAGTCAGGCATGTCCACCCTCTGCTTTATATGTAGGTATGAATACGTATGCTGTGCAAACATACTGATTTAAAAAGGTTCTAGGCCAGCTTCATAGCTCACAGTATCCAGGAATTTTCTTGGTAAGTAGAAATTTGTCCATGCTTACAAAATCTTGAACACCTGTGCTGTTTTTGTATCCACTGTCTCCACTGGAAGGCAGCTTCACAGTTTAACCACCATTTGGGAAAATAAATGCTTCCTAATGTCACCTTTAAATTTACCATCTCTGAGCTTTAAGATGTGTCCCCCTTTTCCAGCTTGAGGACTCTAGATCCAACATCTCTGACTTTTGTATCTTCTTGATACCCTTTACCATACTGGAGGGCCACCTGACTTTCTTCATAGATTTGTCTCTCATATCCTTGATCATTTTGATTGCCCTGTGTTGAACCTGTTTGACTACCTCAATTTCCTTTCCGTACTGAGGAGCCAAGAACTGTACATACAGAGCACTTGACTGGGGCCATACCAGGACCTTATAAAAAAGCAGGATTGCTTTCCCTGCCCTGCCAGTCAACCCTATTTTGATTAGTGCTTGGCAGAAACTGAATTCCAAATTCACAGACATTTCATGACATTTCATAAATTTCTCCAAATTTTCCAGAATTCTGACTTTGGCAAAATCCAGATCTTTTGAATGTGTTTGGCAAATGTTTGCCCAATTCTATGAAATTTTCTGTCTGAATTGTGGTACGATACACATGAACTGCAGAATGACAGTTCTGAAGAATTACATTCTGCTGTTTAGAACATCAATCTACATTAAATTAAATCATTCCACAGTTCAGTGATCAGTTCTGTGGAATTCCATTCTGCAGTTCAGTACATCAGTCTGTGATTCATGCATTTATTCCTCCATTTTAAGCTGGAATTTTGCGAAAGTTTCCAAAGTGAATTCCAAAATTTCACAGGAGCAAAATCTGACTTTTGCAGTAATTCTGCAGGCAGAATTTTATTGTTGCATAACATTCATTTTGATGCACAGCAGCATTATGCCAGTCCTCTTACCAGTGGCCATACACTACTAGTTATGCTTTAGCTACTTGTCTATTCTGACCCAGTTCCTTTTCATTCTCCACTGTAGAAAGAAGAGTCCCAAACACTGTTTTGGTACTGCCTTTGTTTTTCCTTCCCATGGGTAGCATCTTGCACTCAGCAACATTGATTCTGGTCTCAGGGACTCCAACCAATGACTCAGGTTGTTCAGGCACTCCAAAAGGTTGTCCCCTGTCCCCATCCTCAAGGGAGTCCACCACACTGGCCAACTTATTGTAATCAGTAAACTTAAGCAGCCTGATAAGCTCTCAGCTTCCAGATCATGATAAAAATAATGAACAGCAGTGGAAGCAGGACTGATCCCTTAGTAATATCAGACAGTGCTCCTTTTCCACACTATGTAGTGCCTATTCACCACAAACCTCTGTTTCCTGCTCCCAAATTAGTTAGCAATCCACCTTCTGTATGTCTCATGCCTGTCACACTTGTGTAGTTTGTCTAGAAGTTTGTCATGTGCCACCGTTTTAGAAGCCTTGCTGAAGTCAATATAGACTGCATTCACAGCACTGCCCTATCCATCACTATGGTCTCCCCTTCAAAGAAGGTTGTCATTCTGGTTAGTTCCTAATAAAGCTATGTGGAGAGGGAGCAATAACCTTAGTTTAACCAAGTACTCCATTATTCAGTCCTTGATAATAACTTCTGGGACCTTAAGCAACACAGTAGTAGTAGCAGTTTTTTATTTTATGTGGCACCCTTCCCCAGAGGCTCATGGTGCCATTACTGCATCAGACAGTAGCACCAAATTAAATAAAACATTAACAATAATTATACAAATGTATACCCAAAAGCTAAAATATTAAAATGTCATAATACACTCTCAAAAAATAAATTCATAAATAAATAAGTCAGTACTTACAACTGGGATAGAACAGCTATGGGGAAGACTGGGTCCCAAATGCCTGGATAACAAAGTTTTCAGACCCCTTATTAAAGCCTCCACTGAGGGGGGCACTCTCAAAGTTCTTGGCAAAGAATTCCAGAGGTGCAGACATGCCAGCTGAAAGGCCTGATCTCCCATGAGGTCTTCTACCTTGCCAAGGAACTACAATGAAGTCCCCCTCAGTGGAGTGGAAAGGGCCTGAGAGTTCATGAGGGTGCAAGAGCTCAATCAGATAGCCTAGGACCAGCCCACACAGGGTCTTATAAGTTAGTAGTCCAACTTAAAAGGAGATATGACATTTAACCAGCAGCCAGTGCAGATCATGCAGTGCCAGGGAGACATAACACTATCTCAAAAGGCCAGTCAGCAACCTGGCTGCTGCATTCTTCACCAACTTTAGGTGTCACAGCATACCTCCATTGACACCAAGGTATGGATCGTGGCAGTAAGCAAGCATCAAAGTTTTGTATGCATCCACCAGTGCGGCCAGATTGCCTGGGGAAATAAGGGATTTAATCTGGCTGATGTTCTGCAGATGGTAAAAGCCATTCGAGACTATTGTCAACACATGAGCTTCAAATGTTAGCCCCTCATCCAGAATAAAGCACTGATTTTTCACCTTTGTGGCAGCCAAGAGCCCAGAGGAGCTGAGCTGAAGCCCCATCTCCATTTTGGTGGCCCCCACCCATGTCCTAGCTCTATCACTAGTACTTCAGTTTTCTCCAGGATAAGTCTCAACCAGCTGGATGACATGCAGTCCTGGATCTCAGCCACACACTTACTAAGCACAGCAACTGCACCTGATGTCCCAGTCAAAAAGGACATATAGAGCTGAGCATCATCAGCATAGCAGTAAAACCCAAGCTGCCTAATGATCATACCCAAGAGTAACATATACACCGCAAACAGTATGAGTGAAAGAACCTGACCCCAGGGAATGCCACAGGACAGAAACTTGGGGAGTGAGGAAAACCTTCCCAGCACTAACCCCTAGGTCCTGCCAATGAGATAGGACTCAAATCAGCAGCTGACTTTGCCAGTGAGTCCTAAATGCTCCCTGAGCAGGTTTAATAACAGCCCATGGTCCACGGTATCAAACACTGAAGAGAGATCAAGGAGAATGAGAACTGACCATTCTCCTCTATCTTTCACCCTTAGCAGGTCATTGTCTACCCTAGCTAATGCAGCCTCTGTGCTATGCCTGCACCTAAAACCAGACTGAGAAGGTTCATAGATGTCAAAGGCAATGAGGTGTGACTCATGATGAAGCACAACCACCTTCTCAATTACCTTTCCCTAAAATGGCAGCTTAGACACAGGTTGGTAATTTGCCAAGACATCTGGGTCCAAAGATGGTTTAACCAGAACAGATTTCACCAATGGACTGATATCTGACTGACCAGCCGTTAGTTATTGGTGTCTGACCTTGTCCTCATTTTGAAGATGGGGTCATGTTGGTGACTTTCCTGTCTTTCGACATCACACGTGTAGACAGACTCCTAAAAGATTACTTCTAGTAGCCCCACCAATCATTCTCTTAGCTCCATGGTGTTCCTACAGTTTATCCTATCCACCCCTGAAGGCTTACTTGGCTGGATGTTCACCAAATAGAGAGCTACTAAGGCAGGTATGACATCCATAGGCTGTATCATGGCTTCTCCTGATACCATAGGCCCTCCAAATGACAATCTCCATCTCATGGGGCTTCATGGTGAACTCCAAAGCAAAGTATTCATTTAACATCTCAGCTAAGGAACTCGTATGGTTCTCCCCCCCCAATAGTTCCCTGTTTTCAGAGTCCTAATCCCCACTTTGCCTCCTTCTTCCCATTTGTATAATTGAAGATGGCTAGGTTGCTTCAACTTCTATTGCTTTCTTGGCGTTGAGTCCCTCCTTGTCTTTCTTAATTCTAGCCTTGCAGTTTCTCAGTGTTTCTCTGTACTCCTCACTGACTCAGAAGTGACCTGTCTCTTTACATGATCATAAACTTTTATTTTGTTGAAGATCAGTTAACTTAACTACCTTTTGAGCCATGTGGCCATCTCTTTGTCCTTTTCCCTCATTGTTTGCTGAGATGCAGACCTCAGTGGCTATTTCATGTGCTCTCTTTAACGAGTTCTTCATGTACTCTGCATTACCAGCCTCATGCAGTTGCTCCAGATTCTTGACCACCAGTCCCTCATCATTTCAAAGTCCACCTTTCTGAAATTCTAGGTCCCCATAGCTGAGGTCTGGTTAGTCTTCCCTATCACAGAGAGATTTCCTGATTGTGGTCACTGCCTCCCACCAGTTAACTGAAATTCACACTGGAATGACCCCATCCACACTGTCAAGAACAGGGTCAAAAGTGGCGGCAGATCTATTTCCTTGGGCATTCTGCTATCTATAGAGAAGTCCTTGAAGATGGACTGGAACAAAGTCTCATCTTTGCATTGGTTCTCTCGAGTTACCAGTTCATGCCTGTGACTTATGTCCCCAAGATAACCATTGGATTAATTATGCTGCTCTTGCAATTTGCACAACCAGCAGAGCATCAGGGTCAGCTGATAATTTATTTAAATTTTGGTAACCAGGAAAGGCACACTGAGCCAAGGCTTGTTTCCAGGTACAACTGGGGGGAGATGATAAAGGAATTTACAATGGACAGAGTGATACTAACAGTTTGCATAGTCATGAATTCAATTGAGCATTTACAAAAAAAAAAATTCAAGTTGATAGACATACATTTAAGTAGCATTTGTTAAGGTAGCATTAGTCAAAGTGCAAGTACATACTGTATGAGTATATACAAACAGTGTTTCCATTGTGCATAGTTCAACTTACAAATTTGAGTTCATTTTACAGATTTGAGTAAGAAAACATTTTACGTTAGCAGTTAGGTTTATTACAACATGCTGGGTAAAGAAATTTAAGGAGTAAGGGATGGTGCAGGAGAAAGAAGATTTAGAAATAGGAGAGAAGGGAATTTAAATAGAGGGGCCTTAAGAGAGGAAATGTGTAGGGGAGGGAAAGACAGAGGAGCACGGAGTGCCTGGAGAGAGAGAAAAGGGAGAGACAGGGAGGGAGGAGGAGGAGTGAATGGGATCAAAGGGGGTCAGAATCCCATGATATTGGCTATTGTTGATGGGCTATTCCTGGAAGGGTGATGCCTTTTGGGCAACTCCCATGTGCGCGACCGGCCAAGTACTGTGAAGCGGCATCAGAGCAGCATACGTGGTGGGGGCAAGCATCACAATAGTGACCGCACACAAGGGTGAGTGGCCCCACCATGAATGGTGATATGGGCGAGTGGGAATACCATGATCAGCAATGTGGGCGATCACAAAAAGGATGATGGAGGAAAAAAGCCCGTACCCAGTAACAGTGAACACCCAACAGCAAGAGAATGAACAGGACAGGGCAGCGCATGGACAGAAGGGATCTGATGCCCACACCCCCCACACACACTGCCACTGCACACATTTACCCCAGAATCCCTCCACCACCACTGCTGCCCCCCCATGCCACCCACAGCCCAGCCCCAATGTGCATCCCAAGAGTGAATGGTCCTACCCGGATGCAGATTGGCCCCCACTCACAACAGTGCATGACAGTGCATGATGGCAGGTTGAATGCCATACTGCCGTCATAGTATAGTGGAGTCATTCATGCCGCCAGTGCAAGTGGACTGGCAAGGTGGGCTGAGGGATCGAATTCTGCATGGTGCGGCAAGTGCACCACTGCACACACAGGATAGGGAACAGGGACAGGCAGCAGAAGAGGTAAGCATTAAGATAGGCAGGCCATGCACAAAACCACAGCCCACCATTCCAACAACAACAGTACTCACCACCACTGATGCACCAACCGCCATGCCAGCATGCTCAGCATCCTAATGCAGGACCATACCACCACCTACAGTGCCACCACCTGCCATGCCAGTCGTATGGTGTTGCATGCCACAAGGCATTGTCATTTTATACTGACTGGCTTCACAGAGCTCCCCACACATATGCACTGGTGCCGGTGGGTGGGTCTGCAACTATGTGACCCCGTGGCACCTTAAAAGGGCACCGGCCAGCAATCCAGGCATTCCACTGGAATGACAATCATGTGGTTGAGCGAAGTCAGATTTTTTTGAGAGCCAGAAGGGAATGCAACTCCTTGCACACTGGGGCTACACATACTGGTGTGACAAGGAGGTGAAGCGGAAGGTGTACTAGTAGTGCATGCAGGACCACAGACACAGCTGTCCTACATGTGTACACACCATGGCAGACAGCATAGTTTTCATCGGCCACCCACACAACCATGTCCCCGATGCTGGGGAGTTTGAGGTCCACAAAGTGCTGGCAAGGCTATGTGGACAGGCACGCATGACCCTGGAGAGCACCAGCCAAGTATTCATCCACAGTACAGTGGGTGTTACAGATGCAGTGACCAGTAGGCATCCAGCACTGCCTCTGCTGTGGTGCACAGTGCAGAGGGTGCAGCAGGCCAGTAGGGCTGACCGACCTGTAGATACCACTGAAATATGCCATTACAGGGGATGGTGCACTTTTCCTGCAATTCGATAGTGGTTCTGCAGAGGACCAGTACCTTATGTATGGCACCCAGCGGTCCCTGCAGCACTTGGCTGGCTGTGAGGACATTCTGCTGTGCACCACCACTATTCAGGCAACTCTATACCATGTACAGGATGCATGAGGGGGTGGTTCTGCCGGCCATCTACATCCTCATGTCATCGAGGATGGAACAGGCATATGCCACAGTGTTGGCAGAGGTGCTCAAACTGGTCAGTGAGATGCAGCCAAAAACCACACAACTGAACTTTGAATGGATGGTGTGGCATGCCCTAGGGGTCACATTTGAGTCAACATCCTTCAGGGGCTGCTTCTTCCATTTTTGCCAGGCTGTGTGGAGGAAGATTTCAGCAGACCCCTGAGGTGAATGGCAGGTACACCAGGGAGAAGGGATTCACCCTCAGTCTGCAGATGCTCACAGCCCTCACAATTATGTCTGTGCCAGCTGTGTGGGGGGCATACTGTGAGCTCCTGGAGCAGCCATTCTACAGGAACAATAAGGACATGCTCAGGCCACTCATCGACTATTTTGAGGTGACGTGGATTGGTCACCCGGTAGGCAGGACTGCTCATAGGCAGCCTCTCTTCCCAGTAATGGCCTGGAATATAAATCAACCAACCCTCAATGGGCTGGCCAGGATCAACAATGCAGTGGAGGGCTGGCATTGTGGCTTCTCCACCCAGCTTGGTGCCAGCCACCCAAGTCTCCTGGACTGCTTGTGGGAGGAGCAGTGCCTCATGGAGCTCCACATGGGCCAGCTGCAGTCCAGTGCTATCGCTGCCACCCAAAAGAGGTGTTACAGGGACCTCACCCAGTACATAGAGAACATGATTGGTGGTTACGGATCACGCCCCACACCCGACTTCCTGCACAGTCTTGCCTTTAACTTTCAGCTGCAGGTGTAGTCAGGTGTGTGCCCTGCTGTAATCCGCAGTAGTCCTGTGTCACACTGTCTGCTTACCCCCGTGGCATTGCACCCCAGGTGGCCCCATGCCCTGTACCACACTAATCATCTGTGTTCTCCCACTGGTGCTCCCCTGTCCATGTTGTGGCTGTAGTCATCCATTGTGCATGCGCCTGCATCACCAGCTTGCTGTCTACCCCTCTGCTACTGCTCAGTGTGCACCTGTGGTGCTGCACTACCATCCTCTGAGGACCAGTTCTGCCATGTCCTCCGCACTGCCCCATCATCCCTCCCCCTTTGCACTGGGTGCCTGTCCCCCCTCCCCCCATTCTGTGTCCCCTGGTGGTGGTGTCAGTGTTTTTTTTAATCCAGTGGATTCACCATTCCAATGCTTGCTCTCCCTTCCTGTGGACTGGAAAGCCATTCTTGCTCTTGCCTGTGCCCTTTCAGGAGTCGCGCTGCTGTGTTTGCCTTAATCACATAAATCCAGGGGGGCCAGGTAAGGAGAAGTTGCAAGGGGCAAGGTGGAGAAGCTTTAGTTGATACTTAAGCTTGGCAAGAGTGGGAGCTATGTGGATAGAGTGGGGGAGATGATTCCATAGATCAGGGAGTCTATAGGAGAAAGTAACCTTGCCAGCTTGCTAGTGGGGGTGTGGGAGATCAAACGTCCAGGAATCACAGCTTTTGAGGGAGTAGCCTGATGTACATGTCAGCCAAAGGAGGGAGGAGAGATTGGGGGGAGGGCTGAGAACCAGTATTTGCCGATGAAGGTGACACAGTGTGTGATTCGGTGGTCAGCAAGGGAGGGGAGGCCAAAAACAGAGTATAAGGAGCAGTAATGGGTACGGTAGGGGAGGTTTGAGGTGAACTTACAGAAGGCATTGAACAGGGGGTCTAATTTAGTAAGGGGCAACTGGGAAACTAAGCTGTAGACAATGTCGGTATAGCCAATTGCAGGAAGGATTAGTCTGGATATGAGCTCCTTATGGATGGGGAGGGAGAGGCAATACTTGACACTTTGCAAGGCTCCCAGTTTGGGCTGAAGTTTGGAGTGGAGTTAGTCAAAGTTTAGTTTAGTTTAGTTTATTGTTCTAGGAATTATTACCTTTGAGCCAAAGGCTCTTTTACAAAGGTTCCATGTCAAATTAAGTACAAACAAAAGGTTACATAGAGTGGCACTACAAATTGTGTTGTGGTAATAGCAAAAAAACATAGACAGTAAAGTATCGAAACATTTGTGCAAGGACAGGTAATACCAATGAACACTTTTCATAAAAAAAAATCAAGTGAGGAGAGGGAAGAATCAAGTTAAGGAAGTGTAAAGATAGAGAGGGTAAGAGAAAGGGTGAGAGGAGCAGACAATAGCAAGAGAAAAAAAATCCTCTTACAAGCCTTTGTCAGGTAAATGGACAAGGATGGAAAATGAATAGATAAAGATTTAATCAAGGCAGTCACAGGAGTTGGAGGTGGCAAGGTGAGAGTATAGGCTAGATTTAAATGCACCTAGAGAGGTAGAGGGGTTAAAGTGCAGGGAGAAGTCTATCTTTGGGTCCAGCCAGACTCTCAGGTATTTGAATGACTACACAGTGTCTAACTTTGCACAGACTAGGGAGAAGAAAGATTGGGGTGATGAGATTTTAGCCAGCCTCTAGGCAGAGCCAAACACCATGGTGACCATCTTTTTAGTGTTACATTTCAGGAGATTTTCCTCCAACCAGTTAAGGGCACTTGAAAAGGCAGTTTGCAGGGAAGACTGGACTTTGGCGAGGGAGGAGCCTGAGGCACAGTGACTTCCTGCCTTACAAAGACAGCAACTCTACCCACATTTCTGTCAATCTTATCCTTTCAGAATAGTTGGTATCTCTCTGTCCT
Organism: Neoceratodus forsteri; assembly: GCA_016271365.2. Taxonomy (NCBI): domain Eukaryota; kingdom Metazoa; phylum Chordata; order Ceratodontiformes; family Ceratodontidae; genus Neoceratodus; species Neoceratodus forsteri. The sequence continues at coordinate 1,460,149,047 of CM057450.1, read as the reverse complement.
GGTATCTCAGTCATTGTATTCCACACCAGGTCTTTGAGAGTGCCACAATGTTTTGACCTTTGAAGTGGATCAGGCCATCAAGCTCAACCATTTTTGTGGGTGTGCAGTTGTGTGCATCATATTGATCTGTATGATAGAGAGGATAGCTGCCCCTCTATGCTTCCTTGCCCCCTAGGAGACTCCGTTCTTGGTGCTCCCTGTTCCTCTGCATTTTTCTTCTGCTGTTGGTGATCCCCTGTTCAGCCCCTTTGCCCCATCTTCTAGTTTGAAACCCCTTTATTGCACTGTCCAGCCACTGGCAAGTACCCCACCTCCTCCTAGTGAATGTTCATCAAAACCTGAGCACACAGATGTCCCTTGCCCCAGAGACTCTCCAGTTGGCCAGAAGAAAAAAAAAAAACTCTTCCTTCTGAACCAGACCCTTAATGAAGCATTAGCCCACCAAATGGCCTGCTGCTGCTCCTTTCTAATACACAGGAGAATTTTAGAAAGGGTCGTCCTTTTCTCATCCTCTGTGATTGTAGTACCCATGTCATTCATGCCAACATGGAAAACAGTTATCTGCTCCTCCCCTCAGCAGCATTGCTTGTCCCTGGATAACACTCATTTGACCCATGCCCCAGGCATTCAAAACAACACCACCCAAGCAGCGTCTTGGTCCACAATGTCCCCTCCACCTCCCGTCCTAATTATAGACCCCAGTTTCCAGTCAAATTTTACCCTCATGTGGTCTCTAGTTTAAGTTTACCTTCAGTCCTAGTGCTATCTTCTCAGTGGCCTCACATATTATCAAAATTTATAATACCCACCAAAAAACTAATGCACTGTAGGGCATAAATGAAAGTTAAAATGTATTATAGTTGCTTACCTTGCACAGTATTTTGTTTCTTATTTTAGTTTTTAATGTTTAGATTTTTTGAAGTTTTTTTCTTATATTGTTTGAATTGAAGAAACAGTTAAAGTGACACCATAAACCCCCTTTGTCCTCAAAGTGCTCCTAGTTTAAACAGGTTGTGGTAAGAGCAGATATGGCTGCTAATGGATTATCCTGCGTAGGGAAATAGAATAATGTGTAGCTTAGTTGCACTTTTCTTGATGTCTTATAGTGATGTAAAACTTCCACATTTACTGGACAATAGGGAAAAAGTTTATGGGACAAATGTAACTGAGCAAGCAGATCTGTCCTCATTGCCAGAGACGTGCAAGTGCGGTATGTGCAGTAAGAGTGTGTAGAGGATGAGCAAAGCTAATACCCAAAACTGTATAAGTGAAATCTCCTATTATATCAGGAATCAGCTGCTAAGGTATAGTAAGAACAGACTAGAATCAATGATGGGAGGCAAACCTTGCAGGATGAATGTATAAACAAAGAGATATATTAATGATGGGGGATTCAATGCTGAGGTTCACAGACTCATTGATATGTAAGGGTCCCAAGGACTGAACAACAGTGAGTATACTACAAGGGGTTAAAATGAGTGAGGCCAGATGAATGTTGTCTGGTTTAATGGAGAATTCGGAGGAATCTATAGCAGTAATGCACTTTGGGGTAAATGATATAGGAAGAAGAAGGTTACTTGACATTCAAAGTGACTTTGAGAAAGTGGGGGGCTTTTCAAAAGACAAAACATGTGATATTATAGTGTCAGGTGTACTACCATTACCTAGAGCTGGCAGAGCAAAAATGGGAGACATAGAGGAATTAAATGGATGGTTAAGAAGATGGTACATACGTGAGGGATTCATGTTTTTAAGTCACTGGGATAATTTTATGGATAATAGATTCTTTGGGACTGATGGACTACATCTAAATAGACATGGGAGTAGGACATTAGCATACAGTATCAGTGCTGCTATTTAAATAATAAAATTGTTGTGAGTGATAAAAACCTTAAGTGTTCTGTAGAATCAGAGAACTCAAAGTGGAAATGCTTACTAGTAAATGCTAGGAGCCTAGTCAAGAATAAGGAGGAATTGTAGTGTGTTTTGAGTTCAGAATCTGTAAAAATATGTGCAATTACAGAAACGTGGTGGGACAAAGGAGACACTTATAATAGAACTATTCAGGGGCACACACTCTATAGTAAAGAAAGACAATGCAGGAAAGAAGGTGGTATTGCAGTATGCATAGAAGACTCTATCCAGTTGGAATTGATGGACCAATATACACGTAGCTTGGAGCAATTGTGGATTAAATTATTGCCGATGAACAGTAGTATCGTACTGGGAGAAATATATAGGCAGCCCTCACAGTCCAAGGAGGATGATATAATAATGTACCAACAAATAGAGAATCTACATCCAGATGAGAATATTCTCTTGCTAGGAGATTTTAACATGCCTGGGATAGACTGGGACTTGTGTAAGGCCATGTCTTCACAGAGGAAAAGATTCTGGATTGCTTAGTGCATGTAGGTCTGGAGTAGTATGCAAACCAGGTTACAAAGATCTTGCCCTAAGTAACATGGGCAATAACACACAGGACTGTGCCATAACTGTACTATTAATAAATGGTGACCATGCTATGGTACAATTTTACATACTCAGATCATCAAATAGAGTAATAGGAACTATTAAGATTAGGAGTTACGACAATGCAGACTTTAATGTATGAGACAAGAAATAGGAGAATGGGATTGGAATGAGGAGTTTTAGGGATGACCCTCAATACTAAATGGAATCTGCTAACAAAAACCTGGTAAAGAAATATGTACCTGTAAGGATAAAATATAATAAAGTAGGCAGAGTCCCCCATGGATGAATACAAAAGTGACAAATAATGCTCAATAAGAAGAAAAAAATTATATTTAAGAGCAAGGAATAGTGAGAACAGAAATGACAGGGAGAGATATAAAAAGACCTTAAAAGAATCCAAAAATACTATTCGTACGGCTAAACGGGACTATGAGCTGAGACTAGCAGTAAAGGTCAAAGACAATTATAAAACATTTTAACCACATTAATCACCAAAAAGGGTGAAGAACAGGTGTTGGGTCACTGCAGAATAACAAAAGGCACATTAATAACAGATTTGCCAAGTATACTGTAGCAGAAATGCAGAACCAGTATTTCGGTTCATGGCCGGTCCAGTGGCATTGAGAGCTAAGGCATCAGTGCTTCACTTCCTGTCATGCTGGCGACCTGTGTTTGCAGTGCAAGTGGGTTGCTCAGGGTCGACATGGGAGGAGAAGGATGGAGCATCCTTAGGATAGCTCTCCTCCTCAGGGGAGGGTGGGGTACAGTAGTCAGTTTTAGCCTGGTCCCTAGTGGAGGCTGGGGGCTGGCACACTGATGCTGTACAATGGAGGATCAGAGGTGGGGCAGATGCCTAGCGTGCTACATACGGGAACATATGCAGCACCACCATTGGCATCCATGCAAACCCCCCTCTGTTGGGAAAACAAAACATGGAGGAAATTGCCAGTAGTTGTATGAAGGAGGGCAGTCACAGGTCCCACCCCCTGACCAGCCAGGCTCGCCAGCCTGAATGAGATCCTGTGTACGCCGGGGGTTGAGAGCCTCCATCCACTGATACCACAAGGGGGGCAAGCCCTAGGGGCAGAAATGTTGGTGGAGAGTCCCAGTGAACATTGTGGGCATGGGGCTGGGGTGACCTGCTTAACGTGGGCCATCCAGTATAGGGCACAAAATAGACTAACAAAAAAAATACTTCAGTTCAGTATTTAATGGAAAAACTGACAGTGTGGAACTACAAGAAGAAGAAATAAGAGACAGCCCAGTCAAACTAATGGAAATAGAAGTACAATAAGGAAGAGGTTCAGAAAGTTAGACCCAAATAAGTCCCCTGTACCTGATGATAGCCATCCAAGGGTTGCCAGAGAATTGGTCAATGATATGGCAGGGCCACTAACATAAATATTCTGAGAATCCCAAGACAGAGGTGTGGTAGTCAACTCCTGGAGATTGGCCACTGTGGTACCAATACACAAAGCTGGAAGTAGGAAAGAAGCTAAAAACTATAGACCAATAAGCTTAACTTCTGTTCTGGGGAAGATTTTGGAGGGCTTCATCAGGGATTTCATTGAGGAAAAAACAATAAAAGAATTTGGGAGGCAACGAAGACATCTCACAGGATGGATTCACAAAAGGAAAATCATGTCAAACCAATCATAGAAACATAGACTTTGACACAGATAAGGACCGCTAGGCCCATCTAGTCTGCCCATTTCCCTACCTACAGGATAGGCCGCAGATCCTAGTTAACCAACAGCCTATTTCTTCCTACCCCCCACAAGAATTGCCTTATGTCTGTCCCATGCATTCTTGAATTCTCCCACAGTTTTAGACCCCACGACCTCCTCAGGAAGGCTGTTCCATGCATCCACTACCCTCTCTGTGAAATAATACTTCCTCACATTGCCCCTGAACCGCCCTCCTTCTATCTTTAAATTGTGTCCCCTTGTTCTTACAAGTCTCTTTTTCTGAAAGATGCTACCCTCTTGGACTTTGTTGATTCCACTGAGGTACTTAAAAGTTTCTATCATGTCCCCCCTCTCCCTTCTTCCTCAAGGGTATACATATTAAGCTCCTTTAGTCTTTCCTCATACGGCTTCTCTTGCAGACCCTGCACCATTTTAGTTGCCCTCCTCTGGACTGCCTCTATCCTGTCTATGTCCTTGCGGAGATGGGGTCTCCAGAACTGGACACAGTACTCCAGATGGGGTCTCACCAACTGTCTGTACAGAGGGATAACAACTTCCTGTTTTCTGCTGATGATGCCTCTCCCTATACATCCCAGTATACCCCCAGCCCTCCCTACTGCCTTCTCACATTGCTTGCTAACCTTAAGGTCATCTGATATGATTACCCCCAGGTCCCTTTCCTTTTTTGTTGTTGTTACTACCTCCCCACCCATTGTGTATTCTTCCCCTGGGTTCTTGTTTCCCAGGTGCATTATTTTGCACTTCTTTGCATTGAATCCTAGCTGCCATACTTCTGACCATTCCTCCAACCTTGCCAAGTCCCTTTTCATCCTTTCCACGCCTCCTTGTGTATCAACCCTGTTGCAGATCTTTGTGTCATCTGCAAAAAGGCATACTTTTCCTTCCAGTCCCTCTGCAATGTCACTGATGAAGACATTAAAAGGACTGGACCCAATACTGAACCCTCATGTACCCCTACTAGTAACCCCCTTCTTCAGAGTGGACTCCATTTACAATTACCTTCTGTGTCCTGTTGTCCAGCCAATGTTTTACCCAGGCTACCACCCTGGGTCCCACTCCCAGGCTGATTAATTTGACTATTAATCTTTGTGTGGGACTGTGTCAAATGCTGCTAAAGTCTAGGTAAGCCATGTCCACAGCCCCTCCCTGGTCTACTACTTTGGTCACCCAGTCAAAGAAATCTATTAGATTTGTCTGACATGACCTTCCTGCTGTGAACCCATGCTGCCTTGGGTCCTGTGCTCCACTGGCCTCTAGGTAATCAACTATTCTTTCCTTCAGAAGTGACTCCATCACTTTCCCTACCACAGAGGTCAGACTGACAGGTCTGTAGTTTCCTGCCTCTGTCTTGGTCCCACTTTTGTGAAGGGGAATCACATCCGCCTTCCTCCAGTCCTCGGGTACCACACCATCCTCCCATGATTTATTAAAAAGAGTAGCCAGTGGTTTCACTAGTTCCTCCTTAATTCTTTTAGAATTCTGGGTGAATTCCATCAGGACCCATTGCTTTGTCCATCTTCAGTTTTAGGAGTTCTTGCAGAACCCTTTCTTCTGTGAAAGGACTGGGATCAACCCCTATCAAGAGTGCTTCTGTTAATTGGATTAGGCACTTCCTCCTCTTTGTGAATACTGAGCAGAAATATTCATTCAGTATTCCTGCTTTTTCACTGTCCCCCTGCCCACCCACCGCTCATTCTATTCAGCCTCACTATCCTCCCTTTGTCTTTCTACGCCGCTGATGTACCTATAAAAGGTTTTATCCCCTTCTTAACTGAGTTGGCTATCTTTTCCTCAGTTTGAGCCTTTTGCTATTCTGACTCCTCCCTGCTTCCTTCTGCCTTAACTGGTACAGCTCTCTGTCCTGCTCCTTCTGTGTTTCTTATACTTCCGGAATGCTATCTTTTTCTTCCTGACTTTCACAGCCACCTCTCTTGAGAACCATAGTGGCTTTTTCTTTCATTTTGATTTGTTTATTTGCTTCACACAAAGGCTTGTTGCCTCTGTGATGGCAGTTTTGATAATTCCCCACTGTTGCTCCACACCTCCTTCTAGCCTGTTTGCTAGTGCTTTTCTGAGGCACTCTCCCATCTTGCCAAAGTCAGCCCTCCTAAAGTCCAGTACCCTCACTTTTGTATGACTTGACTCTGTAGCTGAGTTTAACGTGAACCACACTGTTTGATGGTCACTTGTCCCCAGATGGCAACCCACTTCTAGATCTGAGATCCTCTCACTGCCCCCATTTGAGAGTACAAGGTCTAAGATTGCTCCCTCATGAGTGGGTTCTGAAACTAGCTGTCTAATGTCTGCCACCTGTAGGGCATCAAGAATGGCCCTGCTCTTGGATGTGGCTGCAGCAAATGTGCTCCAGTTAACATCTGGCATATTCAGGTCTCCCATCAATAGTATCTCCCCTTTCTCTGCCACTCTAAGAATGCCTTCTATCATATCCGAATCTATTGGCATTTTATAATAATGTAAGCAAATAGATTGAACAGGGAAAATCAGAAAATGTTATGCTTCTGGATCTTACTAAGGCCTTTGATAAGGTCCCTCATGGGGTGTTGGTTACATCATTAACTGATATGGCTATTCATACAAACATAACAAAATGGATTACTTCATGGCTGGATGAAAGGAAACAGCACATTAGCGGGGTACCACAGGGTTCAGTACTGGGTCTGATCCTTTTTAATGTCTTTATAAGTGACACTGCAGAGGGACTGGAAGGAAAAGTATACCTCTTTGCAGATGACACAAAGATCTACAACAGGGTTGATACACAAGGGGGGGTGGAAAGGATGAGAATGGACTTGGCAAGGTTGGAGGAATGGTCAACAGTATGGCAGCTTAGAATCAATGCAAAGAAGTGTAAAGTAATGCACCTTGGAAACAAAAACCCAGGGGAAGAGTACACAATGGGGGGGTATTAACAATAACAAACATGGAAAGGGACCTCGGGTAGTCATATCAGATGACATAAAGGTAAGCTAGCAATGTAAGAAGGCAGTAAGGATGGCTGGGGGAATATTGGGATGTATAGGGAGCGGCATCACCAGTAGAAAACAGGACGTTGTTATCCCTCTGTACAGACAGTTGGTGAGACCCCATCTGGAGTACTGCATGCAGTTCTGGAGACCCCATCTCCACAAAGAAAAAGACAGGATGGAGGCAGTTCAGAGGAGGGCAACTAAACTGGTGCAGGGTCTGCAACAGAAGCCATATGAAGAGCAACTAAAGGAACTTAATATGTGTACCCTTGAGGAAAGGTGGGAGAGGGGGACATGATAGAAACTTTCAAGTACCTCAAGGGAATCAACAAAGTCCAAGAGGGTAGCATCTTTCAGAAAAAGAGACTTGCAAAAACAAGGGGACACAATTTGAAGATAGAGGGTGTACAGCTAAGGGGCAATGTGAGGAAGTATTTTTACACAGAGAGGGTGGTGGAGGCATTGAAAAGCTTTCCTGAGGAGGTCATGGGGTCAAAAACAGTGGCAGAATTCAAGAATGCATGGCACAGACATAAGGCAATTCTGGTGGGGGGTAGGAAGAAGCAGACAGTTGGTCAAGTAGGATCTGCAGCTTATTCAATAGGTAGGGAAATGGGCAGACCAGGTGGGCCAAGAGGTCCTTATCTGCTGTCAAACTCTATGTTTCTAAGTTTCATAAGAGGTGTTGTCTCTGAATGGACCATAGTGACCAGTGGGGTTCCACATGGATCCGTACTGGGTCCTTGTGTGTTTAAGCTCTTCATCGCATCCATGAAATGTGAAAATAATATGTGGATTGCGTAGATAATAAAAGATTGGTGTGGTAATAGACAACAAGGAGGACAATGAAAAACTGTAAAGAAATTGAAATGAACTGTAAAAATGGGTCCATAGAACTAGACAAGGGTTCAACATAGCTAAGTGTGCAGTTCTACATTTCAGAAAAACAAGGAGCATAGCAGAATACAAATTAAAGGGTAGAAGTTTGAGGGTGGTAACTGAAGAAAGGGACTTGGGCATAATGGTTACAAATGATCTATCTTTTCAAAATCATTGTTGTAATATCCAGAAGAGCAAATGGAATATTAACCAGCATGATCACACACGTATCATGCAGTGACGGGAAAGTGGTGTTGCCAATTTATAGAGCACTTGTCAGACCCCATTTGGAGTACTGTGCTCAATTCTGGGCACCAAGCACAAGGGGGGAGACTAGATTACTGGAGGGAGTACAAAGAAGGGCCACTAGGATAATCAGAGAAGCAAAGGGACTTGAATATGAGGATAGACAGGAATAGTTAGGCTTGTTTACTCAAGAATACAGGAGACTACAGGGCGATATGTGTCTCCTATTTCAGGCCCTGAGAAATCACGATCTGTGGGAAATATTAGGTCTAGAGATGAAAACTGTAACACACAATACTAGATCATATATTTTACAAATAATATGATCAGAAACACTCTGGATGCAGAAGTTGATACCAGCCCATTTACAAAAGAAAGGGTTCTGAAAGAACTCTTAAAACTGAAGGTGGACAAAGCAATGGGGCCTGATGGGATTCATCCCAGAATTCTAAAAGAACTAAGGGTAGAACTAGTGACACCACTGACTACCCTCTTTAACAAATCATGGGAGGATGGGGTGGTACCTGAGGACTGGAGGAGGGCAGATGTGATTCCCCTTCACAAAAGTGGGAGCAGGGCAGAAGCAGGAAACTACAGACCTATTAGTTTAACCTCAGTGATAGGGAAAATGATGGAATCACTTCTGAAGGAAAGAATTGTCAAGTACCTAGAGGCCAGAGGGGCACAGGACCTAAGACAGCATGGATTCACAGCAGGAAGGTCATGCCAGATGAATCTAATAGATTTCTTTGACTGGGTGACCAAAGTAGTAGATCAGGGAGGGGCTGTGGACATGGCCTACATAGATTTTAGCAAGGCATTTGACTCAGTCCCGCACAAAAGATTAATATACAAGTTAGCCAGCCTGGCAGTGGGTCCCAAGATGATAGCCTGGGTAAAGAATTGGCTGGAGAATAGGACACAGAGAGTAATAGTAAATGGAGTCCACTCTGAAGAAAGGGGTTACTAGTGGGGTGCCGCAGGGTTCAGTATTACGTCCTCTTCAATGTCTTTGTAAGCAACATTGCAGAGGGACTGGAAAGAAAGTATGTCTCTTTGCAGATGACACAAAGATCTGCAACAGAGTTGATGCGTGAGGATGGGGTGGAAAGGATGAGAAGGGACTTGGCAAGGTTAGAGGAATGGTCAAATGTATGGCAGCTTAGATTTAATGCTAAGAAGTGCAAGGTAATGCACCTAGAAACAAAAACCCAGGGAAGAGTACACAATGAGGGGTGAGATACTAACAACAACAAAATGGAAAGGGACCTGGGGTAGTCATATCAGATGGCTTAAGGTGGACAAGCAATGTGAGAGGGCAGTAAGGGAGGCGGGGGATACTGGGATGCATAGGGACAGGCATCACCAGTAGAAAACAGAAGTTGTTATCCCTCTGTACAGACAGCTGGTGAGACCCCATCTGGAGTACTGTGTGCAGTTCTGGAGACCCAATCTCCGCAAGGACATAGACAAAATGGGAGTCACGTGATGCAGTGGTGCTGAAAAGCTGCTTACTGTGGAGCTCCTGCCTTACTCCTCCTAAATTAGCTTTTCTTTGCACCTTAAACTACACTGCCGACCCAGAGGCGAGTTGAGAGGGTCTCCTAACACTGCAGGACCCCTCGAGGATCGCGATTGGCGAATTGATTGCCTTTCAGTGTGATCGCGATGGCAGATACAGAAATGAAGGCCGCAGGAGTCAAACACACTCCCCCAACCTCACCAGAAAAGGCTTCCAAAAAGGCCAGGAAAACTAACACCAACACCACCCCAACAGCCAAGTAACATTCCAGCGGGGTATCTAATGCTACACCAGGCACTATATTAACGGAGGAGAGCTTTCTAGAGGAATTATCCCCTTTCAGAGAGACTCTATAGGAAATCTCTAAGGAGATTAGGTCACTGAGGCTGGACTTCGCTGATCTCTCGAGGAGAGTAAGCGACTCAGAGGCCAGAGTTTCCTCAATAGAGCAGTGGCACCACAAAACCGACCTGAAGATCACCAGATTGAGGCAGCATATTCAAAAACTCCAGATGAAAACAGAGGACCTGGAGGGAAGGAGCCGGCAGAACAACGTATTGATCCTTGGCCTCCCGGAGTCTGAAGAGGAGACACCCTGCGCTTCATTCAGCAATTTCTTAACAAAGTTGTGGGCCCTTCGCCTATTCATCAGCAGTATCACATAGAAAGAGCCCACAGATCTCTCAGGCCCAAACCACCCCGGTGCTCCCCAGGCCTATAATAGTTAAGTTCCTGAGTACTCTGAACGTCAACACATTCTGGCGAAGGTTAAAGAGCTTGAATCCATCCTCTGGAGCAACAATAAACTCAGGATCACCCAGGACCTTCCTCACGAAGTTCGACAGAGAAGATCTTTTTCACCCGTTGTCAAGAAGCTTATAGCGGCTGGGAGAGCCTTCAAAATGAACTACCCTGCCAAATTGCTTGTACAGATCGATGGCACATGGCACGCATATGAGAAGCTGGAGGATGCACTATCTGAATTAACTAAACTGCTCCCGGACTTATTTAAGTGACTCTTAAAATATCTCAGTGTAGCTGGACTCCTCCTTATTAGTTCCTGTGCAAGTGCTTAGTTCTTTGTCTAACTGGCCCTGATTAGTTTTTTTCTTTCTCTGGCCCTTCTAGCATTCTTGCCTAGCATATTTTTGTGGTGCTAAGTACCTGTTTTTTCCTCATGAGAGTTTCTCCATGGTGGGGTCCCACGTGGGAGTAGGCCTCGGGGTTGAGCAGCGAGGCCTGATCAGCCTGTACTTGCTTCCGACGCCGTCTGGTCTTCTCAGTTACTTTCTGGGTACTGCTAAGCAGGGGTGTGTTTCCGGAGGACGCTTTTGTGGTCGGACCATTTGGTCCGTCGGCAAAGCCTCCCCTACACTTCCCCATCCCCTGTCTTCCGGTTTGGTCGCGATCAGTCCTGCTATGGGGAAGCGGACCTTCTATTCCCAAGAGACTTCTCCCAGGTACCTCCTTATTTCCCTTTCTTTGGCCAGATACATTGTTTTGAGGTACCTTTTTGGATCATGTTCTCGCTGCGCGGAGGGGAGGCTCGAGCGGTTTAGTCACCTCAGAGCCCTGCCTTGCCCTTAATGGGATTTGGTGGTACCTGTATTGTTGCATTTGAATGGAACTATTTCTCTCCCGGGGCTTGGTTGTTAAATAATTGGAATTGGTGTGTATACATTATATGTTTACTTTAAGTTCTTTGGGGAGTTTTTCATGGTACCCAAGGGTGGGGGAGGTAGCTTGGTTCAATTTGTTACTCCTGTTATACTGGTTGCTTGGAATCTGGGCTGTAAATAGGGGTTTAAACTTAAGTTGTTATAGTTTGTTATTGGTATTGGGAGGATGCCTGCTGTTGGTTACTTAGAGGATTGTGGGGTTTTTATCCGCCTTTGGTCTGCTTATAATGAAGCTCAACTCCTTTATTTTACAGCGGAAAGCTGTTCGCTTTTTGTTACTACCGGGCGGCAGGGGAGGCGATCGGGGCAGAAGGTGTCACCACTGATTGGTTTAGGCGTGATCCCTATGCAGCCTGCTTAGCTCTACTATTGTTCTTAAGGGATGGCTCTGGATTATATTAAACTAGCCAGTTGGAACATTAGGGCATTAGGAAGCTAACAAAAGGAACCGATACTGTTTAATTGTTCCCTGTTGAGGTTGACATTCTTTTTACAAAGAGACCCATATAACTGCGTCAGAAGCCAATATTTTAAAGGTTAAAGGCTTTTCTCAAGTTTTTGTTGCGGTGACTCCTCTGATTCAAAAGGGTAGCTATCATGATTAAAAAGGGGTTCCTTTACACACGGAGAAATTTACACAAGACCCTGAGGGCAGATTTATTTTGTGCAGGGCCCTTTATAATTCGGCTATAATCCTGGGTGCTGTTTATGGCCCTGTTGGGAGATGCTGGTTTTTAATGCAACTAATAGATAAACTGAGTGTTTATTTACCAACCCCTCATCCTGGAGGGGATTGGAACATAGCCCCATCGCAAGAGTTAGACAAACCTATAGGCTCTGAAACCTCCATCCCCAGCTTAATTGGCACTGTGAGATCTAGGTAACATGTTAGGTTTGGTAGATCCATGGAGGACTCTGAACCCTTCTAATAAGAGTTATACCTTCTTTTCTCGCTCCATAACTCTTGGTCTAGGTTGGACTATTTTCTGGTAAGCACCCCTCTCATGGCTAATATACCCCTTGTAGGTATTGAGCCTATTGTAATTTCTGATCATGCCCTCGTATGGTTTTGACTTAATCCCTTCTCTTTGGCACAGCACGACTCAATTTGGAAGCTCAATACTCAAGTCCTAAAGGATGAGCAATCCAACGTTCAGGTTAAGTCCTTAATTAGAGAATTCCTGGACATTAACCAGGGTTCAGTGTCCAGACATGATATACTATGGTGCTCATTAAAATGTTTTTTAAGGGGAGAATTCATTACAATTTCCTCTAGGAGGAAAAAACTCAGAACTCAAAAATTTCTTCTTTTATCTAGCCAGATTAAAGCGGCAAAAGACTCCCTCACTTCTTCTAAGTCCCAAAAGAGTTTAGAACAGTTATACAAACTTAAAAATGAGTATGAGGAGTTAATCAGAGAAAAGACTGAATTTGCACTGCTGAGCTCCAAAGCTAGATACTTGGACCAAGGGGAGAGGCCGAGTAGACTTTTGGCCCTAAAACTTAAGGAAGTGGAAAATTCAAGATTGATCCCTGCTTTAGAGGCACGTGATGGTTCCATCAAGACAGGTCCCAGAGATATTGTGGAGGTTTTCAGGTTATTTTATTAAAATCTGTATGGAGCTGTATCAACCCCTTTCTCTTTGCCCGCAATCGAGGCTTTCTCAAACCAATTTCCCACCAAGTTTTTCTGAGGACCAAGCAGCTTTCCTCTCTACTCCCTTATCCTTGAGAGAGGTAGAGGAGGCTATCCACAATCTTTCACCAGATAAGGTCCCTGGACCGGACAGCTTACCCTCCAATTTTTATAAGACCTTCTGCAAGGAATTATCCCTAATCGTCTTGGAGTTTTACAACTTCATTCTTTCCTCTGATTTATTGGACCCAACCATATTAGAAGCTATTATAATTTTGATTCCAAAAACAAACAAATCCTCTCTGGATCCAGCCAATTATAGGCCTATTTCGCTACTCAATTGTGATATCAAAATCTTGTCTAAAATCCTGGCTTCGAGCATTAAACAAGTATGGCAATCACTTTTGAGTAGGGAACAAGTAGGCTTTGTGCAAGGTAGATCAGCTGCCGATCATATGAGAGTTCTATCTTATGTTTTCCAAGCAGCCCAAACCTCTCAAGCTCCCATGGCACTAGTGGCTTTAGATGCTGAGAAAGCCTTCGATCGTGTCAATTGGGATTTCTTGTGGAGCACTATGTTTAAATTTGGTTTTCCAGAGAAATTTATTCAGTGGGTAAAGGTCCTATACAAAGATCCCTCGGCTAAAATTTACTGCAACAGGGTTTTTTCATCTTGTATCCGGCTGTATTCAGGCACCCGTCAGGGTTGCCCCCTCTCGCCATATCTCTTTAACCTCTACCTGGAACCCCTGCTACTTAATCTTAAGGTGGCTCCCGAGATCCAAGGGTGTGTTATTGCTCAGCAAACCTCCACAATATCTGTCTTTGCAGATGATATTCTACTACAGCTAACCAATCCAGCTGATTCCCTGTGGGTAGTCTTAAACATAGTAGAACAATTTGGTGCTGTGTCTAATTATAAACTTAATTTGGCTAAGTCCAAAATCTTCCCTCTCAATTTGTATACACCCCAGTCCAGTATGTCCCACTTTGGCATGAAATGGGCCTCATCCCACCTTAAATATCTCGGTATCTATTTGGCCCGCGACCCAGATTTGGTTAAAAAATTAAACTTGGATGACCTAGTAGATAAAATTTACTCCGATTTACAAAGATGGGACAAACTCCCCTTATCAGTAGGGGGTAGAATTAGCATTGTTAAAATGAATATTTTACCGCGTCTTTTCTATCCCCTGAATCTATTGGATATTTGGTTACCCAAACCTTTTCAAACGGTACACTCAATTCTGACTCGCTTTATCTGGAATCACAAATCTCCTAGACGAGCTTTTCACAAACTCTGTTTACCTAAAGATAAAGGAGGCCTTCTCTCCTAATTTTGAATATTACTACTGGGCTAGCCATCTAGCTAAAGCCGGTAAATGGCTGGGTAACAGTGAGGCAGAATCCTCGCCCTTATGGCTAAGTCTAGACCTTAATCTTATTAAGCAAGGAAATATAGACCCCTCTAGTTTGTTTGACTGTAACTTTTCAATTTTACCTCGTTATATTCAAAACTCGGCAGTGGGAACATCGGTGAGGGTTTTGAACCAATTCTACGCTACAGTTAAAATCCGACACACCAAAGACTCCGGACAACCACTGGTTTCCAATCCCAATATTAAAATTGGTACCAAATGGATACCTCCGATGTGGTTACCCCCAATCCAGGGACTTTTAGTGGAAGATTTATTCGTGCGAGGGGGTCTTGGGTCGACGGATGAGCTACTATTAGCTTTAAATGTCTCCCCCCAAATGGTTTTCAAAGTATATCAATTAAAGCATCTCATAAATAAAGATTTTGGCAATACAATGTCGGTGTCGGTAATCAAACCCTTTAATGAAGTCAAAGACTATGCGTAAGCCCATGGAGTATCCAAGCTATACTTATACGCTCATGAATGTCAGCTTTCGGATGCTCTAACTGGATCCAAATTTTGGTTTCACTTCCAAGTCTTTCTTTCACATGGAACCAGGTTTGGAAAGATCTGTACACATACAATACCCTTGACAAGAATAGACTCATTCAATATTTTATTGTTAATAATATGTATTTTACGCCCATTAAAAAACTAAAATTCGACCAGTCCAGTTCTCCCAATTGTCTCAGATGTGGTAAGGACTTGGGTAGTATTCCCCATATTTTCTGGTATTGTTCCAAGGTAGCTCCACTATGGAATGCTATTTGGATAATTTAGACCCCATTTTAGGTTTGCAAGATCTTTTACATTAGAGATTTGTATACTGGGTATCTATTCAGATATTAACGTTAAGGAAAGAAGGTACCATATGGTTCTTATTTCAATGGCGGTCAAAAGACTAGTGCTGCATCACTGGTCAGACCATCTAGAGCTTTCTTACATGGACTGGGTGGAAGAAATGTCTCTGTGTTTTAAAGTCGAGAAGCTGATAGCCGATTCCAGACTTGCTCCCCTTGCCTTTCAGAAAAAATGGGGTAAGCTTTACGCCTTATACCTACACTGACTTCTTGGCCCAAGTCCATTTTGATTTAATTTAATGCTGACAGTATACCCCCCTATGGGTACCCTGATGCACCCTTCCTTGCCCAGGAACCAGTGATCATTGGAGCTGTTTTTTTTTCCCGATACTTAGAGGGCAGGCTGTTGTTGTGTCCTTTGACTGGGTAACTTCCTTTTCCCCTAATTATCAACTTTCTCCACTCTCTTCTATTCCTCAGTGGTGACACCTTCTAGGGGTGGGGGGGGGGTTTAGTTTATCCTATGTCTATTATCCCATGTCTTTCCTGTTGGATTTTGTTATTCTGTTGTATTATACCTGTGTTCGTACATATGATTTTGTTGTTATTTAAACTTAATAAAAAGAGAATTTCAAAAAAAAAGACAAAATGGAAGCTGTCCAGAGGAGGGCAACTAAAATGGTGCAGGGTCTACACCGGAAGACACATGAAGAGAGACTAAAGGAGCTCAATATGTATAGCCTCGAGGAAAGGAGGGAGAGGGGGGACATGATAGAAACTTTCAAGTACCTCAAGGGAATCAACAAAGTCCAAGAGGGTAGCATCTTTCAAAAAAAGAGGCGTGCAAGAACAAGGGGGCACAATTTGAAGATGGAGGGTGGCTCAGAGGTAATGTAAAGTATTTTTTCACAGAGAGGGTTGTGAATGCATGGAATAGCCTTCGGAGGAGGTTGTGGAGTCAAAAACAGTGGTTGAATTCAAGCATGCATGGGACAGCCGTAAGGCAATTCTAGGGGGTGGGGGTAGAAAGAAGTAGGCTGCTGGTTAACTAGGATCTGCAGCTTATCCATTAGGTAGGGAAATGGGAAGACTGGGTTGGCCAAGTGGTCCTTATCTGCTGTCAAATTCTATGTTTCTATGTTTCTATGTAATAGGGGAAGTGTGCCACTCATGTAAAAGGGGTTTTTGGTACAACCAGAGGGTGGTTGTAATATGGAATTTGCTCCCAGATGAGGTAATTGGATGGGAAAATACTATATATCTTTGATCTGAAGCCACCCTTGATCTAAGGCCGCATGGTCAATCACAAAGTTTTAATAAAAGCCACTCTTGATCAGTAGCTGCAACTAGCTATATGCAGTTTAGAAGAAACAACATGTAGAGTGAAGGAACAAGAGAGTAAGGTGAGCTGGTGATACTGGCAGGCATATTCCAGGGCTGCCTTACAAGGAATAACATGCAGTTAACAAGAATGGGGAGAGTGAGGTGAGGTGAGGTGAGCTGGTGCTACTGTGAGGTGAACATGTGATTACACTAGCCTCCTTAAGTCCCTTTACCGTACATACTGGCAGGCATCTCGTGGAGCCACATTCAAGATGGGTGACCCGATGTGCTGGTAATGGTGTGCAGTATTACTGGTACTGCAGTATTTTAAGCCTTTTAAATTATAATACCTTACAAAATTCAAACTAAAAAGAAGCTCCAAGAGAACACCAGCATTTGGCGTGATTGGCATGTAGGTGTTTGTGATGTCTCTGGGCATGCCCAGGTGTGACGTGCAATCACTCATGGTTACCAAACTTCCAGCCTAGCAATGAAAGACAAATAGAAGCTCAACACACAAAAAAATCTCTCATTTTCGTTCTCTTGTTCTCCCAAGCATTCTCCAACTCTGCAGCTTCATAGGAGGTATTGGCAGATCAGCTTGGATTGATCATTACCAGCTGTCAGAATTCAGCAGATTCATTAAAAGTCACCCTTGATCGTTAGCTGTGGCACAAACATGGAATCTGCAACATAAGCCATGGCTTCAGATCAAAGATATATGATATAACTGATTTTAAAAAGAAATTTGACACTTATGTCAATAATAATAAAAAAGGGTATTTTTAAATAAAGGGTGAGCATAAATGGACAATTGTGTACTCTGCTCTGGACTTACCTGTATTACCCATGTTACCTATGATATGGATTAAGTTACCCTTCAGAAACTACTTGAAGGGAAGGGGTCAAACAGTTGGTTTCTAATCATACAGATTCCTATGCAGTCTATAACACTGCATTACAGCTGTGCTGTAGTCCGCATCCCATTGACATTTTCCCTCATAGGGGTTCAAACAGCAAAGTTCACCTTTTCTTAATTTGGCCACACCCAGAGGGCTGCTAACATGAAGTCTACTTTCAGTGTTGCAAATGGAATGAATTCACTGAGGGAACCCATCACCTTTGATCTACTGTAGTTTTGAATATATCTGATAGGGGTCTGGGTATATGTTTCTTTATTATATATTTCATTTTTACAAAGGTGTACATTTTACATAGAAGCAGTCATTCTTCATTTTACTCCGAGAACTGAATCAGACTTAATCGAGTTGCCCTCAGGTTCCCTCACTTCATACCTCTCAGTATTGAAATGCATAGCACTGGCCTTCAAAATTCAAAGCAAATTGCCTGAAAGTGCAGCACTTTCTTGTTTTAAAGAATAACATGACTAAGAATAGAGGGCCTCATATGTTTAGTGTTAAGGTATGTTTCCATCAATTTAGTTCAATACTTTAATAGTTTGTGCATCCAGAAATAGCTCTATTATTATGAGCAAAATCAGTAAACCTTTATGAAGCAAGGGGAAATTTGAGTGTAAAAGTCATAGTGTTATATGACATTCACAGCAGTTAAGAGGTATGCCCCCCCATTTCCAATATTGTATGCTTTAAATTTCACTATGCAACCTGTGAAAGAGGGATTGTATTGGGGTCTGGTGGTTAGATCTCAGGCATAGGAACTAGCAAGTTTATCTTCAAATCACACCAGAGCCACTAACTCACTGTTACCAAGGCTCAAGAGATGACAAAAACTATGATATTTTGCAAAAGGTTAACCTGAAGTTTGCCATGCTTCTGTTAAGAAGCGGGGGTTGAAGTACACTTTCTCAACAAAACTATTGTACTTACTTTTTGTTCTGTTTTACCTCTCCCCCACTACCACTGATTTCTGCAGAAGACATTGTGCATAACAGTTGGATCTAAGTGAAGGTGCAACTTCAGAATTAATATCTCAGTGGGAACAGAGCAACACAGTTTGGTGTACTCTGATGGAGAAATGTGGCAGCTGTGTTAGTTCAGTCTAAACTATAGAAAACAAAACACAACAAATAAGTTTCAAGAGATACCAATGATTGGACCACCCAAATTGTTTTTGAGACTAGCTTTCAATAGTTAAATGCCATTCATCAGGTCAGTAGCCACACTGACATGCTGATGGGAGTGTAACTGTCGAAAGCTAGCCTCAAAAGCAATTTTGTCAGTCAATAAAAGGTATCACCTGCAACCTATGTGTTGTTTTTCTCCTTTTATGATGCAAAACAATGTAATTACTTGTATTATGTTATGATTGCACTAACACCTAACAAATTACCTGTCCAATATAATGAGGCACAATCCACATAAATCTTAGATATCTATTGATATACTCTAACCCCCTGTTTTTATGTCTGTTGTAATGTATGTAACACCTTATGACAAGGCACCATTGGACCTGCTCTCTGTACCTACTTATTCTTTCTCTCTTCTCCTTGATGAGGAACTTTTGTAAAAGAGCTATCAGCTCAAAGGTATATTCTGATTAAATAAAAAAAAATAACTTATGATATTGAAGTGGAACAGTTCCTTGTTGACAGAGATCTGACATGCTGCCTTGATAGTTTTAACTGACCAGTCTTATTTGTAAGATAGTAGAGTTCCTTGGTGATCAGACCTGATCCATACTGCATTCACATCTTTAATCAGCTGAACTAAGAAATTCATTTTTGCTGCTAGGGTTGGCTAGAGGCAGCAGTGGAATACTCCATTGCTGCCTCTAGCAGCAGAAGAATAGTCCAAACCAGAACTCAGGTTTCAGTTTACAATGCCACTCTTTGCATATCTATGCACATTGGAGTAATTATCAGCATGACTGCCTGTGTTTGTCTCCTGTTCTCCACCACTGTCTGTTTTTTCAGTGCATACTATAGTGTGAAAGAGTTAATTATATGTCAGATCTACATTAGTTGATAATAAAATTGTTCTTCAGTCACTGGTATGTCCTCCTGCTATGTTAACTATTTCATGTAGTCAGCAGAATTTTTCCAGCTGCTTAGGTGGCACAGAAAGTGAAAATAAGTACCAGAACTAGAAATGCAGTGAAGATTTACTACTAATGCGAAGTTCAGGTGAAGTTAGCAACTTCAAATCAGTGGATAAGTAAGCAAAGTTTTTAATAAAAGGTTGAAATGTACCTTTAATTAACTTTGAGTTGCTAACTTTGCCTTAACTTTGGGTTGCATTTCAGGAAGGGGAAGTTTGTGAAAAACAGCCCACAGACCACATGTCTGACAGTCTGCAGGTCACGTGCTGCATGCTGTCTAATGCCAAAAAGGTTGTTACCACTGTAATCTGATTTATTACACTGCTTTCCAATCCTGCCATCACAGACAACTCCTGGTACCCATGCCCAATGTGCAGTAATACACAGATAGGAACTGCCCGCCATTTTGCCACTTGTCCACATATCATAGAAACATAGAAACCTAGACTTTGATGGCAGATAAGGACCACTTGGCCCACCCAGTCTGCCTATTTCCCTACCTACTGGATAAGCTGCAGATTCTAGTTAACCAACAGCCTACTTCCTGCAACCCCCCACTATAATTGCCTTATGTCTGTCCCATGCATGTTTGAATTCCCCCACTGTTTTACACCCAACGACCTCTGCAGGAAGGTGGTTCTATGTATCCACCACTCTCTCCATGAAAAAAAATTTCCTCACATTACCCCTGAGCCGTCCCCCCTCTATCTTTAAATTGTGCCCCCTTGTTCTTACACATCTCTTTTCCATGCTCAAATGAATGTAAGGTGATGATGATTGATAAAGGGCATGTTTTACAGGCTCTCTCACAGTCCAATATAACTCCGGGACAGCACGGGTGGAGAAGTAGGGTCTGGACGGGATTTTCCATTTGTGACATGCGCATGCCAAAAAAGCACCAGAATCCAGCATTCTCCACAAAGGAGAAGGGCAAAAGGTCAATTACCAGCATTTCTGCTACGGCAGCATTTAGTTCACATGCAACTGCATGATTTGGTGGGTATTTCACGTGACATGAAAAAAGACTGTGCAATGTGGGCTGCATTGTTACCAATTTTGCACAAAGCATGCCAAATGGCTCTACTCTGTGAACTGCCATGAGTGGGGTGCTTTTGACTTGTGATGGGGGTGCACAGGTGACAAGCCAACAAATGAGGTTATTTTACCTGTTTTAAGCACAGGGGTTGATGTACTAGAAGTACTACATATACCACCACTGCTGCTGTGACCACTACTTGACAATTCAAAATTCTCCTCCTCCTCCTCCTCCTCATCCTCCTCATGCCTGTAGTAATCTTCTGCTGTTATTTCACCACTTCTTCAGACATGGCTAGTTTGGCTGCTGTCAAGGAAGGGGATGCCATGCTCACTAAGGTAGATGAGGGCGAATCTCTCACTATGGCATTAGATCCCCTCTGGTGCTGAGTCCACAGTGCTATGTGCCTGCTCTTCAGATGTGTATGCTGGCCCCCAGTGCCAAGATGGCTACCCTTTTTTCCACACCTCACATGCACTTGGCAAAGCTGGCAGATTACCACTGTTTCATCGCTTTCATCTTGTATGAAAAAATCCCAAACTAGGGATTTTGATGCCCTACTTTTCACATGTCACCGATGCTGCATTTTGGACTCCAGTTTTTGTGATAGTGAAATGGGTGGTGTACTGTATGATTTATATCGTTGGGCACGCCCGTACTCTGCCTGAGCATCGTAATCTATGACTTATTACTGGGTTATCATCATCAACAGACAGAGCAACATCAGAACTTTGAGGAGGGGGTGATTTAATAACGCACAGCCACCTTCAGTTTCTTTTTCTCTGGTTCCCAACTAGGTTCACTAGCATCATCATAATCATCATCCATATCCACAAATTCTGTTTAGATGCTGTTCTGTGGCTAACATGTTCAAACCACAGATGCAATATGATCATCCAAAATTGTTTCATCAACATTTGAACATTTGGATGGCCCAGACATAACCACAACATCGCTGGAAACATGAGATTGTGAGTCATCGTCATGATCAGAATCACATTCCACTAATGTGGGGATGGGGAGTGTGACATCAGCTACACTCTGAATCACGTCTTCGGACTCCACAACATTTTGGTACCCAGATAAGTTTGCATGGGTTGAACTTGGAATAATCCTCATGCCGGGCCCATCATTAACTTCACTACCACCACTGCCAGCAGGGACAACAGCATCTCCAACCATCATTGAAGTGACTGATTGCAGTGTGAAAATATAGTCAGAGAAATCCCTTTACTTGCATCAACTATTCCCTTCTGCTACATACTACCATGCCCATGGTGACTCTTTCAGTGCCATGGCCAGAAACATCTTTGCATGCATGTCTCTTCATGGACATTTTTGGGGATTACTTAGGCAATTAACAAATTTAGATTTAGGCACTTTTGGGAGGATGGGAAGCCAAAAAAACAAGAAGTGTGGCTTACAGATGGAGATTGGGCCCTAGAGAGATGTAGTGGCACAGACAGATGGAGGATGTGCACTAAAGAGATGCAACTGCACAGGCACAGCAACACCTTAACCAGTGGTCAGCAATCCAAAACTGGAAAAATAATACCTTCTTTTCCAGGTGGTGGGTACAGCAGTGCCTAGATAGAAGCAGTAAAAAATAATGCAGATGGGCTAAGTAATTAATAGTGCTGTGATTACGGTGCCACAATCAAATGCATTTGACTTGATGGCACATGCACACACACTAAAGGTAATGGGCAGAAAATTTAACAATTCAGTACACTACAGCCCAGTCTTTTAAACAGACTGAAAAAAATGCAAAGTACCACAGCAAACAGCAACAAATGATCAAAACTTACTAGAAGTATTACTGTGTGTACATGAACACACAAATACTAAAACAGTACCCAACAACAATTGGAAAGACGGCCTTTCTCACTGTGAATCTCCCTTCACCACAGATCCGCCTCTCCCCCGAAGCAGACTTCTACAGTAACAGACAGAATGTACTAAATTAACATTCAATGTTCACACAAAATCAAAAAATGCTGGACGATATAAACATACAAGGATTTCCTACAATCAATGTACTAAATTTTGACAAAATATTTTATCACAAAAATACAATTTTAAAAGTTTTTCAGTGGTTTGATTATCAGAGTTCTGAGAACAAACTGTTTCCAGCTTTCCACTACACACATTACGCTGAACTGAGGCTATGCAAGACAATGTAGAGCCCATGTAGCCTCCCATCCAATGAATCACTCTAAAATTCACCTTAAAGAGCAATAAAAAAGGTGAATTCAATGTGAAGTCCATTGAAATCAATGGAACTTCATATTAAGATTAAAGGTGAAGTTATTTGCTTCATGTTGTGGAGTACTTTGTGAAATTCAAGTTATACACAAAATATTCCAGTAGCGAAGTTTAGGAACTTCGCCCTCCACTAGCCATAACCATTGATTCATGAATAAAGTAGGACTGGAAGGAGGAAGGGGGAGAAAAGGGGATGGGGCACATACAGACACAGAAGAGCAGGGCTCTCATGCATACAAATGAGATGATAAGGTTCAACAGTGGAAGTAGAAGGTAATATGCATCAGTTCCTGTGGCACACTTCCTCTGCCCCGCTCCTTCTCCTCTTGTTACCATACATTGCGTAGCTCTTACTATGCAGCCACAAAAATGCATATATATGATTGCTCACATTCTATAGAATTTGTGGTTGTCTGTAGTCAGTTTCAGTCAATTTCCATTTTTTCTTTTTACAGAAAAAAACAGATTGCCCACCATACTGTTATTAACACACAAAAGGTTGTTTACAGTCCTTGATCAACTCCTCTTCATTTTTCCCGGTGGGAACATGCTCAACACAGTCTAGTCACTAATGATGCAGTGAGAGTAGAGGAGTCTGTTGCATCATGATTAACATCACTATGGGGGGGCATTCCTAATGTTCTGGAAATATGTAGTAAAAGTAAAGTGGCAGATAAAAAATAGCAACATTAATGAATTTTGGAGAAGGTAAGCAATCATGAAATGTTGGTTTAAACTAGAAATAATATGATGCTAAAATGTTGACAGTGTCCCTTTAAAGAGCACCTTTCACAAAACACAAACTCTGAAAAAGAATGACCCCTTGCCTGCATGGGATTTCCTCTTTGGTACTTTGAAATTTTTTAATGTGCTCCCTATCAAAGGTAAGGTACTGTAATTTTTGTCTGATGGGCTAGCTGTAAAGGCCCTTTCACTTCCTTATTGGCTTGCTCTGCTCCAAAACTCAGACATTTTGTGATGTCAGTATATGGAGAGCACTGGGTATGCTTAATTTAGCTCTATGGTGCATCTATTGAAATGCTATTTTTTCAACTTTAAATTAATGTTTAGTGCCAATTGAAGCCAGAGTTCAACTGACAGTGCTCTTTTTAGTTTAACTATGTCTTCAGTTTGTACCAAATATTGACTTAAAGTCAGAAAAAAGCATTTAAAAAGATTCTCCATGGAGCTGAATAGAGCATGCCCCCATGCTCTGTATAAACTGACATCTCAAAACATCAGAGCATGGGGTTAGGAGCTGGCAAATAAGGAAGTGGAAGGAGTTAATTGGATAGCCCCTCAGAGGCAAATTACGATCCCTTCTCTTCACTGGGTGCATTTAAAAAAAAATAAAGTGCCAATGAGGAACTCCCATTTAGATAAGGGAACTCCATGCTTTTTGGTTCTGCTGTTTGTAAAAACAACAGGGAAGGTGTATTTTATAACAGCTGTTTCCTGCTTGCAGCCAGACTTGTTGTAGTCAATAGACTAAATAAAATCACAAGACTGAGGATGTTATGTATCTGTGCACAATCATAACTGATGATTCACTGGTGTTAGGGTCATCACTGAGGTACTGCAGACCCTTGACAGAGGGTTGAGTAAACTGACAAGTCTCATTTAATGGATAATGGCACAGTGTGACCCACACATTACACCTGATCTCACCAAGCTTGCTGGTGACAACATTATGAAAGTTGTCCTGTCTTCAGCAGGACTTTAGGTGGATATTTGTGTCATGGTCCTTAAACCTCTGGCACTGCTCAGAGAGGTGATTTGGAATGTTGTGCTGACAGTGCCAGTGGGAGTCTGGGGAGACTTCCCAGCAGGAAGTATACTGTAGGACTGGGAACAGCAGTAAATGTGACTTGATACATATTGGAAAAATCAAATAGATTGCTGAACTTGATACATAAAAAGTTAAGTTTCAGAAAGACTAACAATTCAATATTGTTAGGATCAGGCCTGGACTGTTTTGGTGAAGCAATATCATCAGATGTGCTGAAACATCATCCTGAAATTACTAATGTTGAAGGGTATCCAAGAAAATAAAAAGCCAGTTTAGCCAGTGCAGCCAAATGATGTTGTTGCCTTTCCAGAATTTGGTGGGATCACTACTTCAGCTGGACAGTAGCTCTGTTCAGTTCAGTTCAGTTATCATTTTATTGGTCGACAGGTCATGTCATTACAATTTTTAAAAATACATTAGCATTTTACATCTCTCTAAAGACAATCATACATAAAGCAGACATCATACAATTATTCTGCTAAGTAAAAGATGTACATAAATATGTCATATCTGCCAAATTATATCAGTGCAAGACTGTCCATTAAATATAGATGTATTCATCTTGAATAATATGTAATTTTTTTCTTCTCAATGACATTAAGGAGAGAGACCACAGACTTTAGCACCATAACAGATTTTATTTTAAATAAATATGTAATAATACTCCTTGGCTCTAACTTTTGAGAGGTCAATATATTGCCTAAAAATGTCTTTCTATATTTAGAATACAATGGACACAGGATCGCGGCATGGGTTAGATCCTCAGTCCCTAAGCAGCATTTACATTTACCACTTAAATTGTTTTTCTTTAACCATTTTTTCAATTTTTGACCTTTAAAATACTCAAGTCTATATTTTGTAAGCAATGTTCTCCTTTAAGGGTCAGTAAGTCAATCTGAATAGGGTTCAAACCCCAAAATGTCTTTTATTAATAGATAACCAGTTACTTATTTTATATTGTGTGGAAAGACCCACTTCTTCTTGAATATTAATGCCCTTTATTCTTTCCTTTATCTGATTATATACTTCTCCTAAGCAGTAAGGAAAAATTCCAGCACTACTTCTACTCAGTAAATCAGAGAAGAGTGCAATTAAAATCCATTGTAAAGATTTATCACCAGCAGTGTACAGCACACCTCACTCAGGAGAACAGGGAGCACCAACTGCCTCCTACCGGTTTTGCCATTAAAGCATCTTCAGGGAGTAGTGACGCTTTAATGGTGGATTTACTGAGCAGAGGTAGTGCTGGAATTTTTCCTTGCCTACTTCTGACTTTTCTGAGCATGCCTGAAGAAGATTTTGCGGTCATATTTTTGTCACTTCTCCTAATGGCTTAATAAATACATCTGTAAAACAATGTAGGAAGCCATATGGCTTAACGAAAGTTTCTATAATTGAGATGCTAGGGAAAGCTGGATTTAATTGTAAATAATTTATAGATTCCTCCACAGATTTTCTCTGCAACCTATCTTCATTCATCGAGTAGGTTCTTAGCCAATAAGTAAATAATCTTTCTTGGATTAAACACTCCACAGGCAATTGACTCAGTTCAGCTCTCATTAAGGATGACAGTGACCCCTGGGATAAACCGAGCAACTTTTTATAATATGTATTTAAAAACCTTTTTATATTTCTTTCTTTTGATTATCCTATATTTGAGTCCCACACAAAATGTGACTTTTTATTTTTGTGTTAATCACTTTAGTACATCCCTTAAGTGAATTACTCCCATATTTATATGTAAAATTAGCCATTATGGGTAGAAATCTCTTAATTTTAGCTTCGACCTGTTTTAGATGTTTCCCCCAGATTAGGTCATCTGATATCATAATTGCTAAATAGCAAAACATTTTCACCACTTCTAACTCATTATTATCAATTACATATTTATACTTTTCATTAGCTCTGATAACCTCCATCATGTACTCTGGTGAGATGTCTGTACCTTCTTCCAAAACACCTGTGTGGCACTAGCTGTCAGTGTTAAGAAGCTCCCAAAAGTCCTTTGCTGCCTCTGGACTATCACTATCCAAGTCATCTTCCATGTTGTAATGCTAATGCCTTTGTACTGGAAGCATGAAAAGACAACTGATGAGAATTAGCAGTACACGCAGGAGGAGAGGAGGAGGTTGAGTCCTGGTTGTTTCTTTACATTGTCTGTGGTGCTCCATTTGAAGTGTATGCAACAGTTTTGGCTAGATATAGTTGATGCATCCAGGGGGAATGTATAGCACACATCTTTATATTTGGGATCCAGTAGAATTACCTTGCCAAATTATGTACCCAAAATAATGCTTTCAAAGCTGGCTACAATTTGATTCAGAAGCATCTTGGCCACTTCCTTATGAGCATTTCACCCTGCTTATGCTGCTGCTGAGATGACTCAGGGGAACACATGCTGTTGTTTCTACCACCTTCTCCACCACTGTCATCATCACTGTCATTCTTGCCACCACCTACACTAGCCTTGTATTGTTGGATTGCTGTAGATGTTAAAAAATGGTGTGTGTTAGTGTGTGTGTGTATGTATGTGTGTGTGTGACTCAAGCAGACTCCCCAAGGGAACGACCATGCAAAGGACTGATGATTCAGCACTGGCACCTCTGGTGGCCTGTTCATAAGGTCTCAGAAGCAGATGATGCTTTTGCAACATACCATTGCTCCTGGGCTAGATATCCCCAACAAGACACATCATCAAATTCCATAGCACAGAACACAGCTTTCTGTCCACCAGTCTCTCCAACATGCAAAAGACAGAGTTGCACCTTGTCACCATGTCTTTAATTAAGCAATGTTTCAGAACAATGCATTTTTCTGGTACTTGTGGAGGAGCTCAGCACATTGGGAAGAATAATAGAAACATCTACTGATGTCCCATAAAAGTTCGGTATTTCTTTTAGCTGTGCATGTTTGTCACCACCAGATTCCGTGCATATGCAAAACAAGGAGCCTGGCAAAAATCCCCATTATGTATGATATTTTTCATGTTATCTCCATTGTCTGTCATGAACATGCCCACCTTCAGACTATGAGGGTACATCAAAGATGTCCAGCAGTAATTGAATGAACCACAGAATGTTTTCCACATTATATGTCCCCTCAATGACTGATGCATTTATTAAAGCAGTTCAACTATTGTTGTGCATCTGTGACTTTGTCTACTTCAATATAACACATTCAGGGGCTGATTGTGGTGAGGAGGTGGGGCAAGAATGGTGGTGGTGCTGCAGAATGTGAACACAATCCAATGGCAGTGAAAACTAGGACAGTTTGGATTTCACTACTTTGCAAATATCATTAGTGAAATGCACATACCCCTTCAGAAGACTAAACATCCTGACTGATACATGCTTGGGAGAACATGACTGGAACACATGAAGCATGATGGATTGTTGTATTTAGGCTCCAGTTCATGAAACACTCTTCTAATATTAGTGTCATTTTACAATAGTGACTGGCTGAAGATCAAAGACCATCATCTTCTCAATCAGCTGTGTGATTCAGCAGCGGATGGGTGGCTTGGAGAAGGTCAGTGTGGGCATGTAATGACTTGGGCAATATAGTTTATTTTGTCACTGGTGGTCTGAGTGGTGTTTCTGAAGCAGAACCAGTAGGCTAATGTGGCTGCCATGGTGGTTGCATTAATTAAACTACCAATCTTACCCCACCATCCATGCCAAACTGTTCCTGCTGCTGCTGCAATGCTGTGTGACTTGAGTGGGGACTGGGAATAAAGTGACTGTTAGGAAGATGCTGTGTTTACTGTACATTTTAAATGGTCAAAGGGAATACTGGTTCACAGTTACTGAGTTGGCTAACCCTGCTTATCTTTCTGTCACACAGATTGTAATATGCTCTCAATTAATTTTTTTAACGTCATTAAAATACCTCAAACTGTAGAAGATCTCCTTAGTTTTTAGCTACAAGACTGGACTGTTGTGGTTCTTTGGGAGCAGTAGAGGGTGAATGTAACATTTGTTTTGTGCCATGGTGGATTGACGTGGATGGGCTGGATGTACTTTCAAGGCAGCAATGGCAGAAGCAGCACTAGGGCTAAAATAATTGTGATTTTCTAGGGGCTATGACTAGGCCTGCTCTTTAGATTTCCCTAACAGACCAGCTTGTTCTCTTGCATTTCTGTTTTATAATTTTTTTTTTATTTTAATTTGGTTATCTCCTCTTGTGATAGCCACCACTCCACCATATTATTGTCATCATCAGAACTTGCTGATGTAACTGAAAGTACACTTTAAACCTCATCTGCTTCACCCTTCTGCACTCCAGCACATGCTTCCTCCTCTTCTACTTTGCCCACTATGGACTCTTCTCTCTGGTTCTCCTCCTCTTCAGCTTTGCCTTCTCCTTCCCCATGTCCCTCTGTCTTGGTCTTGCATGATGCTTCGGCTTTCCCTTTTGTTGCCTCGTCATGTGCATCTGCTTTCCCCTGCCTCTACCAGCTCACTGTCATGTCCCCCCACTCCAACAGCTCCATTTCCATATCCTCCTCCTCACTGACACGCTCCTTCACTATAAGCTGCTTTGGTTACTAGCTTGCTTTTATAAAATTGCACGGTTGGTATACCTCATCCTAACACAAACAGTGTCACTTTTTCCTCAGATGGCAAGATAACAGTAATATCAGTGCCAGGCCCAGACTCACTGATAACTTCCTCACACAATGGCTGAGCAGCAGAAGTGGGTTTGGTGATGGTACTGCTTCTGATACTGGATAAGAGGGCTGGAATAGAAGGGGGAATTATATAGTGCCTCAAGGTGGATAGGCAAACAACACTGCCCATGTTACAGAGGTAGTTGCAGTGGTGCTGGTGTCACCAACATTAGCAGCTTGTGTCATGTTGTTTGTACAAGATGAACAGTGGAGGTTGCTTTTGTATAAAATGAACAGGGGGATGGCTTTTACTGGGAAGGGAACCTTGAGGAACTCAAAGGATGAACAGTGGAAGATCTGTGTGCTTCTGGTTTGCTGAGGGCACTTTCATCATGAGAAGCATTGGATGACTGGGGCTGGCTGGGTGAAGCTGCTGCCACAGTGGGTATGGAACCAGTTGACTTCTGGGGATTAATGTACTATGGTTTCTTTGGATAGACTATCACATGCCCAGCCCTAGTTCTTCTCTCATGTGCAACCCCAGCCACACCACTATGACTCTCAGGACCTGCCCTGATTCTACCACCAACACTTACAGAAGTGGAACTTGGTAGACTTGGCATAGTGGGACCTTTCCATGTTCCTTTCCTCACCCTGCATCCCTTTTTCCCTCCAGTTTGTTCCTCATGTCTTTTACATTAACAGCAGATGTACACACATAGATGCCTGGTTGCATTGTCCACTGACACCCTCTTGAGTCCCTCCTCACCCTCACTAACAGACCTGCAGCAGCCTACTTCATTTCGCTTTCAAACAGGTAATAAAAAGGATAGATTTCAGTCCCACAAATCCCACATTGCAAGTCACTGATGTATTTATTAAATAAATCCTATAAATTTAACCCCTGCTCCTTTCCAGTTTATGCAATTCAATCTACCTTGATTCTGATGCAGAGGCCAAAAAAAAAAAATAATAAAATAACATAAATATGGATTTCTGTGCCCTATGTACCTTCAGCTGTCAGTAAAAAATACTTGTCAAATAAATCTTTCACAAACTTCCCCTGCACCTTTTCCTGTCTGCTAAATTAATTCTGCCTGCTCCTGCAGTAGGAACAAAAAATAAAATAATAAAAAGATGGATTCTGTGCCATTTGCACTACCAGCACTCACTGAAAAAAAGTTGTCAAATAAATGTTTTACAAATCTCCCTTGTGCCTTTCCCAGTCTGCTAAATAAATTCACTCTACCTGCTCCTGAAGTAAGGCCTGCAGCTGGCTGTGCTGGCTCACACTGTGCACTCCCTTCCCTCCTCTGCAGCACAATTTTATTAGTCTGCCTGCCTGAAACTATAGTTGAATATAAGGAATTAGCTAACTGGAATAATAAAGCTTGATTATCTGATGATTTCTAAAGTTTTCTGATGAAACGTCATTCTTTGTCACAAATATGAATTAATTTTAGTAGCCACATTCTTCTCCTGTAAGCTGGAAATGGTACTGAGAGTTTCACAAACCAAGGAGTTCTCAATGTCTATCATCACTGATTGACTGGTACAGGTCATGTGGTTTGCCAGCAACTTGGGAATGTTCAGTATGAGCTCCCTGGAAAAAATCCTGCTGCATCATGATGTCAAGGTGCCAAACTGCCAAAGAAAATCTGGGTCCTTTGGATCTGTTTCACCTGTGTCAAAACTACCACATTTCAACACATTCACCAAATGCCAGTTCTTCATCGGGTACTCTGTAGGACCAGTACATGTCCCAGAAGGGTTCCAAGAGAAAGAAAAGAAGAAGGATGCATGGTCAAAGCCCTTTGTACTGAAGAAGACATGACACAACTGTCATAAAAAACACCTAGATATAGCCGGTGATCTACCTACTAAAAATGAGCATTGTGCCATAGCTGCTGTCTATATCCCATAGCAGCCATCTGCCAATGAAATTTGTACATCCTCCTGTATCTAGCTGTGTGAAAAACAGTCAGCAATGGACTTGTGGTAGGAAAGACCTGAATTGTGACCTTTTAAACTGTGTAAGGAAGGGGTCACCAGCCAAGGATTAACTTGAGGGTATCAAGATACAGTATTTCTGTCAAAGAAAGTGGAGGTCTTGGAAGAATCACAAGAAGTGTTGCACACTGTTCCACATGTAACAAGGCTGTTCCAGGAATTCATGTTGCTTACAGTATAGCTTCAGTATAGCGTCAGCTAAATATCATTAAACAGAAAACTGAGCACCATCATCTCACCAACATAAACAAAAGCAGTATCTGACTCAGGATTGTGCAAATTCAGATAGTATTCAGGCGTGGTGCATATATCCAGTCTTTTTCAAGTTAATAAGGCTGAGAAGTGGGGTGACAGGGATAATCTATAAAAGGTTCTCTGATTGCCACATTCATTTATGAGTCCTATATACATTATGTGTCAAAAATCCATACAGCAGTGTAAGCAAGCTTTCATCATAAGGCCTTAAAATGCCTTCCTTGTGATCCTGCCTTCCATTATATTTACAGATTCTACAGTACGTCAGGTCTCACTCTCTCAACTCCCACCAAGGTGCTGGTTTGGAGTGACATGAATGTTGTTGTTTTAGCCAAAGAAAAACACGCATTCAAGTTTTTCAAAGGCCCCACACACACACACACACACACACACACACACACACACACACACACACACACACACCCAGACAAGCACACTTTCACTCCCCTAGTGTGAAGATAAATAAAAAACTTTGGCTTAGGCAACTGTGGTACTTGCTTCCTAAAGCAGATCATACAGTATTTCAAGTAAAATTTGAAATTTTGGAGTAAAGATCTGTGTCAAGATTAAGCAAGATGGGTTGCATCTAACTTTCCATGCCTCTATTATTTTGCATCCCTTACACTAGAAGTAAATAGGGCTGCATCAAAATGACCACTGGCTTCAGGTGCAGCTAAAACAGCAGTAAGCCACTTCATTAGGCCTGCAATGTGCTGCCTGTTAGATAAATGTTTCAAAATAGTCTTAGTCAGTTAAAAACCTACTTGCTTATTTTTCCTAATACTACAGTAAGCAAACTACTTCTAGAATGTAGTGCTGCACAAGTCCCAGCAGTGCATGTTATTTATGATTATATGTAGGGTAAGAGATAAGGCAATGAGATCCCAAATGCTTTGTCAGCAGTATAGTATTTGCGTATCCTTATTTTCATTCATCTGGCTTACAGCCGTGTCCCACATGTACTTGTCTAATGATACATGTTTAACAAGGATGAACAGAGTTCTGAGCCAAATAAATAATTCTGCCAACTCTAAACCTGGGCGTGGTTGAAAATTGGCCATGTGACCAGCCCACCTCCACATCGAACAACACATACATACACAAGTAAATCACTCAATCAATAAATAAATGAAGGAAGCAGTCATTCACTCAATAAATACATTTATAAATATTGCCAAGCTGACCTAGTTTAACTGCATGATCCAAACTGGATAGCTCCTAGCAGTAAAATAAGGTGAAGAAAAAAAATACAAAAGTGCATCATGTAACAGAGGCATGAAAATGGCATTCCTTATACACCAGGAACTGGACTGGTGGATGTGAATGAATATTTTGCTACTCAGATGCACAAAACCAGAACTGAGATCACATGGATCTTGCATGACCTAATTGGGTCAGGTCAAGTTGCTCTATGCTCATCTTTAATGCTCAGTAGTACCAGGGATCCATCATTGCTAACATACATCAAACTTATCCAATAGAAATACTGTGTAGCCATCACACTCACAGTTCTCTTCTCTAACAATTCACAACTACAGCACTTAAGTTCACTATTGCAATGTACAGAAACCTGGTTACAAATGTGCTTGAAAACTACACACTCTAATGTGCAAGGGCATTTCAATAATTCCTTCAAACTCTAACACAGAAATGGGATCACTTGTTTTAAATGTCATGTGTCTGCAACACCCGTGACTTATTTTAATGCTATTTTTTATAAAGTGAGATGCCACACATAGCTAGTGTCTGGATCTGGACTAGAACTAGGGCATCATCTTTAATTAGATTACTTGGATTCCATCTTGCTGTTTGTGGCAATTATTAATGACTGGAGGGTCACATAAATCAGCTGTTACATCATCCCATGCTGAATGGCACTAAAGCACAGTCATAGTGAGAACGGGATGAAAATGGCCACAGCAGGCATTCTGGTTTGCTTTTCTTTGATTCAATGATTTCCAGTTGACCTAGTCCAGTCTAATACTGACAGGTCAGTTTCTCCAATCCACATATCCCTGGTAGCAACACATGTACTCAGCATAGAACAGGGCTGTTCTATGTTTTAGAAAACTGCTCTCAATATATATTTATTTCAAAATGATATGAATTAAACAACATTATCATTTTTGTTTCTTCTTGGTAGGTCAATTGGTAGGGCTAAGATGCAAGTTCCCTAAACACTGGTGTTCGTTAGTTTTATTACCCACCCACACTACCCACCTCTGCTCCCTTCTTTCTGATTCATTAGCTGTACTTGAGTGAACTTTAAGATGGTCTAAATGTCACAACAAATGCCAGAAGTTGTGGACAAAGATTGATCCTAAGTTCTTTCTATCACTACAATGCTATGTAAGTCTTTACTAGAGGTATGCACAATTGGCTAAGATCGCTTTGTGTATTAATTCACAAATTCAGCACAAGTCTGGATTTAAGCCACCCTGCGAAGCTCACAGATGATGAATTTGGTAACTTTTCCTATGAAGTTGAGGAAAGTTGGGTAAGTTTGGGCCCACAGGTGAAGGTGAGAATGTACCATGGAAATGGAGGTCACATGATACTGAAATGAGTGGTATGCCATGAATTCAGCACAGTTTCATGGAGGGAGAGAGAGAGGGAGAGAGAGAGAGAGAGGAGAGAGAGAGAGAGAGAGAGAGATGTCTGCCCCTGCTTGTTTGAGCAAAACACCTTTAAGACTATTCTGAAAGTAAAGTATTCTGATCAAGATCACTCACATTAAATATCTGGAGTGCCGTGTGTAGCTAGATCACCATTGTTTGTTCGTAGATTTGCAAACTGATTTAGATGAGGAGGCAGTATGGTGCAGTGGTTTAAGGCTCTGAGCTGCAAATCTGGAGACCTGGGTTTGAATCCCACAGCTCCCACTTGCATACTGTGTGACCCTGAGCAAGTCACTTAACTTCCTCATGCTCCCAGGTTGCACCTGCAAACAAGCTTTCAGCTTAGTGTGTCTCGCCTGGTAAAATAATTGGTAAAAAGTTGAAAGTGGTGGCTTTATTTTGTTTTGTCTAGTGAAGCAGTGAAGTGTGGGGGAGGTGAGGTTTTTCAGGTAGCAAGCAAGGCAGCCTTGTGAGTACTAGTCTGATTTGTTTTCTTCAGCCTTCCTTCTTAATTATTTTTGTCTTTGTTCTGTGATTTGTCATTTTACTTCTGTAGTACAGTTCTGTGTGGTTAAGTGAATTGTCTATTTCTATACTGACTGTGGTTATTTTTAATTCTTGAAGTGACAGTATTACTTACAGTAATTATTTTAATTACCCATCATATGTGTCGTGTTAATTCCTATCATGTTAAAAAATACCAAAAAAAGAAAGAAAGAAAGACCTTTTTTGGGTGGTTTCACTGAGCTATTGTTGGCTCAGTAAACTGTTCAAATTCAGATTGCACTGCTAATGCCTCTAGTGAGGTGTTGTCTACTGCTGCTGGTATTTCATTTTACTGCAGTGTTTCTGTTTTCCTTGCTTATTAAAAATCTAAATATATGAAATGACTGGAAAGAGATTCTTGAGTAAAGGGAGAGGTGCTGGCAATTCAGTTAAGAAGTGCATAGGTTCTGTGGGGCAAAATGTTGTTACACCTAAAGAAATACCTCTGCAGCTGCTTTATCCATTGGCTCCTGTGCTGGTAGTCATAGCAAAAGAGTAGATGGTAGAAGTGGTGGTGGCATTAGTGCCAAATAATGTTTTTGTCACATCTGTGGCATCCATGTTGTTGGGTGCTAGGAAAGGTGGTGACAAGAGGATTAGTCTGAAAAGTAGCAAAGTCTCTGGCTCAGGACCAGTGGTGGAGGAGGAGGAGGAGATTTTCGGTGTCTCCATGACTGCTGGTGGTGGTAGCACTGATCTTAATCTTGATGATAGGTTCTTATTCCCACCAAGAGTGATGAGCTGGATGAAAAGTTATGTGGTCTCTTGCACTAATGGAATGATTTTGCCTGCTAGGGGGTACTGTAAAGTTAACAGATGACTGCTTTATACTTATGTATGGGATGTAATTGTATGTCTGTTTTGCACAAAAATTAATAAACTTTAAGTAACTGTGACAAACTCCCCCCTTGCTGCACTCCAACCACTGCCTCTGTTGCAGCTGTCTGTCACAGACCTTCAACTGTGTCCACCCCTCACAGTTTCCTTGTGCCCACACTTGACCCTGTGCAAAGGTGGTGCACCTGAGACACCGGGACTTGTTGAGACCAGTCATCAGTCCCCCTGGCTCAAGCCATGATCAACAGCTCAACTCCCAGGTGACGTGCGGGTTCTGTCTTTCATCAAACTTCTCACCATTCCCTTCCCAGTATCAGGAAGGAATACATTTTCAGATTCTGTATACCACATTTAGTGTGCCTCTTCAGAATGACGGGTACCCCAGAGATTCACAAGCTATGCCCTTTGTATGTAAAATGCACATCCAATCTGTATACTGCGATGCATACTAACCACTTTATTTACACAATATATTTACACATTGGCCAAAACAGAACAAAAGTGCTTACAGGAAAAAACATAAAAATTAAAATGAGCTAAACCACAAACACACACACATTTGTTTTCCAGATAGCTAGGTTAAAACCTATGGAAGAATACTGTACATGGAAAGGGAACCACCTCTTATCTTCAGAGAACTTAAACCTGCAGCTGAGTTGTCTCCTTACGGTCTCCAGCTTCATGAAACTTGGTGTATATGACACACTGACCACTCCTCTCTCTCTTTGTGAGAACAGCCCCTAAACCATAAATGTTTGAGAAGGAAGAAACCCAAATAATAACAAAACAACATAATTTAAACAGTGTCAAATATATCACCTTATGAACACATAAATCTTGTCATTTCCCCACTCATAAACCCAGTGAATGACCACCGAGACCTTTTGCCCACATGTGTGACTTTTGGAATTTGACCTGGTTGACCTCCCATCATTTCCTGGAATCCTTTAGTTTGCCCATTTAGTGTATAAAACATAAAGTTGTCACCCCAGAGAAGATTAGTGATTTGTAGGCCCTCCTTACACATGAACAACAGAAACCTTTCTTATTAAATTTTAGAAAACATCAGTGAAACATACATTAGCATTCTAGTTAGCTAATCATATTAAAACATAAATATTCCATGTTCACAAACTTCATAAATCATAAGTGAATCAAACATTAGCATTCCAGTTAATTAACTGTATTAAAGCATCAGTACACGACAGTGGTAAAAAAGAAAACACCCCAAATAACTGTTTTATTTTGGGCATCATCTGTAAACCCCCTGAAACAAATGCCATCTGACTGGCTATGCTACTGCACCAAATTCAGCTGTTTGATAGCCCAACACCCAAAAAGGTCCAGCCTACACTACATAGCATGTTTTGGAGCATCATGCCAAATACCCACCCAATCATGCTATTGAATGAGAAGTGAATGCAGCAACCACTGAAAAGCTGGCAATTGCTCTACTGCCATTGTTTTTTGTGGAGACATGGGATTTAGAAGGTTGATGGTGCATGCCTAACCCAAATAGCAGATTTCCTCACAAATGTTCTTCACACCAGTGCCATTCCTGAACTGTGTCATGCCCAGTAATCCATGCCACGCTGCATTCATCATGTCCATACATACATACTGTACATTTCAGTATGGATATGTGGATTAGTGGCCAAACTTCTGGAATCTCATATTTGTACATTACAGCATATTGGATGCAGGTATCTGGGGTAGTATTTGACTCTAGCTGTGGGAACAATTATACTAAGCTCACTTGTAGGGGCAGCAACACTGAATATTTGCCAACATGTCATGCTGGCAATGAAGAATGTAACTGGATCACACATGTGTCAACAGATGTTAAAGTTGCTCCTGTCTGAGACTGATGAGAGGATGCAGCCTGTGGTGGTGGTACCATTGGGGGTGGCACATGGTCTTCAGTTTGCTGCAGAGTGGATGGAACAAGGGACTGCTGAGCTTGATACATTTGTGTATCAGTAGCCTCATTTTGACCAAACTTCACCTTAATGTACCCCAAGGGTAAAGTTACAGGTGAAGTTGCCAGGCGAAGTTCGTGAATTCACCTGAACTTCACCAGTGAATTAAAAATTCAAAACAAAACTTCTCTAGTCTTCACCTGGTGTGGTGGTGATTGACCCTTAGTTCTTTCCATCACCACAATGCTGTGTAAGTCTTTATCCTGCTAGTGATGCCTTTTACGTGCTGTATCAACAGGGCATGAAAAGTAAAATGATTCTTTTTAATTGAGAACTTAAAAAAATGCATGAATAGAATTTGTTTTGGTTGGGGTCCCATATACACTATGTGTTAGATATACACAGTGGATGTAAGGACCACAGGTGCCTACAAAAGGCATTAGCTAATAGTATTTGTTTGCTAAGTGAAACATGCATAGCTTGGTGAGGTAAGAAATTAGTTATCCCTATGTGTTATCCTTCAGCAGTTAAGTACCAGAGAACTGAAAGAATAGCACACTGTGTAAAGTATATGTTTATTTGGCATTGGTTTGACTAAAAGTTAGTTTTTCTTTTCTTCACTACTCTTTAACAGCAATGAGTGGATCAGTCATGTTTATAAATTTTGAACAGGTAACAATTTTCCCAAAGTTTTCATGACCCAAGTCCGATAATGGGAACATTTTACAATACTGGGGCAAAGGTTTAAATATTAAGAATTGTAACATAAAGAACTGAAGTGGAACTAGTAGGAATATATATTAAATAAGCAGCAGTGTATGAAAACTGAGTGAATTTTTATCTTCACATAACAAACCAGTCAAAGATTTTGACCCCTGGCATCTGAGGAACATTGCAACCATCTTACAAATCTACTACTTTCAATAATAGTATTCCCAGGAGGCCTAAAGAAAAATTCACTGTCTCAATAAAATTTGAAACCATCTGTATTATGAAAAAGCGTACTAATAATTTGATAGTGTTTTGAAGCAGATTTCATAAAGCTAGTGCTGAGGATTTAATATTGCCCAGTGAGTTCATCAGGTTTCCATGGCTTTGTTAGAAGGGGAAGATGGCATTGATTTGAACTTCTCTGCGGTGCAGGTCAACCATTCGCATGGCAACAGAGATAGCTTTGAAGATAATGTGCTCAAATCTTCGAAACAACCTACCATTGGTTTTTAATCTTCAAAACATGCCACAGCAGAATCATCTCTGGACAAAGTAAGAAATCTATTCAGCCCTAAACATTTTCTCTTTGGCTGGAAAGAAAATAGCAATTTCAGTTTGCTGTTTTATAGATTTTTGAAACATCCATCCAGCTGTCAGTAAACAGCATTCACAACACTTATCAACATATTTTGAATTATTTAGTATTATGATGAAAACTAGCTGTAAGGTAATCTTATATTTTTTGCTGAGGGCAGAGAGCTTTGGTCACCAGTGTAGTCAGTTTAGTTGTCCTAGCTCAGATTAGTGTTCTGATGCATTACCCCACCCCAAACACACACACACACACACACACACACACACACTTTGGCTTGAAATGCTTTTTTCCTAAATTTGCCCTTGATTCTTTAGATGGGCATGGTAACATGGAGACATGGATATTACTGGACTTCTGAGGCAGAGCTTATTGTGCAGTACCCATTTTATAAAAGGAAAAATAAATTAAAAGGTACTGTCAGGAGAATGCTTTAAATAGTAACTGGAATCTCACTGAAATCGCTTAGGACAGGCCCAAAAGCAAAGTCGATGCAATTACATAAAATGGTAAGGACAACATTCAAGGCACAATTGCTTTAAATATGCATTGGAAACTACTGCAAATAAACACCCACCTCAATATATATATATATATATTCACAAAATAATAGTGATGTAAAACATACAAAACATTTCTGGTAATATCATCACTCCTGGAGCGATCATACCACCATTTAAGAGTGATAATACTATCTTTCAGGTTCCGTAATACAATCGTTCAGGACCTGAATGATAGTATTAGCACCGAAACTGAACAGCACAAGTGCAAGTCTGCCTTTCCACGTCTTTGAAAGCATGCCTTCTGATTGGCCACTTTTCCTGTATGGGCAGGCAGAACAACTCCCAAAACATGGCAGCTTTATCTCTCACTTAGTGAGAGAAATCTTCAGCACTACAACCTGTGGTTTCTCTTTGCTCCATACTCCATCCTATTCTAGGGTATGCAGGGCTTGCCAAACTGTTTAGCTCTCCATCAGCTCCTTTCTATGTTTGCTTGCATGCATGTGCAAGAAACATAGTGCCATCATCTGAGTTTTTGGAGGTGTGGCGGCCCTCTTCCAATTCAGTCAGTGTGTTTGCAGGTGCGGCCGCAGTTCTCCAATGCCTACTGAGCTGTCTATGACAGCTCCAAAATGCAGTGGCATACAGTTGAAAGGGGGAGCTACGCTTCAGTGAGCAGCAATCAGATATTGCCTGCTCATGCGCGCTCCCCCTACACACACACACATATATGCACTCTACGTGCTCACCTCCCCACGCACACACTGTATAGCCGACGGGGGGTTCCCAATCCCCCGTCAGCTGTGCTGCACCCCGCTCAAAAACACAATTCCATATGCCACCCTGGGTGCCCATCCCAGCATGGCTACATGTTGTATAGCAGACGGGGGTGCCCAATCCCCCGTCGACTCCACTGTCTACCCTCCTAGAGTACAGGGTGCCATGCTGGGAGCCCACCCTAGCATGGCAACAGATGCTATGGCTGACAGGGGTGCCCAATCCCCCATCGGCTCCATGCCCCCCCAACCAGTCATCCTTCTGCCATGCTGGGAGCCCACCCCAGCATGGCAAATGTCCCGCGTCTTCGTCATTAAAAAAAAAATCTGAAACTTAAAATGGTCCCTCACTGTGTGCCCCTCACCTGCATCCACCCACTGTGCACCCTGCCTCCCACACCCCTCACCCCATACTTACCTCCGGACTCCGGCGCGGTGA
This sequence comes from Neoceratodus forsteri, assembly GCA_016271365.2. Lineage (NCBI taxonomy): Eukaryota > Metazoa > Chordata > Ceratodontiformes > Ceratodontidae > Neoceratodus > Neoceratodus forsteri. The sequence goes on along the minus strand of CM057450.1, from coordinate 1,460,108,450 downwards.
TCTTCGGTGGACCGGGAACACGTCTGCACTCTTCAAAGCTGACCACGAACTGAGGAAATGCTGGTAAGCTGTATAATGGGATAGATAGGGTTTTTTCAACTTTGCTGCATATCTCAGGCATTTTTGGGAATTTCTGCACCAAATTTTCAACATGGGGTTTTTGGGACCCCTTCTCATGAATACTCTCAATGTCATGGCATTCATCGGGCCCAAAGGGTGATTTCACAGTCACTGCATGAAATCACCTTTCGGGACTGAGTAATGAAATGACACTGCCACTGTTCATAAGGTGGGCTCTCAAAAAGCCTATGTTGAAAATTTGGTCAATCACAAAATGACTGTTTTAATGCACAGTTCTACACACGCCGTAAGTTCATGAATTTTCAATATTTCACTCAGATTTTCAACATTGCCATTTTACCACACCTTCTTATGAGCAGTACAGCTGTCATTTTTCACATTTTGCCCAAAACGTGTTTCCGCCCATGTAGTGCACAAAGGCGCAGTCGGTGCGCGAAATCAATGTATGGGACACATTAAGAAAATCACAGTTACATAGTTCATGAGCAGAGGTCTTAAAATGGCTATGTTGAAAATTTGGTGACAAAAGTCCATAAAATGACTGTGTTATGAGTGAGCATTGCGCAGTTTCCACGCACCCTCGTAAGTTCATGACTTTGTAATATTTTCAGTCCAGATTTTCACCAGTGGCATTTTTCCACACTTACTTATGAACAGTACAGCTGTCATTTTTCATAACATGGCCGAAATGTGTTTTCACACTTTCAGCGCAGAGATGCGTGGTCGCTAGGGAAATCATTGTTTGGGACAGATAAAGAAAATCACAGTGACACTGTTCATGATCGGAGGCACCAAAATGCCTGAGTTGCCAATCTGCTGTAAAAAATCCCCAAACTAATTACATTATGGGTGTGCGTTGTACAGTTTCTAAGCACGCTCGTGACTTCACCAGTTTTTTTAATATTTTTACTGCAGATTTGCAACATTGTCATTTTTTCCACCTCCCCATGAACAGTACAGCTGTCATTTTTCACATCCTGTTCAGAATGTGTTTTTGCACCCGTGGTGCTAAATGCCGTAGTCGCTGTGCATAAGCAGCTTTCAGCTAACAAACTGATATTGCTACTGTTCATGAGGTGGGGGTCTCAAAAAAAACATGTTGAAAATTTGGAGTGAAAATACCAATGAAAGCCTGAGGTGTTAGGGTTTCCAACCATAACGCCCAACCCTGTAGAGAATGACAGGCATCAGGGGTGTGACTTGGGATTCTTGCCTGTAATGCTCATACCATTCCACACCCTGCAGCCAATGAGAGGCATCGAGGTGTGCCTTGGACTCTTCGGCCCCAAAGTTCACCCCATTCTCCTATGCCGCACCCATCTCACTGTATTTCCTGATGGAATGGGGTGCACATAAGGGCCAAAGACCCCAAGGCACACCGTGACACTTGTCGGTGTCTGCATGGTAGGGTGTGGTGAAATGGCATGGCCGTTATGCCTGACGACTCAAAGGCACACCCCAATGCCTGTCACTCTCTGCATGGTGGTGGTGGGGTTGGCTTCAGTTCAATACTTCACTGCCCTTCCTATTATGCAGCTCTGTAACTTCTACACTACCAATGCCAATGCCAGCAAGCAAACATTCAGCACTGACAAATGCTTTTTTTTTACTACCATGCCCTGATGAATAGCACCACTGAAGGACCACAATTAAAAAAAAAAACAATAACTGGGCTAACAGAGCCCACACCACCACCAGATCTGTAACAGTTAAGATCACAGGAACCCTGCTGACACCCACATGGACCCACCGACTCGACTCATGAAATGGAGGTGAGTCAATTCACCTCAGATCCATATTAAAAAAATAACAGATAAGTTAGTGTGGATGTCAAGGCAGTAATCCCATCTCAAGGTGCTGGGGATATGAGAACCTCTTGATCTTCACTCTCAAGTTTTCCTATGTCCCCAGAATGACTGGATGGGATTACTGCCTTGTAATCCACACTGCCCTAACTGTTATTTGATAAATATATATATATATATATATATATATATAGTTTAATTTTTAGTTTATTTTTATATTTCACCAGGATAAGATACTAGGCTAAGCCTGTTTTCAGGGTCATCCTGTTTACAGAAGTTATACAGACATTAGACAAAGGACATGAGTATTACAAATACGTAGTTACAAAAACAATACAGTTAGTGTAACAAATCACAAAATGTAAAATTAATTCATAGCAAGTACACTTAAAGAAGTAAGAGACCTTGAAAGAAGACTTGAATGTTTGGTAGGATGGCTTGCTACTTACAGTAGGAGGCAACAAATTCCAATTAATAGCAGCTAAATAATCAAATCTTTGTTTAACATATTTAGTCTTGATGTGTGGGATCTTAAAAACCCTCCCTCTGATTTCCATCATTGGGTAACTTTGGGTATTCAATGCCGATTTGTCTTTTAGATACTCTGGGACAGAGCAATTTACACATTTATATATGAAATTACTCAAGATTCTGTCCCTTCTTATTTCTAAGGGACCCATTTTATATTAGATAACAAATCACAATGGTGATGATTAATGAAGGGGCCCTTGATACCCAGAACAAATCTAGCTAACTTATATTGTAATCTGTCCAACTTTTACTATCTTGATTTAGTAGTTGCCGTATTGGTCCTTGCAAGAATAGATCTAGAAGCAAATGATTTGATACCTTTTAATGGACCAACATAGATGTAACAACAAGAACAAAGTGCTCTAGCTTTCGGACCAACCAGTCCTTCTTCAGAAGCTCATGGCAGTTGTTTAGAAAATACAATACTTATAACAGCTAGATAATGCAGAAAAAAACAGAAAAAAATCCCCATTGGTTTAAAATACTCATTTGAAAAAAAAAACAGAAGATGATGTCAGAGAAGTTAAACAGTACAATACTGCCCTCAGTCCGAATGAATTTTTTAGACAACTTTACTGGTATTCTTGTCTTTAATGCATACATTGTAATTTCATGAGCCCTATAACTATCTTAGTTTGTCTTTAAGCTGGGTGGGGGTTGCCTTTCAGTAATCACATCCTTATACTGACTGTGACACTCATGGCTTGATTTGGGAGTTATCTGCTTCAGCAGTGTTATCTTATGTCAATTAAATTTATGTGCAGTAGGATTCTTTATGTTTGTTGCACCAAGCACATCTTAACCCAAGGTTCATTCGGACTGAGGGCAGTATTGTACTGTTTAACTTCTCTGACATCATCTTCTGTTTTTTTTTTTTTTTCAAATGAGTATTTTAAACCAATGGGGATTTTTTTCTGTTTTTCTCTGCATTATCTAGCTGTTATAAGTATTGTATTTTCTAAACAACTGCCATGAGCTTCTGAAGAAGGACTGGTTGGTCTGAAAGCTAGAGCACTTTGTTCTTGTTGTTACATCTATGTTGGTCCATTAAAAGGTATCAAATCATTTGCTTCTGGATCAACTTTTACTATTACATTTACTTGTAGTTCTATAGACCATACACCCATAATCAATCAAAGAAACCATAACTGAATTTACCAAAATCTCCCTAGTTCCCTGAGACATACATTCTTTATACCTTCTCAAGGCTCCTGAATGATAGTATTATCACTCAGACTGAACAGATATATATATATATATATATATATATATATATATATATATATATATATATATATATTTATTTATTTATTACAAAAACTATTTAATGCATCAGTTAGGGTTTTTATTAAAGTGTAAAAAGCTGAGAAATTCAATGTTAGGGTTACCAATCCTACCATCCCCATGCACACACCAACAGGCATTGGGGTGTGCATTGGGGTCATTGTCCCTAACTCTCACCCCATTCCATGTGTAAACAAGATGAGATGGTGCCATATAGGAGAATGGGGTGAGAGTTAGGCCCAATGACTCCAAGGCACATCCTGATGCCTGTTGGTGTGTGGAGGATGGGGGGGTGGTGTGGTTAGTAACCCTAACATCGAATTTCCCAGTTTTTTATGCTTTAATAAAAACCCTAACTGATGCATTAACGTAGGTTTTTTGCAATGAATTTCCTTTCTTTTTGAGAAAGTATAATGTAACTGGTATGTGGTTGTGGGAGCATGGGCCATCCCTGCCCTGCCCTCCCCTCACGTTACCCATTGTTGCATAATGATATGCATAAGTGGGAGCGTGGGCCCTCTGGGCCCTGCACTCCCACTTACACATGAGTACGGACATACTGCAGCCCTATAGTCATGAAAAGTAACCCTGTAACACTAATTTGGAAATATCTCAGTAACCATAGCATCTATGGAAAACATTCCACTGCAGTTGCAATCATGACTTTAAAACCTCCATGGGTGCTTACTGCGGAGAGCAAAACATCTGTATCTTGAATTGTTTTCACGATACAGGTGCCAAAAGGCACAGTGGGTACCACAATTCAATGGATGCACATAACTCGGGTATTTCAGGGTTTTTTATACCCAATTTTCAACATGGCATTTTGGGGACCCCACCTCATGAACAGTGTCACTGTCATTTTGTTAATCTGTCCCACAAATTGAGTTCACACAGCAAACTCACCATTCTATGCCACAGGTGTGAAATCATGTTTTGGGCAGGATGTGAAAAATGACAGCTGTATACTGTTCACAAGGAGTTGTGGAAAAGGGTAATGTTGAAAATCAGGAGTGAAAATATGAATAATTGGTGAAGTTACGAGAGTGCCTAGAAACTGCAAAATGCACATTCATAACAAGGCCATTTATGGGAATTTTTTTAACCAAATTTTCAACATGGGCTTTTTGGGAAATCCCCTGATGAACACTGGCACTGTGATTTTCTTAATCCACCCTGAAAATTGATTTCACACAGTGACCATGCCATTATGCGCCACAGGTATGAAAACACATTTTGGGCAGGATGTGAGAAATGATAGCTGTACTGTTCATGAGGAGGTGTGAAAAAATGGCAATGCTGAAAATCTGGAATGAAAATATATACTATGTGCAAAGTTACAAACTTGCATAGAAACTGTGCAGTGCACACTTGTAACACAGTCGTTTTTGGATTTTTTGCACCAAATTTTCAACATGGGCTTTTTGGGACCTCCTCTCATGAACACTGGTACTGTCATTTCATTAATTGGTCCCAAAAGGTGATTACATGCAGTGACCACAAAATCACCTTTCCAGACTGAGTAATGAGATAACAGTGACATTGTTCATGAGGTGGGCTCCCAAAAACACCATGTTGAAAATTTGGTGCTAAAATCTCAAAAAATGGCCAAGATATCAACATAAGTTTTAACCCCTCATTGCCTGACATTATATTGCTTACCTTTGATTCTTCAGTTTGCGGTTCAGCTTTGAAGAGTGCAGACAGGTCCTGGTCCAGAGAAGATCACTGATCCTGACCTCTGGAGGTAAGTATGGGTAAGGGGGGTGTGGGATGGTGGGTGCTCAGTGGGAGGGTGTGGATGGGGGAGGGAGACTGGGGAGATGATGAGGGACCATTTTCTTTTTTGTAGGTTTAAAAAAATAATTAAAGATGTCGGGGTCATGTTTCTTTATTTACAGGTATTTTTTTTAAATAATGCATATTTGGCTCCCAGTGTGCCATATTAGTGTGTGTGTGTATGGGGGGGGGTGGTGCATACATGCTGACAAGGGGATTGGGCACCCCACTGTTGGACATGTTTTAAGTTGTGTAGGGGCTACTGCTGACATGGAGATTGGGCACCCCATTGTCACACATGTTTTCCTTTATTGGGACAACTGCCAAACACAGGAATTGGGCACCCCATTGTCGGACATGTTTTTTTCTATTGGGGACACTAGGAGTGGGATCCCCAGTGTCCCACACTGGTTGGGGGGGGGTCCTCTACTGCTGACATGGGGATTGGGCACTCCATGTCTGCAAAAACTGTTTTTAATCATTGTATCGTATTTTCGGCTCACAACCTAAATCCTAATTCATATCTCATGCATACAAACTAGGATCTCACGCGGATATGAAGTAGGATATAAATGATTAAATAAACACAGTTTATGGGCATATTTCATCCCATAAAGTGCAAAATGCACCAAAGGGATCCCAATAAGCAAGCTACATATGTTGGTCCCTCCCAAGAATATCATTTTGAGAGGTTTAAAAAAGGTTTTTTTTGGCAAACCTGAAAACAAGATGGCGATCATATGAAGTAGAAATTTCTCCATATGGAGCAAGATTCTTACTTTGTTTCATACAGCTATATTGAAGAGCCTACTGAGCATGCTCAGAAATTTTTTCAAATTTGTAAATTGCAATAACTTAAAAACTACTTATTCTTTTTACACCAGACTAGCAAAAGGCATATCTGTGGGCTAGTCCCTTTCTACCCTGTAAATTTCTTGCCAAACAATCAAATCCTCTGGACTGTAGGCAAGTTCAAAGAAAAATCCCAGCAAAATCAAAGGGTAAAAACATGTTTTTTCACCTTTCTGTAACTTGGAGACTGCACATCTGACCAGAACAAAACTTGCTAGATTACAAGATCTACTTCACAGGAGGGAGCATAGCAACTTTTGTGCAAATCTGTTCAATGGTTGCAAAGTCAATAAAGTGCACACTTTTGAGTTTAACATTGAAGTGCCTACTGAACTCTGACTATAGGAGCATGACCGTACCTCTATAGTGTGTATATATATATATATATATATATATATATATATAGATATATAAATAGGGGATATGACATGGCCTGACTGAAGATATCATATTTACCTTCACGAGAGGCCAGTGACATGATGATAACTAACTCGTGGCGAAGCCACGAGTGAGATATCTTGATGTCATGGGCCTCAAGGCCCTGTTTGTACAGCCTATGTTTTGTCCCCCAACACAACCGACCACATGCTCCTCTCAGTGCAATGGGCGACATATAGGTGATGGCCCTAGCAATACAACCCCCCTTACAGAAATGCTGTGAAAAGAACAGAAGCAATTTGTTGTTGAAAAAATATCTGGTGTGTCCTAGTTTTTATGGTTATTTTTTAAAAAGAGTTATCTGGTTTATCCTGCCATGCCCCCCAACAGAGTTCCCCATGCCCCCCCCAAACATAACAGATTATATACTATTTTGAAACATCTGGTTGATCCTGTCAATTTAAAGTTATTAAAAATATCTTGTTGATCCTGCTATTATTTTGTAAAAAAAATGTATTTTAAATGCTTATCTGGTTGATCCTGCCACTCTGAGCACTTTCACTGTCCCTGTAAATGTAGCGTGGCCGAGCGCTATTCCCACTGATGCTTGTTATACTGAGTCATTTTGTAGGAGTTATCCTGGGTTCAGAAAGTCAGAAAATGATGTGCTTTATGCACAGCTTAGTGTGATTTGTTGAAAAAAAGCTGCTGACTGCATACAGAATGCAGTAACTGAGTTCATAGCTTTAGAACAGCAGAGGGAAGCGCAAGTGTCTGTTGCTTAGCAACAGACACTGGCACTTTCTTTTACTGTTCAAAAGCTGCCGACTCAGTCTCTGCAGTCTGTGTGCAGTCAGTGTTTTTTTTTCAACAAATTACACTAAGCTGTGTATAAAGCATAGCGTTTTCTGATGTTTTGAACCCAGGATAACTGCTAGAAAATGACGGACAGCATAATAAACATCAATGTGAATAGCATTCAGCTATGCTACATTTAGAGGGACAGTGAAAGTGCTCAGAGTGTCAGGATCAACCAGATAAGCTTTTAAAATATTATTTTTTTCTAGCATAATGGCAGGATTAAGCAGATAAATTCTGTTTCACGAAAATATGGAGAGTTAACATTGAAAAGGCTGTTTTGTTTCTTTTTATGCAGAGCATGTCTTATTGCAAATGTACATTTACAGCTGTAGACAGCGATGAGTTACAAGAAACTGAAAGTTCCACATATCACAGTAGTTTCAGTATGACGTGTAAGAACGTGGAGATATCATATAACATATAGGAACATGAAGATATATATGATATCTTCACTGGCAGGCTTAGATATCACTTTTATACATGGATTTATCCTAAAACATAGGTTGTATAAATATATATATATATATATATATATATATATATATATATATATATACACACACACACATATCGATTGCATCTCTGTGGGAGGGACAAAAAAGGTAAACAGTTGAATAGTCTTGAGCCAGTCAGTAGCCTTCAGATCAGTTGTATTCAATTTGGAGAGACTTCCAGGGAGACCAGCACAGAAAGAGCAGCCATCCAGCATGTGTGTGGCATCCTTCACAGCACCATATTTGCACAAAGTACTTTCCCTGATGCCCCAGGTATGGTCAGACTTGGCACAGTGGACTACTCCACATCTAAACCTGTTAAGCTTGCACCAGAGGCAGCGAGGGAGACCAAAGCCAGGTATTCGCTTGTCTGCTCTGTTTACGATGTAGGAGTTTCTAGTAGTGGTAGATGCTTTCTCTGATTCGATCTGCCATAGTGAGCTGGTGATGTTCTGAGTTGGATGGAAAGAGTGCAGCATAGTCTAGACAAGTTTTCTTCTTCACAATTGATGTCACAGTGCATCCCATATGTCCCTGAAAATTGGCAGGTGTGGCATCTGCTGGACCTTGGTGATAAGGTTATTGGCTGTATTTTGGTGCTGAATATACAGTGGAGGGATGTTGGCTAGGACCAGTCACCAAGTTAGTTTTCCTGGTCTTAGGGTGCCTGTGCCTCAATGAGGTGGTCCAAGCACCTCTGATCTGAAATGTATTGGCAGAGCAGTGTCAAAAAACCTGGACTGTCCCTTTCCACACCTTACCTGATCTCTGGATAAACACAAGGCAACATTCTACTGTGTCATCCATACCACATCCTTTATTAGCACAGCATGTATTAATTAAGCAATAAGGCACGTCAGGGTGTGTGTTATCGTGTAATAATGTCACTCCTGGGGTGGGTTGAAGCACTGACGGCCGGTGCTTCCACCACCAGGAGTGACGTTATTACACGATAACACACATCCCTGGAGTGCCTTATTGCTATTATACAATGGCTCGTTGTTATACAAAATTAAAAAAAAATAAACATAAAAAAATGATTTTAAGGAATCCAAATGGTCATGATAATGGAGGTCAGGATCCATAGAAAAGCAATACAGTGATGTTATTGTGTAATAACATCACTGTCTCAGGCACACATTGACCAATCAGAGTCCAGAAAATTTTCTTGCCATTGTATAATTTAATTTATAACATAGGGAAACAGGTAAAGCATTATGTTTACTATAATTAAATTAAAAATACAACGGTAACTCTGTGAGCTCTACATGTTTTTCCCCTTGGCTGAGTGTGTAGTTCATCACTTAGGTAGGTAAAGGAATGGAACCGACACTCTAAGATCAAACTGAACCCGAGTTTTAGAGTAAATCCTTTTTAGCAGAACAGAGATTCTGACGGCAGAGCACCTCCTGCATTGTAATGGAGGTGTCTCTACATGAGGTAGGGCCACATTGTCTCTATTCAAAGTGGTTTGTATCAGTTTGGTCTCATAAAATGTGCCCATTAATATTTAAAAGCTTCCCAAAAAAGGTTTTTTTTAATGAGATATTGGGCTTACTTGTAGCTGGCAGCAGTCCAAAGATATTGAAACTAGCTCTGTCCTATATTAATACTACACCGCCACCAGTTTTAGAACGTTGTAATGCCTCTTTAGATTCAATCATGTTTTACTACATTATGGTTAGGAACAGCTTCATCCCATGACATCACAAGGTTCTAAGATGCTGGCAATGTATTATCAATATTTATTGACTGATTGCTAGGATTACAAATACCTTTGAACCAGGGATTCTTTTACAAAGGTTCCACATCAAACAAAGAATTGGTACGGTAGGTTACAAATCAAGAAGTTTTAATACAAAGGTTTTCAGGTACAATATGTTACAAATCAAAACATTTCAGTACAATAGGATTCTGGAAGCAAACAGGTTGCAAGTTCAGGAGTATTAATACCTCTGGACTGCTGCAAGCTACAGAAGATCCCAATAGTCCATTTAAAAGATATTTGTGTGAACTTCCAAACCATGATTGGCACACTTCATAAAAGTTCCCCTTTAAAAAGAATATGATCTCCTTAGGCTTTTTTTCAAGGATCCAAATTCTGGGATCACTGTTGCTGGTGGATACGTTGCCATGTTTGAATGCTGCTGCATAAATGTTTTAGAACATTTTTGTTAACACAAACAAACCAATGCAAACTCAGAGGGCCGGATTCACCATGTGGCTTTTGGATCGATGTCAGCTATGGCAAACAGCAACTTGCGTCGATCTCTAAAGCACCAGGTACCCTGCACCTGATTCACTATTGGGAGGGGTCCAGTGTGTGACAGTCACTGTTATGTGGCAAAATCAAGGTGCACAGGAGGGGTTTGCCTCAAGCTGTGGGGAGGTCAGGTGGTATCAGCACCTATGGACAGAGACCTACCTAGAGGCTGGCAGAGTCATGAAGGATTGGACAGGGAACAAGTAGAGTAGGTCAGGTGGGAGGGGAGGCAACAGATCCCCAACAGGGACATTGGACGGCCGCCACTGTGTCTGTGCTGTCCATGTGGGAGTGGGGAGCAGCTGCACACCTGGCACCATGGGGGGACTCTTTGGGCACGTACCTACCACAGCAGGATACCAGAACCTGCTCTGCTACTGCTGTACAGCTACTTGGGTCCTGTGTGGGCATGGGATGCCATGGGTGACAGCTCCAGGTGTGAAGCATGGCCCACTAGATGAGCTCCGGACTGGTCTAACTGTAGCAGACTGTGCATCCGGGGGCTTCCTGGATCCCATTTAAGGGGATGATGCAGTTCCACCCTTGTGAATGCCCATTTCCAACATGGTGCACTGGTACATCCATTGCAAGGATGGCTCAAGCCTGTTTGGTACAGGCGGTCCCCAAATAGGCACTGGCTGCCTTGTTAAATCAGGAATGATACAAGGTGCAGTGGAGTGAGCCACTTGTGTCATTTTTCTCTGATGCGAGTGCCTTGCTGCATTCCCAATGCTTTCTGAATCAGGCCTAGGGAGTTTGGCCAATGACTTGGAACATTTCTGCTACTGTAAAGAGGGACAACTGAAGGCATGGTCTAGATAAGTGTAGCAGTCCTGTTAATTCTATATTCTGACACTTACATAAGATTTTCTTTTTCTTTTCAGAAATATTTGTGACCGTAATGATATTTCAAATTTTGTCTGCTACAGTTAGACCAGTCCGGAGCTCATCTAGTGGACCATGCTTCACACCTGGAGCTGTCACCCATGGCATCCCATGCCCACACAGGAGGCATACCAAACTGCCCTAAGGGAAGCAGGTAAGGCAGTAAGGCAGACAAAGTCCCAAACTGAGGAAACACTAGCACGAACAGTAAAAGAAGGTGACAAGACTTTCTATAGATACATTAGTGAAAAGAAAAAGTCCAGAGGGGGTATTGCTAAGCTTAATGGAGAAAAGGGAGCATGTGAGGAGGAGGACCCTGTAAAGGCATCTATTTAGGATAGATACTTTTGCTCAGTATTTACTGAAGAGAAGGTAGGGCAGGGCCCACAGCTCAGCGTCATGGACACAGGGGGAGGAGGTGAGCACTACTCCTTTCACAAAGAAAGGGTCCTACAAGAGCTTGCTAAGCTCAGGGTGGATAAGGCAATGGGACCTGATGGCATACATCCCAGGGTACTTAAGGAGCTAAAGGAGGAACTAGCAGAGCCATTAGCAGAATTGTTTAGTGAGTCTCTGAGCACAGGAGAGGTCCCAGAAGACTGGAGAAGGGCTCATGTGATCCGCTCCACAAGAGTGGTAGCAGGGAGGAGGCGGGGAACTACAGACCGGTCAGTCTTACCTCAGTAGTGGGCAAGATTATGGAGGCACTCCTTAAGGAAAGGATAGTGCAACACCTGGAATCCATAGTGGCACAGGATCCAAGACAGCATGGGTTTACAAAAGGAAGGTCCTGTCAAACTAATCTCATAGATTTCTTTGACTGGTAACCAGAGTGGTGGACAAAGGGGAGCAGTTGATGTTGCCTACCTTGACTTCAGCAAAGTTTTGACACTGTTCCCATAGAAGATTGATAAATAAGCTGGGTGGCTCGAGGTGGGTCAGAAGTTGGTCAACTGGGTGGCAAACTGGTTGGCGGGCAGAAAACAGAAGTGGTGGTAAATGGTATACAGTCAGAAGAATGCAAGTCACAAGTAGGGTACCTCAGGGATCAGTCCGGGCCAGTCCTCTTCAACATCTTCATTAGTGACCTTGCAGATGGACTAGAGGGTAAGGCTTGTCTGTTTGCAGATGACACCAAGATCTGCAACAGAGTAGATGATCCAGATGGGGTGGGCAGAATGAGAAGAGATCTGGATAAACTAGCAGAATGATCAGAAGAGTGGCAACTGGGATTTAATGCAAAGAAGTGCAAAATCATGCACATAGAAGAGAAACCCTGAAGCCACCTATAGGCTGGGAGGGAGTTGCTAGCAGTCACAAAGGAAGAAAGAGACTTGGGCATCATCACCACTGATGACCTAAAATCATCAAGCAGACCTCTAAAGCAGTAGGTAAGGCTGGGGATGTTAGGGTGTATTAGTAGGGTATCACAAGTGTAAGAGGAGGTAATAATCCCTCTGTACAAGACACTGGTTAGGCCCCATCTGGAGTACTACGTGCAGTATTGGAGCCACACCTTCACAAGGACATTAACCAAATTGAGGCGGTCAGAGAAGACAGCAAAATGGTGCAGGACTGCATCAGAAGACATATGAGGACAGATTAACGGAGCTCAATATGTATACCCTTGAGCAAAGGAGGGAGAGAGGTGATATGATTGAGGCATTCAAACAGCTTAAGGGCATAAACAAGGTAAAAGAGTCTAACATGTTTAAATATAAGAAAAATAGCAGGACAAGAGGACACAGCATGAGATTAGAGGAGGCCGATTAAGGGGAATGTGAAATTTTTTCACAGAAAGGGTGGTGGATGCATGGAATGGCTTACCACAAGAAGTGGTGGCTATGAATACAGTGCAGGGCTTCAAACAGGCATGGGATAGGCATAAGGGAGCAATACAAATGACAATGAATAGATAGGCCACTGACAGAGCAAAGGCCGATGGCACATTTATAAGGTAGAAAAAGAAATGGGCAGACTGGATGGGCCTTGCGGTCCTTATCTGCCGTCAACTTCTATGTTTCTATATGTTTCTATGTTTCTAATACATTGCAGACAGAGCACCCTAGTAGAGACAGTGTAGCCTAGTGGTTATGAAGAAAAGTGAATCAGGAAGGCCAGGTTTGAAACTGATGAATGTCATTTTTTCACTGTGTGACATATGGTAAGGGACATATCTGATCAAAATTTCAGTCTACCCAGAAATATGATGGTTTAAGGAGGGACGCAATGGAAACAAGATACATCTTAGCTTGCTTTTCAGTCCTGGGTGAATAAATTGTAAAAAAGCAGCATATTTCTAATTGTAGTTAGATCCCACCCACCTTCCCTCCCCCAAGTCTGGAATGTCTTACTCTGTCTGCAGTGCAACTTATCCTAAACTTGCAGTCAATAGTAACTATAAGATTCACAATGTCGCTCATCCCAAGATCACTGCTGTTGGCAGCCATGATAGTATTTAGACTGTCACTGATCCTGGTATCACTGCTGCAGGTGACTATCATAAGATTCACACTGTCACTGATCCCAAGATCACTGTTGTTGGTGACTATGATGATATTCAGACTGTCACTGATCCCGGTATCACTGCTGCACATGCCTATGATAAGATTCACACTGGTACTGATCCCAAGATCACTGTTGTTGGTGACTATGATGATATTCAGACTGTCACTGATCCTGGTGTCACTGCTGCACATGACTATCATAAGATTCACACTGTCACTGATCCCAAGATCACTGCTGTTGGTGACTATGATGATATTCAGACTGTCATTCATCCCGGTGTCACTGCTGCACAAGACTATGATAAGATTCACACTGTCACTGATCCCAAGATCACTGCTGTTGGTGACTATGATGATATTCAGACTGTCACTGATCCCGGTATCGCTGCTGCCTATGACTATGATAAGATTCACACTGTTAGTGATCCCAAGATCACTGTTGTTGGTGACTGTGACAGTATCCAGACTGCCGCTGATGCTGGTATCACTGCTGCTGGTGACTCTGATAAGATTCACACTTTCACTGATCCCAAGATCATTACTGCATGTGATTAAGATAACAGTTACACACAGTACACTGTCATTCATCCCAACGTTACTGCTGCATGACTACGATTACTTTCACAATGTAAATATGTGGGTTCAATAACAAATACCAGTCACAGAATGAAGTGCATAAAAAACTCTGATATAGCATTTATCATTTTATTTTCAAAGAAATTAAGTTGCTCAGAATAATATTTACATGAACGAAATAGCTTAACTTTCACCAAAAGAAAAGCAAACAAAATCCAGGCAAGTCTCAAAGTCAGACTCCCTGCTCTTCTCTGTATAATCAATACTTTGTTTAGTCTGGTGTGTAGACACTCACACCTCCATTCCGTCATCTGGCCAGGAGGTACTGACAGGTCTCCCTCCTCTCCCTATCTGATAAGGTCTTCTGGAGGAGGCTTTATATAGTATTCAAAAGGGGCGTGGTTTAGAATTGGGCCCCCTTCCTCTATGACATCATTTTCCCCAGTTCCTATAAAGGCAGCCATTTCATGGGCTGCCAACCCTATTGGTAAGAGCTTCCCAGTTAACCTTGAGCAGGTAAATAACAATTTTAATAAAAACAGCATAATATGTACAGAAAGGAAAAATGTAGTTAATTATTAAAAAAAATCTAGAATCTCAACCAAGAAAAACAGATGAGGGGTGCGCTCCCTATCTGTTTCCTTGTAACGATCTAGATTCTTTTATACTTTTAAACAGTTTTTGTGTTATAATGCAAAAACAGAACAAAAACAAATCTTTTATTTAATCAACACAGTAATCTCCTGCATGTCTATACTACAATTGTAGCTACATGAGCCTTTTATTGCGATTTTAAAAAGTATTTCCATTCCTTCTTCTGTGTACTCAATGGTTGCAAATTTCAGCTGACAGCTGTTAATGTAGTTCAATTCTGCCTGTTGCCAACCTTATAAGGGCTTTCTAAACAGGAATACAGCTATTTTCTGAATATATATGGACACTACATGGCTTTCCACTTTATGCTGTCAGTGTCCTTGCAATAAGTCAGCTCTTTTTCTTGTGTCCGGGGAGTGAACACCAGAACAGGACTTCGGGTTTCCTTAGCAGGGATCGTAGCACTGCTCCCTAGCAACTGTACACAGTTGCGTCTTTTCGGCTTTTTTCTTCAACTGCATAGCTGCTCCTGGTCTGAATCCCAACAAGCAGTTGCAGTTTCTTCTTGCAGTAGCTAAATTTCTGTTAGACCCTTCTCTGCACGATCGTGTGCATGGTCCACTGCGATCGTGCGCACATAGGCATCATGTACGTGCACACACTTCGCTCTGGGATTGCTGCAGCTGAATTTCGTAGCGATAAGCACTTCTAAATAATAATAAAAAAAATCTCTTTCTTTTTTTACATAAAGCGCAAACCTTCTGCATAGAGAGCAGGGGAGCTCTTTTATCAGAACAATACTGCTTATCTGTATTTTAACCACTGCTTTTGCTAAAGATAGGTTCATAAGGGCAAATACACTTTATTTAAAGTCTTATACCATAACTAGCTGCATTACTGCTTTACTGCTATCAAGATATGAATGCTAGCTTGGATAATGAGGGATTATAAAGTTTTGAGAAGTACCAGGTTGGCCACCCTGACAAGAAAATTAGAATAGATAAGAATTATAGGAGTTAACAGCATAGAGTGAAAATTGAAAAGGGAAGGGGGGGGGGACATCTTGATATTCTTGATACTTTTACTTTTGCATAACAGAACCCTGTTACACACACTGTCACTGATCCCAAGAGTACTGCTGCAGTTCACCATGATAACACTCACACTGTCACTGATCCCATGATAATTTCTACAAGGGATTATGATAATATTTATGCTGTCACAGATCCTAAATTACTGCTGCATAACTACAATTACTTTCATACTGTCACTAATCCCAAGATCATTTCTGCAGGTGATTATAGTTACACTGTCACTGATACCAGTATGACTGCTGCATGTTATTACAATTACATTCACACTGTCACTGATCCCAAGATTACTGCTGCAGGTATGATAACTTGCACACTGTCACTGATCTCAATAGCACTGCTGCACATGATTATGATAATATAATTATTGATGGCCCTTTTTATCAACTGGATTATGATTACTCTCAAATGCTGTAAAAACCATATTTCGGGTTATTATGGCTCAAACGCCATAATAACCCAAAATCCAGTTATCACGGCATTCTCAATACAAATTTCACTGTCACTTTCCTCCATGCTTGCACTTTCCCGCTCACTGTGGCATGCCCAAGCTGCGTTCATTCTTGTAAAGAAAATGCTGCAAAGTATATAGAAATAGGAACCTTTCGTGTAAACATCATGCTGCTTCTATTGCTAAACGGTAGTTTTCTTTCTTTTCTGTGAAATAAGCTGCTAAGTGCAGAGTGAAGAGAGTGAGTGACTCTGTGGCTTCAGGAGACTAGACGCAAGCATTAGCGAGTGTTGCTGCAACACTCGCTAATGCTTGTGGCGACTCTCCTGAAGCCGCAGAGTCACTTGCTCTGCACTCAGTGGCTTCTTTCACAGAAAAGAAAGAAAACTACTGTTTAGCAACAGAATCAGCATGATTTTTACACGAAAGGTTTCTATTCCTATATACTTTGCAGCATATTCATTACAAGAATGAACACAGATGGGTTACATTACAGTATCAGACCCTCCAAGTCACTCGCCTTCAGCTCCAAGTACTTTTATATAGTAAGTCCATACCCAGCAATTATGAAAAATAAAGAATAGGTAAGCGTGCTTTGATGGATTTGTTTTATATTCCCTCGGTATGTGATGACCACATAAACCTGTCGAGCTTCGCTCTCGAGGTTTATGGGTCATCACACACCTCAGGTGTGTAAAAAAAAATCCATAATGCACACTTGCCTATCCATTATTCTCTATATAAATGCTGGTGACCCTCTCTACTACACAGACTCAACCTGTGTTTCAAATGCCATAATAACCCAATTACCCGGTTATTATGGTATTTTGTTTTACCCTCACTTCAGTTCTATGCAGTGCGCTAACTCATTTGCTATCATTGTGTGTGCGGGCGGGCTGAGTGTTTCCAAAAACATGGTGGCTCCATTTCTGGGTTAGCGAGGATCCATATTGTTCACTTGCCTCTATTCACATTCATTCTGGATTATTAACTTTTTCTGTATTTATCTGGTTGAGCCTGCCTTTACAATTAAAAAATGTATCTGGTTAATCCTGGTGTTTGTTGGCTTTCAGAGACAATGACTGTGATTGGGAATGGTCTGCAGCTAACTATCTGCAGCACCACTTAAGTGTGGTTCCACATTGTAAGTGTAAAAAGAAAAGAACAGAAAAGAATGTCCCTTCTGGAGAGGGGGAGAGAGAGTGAGCAAGAAGGAGAGTGCGAGTGTGTGTTTGTGTGAGTGAGTGTGAATGTGTGTGTGTGTGTGTGTGTGTGTGTGCATGTGTGTGTATGTCGGAGGGACTAAGTATTGCACTGACTCCTTGTACCAGTAACAGAGATGTTGAGAAATAACATTTAGCTGGTGAAATTGCGATGAAATTGGCCCACAATGTCTCCCACTGCAAATGATCTCCCTTGTGGTGTCTAGCGGTACCCCCTGGCCACTTACTGGCCCAAATTTCCATTAAAATGAATTCTTCCGGGTGTCTAGTGGTCCCCCACTGATCACTAGCCCAAAGTGAATAAAGCAAGCTAAGTTATCTCATTATTTTCTCCAATCCTAAAAAAAATGTCAATCCCCACTCCCTGGTGTCTAGAGGACCCCCACCCTCCCACCCTGTCATCAGATAGTGCACATACGCTCTCCCCAAATACCCTGATCTGGCAACTGGCACAGCCCACAGGTGAGTGGCTGGGGGGGAACCACTAGACACCAGGGAGTCATTAGTGCAGAAAATGTTGCCCATGGGTGGCAAAATTTCACCCAGGAGTGGCAGAGTTCACCAGCTCGAGGATGAAATTTTGCTCACTCCGCGGGTGGAATTTTGTATTTATCCCCAGCAAAATATTTTGCAAAATGCAGGAATTATGTGAAATATATCACCAGGCTAAATTTTTCAATTTTGCACAACCCTAATCAGTATCTATAAAAAATAAAGCATAGACAACTGTGTGTCTATGAAGTTTTTTTATACCCCTGGTGTGTGATGACCTAATAAACCTCTCGAGCTTCGCTGTCAAGATTAAAGGGTCATCACACACATTGGGTGTGTAAAAAAAGCTTCATAACACACAGTCGCCTATGCATTATTTTCTATATTCATACTGTCGCTGGTCCCATGATCACTGCTGCAGGTGACTGTGATAACATTCACATTGTCACTGATCCCAAGTTCATTGCTGCAGATGATTAAGATAACACCCATGCTGCCACTGATCACAAGAGTGCTGCATATGAATGGCTATTAATCGCTGTAACAGATCCTTAGAGTGCTGCTGCATGTGAATGGCTATTAATCACTGTAACAGATCCTTAGATTGCTGCTGCATGTGAATGGCTATTAATCACTGTAACAGATACTTAGATTGCTGCTGCATGTGAATGGCTATTAATCACTGTAACAGATCCTTAGAGTGCTGCTGCATGTGAATGGCTATTCATCACTGTAACAGATCCTTAGATTGCTGCTGCATATGAATGGCTATTAATCACTGTAACAGATCCTTAGAATGCTGCTGCATTTGAATGGCTATTAATCACTGTAACAGATCCTTAGGTTGCTGCTGCATATGAATGGCTATTAATCACTGTAACAGATCCTTAGATTGCTGCTGCATATGAATGGCTATTAATCACTGTAACAGATCCTTAGAATGCTGCTGCATGTGACTATAAAATTCACACCACCACTTATTCCAACATTTCACTGATGATTATGATAAAAGTCAGTCACAACATCACATATATCAAAATTACTTCTGAAGGTAAATGCAGTAGCATTCACAATAATACTGATTCCAATATCACTGCTGCAGGAGACCATAGTAACATTCACAAGACCATATATCTCAGTGTTACAGACATAGATTTTTAGGATATAATTCATACCATCACAGATACCAAGACCACTTCTGCATGTGCCTATGATAATAGTCACACCATCGCCTATCCCAAAAGTCACTGCTGCAGTTGACCATGATAACAGTCACACCATCACTGATGCAGGTATCGCTGCTGCAGGTGACTATGGTAACACTCACATCATTACTGATCTTAGTATCACTGCCACAGGTGATAAAAGAGGTTGCCCTATTAAAGAGCAGCCTGATTGGCCTCTCTCGGATTAGCAAGAGAACAGGACAGGTGAGGGATGGGGGGAGGTGTAGGACTCAGGTAGGTAGGAGGGAGACAGGAGGGGTGGGGGGAATGACATCACTGGGGGAGGAGGATTGAGGTCAGAGATAAGGGCAGGCTTAGGTTGATGGACAGGTGAGGTGATTGGGCTGGGGGGATCCAGGGGAGGGGTAACCTAGGGGTAGAAAAGGAGCTGCAGGGAGAGAAAATGTCTCTGTCTCTCTCTCTCGCTCACTCTCTCTCTCTCTCCCCTGCAGCTGTTTTAAAATACAAGCTTCTGCACAGATGACTGATGTGAGGTAGAATCTCAAGTGGTTCTAGGTAAGGTGGGGAGGCAGGCTTGGTGGGGCCTGTGATAATATTGTGGCATTTATTGCATTGATAAAATGGGCATTTGATTTTCATAGTTAGCTGTTTACTGTTTCTTTTCATATTGCTGCCATTCCCCTGTTAAGAGATAGTATATGTTGGTAATGTTTTGATGCCTGTATGATGTTTACCTGACGAGGACCTGTACAGGTAAGGGTGCAAGGTAAGACACAGTGGGAGATTCAGTGTGTAAGTGGTGTCTGGAGTGGACGTTTTTTACAAAGAGACAGTTGGGGCAAGAGAAGCAAGATGGAGTCAACAGTGGCAGAAAGCGGTGTGTGCCAGTCAGCTGCAGGAAGCGGAAGAAAAGGGCAAGTCTGGCAATGAAGCAGGATTTGTTTGGTTTGGCTCTTAGCAGCCAGAGGAGTCTGGGAAGGAAGGTGTCCTGCTACACTAGGCTGCATTAGGTGCTAGGTTCAGGGGCCGGGAGGGTGAGAAAAGACGCCATGCCACATGGTGGTGATAGGTCACACAGCCCATTTGGGCCCAGTTAGCATGGAGAACCATCAGAGAGGTGGGATACTTATTTTGTTCTGTCCCCTTTTGGCCAAGTTTTGCTTTGTGTGAAGCAAAGATGGTGTCCTTTTGCCTTTCCAGCATCATATTTTCTTTGGATGTTTTTCCCTGTGGTCAAGTTGTGGGTCGTGGCTATATGGAGTCCTTCTTGGTCATGGGGAGGTGTGGACTCTGGACCTGGGTAGAAATGAGAGTGTGACCTGAGTCACAATGGTGGTGGGGGGGCTGAGTGGCCAGTGAGGCCAGTAGATGATGACCATCGGGACAGTACGCAAAGCCACTTATGCTTAGCCCACTATGAGCATGGGCGGCGACAGAGCCAGGGCACATGGCAGCTGTCGGGTGTGAATGCTAGGACACATGGCAGCTGTCAGCCACATGGCAGTGCCAGGATGCACTGGAAGGGAGCCAGGGGGATGCATCAGAGTCATCCAATGTGGATCGAGTGGAGTGATGGATCCAGGACAGATAGGCCAAGACAAGGGCCAGGGAGGTGGCAGGGGGGGGGTCATGGGCCATAAAGCGTGGCCTATGGAAATTTTTCAGCATCGTTGATCCGCGGATGGACCTGGGACACACTAATGGGAGCGAAGGGCCATGAAGCATGGCCCAGCTCAGCAGGCGGCATTTTGCTGGCATGAACCACGACTGTGGGCATTTATGGAGGGGGAAACATGTGGCAGCTCAGGCCATGGTTCGGGGGGCTCATCCAGAAAGAGAGATAGAAATGGAGCTGGCAGAAAACTAGCGGTATGATAAGGGGGATGGTCCTTTGTGGAAGACGCAGGGGACAGCCTGAGTATGGGGGCTGAAGGTGCACAGTTATGCAGGACTCGGCAGTGGGCAGCAAGCACAGGTCCCACTGCTCCAGCCTTCAGGTAAAGGGCATCAGAAAGATGATTGCAAAGGATAAGGGGGCTGACTAAGCCTCAGGGCACACGGTGTGCTGCAACCTCAATTTGGAGTACGTTGTTTTAAAAAAAAAAAAATTTAAATAATATAAATAATAAATAAAAAAAATGGTGGCCTACATGGGTGAGGGACCACTGCTCCAGAATTAGCAAGACCCCCAAATTGGGTGGTGGAACCTATGAGGCTTCGGGAGGCATAGTAAAAAAATAAAACACACAAGCTCATTTTAAGCAAGCTGGGTGGGGGATTTCAGGTTGGGGGTGAGGTGGCCCAGGACTGGATGGACCATAGGGTTTAGGCGGGACCAGAGGAGTAGGTTTGGGCCCAGGCCCACCCCTTCTTGTGCAGTCTGCCCCTAAATCATTACTTGTGAGCCTAGGTGAGGGGGGGCTCTGGTGATCTGGTTACCCACAGTGGAACGCACGGAGGGAGGAGCTGTTGGAAGAATGGGGCCTACATTCTCCCGCAGGGGGCACGTGCCACACAAATGATGGGGGAATGGCCAGATGGTGAGAAGTGATGCCTGGGGGGATAAGAGGGGAAGTGGGAACTGGGAAAGACAAAGAAAAATAGGTAGGTGAGATGGGGAGTTGGGGGAGTTGGGGACGTTGTATCAGTTGGGTATCTGGCCCTTGTGCCCCCCCCGATGGTACCCAGGGGACATCAGGCTCACAATTTCACTGTTCCTTTAAAGAATGGCACCAAAGAAGGATCCTAAGCAAAAGACCAACGAGGTGCTGGTGCAGAAAGCAGTGGAGCTGATGGAGCTGGTAAAAGCCATCATAAAGGAGTCAAGGGTGGAAGAGGAGAGGGTGGACAAGTGAAAGGGCCCACCTGCTCACAAGGAGAGACCCAACAAGAGGCTGACTAGGAACAACCCGGATGAGGATGGTGAGCCTCAGCAGGAGGAGGGCAAGGTAAAGGTGGTAGACCTGTCAGTGGAAGGCAGCTTGAAGGATTACCTGTCAAGCATTATTGATAAGCAAAGGGAAAAGGGTTGGGAGGAGGTAGACAAGGCTTGGAAAAAAATTGAAGGAGGGAAAAAAAAAAACCTGATAAGGATGCCAAAGGGGCAGTGGCCGGAGAAGGGGGTAGTAAGGCTAGTTATTGGCCTCTGGGGATGACCCTCTGAGATCATGTTTCACTGTCTCTTAAGGAAAAAAATATGGACGGAGAATATGTGGACATGTTTGCCTTACTTGACAAAGATACAGCAAAAAAGTACGAGCAGAAGGAGTCAGTGGGCAACTCAGAGATGGAGGTAGTTCTCACCATTGTGTAAAAGACTAGTGAGGATATTAGCTATAAAGGAAAAACCTTTGGCGCCTGGATGGAGGGATTTATGCACTTTAGTGCCATAATGTTACAGAAAAAGCCTGAGCTGGTCATCCCTTTGCTTACCTACTCAGGTGTTATTAAGGATGCATACAGGGTCAAGAGTGGGTAAGGGTGGCTTATATATGATGAAAAGTTCAGGCAAAGAGTGGAGTCACACAGTTTCATTAGGTGGGACGTTACTGGGCATTTAACAAAGCAAACTGTTTTTTTTTTTTTTCAATTGTTTAACCAGGTGAGACACACTAAGCTGAATGCATGTTTTACGGTGACGTTAGGTGGGACGTTACTTTATCCGAGGTGTGGTTAAGACCTTGTTATCACGGGGGGGGGGGTAATGAGGGAAAGAAGGCCAGTGAGGGGGGTTGGGGCAAAGGCCTGCTGGGCATTTAACAAAGCAAACTGTATGTGTTTTTTTTTTCCTCCAATTGTTTAACCAGGTGAGAAACACTAAGCTGAAAACTTGTTTACAGGTGAAACCTGGGAGCACAGGGAAGTTAAGTTACTTGCTGAGGGTCACATATGCAAATGGGGGCTGTGGGATTCAAACCCAGGTCTCCAGATTTGCAAATCAGAGCCTTAAACCACTGCGCTATACTGCCTCCCTAATGTATGTGGACTAACTACAAGTATAAGCATGTGTGTTCAGGTTTCGGGGGCATGCACCCTGTGCACAGGTGTAGAATGCATGGGGACAGACAGACTAGTCCCTCCCAGGGACAGTCCTTTGAGGGGGTAGTGGTGATACAATGGGCAAGGGGGAAATTTAGAGTGGCAGAGTAGCAGGGGGGTACAGGGGATGATAGGGGCAAAAGGGAGTAGGGGCTAGCTTTCCCATGGCTTGGTCTGCAGTCCGGGCAGGGGTGGTGGCAGCATAGATTAGGGACTACCCTGACAGCAGGGGGGGGGGTTGATACTGGGGGAAGGTTTTACAGTGGGTTTTAATTTATATTATTTGGGGATTAGGAAGGCCATGAGG
The DNA here is from genome assembly GCA_016271365.2 of Neoceratodus forsteri. Lineage (NCBI taxonomy): Eukaryota > Metazoa > Chordata > Ceratodontiformes > Ceratodontidae > Neoceratodus > Neoceratodus forsteri. Next base: position 1,460,084,771 of record CM057450.1, on the reverse strand, counting down.
ACGAAGCACCTGGCATGCATAAAAGGAAAGAAAGAGATAGTGAAAAAGAAGATCGGGAAGGAGGTAGAGGCAGGGCGTGTAGAAGGCCCTTTCGAGTCCCCACCATTAGCAAACCTCAGGGTCTTGCTGCTGGGCATTGTGCCTAAGAAGGCACCAGGTGAGTACAGGCTGATTCACCACCTGTCATTCCTGGAGGGGGACTCAGTTAATGACACCATTGCCCCAGAGAGGAGTACAGTGCCATACAGCATTTTAGACAATGCAGTGGACCTGATCCAGGACAAGGAAGGGGTATGGGTAACAAAAACGGACATTGAATTCACTTTTTGCCTGCTGCTGGTTTGGGAGCAGGATTGGGAGCTGCTAGGTTTCCAATTTCAGAGGAGGTATTACTTCAACAAGGCTATGCCCATGGGCTGCTTGATGGCTTGTGTCACTTCAGAGGTATTCAGTACCTGGCTGCAATGGGTGTTTACAGTATAACACAGGCAGGGCAGTGGTCCATTACCTTGATGATTTTTTGTTCATGGGGAGGGCAGGGAAAGTACATAGGCTACGATAAAGGGTTTTGAGGCACTGTGTGAAGAGGTGAGAGTCCCCCTGGCAGTGGATAAGACCAAAGGGCCTAGCAGACAGTTGGAATTTCTGGGGATTGAGCTGGATCTGAATCAGAAATTCTACAGGCTCCCGCCAACTAGGTGAACAAATTGAAGGGGTTCATCAGGGCAATAAAGGAACATAGAATGGTGAAGCTGAAAACAGTACAGCAGGTCCTAGGGCATATGAAATTTGCCTGCAGAGCAGTGGCCCCTGGGAGGGGTGTTCACCAGATGCCTGGCCAGGGCATCCACCAAGGCTAGGCTTCACCACCACTGGGTGGACATTAACAAAGGGATAAGGGAGGACCTTCAGGCATGGGAAATCTTCCTACAGGAATATAATGGGGTGACATTTTGGTGGGACAGGTGGGTGGCAGGAGAGGACCTGGAGCTGTTCACTGATGTAGTGGGAGGTTTAGGCACAGGGGCATATTGCCAAGGGGGATGGATTTCAGAAGCCTGTCCAGCATGATAGGTAGAGATGGACTTGATGAAGGGCATTACATTCCTGGAGGAGTTCCCCATGTGGGTTGCTTTAGTGGTATGGGAAGGAAGATTTAAAAAACAAAAAGATGGTGCTCAGGTGTGATAACATGGTGGTGGTATCTGTCACAAATGACAGTCTGGGTCCACTTAAGCAGTTCTTTTTTTTGAAATAACAATTTTATTGTACTATAAGATGCAACAATACAGACCTTACAAATTCCATTCTTGTCAACACCAAGAGTTGATATACATTTGGACATATAATCACCACATTTAGATCTGAAAATAAAGATACAACATTGTAACTAAAGTCTAATATATATTGCACCCAACCTTAATAAAAAAAAAACAGATAAGGTAACACACGAAAGAGAAGAGAAATAAACGAGATAGGAAAGAGAAGAGAAAAGACAAAAAAAAAACACCCAACCCCCCCCTTAAAGGGATTTAAATCTTCCCTTCACTGACAAGCATATTTATCTAACACTTCTAATACATTGATTTGTTCTCTCTGAGCCTGAAAATTAAAAAAAGGCATCCATTCTTTATTTAAATCTATCTCTTTGAAGTCTCACTTTAGCTGTGAGGCACTCCATTTCCAGGATAGACAAACAGTTCTTGTACCAGGCATTAGAGGTAGGACTAACTTTGGACAACCAACATTGGGTAATTGCCTTGAGAGCTGAGGCCACCAATATATTAAACAAATACCGCTGAGATTTTAGCTTAACCTGGATAGGATATAGCCCAAGAACCCAATGTACGGGATTGTCCAGTATAAGAACCCCCAGAACTGTACTCACTTGATCCCTTACTTGTAACCAAAAATTATTGATATGTGGACACTCCCAAAATATATGTAGGTGCGTGCCTTTTCTCCCACACTCTCTCCAGCATAGATCTGTGAAATTCTTACAAAAATGTTTAGCGATTACCGGGTTGCGAAAATATCTAGAGACCACCTTCCACCAGAACTCCCGCCAACTATTAGAAGCTGTGGTTGAATGTATAGCTTCCCATATCAAGCCCCAAGCCGGAACTGCAATTTCTTTACCAATTTCTAGTGACCAGCTTGTCTTTATGGAAATCATAGAGTCTAGCTCTAACTCAGAGATACACCCCACCATCCGAGATATAAATCCTTTTGTTTCTAATCTATTTACCTCAGCTCTCATGGCATCCACCAATGGATTAGAATCTTTATCACCAGGTCTATCTTTTTTACAATCCTTGCCTAATAAAAAGTGCCTAAATTGTATATATCTATAAAAATCAGAGGCCGGGAGGGAAAACTCCTGAGATAACTGCTGGAAGGATTTAAGCCCTTCCCCTGAATATAGCTGGCCAATTTTAATTAAGCCTCTCCGGTACCATCGCTTAAATCCCAGGTCCCATACTAACGGTTGGAAATCTAGACAGGCTTTAATCGGGGAATCCATCTCCAATGCCACCTCAATGTTTAATTTTTATTAATCTCCTGCCAAGAAGAAATCACTAAGCTAGACCAGGGATTGCAGCTGCGTAGCTGCTGTATTCCACTGCCGTCCATGTAAATCAAGTCTCTGATATCACCTAAAGAAGACTCCGGCCTCTCTATCTCTACCCATACCGGAGAGTCTTCTTCTCTCATTAAGAGAGTTAATAGCTGGATCTGCGCCGCCCAGTAGTACTTTCTAAGGTCAGGCAAACCCGGCCCCCCCTTCTTTTTATCCTTTAGGAGGACATTCCATCTTACTCTGGGGGATCTGCCAGCCCAAATAAATCGAGTTAGTGAGGATTTGATTGCCTTCCAAAAAGAGACTGGGGGTTTAATCGGCAATGATTGAAACAAAAATAGAAAGCGGGGCAGTATGTTCATCTTCGCACAATCTATCCTACCGAATAATGTAAGGGGTAACTCCACCCATCTGTGTAAATCCTCTTGAACCAATTGTAGCAATCTGCCATGGTTAAGGGCATATAGTTTAGAGATGTCTCTAGACATTCTAACCCCAAGATATTTAATATCCTCCTTCGCCCATTTATATTTACCTATTGTTGGAAGCTCACCGTCCTGCAACCTCCCTATGGGCATGAGTTCCAATTTAGTATCATTAATTTTAAATCCGGATACTATGCTAAATGATTGAATCAAAGAATTAAGCAGGGGTAGCTGTCTTTCTAGATCTGTTATATATAATAAAGTATCATCTGCATATATCGATACTCTGACCTCAGTTCCCTGTACCCGTATCCCCCTGTACTCTTCCGATTGCCTTATACGGGCAGCAAAGGGTTCCATACATAGTACAAATAGCAAAGGTGAAAGTGGGCATCCTTGTCTCGTCCCCCTGTTAATTACAATTCTATCCGACATTATCCCATTTACCTTCACTCTTGCCCAAGGATTCCTATATAAGTTTATCATCCATTTTTGGAATCCATCCCCGAAGCCAAACTTCCTCATAACCTGTTCTAAGAACAACCAATCCAACCGATCAAATGCTTTCTCCGCGTCCAGTGCCATCACCGCCCTAAGAGTATCGGGCGGGAATGACCTGGAGGCGGACAAAACATTGAGTAATAATCTTATATTATCTTGGATATGGCGACCCGGGATAAACCCATCTGATCTTTGTGTATTAGTTCTGGAATAAACTCCTGTAATCGAGAGCTCAGAATCTTGGCAAATATTTTGGCATCCTGATTAATCAGTGAGATAGGACGGTAGCTTCCACATTCTGTCGGATCTTTACCTGGTTTAAGCAGTAGAGTAATTAATGCTTCTTCCCAAGAGGCTTGTGACCCCCCCGCTCCTGTGCTGCATTACAGACTCTGGTAAATAAAGGGGCCAGGTCATCAGGGAAGGCTCGATAAAACTCCCCCACAAACCCATCCAGCCCAGGGACCTTCCCCCTTAAGGTTTTTAATGACTTTCCTTACCTCTTGTTCAGAAATTGCCTTGTCTAATTTATCTCTCTGATTTACCTCGAGCCCCTGTAGTATAATATTATGCAAGAAGTTCTGGATCTGGGTGGGATGGTCCGGCCCTCTTTCTTGAGCATATAATTCTTGATAATAACTACAAAATCTCTCTGCAATTTGTACTGGGTCAGAGGAGATTGTCTGAGTCCCATGTTTTTTGAGCTGAGGGATGTATCTTTCCGTCTCCTATTTTCTAAGTCTAAGAGCCAGTAACCGGCTCGCCCTTCCCCCTGTTTCATAATATCTTTGTCTGGTGTACCACAGGGCATTCTCAGTTCTAATATTCATCTCCCTGTTATATTGCTCTCTGGTCTCTTGTAATTTCTTATACACCAAATCATCTTTATTTTTTTTGTGTTCCTCCTCCAGGGCATTTATTTTATCCAGGAGGCCATGTAGCTTAGCTTGGGTACAACGATTTTTGTATGAGGAGTAGCTAATAATTTGCCCTCGCAGGGCTGCTTTTAAACCATCCCAAATGAACTGTATATGTGTATCCTCTTCCCTGTTCTCCGATATATAAAGCCTAATGGCCTCCTTCATTTGGTTAACAAATCCTGAGTCGTTCAGAACACCAGGATCGAACCTCCAACTCCCCTTAGTTTTTACCCCAGACAATCTAACATTGGCGCTAATCATTGCATGGTCCGAGAAGGTCGTGGGATGAATTGTTACATCTGTCAAATCATTAGCGTACTTTAATTGAGTATAAAATCTATCGAGTCTAGAATACGTTTTTGTCGCCGCTGAAAAAAAAGTGAAATCTCTGACTAGGGGGTTTTGTTGCCTCCACGGGTCTATCCAACCTCCTTCTGCTATCAATGTTCTGAGGAGTCTAGAGCATGCCATCCGCCTACCTTTCCCCTGAGCTCCTATCTAGGTCACTGTTTTCTACACAATTCCAGTCCCCACCATTAATACTCTCCCAGGGACAAGGAATCTATCATGGTAAAAAACTGTCTAAAGAAACTACCCGAGGGGAGTGTGGGGGCATATACTGTCGCCAAATGGAGGGTATGTCCCATATCTTCTCCGGAGATCACTACATAATGATCTGACCCTTCTGTCTGAACTCGGTGGGTTGTAAAGGGAAGCCCCTTATGAACCAGTATAGCCACCCCTACTCTAGAAGCTCCCGGACAGGAATCTGCATACACCCCTCCCACCCAGGTTCTCCGTAATTTGGAGTGCTCAATGTCTGATAACTTGCTTTCCTGAAGGCAAGCTATGTCACATTTTAACCTCCCCAGCTCCCGAAGGATTCGTGCTCATTTAACCACCCCATTAATCCCCTTGACATTGGTCGATATTATTTTAAGTGACGTCATTTTTATCAGTACAGAAAAACCCATAAACGTCCTCACCATTCCCACCACACCATATGGATACAGTAAATCGTACACCAGTATGCCAGTCTGTAAAAGGAATCAGAACCCTTAAAAATGGTAATAAAAAGATAGGAAAGTAAAAACAGAGAACTACAACATCTATAAACAACACCCAATTCAAGTTAACCACGGGTGAAATGTCCCCACACTTCTCAACTAGGGTGAGAGAAACACAACCCCAAATATGTGAAACAAGAAATTGGGTAACCATAACAGGGTACCCACTAGCTCAGTCCGAGCTAAGTACCTGGGGGTTGTGGTGTAAGCTCCCCAGAACTAGGCGCGTAAGGGCCTAGATTAGTAGGAGAAAAGGTATCAAACGATGCCAAAGGCCAGGCTCTTGGGAGACCCAAGGGACCAGTCTTCTCCTACCTAAGATGGATCCGGTCTGGCTAGCCAGCGAAACCGAGCACCTCAGGCATAGCACCTAACAGTTTAATTAATATGATGGGTCGAGGATTGCCGGGGGCGCTTAACAAACTTGCAATTCAGGCCCTCCTATATTCAGTTAACACTAAAGGGAGGAAGCAAACCTTTTAAGAGGGGAACCCAATGCAGTTGGAATTCGGTATTTTCCAGCCGTACTTAAATATAACCCCCGCATCCTAAGGAACCCGAAGAATCAAGTTAATTCCTGCCTTTACCTTTACACCCCCGAAATCCTCAACCCAGTTCGGTCGTCACTTTCAAATTGTCGCCTAAACATACTATATATATTTAACCAATAACTATAAACCGCACATTTGACTGCGCTACATACCGAGCAGATGTGTTTTGTTTACATGGGATAGCCTTATCAGTGCTACCATGAGCGTGAGTCCCACTTGTAAGGCTTCCCACTGGAGACTCAAACCCAGCTATATTAGGCCCTTCCCTACGTACGGGCCCATCTCAGAACTACAGTGGGAGCTCACAACAAGGCCACTCAGCAATCAGAGGAAAAAAAACAGAAAAAAACGGAAAACTCCCCCCGGTATGTAACCCAGTCCATTCCCGTCTCTACCCTCATCGACGGGAACTCTGACCGAGGTTAAGCACTTATTGAGTTTGCACATCCACAAAGTCTTAAACAGTTTTCATGTCTCCTTCACATGTACCCATCTCGCTATGTCTGCGTGTAGTGGTAACAAAGCCTCTTCTCGTCTCCTTGCACGCTTCCTTGGACCAGGGGCAATCGACCACAACAAATCTTCGATCTCTTTCTCCGCCTGCTCTTCTTTCGTGTCTGGGATTGGTATCTTCTGCATTGTGAGGAATGGAGTAGCAGCCAGCAGGGAGTCAAAAATTTAACCCCATCTTCATTCTGCACCCAGAGCTTCGCGGGGTATCTAAGGTACGCTTTAAGGCCTTTATCTCTCAGGGCTTTTACTACTTGCAACACTTTCTTTCTTTGAGCCAGCATTAAAGGTGGAAAATCTTGATCTATGTATATCTTCTGGCCATCTAGGTTGAGATTTTTCTTTGCCCATGCAAGCCGTATATTCTTCTCTTTTGTTGTGTATCTCAGGAACTTTACAATTACCGATCTCGGAGGTGCTCCTTCTTTTGGCTTGGGAGCTATGGACCTATGGGCTCTTTCAATTTCTGTGTTAAAACCCTCTTCTAGGTTTAATTCAGTTTTTAGCCAAGAATCAATGAAATCTTCCATACATGGGGGTCTATCCTTTCCGCAATACCAAAGATTCTGATGTTATTGCAATGGGCCCTCGCCTCTGTGTCTTCCGCCCGTGCAGTCAACTCTTTCTCTCTTCTGTGTAGGTAGGCTAGTGATCTGCCGAAAGCCATATGCTCCAATTGAATCATTTCAACATGCGTCTCTACCAATGTCGTGCGGGCCTCTAGCTTTTTAAAATCGTTTTGTAAGCCCAGAATTCTGGCATCAATTCGATGCAGTATTTTCAGCATCCTGTGACCATCTGCTTTCGTAAAGGTGGATGTGGCTTCAGACCCTGAACCATCTGAGTCTTCCCCCGAAACCGTAATCACCGATGAGCGGGATCCAGACGGACTCATAGGCCTCACGTCTGACCGGCTGCTTGATCGTCTCCTCTCCTCTCCAAGGAGTTTTTTTTCGTTCTCCCCATTCTGTGCGATGCTTATAAGCTTCAACAATATAGCTAGGACAGCTTTTAAACCACTCGATGAGGACCGATTCTCTGGGATAGTATGCCCGAAGTGCCCGTGTCCCAAGTTAGACTGCCATTAGTCACGTGACTTCACCGGAAGCCCCCCCACTTAAGCAGTTCTGAGGGTGGCACATATGCTTGTGTTGGAGGGGTTGAGGCTAAACTTGTTGTTTAAGGCCAGGCATGTGGAAGGGGCCAAGAATGACAGCTGACAGCCTTTCACTTTTGCAGTTGGACAGGTTCCAAGCATTAGCCCTGAAGGTGGCTGAACAGGAAACACGGGAATCAGCATGCTTGTGGGAAATTGGATGGACCAAGCCCAGTTACTGTTCCAGAGTGCAAGGGCCCCTAACATTTTGAGGGCCTACAAAGCAGTGTGGAGGGGATTCCAGGCATTCTGGAAGAGGGCGGGGCTGGAGGTAAGTTGCCCAGTGTCTGAAGCCCAGGTCATGCTGTATATGGTAGAAAAATGGGAGGAGGACATGGCAGGGACCACCATTGGGATACATCTAGTGAGCATTGGCATGGTCTGCCAATTGCAGGGCTGGGGGTCACCCACCAGGTCTACAGTCATACGCTGAATGCAGCAGGGGTGGATTAGGATACAGGGCCATCATTTGGACAAATGCAGACCCATAGACAGGGAATTTCTGGGACAGTTGCTGCAGTGCCTACCATGTGTAAACTCCTCAGCCTACAAGGCCCAGTTGTTTACAGCAATAGTTCTGGTGATGCAGGCAGGTGCATTTAGAGTGAGTGAGGTAGTGGCTAGTAGAAAGGGGACAGACGGGGTGGGCTATGAAATCAGGACATATCATGGGCAGCAGACACGGTCACAGTTTGGTTTAGACATTCCAAGACCGATCAAGTGGGATGGGGGAATCAGGTGGCGCTTGCTCAGGCTAAGGTCAGGGGAGAGGCAGTGAGATAAGCCTTAAAGGATTATGTGGCAACATGACCTCAAGGGCAGGGTAGTTTCTTTAGACATGGGAATGGGGACTCGGTGACGGCTCCCCAGGTGACAGTGCTTCTCAAGAAGGGTATGGCTTTCCTCAGTGAAGATCCTACTAGGATTGCTTTGCATTCCTTTAGAATTGGTGCCATCTCGGAGGTAGCCAGGCACGGGGGCACTGCCCCTGGGTTGCAAAGGGTGGCAGGTGGTCCTCCCAGGCTTATAAAAGGTGTGTTCAAAAGTGAATCCTAATATATCCATTTTCATGTCTTGCAGGGGCCAGTAATTGCAGGGTGGTGTGGTTTGTCAGCCATTCATTTATCCATTGGATGGAGCAGTGGGCAGCCAACACAAGCGGGGGTCAACAGCTGGGACAGGATACAAAAAAGTCATTGATAGAATGGAGAGGGCAGAGGGGTCTCAAATAGTGGCAGTTGCTACCATTACTGAAGAAGAGCAACAGATTCCTGTCAGCACCTGATTTGATCATTATTCATGCGGGGGGAATGACCTGGGTAGCCTACACTGCGTGAAGTTGGTCTGCAGAATCCTAAAGGACTTGGAGGTTGTGCAATCATGGTGGCCATAGGTGACACTGGCATGGTCGGAAATAATACCTTGCAGATGTTGGAGGCATGCTAGGGATGTTCTGGCCACGGACAGGGCTCGGGAAAAGGGTTAACAGGAAGATGGCAGATTGGGCTAAGAGAGGTGGGGTCTATACATTAAGCATGACCTAATAATACATGACACACCAGGAATGTATAGAGCAGATGGGGTGCATGTGTTGTCAGTGGGGAATACTGCATTAAATGGGGCAATAAGGGAGGCCATAGAAAAGTGGCAAGGTTTTGGAGGCATGTTCACTAGTTTTTAATTGGGGAGACCCAATAGGCAGGACTGGAGGTCAGCCTTTTTGGGCTAGTGGGAAAAAAGGGAGGCCCAGCCGAATGGAGGAAAAGCAGTGAAGTGCTCCCTATGGGGAATTCACCTCAAGGGGGACAGGACTAGGAGGGATCAGGTGGGTCACCTGAGCCAAGAAAGAAGAATATGATAGTGATGGGGGCATCAGGCCAGGTACGCCCAGGCCCGAGAAGAGCAAAATGTTGAAGTTGTGTATATGTATATATATATATATATATATATATGTGTTGGTGAAAATATGGAAATAGTAAATAAAGGGAAACCCCAGAAGAGAATGTATGTAAGTACTAACATAGTGGTGATGATGGAAAATGAAATGTGGTAAAACCTGGAATGGAGAATCTATCTAATAAACTTCAATTGTTGAACCGTTAAAGTGGTGTGGGTGTGGCTGATTACAGGGCGGGTTCACATGACAAAAGAGGTTGCCCTATTAATGGGCAGCCTGAGTTGTCATTGGCCTCCTCTGGGATTAGTAAGGGAACAAGACAGGTGTTGGGGGGGAGCTGTAGAAATCAGGTAGCTAGGAGGAGGAAGGGAGGGGTAGGCAAGATGACATCACTGGGGGAGGAGGAGGAATGAGGTTAGAGATAAGGGCAGGCTTAGGTTGATGGACAGGTGAAGAGATTGGGCAGAGGTGATCCAGGGGAGAGGTAACCTAGGAGTAGAAAAGGAGCTGCAGGGAAAGAAAATCCCTCTTTCTCTCCTGCAGCTGTTTTAAAATACAAGCTTCCCATCCACCTGTCAGAGATCATACACATGAGGAAGCTGGTGGCATGAGTTTCTATGAGGGTTGCCGGATGAGGGCAACAGGGACACAAGAGGTGTCAAGGATGGGTTGCTAGTGAGAGCAACAAAAGTTGGAGTATTGACAAGGGGGAGAAAAGGGGGGCCCAGCCAAATGGAGGCAGGGCAGAGCAAGGAGAGCTCCCTATGGGGTATTCACCTCAAGGGAGACAGGGCTTGGAGGGATCAGGTGGAACACCTCAGCCCAGAAAGAAGAATATAACAATGATAGGGGCATGAGGCCAGGTATGCCCCGGGCCCAAGAAAAGTGAAATGTTGAAGTTGTATATATTTATGTTGGTGAAAATATGGAAATTGTAAATAAAGGGAAAACCCCAGAAAAGAATGTATGAAAATACTAATATGGTGGTGATGATGGAAAATGAAATGTGGTAACACCTGGAATAGAGAATCTACCTAATAAACATTGATTGTTGAACCATTAAAGTGGTGTGGGTGTGGCTGATTACAGAGGGGGTCCACATGACAGTAACACTCATACCGTCACTAATCCCAAGATCGCTACTGCAGAGGACAATAGTACCATTCACTTAGCAGCTGATTCAGAGATTTGTGCTTGAGGCAATTATGACACCATCAACACTGACACTGGTCATGGGGATGCCACTGCAGATAAGGTTCTGTCTACACTGCTAATTATGCCAATATTGTTGCTGCAGGTATCTACTTTACCATCCACATTGTCACTGCTCCTGCTTATACTGTTGCAGGTAACTACTGTGCCATCTACAGTACATTGCTAATGATCTTCAGTTGCTGTTTCCAGACTGTACCGGGTCAGAAAAGAGAAGGCAAAAATAGCACTGCCAGAACCCTGCCGTCAAAACAGTGAAAGACAAAACAGCTATAGGGATAGTATAGCGCAGGTAGGATTAGTGCTATCCCTGTAGCTGTTTGTCGTACAAAGGAAAAGGGGAAGAGGATGCAATGTCTATTGGGTGGTCCACCACCGAACAGCTGCTGTGGTGCAGAGGTCAGTGCCACCATCAGAACGCTGGTGGACCAGGGTTTGATTCCCTATCCTAAAACTTACACTTAATTTTTTTTTGGCCTGGGATTGTGTTTTTTTTTTTGTTTTTCCACCACTCCCCAAGACTTCTTCCCTTCCTTGGGTTGCCCCCCCCCCCCGGGAGGTGATTATATTTAGATAGGAAGGTTCAGGGAGTCAGAGACCCCCACAAAAAACTTAATATTCAGGTTATTTCCTTTCAGCCATAGTAGTGGTCAGTGTGTCTCTAGACTGCTACCATTGGTGTTGTTTTTTGCAGGTCACTCTTTTGATTGGGCACTGTAATTGGTTGCACCATTTTACTTTCATGGTTGTTGACTGCACTGTTCTGGTGTTCACTGTTCTGACCTAGTGCCATTGCAGACTACTATATATAGAATAAATGATAGGCAACTGTGAATTACAAAGCTGAAATTCCATCTTGAGCTTAGCTCTCATCATGGTTCATGATGTCACTGGAACCTAGACATCAAATTATAAGCCTTGCAATTTACAGTTGTATTATTTTTAATTTTGTATACTATATGGTCACAAATTGCTAATGGGGTCTAAAACTGTCACTTATAAATGATACTGTTTCCTACTCAGCAGAATTTGAATAAAAAGATATGGTTTACCTCAGAATGTTCTACAGTTACGGGAACATCTCAGACAATTTAAGTGACAAGGATATTCTAAAAAAGTCATAATTCACAGTTCTGGCAACACAGCTGTGAATGACGGAGTTTTGAATGTCACAGCTGTGAACAGTGACAAAACAAGTGCATGCGCTGTGTGTGAAGTACATGGGATGATCATGCATTCTAATACTGTTTGATTGCACTGTCACCGAACTGCAGACTGCTGTCATGGGCTACAAGTGAAGACTTCTTAGCACCTGTTTTAGGAAGCATGCTCCATGCCTCCATAATTCCTGAGCAATTGAGTTGGATGTTGGCAAACAGAAAATCACCCAGACACGTTCTTTTAAGCATTTATACTATGTACGGTTCAGTCTAAACGAAGTCTGTAGATACTACTCCATTACATTGAGTCTGTATGGGCAGGAAATGCCCACTCATGTGATATCTGTGAAGAGCCCCTGTTAGTAAACATAAAGGCATCAGAGAGTAGGAAATGAGACACAAAAAGACCACTGGTCTGTCATAGCCATCCCCTGTCACCAAAGTGCTGCACCATTTAATAGTATATGACATAGCAATAGTCATGATTTAATGAGAAGTACTACTAGTGAATTGTATGGGCCATGACATTATGCACAGGAAACCCATCAGTGGTAGAAACCTCTCAGAACCTGAGGCCAAGTGATTTGCCTTTTTTCTCCTAGGCATAATAATTTTGCTATGAGCTACAATACCTGGAAATATACATAAAATGTTAGTTTCATGGCTAGCAGTGTTAAATTTCACATATTGTAAGATGTGAAGCAGGTGCAAACAAGGTCTTCATCTAAAATCCATATAGAAAGATATTGTCACCGAAGCAAACAGCTGAATATTTCAACCTTAGTATCTAAGCTAATTCACAGCCATTTTCCTTTCTTTCAAAAATAAAAACACCACACACATACTAAAAAATTCAATATCATACAACTAAACCATTGTTGTTCTAATATCATCCAAGAAGCATCTCAGATACTCAAAGTACTATTTCTCACAGATTTGTAATTTAAAGTTACCAGTGGATTTTCATTTTTACAGGCTTTAGACACGTAACAGGATAACTTCAATTTCACATATCTGAACCCTAAAACAATGCATGATATGAATAGAATAATACATATGGGACTGTGTATGAGGAGGCTATAGTACCATTCAGGTGACGTGACCCTCAAGAGTGAAGCTTGAGAGGTTCCAGCATGTCTCCTGAACCTTGAGATGGTATTATACCTAAGAAATATAAAGTCATCTGTTTGTTATTTTTTGTAATATTTGTATCCAGGTAGTTTTTGGATTTCCCTCTCCTGCAGTCAAGAGCCAACCTTCCTGCTCCTGCCTGGAGCTGCAGCCACCAGCACTCCCCAAGCAGCTTCTTCTGCAGCTTCTGCTCCTCCTGCCCTCTCCTGGGCTGACGCCAGGGTTAAGTATGCTGGCAGTAGGGTGACAGCTGACGGTTTTGTGATGCATAGCCTCTTTATACTATTTACACTTTTAAAACTATGCACTGATTTAATTCAAGCCAATGTTTCTGCTGCTTTACCTGTATGGGATCGTTAATATCTTTGCACATCTCAGACTGCTGTCCCTTTTAATGAAATTGTAACACATTTTCATGCAGCAACCTTCGATGTGATATGTCTGACTATTAACTAGTAGTTAATAAGTTGGCAGTGTTCTAATCAGGGGTCAAGGGAATACACTTGACTAGTGGTGGGCGAAGTGGGCTCAATCCACTCTGCGAAGTGTTTCAAGGAGCACAGGTGGATTCGTGGAGTGCTCCGCAACACAAAGTGGAGTACTTTGTGTTATAATGGGGAATGCAAAGTGCATTGAAAACAGCGACTTTGCATTACTCCGTCTCCACTGGTCACTACTCTTTCGATTTTTAAGGCGAAGTACATTGCTGGCAGTTCACTTCGCCTCACTTCACCTGGTTTTTGAGATCCGAAGGTGGATTTTGCAGTGATTCATGGGAGTTCAGGTCACATGGGCTCTATATTGATTTGCACAGCCTCAGATTGGGGTAGTATGAGTAGGAAGGAGTAGGAGACAGTGTGCTCTGATAGCTGTCTGTAGGAATCTTTTAAAAGCTGTTCAAAAAGCCTTTTTGCTTTTTTTGGGGGATCCAACTGTAGTTCATCGATTGTAGGAAACCCTCCTGTGCTCACATCATTGAGCATTTTTGTTTGTGTGTGGATTTTGAATGTAAATTTACAACATTGAATGTGTGTGGTGAAAGACAGTGAAGTGTGTTGTGTGGGGAAGGGGCGTATCTGTGTGTAGGTAGATTTAAGTTGGAGAACTAGTAATTTCTTTGTGTTTTGGTTATATTTTCGTTATATAACTGACTGTGTTACTGTGTAAAATTGTCAGTAATAGTACAAATTTTCTTGTTGTTTGTTGTGTGAATGTGGTGCAGCATTTCATAAGGTCAGGTTGTTAAAATTACAAATTTACATTACATGGCACTGAGTACACTGAACTTTTGCATTTGCATTGCATTCCACGTTCAGCATTGTACACAAAGTGTTCAGTATTGTTGTGTGTGCAGTGTTGCGTGCATCAAATATAATACACCTTTTAAAATTTGTGACACAGATTAGTATAAGTGCAACTAAGCGCAGCAGTGTGTACTTGCTATCCACTACAGCTGCCTGATTTTGTACTGTGATCATGTTCTCTGTTCTTAGTTTTGCTGCTTGTAGTGCTGTAAAAATCAGCACTGTCTGTATTCAGTGCCCCCCCACCCCCACGTTGAAAAGGTATTGTTTACCAGACTGGATTGTTTTTGTGACCCTATCAGCACCACTGGTTACTGAAGTTGTTTTAATTCTGTGACAGTGTCACAACACAGTAGTTTCTTATCTGTTGCTGAAGCCACAGTTGTTTATTTTGCTTCACATCCAGCCAGCGACCCTGCAGTCAGAAAGTGAAGATATCAAAATCTGAATTTGGTAATAATATTTGTGACTGATCCCCCAAAATGCCTGCAAAGAGACGTGCAAGTAAAGCTGTTTCTGGCCATGGCAATGTTGGCAGTAAGAGGGTCTGTGGGCGTGGTAGTAGTATGTGGACGGAGAAGTGCATTGCTGATGTGAGGAAAGGTATTTCTCCTGCAATGTTTTTTACAGCCCAATCAGTAGCTTCACTGATAGTTGGAGCAGATGATGTTTTCCCAGCCGGTGGTGCTAGTGTTACTGGTGTTAGTGGTGGTGGAGGTAGTATTAGCATTGTTGTGTTAAGTTCTAATTTCGACCAGTGTACCGTATCCAAACATACTGAGTGTGAAGCAGTGCAAGTGAGTGACAGTGTAGATGATGTCATACTTCCCAGTAACATCCCATTAACTGAACCTGATTCTGATGATCATGTCAACGATAGCATACAATGTGATATTCCATCCACCGTGGCACTTAACGTCACGCATTTTCCATGCAGTGATTCACATTGTGGTGAAAAAATATTAGCTGATGGTGGTGTAGTTGCGGATGATGAATGTGATGATGCTGTGGATGATGATGTTGCTGTTGTTGCAACATGTAGTCCACATGTTAGCATCCAAGCAGAAGATGTGGATCCGTGTGACAGTGACGTTGATGAATATGATGATGATGATGTAATTGACCCCAGTTGGGAACTGGAGAAAAAGAAGAAATTAAAAGTGGCTGTGTCTGAATCTGTTTGCAGGAATTCCACCCCCCCCCTTAAAAACTTGTGATTTACCAGTTTTAGTGGATGATGATGATGATGATGACGACCCAGTAATCAATATGATAGGTAGTCGTGGTAATCAGTTGCAGTCCAGGTGTGCAGTGACAGAAACATCATGTGCCCTCCCCACTTCAGTGTTTAAAATAACAGACTTAAATAAGCTACATCATCATGGACATGTTAAAAGCAGAGCATCACAGTCCCTTGTTTGGGATTTTTTTTGTTCAAGATGCAAATTATGATTCAGTTGCAATCTGCCAGGTTTGCCATGTGTGTGTGAGTCGAAGTAAAAAGGGGAGCCATCTTGGGACAGGAGGATAGCATACACATCTTAAGAATAGGCACTTGGCTCTGTGGACCCAGCACAAGCTGGCAGCTAATAACAGACTGGGGCGTTCACCCATATCACCGGCAACCATAGCCAGCATGTTATCCCCTTCCATGACTGCTAAGCCCAGTAGGAAATTAAACATGTGCAGTAGTGTGGTAATAAGAGCAGAGGATTACTACAGGCATGATGAGGTGGAGGACCATAATGACTTTGAAATGTCCAGTGCTGGTGAGAGTAGCAGTTTTTGTGGTGGTGGTGGTGGTGAATGCAGTATGTCTAGTGCAAGTGGTACATCAACCCTGGTTGGCAAATCTGGAAAAATAACATCATTTCTGGATTTGTCATCATCACCTGTGCAACCGTCTTCATCAAATGTCCACACTCCACCCCCTGCCAATGCCATTCATCACAGAGCATGACCATTTGTGGCCAACAACACACTTCATGTAAAAAGTTTAAGTCAGCCCACGTTACAGAGTGTTTTTGCACATGAGCTGAAGTACCCCCCCAATCATACAGTGTCACGTGAACTTAATACTGCTGTAGCAGAAATGCTGGCAATTGATCTTTTGCCCTTCTCCTTTGTGGAGAATTCTGGGTTCCGGCAGTTTGCTGCCCATGCCTGTCCAAAATGGAAAGTCCCATCCAGGACATACTTTTCTACCCGTGCTGTTCCAGAGTTCCTCCGCACTGTCTCAGATTCAGTAAGACATGCCCTTCAACATTCCTCCTCTTCATTCATCCATTTAAGTATGGATATGTGGACAAGTGGCAAAACAGCGGGGAGTTCATATCTGTGTATAACTGCACACTGGGCGCAGGTGCCGGGGATTGTTTGTGATGCTGGTAGTGTGAATAATCAGTGCAGGAAGGTGGATTGTCGCGGTAGCAATCTTCCTGGAATTCTCCAGCATGCAGCAATTGTTATGCGCAGTGTGACCTGTTCACACAATGGTGAGAACATGTTGGACATGGTACTGACTAAAATTGACAGATGGCTAAACCCTCTGTCCCTGAGAGCTGGGTTCATAACAAGTGACAATGGATGAAATGTGGTGAAATGCATCATGAATGGTGTTTTTTTTTTTTCGTGTTCCATGCATGGCCCACTGTTTAAATCTTGTGATTCAGGAGTTTCTGCAGCACCCTGACATAAAGGAAATGCTGACCATTGCACGACATATCTGCTCTCACTTTTCAAGATCTGGAAAGGCCTGTGACCAACTGCGGCAGTTGCAGATACAAAACAGCCTGCCTCAGCACCGCTTGAAGCTGAAAGTTGTCACCCGATGGAACTCCACGTTATACATGGCAGAGAGAGGTTGTATGAACAATACAAAGCCATCACAGAATATCTTGTTATGCACACTAGCCGTGACAGTTCTGGGGCCTCCATGTCTATGACGACTGAACAGTGGCACCTCATGGACTCTGCAATAACAATTTTGCGGCCTTTTGATCATGCCACACAGGCTGTGAGTGGCAAGTCTGCCTCCATTAGCCAATCAATTCCACTGCTGCGGGTGCTGAGGTAGACATTGGTGAATGTACAGCATAGCCTTGATGTTGCCGGAGACAGTGGTAGCAGTATGTTGCTGCAACACATGCTGACAGTATTCGATCAGAATCATCACATTGTGAGCATTCAGCATAGTGACAACTTTGACATGGCAACAATGCTGGACCCACGATACAAATGTGGAATTGCATCAGTACTGGAGGGAGGGCCTGAACAGGTAAAAAATATCAGTGGTCAACTGGTTCCCTTAGTTCATGGGGCACAGATGTCACGTGCCAAGGTTGCAAACCTTAGCAGCATAATCCAGCTGAAGGTGTAGCTGGAGGACCAGCAAGCATATCATGCAAGGGTATGGGGACTGTAGTTCCTGGTGGTCGGTCATCCAAAGTGGTTGGTGTCAACCCACTTTGGGAGGCTTTGTCCCAAGTGGGTATTTGTGAAATCAATGATTCCGAGGAACAAGCTGATGCATCAACAATTGGACTTAATGTGGCACAGAGAATGGTTGAGTCATATTTGTCTGAAAACAGGTATCTGACAATAAGTGAAGATCCTCTTTTTTACTGGAGTGGAAAGTTCAGTGAATGGCCAGAGCTGACTGCAGGGGCACTGAAATACCTCACATGCCCACCCTCCAGTGTAAGTGTTGAGAGGCTATTCAGTTCAGCAGGTGCAATAGTCAGGGATCGTCGGACAAACCTGTCTCCTGCAAATGTTAGTTTGCTAACATTCATTAAAATGAATGAGAGGCACATACCAGCACAGACTGCAACCTCTGTATTCATACCTCGGCCTAGTCATGGTGGTCTTGCTGATGTGGAAATGGAGCATCCTGGTGGCACTGGCAGTGGCTGCCTAAAACAGCCCACCACTGACATAGATGATGACACAATGGAGAAAGAATTTCCCAGTGGTCAGACTTCAGACATTGATGACTGTGAGGGCAGTTTTCTTTATGAAGATGATGATTTGGTTAATGTTGGCAGGTTTTAACTGCAGTATTTTAAAGGCGGTGTGCCCCCTCACCCCGGACCACCACCACCGGGACTGATGTTATCTAAGTCTGCTGCCACCATGAGTCTGTCTGCCCCCCATAGACCACCATCACCACCACAGGTCTGGAACTGATGTTATCCAAGTCTGCTGCCACTATGAGTCTGTCTGCCCCCCCATGGACCACCACCACCACCAGGACTGATGTTATCCAACTCTGCTGCCACCATGGGTCTGTCTGCCCCCCCACGGACCACCACCACCACCACCGGGACTGATGTTATCCAAGTCTGCTGCCACCATGAGTCTGTCTGCCCCCCATGGACCACCACCACCACCGGTCCGGAACTGATGTTATCCAACTCTGCTGCCACCATGAGTCTGTCTGCCCCCCACGGACCACCACCACCACTACCAGGACTGATGTTATCCAAGTCTGCTGCCACCATGAGTCTGTCTGTCCCCCCATGGACCACCACCACCACCGGTCCGGAACTGATGTTATCTAAGTCTGCTGCCACCATGAGTCTGTCTGCCCGCCATGGACCAGCACCACCACCGGGACTGATGTTATCCAACTCTGCTGCCACCATGAGTCTGTCTACCCCCCAAGGACCACCAGTCCACCAGTGCTCCACCACCACCAGCTTCTTAATATTTAAACCATAAAGTGAGTATGCGCACTCATGTTTGTTATGTTGCCTCACTTTCTTAAGTTGTCTGTTTTGTTTTCTGTAGCTTTTCAGACCTGCAGTGGCAAAAGACATACAGTACACTTCTTTTGTTTCTTTTACAGGAGAACAAAAACGGGCTTCATCGCTATTACTCGTTGGGAAAGATGCTGTAGCTATATCGTACAGAGAAGAACCGATGTAATGTCCATGTGAAATCCATTCTGATAAGTATGAAGATTTTATTTCATCTGTTTCATTGCTTCATAAAGACTGCTGCAAATGTTGCACACAACAGGTTGTCTTAGTAGTTGACAAGATGTGTCTCTGAAATGTAACTTGACAATAGGGATTGAGATTTGAGAACCAGGGAGGGACACATAACAATGAAGTTGTAACTTTTAAGAAGTCATTCATTTCTTTTTTTTAGGAAAATTCACGATATTTTGTTGTTCTGTCAAAGTGGCCTTATCCAATAAAGTTCTTCAACATCAGGCACACCCTTCGCCCGACCTGAGCTTCGGCACACATGCAACACGCAGAAGTTGTTTCATTCGATGACCATGACCATCATTAACAACCGGACTCGAGAAGGATGCTGATGAAATCTGTGAAGAAGTAAGAAAATAAGAAACCATTACAGACAAAACTGAAAATATGATTCCCCCCACCCCCCCAAAAAAAAGAAATAATTACCTTCATGTACTTGAGAGTTATCCATTTCCATTTAAGTGCAAAAATTTCTCATTGAGAACTGGAATATGCTACAGCAACAGTTTGGAGTCACCTGTGTGATGCAGAACAATAGCATGAGTACATGTCCATGTCAAGTTCAACCCCCCTCATCATCACCTACAAAATACACAACCATATATCTATCTGTATATATATATATCTACTCACCAAGACTACAATTAGCGTACATCCAAAGGGCACCTTTCAATCCAGTTGAGATGATCACATTTCATTTGGTAGAATCGTCTTGCACAACACATTAGACCAGCAACACAAACCTCACAGTCATCATTTTATACTGGGGACTTTGTATGTGCTGAAACAGTCTCTTTTCACTTCGTTACCACTTGTCAATTTTCTGCACACAAGGAGAACGCATTGTGGGCCTGCAGAAAAAATCTGGGGACTCTGTGCCACCACTGTGCGCATGACTGAGTGCGCCATTAATTCTGGAGGACTTTGTATGTGCTGAAACAGTCTCTTTTCACTTCGTTACCACTTGTCAATTTTCTGTACACAAGGAGGATGCATTGTGGGCCTGCAGAAAAAATCTGGGTACTCTGTGCCACTTTTGTGTGTTCTGTGATTGTTGCGGTGAGTTCATAGTCATGATGTCATAGTGACATTTTTACAATTAAAGCAGCATTGCAAGAATGTCCTCACAGTTCTGAACTGTACTTTTTTATGCTACTTTAAATTGCCACAGCAACCACTACTTACGTGCGAGTCGTCAGTGACTTGAATCATACGATTCTTCTCACAATTTATGTCTGCTTCTCTCACTCCTACTTTTTTCATGTATTTAAACAAAATGAGCACGTTTTCCAATATTGTTCCGACCAGCTTTGTATTTATTTGCAGCTGCTTTTCAATAACTGTTGTTTCATGGTGTCATATAAAACACTGACTGATGCATAACTGTTAGTTAACAACAGAATTTATATATGACAACTATGTGATGTGATGGAGAAAAGCAGAGGAAAACAATGACAAAGACCTGGTCACACTCACTGTCAGCAGCACCAATTTAAAAGGAATGCTCCATTCATTATTTCACACGTGAAAAAAGGTAGTACAGCACACTCAACTACTGCAAATAATCGTATCATTTCAGTCAGTCAGGATGTAAGTAAAGGAAGTTGTAACATAGCATTAAAAAATGTAGGTCAGAGTTATCAACAGATTATTGCTCTGCTGCTTTACAGTCACCACATTACATAGTTATGGTGATGCACATAAACTAATAAGTGGGGGCATTACTACCACTGGAATATTTCTTGCTCCACAGAGTGCAATATATGTCTGTGAAAACAACCCATAATTTCATTACAGTGAGTCACATGACGGAGGAATTAACAATCTGAAAAGCAACCCATATTGTGCCACACTTTCTCAGCAACGTTAAGACGTGATGGCAGGGGGAGTGCAGGTGCATGCTCCACTATACTGAATGTCCAGCAGCTATCCCAAGCAATGTGGAGGTGGTGGAGGGAGTGCTGCTGGAGCCCCAACAGCTTCTGCTAGTGGTGGTGGTGGAGAAGGTGGACAAGCAACAGTGACTGGTGGCACTGGTGCTGCTGCTGCTCCTGTTACTTCCATGGGGAAGCAACACTGGCCAGGATTCTGGAGCAGTCCAACATAAGACAACCACCCCTCCCCCCACGGGTCCGCACTCCTCCCCTCCTAATGCTCCCACATGCCAGCAACTCGCCTTCCCTAACTCCAACCTGACCCTCCATCCTCCTGGGTCCACGGGACGACACACACACACACACACACACACACACACACACACACACACAGTCAGTCACACACAAAACAAAAACAAAACTTATACAAAAAAATTGCCTAACCAAAAAAACACTAACACAATACAAACACTAAATAAAATAGCTTTTAAAAAAGCTGTTTGAAATAGTAGTAACAAGAAATGCCTCTGAGAGCCAAGCAAACTCCTCCCCTCTCCTCTCACAGTTTTGCTCTCTCCCTGTACAAATGCAAAGGAGAAAGTGAAACTGCTTCTCTGACTCACTTCCTTCCTGCTTGGCTAAAGCACGTGACTTACAGTACTGCAGGCCATATGATGTGCCTATTTTCTTCTCACTTCACCTTACTTCACGTTAAGGCATAATGAGAACGTGAAGTGGTATGGTAATGATAGTGTGAAGTGAGCACTTTACAAGGTCCACTTCGCGTTGTGCTCCGCGAACGCAAAGTGGTCACTTCACATCCACTTCGCAGGCGGATTTATAATTCGCTGAAAATCTACCCATGACCTTGTGCTGGCAAATGGGGAGTTTGTGAGAGAACTTATGGTGGAAGAACTGCTGTCAGGGAGAGACCATCACTCAGTATGGCTCACACTGGATATGGTCAAGGAAGGAGTGGAATCTGGCACAAGAGTGCTGGACTTCAGCAGGGTCGACTTTGGGAGGATGGGGGAAGTGGTAAAAGGGTATCTAGCCAGAATTCAACCCAGTAT
Organism: Neoceratodus forsteri; assembly: GCA_016271365.2. Taxonomy (NCBI): domain Eukaryota; kingdom Metazoa; phylum Chordata; order Ceratodontiformes; family Ceratodontidae; genus Neoceratodus; species Neoceratodus forsteri. The sequence goes on along the minus strand of CM057450.1, from coordinate 1,460,062,415 downwards.
GGGCACTAATCAGAGGTGGGAGCTCATAACGGTGAGGATAGTGGAGGCAACCAAAACCTGCTGCAAGGCCCAGAGCTAGAAGGCTAGGGCTAAAAAATTGAGCTGATTGAGCAAGAAGATCATGGAAAAGGTAAGGAGGAAAAGGGCTGCCTTTAGGAGGTACGAGAAAACAGGAAGGGGGGAGGAAAGGGAGGAGTACCTGACAGAATTGAAGGAGGTGACATGGGCAGTAAGGGGAGACAAGGCATCTACGAAGCTCAGGCTTGCATAAGGCATTAAGAAGAGGAAGAAGGACTTCTTTAGGTACATCAGGGAGAAAAGGAGCTGTAAGGACCACATAGTAAGGAGGGGGGCTGGGTGGAAGCAGGGTGAGATAAGGCAGAAGTGCTAAATGATTACTTCGGCTATGTATTTACTAAGGAGAAGGGGGTGAAACCCAAGGGTGAAGAACGGCAGAAATGGGGGGGAGGGGTGACAGATGGGGAAATCATGGAAGGCAGAGTTCAGGAGGGTTTGAAGGCACAGAGGGTAGAAAAGGCACCAGGCCCAGATGGCATCCACCCCAGGGAACTGAAGAGGCTGGCAGAGGTCCTTGCCAGACCTTTGGCAGACCTATTTAATGCCTCACTACCCTCAGGGTGTGTTCCTCAGGATTGGAGGATGGTTCATCTGGTGCCCCTCCACAAAAGTGGCCCCAAGGATGAACCAGGGAACTACAGACTAGTGAGCCTCACATCCATCGTGTGTAAGCTGATGGAGACTATCCTGAAGGAGAGGCTGGTGGCCCTCCTAGAGGCCAAAGGACTACAGGACAGCAGACAGCATGGCCTCATACATGGCAGATCCTGCCAAACCTAGCTGGTGGAGTTCTATAACTGGGTAACTAGGCAATTGGACAGGGGCCATGAAGTGGATGTCCTGTATCTGGACTTCAGTAAGGCTTTTGACTCAGTGCCACATGGGAACCTAGGAAGTAAGTTAGAAGGCACAGGGGTGGGTGCAAAGCTGGTGAGATGGGTTGGGAACTGGCTTCAGGGAAAGCAACAGAGAGTGGTGGTGGGTGGGGAGCTCTCACACTCAAGGGTAGTGATGAGTAGTGTTCCACAGGGCTCGGTGTTGGGACCAGTGTTGTTTGGGATATTCATTGCAGACATACCATTGCACATCAAAGGCAAGATCAGTCTGTTTGCTGATGATACCAAGATGGGAGCAGTGGTGGATGACCTAGGGGGTGGCAGGGGTTGCAGGATGATCTGGCAAAGCTTGAAACCTGGTCAGACACCTGGCAACTAGGGTTTAATGCCAAAAAGTGCAAGGTGCTGCATTTTGGGGTGAAGAACCCAAGGAGGAGTTACCAACTGGGGGGAGTGCAGCTAGCCCAGACAGAGGAGGAGGAGGAGGAGGAGGATCTGGGGGTGCTGATTACAAGGTCAATGAACAACTTGGCACAATGTAGGTAGGCAGCTGCAAAGGCCAATAAAATGTTGGGTTGCATTGCAAGGGGTATATATCCTCGAGAAGGAGGAGGAGGAGGTGATTCTGCCACTGTATAGGTCATTAGTTAGACTGCACCTGGAGTACTGCATGCAGTGCTGGCACCCATATCTGAGGAGGGACATTAAGATACTGGAGGGAGTGCAGCACAGGATGACAACAATGATCAAGAGGCTGGGGGACTTATCATACGAGAGGAGGCTGAGAGAGGTAAACATGTACTCGCTGGAGGAGAGGAGGGACAGGGGGTACATGATTGAAACCTTTAAGTACATGAAAGGAATAAACAAGACAGGTACAGAGGGGCTGTTCAAAGTAAGGAAGCAAGGGGCACCAGGGGCCATGATATGAGACTGGAGGGAGGGAGGAAGGTTCAGGACAGAGATGAGGAGACACTTTTGTTAAATAGAGGGTGGTAGCTGGGTGGAATGTGTTACCTGCAGAAGTTGTTTCCTATAGAACGGTGGACTGCTTCAAAAGGGGATAGGACAGAACAAGGGGAGGGTCAATGGAGGGGAAGGGTAGAAGGGAGGGGCAGCTGCAGTGTAATGGACTGCTAGCTGCACATTTGAGCAGACTTGATAGACCTCTAGGCCTTTATCTGCTGGCAAATGTTGTATGTTCGTATGTTCATAGTGCTTCCCTCTGAGTGCATCCTTGTTTTATATGGAAGCCAGTTGTTAGGAAAAGGGTTTAGCTGACCATTGGGGATGTACCAGACCCTACTGAGCTGTGCCGCATCAGTTTCTTTTTGGTGTACAGGGTAATATACCAGCAGTGCACTTTCACTGGTGCTGTAAGCCACTTGCACAGACATGTTTCTCCTCCCCCAAGATACTTCACAGTGTGTCAGGGAGCACTAACGTGCATTGTGCCACTTTAAATTGCTTTTCACATTGGCCTCAAGCTGAATTTTACTCTGTGTGACAGTTACAGAAAAGCTACCTTGCAGTCACATGCAGGAAAAGTGCTTTCTCTGAATACAATCGGTCGAGCTCAGAATGATAGTTTTATGAGCTCTCATAATATTGTCATTGCGGCTCTAACAATAGTATTAGGAGATCTTGTAATAATATCATTATAGCTCTTCTGTGGTATTATGGCACATTCTTTGTATAGTTTCTAATGGTATTATTAGCATTATCCATATATTGCAATGTCACAAGGAACATGTTGCATCAAAAGCTGCATCAGTTCCAATTTTCTAATGGTTCTTGCATCAAAACCAGGTCTGCATGCACCAGACTGGCTTGCACCATGCAAGTGTCAATAAAATGCCTGCACCATGCCAGAAAGGATCCCTGTGTCTTTGAAATGATGAACCATCCTCTTATTTGAAATTTTCAAAGAAAGTAAGTTCTGTCCTTGTGCCTAAGATCCATGCTGCCTTTAAAGCAGCCAAAGTTAAACTGACACTGCAGCATATAAAGGGTCCCAGAGTAGACAGGCAGACCTGACTATGTGATTATGTATTGCATTCTACAGTAAAAGTTATATTAAACTGTTCCTCTAGCTCACTGGTTTAGCATTTTGCAATGAGTTGTGTAATGTGTGCACTGCTCACTGCAATTAATTAATAAAAGTTTCCAAATGGCTTGTCTGTAGCTGCTATTCAGTTTCAGCTTACGTTGCAGCTCTCTGGAAACTTTTTTTCAATGCAGAGCAATGAGCAGCTACACATATTAAGCAACCCATAAGAAAAATGCTTAAGCACTGAGTTGGAGCCTGGTTTTACTGTACCACTGCAGAGTGAAGGTCTGTACTGTACAGGACATGCCTAAGCTATGACATTTCTATGCCTCCTGATATTTTTATATATAAGCATAACTATAAGTTTATATGTGCTACTGGAATATACAAATTAGCCTTGTAGTCCTTTGAAAGAAAGATAAGAAACTGCTGAATTAATGGCATGCAGAAAGCCAAGAATTCAGTAGTTTTTATGGTTTTCACTCTAAGGGTTATAAGGCTCATTTTCATATTTGAATAGCATCTAATCTAATTATGCTTCAAACTTTCTTTTCACCTGCTCAGTCCACCATACTGCAGTGCAGCTAAAATTATGGCAGGTTGCATTTGTATGCAATAAGTGATCACAGAAGAGCCTCGGGAGCTCAGGCAAGCAATGGAGTGGGCTAACATGGATGACCGAGAGGAACAGGTATTGACTTGATTGGTGAGAGTCCTGCTTGGGTACATTAAGTTAAAATAAGTTTAGCAAACAATAGAGTCACCTCTATAGTGAGCACCAGAAAACTGTTTGTGTGTGCTAGCTTCCCCACAACTTTGCATTGTGTCTCCTTGATGAAAGTGGCACTAAGGGGTGATGTGTGAGCTTCCCCTCTGTATCTATGGGAGTTGGTAGGAGAAGTCAGGTAGCAAAATTGAATAAAAATCTTAAGTATGTCTCCTGCACTCCCAACATAAATATAAACATCCTCTGGTGTGGTGTACAATTCAAGAAAAGACAAAAAAAACATTCACCTCCTTCAAGTTTGAAACCTGGGTCTACAGTTTCCCTCATACAACTACACAACCAGAAACTTAGTCCACTAGGCTATCAAATCAGGACTATTACAGCATCCACATTGCATGCCTACATACTTTCACAATGTTCTTTCCTGTCCAACCTACTCACTGAAATTCCATTTGCTGTGCTGTCATGGTGCTCTTCTTCCTCTCGCAATTTTGTTCTTGCTATTTATACTCTTTTTTTTGTCCTCCCAATTGTGACACAAGATCCCGGGGTTTCTCTTTGATGTGACTCTCCATGCCGACGCTACTGTGCAGTACTGCCTCTTACTCTCTGTAACTACAATATTGTAAGTAAATAAAAGCAAAACTAAACATACTAAAATAATTTAAGAAGTCAGTGGGTCACCGAGAGGCATGGGACAGGGGGATCAGCAGATTGGCAATCCAACTCAGAGGTAATGTGCAGTACAGTACAGGGACAAGCTTCAGCATCTTGAATTCAGTTTTTCGGTGAAGGATGATCCTAAATTAGTGAATAACAAAATAAAAAAACAAGTGTAAACTAGGTTAAAGTAGGTGCAGTAAATTTGGGGCCATTCATAAACAGTGAATGCTAGTAATTGTTGCATTCAAATGCATTTGAAAATGGGGAGCTGAAGGGAATTTGCAGTGGCTGAAAGTGCACTGCACGTGCATTGCATCAGAGCTGATGACTGAAAAAGAGTTTGTAGTTTAAGCATTTTGAATTGCTACTGTATTGTTAGCATATAAAAACAATGCCAGAGCAGTGAGCTGGAGGAACAGTTTAATGTGACTTGTAGTGTACTGCACGAGTCCTGCACTGTGTACATCCTAATGCTTTCTTAAGTACCATAGCATGTAAAATATTCTGTCCAGAAACAAACCCATATAGTACCCATCAATAGTACCATGTGAGAGTGTTGACTGGAATGAAGAGGGTAAATTATTATGTATACATTTGGTTATAGAGCCAGTATTCCCCTGCAGGACTAGTTTATAGTGTTTTGGGGGGCTTAAAATGTCATTGTTTAGGCCATCTCATTTGCCATATTTTTTGACCCAGCTTGCATCATTCTCACCCCATGCATCATATTTTTAACTTAGGCTGTATCATTCTCACCCCATGCATTCTAGGTTTGATACAGTAGACCGCTTGAGTCATTTTGGGGGACTTTGCCACAAATAATGTTTTCTTGCAAAATACACACTTGACCAGATTTTCCAATCATGGTGCAGGGCTTGCATTCAGCCCTGTGCCATGTCACTTAGGGTCTGACAGTGTGCCAAACTCTTCACCGCAACTGCACCTGATTTTACAATTTTGGGAGCAGTTGCGCCAGTTTCCATGGATTATGACGGCTTGCACCAAATATCTGGTGCAAGCTCCGTAATAATGGACCCCAGGATTGCTGCAAGTTAGACCATAAAATGTTTATCTAACTTGTGGCAATTGCTGCATGGGATGTAAAAATCCCATTAGATCAACGCAAGCCCCATGTGCCATATCATCTGTGCTCCGGGGCTTGCAGTGATCTAATACTTATGAAATCCTACCCATGGTGTTTGGCACACCTGGATTTGATGTAAGGTGGATTGTTTGATGCATCTTGCATTCGTCTAAGGGCTCTTTGAAAATCTAGCCCTGTGTACATATCTTCCTAGTTGAAACTGGCATATACTGCTATATGACCATCCAATCATGTCTTGAAGAGAAGGCATTCAGGGATTAGTTTCCATTGTCCTGGTCTCTGTTAGAGATGGGCGAAGTAACTCCAATTCGCTCCACAAAGTGATTCGCAGAGTGAAGGTGAATTTGCAGCGTGCTCTGCAATGCGAAGTGGAGTACTTCGTGTTATAATGGGTAATGCAAAGTCCATTGAAAACAATGACTTTGCATTAGTCTGTCTTCCCAAACCACTACTCCACCAATTCTTAAGGTGAAGTACATTGAAAACAATGTACTTCACCTCACTTCGCCTTGTTTTTAAGCTCCAAAGGCACATTTTGCAGTGATTTCATGGGATTTCAGGTCACATGGGCTCTAGATTGTTCTGCACAGCCTCAGTTTGGGGTAGTGTGTGTAGGAAGCTGTAGGAGATAATCTGCTCTGAGAGCTCTTTGTGATTCAAACCTTCTAAAAGCTGTTAAAAAAGCCTTTTTGAGTCATTTTTTTTGCTGAAACTTTAGTTCATCGATTATAGGAAACCCTCCTGTGCTCATATCATCGAGCATTTATTGTTTGTGTGTGGATTTTGACTGTTAATGTACAACATTCAGTCTGTGTACTGAGAGACAGTGGAAGTGTGCTTTGGAGAGGGGCGTATTTGTGGTGTAGGTACTGTAGATTAACTGGAAGAAAAAGGCAGTCTTTCTGTTTTGGTTATATTTTTCTTGTATAACTGTGTTAATGTACACACAGTAATATTTTCAGTAATATTTGACATTTGTTTGCTGATTGTTGGGGTGCAGTAGTGTACAATTTGTCTGTTTAAAACATTTGGTTATACTACTAAAGGTTTTCAATTTGCTATGCATTACTTGAGTGTGCATGTGAGTGTGTGTGCGATGCGTGCCATTAAATCAGACACCTTTTATTGTGTTACAGAGTAATTGCAGCAGTGTGAACCTGCTATCTACTGCACCTGCATGAATTTTTTATACTGTTTTGTGGTATCTTTACTGGTAGTGGATTGGTACTGCCGTGCACTAACCTCCCAACTGGCAAAATGTATTCCTCTCCAGATTTGGATTTGTGACTTGTGAGCACTGGTTAGGTGTTGTTGTGCCTTTTCGTATGCATCCCTTGAGTGTGCAGCACAGTCTTAATCTATCTGTGTGTTTGCATGGCACCATTAATTCTGTGAGACTACATTTCTTGTTATGCTGTCATTCCACTTTATCAGCACTGGGAAATTTTCTGGACACAAGACAGTAGCATTTTGGGGATGCACATTAATTCTGGTGACTCTGTGTGTAACCTGACTACTGCATGCATGACTGAGTGCACCATTAATTCTGGGAGACTTTGCATTTCTTGTTACACTCTCATTTCACTTCATCAGCACTGTGGAGTTTTCTGGACACAAAACCATAGCACTTTGGTGATGCACAATCATTCTGGTGACTGTGTGGGTGGGATGCTGCCAATATTGTTGTCACTCCACCTTACTTCACGTTTAAGGTGGAATGACAATGCAGAGTAATAATAACAAGGTGAAGTGAGCCCTTCCTTTGGGGCAGTCCGTGTAGCGAAGTACCAATGAGAAGTGGCCACTTTGCATTCACTTCGCCGGTGGATTTTAAATTCGCTGCATCTCTAGTCTCTGTGACACACTTTTCACAAGCTGCAGGGCAAATTAGTGCTACAGTTGTCAGATCATTGAACACCAATTTTATCAACAACAAATGTCAGCACTAATGGCTGCTGCAGTTGTAGTTGTTGTGACTCAATGTACCCATTTTGTCTCAGTTTACTCCTAGCTGACACTAGAACATCAGGTGTGGGCTGTTGTCTGCAGTGGCTTTTTATCATCTCCATAGCATCACCCAGATTAAGCCCTATCTTGAGCCATCTGATCTGGCAACACTGGTGCATGCCATAGTCACATCAAGGTTGGATTACTGCAGCACACTCTACCTTGGATTATCCACAAGACTGCTGCACTGCCTCCAGCTGGCCCAGAATGTGGCAGCTCTGCTGGTTGCTGGAACCACCCAGTTTGAGCCTATCAGGTCTGTGATCCATGCTCTGCATTTTCTGCCAGTACAATGTGCATCCGTTTCAAGGTATGCTTGTTAACTTACAAGGCCTGCTAGGATCTGGGTGTGGGCTACCTGAAAGACCTCCTAGTGCCATATGCTCATGGCCGCACCCTACAGTCAGTGGAGACAGAACTCTTGTCTGTACTGGGATCATGCTTAAAATACTCAGAAGACAGGGCATTCATTGAGGTAGCCCCGATTTCATAGAATGCCCTTCCCCAGGAGATACAGTGTTCCTTCACTGTCCCTTTTTTAAAAATATTTAAAAACTCATTTAAGGTTTTGGCCTGGCGTAATATGATATTGTTTTATTTTTATAGCTGTATGGTTTTAATCAGTTTATCATTTGTGCTTGTCTCAGGTGCCCAGAGACCTCGGGAATGGGAGCCGCCATATGAATAAAATTGCCATGCCTTGCCATAATTGGGCAGCAAAGGGTCAATGAAAATCATGCCATATATGGCCAACAAGATGTAAGCCAAAGACATCTACATTTTTTAACAAACACTACATTTTCTTTATCTCTAAGTTTTCTTTGTATGAGGACCACTTAGCCACTGATTAAGGGATGGAGAGATGTTACAACTTTAGATAGCAATTTGTAGTGTATACTTTATGTGGATTTTAGCTGTCTTTAAGCCACGTCAGCCATTTATAGATGTTAATCCTGGTTATATCTTCCATTTGTTTTCACAGTTTGTTTACCTGGGATAGCCCAGTTGAGTACAACATCTCGTTATCTCATTTACATAGGGGTCCTTTTGCTACCCATTTAAACAGCTGGATGGACTGGAGCACTAGGGGCTTAAGTGACTTGCCCACAGTCATGCACTGAGTATTTGAATCTGTTTAGGTTTGAACCTGCAATCTCTCAGTTCCCAAGTCAGTGCCCTAACTACTAGGCCACACTGTGTTTCTATTACATTAAGATTTGGAAGTTGCTCAAAAATGCAGTACAAGTTGTACACAGTCCACAAGCAGTTTTAGAACTCAGACTGTCCCAGACCTTGACCTTGAGGAACCTTGGGGGAGTTTGTAGTCCTGGAAGTTCTTGGAAAATCAGCCTGTGATTATATATAGTTCAGGTGCTACAGCCCAGTAAAATATGTTGTAAGTAGGCTTCTTTCCTGGCCACAGTCTTTACAAATAAAAATATAATGTGTTCTGAGCTTTGAAAGTGGCACTTCGCATTTGAGCATATTTTCCATAGCAATTACAGCTCTTGGCAGATCCCTCCCGACACTGCAATTGTTATTTCAAATGTGAATTAATAAATTATGCCCATGTAGTTAAGAATTAAAGTCTGTCCCTAGCACTGCTGCTTGTACAATAAATCTAACTGAAAGGAAGGAAGGGCTATGAAGTGAAACCTGGCTAAAATATGGGGATCATCTTGTTTGGGTTTTGTTTTATAAGCAATTCTAAAGAAAAAGCCACTGAATGGTGCTGTACTGCTTCAACACACACAGGCAATTTTCTAACAATATATCAAAACATCATGCAAATGGCCTAACCCTTTCACTCCATTGCAGACTCAAGAGCTGATGAAATACAAAATTTAAGCTGAATAATGCTAACTGCCCACATGCTCTGCTCTAAAGAATCCTCAAGGGCTTCTTGTCTCTTGTGGTATACACAAAGCACTTTAGCTATCACAGTGAATTAGTGTAAGGCCCAGTAATGCACCTTTAAGTATGTGAGCCCTTTTAAGGCACTTAGAGGTCAAGACTGTGGCTATATAAAGTACAACCTTTGGAACATTTATTTTCACTTGCCAGTCCAGCAGCTCGGGTGGCATGCAAAGGTGGTGTTTAATTTCATCAGGTCCTTTCTGCCTCCAAATTGTCAGAGTCATCAATTGGTTAATGGCATTCCAAAGTTTACAGTGATATATTAAAGTAAGGTAAATATTAGCCCTGAAATGATGACTGTTAAGTATGGCTGCATGTTAAAAGAGTAAATGAGAGTCTGAAAGAAAGGTGTCAGTTTGCAAATACATTATGCCACTAAATAAAGTCAGTAATGAAGGCCAGGGTCACATATACACTGTAATACTACAGAAAGAAAACAATCTGCAATTTTCTCTGTTCCAAGGGGCATACCTACACTTGATCCAACAGGTAGCCATTCATAAAGGTTTTAACTAATGATGTTTGGGTGGTATGTCCAGATAAATGATAATCCACTCTGGAGCTATCCCTGCAATGTTCACTGGAGCAGACAGATATTATCCATGGAAAATGAAAAGGATTATTCAAATTTTGAATGAAAAAGGTACCATATAGGAAAGGGCATGACCACTTGTCTTCCTCCCTATGTTGTCTTGTTTCTTGCATTTTCTGAGCATTGCTTGTATAAGTCAGACAGATAGTTTCATCTCAGTCCCTTCTGTAGAAAAACGTTATAAAGATAACTTACTGTAACATGTTTTAGAGCAGACTAGATACTGCAGATTTGCACTACTGGAGAGTGTATTTGTCATGCCCAGGCCATTTCTGGATTTCCTTGCACTTGCGCAAGGAATGTCTTGGGACTATATGGCAAATGAGAGGTGTGTCACTGCCAAGCCAATTACAGCTGAAACTGCAAAGGATTTGGCAGTGTTCACCAATGACCAAGTATTCTGGTTATGACAGCAGTTCAGCTTTGTTGATGTGGCACTTTCTGGACTTGCAAGAATCGAACTGCACCAATGGGAGTGCTTCATTTCTTTCTGTTGCCCGAACTCCAGCCATGTGCATTAGAGTGCACACTAATGCACATGGCTGGAGTTACGGCCACTATATTCTCTCTCCCCATCTTCACTCCTCTGACCTCCCCAACCCCAAAGGCTTCAACATTAGCCAATGTGCAGCTTTCTCTCCTAGTTCTTTCTTGTCTGCCCTCCCGCCTCATCACTAGCCATGGTGTGGCTTTCTCTCCCCTCTCCTGGTGCTTGTTTCTCTGGCCCCTCTGCCCCAATATTAGTCGCAGTGCGGCTTTCTGTTAAAGCCAATATCAGGGTGCCCAATCCCCATGTCAGCAATAAAAAAAAAACAGCTCTGCCACTGAGGAACACTGGGAAGCCCACTCCCAGTATCTCCATATTTATACCCCCCCCTTTAGAAATGGCCAGACCTGGTGAGCCAAGTGGTCTCTATCTGCCATCAAAGTCTATGTTTATGTTTCCCAGTAAACAAGAAAATGGTCCCTCTTCTTCTCCCCAGTCCCTCTCCCCCATCCCGGCCCTCTCATTGCACACTTACCTCCCGGCACCCCCCCTTACCCCAGACTTACCTCTGGAGGTCAGCAGCTGTGATCTTCTCTGGACTGGGACACGTCTGCACTCTTCAAAGCTGAACCACAAACTGAAGAATCAAGGTAAGTGCCATATAATGGCTGTCAATGGGGGTCTCAACTTATGTTGCTATCTTAGCCATTTTGTCGAAATTTTGCCCAAAATTTTCAACATAGCCTTTTTTGGGCCCCACCTCATGAACACTTGCACTGACATTTCGTTACTCTGTCCTGAAAGGTGATTTCACAGTCACTACATGGAATCACCTTTCGGGATGGAGTAATGAAATGACAGTGCCAGTGTTCATTAGGGGTGGCCACAAAAAGCCCATGTTGAAAATCTGGTAAATAAAATCTCTCAAATGACTGCATTACGAGCGTGCATTGCTCAGTTTCTTTGCACAGTCTTAACTTCACCTATTTTTAATATTTTCACTTCAGATTTTCCACATTGCCTTTTTTTTCACACCTCCTCATGAACAGTACAGCTGTAATTTTTCACTTGCAGCCTGAAACATGTTTTCACACCTGTGGTGCAGAATGGTGTGGTTGCTGTGCGAAATCAACTTTCGGGATGGATTAATGAAATCACAGTGTCACTGTTCATCAGATGGGGTCCCAAAAAGGCCATGTTGAAAATTTGGTACAGAAAACACCACAAAATGCTAAAGTTACATGTGGTTGTTGAAATTTCGTTATACGCCTGATTGTCAAATTTTTATATTTTCACTCCAAATGTACAACATTGCCAGTTTTTCACACCACCTCATGAACAGTATAGCTGTCATTTTTCACATCCTACCTGAAATGTATTTTTGCACCTGTGCCACTGAATGGTGCAGTCACTGAGTGAAATCACCTTTCTGGATTGAGTAATGAAATGATAGTGCCACTGAAAATTTGTAGTAAAAATACCAACAAACACCCAGGGCATTAGGGTGTCCAGCCGTAACCCCCTCTCCATAGAGACTGATAGGTGTTGGGGGTGTGCCTTGGAGTCATTGGTCATAATGATCACACCATTCCACCCCCACCCCCACCCAGCAGCCAGAGACAGGCATCGGGATGTGTCTGGGGTCTTCAGCCCTAACTTTCACCCCATTCTCCTATACTGCACCCATCTCAGCTTATTTCTTTATGGAATGAGGTGAGCATTAGGGCTGAAAACCCCAAGGCACACTGCAATGCCTGTCAGTGTCTGCAGGGTAGGGATGAGGGTGTAATGGAGTGAGCGTTATGGCTGATGCCCCAAAGGCACACCACCAACGCATGTCAGTCCCTGCTAAGTGGGGTGGGGCATTAGGGTTGGAAACCCTAATGCTTCATTAAGGACGTGCAGAAACAAAAAAAAGCACCCATCACATGGACTGAAAAACACCATAATCGGTATTAAAGTTTATTGAGTACATACAGAGGCACTCCACCTGGGAAAAAAAAAGGTGGTTGATAAGGCTTGCTGACAAAAACTTACATTTCACCAAACAAATTGCAGGGCTTCTTTTCAGGTGGAGTGCCTCTGTACATACTCAATAAACTTTGACACCGATTGTGGTATTTTTCAGTCAGTGTGATGGGTGCTTTTTTCTGTTTCTGCAGTTTGATATTTATATTATAACACCATCACTTCAATCCGCTGTTCCTTTGTTCTTCTCTTTAAACCTCATTAAGGAAGTAAATCAGGGAGGGATGGTTGACATCACCTACCTTGATTTCAGCAAAGCCTTCGACTACATCCAACATAGAAGACTGATTAACAAGATGGGTAGTCTGGCCAAGATGATAAACTATGTTAGAAACTGGTCGATGGACAGGAGGCATAGGGCGGTGGTAATGGGATCCAATCCAGGGAGAGAGGAGTGACCAGCCGGGTACCTCATGGAACAGTCTTGGGACCATTTACGGTACAGCTTCCACCATGCAGTACCTACCACTCTCACTGCTGCCTTCTCTCTCCTCTGAAGCCAGTACCAGTACCAAACACCACTGCAAATATCTGCAAGTGAACATTCAGCATTGACAAATGCTTTTTGGTATCAGTTTTTGGTGTATTTTTCTCTGGTTTGAGTGTGGGGAAGGTGGGAACATCAGTAAGTGTAGGGCAAACTGAAGATTAGGGGTGAGAAGAGTGAGCCATTGACAACTTCAGTTCAGTTTTGAGTTGGACACCATACATTTTGTGTGGCTTTTAGAATTTGTCTCTCATTGCAGTAATTGCCATGGGGTAAGTAAGACTACAAATAAGGGGGTAAAAGAGCCTTGGTTTCAGAAATGAATATTAATTACTGCAGCTTGCTTGTGGCAGGTGCTGTTGGCATGCAACAGCTCTGGATTACTGTTTCTGGTGTTGTGGCAGTCTGCAAAACCTTTTAAGACCACTACCGCACAGCGTGAGCAACAGTAATAATTACTTTTCATCACTGTTTAAAAGGTTGTGTTACAGTCCTCCCCTGGCACTTCCTCTCTTGCTCTCGTGTTTACCCTGCAGTCTTTTTTGGAAGCCTCCAGTCTCTGTATTAACCCCTCGAAAATAGCGGTACTCCTTTTTACTCTGATCTGCCCTTCCCAACCCTCCTCTACAGGTTTATCCTGGTCTTCCTCATGCTTTCAATATTTGGGCATTCATATTGTGTCCAATATCCCATCTATTTCTAAGGCCAATCTCAACCCTTTGCTTCAGACTCAGTGGGCAACTGCAAGCACTGGAAGGCCCTGCTTCTTTCCCTGGTTGGTAAGATCGAGGCCATTTGGATGGTAACTGCTACCAAGCTTCTTTATGTCCTTGGTCATCTTCCTCTTTTAATTTCTTATTCCTGGTTTTTCAAAACTGATGCACTGATTGGTTCCTTTATCTGGGTAGGCCATTCCCCCAGTATAGTTTTCCTAAGCTGTGGGCCCACTGGTCTCTCGGGGGATGGGGTCTTCCCTGGTTTAAGGGTTACCGCATCACTGTTCAGGCTATGCAAACATTGCAGTGATTTCTTATTAAGGGATGACTGAGCCCCGCTATGCTCCAAATGGAATTTATACTTTTTTCCTGATGTCTCCATTGGGTCCCTTCTCTATTCTGCTCTCACCCACCAGTCAGCCTTACCTCAGTAGTGGGCAAGATTATGGAGGCACTCCTTAAGGAAAGGATAGTGCAACACCTGGAATCCATAGGGGCACAGGATCCAAGACAGCATGGGTTTACAAAAGGAAGGTCCTGTCAAACTAATCTCATAGATTTCTTTGACTGGGTAACCAGAGTGGTGGACCAAGGGGGAGCAGTTGATGTCGCCTACCTTGACTTCAGCAAAGCTTTTGACACTGTTCCACATAGAAGATTGATAAATAAGCTAGGTAGGCTCAGGATGGGTCAGAAGATGGTCAACTGGGTGGCAAACTGGTTGACGGGCAGAAAACAGAGAGTGGTGGTAAATGGTATACAGTCAGAAGAGATGCAAGTCACAAGTGGGGTACCTCAGGTATCAGTCCTGGGGCCAGTCCTCTTCAACATCTTCATTAGTGACCTCGCAGATGGACTAGAGGGTAAGGCTTGTCTGTTTGCAGATCACACCAAGATCTGCAACAGAGTAGATGATCCAGATGGGGTGGGCAGAATGAGAAGAGATCTGGATAAACTAACAAAATGGTCAGAAGAGTGGCAACTGGGATTTAATGCAAAGAAGTGCAAGATCATGCACATAGGGAAGAGAAATCCTGAAGCCACCTATAGGCTGGGAGAGAAGTTGCTAGCAGTCACAAAGGAAGAAAGAGACTTGGGCATCATCATCACTGATGATCTGAAATCATCCAAGCAGACCTCTAAAGCAGTAGGTAAGGCTAGGGGGGTGTTAGGGTGTATTAGTAGGAGTATCACAAGTCGTAAGAGGGAGGTAATAATCCCTCTTTACAAGACACTAGTTAGGCCCCATCTGGAGTACTGTGTGCAGTATTGGAGGCCACACCTTCACAAGGACATTAACCAAATTGAGGCAGTCCAGAGAAGGGCAACCAAAATTGTGCAGGGACTGCATCAGAAGACATATGAGGACAGATTAACAGAGCTCAATATGTATACCCTTGAGAAAAGGAGGGAGAGAGGTGATATGATTGAGGCATTCAAACACCTTAAGGGCATTAAGGTGGAAGAGTCTAACATGTTTAAATATAAGAAAAATAACAGGACAAGAGGACACAGCATGAGATTAGAGGGGGGCCGATTAAGGGGGAATGTGAGGAAATTCTTTTTCACAGAAAGGGTGGTGGATGCATGGAATGGCCTACCTCAAGAAGTGGTGGCTATGAATACAGTGCAGGGCTTCAAACAGGCATGGGATAGGCATAAGGGAGCAATACAAATGGGTATGAATAGATAGGCCACTGACAGAGCAAAGGCCGATGGCACATTTATAAGGTAGAAAAAGAAATGGGCGGACTGGATGGGCCTTGCGGTCCTTATCTGCCGTCAACTTCTATGTTTCTATGTTTGTACCCCAATCAAATTGTTGTAGCCTCTTGTTCTGTCTGGCAGGTGCTGAGTAAGTAGCTCCACATGGATCTTTGTTCTGTGGAGCTGATGCCCCTTTGGCTCAACCCCCGGATTCTGATTGTGGGTTGTTCCGTCCTGTGGCATCCCTGGAAGGCTCATGGGCAAGGCCACTGTTTTTCAGTTTTTACTGGAAAATCTGGTAAAATTACAGAATTAGGGCCTCCTAAAGACCAGTAAAAACAAAGATTTCATGGAATCTGGCATTTTATATCATATCAGTACTATTTTCAGTTTGCTTTATTTAATGCTCTGTATATTAAGCCTTCTTTAATTCTGATTATTTAAGCACATTCTAAAAGAATGATAGCAGAATCCCACTAAAATACAGAAATTAGAGTAACAATCACCAGTGCAATTCTGGAATCTGTAGTTTTGAAAATGGAATTTTCATTGTTTTAATCACCGTAAATCAGTGACCTTGCTCATGGGCTTCTACAGGTGAGGGATCTTCTGCTTCCTAATTCCTCTCAGATTCAGGCCTTTAAGACCCTTCTTAGACACCTTGATTCCCCTCGGCAGGAGTTTTGGAAGTACCTGCAGCTTCATACTGCCCTGCAGCAGCTGCTGCATGCCCACCGATGTGCGTGCCCCCTCCTAGCCCGAACTTCCTCTTTATACCTGGCTTCGTTCTCCAAAGGGGTGGGACAATCTTATTATAAGGCAATTAGGGACTTGGTGCTTGACCAAACACAACCAGCCAAATGCCATCGGGAGCAAGACCTGGACACGGCTGTCTCCCTGAGGATTGGGCCCAAGCATGGTCTGTTCCTCACCTTGCTCACAGGGACACACGGAGTTGCCTATTCCAAAACAAAATCCTCCATTATTGATACAGCACTCCACTCATTCTGTTTGAGCTTGGTCTCACTCAGTCCCCAGAGTACTGGAGATGCTACTCCACAGCTGGCTGCTTGCTCTTTATTCTGTTATTTTGTTTGGGTCTCCATTTATTTTGGCAGGGGGTTCATACCTCTTGTCAAGCGATTCTTAAGGTGTCTATCCACTTTTACCCTACTATCTTTATTTTAGCCTTTCAGTCACAGTCTCCTCATATTCCTTTCACACAGTTTAAGTGGCTCACAGCAGCTACAACTGAGGAGAAAATGCTCTTACTTCAGCAGTGACAGTCTGCCACAGTCCCCTCAGTTGCTGCATGGACAACCTTACTGGCCACTTTGCCCTGTAATGAGTGCCTTATCCACATAGCGCTTGATATCATCTATACCTTTGATCGTCTCTGGGGCCACTGTCTGGGCTGGCTATTTGATCAGTCCTCCTGACTTTTTTTGGTTTCCTGCATTCCAGGACGATTTTATGTCTTCCCTGTCTCTGTAGGAGTGCTTTCTGCCCGTACCTTTTTTCCTCTGCCACTCCTGCTGCTCGGCAGCAATGTTTGCTGTATTTTTCATCAGCCCTTCAGTTTAATAAGGCTGCTGTTTCCCCTATGCCTGTTATTCCATTTTATG
Organism: Neoceratodus forsteri; assembly: GCA_016271365.2. Classification (NCBI taxonomy): domain Eukaryota; kingdom Metazoa; phylum Chordata; order Ceratodontiformes; family Ceratodontidae; genus Neoceratodus; species Neoceratodus forsteri. The sequence continues at coordinate 1,460,045,390 of CM057450.1, read as the reverse complement.
GTTATTTTCACACAAAATATTGGTCAGGCCTTCTCGCAGTGCTTTTGCGGTTAGTTTTTTGCCTTCATCCCCTTTCATGGCATTATCTATATGTTGATCCTGATGTTATGGAATGTATCCATCTCCTTGCTTTTGTAAACTGTGCCATATGTTTCTGTAGAGATTTATTTATTTCATTTGTTAACTGGGTAAGAACCCAAGAGTTTAATTTCAAAACGGTTAATTCCTGAATGCCTTTTAGTCCCCACACAAGTGGAGATAGATTTTTTTTTGCTCTGTATTTTAAACTGCTATCCTGTATTTCTTGAGCTCACAGCTGGGCACCTTAATGTAAGATTCTTAGCTGTAATTTAATTAATTTGTTGGCTGAGCTGTTTTAATCACTGCTAACCTGTACTGCTCTATATTTTGCACTGCTATCCTGTATTTTCTGAGCTCACAGTTGGGTACCTTATTTTCAAATTCTTAGCCTAAATTTAATTCATTTGTTGGCTGAGCTATTTTACCCGCTGCTAACCTGTACTGTGAGCCCCCAACTGGCTGACTTGAAGCAAAATTGCAGCCATTTCCGACTGTGTGTGTGTGAAAAACATAATTGTACAGCCGTTTTCCTATCACACCGGCTGCATGAAAACGTAGTGATCTCACTGGCTGGGCTGAAATAGAACTCCCTGTAAACCATCCTCCACGGAACACAAGGCGTGGCAACAGTATTTATTTAACTCACCTACTCCCTGTTTCTCCCACAGACATCCACGCCGCCCAGAGATTACCATAGGAGGTCGAGAAGGACTAGTGGACTAGCCCTCCCCCAGAACCAAAACACTGGAAAAAGATACAAGCTCTCGCTGTCCTGCGCATGAGGAGGCTCTCAGGAGGCTCTCTCTCTCTCTCTCTCTATGTTGTCTCTGCTGACGCAGAGCGTCAGCTCCCCACCACCACCCCTGGTGGACTTGCAACTTTATAGCACGTGAGACCACACCCGGAAGGGATTTTAACCAATCAGCCGGTTTTCTTATTTGCAGGTTATACCTGCCCACCACTAGATGCCCTATACTCCTCAATGCTCTTATTTCACAAACGTTAAAGCCACACCATGCTCCAGACCACCTTCCTCACCATTACCCTTCTACCCCCCTTACTGTCTCACCCCCTCTCCCTTCAGTGGGATGTGGAACATTACAAGCACCATCCATCCTCAGGCTTATTGGCATTCTCCACCTTGCTCCCCCTCCAGACCTCACCTGAGCAGGGAGAGTGTTCAAGAGAATGCAGGCTCCCTTCTGCCATCACCCACCCCCAGCACAAATAACACTACCATAATTTTCCTCACCCTCACCCGCTCTCTCAGCTGGCATCTCCTTGGGCTTATGACTCTCTGTTTCCTCTCTTTCTCTTGGCAACCACCAAATGACCCCCCACCTCACCCTTTCCTCCTTTTCCACTTTCTTCTCCTCCTCCTATCTGCCCTCATACCCTTAAACTCCCAACACACATTTTCAAACCCAACGTCACAAAAATGTCACAGACTAAAGACTCAACATAGAAACATCTGCCTCAGGTCACTAGTCCTACTTCTCCTTACGGGCAATGTCCACCCCAACATTGGCCCTCAAACGGCTTCCCTGTCCTACCCTCCTCCAGCCAGTGGGTTGCGCATTGCCTTAATTAACATCTGCAGCCTGCAAAAAAACAGGACTCCTTCCAGAGGTGGACACTCCAACACCACCCAGACATCATAGCACTGGGCGAATCCTGGCTCTCCCCCTCTGTCCCAGACTTGGCTGTTAACCTCCCTGGTTATCTCCTCTTCCACTCTGATAGGGTTGGTAAGTGAGGGGCAGTTGCGCTCTCTACATTAAGGACTCACTTTCAGACCAATTGCTCCCCCCGCCTCAACTAACATTGAGGGCACAGGCTCTCACCCTAAAATTAACTCTAGGCATGTCAGCATCCCCTCTTCTTCTTACCATTGTCTACACCCCCCCCCCAGGGACCAGAGAAAAGCCTCCCAGGACATATTTTCCTATCTTACCACCCTACCCCCACAACGTGAAAAAATAGTTATGGGGGATTTTAACATAAACTGGTTAGACAAGACAGCTGCCCCATACATTAATGAGGTTATTGTACTTGATCTTACTCAAATTGTCACCATCCCCACCCAGGTTAACACTCATATGGGGACTTCCTCCCTCCTGGATCTGGTTTTCACAAACCACCCCCACAAAATAACCAGCACCTCGGTACTCACCAATGCACTAAGTGACCATTTTCCTGTACTCTGCACCAGGTCCTACTCTGCCACCAAAATCCCCTCTAAAATCACCTTACAATGAAAACTTGGCCCTGGTAAAATCTCTCAACTCAAGGCCCACCTCAAATACTGGGAATGGACACCCCTTGTGAACACCCTTGACCTGGATCATGTGCTTAATCTATTTATCAGCACCTTCAATGCTATCTGTGATAAATTCACCCCCCTTTACCAAGAGAATTTCCAAAGGTAACCACACCCCTTGATTCTCCAACCACCTCCTGGTCCAACTACATCAACGTGATTCCCTTTGGCATATTGCCAATGAAACCCTTTGACCAGCTAACAGGCAACGGTATAGGGAGGCCCATTACCAGAGCACAAGAGCTATATGTACTGCCAAAGCAGACTACTACAAAGTGTCCTTAACATCCACCTGGGGAGACGGGCGCAAATTTTGGAACAATTTTAAGGAACTCTGTGGTAAAGTCCCAAACCTGCCCCCCGAACCAGATGGTTATAGACGGCAACCTCTCCTCGGATCCCCGCAGTATAGCCTCAGCCCTAAACTGCACTTTCACTAACCTCAATCATGTCCTCTCCCCAAAATTTCTTCTACTCCCACCTCTCTGTACATACCCCACTCCTCCCCTGCTCCATTCTTTTATCTGTGCATTCTCACCCCTGAGGCTGCCAAGCCCCACCTAGCCAAGTCCCTAAGCCACTCTCACTATAGTAGTGATTCCCTAGACATACATCTTCTTCGCCTTACCCTACCAGAAGTCCTAAACCCACTCACTCACATTCTCAACTGGTCCCTCTGTCAAGGGAAATTCCCCTCCCACTGGAAATCAGCTTCCATCACCCCCATCTATAAATGTGGGGCCGCACCTCCACTAACAACTACTGCCCTATCTCCATTCCCCCCATCTAAAGCCTTAGAGCGTATCGTTACCGACCAAATCACCGACCACCTTACAAAATATAACCTCCTTTGCAGCCAGCAACATGGCTTCTGAAAAGGACATAGTACCACTGCCACCCTTCTCGAATTCACCTCACACGTCCACTCTGCCTTGGACAAAAGACCGATCACAGGTGCCATCTTCATGGACCTCTCTAAAACTTTTGATACTGTAAACCACGCCCTCTTACTAAACACATTATCCTACAGGGGCTTCTCTGATGATGCTTTAAGCTGGTTCAAAAACTATCTAGCAGATAGAACCCAACAGGTTAAGGTAGGCACTGTCCTGTCCCCCACCCTTCCTGTCCGCTACGGTGTTCCACAGGGCTCAATTTTTGGCCCTCTGCTTTTTAGTCTTTATCTAAACTCCCTCCCGTCAGCCTGCTCCGGCAGCCTGCTCCTTTACATGGATGATGCCATTCTGTACACCTCAATTCCCGATCCCTTTGTACTCCATTGAACCCTACAACACTCCTTCCAAGAGGCAGAACACTGGTTCACTACCCAGTGACTAACAATCAACTACAAAAAGACAAAAGTTATGATTTCTCCCTTCCAAGGAACCCCCCATAAGAACCTCTGCCCCTAATTTCTCACTGCCAGTCAAACCCCTCTTGACCAAGTGTCCACCTTTAAATATCTAGGGATCATTCTAGCCCCTGCCCTCAACTACAATAAACATATTCTACACCTATCTACTGCCTTTAACTTTAGATTAGGCATACTTTATTGGTACAAACATTGCCTCACTCCTGAGGTGCTACAGCTAACCGTCAATTCCTCCATCCTCTCCCTTCAGGACTATGTATTCTCTTTTACAGTGCTGCACCAACCTCCTCTCTCATGAGACTCTGGCTTGTTCTAAACAAAGCCTGCCATCTCATTCTCAGATGCGATCATTTCATTCACACTTGCTCCCTCTGCAGTACCAAAAATTGGCTAAACCTAGAAAGCAGAATCAGGTACCACACTTACCTCATGACCAAAAAGTTGATCCTAGGTCTCACGCCCCCTACTCTCTCCACAATTATCCACCCAGCGACATCAGTCAGAGTCACCCATAACTCAGACAAGCCTTTACTATGAGTACCCCACTGTTGGACTACCCAATTCCAAAGAACTTTCTGCTACCAAGCCCCTACCTGGACAAACTCACTCCCAAGCCAAATAGCCAATGAATTAAGGATTGGCCCCTTTAAATCCAGACTGAGGGAACATCTTCTAGCCTCCAACCTATGTGACAGACCATGACACCCCCCCACCCCGTGTGATGATCTCTCTCTTCTTAATCTAATTTCCGCTGGTCCCATTACCCAAATTGCACCAATGACCATCAGCCTACTACAGAGACTCCTGCAACTTTATGGCTGTGCTAAAGTACTGAATCCACTTCTACCATTAAATGAAAACCACTTACTGAACTACTACATAATCTAGTGCCTGTCACATAATGTAATTGTTCCATAATCTGTAACTAATGTTGTCCCTGTACCTTCATGCATGATGTGGAACCTTTATAAATGAGTCTTTGACTCAAAGGTCTTTCTGATTATCTCAATAAATGAATAAAAATAAAAATAAATAAATAAATAAACATTACAATGCACAGAAGAATAATTAGACCATATTAAACAAAGCAGTTACAATGAGATAGCCCTGAATGAAAAGCTTTTAGGTACATCTTACATCTCTAATAAGACAGGTAGATAGATCTGCTGAAAGAAGATTCCAGTCAGCATTAGATATTGTGCTTTGTTTTGATTCATGCTTGACTACTGGTTCTAATGTTTCTGTTTTTGTGTTTGTTTGTTGTAATTTAATAAAACTTTCAACGGCAAAAGGGTACGCCTGCAACTTGGGTTCTACAAAAGAAATGAACACCTCAAATTTCAAATGTTCGATACTTTCAGACTGTGGCTAACTTTTAGGTGAAATAGGAGGACTTTTAGTTTGACTGATTCACACTGGTCCTAATGGTTTGGACCAGCTGAACCAGTTGAACAGTGAACTACAGTTCACACCTGAAACATTTAACTAGGGCACAGTGTAAGTCACAGCCTCGTTTTGGAGCTAGACTCAGCTCACCCAAGTGAGCCAGTGTGAATCTTACTCATGCACGGACTCATTGTAAGGCTCTTAGGTATCTTAGGCAGGGTTGTGATTCACTTCTAGTTAGATTAGCTTGGAAATTCTTCATTAAAGCAAATAAAATCTTCCAAAAGTTTGACCCACACTAGTCCTGAAACAGCAAGACTGCTGAATGGGTAGATTTAGGAGGAAAAAGAAGAAACAAAATGAAAAGGTCAGCTGAACAGCAGTATTGCAGCATGCCTCTGGGATCAGGGGCTTGCCTGAGAGGGGAGACCCAGAAGAGACTGGCTTCTGGAGGAGGAGTGTGCTTGGGGCTGGACAGTGGGCAGATGTGGCATGAGGTGGCAGTCTGCCAGTACCCACTTGTTGCCTAATCTCAGTAATGCAATACACATTCTTTTTTAATGCAGAACTATCATTTTAGCAGGGCATTACAAATACAAAGAGATTGGTTCGTTCAGTGAAGCCTCTGGCAGAAGCTTGAGATGTGATTTTTTTTGTTGGGGGAAGTTACTTTTATTTACTAATTTTACTAGTCAGTACATGTCTGCTAGCTGGCAGCAGGACAATGCCTGGCCACTGGTGTTTGGCACGTTGGTGACATATCATAAAAAATGTAAACTATTCATGTTTATAACTTCATATTTATTTTTGTGGCAGTGTCAAACTCTTTACATTTGCTCAAGTTTCAGGCTTGCTTGAAGCAGTTACATTTTTATGTTGTCCTCCTCCTGACTACTAAAGCAGCCTTTTGCAGTGTGATCTGGGTAGTGGGCAGGGCAGCAAGTGTGTGCTAGCAGGCAGCATGCTGGTACCTGGACCATGGTAATGGCACCTTGGTGATATCCCATAAAATAAAGAAGAAAAACTGATTTTTTTTTCTTTTGTGCCACTTTTCAAATTGAAACTCTCAGTCTTCACATTCTCCCCAAGCTGCTGCAGTTCCTTCTTCCTGAGTTCTGAAGCAGTTTGTGTGTGTGTGTGTGTGTGTGTATATGTGTGTGTGTGTGTGTGTGTGTGTGTGTATGTGTGTGTGTGTGTGTGTGTGTGTGGTCCTGATCTGTGCTGTTGTTGTGTGATCTAAGCATTGTGCAGCAAGTGCGTGCCAGCTGGCAGCATATTATTGCCTGGCTTTACTAGTTGGCACTTTGCTGGCAACCTATAAATAAAAGCATATGCTGATCAAATGGTGACACCTTTACTGCCAACGACAGTACAGTGACACACCGATGGGTCACTATACTGTCTCTGCGGTGACTCCAGCACTGCTATCCCTGGGTCTTGCACCCCTACCCCAAATCAAACTCTGAGTTGGTTATATTAAGTACAGGGGGTGCAGGGGCAGAGCCCACTGCATGGGGGGTTTGGGAGTGAAGCCCCCCAAAGAAAACAAAGTGTTCTTGGACAGATTTATGCTGACCGCAAGTGCGGTAGGCATAAATCTGTCACAGTAATGTCAGTCAACAAAGTATTTGTCAAACCAGCATCATAGAGCTAAATAAAAGTAAAGAAAACAAAATTTACAAATTCTGCATATTCCTACACATTGCTGAAGTTCCTTCCTCTTCCTCATAAATCCTGAAGCAGCTTATGTGTGTTGTTCTGCACTATGCTGTTGCAGTGTGATCTGAGCAGGGGAGAGCAACTGTGTGCCAGTTGGCAGCATGCCAGTGCCCAGCCCAAGGGAGTTGGCACCTTGATGGCATTCAATAAATAAAATAAAAAAAAAACACATTCTGCACATTCCCTCAAGTTGCAGAAGTTTCTTCCTCCTCCTTCTTCTGCCTCCTTCAGCAACCTCTATGTGTGTTGCCCTGTGCTGTTGCAGTGTGACATGGGCAGTGGGCAACAAGTGTGTGTCAAGTGACAGCATGCCATGCCCAGCCCCTGGTAGTTGCCACCATGATGGCATCCCATATATATAAGAAAAAAAAGAAATTTTCCACATTCCCTCAAGTTGCTGAAGTTTCTTCCTCTTTCTCCTCATCCTTAACCTCCTGAGTCTTGAAACAACCCATGTGAGCATCTTCCTGAGCTGTGCTGTTGCAGTGTGATCTGGGCAGTGGGCAGCAAGTGTGTGTCAACTGGTAGAGATTTGGTGCTTGGCCTCTAGCAGTCCATGGTGGCATCCTGGTGATAAAATAAACAAAATGAAACATAAAAAAATCTAAAAATTAAATAAAATACATTCTGACTCTTCATCATTCATCGCTCAAGTGGCTGAATCCAGTAGCAAGGATTAGGAAATGGAGAAACAGGTCAAGCAGATGGTGGCATGGAATCATCCAGGCACAACAAAGAAACCCCAAGGTGGGCTGAGGTTGTGAATTGACCCTCCACCTCAGTGGGAACTGCAAGTGTAGAGGAGCATATCAGTAGTGGTTGAACAGTCCATAAAGTTTCACACATTTTAGTAACTACTTGCAGTGGCACTGCAAGGATTGCAACTCAAGTAATCATTGTAGAAAAAAGGAATAAGAAAAGAATGCATTAGGTAGTGACACAGGCAGAAGAGGAGGAGCAAAGTGATTAGTGGAGCTTGGGGACAGATACAGATGGGGATTATATACCCAATAAAAGTTATAGTAGTAGCAGTTCTGGGGAGGAGGAGGAGGAGGAGGTGGAACAGGTAGGGGTTCAGTTTGGGGCAGGTGCACATAAGTGATCAGAAAAGACCAAAATGGGTGGTAAAGAAAAGCCACAAAACAACAAGGGGAAACCCAAAAACAAGCATCTGAAATGATGGCAAACAAAGAAGACACAGGCAGAACTGGTTGCCCAGGGCACATATTAGAGGAAGAAGAACCATTCTCAGAACCCAAAGAACTGGTAGAGGAAGAGAAGGAGGGTGCTGATGAGGAAGCAGCCCACAGTAGCCCACTGATTAGGCAACAGCTGAGAGTACCAGGAGAAAAGACCAAACTGGTGACATTGGTGGTGTGGGATTTCTTCCGAGTGGGCAAAGAATCACGGACACATGTAGTGTGTCTTTTATGTAAAGACAGGCTGAATTGCATGAAGGAATGATCAAGGCTGAGAACATCTACCATGAAAAGGCAGTTGCTGAAGCTCCACAGATCTCAATATCAGAAAACATGCCAATGCATGGCATCAGCAGCAGCACTACCATGCAGTGAAGCTGATGATTATAATGGCCAGGTGAGAAGAACATTATGAGACCAGGCAGAGAGGGAGAGGAGGAGGAAGACAATCTTTCAAGTGGTACCTGTAGCTGATGCATAAATCCAATATCTTCCATTCAAAAGTTCTTTAACCCACTCCTCCAAGGGTCCACACACCCACTGCCAATTCCACCACCGGGGTGGCAAGAATAGGAACCAGCTGTCACATCCAGGGAAAAAGCACTGAAAGCCAAAAGACCAGAGGAAAAAAAGTAAACAAGAGCAATTGTGGAAATAGTACCCACTGACTTACTGCCCTTCTTTGTGAGCAATGCTGGTTTTCTATTGTTAATGCAAGTTGCAGTGTCAAGGTGTCAAGTGCCCAGTCATATATACGTTTCCACAGTCGCTCTTAATGATTTGCATCAAAGTGTCTACAAGACTGTCCTGCGTGCCCTGAAGGCATCATTTATTCCAGTCATTCACATCATCATTGACATGTGGACAAGTGATCAGACTACTGATTACGTGCAATTGACTGACCATTGGGTCAGTTTCATCAGACTACTGATTACATGGCAGTGACTGACCATTGGGTCAGTTTCCCCTCTTATTTTCCCTCCACTTCCTCCTCCTCTGGGTTAAGTGTCAGCAGCAACAGTAGCAGAAGCCACAAGTCACTGGGGCCCCTCAATCTCTGCAAGTAGGTGGCTTTTTGTACTGTTGGCTTTGTCAATGACCATTGTGCAGAAATCTTGTTACTCTCCCTTCAACAGAAGTTTGATGAGTGGCTAACACCACACTTACTAACACCAGATTTTATGTATTAGATAAATGCATAGAACATTATAAAGGCAGTTGATAATGGGTATTATACACATGTTCCATGTTTTACTCACTGTATAAATCTGGTACTTCAGGGATTCCTAGATGAGGATGGCACCACTGTCGCGACATGTGTAAATTTGTCTAGAAAATGTTTGTGATCATTTTAGCCATTCTGTAAAGGCCCAGAAGCTGTTATGAAACATTCAGTAGTAGAACCACCAGCTACACTATTGTCTTCATCATTCAATCTTCTTCAAATTAGTGTTTTGTGAATTTTTGGCAGGTCTACACAAGCTGAATAAATAATTTTTGGGGTAACACTGCCCATGAAACCAGTGTGTACAACACTTATTCATGGCATAATGGGAAGCCTTGTCCACTATCTAGGTTTTGTCTGTGTGCATTTCAACTTGCCGAACTGTGTTGCTGCTTGTTAGCGACTGGGACTACCTGAGTTGCCTGACAGAAAGCTCCTTGTTTTGACGTCCATCCAACTGCTTCTTGGATTCATAACCTGCACAGTGTGAGAGGCTGTGTAGCAGGTTTGTGTATTTCCATGCTGCCAGAAGTGACTTGGGGGAGCTAGGACCTGTGTGTCCTGGGGCAGGGATTTTACCTCATTTAATTGTTGCGCTTTGCCGCAAGTTGAGTATTGTGAGTGGCGCGAGCAATCCACTGTATCGAAATGTTTTTGTTGACACAGAAGAGAAGGTTACGTGTTTTATCTTATTGTGGCCCTGCAAAAGTAATGTGATAGCTAAACAGTATATTGCTGTATATTATTATTGAGGCTGAGAATTAGCTAAATTGAGGGCTTTATTGTTAGTAGTGTTGTTATGTTTTTAGATACTAGTAATATCTGTTGTTGATTGAATAGACTAGGCTGGATATTTTTAGGTTAAGTAGTTTATTGCTTAAACTTTGATAATTAAGGATTATTTGTGCCTTAGATGCATATGGGCTATATGGCAGGATCAAAGGGGGCTAGAATCACTTATGATAGTTCAATGTTGCACAACCTGCACCCTTTTATCCCCCTCCCAGTCTCAGCTACTACTATCAGACGCTGTTGGGAGGCTGGGATTGGAAGAGATGGCGCTGGTCCTGCATTTTCAAACAAGCCATGTATGGGTTATGGGAAGATTGAGGTTGTCAGGTCCAGAAGGTGCCCTGGGTTGCGATGGGCACATGGGAGAGGCCAGACATGGTTGGTGCCCATCCCCATGGAGTCCACCAGATCGAGTGGCCAGGTAACTTATGGGGCTGCATCACCCCCAAATCCCCTGACGGCAGTGCTCTGTAATGCCAGATCGATCAGAAAGACAGCGATTATTGCTGCCTTGATTTCTTCGGTCGATCTGGCTTGTATTATGGAAACCTGGGTGGGAGATGATGCAGACCTGATTTTTGAGGCTGCAGTCCCTCCTGGGTATACCGTAGTGCACTGCCCCAGAGTGGAACGCAGGGGTGGCGGTGTAGCTATCTGTTTTAGATCTAGCCTGACCTTCACCGTGCACCCGGTGAGAACTCCGGGATCTTTTGAATGTGTGGCCATCCATGGAGGACCTGATGTGGGCTGCAGGATTTTTCTCATTTATCGCCCTTCTGGGCTGATGGGAGATTTCCTGCTGGAGATCGCAGATTTCATCACTGGTGGAACATTGGAATCCCCAAGATGTGTTTTTCTGGGGGATTTCAATGTTTGGGTCAATGACGTAAATCATTGATACAGCTATGAGTTTTCTCAGATCATGTCCTCCTTAGGTTTGATGCAGGCTGTTTCTGCATCGACTCACCGGGATGGCCACATGTTGGACCTGGCGTTCTCAGTGGGACTTGAGAGTAGTGATCTCAGGATCAATCCGGTCCTCTGGTCCGATCATTGCACGGTGCAGTTCATGCTTGGGGCTCCCATCATAAGCCCTTCCCCTGTCGAGATGATTAGCTGTCGCCCTTCGCGGGGTTTTACCCCTGAGGGTGTTTTGGCGGCAATGAAATTGTCTAGTGTGGGTGATGCATGCATAGGAGGTGTTGCTGTCAGGGTTGACACCTATAATCGGGTGTTATCAGACACCATTAACTCCCTCGCACCCATCCGTGTACGACCCAGAACTTCATACCTGAGGTCGCCATGGTTGATGGTGAGCTCAGAGAGAGATGAAGAAGATGGGTCAGAGATTGGAGCACTGCTGGAGGAGATCCCATCTGGAGGTGGATAAACTGGTCCTGCGTGCCCATTATGGTGCGTATCAGGAGGCAATCAACCGTAAGAAGACAATTTTTCTGTCCAGGGAGATTGCCGCCGGGAAGAACCGTCCGGCCTCACTCTTCCGGACTGTGGATAGGCTTTTACATCCTGCCTGTCTACGGCCAGGGAGTTTTTTTTCCAACATAGACTGTGAGGAATTTGCTCAGTTCTTTTCAGACAGGGGTATCCTTGATCCAGCGGGTGGCTTCCTCAGCTAGAAATGTTATAGCTGGCAAGTGATCGCCTGATGTGTTCTGAGTGCACTCCATCTGGCTGGGGAGAGTTTAGACCAGTGGAGGTTAGTGAGGTTATCGAGGTAGCAACCAATATGAAGCATACCTTTTGTGAACTGGACCCGGTGTCAACGCGTTTCTTAATGAGATGTGTTGACTCCGTTGGCTCGGTGTTTGCAATAATAGTACGGTGTTCTCTTTCTGAGGGTGTCTTTCCAGATGCCTTGAAGGAGGCTTTGGTGAGACCCTTCTTAAAGAAGCCATCTTTGGACCCAGAGATCAAGGCAAATTACCATCCTATCTCCAACCTTCCATTTTTGGGGAAGGTTGTTGAGAAGGTGGTAGCGCTTGAGTTGGAAGAGCACCTCGTATCTCACAAGTTGTATGAACCCTTCCAGTGGGCTTTTTGTGCCAGACACAGCACTGAAACAGCACTTGTTCGGGTGCAAAATGATCTCCTCAGGGCTAGAGATCAGGGAGACAAGACAATTCTTGTTCTCCTTGATCTCTCTTCAGCATTTGACACTGTTGACCATTGTGCGTTGCTTGTCCGCCTTAGGGACCTATGTGGACTCACCAGAACTGTCATCAAATGGTTTGAGTCCTTTCTTACCAACAGGAGGCAATGGGTTATGATGGGGAATTCCTCATCTACACCTAGTCTCCTTTTTTGTGGAGTTCCTCAAGGATCGGTACTGGCCCCAATGTTGTTCGCAGTATACACGCTGCCTCTGGGTGGGATCATTAGGAAGTATGGTCTGAGTTTTCATTGCTATGCTGATCATACTCAGCTATATTTTTCCTTTGCCCCAGGAACATCAAATGCTGTGGAGGTGCTTAATATCTGTCTGGCCGAGATTAACTACTGGATGGCCTCCAGCTGGTTGCGACTAAACCCAGATAAGACGGAGGTATTTGTAGTGGAGTCGAACACAGTCCGTGATAGGATGGCCTCTGACACAGGAACTGGGCTTGTTCTTGGAACTGTGTCATTGAAGACCTCCTCTTGGGTGCGAAATCTGGGAGTGATTCTGGACAGGGACTTAACCATGGAGGCTCAAATATCCTCCACGGTTCGTACCTGTTTTTACCATCTCAGAAACATTGGTAGTTTTAAGCCCCTTGTTCTGCCTCTGGACCTCCCTACCTTGATACATGCCTTAGTCACATCAAGGCTTGATTACTGCAACATGCTCTATCTCGGGGTGACTGGAGGATCTCTCCGTAGACTGTAGCTGGTGCAGAACGAAGCTGCCCGGTTGTTGACTGGACAGCAGAAGTCTTGTCATATTACACCGGTTTTGTGCGAACTGCACTGGCTGCCAGTCAGGTGGAGAGTCCTCTTTAAGGTGGGTCTTCTCATCTATAAGGCCCTACACAGACTGGGCCCTGGTTACCTGTCAGACCTTCTGTTACCTGCCCTCTTCTCATGCCCTCTTCGTTCCTCTAGTGGTGGCTTCCTGGCCATTCCCAGAACTAGGTTGATATCCACTGGCGATAGAGCGTTTAGTGCCATGGCTTCTGTTCTGTGGAACTCTCTGCCAATTATGGTCAGGGAAGCCCCCACAGTAGACATCTTTAAGGCCCAGTTGAAGACTTTTCTTTTTTCTAAAGCATTTGAGGTTTGAATTGATATTTATGGTAATGTTTCTGATTTTTCAGACTCTGTATTTTTATTGTGTATAAATTGTACATCTATTATTTTTATGTTTGTTTTTAAAAATTTTGTACGGTACCCAGAGCCTCCGGGATTGGGCGTCTTTTAAATAAATTTTGCCTTGCCTTGCCTTTTGCCTTGCCTTGCCTATCCATGTGTGGCACTGCCTCAGGGCACACAATTTTTTGAATCCATAGCCTATGCTGTGGGATTCTGTACTGATATTTTGTGGGCATACATCAGCATTACAATTACAACTATTTCATTTTTGATCATTGTTAGCCAACTACTCTTGTTTACTAACGTATTGTCCATTTTTGGCACTGATTGAATGGACACAACTTTTGCACCTGGTACTCATAAATGTGGCCAACTGCACCATCCTGCTGTTTTAGGTGCTTCATCAGCCCAGTGAATTATGTTACATCATTTCATTTTATCCCATTTCCTAATACTTTTTAATGGTTGGACTAGTGTGAACTAGACCTCCAGTAAGAGAACTTCGACAAAATTTATACAGTTCAGTTGTCAAAGTTCGCATGGGTGAACCCTAGGAAGTATGCACAGCTCTACAACAAGGGTCCATCCTAAATTTACAATGCTAAAAATACAAGGACAATCTAACAGAAACAAAAATCATCAGCACATTCCTCATTGCCACCTTGGTAAAAATGTCAATAGACTGAATAAAATATGAGGACTAATGTACTGGTGACCATATACAACAAGCTTGTGTTTCCCTCAAGGGGTAGAGAAAACAGCATATTGATCATGATAGGTTCATGTTGTTATTTGAACCCTGAGCTGGAAATGCAAGCTGAGTTGTGTATGATTACATGTATTTTATTTTATAGTATATGGTTTTGAAGAGGGAAATAGCAAATGGGAGCTGCAAGCGGTGCTGGTAAAGAAAGTGAGAGAAAGAGAAAGAGCGCTTAGTGAAAATGAAGGTCTGATGGGAGACAGTGTGAGCAGGAAGCATTAAGTGAAAATGAGAGCGGGCTGCTAGGCAGGCATCAGGGTGAGCAGGGACATGGGTGCACTTGATGACAGAACATGCAAAACAACATCTTTAGAATGTGCACAACTTTTCAACTATGTACAGCAACTTTTTGAAAGCCACTGAATTCCATACACAATAAGCCCTAACCGTATACTTCGATATACAGTATATTATTTCATTGCTCACTATGTCCAAGGACAGAATTATTGCAACACAAAATGCCAAAGACAGTGCAGACCTGAGGTCATACACCTCCTCCGTATCTAAGAGTGAAAGAAAAGGGCCAATGCCATCTCTGGTTTGGCTTGGAGTTGGCGCCTGAAAATTTGGTTCAGCTTTGTCAATTTGGCTGAACCAATTTAGCTCCCAATGCAGTAATTAGCATATGTTAAAACAGACTATAAATAGGGAAAAGCCTTGATGTCGGCATTAAATATAAGTTACTATAGATTACTTGTTGCAAGTAGTGTTTGCATGCCCTGGGGATTGTTGTGTTTGTGGTGGTGTGACACTGTACACTGTGGCCTGGATATTCAGAAGGGTTGTGCCCTGGTGAGATATTCAAATGGGGATTGAGCCTGGCACAAATCCTGATGTGTCAGGGTGCATCAGTAATGGATGCGATGCAGGTGGGTGGGGCATGCCCATGCATACTCTGCACATCCCAATATTCAACCCGGGATGTGCTGATCCCATGCATGTGCAACCCCTACTTGCGCTGCACACAGGTGAGCCAAAAAAAAAAAAGGAGCAACAGCTGTTCACCCACAGGTGAGCTGCTGTATTGCAGGGCACAACATGGCAGCTGCCACCTGTGGGTGGCCAACAGAGCTCCAGCTGCACCTTCATGGCGGCACCCCCCATTCCCGATCATGGGCATCTGTAGAAGAACATAAACGTCCAATGTCCCTGGTGGTTCAGTGGACCGCTTGCAGCTTAATCTCAGGCATAAGTAGCAGCAAATAAATATCCTAAATCCCTGGTGTTCCAGTGGACCGCTTCAAGCCCGATCACGGGCTTAAGTATAAAAATAAACCGTCCAATATCCCTGGTGGTCCAGTGGACCATTTCATGCCCGATCACGAGCTTAAGTATAAAAATAACCGTCCATTATCCCTGGTGGTCCAGTGGGCTGCTCGCAGCCAGTCGTGGCGTCAGTAGAAAATAATGCCACCCAAAACAACCCTGGTGGACTAGTGGTACCACTCCCCACCCGCCACTGAGCTCCACCACCGCTTCCCCAGTCAGCGGAGGGCGGCAGCTCACCCTTTGCGCCCCACCGCACTGACTGACACTGTGCATGGTATGGCTATATGCCCATTGGTCCACAGTGTGAGCCAATGGGCATGCAGCTCCGTACCGTACTACACAGTCAGATATGAATGGATCCATTCACATATCTGGACATGGTATGTATAGCCTGCATGCCCATTATGCACCAGACAATATGGCTTACTACCATACAGTGTCGATCAGTGGGCAATGGGGCGGCAAGTGGTGAGAAACTACTGCCGCTTGACTAGAATGATGAACGCTGAAACTCCAGTGGGCGGTGGGGAGAAGTACCGCTAGTCCACCAGGGTTGTTTAGGGGTGGCATTATTTTCTACTGAAGCCCGTGATAGGGCTGCGAGTGGTTAACTGGACCACCAGGGATAATGGATGGTTTATTTTTATAGTTAAGCCCGTGATCAGGCTGCGAGCGGTCCACTGGAGCACCAGGGATATAGGATGATTAAGATATTCTACATATGCCCGTGATCAGGCTGTGAGTGGTCCACTGGATCACCAGGGATATTGGACAGTTTATTTTTATACTTAAGCCCGCGATCAGGCTGCGAGCGGTCCACTGGACCACCAGGGATATTGGACGGTATATTTTAATACTTAAGCCCACGATCAGACATGAAGCGGTCCACTGGACCACCAGGGATATTGGACATTCAATATATTCTACATATGCCCGTGATTGGGCAGTGGGGCACTTTTCTGCGATGTGCAGGTGCACCGGTTCCTGAAGGCTGCAGCCTGGCAGGGTGCCAGTCACAAGTCACCGGGGATCGGCACACCTGCATGCAAATTGGGCCATAATGACATGCAAATGGCCCCATTTGTGCCTTGCATGCATTATGGCCCCATTTGCATGTGCACTTTTGAATATTGTGATTGTTGCTCCTAGTGCTATGGGACTTGTGCTAGTGCATCCCCCTGCTCCTTTCTGGCCACTTGCGCTGGCACAGTGCCACTGCCCCATGGACACTGTGGGTGGCCAGGGTGCGATATTCAGTGATGCTGTGTCATGGTGCAGCTCTGTTGAATATCACCCTGTCAACGCCCCTACGCAGCCAAGTTGCACTGGGGCCAGGCTTGTGCTACAGCCTGGCGCAGTCTGAATATCCGGGCCAATGAGTACAACTGCTGCATCTCAGTTTAAGCTGAGTTACAGTAATTGTTAGTATTTATTGCTGAGCTCAAGGCTTACCCACTGTAGTCTATTTTTACATGCATGCCTATTACAAATTCTCACTGGTCCCATATATTTTCAAAATTTAAAGTAATTGAGATGTAAAGTTTTAATTCACAGTCAAATTTCAGGACAAGATACCAACTTCACTTTCATGAATTAATTAGAGTATTTTTACAATTTAATAAGAAATTCGTCTGAATTAACTCTGCCTGTTAACTGCCTTCAAATTCACCTTTCAGGTAAATTTAGGACAATTTTTCTTATATTGGGGCTACTGGTAAACAAATGCCTCAATGTCACATAAAAGAGCTTCTGCATTTCACATGATTCTGTTCTGTAGCGTCAGAGTGCCTCACATTCATTTTGCAATGTGAGCGGTGGAGGCTACATTACTACTGGCTTTCAGCAAAAGAGAGAGAGAGAGAAAGAAAGATATTTTACATGAGTAGCAGCTAATTTTTGATAATTTATGCATTCTCATTTTATTCTTTAACTTAGTAAAATTTATTTTGTTGTTTTTATCTATTTTTTCAATTTTCTTTACTTTTATCTGCATCTTGAAATCTCTATTTTCCTTTAATTTCTGCTTTCAGGCTTTGTTTCTCTCTTAATTTGCTTCTTTCAAATATACTTCATGGCCCAGATATTCAAACTGCACCCAAAAAGTGTGCAATAGCAGGAGCAAGTGCAAGTCCATTGCGTCCATGCGCGAGAGGCGTGATATTCAAAAACGGAGCAGGCCAAACTGCACCAACAGCCAACGACTGAATATCGCACCACCTGCACCATAGCGCAACTAGGGAGGGGAAGCTGAGCAGATCTGATGCACCATAGCGCAACAAGGGATGTGCAGCTGAGCAGTCCAGAGGCACCATAGTGCAACCAGGGACACCCCCCAGTAGCAGAGCAAAGCAACTGCACAACCAGGGAGGTAGGGGCCCACAACCCATGCCACAGATGGGCAGAGAAACACACAGCAGAACAGACATTGTCCCCCCAACCCCATGCATTGCACAACTGGGGGAGGGCTAGAATAACCACTGGCCCATGGAAACAAGCAAACAATCCAGAGCCAGGACATGGTGCCTCATCACACCCCCCGGCAAGCTGTGACTGGCACACAAGGAGGACTGACTACCCTGTGCCACACCATCCCCCCAGTGCAGAGCACACCCTGCACTGTGACCCCCAGACACTCCCCCAGGAGCAGCGGCCACTACTGCAGGAAACCCCATGCATGCCACCACCCCCACTGTGACACTGCAACCCTGTGCACCAAAGAACCATGCAAGGCAGCCCCACCATGAGCACCCATCAGTGGGTGGCAGCACACAGCAATGCAACAATGGCATACACAGTGCCACCACACACAGCACCCCCAAGGTACTGCTAAGAGACCAACCATGCGTCGGCACATGAGGTACCCCACACGGGACAGGGCTTGCCCTGGACACCCCCACCAGTGGTACAGCACCCTGCACAGTATTCCAATGACACACCCTGACCCACCACTGGCCACAATAGCCAGCACAGACACCCACAGTGCTGCGTGGAAGCATGCACCACACCGGATGCCACACAGTGCATGGACAGACACCCACCCACCCATGTCCAAGGGCACAACAAAACAGGGACACAGTGGTGGGGCAACCAAGCCCCCCAGCATGGGCCCATGTAAACTGTGTACACACAACCCACAGTCCTCCATGGCACTGGAGTGCCAGCCATCTGCGCAGGCACTGTGGACCAGTACACCACCATCATTTGCCAAGAGCACAAGTCACAGACAATGGTGCACATCCCCTGCAACACACACAAGGCACAGCATGGAGGTGGGACAACAACTGTGGAGGCAACAGTGTCACCCAAGGCAGACATGCACTACGCCAGTGACAGGAGGCAACCCAGCATTGTGATGGGTACAGTGGCTGCCCTGCAGGGACTGCCACCACTGACATGCCAGTGGACTGTGCAGGTCACAGACATGCATGTGTGTCAGCTGCACAGTCCATGGACGGGCTGATAGGGGCGCCATGGACACAGAGCATGCACCATGGACCACTGCACACAGTCATCCAGTGCACAGGGCACAACACACACACCACAGACACTGACTGATAGCTACCCCCACACCATAGTCACCTCCACACGGACACACACATACCCATGACTGCACCACCCCTGACGCCATGCACACCACTGCAGCTGAGCACCTATAGCCTGCTGCAAATCAGAGACCACCACAGTATTCATATCAAAATAACTGTATTGAACAAACATAGACAAGTGAACTATTTATAAGACTATTTACAAAATATATACAAGGTGGGGAGGGCCACAAACAAGGTGGGGGTGGGTAAGGGCGAGGTGGACAAATGGGATGGGAAAGGAGGGTGTAAGGGTGGGTCCGGGGGGTAGGGGATTACAGGGGCTGAGGGACCCCTAGCGGGAGCGCCGCTCCCGACTCTGACTCCCTCTGACTCGGTGCCTCTGCAGGACCCCAGTGTCATTAATCCTGCCGAGGATGTCCAGCGATGCCCTTGCCACCTGGAGTATCTCCTGCAGCACCTCCCTTATCTCCTGGAGATGTCGTGTACCTAGGACAAGGGTGCACAGTCCATAGGTGTGAATGCACAGCCCCGTACAGCCCACCCACTGTGTATGGCATACGGCCGTGGGACATACCTCTGTGATGGTGTGTGACCACCCACAGTGATCATGTCCACATGACCTGCCCACCCAGGTGCATACAGCCATGCAGAACACTGCACACACCCACCGGCCAAGTCACGCACAGCACCACTGTGGCCATTTAGTGACATGGCTATGTGATGTAAAGGCAGTGGCACAACCATGTACCTGGTGCACGCATGGACCACCATCGATGCGCTCCCAGACATGCATTGCCACTGGACAGTGTTGACTGTAACAAGTCACATGCGTGGCAGTGGTGTCGATGGATGGTGGCCATGCCCCGCTGCCCACCATGTTACACAGCATGCAATAGTAATCATGGAGGTATGGCACTCACTTTCATTGGGCTGGTCCAGTGGGCAGTGAGGGCCCTCGCCCCACCTGGCTTCCCTCTGCTCCTCCTGCCGCCGAAGGTCATGGGTATGGCGGTGTTCCTCCAGGCCTGTGGTACAAACATGGAGAGAGGAACTTCAGTACAATCCCATAGCAAAGTCCCCCTGTCCCTAGGTGTGTGCCCTCCCACCCAGCCAGACCCACCCACCCCACACCCTGATAACACCACCACAGCCAACCCAGGATGGTCCCTCCCCTATATGCTGGACCCATACAACAGTGTTACCCATATGGAAGATAAAAGTGTGTTAACATAACATCTACCTGGCCGTGGCACCGTGCCCCTCCTGGCACCTGCCCACAGGCATGCTAGCAGCTCTGACTCCCTCCATCACAGGTCCCCATACCTGTGGCGGCACTGCTCAGCACTCCTCACCCATCCTGTGGCCTTCTCAAGTGCAGTGGCCACCTCCTCCCACACCTGGGTCCTGGACCTGTCCAGGGACACCTCCCTGAACAGTGGCCCATGGTGTGGCTCCACAATGGCCACTAGGTTGGCCAGCTCTGTTGCCAACCACTGAGCTGACCTCCTGTGTTCCATGCTCTCTGCTTGATTTGGCAATATGGCACTCTGCAGCGTGGCTTCCCACGTGCATATGCTGTGTGGTACAGCATTGCCATTCCCTATTGCACTGTCACCGAACAACACGCTAGAGGTACACCCATGCCTGATGCATGGTGCCTAGGGGGCAAAGGTCGGGTACAGGGTCAAGGGTCTCTGGCGCACGGACACGCACAGTGCCATTGGAACCCAATGCATGTAGTGCGATTGGCTGCCTGTGTGCTACCACCATTAGCAACCTACTGTGCAGTTGGCCCAGTGCGCCTATGATGGCCCAATGCCACAGCGCCATGTAGTGACCATTGCTATAGCACCACTGGCACAATGTTGGCCATGCCCTGTATTGCCTTCCGTGCACAGCACATCACCAGCATGGAAGATGCCTGCATCAGCAACCCGGGCATGCGCAGTGAGCTGTGTACTATGCATGTCACAGAACTGCATCATTGGCTCAGCACGTTCAACAGAATTGCGCAAAGTGCAAAAGTGCGATATTCAGCCGTCGTATGCAAATCATTTAATCAGCCATTCAATGGTGCAGCACTGCAATTTGCATTCACTTAAAGTTGCGCCTCAGCTCATTTGCATGGGTTGCGCTATAAAAGTGCGACATTGGGCTGCAGTGGCCATAGTCGGTTACTGCAGTCTATTGGTGAGTTGCATGCTGTTTGGGAGTGTGGACTGTGGATTTAGGGACATGCATGGGACTGCACAGTCACAGGTAACAACTGCCATTCTTACAGGCTAAATAATGAATGAGCAGGTTGTGGGAGAGGAGGAACACAGTGGTGGGAGAAGGAGGAGGCCTAACTTTACCAAGGCCGAGACCGAAGCCCTGTTTGATGCCTACCTGGATCAGGAGACACTTCTCAGCAGACAGCAGGGAACACCACAAGCCCATGCTGCTGCATGGGAAGAGGTGCCACGTGCTGTGAATCTGCATGGCTGCCACCAGTGCTCCGTGCAGGAGTGTAAGAAAAAGATGGGCACGGACAGGAGGAGGATAAAGGAGAAGGTGGCTGCCATCAGGGCAGCATGAGCTGCAACAGGTGGGGGATAGCAGGAGATGGTGCAGCTGACCACATAGGAGGAGAGGCTTGCTGGAAGCATGCAGCGTAGTGCCATTGAGGGTGTTCCGGGTGGTGGCTTCCAGATGAGTGGTGGCCCATTACTGCATGGTAAGTCATGGTCTGTCTAAGGGGGGGCAGGGTAGGTCACATGCAGTAACATGACTTTGCTTTCCCTTACAGATCCTAGCATCTGCATGGGTCAGCAGTAGTGGGCCTGTCCACTGAGGACAGTCAGCTGGAGGGCCCATCCACCTCCACAGGTATACATGGATCAGTGCGACAGTGGGGCCACCTGGCTGTCCACATTGATGTTGTTGTAACAGGTGCAGAGGAAGCTCTGCCTGTGTCCCAACATGCTGGCATCCACGGATGCCAGCATGCTGTGACTGGGGCCGGTGCAGAGTCTGTCACCGATGATGATGTCGTTAACGCCATGGGCAGTGACACATATGTGCCGCAGGATGGCCACACAGCAGGACACATCGCGGCCATGGCTGTGGGTGGTGCTGCTGTGGAGGCCTGCATGTCATCACAGTCCCAGCCTGTGCCTGTCAGCACCAGTGGGGCAGCACTGGTGTTTGTTGAGGTCAGTAGGACTGTTGCAGCCACTGCGGCAGCACCATTGAGCCCTGGGGAGTGGCAGCCAGAGGGGCAGCATCTGCAGTCGGCCAATGGGCTTGTGGGTACAGGGTTCAACAGTGGCATCTGTGCACCACCTGTGGACATGACCAGACCTGGTCCTGGTGTTCAGTGCCCATCCTCAAGGGGTGCTGAGCATCAGGGCCATGCACACCGTGAGGAACAGGATGCCGAGGAGGCAGATGACCTATTGGACGAGCACACCCGCCTACTGCAAGCATTAGCCCAGCAGCAGATGTGGCTTGTGATGATGGTGGATGCACTGCGTGTGGCTCTGGAGAGGGCAAAGGAGCATCGCAGCAGGAACACCACTCTGATACTGGCAGGGATGGACCGGTTGCGGGAGGATGTGACCGCTGCCATTGACAGGCATGCACAGGCATTCACTGCTGTCATGGTCACAATGGGCACACAGTCAGGTGCCCATGCATTGCAGACACCACGCAGTGCACTGTCCACCCCCATTCCCGGCGTCATATGACTCCTTCCCTGTTGACACCGGGTTCAGCTGTGGCCATCCCGAGCACTCCTGGCACAGGCATGTTCAGTGTGGTGCAGACCCCTGCACGAACACTGTCGCGTTGATACAGTGGAACCCTTGGGGGACCTTCGGTGCCACCCCATGAAGTCAGTGGTCAGCCTGTCACTGCTGGAAGGTCTCGGCAGGGCCGCCCACGCATCCATGGTGGCCCGGGCACTGTGTCGCTTGACTGTCCTGTCTCCCAATGTGGCTTCTGTCTGGTGCTGCCCTGTGTGCATTGTGTCTTTCAGTGGGCAGTGCATGGGTGGGTACCTGGCCCTGCATGCAGACACACAGTCCACCTGCACACCCTCCTGGCTGCTGTCCGCAGTTGCATGTGCATGACGATGCCTGCATTGCGCTGTACACCAATGTGCAATGGTGCTCAGCATCTGACACATGCACATGGACAGGCAGTGGGCATGGTGGCCTGTGGACATGTGTGTAGCTAGGGTTGATGTTCTTGGTCGGTGTGCCTCCTGCCCTCTGTGCAAGTTTAGTGCATTGTGTGTGTGTGCACGTGTGTGTGTCCGTCCGCGTGGCATGTTAGTCCTCACCCATCCCTGGTTGTGTGTGTGCTTCTGTGCTCTGCCACTTCCCTTGATGGTATACACCCCTGGTGTGTGTCCATGTGTGTTTGTGGGTTGTGCCTTAGCCACTGTTGGCTGCACATGGCCCCATGACTTACCTGAGTTGGCTGAAGTGCTCCTCCGTGATGGTGTCCCAGTGCAGCTGTGCCAGCCAGATCAGTCAGGGGTCCCATCACCCAAGGGGGGGCTGCCCATCACCATCATCACCGGTGTCTTCATCATCCTCAATGCTGTCCCCCTCTTTGACCTGTATGGCTATCCCACATTCATTGACCATGTTGTGCAGGATGAAACACGTGTCTATGTCATCTGTTAGCACCCTTTGCAAATGCTCTTTGGAGTAACCCTTGCCAAAAGGTTCTTTGTCTTTTAAATATTTTTTTATTTTAATGGGTTCAAGACAACATAACCCAGACAGACCATCTTAGGGTAGCTGGTTCATTCCACTGGGGTGTCAAACAGACGAGGCATACTGATGAGTCCTGGTAGGACAAAACACGTGCCCATGTCATCTGTTAGCACCATTTGCAAACTGTGTGAGAGGCCTTTCAGCACCATGAAATTCTGCTTAAAGTTGAACCAGCATAATATTCTGTGGTGATTTACATATGCAGCCCATGATGCTTTGCATTGTGTGGGCATGTGTGATTTTGTATTTTCTTGAAACTTGGCTTCCCAGCCAAATGCCCTTTGGGGTAACCCTAGCCTCAGTGTTTGCACACCGAGGTCTTTTATATCTTAAATATATGTTTTAAGATATATTTTAAATAGTTTTTAAATTATATCCAAAAATAGATTCATGTAATGGTTTCCAAATGTATGCATTATATCTCAAATTGGTAGGTTTTGAAATATTTGAGCTATATCTGATGCATATATTTTAGATATATCTTAGATACTATTGATTGTATATATCATAGAATTGTCTTGTTAATAGTCTGTGAATTATTATTCTCCCATATAGAAAATAAATATATTTTAGATATATCTATAAAAAATTATTAATTTGCAGAATGTATTGACAGATATATATTAGATATATCATAAATATATTTCCATGATATCTTTATTATAGGTGCACGATATATATTTTATATATCTGTGTATACATGTTGAATATTAAATAGATATACCATTTATATAGTTAACATATTCCTAAAATATTTTTTTTAAATATAAGCATTGTTAAAAATATCTTAAAATACCCAAATAATAGATTAATCTTGATGTTGCATATGCACAACTGTGTATTTGGAATTCCTCTTATTAGCTACCACTTAGATGACTACAGTATAAAACACTTATTTAATAAGGCACCATTACTACTATTTACAGATTACACATATATACTTACACATAGAACTTATCTCTTGATCTCGTTATTTTGTAAGACTCATATTGGTATTTCTACCACCCCTGTTTGGTTCCTTTTCTTGTTGGGGTGAGTTCCAACATGTACTTATGTTTTGCTCTTTACTTTTCCCTCTGGTTTGCAAGCTAATGCTATCAATTCAAAGCTGTTTTAAAAATGGAAATTACCATGCTTTGGGTTGATAAACTGTGTATTCGAAATATGCAAATTAGTTATGCAAATCTGTACACAGTACCATAGCGATTATTTGTCTAAATATATTTGATATATATAGATATACAAAAATATATTCCACATATATTCTACGTACATTATCTTGCAAGCAGAAGCTCCAGATGGCACTTCTTGGATTTTCCATCACAAAATTTATTTGTACAGTAAAAGGAAAATTGTTAAACTAAAGTCAAAACTAGCAATAATGAAAAGCAGACTTTCCCACAGCACAAATATTTCACACTTTCTTGAAAAAGCACGGGGACAGCACAACATGTCAGTCCTGGGGGGAGGTCTGACTCTTACTGTGTGTATTGCTACTTTTGGCTTTGTCTTACATTTTATTTTTTTTATGTAGAAATAGTGCATTCAACATATATTTATAGAATATAGCCTATTTGTATTTTAAATGTATATGAAATATATATTCTAGTCATATTTATAAACTATAAAACATATTTATTTGCTATGTGAAACATATATTTACAATGTGCTATCTGTTTAAATAATACATGTATTACTGATACTTTCCAGATGTATATCAGGCAGAACCTATTTTAACATATATGAAATTTATTTCAGAATATAAATCTCTAATATATTGAAAATATACATTTGCTAACATACATTTATTGTAGAAATTCCAGGGTAAAATTATGCTTGCATAATACTATAATGATTTTTCATTTTAGAGTCCATAAAAAACATTAAAAAGTAAAACAAAATATTTTCTATGACAGTATAACAAAACATATACATATAGAATATCAATGCCAAATATAAGACATACCTCATTGAATTCTGCAAATATCTAAAGTAAAACTGGAAAAATGCACAGATATCAGAAATATGTGGTGTATTTGGCATATTCAGATATAATCTAGATATTAACAAAATGCAGTATAGTTGTTGGTGATCCACAAGAGACCAATGATAACATAGATTATGAAACGAATGTGTATGTTATTGGGCATGAGGCAGAGCCAATTGAGCCTTTGACAATCAAAAAAGTATAAACTGCTTTGCCAAGTTCAAAACTGTTCTTTTAAAGGTTGGGTATTTTTGCATATAAGACTTTCTACTTTAAACATATTTTATTAATATAATTGTAGGGGTTCTACGACAATTACAATAGATAAGGGCCTCAAAAAAGTAAATAGGCACAGGAAAATGATAATATATATCTTGGACATATTCAGAATATCATGAATATAACTATATATATATTTTATATATATATATATATATATATATTTGCTTAAAATAGAACTGCATGAACAGACTGTGCAAACTTAACTTAAAGAACTGTATTTCAAATATATATATATATATATATATATATATATATATATAAATATCTCAAAGATGTTTCCAACTTATGATACATCCTGAACTATTCTGTAAATGTCTTACATTTATCTGAAAACTGTGACTAATATCTGACACTTCTGTGAATATTTTGAATATATCTGAAAATATATTTAAATACTTTGAATAATATCTGACATGTGTTTGAATTATTCTGTGAATATCTTGAATATATCTGAAAATATATCTGAAACTGACTAATATGTGACATATTTGAGATATATTTAAGGACACTAGAATATATTTAAGGTATTAAAAAATATAGATTTTTTCCATATGGGGTGCAAATTGTATGTTGCCATTGTTCAGTGGGGTGAAGGAAAGCCACTTGGGCACTGATGGTCAGCACACTCACCTGAAGAACAGGCACCTCCATCACTGTGAAGAACACAAGAAGGCAGTGGGCAAAAATAGGGAAATGTGGTGCTAGGGTTCCCAAGCCTAACACCTCACCCCCACCCTGCAGGCAGCAGCAGAAAAAAATGTTATGGTTTGACCTCTCCTGTGTCTTTGCAAATCAGGCAAGAGGTGTACCTTTGGGTTGTCAGCCCTACCACTCACACAATTCTCAAATAATCTACACATTGCAGCTTATTTACTGAGGGAATGGGTCAGTGTTAGGGCTGACAACCCCAAGGTACACCTCTATGTCTGATTTGGAAAATGCAAGAAGTCAAACCATTATGTTTTTTTCCTGTTACTGCATGCAGGGTGGGGTGGGGTATTAGAGTTGGAACCCTAACACCACATTGCCCTACTTTTGCCACTTTAACCTTACTGGTGCATTAGTGAAGTTTTTTTGCAATTAATTTCCTTACTTTTTGAAATAGTATAATCTCATCCTCATTTGCCTCTAGGAGCGCAGGTCCCTCTGGGCCCTGCATGTCCCTCCTTTCATAGATGCATATTTCTGTGTAGCTGTTTCTGACAAAACAACAATTTATTTGCTTTCTTGTATGGCTTGTTAAAGTTCCAATGTTATCACATGAGAATTTAGATTTTTAATTGTTTATGTTTTTTTTTTATATGGCCCTTAAATTGTTTTGAGGGGGGATTATGTGTTATTCTTTAGCACTCATAAGAACTTTGTATGTGTTAGCAAGCACTATAAAGGCAGTAAGCCTACAGCATACAAAATTCTACTCCATAAAGCCAAACAAAGATTGTGTAGTGACCAGTCATCATCTACAGAGGGCATACACCTTTACTACTTGAATGAACAGTAACATACAACAAACATGCTACACTGTCTGGCCCAGCTCATAAAGAATACACCTAGACCATACTACCTTACCCCCAAAACCAAACAAATATTATTTTTGGAACAGGGTGACATTTATCATCTACTGAGGTATACATCTTTAGGATGAAGTCGGACAGCTGCATGCAACATAATACACCGATCAGCCTGGCCCCTAGAGCATACAGCATACGGTACTACCCTTTGAAAGTCAAACAAAGCTTGTGTAGGAGCCAGGGGGACATTTATCATTTATGAAGCCCCACAAGCAAGATTATATAGGACACTTAGTGTTACAGCATAATACAACATGCTACTTCTCCCAACCCGAGGAAAGTTTAGAGACAAGCTTGCTTTTAGAGCAGTAGGGTACCAACCATTTTTCCATAAGAGCAGCAGCCAGTGAGTTATCCTCTGTAGTTGTTGTCTTCTGTTCGTCTTGTACCAAGTGATCCACCAACCCCATGATCACAAAAACACCAACCAACAGCAGTTTGCCTTGAGACAGTGTGACTGAGATGAATGTTAAGCAGCCTGCAGGACACACGCACCTGGGAGCTCTTTCGGTCAGCCAGGTTGTGATGTGGTAGTAATTTTAGGCTTTATTTTTGGTGAATGGGGAGAAGTGCACCGTAGGGAAAGCCAAGCCAGAAGGCATTCTCTCTGACTAGCAGCAGGCAGGGGCCATGGCTGGCAAATGGGCAGGCAAGCAGCTGATGTGATGGAAAAATTATCTTCTGATTCTTGATATGCAGCAGTGACTCATGTGCAGTCAGTGATCATGGCTCAGTTCCTCTCTAAGCACTAAGTTAGTGGACTCTTGACCCTAGTCCTATGGCATTCATCCAGGTTGTCAAATCCCACTCAATTTTTTAGTTTAGATGGCACTGTTCAAATGTCCTACATTTATCCGATTCTTATCAGCAGCATGCAACAGGTCACTCTGACTCCCTCAGTCCTTATACAAACTGCCTGCCTCAGACTTGTTCAACATATGTGGCTACCTATTCTTGCCTGACACTGGGGTCACAAAGGAGGAGGGGGGTGCAGCAAGTGAAAACTAGTGGTTGGGTGGAGCTCAAATTACTGCATGTACACAGGAAACAAGCTGGCCCCCAAAAAATTGAATGAAGAGAAGGCATACAGCAAAGAACAAAGGGAGAGATGTAGACAATGCAAGCTGCCTGTTGTTTTTCTGTGCATTTCAAGCCCTGTGTGTGTATGCAGTACAGGGGCTTAAAATTCATCTGATTCTGGTACATCATGGAAAATCTGGTACAGTTGAGAGGTATGCTCACTGTTGTCTCTCTCTCTCTCTACCTACAGTAGAATGCCTTCTTGCCGGCTCCCTTGAAGTTGCTCACCCATGCCGACATGTGCCTCATCCCTACTGCCACCTCTTTCCCTCTCATGGCTGCTTCTGCCCACACCGCTGTCCATTTTTGGTAAGAAATCTCACAATCATTGCAGTTTTCCCCACACTTCCAGCTCCAAAAACAGAAATTTTGACATCCCTGTGCTGCAGGTAGCCATTCACTGCTTCAGGGATGGGTGTTAAGAGAAAGTTCCCCGACATGTTAGTTAGGCACATGGAAAGTTCTGATGGGACCAGTTCAGTATGGAGAGATCAAAAACAAAATCACACACAGAGAACTGAATTCCACTCACCACAGGTTTCATTGCCGAGGTTGTTTCTACTGCATGCAGCACACTGCAACTCAAGCAATTGTTAGCAGAGAGAAAAATACCAGAGCATTCAATGCAATGATCCCCTCAAAGACTCTGATATCCAAACCATGCAGCATGCCTGACTCACACATCTCCACTTATTGTGATCACTTTTCAGTTTGTCTAAACAAAACACAAGCCCTCTCTGCCCTAAAACGTTCAAACTAATATTCCAAACTGTCTGTGTGCTGGGGTGGGCAACAAAACAGGAATCTTTTCTCATATGTATGAATCCTGTTTTGTATGAATGAAAAATGTCATACTAATAAACAGGAAGCAAGTCACAAAAAAGGATTGAAAATGCAAAAATGAAACACTTCAGAGTATTTTTTTTCCAATTGATGAGCACAGAATCCACCTAATGCACTCCAGATGAGGAAGATACATATATTGGTTTCTCTGTACAATGTCATTTTTATGAGTTCTGGGAATTAAAAAACAAAAACAAAAAAAGATAGAAAACAAGATGGTGTCATATGAAAAAGGATTTTTTTCACATGAAAGAGGATTACCTAATATGAAAAAAGATTCTTTTTCATATGATCCAATTCTTTTTTTGTTCTCTGCAGCTAACCTAAAAGTGCCTACTGAGCATGCTGAGAACCAACATTTTAAAAATCAAGAACTTTGGAATTAATTAATATTTTTTTACCAAACTCACAAAGGCACATCTGTGGGCCAAGCCATTTCTACCCTGAAAATTTCAGACCAAATTTTCAGACTGTCTGGGTATTAGAGGTATACAAAGAAAACAGCAAAACCAAAATTACTTTATTTCACTATCCAGATCTCTGTATACGCACATCGAATTGGAATACAAGTAGGTATGTCAAGGGATCTACCCTACAGGACTACTTATGCAAAAGTTCATGCAGTTTCATTGAATGTGAATAAAGCTATTAAGGTGCAAAATTTGAGGTTTAACAGGTCCCTACTGAATCCTAGCTATAGTGCCACTAATAGATAGATCTACAGATAGATAGATAGACAGACAGACAGATAAATCTAATGAGAGAGCATATAATACTTTTGCTGAAATCACAATGTAATTTGCATTATGGTCTTGGCTATTTCAGTCCCCTGACTCCCCCTCCCCCACACACACAAAGAAAACAGAAATTTCATTTGGATGAACCAAGACTTTTAAGCACTTCTGTAGAAGTGAATGCAGCTCTGACATTATTTGGAAAAACATCAGCATGTTACTCCCACTGTCCGTTACAAATATTCCCACCTTCAGATAATGAGGGTAGTAGTGGTTGGATGAACCATGGACTTTTTCCTCACTGTGCATCTCCTCCATGATTGACAGTTCCTCTACTAGTGTGGCTCTGTGAGGCAATCTGCTTCACTATGACATGATTTTATGTATGTCATTAAGCGGTTTTATTTTCTTTTAGTGTATGGCATCCAGAGCCTCCAGGATTGGCGCCTAACAAATAAAAGATTGATTGATAGATTTTTTAAGTGATTGATTGATTGATTGATTTACTATAACTCCCATAGGGTCTGGTGGTGGAAGGGAATTGTGGTGTTGCTACTGGATGTGGCCATAACCCACAAGGCATTGAGACTTAGGAAGTTTTGGTTTGCACTACAGCTCAAGATATCACTAGTGAAATGCACATAACCCCCTCTGCCTCCATCATAGATGTCAACATTTGCATACACAGTGACTCATGCATACTAGGGAGGATATGCATGGAAAATGTGAAGTGTGACATAGTATTATATTTTGGCTTTAGTTCATGCAACAGCCTTTAAAAGTTGATGTCCTTTATAATGGAGAATGGTTGAAAATCAAGGGCTATTCTCTTACCAATCTATTGAGAGAGCACATAATAATTTTGCTGAAATCACAATGTAATTTGTATTATGGTCTTGGCTATTTCAGTCCCCTGACCCCCCCACACACACAAAGAAAATAAAAGTTTCCTTCAGATGAGCCAATACTTTAAAGCACTTCAGTAGAAGTGAAGGCAACCCTGACACTATTGGAAAAACATCAGCATGTTACACCCACTGTCTGTTACAAATATTTCCCCCCTCCATATAATGAAGATTGCAGTGGTTGGATGAACCATGGATTTTTCCCCACTAGTGAAATGCATATAACCCCTCTGCCTCCATCATAGATGTCAAAAATTGCATACACAGTGACTCATGCATACTAGGGAGGATATGCCTGGAAAATGTGAAGTGTGATGTAGTATTGCATTTTGGCTTCAGTTCATGCAACAGTCTTTGAAAGCTGGTGTCCTTTATAATGGAGAATGGTTGAAAATCAAAGGCTACTATCTCACCAATCAGTTTTATTATTCAGACAAAGGACTGTGCTATTGGACTGTTTAGTGCACACAATAAAATGACTCTGACAGTGTAGTTTTTTTTTGTTTGCTGGTGGAGCGGTGCTTGTGAAGTAATCCCAGTACCTGATGATGCATCAGTTGGTTGCTGTGACAGCCATGGGGCTGCATTACTTTAACAAGCTATCTTATCCCACTACCCACTCCTGACTGTACCTGTTGCTGCTTCTGCTGCCCCATGTGACCTGAGTAGGGACTGCAAATCAAAGTGATGGCAAAGAAAAAGCTATGTTTATGATTTAGATGATCAACTAGAACACTGGTTCCCAATGTAGGAGAAGACTGACCCAGGCTGATCTTTCTGTCTCACAGATTGCAACATGCTCTCAGTGGATTTGTGGGGCCACACTGCAAAATATCTCATTGGTATTTTAGCTATACGACTTCACTGCTGGGCTTCTCAGAGAGCAGTGGGATGGCAACTATGAGAGGATTTTGTTTCTCTGTCTGGTGGAATGATGTGGCTGAGATGTATGGTAGGGTTACAATGAGGCAAATTATCTGCTTGCTGGGAAAAGGTCGGGTCTATATATTTCTCTGTCTGACCAACTTGCTTTCTTGTTTTTCTATTTGTATTACTGCTTTAATTTGGTCATCATCTTCTTCTGTGATGGCATCCATGCCTCTGTATCACAGACATCATCATTAGAACCTGGTGGTGTAACTGACAGCACACTTTCAACCTCCTCCGCTTCACCCATCTCATCCTCTCCTGCATGTGCTTCCTCTTGTTTTGCTTCTTCCCCTGATTGTCCTCTTCTTTGACTTTTCCTTTCAATTCACCGTGCATCTCAGTCTTGGCCTTGTATAATTATTCAACTTTCCTTTGCTCTTTTGCCACCTACTTCTCATGTTCTTCAACTTCCTTCTCCTCACCTACCTCATTCTCATACTCCCCCACTACAACAGCTCAACTTCAATATCCTCCTCACAAGACTGCTCCTCCGCTTTAAACTGCTTTGGTGTTACCTTTGTTTCTGGCTTGCTTTCATAAAACTGTGAAGTTGGTGGTATGCCTCACCATAACTCAATATTTCAACTTTTTCTCAGGTGTCAATATATAAGCAATATCAGTGCTAGACCCAGACTTACTGTTGCCTTCCTCACACAGGGACTAAGCAGCAAAACTGAGCTTGATGACACTACTGCTACTGACATCTGATCTGATGGTGCTGAGATGGCTGTGGTTGTGCTAGTCCCACTGACACTGGTTGCTGGTTTTGTGTTGTTCACACAAGATGAATGGGGAGAAGGGCTTGCCATTAAAAAACTGGAATTGGCACCTTACCTCGAACCATGCCGGTGACCTGGGTTCGGGAACGGACTCGGGATGCCAGTGGTCGGCAGGGGGATGATAGGATTGAGCATCCGAAGGACTGCTGTCCTATCCTGGGGTGGGATTGGAGACTGCCTCACTATGCAGCAGCCCCCAGTGGAAACTGGAGGCACTGCATGAGCGGCGGGATGAGGGAACTTAGAAAAACCATAAAAACGGTATCTGAACGACCGGATGACACCCGCCTGGATCCCCTCCTCCAAGGAGCCCTCCAGTGAGCCAGGACTGATCTCAGCAGCATCCAGGGCTGAGAGAAAGAATGCCGGTAAGACAATTTCCCCCCAGAAGGAGGAAACCCAGCCAACGATGGGTTACATCAGGCTACCCTGGGTTGGCTGCAATATGGGATTGAGAAGCTGGCGCCTGGGGTGAGTTCAGACTGGAGATCTGGAGGGTTCCTTGGCAGAAGGCCTGAAGAAGAGGCCGCTTGGACACAGGAGGGGTGAAAATAAATAATGAAAAAAAAAAAAACTGGAATTGATCTTATAACCCCTTGGGTAGGGGGCCTCAAAATAGTCAACAAAGGAGCTGTGGAAGATCTATGGGCTTTCAGATTGCTCAGGGTGGTTTCATCACCAGATCCACTGAATGATGGGGACTGGTTAGGAAAGCTGCTGTCTGCAATGGGCACCACTGTCTTCTGGGGACAAATAAACCATGGTTTCTTTGGATGGACTATCACACACTTATCCCAAGTTCTTCTCTCTTGCATAACCCCTGACACACCAGTATGTCTCCCAGTCCCTGTCCTGACTCCTTCTCCATCTCCACCTGTTTTGTCTTTGGTACGACTCAGCTGAAGCAGGGGTTATACAAGA
Organism: Neoceratodus forsteri; assembly: GCA_016271365.2. NCBI lineage: Eukaryota > Metazoa > Chordata > Ceratodontiformes > Ceratodontidae > Neoceratodus > Neoceratodus forsteri. The sequence continues at coordinate 1,460,011,609 of CM057450.1, read as the reverse complement.
GGTGCATTAGCAATGTAAACAACTTTTAGAGAAGTTTAACAAAGACAAGTTTTAAAGAAATATAAAATTACTCATACTCCTTAATGCAAGACATGTTGCATAGTACAGTATATGCAAGTCACCACGGAGGAATGGTTCATTTTCAAGCAAGATTTTGGGTGCCAAAAGTCATCATACACAATCTGTGGAGACTCACAATACTATAGTAACAATCACCTGTTTGTTTTGGGTCATTAAGAGACTATGGGCCAGATATTCAAAAGGGTTGCGCCATGCGCAATAGGGTTGTGCCTGCGCAAGTCCGAACTTGCTCCATTCTGCGATATTCAGCAGGAGGCAGTTGCGCCACTGAAAACAGGCTGAGCAACAGTGCAATGCAAATGAGTGCATGCTCAACAGGAGGGGGAGGAACCATGCATAAACTGCACAGCCCGATATTCAGCCGGGCTGTGCAGAGTTGTGCAGGCGCAACCCCCAACCAAACCAGTAAAATTGCATACACCTGACTGTTTAAGTATCTTTTTATCTTGAAATACCCAGAACTGCATACAGGACTCCAGCTGGAGCCTGACCAGGGCCTTGTATGTAGGCAGGATAACTTCCATAGTCCTTCGGGACACTACCCTTTTGATGAACTCAGCATTCTGACAGCCCTCTTGAATGCATCCACATGGGATCCCACCACCTTGACCAGCATAGTGCCACTAGTAAAGTCATCAGCCTTCTAGAGACCCCAGCCTCTAAATCATTGGTACACATGTTGAACAGCAGTGGCCCCAACACCAATCCTTTAGGGATGCATCTGAGTACACATCTCCACTCAGAGTAGTACCTTCCCACCTCAACAATCTGCTTTCTACTACCCTCAGGCCAGTTAGCAATCCACCATGTGTATGCCTCATGCATCCCACACTGGTGTACTTGCCCAGACGCTTGTCATAAGCCACAGTTTTGAAGACCTTGCTGAAGTCAAAATAGACTATGTCTGTAGTCCTGCCTAAATTCTCTTCATTGACCAACCCCTCAAAGAAGGTGATCAGGTTGGCTTGGCATACTTGACAGTCACCCCTTTGAAAAGGGGATTAGGAAATAAGATGGACTATAGCAAGGCTATGCTGAGAAGGGGCATGATCCTTGGCCTCAACCAAGTGCTTCATCTGTCTGTCCTTAATAATGGCTTCTAGGACCTCACCGAACTATAAAGTCAGGCTAACCAGCCTGCAGTTGCCAAGGTCAGGCCTTGCCCATTCTTGAAGATGGGGACTATGTTGGTCACTTTCCAGTTCTTCTGCACCACACCTGTCCAGATAGATTCCTGAAAGATTACTGCAAGTGGCCTTTAGCTCTGCTGTGATCCTGAGGTGTATCCCTTCTGCCCCTTGGGACTTACCTGGCTTGTTCATTGACAGGTAGTCTGCTACCAGAATTGTTGAGATGTCTGAAGGCTGCATCACGGCTACTTTGAATACCATGTATCATCCCAAAACAAGATCCCTCTCTCCCATTGGGCCTCATGATGAACACCAAAGGAAAGTGTTCATTCATTATCTCAATTATTATCTCAGGCTCTTTCACTGATTCCTTGCCCACACTATGTATCTGTCTTTAAAATTCCAATCCTCTCCTTAGCCTTTTCTTTCCAGTTGTGCTTTGGAAGCAGGCTTTGGTGTTGTCTTCAGTTTCTACTGCTATTATAGCTTTCAGACCCTCCTTGCTTTTTTTATTATTATTTTAGTCTTGCAGTCCCTCAGTGCTGCTCTGTACCTCTCTATGGCCTGGAGGCAACCTATCTCATTCTAGCTTCAGTTTCATGAGGGAGAGGACAGAAGAAAAGCTCTAACAGTAATTTGTGTGCAGAGCTGCACTTTTACCTACAGCATCATATTCGTTTGAGGTGTTTGCCTGTCGATGCTTTGCATCAATTGCTCTTCCCTAGGCACCCACCCAGGGCCGTCCCTACATTTATTGGAAGTAGAGATGCAGTAAAATTAAATTCTGCTGGTGAAATGAACATGAAGTGACCACTTCGCTTTGTCCCAGTGCTACACAGAGTGACCATTGCAAAGTGCTCACTTCACATTGTCAGGCTTCCTTAACATGAAGTAAGGCAGAGTGACAACAATATAGGCAGCCCCCCAAAACATCACATGGCCAGGCAGTAAGGAAGTGAGTCATACAAGCAGATAATTTCACTTTCTCCTTTGCAGCGGTAGAGATAGGAGGCATTTTGTATAGGAGAGGAGAGGATTATTCTTGTTCTGAAATGCTTGATCAAAACCCAAAAGCTTTTTGAAAAGCTAATTGTTTAGTTATTTTTGTAGTGTTTTGTCAGTTCATATTTTTATGTTGTGACTGATTTTTTTTGTTTTATATGTGTGTGTGTGTGTGTGTGTGTGTGTGTGTGTACTTGTGTTGTGTGAGTGTGTGAGAAGTTGTTGGAGAGGGAAAGAGTAATTTTATTGCAATGGAGCAGAGCAGGATGTGGCCCGTGGCAGGAGGGGAGTAGTGCGCATGCATGGGGGCATAGCCGGATGGTGTTGGACCACTCAGAAGTCTTTGGTTCCCCCCTGGAAGCAGCAGCACCACCAGTGCCATGTCTACCAAGTCCACCACTACCACCACCACCACCAGTGACAGCCACAGAAACTCCAGCAGTACCACTTCCACAGCAGCAGGTTGAGCCCCAGGTCTATGACCATGCTACCGGCACTGTATCTGCCCTTCCCATGCCTGGTTCCCCCTGTAGCTCCCCAGTTTGGCAGTTTTTCAACTGTGTTGGGGGAACAGCAGCCTTGTGGTATGTCTACTTTGTGGGGTGCAGGTGCGCTGTGGCCCCCAGGGTACATATTTAGGGACTGGGGGCCAGTGCACCCATATGTTGAACCACCACAAGGTGGAGTGGCAGGCTGCCACAGAATGAACCAGGCCTCCATCTGCTGGACCTTCTGTGGCAGTGGCAGAGGGTCCTGCTGTTGTGCATCATTGCAGCTGGAGGAGGGCCACAGCAGCAGTTGCTCCACTGCCACCACCAACACCAACACCATCCCCACCACCACATCTACCTTGTGTACCACCACCAGTGGACCCCACAATGCCTGTAACTCAGGCAGACATAGCACTTTTGTGGGCCATGGTGGAAGAAAACAATGAGAGGGTGGATGTTGTCCAGCAGCAGTTGGAGCAGATAAAGTGACACCAGTAACAGATTTTGTCGATGCTCCATCTGCTGCTGGACCATCAGGGGATCCCCCATTAGCTTTTTCTGCAGCACACCCCCCCCACCACTGTAGCATTTTGTATTTTGTTTAATAACAGACAGAGGGAAGGCCACAGTAGTAGTTTAAAGGGACGCAGTCAGTATCAGGAACTGCTGTTCCCTGCAAGGGCATACCCTCCGGTTAAGCCTTTTAAGTATGTTGTGACATTTTTCTTGCACCTCAACATACTTTATTTTTATAAAGAAAAGTCCATGACCTGGAAGTATGATGGATGCTATGGGGGCTCCATTATGTGTAAAGGTGTGGCAATGCACCACTCACTCCAATACTTTTGTATTGAAGCGTATGGTGCGTCGCCACACCTTTACACCTAATGGATCCCCCATAACATCTGCCATACTTCCAGGTCGCAGACTTTTCTTTATTAAAATAACGTATGTTGTGGCAGAAGAAAAATGCCACAACATACTTAAAAGACTTAACCGGAGGGTAAGCCTTGCAGGGGGTGGGAGCTCCTGTTACTGACTGCTTCCCTTTAAATATATACGTACACATACAGTACATACATACATGCTCCTTATTGCCCTGTTATTATAATCTGGTGCCTCAGTAATGTTTACTTTGTGTGGTGGAGTGGTTATAGAAAAGCAGGACTGAACAGTGCAAGTATAATGTGCTAAATTGCATGTGTGCATTCAGTGTTGTTTCCTGCACGCGAGTGATGTCAGACATTGTCCAGCTTCTTGCAAACATATATATGCTGACTTGTTGCAGTGTGTATGGTATAAATAATAGAGATAAGAATATATAACATATTTTATTGTCACCATCATCATCAGCGGACTAAGTGATATGATATTTTTTCAGGCCAGAGTTCACCTTAATCACATACTGCACACATGAATTTTAGGAGAGCATGTGTTTTTTGTGCTTTTATCTCTGCAAAGTCATGTGTGCACTGTGAGAGACTGAGGTGCACAGTGACCCAATACCTCTGAAAAAATATCATATCACTTACTTCACTGGTGCAGATGGTACAAATAAAATCTGCATCATATACTCTTTCTTATCTTTATTCTTTACATACTGCAACAAGTCACACCATATATATGTTTGCACAAAGCTGGACAATGTTTTTTTTTTTCTTTCCAATTGTTTAACCAGGTGAGACACACTAAGCTGAAAGCTTGTTTACAGGTGCAACCTGAGAGCACAGAGAAGTTAAGTGACTTGCTCAGGGTCACACAGTATGCAAGTGGGGGCTGTGGGATTCAAACCCAGGTCTCTAGATTTGCAGCTCAGATCCTTAAACCTCTGTAATATACTGCCTCCCATATGTCTGCACACACAGGAAAGAACACTGACAGCACACATGCAGTTTAGCACAGCTTACTTGCACTGCTCAGTCCTGCTTTTTTGACAAACACTTCACAAGTCCCGACACAAAGTAAACATTACTGAGGCTCCAGAAATATTTCTTTTTTGAAATAGACATTAAAGCAGCAATGCAACAATCTGGTGAAAATGTTTACCTATAATTTGTTATGCTATTTTACATTACCACTTTACTTACCTCCTGACTTGAATGACACAATTCTTTCCAGTATTTGAGTCTGCTTTAGTACTTTTTTCATGTTTGAAATAATAAAATGAGCGTTCCTTTTAATACGGTGTGGGCCAGGTCTACATCAGTATTTTCCGCTGTTTTTGTCCATCAGTTGTTTATATATCACTTCTGTTGTGAGTAAAATTAACAATTATGCAGCAGGCATTGTTTTCTGACCTCATAGAACAATATTTGTTCAAAAACAGCTGCAAATACTGATGAAAACCTGGTCTGAGCCATATTAAAAGGAGTGCCCCTTTTATTTTTTAGACATGAGAAAAAGGATTAAAACAGACACAAATTGTCAAAAGAAGGGTATCATACAAGTCAGGAGGTAAGTGGCTGGCAATCTAAAATAGCATAAACAAGCATTTGTCAATGCCGAATGTTTGCTTGCTGGCATTGGCAGTGGTAGTGTAGAAGTTACAGAGCTGCGTAATAGGAATGGCAGTGAAGTATTGAACTGAAGCAAACCCCACCACCACCCTGCAGAGAGTGACAGGCATTGTGGTGTGCCTTTGGGTCATCAGGCATAACGGCCATGCAATTTCACCACACCCCACCCTGCAGACACTAACAAGTGTCACAGTGTTCCTTGGGGTCATTGGCCCTTATGCGCACCCCATTCCATTAGGAAATATGGTGAGATGGGTGCAATATAGGAGAATGGGGTGAACTTTGGGGCTGAAGAGTCCAAGGCATACCTCGATGCCTCTCACTGGCTGCAGGGTGTGGAATGGTATGAGCATTACAGGCAAGAATCCCAAGTCACAACCCTGATTCCTGTCATTCTCTACAGGGTTGGGCATTATGGTTGGAAACCCTAATACTTCAGGCATTCGTTGGTATTTTCACTCCAAATCTTCAACATGTTTTTTTTTTGTGAACCCACCTCATGAACAGTGGCAATATCAGTTTGTTAGCCAAAAGCTGTTTATGCACAGCGACTGCAGCATTTATCACCACAAGTGCAAAAACATTCCAAACAGGATGTAAAAAATGACAGCTGTACTGTTCATGGGGATGTGTAAAAAATGGCAATGTTGCAAATCTGCAGTAAAAATATTAAAAAAATTGGTGAAGTCACGAGCGTACATTGAAACTGTGCAACGCACACCCGTAATATAATTAGGTTGGGGATTTTTTACAGCAGATTGTCAACTCAGGCATTTTGGTGCCTCCGATCATGAACAGTGTCACTGTGATTTTCTTTATCTGTCCCGAACAATGATTTCCCTCAGCGACCATGCATCTCTGCGCTGAAAGTGTGAAAACACACTTCGGCCATGTTGTGAAAAATGACAGCTGTACTGTTCATAAGGAGTGTGGAAAAATGCCACCAGTGAAAATCTGGACTGAAATATTACAAAGTCATGAACTTATGAGGGTGCGTGGAAACTGCACAAGGCTCACTCATAACACAGTTATTTTATGGACTTTTGTCACCAAATTTTCAACATAGCCATTTTAAGACCTCTGCTCATGAACAGTGTAACTGTGATTTTTGTAATCTGTCCCAAACATTGCTTTCGCACACCAACAGCACCATTGTGTGCTACATGTGCGAAAACACATTTTGGGCAACATATGAAAAATGGCAGCTGTACTGTTCATAAGGAAGTGTAATAAAATGGCAATGTTGAAAATCTGGAGTGAAAATATTAAATTCAAACTTACGAGCATGCATAGGAACTGCGTAACGCAAGCTCGTAAAACAGTCATTTTTAGGAATTTTTTCACCAAATTTTCAACATAGCCATTTTAAGACCTCTGCTCATGAACAGTGTCACTGCAATTTTCTTAATTTGTCCCATACATTGATTTCACACACCGACTGCGCCATTGTACGCTACAGAGGCGGAAACATGTTTTGGGTGAGATGTGAAAAATGACAGCTGTACTGCTCATAAGAAGGTGTGGTAAAATGGAAATGTTGAAAATCTGGAGTGAAAATATTGAAAATTCGTGAACTTACAAGCATGCGTAGGAACTGCGCAATGCATGCTCGTAAAACAGTTATTTTGGAATTTGTCCACCAAATTTTCAAAATAGGCTTCTTGAGAGCCCACCTTATGAACATTGGCAGTGTCATTTCATTAATCGGTCCTGAAAGGTGATTTCACACAGTGACTGCGAAATCACCCTTCGGGCCTGAATAACACCATGACAGTGACAGCATTCATGAGAAGGGGTCCCAAAAACCCCGTGTTGAAAATTTGGTGCAAATATTCCAAAAAATGCCTGAGATATGCAACAAAGTTGAAAAAACCCTACCTATCCCATTATACTGCTTACCAGCATTTCCTCAGTTCATGGTTGGCTTTGAAGAGTGCAGACGTGTTCCGTCCATCGGACATCGTCGAGCCAGACCGGAGGTAAGTATGGGGTGTGGGGTGTGGGGAGGCAGGGGTGCAGTGGTGGGGCAGGTTGTGGGGAGGGAGGGCAGGAGACTGCATGGGACCATTTTTCTTTACAGGTTGTTTTTAAATGACAATGCGGGATGTTTGCCATGTTGGGGTGGGCTGCCAGCGTGGCTCAAGGATGGCTGGTTGGGGGGGCATGGAACCGACAGGGGATTGGGCACCCCCATTGGCCATAGCATCTATTGCCAAGCTGGGGTGGGCTTCCAGCATGGCACCCTGTACTCTGAGGGGAGGACAGTGGAGCTGACGGGGGATTGGGCACCCCCATCAGCTATACCATGAGTTACCAGGCTGGGGTGAGCACACAGCATGGCATGGGGAAGGCTTTGGGGGTAGCGCAGCACAGCAGATGGGGGATTGGGCACCCCCATCAGCTATAACAGTGTGTGTGTGGGGGGGCAGCATGCAGTATGCGTGCTTGTGTTTGTGTGTGTTTGTGTGTGTGTGTGTGTGTGTAGGGTGAGCTGTGCATGAGCAGGCAATATCTGATTGCTGCTCACTGAAGCGTAGTTCCCCCTTTCAACTGTATGCCACTGCATTTTGGAGCTGTCATAGACAGCTCTAGCATGCATTGGAGGACTGGGGCAGCACCTGCCAACACACTGACTGAATTGGAAGAGGGGGTGACACACCTCCGAAAACTCAGATGATGACACTATGTTTCTTGCACATGCATGCAGGCAAACATAAAAAGTACAGGTCAAAATGTTCACCACATTGTTGCACTGCTGCTTTAATTTATAATTTAATTATGACATTATGTGCTCACAACACACAAAATACAACTGTCTTGTGTCCAGCAAATTCCCAAGTATTGACAAAGTGAAATGGGAGCATTACACCACATGCAAAGTCCCCCAGAATTTATTGCACAGTCACTCATGCACACAGTGGTCATCCATAGTCCCCAGAATTTTTCTGTATCCCCAAAATGCAACTCTCTCATGTCCAGAAAATTCCCAAGTGGTGATGAAGTGAAATGGGAGCATTACACCACATGCAAAGTCCCCCCAGACTGTATTTTGCAATCATTCATGCATGCAGTGGTTACACTGAGTCCCAAGAATTTTCTCCATCCCCAAAATGCAACTGTCATGTGTCCAGAAAATTTACATACTCTGTGATGATGATATCATGATGCACAGTGTCTTTCCAAACCATGTGAAGGAGGGATAACATGACATGAATCCATTCAGTGTTCAATCAAAAACGATGACTGTAAGAGAACTGTTTGTGGTCCAAAGTGTGCTGCAATTCCTGTGAATGCAATGCAATCATCTCAACTGGATGGAAGGGTGCCCTTTGTGTGTACACTAATCGTAGCCTTGGTGAGTTGATATATATGTATTTTGTAGGTGGGGGTTGACATATATATATATATATATATATTAGAGGCAAAAAACTCCATTTAATGCATCAGTTATGGTTGTTCCACAGTGACAAAAGTGAGGAAATTCGGTGATAAGGTTGAAAACCACCCTTGGACCCCCAGCCCACCGCCAACTGGCATTGGGGTGCATTGGTCGTTAATTCAACTCTCACCCCATCACATGTGTAAAGAAACAGAGGTATAGGAGAATGGGTGAGAGTTAGGACCGAAGACCCCAATGCACACCTCAATGCTGGTTGGGGGGCTGGGGTCCAAGGGTGGGTTTCAACCCTAACATCAAATTTCCTCACTTTTGTCACTGTGGAACAACCCTAACTGATGCATTAAATGGATTTTGTTGCCTCTAATTTCCCTTCTTTTTGAGAATGATAACGAGAAATAGTGAATGTAATGCAGTGGTGGGAGCATGCGGCGGTGGAAGTGCAGGGCCCTTTTGGGCCCCACGCTCCTGCCACGTGATGTCTTATGACATAGTAACAGGAACAGCAATGCAAACAGAAGCACTAACAGAGGCGCACATGGTAATGCAAGCGCGAATGAGAACAGAAAGGGTAATGCACACAGTGGCATAGACGGGAACGGTCCACCACATGATGTCTTGTCACATAGTAACATGATGCCCGCAAGCACAAATGGCAATGGGCATGGTGATGCAAAGCGAAACAGAAAGAGAAACAGTACTGTAGACACAAATGGCACAAAATAACAGAGACTCAAGCGCAGATGAAAACGTAAAGGATAACGCACATGGTGGCATAGATGTGAACGGTAAGGGAAACAGGTACGGAACCGCAAGCTGAAAGGGCAATGGTACAGTAATGTAAGCACACAGGCTGGTTTTCCCCAAAAGCTGCATAGAGAAAGACAGTGAGTACAAAGAATGTATGCATAATAATGGGTCTCAGAGCAGAAAATGAGGAGTTGGAATACTGAATTGCTTATATCTCAGGAACCTGACGATGTAGAAAAAAATGTAAAAGTCGTATGATTTATGACTTTCCTGGCTAGTTTTATACTTAGCCCCCTATAGGGGGCTAAGCTTTTTTCTGATGAAAAGTCCGTATCTCGCACTGTTTCCGAGATACGGGCCCTGAAATGCGTGGCGAACGTTGTAATGTTATCCTATGGGAAAAAAAGAGAAGTTCGGAGTGCCATAACTTTGGCTCCCTGTAATATTTTTACACCAAACTACTAAAAAACACATCTGTGGGATGTTGGCTGTGTTCCTTCCAAATTGCAGCCCAAAAGACCAAGCTGTTATTTTGCAGCAGGGCTCCAAAGGTTTGCTGCAATGCATCGTACACCATAATGTTATCCCATGGGAAAAAGCATCAGCTTTGGAGTGTCGTAACTTTGCCGCCATGTAATATTTTTTCAACAAAATGCTGAAAGGCTCATTTGTGAGATGTCAGCTGCGATCCTTCCAAATTTCAGGCCAAAGCACCAAACCGTTCTTTTGCAGCTGGGTGCCAAAGAATTGCTGTCATTTTCCCACAGCCTAGAAAAGTACTGTCGCAATTTGCAACAGCTTTCGCAAATGCATTCAACAGTGTCACAAGTGCGACAGTACTTTGCGAAAGTACTTTTTCCAGAAATTTGAAAAACATATTTCTGGGGTGTTTTACCCCAAAATAAAGACATGGCTAGCATCCTCAGGGCCCAACTAGGTGAATACAAAAATAATTAGGTTGCTATAGGGTCCCAATTTTAAATGCCAAGCATTTTTCTGATCACTAACTGAAAACAAAATGGCAGATTTGCAACAGTAAAAGGGCCATTTGTGACAGTAAAAAGTGCATTTGCGACACTGTCGAACTTTTTGTTAACTTTTCCCACTGACTTATAATGGGAAATTGATTTTTGAATAACTTTTGAACCATTTAATATTTTTTCACGAAATCTTCAAAAGGCACATCGTGAACCCCAGCCGCATGTTCCCTGAAGATTTCAGACTGGTGGTGCAAACCATGCAACCTGTAGGCATGACTGTAGAATTCCAGAAAAAGTGTAAATGCACGTGCAGATCATGCTTAATAACTCCGCAGCCATATATCCAACCGGTATGCAAACTTAGCAGATCCCAAGGCGTATGGGTCTTGATTGTGTGTTCCAAATTTCAGGCACATCCATCAAACAGTTACAAAGTTATTAAGGTGCAAGATTTTGGGTTTAACATGTAAATGGCTCCTCAACCCTACCTATGGTAGCACTATCGTGCAACCATAATATATATATATATATACATATACTCATTGTATTGTTTTGTGACACAGGTCACATACTGTTGGTGTCTACATTCCAGTGCTTGATGGGAAATGTTGGCATTGAAACTGGAAATGGAATACTCTCAAGCCAATGAAAGTATTTTTTTTTATTTTTTGGGAGGAGGGGGAAGCATATTTGCAAGTAGGCCTCATTAATTGCTTATTATTTGGTTACTTGTTCACAGATTTCATATGAATCCTTCTCCAGTCCAGTAATTATGGTCATGGTCATCGATTTAAATGACGTCTGCTTGTTGCATGTCTGCCCCCCACCCCGCGGGGGCATGATGTTGAAGAAGTTATTTGGATAAGGCAACTATGACACAAGAAAGCATCTAGAAGTTTCATAAAAAAAGAAATGAAGGACTTATTACAACTTGATTGCAGCAATAAGACATTATGTTTAAGCCATGGCTGTTCCACCACGGGTATCAGGATTAACACAGATAGCAAGCTGTCCTGCTGTAGTCATCAGATCACAATCTAATTTAGTACCAGGCTGTGTAACAAATATGCTGTGTCAGTGTCCCTGCATCTCAACTCAAGTTACATTTTAAAACCACATCTTGTCAGGTAACATGACCTGAGACCAACTTTTTCAGCACGGTCATGGCTGCACAGCTGCAAATTTGGAATACAGTGCATGATATGTTGCAGAAATATTTTTGTGACATACATGTCATCTAGTTTATGAATCATCAGTCACAGCTGTTGCACTCTTATGAAAAAAAAAGCAACAGATTAAATAAAATTGTTATACTTACCAGTATGGATTGGAAATGGATATCCCATAGGTTTCTGTAGACAGTACTACTGCTGTACCATTGATACAGACCTTCAGTGAAGGAGAGTCATTTGTTGTTAACCTGTAAAAAAACTAAATAAGTTGACCATATGTGTTTGACCATTGAAGCTCTGAAAAGCAACAGAAAACAAAACACCCAGCTAAAGTAAGTTGAATAGCATGAAATACATTAGTACACATACTCACTTTATAGTTTTAAAAGTAAGAAGCCTTGTGCCTGTGGCTGATGGATATGGTGGTCTTCTGTCTGACTCCCTCTACCTTGGCATGGTCAAGACAAATAATGGAAAACACTGTCACAATGGTGGTGGTGGTGGTCATAGCAGAGGCACATGATGACATTCCCTCTCACATCTTCCTGCATCTGGTGGTGGTGACAGTGGCTAACAGCAGTCTTATGGTGGTGGTAGTTCAGGGTGACACACGGTCACATTCGCTATGGTGGCAGTGGCGAACAACGGTCTTATGGTAGTGGTAATCCAAGGGACACATGGTCACATTCCCTATAGTGGCAGTGGTGAACAGTGGTCTTATGGTGGTAGTAGTCCAGGGGCCAGGATATACAGTGCTTTGTGTTATAAATGTGACATGACATAAGGAATTTGAGTCACTATGAGTGGGACACTGATTTAACTTTATGCAAAAGAAAACATGTATCATAAAAGAAATGTTACAGCCTTTTAACGACTTAAGTTAAAACCTGCCAACATTAACCTGATCATCATTTATCATCCTCATAAAGAAAGCTGCCCTCGCAGTCTTCTATGTCTGAATTCTGACCACTGGGAAATTATTTCTCCATTGTGTTATCCTCTATGTCAGTGGTAGGCCATTTCATGCTGCAACTGCCACCAGGATGGTCCCTTTCTACAGCATCAGCAAAACCATGAGTATGGTGGGGTATGAATACTGAGGTTGCAGTCTGAGCTGATATGTGCCTCTCATTCATTTTTATGAATGTCAGCAAACTGACATTTTTCAGGAGAAAGGTTTGTACAATGACCCAGAGCTATTGCACCTGCTGAGCTGAATACCCTCCCGACACTCATAATGGAGGGTGGGCATGTCAGGTACTTCATTGTCATAGTGATCAGCTCTGGCCATTTACTGACCTTTCCACTCCAGTATAAAAGGGGATCATCAGTGATTGACAGCTGCCTGTTTTTAGACACATATGACACAATCATTCGCTGTGTTGCTCTAAGTCCAGTGGTTGATGCATCATCCACTTCTCTGGAATCATTTATGTCATAAACCTCCCCTTGATGCAAAGCCTTCCAAAGTGGGTTAACGCCAACTGTTTTTGATAACAGACCACCTGGTACTGCAGTCCCCATCCCCTTACAGGATATGCTTGATACTACTCCCCCTGGTTCACCTTCAGCCTGATTATGCTGCTGAGGTTTGCTGACCTTGGCACATGACTTCTGTGCCCCATGAACCAAGCGCACCAGTTGCCCACTGACAGTTTTTACCTGTTCAGGCCCACCCTCCAGTACTGAGGCAATTCCATGTTTGTATCATGGGTCCAGCATTGTTGCTATTCCAAAGTTGTCACTACGCTGAATGCTCACGATGTGATGATTCTGGTTGAATACTGTCAGCATGTGTTTCAGCAACACACTGCTAGCACTATCTCTGGCAACATAAAAGCTATGCTGTACACTCACCAATGTCTGCCTCAGCACCTGCAGTAGTGGAATTGGTTGGCTAATGGAGGCAGACTTGCCACTCACTGCCTATGTGGCATGTTCAAAAGGCCTCTAGACTGTTATTACAGAGTCCATGAGGTGTCACTGTTCAGTTGTCATAGATATGGAGGCCCCAGAACTGTCATGGCTAGTGTGCATGCCAAGATATTCTGAGATGACATTGTACTGTTCATACAACCTCTCTGCCATGCATAAAGTGGAGTTCCACAGGGTGGCAACTTCTGGCTTCAAGCTGTGCTGCAGGAGGCTGTTTCAGATCTGCAGCTGACAAAGTTGGTCATGGGCCTTTGCAGAATGTGTAAACTGAGAACAGATACAGCGTGCAACTGTAAGCATTTCCTTTATATCAGGGTGCTGCAGAAACTCCCGCACCACAAGATTTAAACAGTGGGCTATGCATGGAACCTGAAAAAGTCACCATTCGTGATGCATTTCATCACATTTGACCCATTGTCACTTGCAATGAACCCAGCTCTCAGGGACAGGGGGTTCAGCCACTTGTCGCTTTCAGTCAGTACCAGGTCCAACATGTTTTCAGTAGTGTGTGAACAGGTCACTTTGTGCATAACAATCATTGCATGCTGTCAAATTTCTGGAAGATTGATACCATGATTCTCCACCTTACTACACTGATTATTCACACTACCAACAGCACAAACAACCCCCGGTTCCTGCTTCCAGTGTGCAGTTATACACAAATATGAACTCCCCACTTTTTGACACTTGTCTACATATCCATACTTAAATGGATGAGTGGAGAGGAGGAATGTTGAAGGGTATGTCTTATTGAGTCGGACACAGTACAGTACAACTCGAGGACAGCATTGGTCGAAAAGTGTGTCCTGGATGGGACTTTCCATTTTGGACAGGCACGTGCAGCAAACTGCAGGAACCCATAATTCTCCACAAAGGAGAAGGGAAAAAAATCAATTGCCAGCATTTCAGCTACTGCAACATTACCTTCACATGACACTGTATGATTGGGCGGATACTTCAGTTTCTGCACAAAAATACTCTTTAATGTGGACTGACTTAAATGTTTTACATGGAGTGTGATGACAAATAGTTCTTCTCTGTGAATTGCAAGGGGTGGAGTGTGGACGTGTGATGCAGACAGTTGTACAGGTGATGACAAACCCAGAAATGCAGTTATTTTCCCAGATTTACCAACAGGGGTTGACGTACTGCTTGCACTAGACATACTGCATTGATCACCACCACCAAAACTGCTACTCTCACCACCACTAGACAAGATTTCAAAATCATTCTGCTCCTCCACCTCATCATGCCTGTAGTAATCCTCTGCTGTTATTTCATCACTTCTGCACATATTTAATTTTCTACTTGATGTTACGGTCATGGAAGGGGATAACATGCTCGTTATGGTTGATGACGAGGGTGAATGCCCCACTGTGGTACAGGTATTAGCTGCCATCTTGTGCTGGAACCACTGTGCCATGTGCCTGTTCTTAGGATGTGTATGCTGTCACCTTGTGCCCAGATGGCTCCCTTTTTTACCTCAACTCACATGCACCTGGCAAACCTGGCAGATTGCAACTGACTCATCATTTGCATGTTGCACAAAAAAATTTCCAAACAAGGGATTGTGATGCTCTTGTTTTAACATGTCCCCCCGATGCTGCTTATTGGACTCAGTTTTTTTAAGCCATGAAGTGGGGGGTGTGCTACATGATTTTTCAGGCAGGACACACTTGGACTGCAATTGACCACCACGGCTACCTATCATCATTATTACTGGGTCATCATCATCAACTGAAATTGGTAAATCTCAACATTTTATGGGGGGATGAAAACAGACCTAGACACAGCCACCTTGAATTTATTTTTCTCCAGTTCCCAACAGGGGTCACTGACATCATCATCATATTAATCAACGTCATCCACATCTTCTGCTTGGATACTGGCATATGGACTGCATGTTGCAACCACAGTAACATCATCATCATCAGCACCACCATCTCCCAAACTTTTTTCACCACACTGTTAATCACTGCATGGCAAATGCATGACCTGAACCATGGTGAAAGAAATGTCACATTGTGTGCTGTCATTGACATGATGATAAGAATCCTCATGTTCAGTTACTGGGATGTTACTGGGGAGTATGACATCATCTACACTGCCACTCACTGGCACTGCTTCACACTCCACTATATGTTTGGACATGGTAAACTGGTCAGAAGTGGAACTTGAGGCAGCAATACTTATACCACCACCAGCAACTGCACTAACACCACCAGCTGGGACAACATCATCTCCTCCAACTATGAGTGAAGCTGCTGATAGTGTTGTAAAAAAACATTGTCGGAGAAATACGTTTCCTCACATCAGCAATGCACTTCTGTGGCTGCATGCTACCATGCCCACAGACAATCTTGCCACTGGCAGCAGTGCCATGGTGAGAAACAGCTTTGCTTGCATGTCTCTTTGCAGTCATTTTGGAGGATCAACAAGAATATTCTAAGCAAATTTAGATTTTGGAACGTTCACTTTGGGTGGGGGCCGGGGAGGGGGACACTGAATGTGAAGCCAAAAAAAAACTTGCTTCAACAATAGATACAGACACAAAGTCACAAGTTCAACAACACCTTAACTAACCAGTGGTGCTCTCAAGTCAAAAGCAATCCAATCTGGAAAAGAATACCTTTTGTCGGTGGGGGGGGAGGGGGAGCGCACTGACTGCTGATTACAGCAGTGCAAAACCAAGAAAAGATACCTCAATGGCAGTACAAAATCATACAGGTGCAGTGGATAGCAGGGTCATACTGCTGTTCCTGCAATTACACTGTGGCACAATAAAAGGTGTATTATTTGATGTCACACACTATACACACCCACACACACACACACACACACACACACTTTGTCTACAAGTAATGCATTGCAAATTGAAAACTTCAGTAATATACAACATATTTTAAACAACCTGAAATTATGCACTGTTGCACCAGATCCAGACCACAACACACAATCAGCAAAATAAATTTCAACAATTACTGAAAATATTACTGTGTGTACATTAACACAGTCAGTTATACAAGAAAAATATAACCAAAAAACAAAGAAATCCATATTTCTCCTACTTAAATCTATGTACACTACAGATACACCCTCCCCCAAAGCACACTTCCATTGTCTTTCAGTAGACAGACTGAATGTTGTATATTAACATTCAAAATCCACACAAACAATAAACGCTCAATGATATGAGCATGGGATGGTTTCTTACAATCAATGAACTAAAGTTTCAGCAAAAAAAAAGACTCAAAAAGGCTTTTTTAACAGCATTTACAAGGTTTGAATCACAGAGAGTTCACAGAGCAGACTGTCTCCAACAGCTTCCTACATGTATTACCCTGAACTAAGGCTGTGCAGAACAATGTAGAGCCCATGTGACCTGAAATCCCATGAATCACTGCAAAATTCACCTTTGGCGCTTAAAACAAGGTGAAGTACATTCTTTTCAATGTACTTTGCCTTAAATTTTGTGGAGTAGTGGTTTGGGTAAGGTGAAGTAACATGAAGGCATTATTTTCCATGGACTTTACGTTGCTGCTTATAATGCGAAGTACTCCGCTTTGCAGAACACTTTCCGAATCCGCCTTCACTTCACGAATCGCTCCACAGAGAGAACTGAGGCCACGTCACCCACCACTAATTGGGAGACACTGATCACATGATCTGTTATGTGACACTTCTGTGATTTTTTTCTAAGTACCCATTCCCTCATAAGCAGGTTACACTATTCAGCCACTAATGAGTCTTCTAACTCCCTTAGAGATTCATCTCCCCTGTCATTCTAGCTCAGTTGTTTTTGGCTGTTGACCACTAGTGTAAGCCTCCAATAAATCCCCTTTCTATACCTAGACTTGAACCCTCAACTTTCTACATTAAAGGCAGTTTCTTTACCACTGAACTATTTTGGCAGTCTCACTATTGCTTGAACTTTTCCCTAACCTTATAGTGTTTTTCCCCTATCCTGACTATATAAAAGCAAACCAAATATAAACCTAGTGTGCTTGTAAGTTGGCTCTCTCAACCTTAAAGAAAGCTTCATATTATCTGTGTGTGTTTTTACTGTTGCCTATCCACCCAGTTGACAGGTGTTCATTTGAATCACCCCTTTGCCCAAGCTTGAACTCTCAACCTTCTGCATTAAGAGCTGACTCCCTAATTGCTGCACTGTTCTGGCAGCTTCATTACTTCCTGAACATTTTCTGACCTAATAGTATTGTGCCCCATATCCTGTCTATACAATAGCAAACCCAATATAAACTTAGTACTGGTATTGCTATTGCAAGTCCTGAGAGGGACTTGTAGGGGGCTTTAAAGCTGTGTGATCTGTACTGAGAATCTGTGAAGAGGTAGTGGAATTTGTAAAAAAAAAATGTTTCTTTTGTTTAACCTTAGCAAGAGTAAGTTTAGGAGCCTTGTGCATCTTTGGTAGGTGACTGGGTAATAGGCATCCAAGGTGTTAGTTTAGGAGTACAAACATATAGAGCCAAAATTATTGCTGAAATATTGTTAACAGCATTGACCGTATTACTAAACTGTATACGTGACACACTTTACATTCTACCAGAATTATTGGTAGGACTGACATTAACATGGAAAGGCAGCGCAGCTGGAGGGGCAGCCAAAGAGGGGGAATCTTTGATAGAATGGTGGGGTGTAGTGGGTGGTGAACATCCATAGTCTTAAATTGGGCTTGGAGGATGGGATGATACATGGTGTGCAGACAGCTTACACAGCTAAGGGAGAAAGTGGGGTGGTTGAAGTGGGAAGTATGCAGGGGTGGACAGTGGGAAGGAGGGGTGGAGGAACAGGGACAGTACCAGCTGGGTGGGGGGAAGAAAATAGGGAAGATCACCGAGGGATTAGTAACATAGGTTGAGAACATCATGGTACAGAGGAATGAGGACAGGAAGAGATCCAGTGGATGCATCAGAGCACATAGAGAAGATAGCAGCAACACAAGGGGGGGAGGCAAGGGACTTAGGGACAGGAAGTATAGAGGAAATGATGGGTCAGGAGGTGTGGAAGGTGCTAGGTTCAGGAAAAAATATGCAGACACCTGCAACTTGGGGGTGGAAATCAACAAGGGGCACAACAGACAAAGGAAAGAGAAGCAAGGGAGCAGAGCAGGAAAAAAGATTTGCACCATTTGAGATACTAGTGGAGAAAGATATGGAGGAGAGCGGCTACGAGGAGCCAACAGAGAAGGGAGCAGGGGCAGCGAAATTGGGAGAGACAGGGATAAACCATTTGGTGCCAAACCAGGGAGAGGTAATAGTGGAGGATGGTCTGAGGGTAAGAAGCAGCGAGGAGCCCACAGAAGTAGGACCAAGGGAAGGGAAAGCAAAAGAGCTAGAGATAGCACCTTTGGGAGCCATCTACGGAGAGGTGTTCATAGGGAAAGAAGAAAGGGAAATTAAGGAAATGTGAGGAGTGCTTGGAGGTGCAAACAAAGAGGGAATTATCCAAAAAGAGCAAGTGGTGAGGAAGAAAATTCCCTCAAGGGGGACACAGAGCACAGGGGAGTCAGAAAAAGAGAATATGTTAAAAACAAGTAAGGAAAGTGTAAGTGGAGAGGTGAAGGGGGGGTAGTGCATGGTCCAAAAGAAATTCAGGTAGCAGAAGTGTAACCACAGAGCACAAGGAAGGGATAGAGCTAGTGAAGAGGGTGGACAGGAGGAGAGGGACTGAGGGAAAGTCCATGGGGGGGAGAGGAAGTGGAAATGGGAGAGAGTAAAAATCCAAATAGTTGCAAGGACAAGGACAAAAATGGAAATAGGGTGGCCAGGGGGAGGCATGAACTAAGGTATAAGCTGAAATACCAAAAGAACATGCAGGAAGAAGGGAGTACAAAGGTGGCACTCATAGGGGACTCGATTATAAAGGGAATCCGATGGGGGAGGAAGGGAGCTAGGAACAGTGCAGTATGGGTTCAGTGTATGGCAGGAATGACAGTACTAGATGTGAGGCACAATATACCATCTTGGGGCAAGCATCAGGATGGGAGGCCTCACTTGGTGTTCCACCTTGGCACCAATGATCTGGAGGGAAACAGTCTAAAAGAGGTACAGGCAAGGTTCAAGGAGCTAGCTAGATTCTGCAGTGGCATAGTTTTCCCTTCCATTTCCTTCTCAGAGGTGTTGCCTATACCAAGAGCAAGCACACCTAGGAGGGGAAAGATTGTGTAATTCAATCAGTGGCTGAAGGGATGGTGTAGACAGATGGGGTTTGGATTAATAGGTGACTGGGGATCAATGTGGGAGGAAGAGGGACTATATGCCCCAATAGGCTGCACCTGAGCTTAGAAGGGACAGCTGCTAAAGGGCAAACTGGAGGACTGTATAGTAAGGAAGTTAAATTTAAAGTGATCCCGGGGGGTCAAGAAAAGATCACTCATACAGGTGGAAGAATTGGGACGCTATCAGCCTCTCCCAGGACAAAGAGGAAAAGCAGGCAACATGCAACAACAGGGAGGGGTTGGAAGGGAAGGACAGGGAAGAAGGGGCTACTTGGTGGAGGGGATAAGTAGCAAATGCCAGGAGCTTGGGGAATAAACTAGGTGAATTGGAGGCCACCATGGTGGAAGAGGGTCTTGACATAGTAGCAGTAAGTGAGACTTGGTGGACTGAGCATCATGCCTGGGAGACAGTCATACCTGGTTGCCAACTGTTTAGGAAAGACATGGTGGGGAAGAGGGGAGCAGGGTAGCATTATATGTCAAAGATGAAATTGGGGCCATGGAGGGACTGGAAGAGGAAGGGGACGCTGAAATAATGTGGGTCACTTTAGAAAAAAGGCATGAGAAATCATTGAGGGCGGGGGTAGTTTACAGACCCTCTACTCAGGGGGAAGAGGGGGTTATAAACAACTTATACAGTCAGTGACAAAAATGGCACAAAAAGGGGACATTCTGCTGGTAGGGGACCTAAACCTCCCTGACATTGACTGGGAGATCCCAGCAGCGGTATCAGCTAGGAGCAAGGGGGGTCTTAGAGGCAATACAAGGGGTATTCCTGCAACAACTGGTAAGGGAGACCACTATGGGAGAAAACCTGTTGGATTTAGTCCTCACAAATGGGGACAGTGTAGAGGAGGTGGAGGTTGAGGTGGTGGAAGGATTAGGCACAAGTGACCACAGGGCTGTAAGGTTCAGAGTAAAAATGGGGAGGGAAGTAAACAGGACAAGATCAAGGGTAATGGACTTCAATAAAGCAGACTTTAACAGACTGAAGAGGATATTTGGGGAATAAATGTCAGGGATGGGAAATATAAAGAATATGGAGGAATTATGGGTAGTTATTAAGGGAGGGGTGCTGAAAACCACTGAAATTTGTGTCAAGAAGGTTAGGAAGAACAAAAGAAGGGGGAGACCTCTATGATTTACAAGGGAGGTGGCAGGAGCGGTCAGGGAGAGAAAAAGAGCATTCAAGAAGTATAAGATGACACAAAGGAAGGAGGATAGGGAGGCATTTAGGTAGAAGAGGAGGAGGCAGGGCAGAAGATAAGGAGGGCTAAAGAGATCACTGAGGAGAAAATAGCAAAGCAGGCCAAGAGGGTAGATAACATTTTTTTATGTTGATTGCACACATGAGCAAGAAACATATTGCGGCAGCTTTACAGAAGCAGGTTCTGGAGATGCAGCACTGTTGTGGCCGATGTCCCCACAGCCTTTAAAGGCTTGGCCCACTTTCTGCAATACCATGGCATGCTGCTGCTTACACTAGTTCAACCAGCATGCCACCACCTTGAAACACTTCAGCTGCTGCAATCAGGTGCCACCTCGTCATTGCAGCGTCAGCCATTTGCTGCAATGAGGGAGTGACCAGTCATTGCTGGGCGGAACTTTGGCAAGTGTAATATTGTTTATGAACCCCCAGTGCTGAGGGAGTGCCCAATCCCCCTTAGCAGCATGTGCCCCCCCACAACAGTGTGTGTTTGCCAACGGGGGCCCCAATCCCCGTCGGCTTCAGTACCCCTGCCCTTTGCTTTGATGTTGCCGATGAGGGGGCCCACTCCCTATCGGCATTAGGTCCTGCCTTCCCAGTTTCATGTGCCAACAGGGGAGCCCACTCCCTGTTGGCATAATGCCCCCCCCACAAACATCCAGTAGATTTGTGCCGAGGGGTGCCCAATCCCCCTCAGCTCTTGTGCTCTCCCTCTTTTGTACCAATGGGGATGCCCAATCCCCATTGGCTACAGCTGGCCCCCCCAAAAACACACTTTGTTGGCACAAGGGGAGCCCACCCCAGCGTGCAACATGTCCCTGTAAAAAAAAAAAGTCCAGCAATGTTTTGTTTTTTTTTAACCTGTGGAAAAAGAAAGGTCCCTCGAGGTCTCCCTGCCTCCCTCCCACAACCGCACCACCACTGTGCAACCTGCCTCCCCACCCCCCACCCCATACTTACCTTTGGAGTCCGGCACGATGATCTTCGTTGGACCGGGAACACGTCTGCACTCTTCAAAGCTGACTGTGAACTGAGGAAATGCCGGTAAACTGTATAATGGAATAAATAGGGTTTTTCCAAATTTGATGCATATCTCAGGCATTTTTTGGAATTTTGGCATCAAATTTTCAGCATGGGGTTTTTGGGACCCCTCCTCATGAATTCTTCCACTGTCATGGTGTTATTTGACCCCGAAAGGTGATTTCACTGTCACTGGGCAGAATCCCCTTTCAGGGCCAATTAACGAAATGACAGTACCAGTGTTCATGAGGTGGGCTCTCAAAAAGCCAATGTTGCAAATTTGGTGGAAATAATCAAAAGAAATTGCTGTTTTACGAGAGTGAATTGCACAGTTGCTACGCACACTCATAACTTTGTGAATTTGCAATACTTTCATGCCAGATTTTCAACACTGGCATTTTTTCACACCTCTTTGTGAACAGTACTGCTGTCATTTTTCACATCCTTGCTGAAATGTGTTTTCGTTCTTCCAGTGCAGAATAGCGAAGTCGTTGTGTAAAATCAGTGTTCAGGACAGATTAAGAAAATGACAGTGACACTGTTTGTGAGCAGAGGTCCTAAAATGCCCAATTTGAAAATTTGGTGATGATACCACATAAAATGACTATGTTACGAGCGTGCATTGCGCAGTTTGCACACACGCTCATAACTTCGCGAATTAATAATGTTTCACTCCAGATTTCCAACATTGCCATTCTTCTGCACCTCCTTATGAACAGTACAGCTGTCATTTTTCACATCCTGGCCAAAATGTGTTTTCGCAGTCTGGCGTAGAATAGTGCGGTCGCTGTGGGAGATCCGTGTTCAGGACACATTATGACAATGACAGTGACAGTGTTCATTAGCAGAGGTCCTAAAATGCCTATGTTGAAAATCTGGTGATGAAAGTCCATAAAATGAGTGTGTTATGCGCGTGCGTTGTGCAGTTTCCACACACTCTTGTACCTTCACAACTTTGCAATATTTTCACTCCAGATTTTCAGCATTGCCATTTTTCCAAACCTCCTTATGAACAATGCAGCTGTCATTTTTCACATCCTGGCCAAAATGCGTTTTCCATCTTCTGGCACACAATAGTGCGGTCGCTGTGGGAAATCAGTATTCGGGACACATTACGAAAATCACACTGACACTGTTCATGAGCAGAGGTCCTAAAATGCCTATGTTGAAAATTTTGTGATGAAACTCCATAAAATGACTGTGTTATAAGTGTGCGTTGTGCAGTTTCCATGCACTCTTGTAAGTTTGCAAATTAGTAATATTTTCACACCAGATTTTCAACACTGGCATTTTTTCACCCCTCCTTATGAACAGTACAGCTGTCATTTTTCACATCCTGGCCAAAATGTGTTTTCACACTTCCAGCTCACAATACCGCAGTCGCTGTCGGAAATCAGTGTTTGGGACAGATTAGGATCGAGTGAGTGGGGGTGGAGTGACCGAGCTCAAGTGAGCTCTGTCGGAACTGCTGTGGATTTCTTTGTGGGCAGAAAAAGGTAGCAACACAGGCAGGAGCCAAGTACAAAAGGCCAGCCAGGCAGAAACGGAATGAGCGAGTGAGAGAGGGGGAGTGAGCTACTTCAACGGACCTGTGTCAGGACTACTGCAGATTTCTTTGTGAGCAAAAAAAGCTACCAACAGAGGCTGGAGCCCAGTGCAAAATGGCAGCCTGCAATGCCAGGAGACACAGAACAAGCGAGTGAGGGAGGGGGACTAAGTGAGCTCAATGGAGCTCTGTTGGGAGTGCTGCGGATTTCTTTGTGGGCAGAAAAAGGCAGCTATGCACACACAGGCCCAGTACAAATGGGCAGCCTGCAGCGGCAGGAGAAACAGAACGAGCGAGTGAGAGAGGGGGAGTGACCAAGCTCAACGGAGCTCTATCATGACTGCTGCAGATTTCTTTGTGGGCAGAAAAAGGTGCCAACTCAGGCAGAAGCCCAGCACAAAAGGCCAGCCTGCAGAGCCGGCAGAAATGGAATGAGTGAGTGAGAGAGAAGGAGTGAGCAAGTTCAACGGATCTGTGTCAGAACTGATGCAGATTTCTTTGTGGGCAGAAAAGCCACTAACAGAGGCAGGAACCCAGTACAAAAGGGCAGCCTGCAGCACCAGGAGAAACAGAATGAGCGAGTGAGAGAGGGGGAGTAAGCCACCTCAACGGAGCTCTATAGGGATAGCTGCAGATTTCTTTGTGGACAGAAAAAGGTGCCAATGCAGGCAGGAGCCCAGTACAAAAGAGCAGCCTGCAGCACCGGGAGAAACAGAATGAGCGACTGACAGGGGGGCACTGAACAACCTCAACGGACCAACACAATCAACATTCAGCACTGACAAATGCTTGTTTAAGTATGTGGGAGAAAGAAGGAAGGCACGGCAGGAAATAATGAGACTGAGGAGGGAGGGACGAATAAAACTGGAGTGGGACTTCAAAAAAGCGGAAGTATTAAACAGCTACTTCTGTTCAATCTTCTTGAAAGAGGGTGAGGGTAGAGGACCAGAGCTGGGGGGGAAGGGAAGGGAAGGGAATGCAGAGGAATGGATTCTAGAATGCTCACAATCAATAGAGTACGGATGGAATTGGGCATATTAAAGGTGGATAAAGCAATGGGGCTGGATGGCTTAAACCCAAGGGTACTCAGCGAGCTGAGGGAAGAGCTGGCAGCACCTTTGACAAGACTGTTTAACTTGTCCATGGATACAGGGTAAGTGCCTGGGGACTGAAAGAGGGTGGAGGTGGTTACACTACACAAGGAGGGGAGCAAGGAGGTGGCTGAAAACTACTACCCTGTCAGTCTCACCTCAGTGGTGGGAAAGGTAATGGAGACGTTAATAAACGA
This sequence comes from Neoceratodus forsteri, assembly GCA_016271365.2. NCBI lineage: Eukaryota > Metazoa > Chordata > Ceratodontiformes > Ceratodontidae > Neoceratodus > Neoceratodus forsteri. The sequence continues at coordinate 1,459,986,856 of CM057450.1, read as the reverse complement.
AAGGGTGGCAGACTACCTGGTAGCCAGTGGTATGCAGGACAAAAGGTAGCATGGCTTCATGAATGGGAAGTCATGTCAGACCAACCTGATAGAGTTTTTCAATTGAGTGACGCAGGTAGTGGACCAGGGAGGGGCAGTGGACGTGGCCAATCTGGACTTCAGCAAGGCCTTCAACACCATCCCGCACAGAAGGCTAGTAAATAAGCTGGAGAGCTTAGGAGTGGGCCAAAAGGTAACTAGGTGGGTGGAAAAATGGTTGACAGGAAGGAGCCAAACAGTGGTGGTAAGTGGGGTACATACCAGGGTAAAGGGGGTAATGAGTGGGGTGCCTCAGAGGTCAATACTGGGACTCCTACTTTTTAACATTTATGTCAGTGATCTAGCAGAAGGACAAGAGGGAAGAGTGTGCCTATTCATGGATGATATGAAGGTTTGCAATAGGGTGGACACCTAAGGTGACATGGAGGCCATGAGGCAAGACCTGGGGAAGCTGGAGAAGTGGTCAGAAACCTGGCAACTAAAATTTAATGTGAAAAAGTGTGCGGTGATGCACCTGAGGCAGAAAAAACATTCACGCAGCTTATACCCTTGGGGGGAGGAAATCAAGGAAACAGAGAAAGAGAGGGATCTACAGTAGGTATTATTATATCGAGCAATTTTAAGGTGGGGAACCAGTGCAGCAAGGCAGTGGAAAATGCAAATGGTATGTTGGCCTGCATTGGAAGGGCCATAACTAGCAGAAGGAGGGAGGTGCTAATGTCACTGTACAAAACAATCGTGAGGCCGCACCTGGAGTATGGGTGCAGTTCTGGAGACCGCACCTACATAGGGACATTGAGGGAATGGAGAGAGTTCAGAGAAGAGCAACCAAGATGGTGCATTGGATGTGGGGAAAACATATGAACAGAGGTGGAGGGAGCTGAATCTATACCCACTAGAGACTAAAAGGATGAGGGGGGACGTGATTGAAACTTTTAAGTATTTGAAGGGGATCAATAAGCTGAAGGAGGGGAGCTTGTTCAAAAGGAAGGAGGGAGCTAGAACAAGGGGGCACAGCCTCAGATTGGAAGGAGGGAAATACAGAGGCAATGTGAGAAGGACATTTTTCACAGAGAGGGTGGTGGAGGCCTGGAACAGGCTAGCAGAGGAGGTGGTGGGATCCAGAATGGTAAGGGGGGATTCAAGAGGCCATGGGACAGACATATTGGGTTGGAGGGAGGGGGAAGTTCTGAGCCAATAAAAGGAGGGGGGTGTATATGAGGGCAGACTAGATGGGTCAGTGTGGTCCTTTTCTGCCAGCAAATATCTTTGAATTTGTGAATCTAGCAGTCATAGACTACTTTTGTTCAGGATCCATTGCCTTAGGTCCCTTATGAACCAGGGTGGCCACTTTGTCACCCTTTTCCACTTATTGCTGACAGGAATACAGGTGTCTGAGATTGCTTGAGTACTCACGTCAACAAATTCCATGTGTACTCTACAATATCTGTCTCATGTATAGTAGCTGCTCCAGATCTTTGGACACCAGATCCTTCATCATGGAAATGCCCACCCTTATGAAGTTCTAGGTCCTGATGACCAAGGCATAGCTAGCCTTCCCTCTCCCAGGAAATGGTTACCCTGTTTTGATCACTGCCTTCTACTGGTTACTTAAGGTTCACATTGGAGATGACCCCATCCCCACAGCTGAGGAGAAGGCCATGGGTGTCCTTTAACCTAGTCCTCTGTTTGACATGCTGCACTAGGAAGCAGTCTTTGAAGGTGGAAAGGAGCTCTGTCTCAACCTTGCCATTAGTCCTCTCAAGATGCCAGTCTATGCCCAGGAGATTGAGGTCCCTCAGGATCACTGCTGTATCTGATTTGACTTCTCTTGTCATTTCACTAACCAGCATGGTATCATGCTCCAGTGAACTGTTTGGGGGCACTGCAACAGACCCCAGTGGGAGCCTTTTGCCCTCTATTTCCCCTGGATTCACCCAGATGGACTCAAAAACTACTGTGAGTGCCCCTCTGATGTCCACCTTGTCCTCCACAGTGGTGTCCTCTTTTATGAAGAAAGCAACCCCACCGTCTTTCTTGTAAGGCCGTTCCTTTGGAGTAGTCTGTATACCTGTATTGTGGATTCCAATAATTTTCCTCCCACCAGGCTTCTGTGAGGGCCACTATGCTCTGGACTTCAAAGTTCATTAGCAGTAATAAAATCTATTTTTATACAGAAAATACACATTTGGCCTAATGGCCTATTTTCAAGTGCTTCCTTGTTAATCTTGTACATGTTTACATAATATACATAACAAACATATACACATTATCAAAAACAATTACAGCCATGAGTCAGTTCCTTCAAAATAGCAGTTTAAAATTATTCAAGGATCATTGTGTTGGGTTCCGGTCTCAGTGCTAAGGGTGTTCCATACTTCAGCTGCACTGTAAGTCATGATAATCACACCAAATTTAGTCATTATTCTTAGTACTTCTAACCATCTAGACTAAGTTGTTCACATGCAGTACAAAATGGTATTACCTTATTTTTTTTTCTATGTAAAGATTATGGTACAAAGAGGGTTGCCCAACTTAAAGGGCAGACCATGTTGTCCCCATGACCCAGACAAGAATTAGTAGTGGAGGCTGCGGGGGGGGGGGGTTTCTACGATGAGGTCACAAGGAGCTGGGATAGGAAAAAGGAAAGGAAGACAGGTAAGCAGCCCAGGATTGGTAAGGCCAGGAGGGGGTGGAGCTAAAGAGGGCTTAAGAAGGGCTGCAAGGGAGCAAAACAGTCACAATTTGCTCCAGAGGAATTTTCCTTGGGAAGCACAGCAGTTCAACGGGAATTGTCAGCCTTGGTGCTGGTTAGCGTACAGACAATTTTGGGTCTTTAAAAAAAAAAACAATTTTTATTGATAAATTAATAATAAATAGGATAGATATATTCGTAGTGGTAGCGAGAGGACCGGAGAGAATTAAGCACAGGTGCAGCAGCAGTAAGTATCGAAAACTGACCGGTGGGAAAGAAGAACTGAGAAGGTGGGAGCAGTACCACTCGGAGGTAATGAAGAAAAGATTTCTGTGTCCAGGCATGGATCGTGGGGGCATATAGCACATGAGTAAGCGTGGTGTTGGTGAGAGACCTTAGAAAAGGCTGGGAAGAATGAGGCACATAGTTTGCAATAGCTCAAAGTCATTAAGGTTCTATCTGTGGTGGTGGCCGAAAGAATGTATGTGCAGGTACAGGTACATGGCGTTACAATGGCAAAGGGCCTAAGGTCACTCTGGCAGTGGCTGTGAAAAGGATGTATGTGCAAGTACGGGAGAAGCGAGTTGCAGGGTGTTGCAACAGCACAGTGGTGTTGGGTGAGAGACCTTAGGCACAGGCTGGGAAGAGTAAGGCACATGGTTTGCAATAGCTCAAAGTTGTTAAGGTCCTATCTGTTGTGGTGGTTGAAAGAATGGATGTGCAGGTACAGGTACATGGCATACAATTGCATAGGGTTTAAGGTCATTCCTGTAGTGGCTGTAGAAAGAATATATGTTGAAATGCGGAGAAGTGAGTGCAGGCGTTGCAACAGCACAGTGGCATAGGGACTATCATTCCAAGCTAAAACATATGTTACAGGATGCGAGGGGTAAAAATACAGCTGTAGCTTCTCGAGGAGGTGGCGTGCAGCGAGGAGTTGGGTGAAGGACAAGCGGTTGGCCAGGGAAGAACCCAGGCACTGGATGGGGGTACCGAGAAGCAACACGTGGGTGGCTGGGTGGTTTTACAAATGAGTGTGGTTTTGTCCATTCATGCACACAGTTGGAGATGGTGTCTCGATCCAGGAGACGGTGTCGAACAGTGGATATGGCTAAAGGGGGAAATGGCACAAGAGCCAGGGGCAGTAACAGGGTGTGTGGAAGGATGAGAGCGATTAGTTGCAGCAAAGTTGGGCCTACCATGTGGGATGACATCTGATGTCATCACCATGCGGTAGAAGACCCAGGGGGGTGAGGACAAGGAGTGCAGGGGGCGTTTGAAAACATAGCAGTACAATAAAATAAAGGAGAAGGGGTTGGGAAGGACAAGGTATGCTCAGACAGTGGTGGGAGGGCATGCTTTGGGGGAGTATAAGGTGCATCAAGGGGGGGCCCCCCCAAAAAATATATAGAACCAGTTTTATGTAGGGCACACAAGTATGGTGCCAGTAGGGGTGCTGGCCAACAATTGATTTATAATTATGGGGGCAAGTGAGGAGTGGCTCACGATGAGGGTGGGGGTGGGAAAAGGTTCCAATTAAGAGGAAGGGGGAAGTGCAGGGCGGGATACAGGCCCCCAGCAGGGGAGGGGGCATGCAAAAGGGCACGTGAGGCACAAGAAACACCGGGAAGGAAATGGGAACTGTACCAGAGTACAGGGGACAGCTATTGAGGAGCAAATCGGTTATGGGCAAAAAAAAAAAGTTTTTTTTTTGTTATTGATGGTGTGTCTTTTCTGTCTAGTAGGTACGAGAGGATGGCACCAAAGAAAGGGAAAGCAAATAAGGAAGAGTGTTATTGTGCAGTCATGGACTTGGTGGATAAGGCCAACCGGCTACTAGAGGTGGCAGAACCAGATGGGGTGGAACAAGGTACTAAGCGGAAGGGGAGGCAGGCGAAGGGGCAAGGGAAGGAGAAGAGGGTGCCAAAGTGAACACAGGTGCCAGAGCCCGGGCACGAAGAGGGGGTGCCAGCTCCTGAGACGCCCCGAGAGCGGCCCCAGAATAGCACAGTGCTGGCTCCTGCTTTCTGCCCCGCACCAACGACAGTGCCCGGCACCCCTCTGGCCCCACTAATAGGGCCAGGACATACACCTGCACTGGGAGAGCCCACACTGGGACCCAGAGGTCTGCAACCAAGCCCCACAGGTAATCCAGTGGTGACACTCAAAAGCAGTGTAAAGGAATATGTGGAGCAGATGCTGAGAAGCATGGGGGAGAATGGGATGGGGCAACTGGAGAAAGCATTAGGGGAAATAAAAGGAGCAGGGACAAGTGCAGGGGAAGGGGGGTGGGCCCACACCCAGTAGGGAAGTGGGAGCACCAGGTGTCAGACTAGCGGATCACATGCCTACGGACATAAAGGAAAAAAATTTGGAAAGGGGAATATGTTGACGTATTCGCCTTAGCTAAAGTGGACAACATGGACAAGCTGGAAGAAAGGAGCAGCTTTGAGAAGAGGGATATGGTGGCAGCAGTGGTGCTGTTAGGTAAGGGGAGGAGGAAAAAGCAGGAAAAGGGAAGACTTGGGAAAATTGGTCTACAGGTTTTACTTATTTTATGGCTATCGCCATCGAGAAGAAGCCGGAGTTAGCAACCCTGCTCCTGACTTACTCTTTGATCATTAAGAACGCATACAAAATAGGGGGGCATAGTTGGCTGAGATACAATGAGAAGTTCAGAAAGAGGATGGCATATTTTGGGGATGTAAAGTGGAATGCGCGACATATAAACCTGTGGCTAGAAATCCATATGGGGCCAATGGACAAGGAGGCTGAGGGAGAAAGGAGAGGTGGAACAGTGTTAAAGGCTTGTTGGGGATACAACCGGGCATTATTTTCTTGGCCTAATTGCCAATTCTGGCATGTTTGCACAAAATGCGGGGGGCACCATCCAGCGCCAAGGTGCAGATACAGTTGGGAAAAGAGCAGTGGGGGGCAGGAGCAGGTGCACCAGCAGCCCTTTCAGGCAAACCAAGGGGCATTTCGGGGACAGCAGCGGGGAAGGGGCAACAGGGGCAGGTCAAGTGGGGGAGGGAGGGGTCACTCATACCAGACCAGGTACCAGGACAGTTGAGGTGGCAAGGGGCAGCTTTAGGCTGGCACAGACACCAATCAAGGTGACTGCTATTCAGGAAGGTTTGATGGGCTACCTGGACCAGGTGGCAGCCAAGGAGCTCAGAACAGGTTTTCGTATAGGATTTAGTTTAAAGTATAGGGGTTTTCGGAAGGAGACAAAGGCAAAAAACCTTAAGTCAACTCAAGGGAAAGGTGATATGCTAGTACGATTAATTCAAAAAGAATTGGCAGCGGGAAGGGTGGAAGGCCCTTTTGAATCTCTTCCGCTGCCAAGCCTATGCATATCTCCGCTGGGTCTGGTCCCCAAAAAACAACCGGGGAGTATAGGGTAATACACCACCTTTCTTACCAGGAAGGGGACTCAGTTAACGATGCCATAGCAGAGGAGGACAGCAGGGTTACTTATGCCACATTGGAAGAGGCAGTGCTACTCATTAGGGCCAAAGAGCAGGCATGGCTGACAAAGATGGACTTAGAATCTGCATTCCTGTTATTACCAGTAAGACCAGCAGACTGGGACCTGCTAGGTTTCCAGATAGACGAAAGGTACTACACCAGACAGTGGTACATTACCTCGATGACTTTCTGTTCATAGGGGAGGGCAGAGAAGAGACGGAAAAGATGCTGAGAGAATTCAAGGCCTTATGTCAGGAAATAGGGGTGCCATTAGCAGAAGACAAAACTGAGGGGCCGCTCCAGAAGATAGAGTTTCTGGGTTTAGAACTGGATATGGTACAGGAGCTATACCGGCTACCAGAGTTGAAGGTCAAGAAGCTACAAGTGCTGTTATAACAGGTGGGCAGGTGCAGGAGGGTACAGCTCCGACAGGCTCAGTGGCTAATGGGGCATCTGAACTTTGCATGCAGGGCCATTGCAACAGGACACATGTTTACATGGCGGCTCGCATGGGCAATGAGAGGGGCAAAGCAGCTCCAGCACTGGATAGATCTGAATAAAGGCACTGGGGAAGACGTGACAGTGTGGGAGCATTTCCTGCAAGATTATAATGTGCAGGCATTCTGGTAGGAGGAGTGGCTTTACAACACGGACCTTCATCTCTACATGGACGCAGCAGGGGGGTGAGCATGGGAGGGTACTTTCAGGGTAAGTGGTTTGCAGAACCATGGCCCAAAGAATGGGTGGAAAGGAAAGTAACGAAGGACATAACATTCTTAGAAATATTTCCCATATGGGTGGCAATGGTGGTATGGGGGAAAGTGCTCAGGAACAGGCAGGTCACCTTTTGGAGTGATAATCAGGCAGTGGTGAAGATGCTGAACAAAAAATGTGCCAGGTCAGAAAGGGTAACAGGGATCCTAAGGAAGATGGTGTGTTTAGGATTGACCCTGAATATGTCATTCAGGGCTAAGCACATTGAAGGAGTGGAAAATGTGATAGCTGACTGCTTCTCCCGATTGCAGATGGACAAATTCCGGACCATCGCACCCGGAGCGAAAGCCGAGGGGACTACCATTCCAGCGTCTGTATGGACAATTGGACCAGGGGAGCAGAAATATTGTTCCAGAACTCCTGGGCCCAAAGGACCCATAGAGCTTATGAGACGTCATGGAGGGCATTTCAGAAATTTCGGGAACAACATGGTGGACAGGTAAGTGGGGCAGTAACACAGGAACAGGTGACTAAATTTATAGTAAAAGGGTGGAAACAGGGTGGGGCTCATGCTACTATGGGAGTGCATCTGGCAGCCATAGAGCAAGTATGCAACCTGAAAGGGTGGGGGGACCCCACAAAAAGCAACCTGACTCACAGAATGATGCAGGGTTGCACCCGGGGGACAGAGGAAACACGACATTAGGATGAGGTCACAAGGAGGTGGGGTAGAAAAAGGAAAGGAAGACAGGTAAGCAGCCCAGGATTGGTAAGGCCAGGAGGGGGCGGAGCTAAAGAGGGCTTAAGAAGGGCTGCAAGGGAGTAAAAAAGGCACAATTTGCTCTAGAGGAATTTCCCATCCACCGTCCCTATAAGAAGTAGCAGAAAGGAGCACTTTGGTAGGTGGAGCACAGGGCAGCACTGTGGCAGGTGGAACACAGTGGTAAGGGCTACAAAAGTGGACTGCAGTAGGTGGACTGCAGAGAATAAGGGACAAGAAAAGGAACAAGCATTTGTCAATGCCGAACGTTCGCTTGCAGGTATTTGCAGTGGTGTTTGGCACGTATGGTGCTTTACCCTAATGCCCTGTGCTATTGCTGGTATTTGCACTATAAATTTTCAGCATGACCTTTTTGTTACCACCACCTCATAAAAAGCATTTGAGACCTCTGCTTATGAACAGTCCCACTGTTATTTTGTTAATCTGTCCTGAGCATTGATTTCCCACAGCGACCACACCATTGTGCTCCACATGTGCAAAAACACAGTTTGGGCAGGATGTGAAAAATGACAGCTGTAGCATTCATAGGAGAGGTGTGAAGAGATGGCAATGTTGAACATCTGGAGTGAAAATACAACAATTTCTCAAACTTACGAGCGACGCATGGAAACTGCATACGAACGCCATGACACAGTCATTTTGTGGACTTTGTCACCAAATTTTCAACATAGGCATTGTGGGACCTCTGCTCATTAACAGTGTCACTGTGATTTTCATAATCTGTCCTGAGCATTGATTTCTCACTGTGACCACACCATTGTGCGCTGGATGTGCAAAAACACATTTCAGCCAGGATGTGAAAAATGTCAGCTGTACTGTTCATAAGGAGGTGTGAAAAAATGCCAGTGTTGAAAATCTGGAGTGAAAATATTTCAAATTCTCGAAGTTATGAGTGTGCGTGGAAACTGCACAACGCACGCTCATAACACAGTCATTTTTTTGACATTTTTTCACCAAATTTGCAACATAGATTTTGGGAGCCCACCTCATTAACAGTGACACTGTTGTTTAGTTAATCAATCCCAAAAGGTGATTTTGTGCAGTGACCATGAAATCACCTTTGGGGACCGAATAACTCACGACAGTAACTGAATTCATGAGGTGGTGTCCCAAGAACCCCCTGTTGAAAATGTGGTGCCAAAATTTGCAAAAATGCCCGAGATAGCCACCTAGTTGGAAAAAACATTTATGCCATTATACAGCTTACTGTCATTTCTTCAGTTTGCATTCGGCTTCAAGAGTGCAGACGTGTTCCACCCACTGAAGATCATTGCGCCAGGCTCCGGAGGTAAGTATGGGGTGAGGGGAGTGGGGTATGCAGAGGGTGGTGTGGGTTCAGGAGGGGGCACAAGACACAGCAGGGACGGTTTTCTGTTTTCACAGGTTTTAAAAAACAAGAGATGTCTTGGGACAGTTTTCCCATTTATAGGGACAATGGCATGCTGGGGTGGGCCTCAGCATGTCACCTGGGTGTTTGTTGGGGGGGCCTAGAGACAATGGGGAATGTGCACTCTGTCTGCACATACAATGTGTTTGGTGGGGGCAATAACAAGGGAGCAGGGTAGATGGCAGCAGAGAGAGGAAGTGGGAGGGATTTTATTAGCAGCCAGAGGGAAAAGGGTGACGTCAATATGTTAAATACACACACGTTACCACCGCTAATTGCAGTGGTGCTTTTCTTTTAACTGAAGACCACTGCAGCCAAACTGTTGTCATAGACAGCCTCATGCATCCATTGGTGCAGTAGGGCTGCACAACGCTACACTGAGCACTGCATTGGACAGGAGGGTCACACACCTTCAAAAGTCAGACTGTCCCAAAACATTCCTTGCACATGCATGCAAGCTTAATGCAAAATTAACAAGCATTTGTCAATGCCGAATGTTGCTTGCTTTATGTGCTGTTTAGGTATTTGAAGTAATTGAGTGCAAATATTGAAAATTCGCGGAACATTTAGGCAGCATAGGAACTGAGCAACGACGTCAGAAACAGTCATTTTTAAGAATTTTTCACCAAATTTTCAACATAGCCATTTAAGTCCTTGCTCATGAACAGTGTCACTGTGATTTTCTTAATGTGTCCCATACATTGAGTTCGCACACCGACTGCGCCATTGTGCACTACATGGGTGGAAACACGTTTTGGGCAGGATGTGAAAAATGACAGCTGTACTGCTCATAAGGAAGTGTGGTAAAATGGCAATGTTGAAAATCTGGAGTGGAAATATTGAAAATTCGCAAACCTACTAGCATGCGTGGGAACTGCACAACGCACGCTCGTAAAACAGTCATTTTTAGGAATTTTTTCAGCAAATTTTGAACATTGCCATTTTAAAACCTCTGCTCATGAACAGTGTCACTGTGATTTTCTTACTGTGTCCCATACACTGATTTCACACACCGACTGTGCCATTGTGCACTACATGGGCGGAAACACGTTTTGGGCAGGATGTAAAAAATGACAGCTGTACTGCTCATAAGGAGGTGTGGTAAAATGGCAATGTTGAAAATTTGGAGTGAAAATATTGAAAATTCGCAAACTTACGAGCGTGCGTAGGAACTGCACAACGCACGCTCGTAAAACAGTTATTTTTAGGAATTTTTTCACCAAATTTTCAACATAGCCATTTTAAGATCTCTGCTCATGAACAGTGACACTGTGATTTTCTTAATGTGTCCCATACACTGAGTTTGCACACCGACTGTGCCATTGTGTGCTACATGGGCAGAAACACGTTTTGGGCAGGATGTGAAAAATGACAGCTGTACTGCTCATGAGGAGGTGTGGTAAAATGCCAATGTTGAAAATCTGGAGTGAAAATATTGAAAATTCGCAAACTTACGAGTGTGCGTGGGAACTGCGAACGACGCCTAGTAAAACAGTCATTTTAGGAATTTTTCACCAAATTTTCAACATAGCCATTTTAAGATCTCTGCTAATGAACAGTGTCACTGTGATTTTCTTAATGTGTCCCATACATTGATTGCACACCGACTGAGCATTTATGCGCTACATGGGCGGAAACATGTTTTGGGTGAGATGTGAAAATGACAGCCATACTACTCATAAGAAGTGTGGTAAAATGGCAATGTTGAAAATCTGGAGTGAAAATATTGAAAATTGCGAACTTACGAGCCTGCGAGGAACTCGGCGTAACGCGCGCCAGAAACGGTCATTTTAGAATTTTCACCAAATTTTCAAGATAGGCTTTTTGGGAGCCCACCTTATGAACGCTGGCAAGTGTCATTTTGTTAATCAGGCCCGAAAGGTGATTTTGCGCAGTGACTGCAAAATCACCCTTCAGGCCCGAATAACGCCATGACAATGACATCATTCATGAGAAGGGGCCCCAAAAACCCCATGTTGAAAATTTGGTGCAAAAATTCCAAAAAAATGCCTGAGATATGCAACAAAGTTGAAAAAAACCCATCTAGCCCATTATACAGCTTACCTGCATTTCCTCAGTTCGCGGTCGGCTTTGAAGAGTGCAGACATGTTCCCAGTTCACGGCGATCGCCGCACTGAGCTCCGGGAGGTAAGTATGGGGTGGGGGTGTGGGGAGGCAGGGTGTACAGTGGGTGGGTGCGGGTTGTGGAGGGGTTCAGGGAGAAGCGCGCCAGCAGCTTTTTATTTCTAGGTTAAAAAAAAGATGATGCGGGACATTTGCCACACTGGGGTGGGTTCCCAGCATGGCACCAAAGCTTTGGGGGAGCCTTTGGGGGGATGTGGAGCTGATGGGGGATTGGGCACCCCTGTCGGCAGAGGACGCAGGACGTTTGCCATGCTGGGGTGGGCTCCCAGCGTGGCACCAAAGCTTTGGGGGGCGGGCGTGAGGCCTACCAGCGCTGTGTATGACAGCGGTGGTTTTCTTTGAAGAGAAGATCACCACTGTCATACACAGCTCCCGCACCCATTGGTGCAGGACCACCACGCCTGCTTAACGGAGTAGTGGATTGAACAGGAGAGGCACACCTCCAAAGTGTGCTACTCTCCCTAAACGTTCCTTGCGCATGCACGCAAGCGAACGTAAAAAGGAGGACTAGGACAGGAAACAGCTTTAAAGAAAACAGGAGAAAAGGTCACAGGGAGATAGGACAGAGGCAGGGTACAGGTTTACACTCATACCTCTGGCAACAAAGAGGAAGAAAGGGGGCCCCCAACCTCCCATGACATATGTCTGGGGGACACAAAAGAAAAGTGAGTGACACAGTGTATGTACAATATATGTATTATTATAAGCAATATGATTGAACTGTGTTTAAAGGACAATGAGAGTGATCAGTTATTGGAAAGAAGTTGGAAACAGGAGTCTCAGTAAACTTTTGCCGAACACAGCAATCACAAACATTCGTGTCTGTGTCTTTATTGATCGGGTTCTGGGGACAATGCTTATTTATCATCAGAATTCAGTATTTTGTGTGACGTCATGACCCATTTGCTTTCCCTCTTCACTCCCAAGAGTTCACGTGTTAACTGTTTATATAATAGACAATGATGAGTATATACTTTCCTGGATGAGATAAACCAGCCTGTTGTATATCCTAGCATGTTTTGCCAAATCTACCTTTTTGTTGTTCATATAGTCAGTACTACACTGCTTTCCTTCACTACTGGCATAATCACCTGTTGGACTATTTTTCATTTTGGTTTCTTTACGCATGCAAACATACTGTACATTCTTCTTGTTGCCCCTATCATTTTATTTAGTTTATCTATTTTATGGCCCACACCTAAGATATGTTTAGAAAATCTCAAGCCAGGTTCAAGACTGATTCCTACCATAAGTATTCTTTGCAATGTCTGGTTCCATTAGGAATATTTTGTCTAAGTCCTAGCATTCTCAGACTCTCCTGCAATATAATACCCTTATATTGTCCCCATCCTGCATTCACACTGTATCTCACATTAAAACCAATTTTTCTTTGCCAACACAGTGTTGAATTTCATATGAAAGAATTTCAAAACTGCTTATTTTCATTTTTTGGGGGAGGGGGGGTAAACCACACCCACAAAGATTTTAAACTTGGCCAAGTGTACAAATAATCTGTTCATACCTTCCACATGGTAAGACAATAAGGTTTCTACATTGCCAAGACACTGTTTTAAGTATGGCATTGCACTCCCTCTCCCATCCCTGTCCTGTCTTAGCATTTGATAATCCACTACCATGACATCAGCATTTCTGTATTTTAGTTCATTCAGGTCTTTGGTAAGTCAACCAAATGGGTTCCTCTTCTTTGGCTCTAGTTCTCCGTTTATCTATTTTCAGTTTATCTACAGTATTTAGGATCTCTGCCTCAACCATTTTGCTGCGTGAACTACTCATATTGATCTGAAGGCAAATGAGAAGAGTTGGCTCTCTATTCTTCCATGCACACCCTCCCCCCCTGTGTTTTGTCATCCTTACCTATATGTTTCTTTGCATCTGCCTCCTGCTTTTGTGCTCCTCATGTCATTTGTGCTAATGTGGACAATGACAGTTTTTTCCTCCCCCAAGCTGCATTGTTTAACAATGGATGGCATTTGTTTTACCTGTAGGCAGGCATGCCACCTTGTTACCATCCTGGTCCAGAAATGCCAGCTCTGCTTCATACACTGCCTTGACAATTATTGTCTTCCATCCTTTCTTGTGTAAAAAAGAAAACAAACAACCCCCAAAAGCCACAGTTGCTTGTTGACGTCACACAACCAAATCAGTCAAAAACTAATACCTGTGAATGATGTCCGATGTGATTGTGCTCACTCATGACACCTGCCGCCTCCCTTCTCCATTTTGATTCATTGCCTATTCCTTTCACTAGAGGTCAGAGTTCCAGTCATCCCCCTACCTACCCTCCCTGTCCCTGTGAACCTGTCCCAGCCAGCCTAGTGCCCATGTTCCTAGCCTCCTCTGCCCCATCCTCCTCAGTTACCTGATCACATAGCTGTGCCCCTTTGGGACCTCCATCTGCCACTCAAGCCTATCAGTGTAACTCCAGAGAGTGCCAGCCACACTGCTGTAATGCAAATGTATCAGTCTTTGCTCTTTGTAGGCAAGATGGTTTACACTGCACAGCACTGCCAACACAAAAGGTGTGCTTCACTCCTTCTGTAAAACACACTAGCTTTCCCACCTAACTCTGAGTCCCTCTAGCTGCCATCCCTCTTTCCCTTGCCTCCATTGCACATCCATTTGCTATTCCAGATCAGCAGCATGCCTCTGCAGAGCATAAACCAGCTCACACTGACAACACATATTCCCTTCCCTACCCTCTGCAGACAGGTCGCCATGCATCCCTATAGCAGCACTTCAAGTAGGCTTCCTTCTGCCCTGGTAAACACCACTGGTAGAAACAGTATGTAGCTCCCTGGCCCACTTTCACTCAGCCTAACTCCCTCTAACTCAACTTTAACACTGCTTGCCTCATGATATATTAGTCACTTGAGCTGTTCACTGCTTAATCACTCAGTGTCTGACTGGGCTGTGAACCCTTTCTTTATTGCACTAAGCCTGTTCAGCACCTCCCCAATCAGACAACTGCTATAAGTTAGTAACCACTCCACATACAATAGATAATATTTTAACCAGCTGGTTTCCCTAGATTGGCTACTAAAACTTACAAGACCTGGGGTGAATTTTCAAAGGGCCGACAATGATCCAGGACTAATTCCCACATTGCAGCCCACCAGTGAAGAAAAAAATCTCTGCACTGGCAGACATTCCAGATTTCAGCCTGTACTGCGCACAGGCAGCAGGAGCAGCAGTGGGCGATGTTATGCCTAGTACTACCAGGCACAACATTCTGACACAGCTGCATGTGGAAAACAGCCACAAGCTGACATAAATCACAGATCCAGTCACATATGATCTGCATACAAAAAATGATGTCCATGCTGCAAAACCTGTGAGTCTGCAATAAAGCTGCCTTTGTGCACATGTTTTACCACACGTGTGCCAATTTCCCATTTTTGGAAAATCTGGTCCCTGCCCCACAAAACACTCTACAACTTCTGCCTACCCACACTATTATATTACATATTAAATACAGTACCCATTCTCTGTATTCTAGGTGCTTCATTCCTGCTTTTGCCACTTCTCCCAACCGTATTGTTTTATTTGCAGCACACATACTGATGTACAGTAGTACCATACAGCATTTTGTTGTTGTTTTTTTGTTTGTTTCTTGTCATTCTGTTCTATTCTTTTTTAAAGTCCCTAAATCTCTTCTGATATCAAAGGGGTATTTTCAAATTGAAGCATAAATTACAGACGGTACTGTGTCTACTTTTTTCAGCTTACATGCTAAGTACTTTCCTATTATACTGCCTTGTTCATGGTAAAACCTGCTTGACATAAAAACAAAGCACCTTTACTCTTAATGTGAATGAGGCGATCATAAACCTGCACAAGATTCATGATTAAAGAACCGGATATTAAGACTGTGGAGACAGTGTCATCCAGCAGTTAGAGCACTGGCTTGGGACTGGGAGATTACAGGTTTAAACCTTACTAGAGTAAAATAATCACTGTTGGCCATGAGCAAGTCACTTAAACTCATGGTGCTCAAGTCTGCCCACCCAGCTGTGGAAAGCGACAGAAGCAGGAATCTGCTGGAAATGAGATACTGTATCCTCAGCTGGATTATGCTAGGTACAAGCAATGTAAAAAATAAAAAAATAAAAAAAAGCATCCACTCAAATCTCTGATGAGAGATCTTTTACACATATTTCTGACTATTTCAGTTCTTTTTCTAAAGAAATGTATTCTTAGCACAAGTTTTTTCCTGTTTATGGTATGACTTATTACTGAACCCACAGTAGAGTGTTGATGGCTTTCCATGCTATAGAATAAAAATAAAAGTTGTGCAGAATGTGCATTCATTTAAATCCTTTTATTTCCCTGCCAAGCCATTTTTAAAGGTTAGTATCTATCAATAATGAGCTGTGAATCTACTATCTCAAGGGTTTGGTAAACTTCACATTAAGAAATACAGTAGCTGCATTACAATTGGTGCATGATTAGAAAAGAGAAATGTAATAATGCTCTCTAAAGTGGATGTTAAAAGTGAATGAGATACCAGGACCAAATTTGTTCTAGAGAGGGACGTGTGCCATTTAGAATAAAATGAGCAATCTTTTTCAGAGACTCATTCCTATAGCCTACTATCAGAGTGTATGAATCATACAACATTTCCTAGAGAGTTTTGAGGTTTTGTAATTTGATGGAACAGAGGCCTTTGGATCTGCCATATACAGATCCAGAACTGCATGAGGATCCCCTCTCAACAGCACAAGAATCACATCAGATGTCATACAGTAGTTGATTTAATAATATTTGATGAAAAAAGAATCTACACTTGTGGCATATATGTTAATAAGAACAAGGACTGCATGTATTAAGTCTTTGTTATCCATGATACAATCAACAAAATAAAGGCAATGATTGATTTGGCTGTTTTGCTTACTAATAGCTTAAAAGGGCTGTGAGTTGAAATCTCACACTTTCATATCTGTTAATGTTAGGCTCGGGGGCGATTCTTTACTAGGAGGTATTATTAAGAACTTTGTAGTTTTTTAATATTTAAAAAAAAATTGGCAGTTCACACATGCACCGTTTGTTTCTTGCTATTCTCCATAAGATATTGTTTTCTAAAATGACGTATTATACAATGTTGCATAATTTTTCATGGGATTCATTCCTTTGTGTGATTCATACTGTAGCATTCACACAAATGACATAATATGGTGTTTCCTGAAAACACATTTGGGGTTGGAGTTGACTGTGACCACCTATGTGGTCATCAAGAGGCACCTGTGTAGGGTACCTCTGGGAGGGCTTAACCTGAGATTCAATATAGAAGAATAACTCCTCCCACATATGTAATAAAAAACAGACTCTCCCAGGCCCCTTTGTTCTAGTGTTTGGAAAAGTTACCTCCATGGAGCTCCTGAATGGCATGTGAGCTGGTTTGCTTTTCCACACCATTTTGAGTTTCCTTTGCTTCTTCCCTTGTTTTTCCCTGCTTGTATCCACCTCCTGCTTACTTGTGCACTAGCCTCTGCTTGGTTTCTGCTGGATTTCTTTTGTGTGTTTTTCCTGCTTGGTTAGTATTGTTTGGCCTCTAGCCACTTTGTGCTTCCTCCTGTGCTTGTTTTCCTGTGTTTGTCTTTTGGTTTTGTCTTTTTTTGGGGGCGGGGGTTAGTTGCCCTTGTGTATGCTGTGCTAATCCATGTCTGCTGTTGTTGTCATTCCTTTCAGCACTCTCAGATTTCTAATTGACTACACCACACTGGCTCTTCTTAGCCTCTGACTGTTTGTTCTGTTGTGTTTCAGCACCCTACTTGGGTCTCTTAGCTGCCTGCTTCCTGGATTTCAGTTCTCCAATCCTCACTGCTGCTACTCTTTACTCATTCGCTTCATCCAAATCTACTCATCTGTAGCCTACCTGGGACCAGTCCTGCTTGACTGTGTGCATGCCCTATTTTATCTCAGCAGCCTTGCATTTCATTATGGTTTCTTTACTGCTTACTTAACACAGCCTTTCATTTGTTTACTACACATTTCCTTACGTAAGCCTTCAGTTTTCATACAGCCCTTTTGAGGATTTAAATCTATTCTCATATGTTTATTTGTACTCAGTGGGAGTCAAACCAGAGACTACTGCAATTCTATATTACTTTCTCAATGGGATTCAAATCTGCTTAACTGCAGTTGTACCAAGCAATTATTACTGTTGTTTTTCAGTACATCATTGCCTCTACCTACAATTCCTATGCTTGTTCAATTGTTCAGCTTAGCTACTGCTAAAAGCTATAACTAATTACTGCTGGAAGCTGTAAAAACTGCTTTTGTACAATGCTTCATTTCACTGTGGAGGTTGGCTCAGCTACAGCTGTCACCATAAACTAGTTTTAAATCTGCTTGTGGGTCACAGCGCTTTACAGTGGCATCTTGTTTTTTCTATGGGGGAGGACGTGGGGTTACAGTGGAAAGTTATGGCCCTGTGTGGTTCATCTACCTCAAGTTCGAATACTGCCTTTGCCACTAAAATCCCCAGAGTATGTATGTCACCTTTTATTGGCATTCGTTGATGACCTGGTTGGCTTGTGTTCCTTCCCCTTTACTTGCATAACTTGTCCTATAGCCTTGCCAGGCATGTGCCGCACACTGGATGAGGGTCCAGTTTAACCTGAGCTGCTTGTTCAATGCCTATTATTTAGCATACCTCTGCATACTATCTGTTTACTATTCTGCACACTGCCTGTTGTGCCCTGCATTACCATATACTGCCTGCTCTTTTGCTAAAAGTTCCCTGTTTCCTCTCCCAGCTTCTTCTCCTGTCCTATCTCCTGCCTCCTCTTTTCTCTTTCTTCTCCTTGCTTCCACCCGGCACACTCCAGTAGTTCTACAGTGTCTGTTACTCACTCTGCATTGGGGCATTGAATAAACGTAGGCTTCTATCTGCTGGGAATGGGAGTCCTGTTTATGCCTTATTCATTAAGTCTCTATTCTCCAGCTGCTGTCTCATCTGCAGCAGTAGATTAGCCTTGGATGGGAGTCATTATTGCCTCTGTTTATCTCATAACCTCAGCCTGGCATGGCCTCATGTTGAATAAGGGTTCATTGTGTCTGTTATGCCATGCTGCCTCTATGTTTCTTTCATACCCTCTGCCTGGCATGGCCTCGCATTGGATAAAGGATCAACATGCCTGTTCTGCCTTACTGCCTCTGTGTTCATCTCATACCCTGTGCCTGACATAGCCTCTTCTTGGAAAAAGGATCATCGCACTTGTTACGCTTTGTGTTCTGTTTCATTTTGATTTCCATCCCTGCACATCTCTGACTGCCTGAGTCTTTGGTTCTTGCACTATGGGTTGGAAGTGCTGTGCTTTCCTTGTTGCTTTGCATTGCCTGAGTTTTGCTGCTCATTTTCCCAGCTCCCTCTGCTGCCTGGTGCTGCTGCTACTGTATATTGTCTGCATTAATCAAGTCTCCCCCTGCTGCTGCCTGCCTCTTCTGCTACTGCATACTGTCTGCATTAATCAGATATTCACTGCTGCTGCTTGCCTGTGCTGCTTCTGTATGCTGTCTGCATTAATCGGATCTTCCACTGCTGCTGCCTGCCTCTGCTGCTACTGTATATTGTCTGCATTAATCAGGTCTTGCACTGCTGCTGCCTGCCACTGCCTCCATTGTATATCATCTGCATTAACCGAGTCTCCCACTGCTGCTACATACCCCTACTGCTACCCTGCTTTGTCTGCATTGCTCAGTTCTCACCCTGCTGCTGCCTGCCACTGCTGTTCATCATCCTGGCTTGGGCTTCTGTCGCACCCTGCTATTGATCTCCACCTCAGGTAGTTCTGCCTTATTGCTGGGACCTGCTTTATTCTGGTTGCCTCCTCCTCCTTGGATGCTCCTTTGCTGGACTGTGATGTTGCTCCTTCTATTGCTCATGCTGATGCTACAATGCCGCTACTCAGTAGGGAGCACATATCTGAGACTCTGCTTTCTGTTTAGGATTGGACTGTTCCTCACCTGACTGTGGAGCTTCACCAATGTGGCATTACTTACTTCACTTATGCTTGCTTGAAGGACCTCTATGACATGTACAGCTCTAGTTTCTAGCCTATGTAGGCCTTAGTGCCTGTCCACATGGCTCCTCCATCTGCCTCTCCCATGTCATAGATCCATGTCCAGTTGGATTCCCTTGAACCATTGTTAGCACTTGGGCTCAGTCCAATGCCTTATTCGTCCTGTCCAAGTATCTCTCAGCCATCCCATCAGCAGTGCTTTCTCTGCCTGGTGATGTCCTAGTTCTGTTTGTACCTTTCTACATGACTGCAGCTACTGCTGCTGCCCACACTTGCTGTGTTTGTCCTGAGGCTCTCAAGTCTTCCTAATGACATTTCCATCCATCACTTCCACTCCTTATCTCAGTGTTCATGCCTGCTTCGGCCTCTCCTCCTCTTCGTACAACTGTTGCTCACCTCCTTTTGGGGTTTCAGCATGGATTCATACAAGTCTAGTTGTCTAGTTAATACGTTGGGACTGGACACATATTTAATGACATAGATATGTAATTGGCTCTCTAACAGAACTCAGAAGGTTGCAATCAATGGTTATCTGTCTGCAGAGTGGAGGGTCACAAGTGGGGTCCCACAGGGCTCCATGTTGGGCCCTGTACTATTTCACTTATTTATTGCAGATGTGGGTGATAACATTAAGAACAAAATAACAAAATATGCAGACAGCACCAAACTGGGGGGGGGGGGTGTCAAGTGATATTATGGAGGAACATCAAATCTGTACAAGAGGACTTGGATCACATAACTGACTGGGCATTCAGATGGGGAATAACCATTAAGACTAATAAATGTTATGTACTGCACTTCGGACATAATAACACATTATGCCAGTATATTTTAAGCAATTCAACATTAAAAACTGCTTGTACAGAAAGACACCTGGGTGCATTAATTGACAAAAGTTGGATTTTGTAGAGCCATGTAAAACCATTGTGCCCAGGGCTAACAGACTAACAGGTGTTATAAAGAGGAATATAAAGTCTCTCAAAAGTGAAATGACATTACTCTTACAGTATATAGATCCCATGTTAGGCCACACCTTGACTTCTATAGTTAACTTTGGAGCCCATACAAATTGGTTGACATAAACAGGGTAGAAAGGGTGCAGAGAAGTATGATTAAAATAAAATCTGAGGTCAGGGAACTTCCATATGCAGAAGAATAAATTATCTCAAATTGTACACACTGGAAGAAAGAAGAAAAAGAGGTGATCTGCTACTGTTTTATGATATTGTTAATGACTCATCATTAGTTGATGTTCAGAATATTATATTTAAGGATCCTCATTCCATAACTAAAGGTTATTCAATCCAGGTGCAAGGGGGTCATTTTAGGGGCAACAGATGGAAGTACTTCTTCACAGAGAGGTTGGTGAATTTATGAAATGGGTGACCAGAAAGTATTGTTGCAAGTAAGAACAAGGAGACGTTTAAGAAATGGTTGGACAGGTTCCTGACAGAAGGAGGAAAGTTTACATATGACAACAACCTATAGGACCTTCTCTTGGGATATGCCATTTTGCTCCTTAAGCAATAGTGACAATAGTGACATTCCTTCTGAAGCATACACTTGCCACAATTTGCAATTTGCAATCTGCTTTTCAAGAACTGGACATTAAGTGGCTAATTCAGAACGAGTTCCAAAATAACTTCATCATTGGTCTGTTACTTCGGCCCTGTTTTCTACCTTTCGTTATGACTGCTGTGAAATCAGATTTGTCCATGTGGTCTTTATTCCTGGCTCAGCTGATTGGATGTTCTATGTTATATAAAGAACCTTCACCAGACTTCTACCCTAGGATTTAATCAAATGCCTCACCAACATATGATCATGTACAAGAAGGAGTTTTCATACCCATAATTCCATCTAAGGACAAATGGTGCCTGGTTGTCAATTGGACAAACCTATGCATTTTCAATCTGGATCAAATCATTCTCATCCTTTATTATCCTCAATCCATAATTCTCCAATGACTACAAAATGGTTCATAGACCATATCAGATTTTGCTTCATCAGCTGGACTTGACCCTTATTCATATTCTGGGCACTCTTTCAGACTTAGAGGAGCATCATCAGATTCAAGAAATAACATCCCCAGCCATATTATGAAGAAGTTTGGAAGATGGAAGTCATCAGCTTATGAAACCTACATTCCGAATCCCAATTCTGAAATTAGAGTAGCATTTTCGATCATCTCCTCTTAATATGACCAGAGGGTAGGCAGTTCAGTAACCATGGGTCCCAGTAGGTTCTCCCCAATGGGTTTTATTACTCTGCTGCACGTTACTGTTTATACTCTCTGTGAGTTGGAGGAGGTTATCTAACAAAATGTTTTTGGCTCTCTATTCCTACAGCTATAGATATGATAGAAGGCATCCTTAGGATGTCAGAAAAAAGGGAGATATTGTTCATGGGGGGCCTGAATATGCCAGATGTTAACTGGAGCACCTTGTTGCAGCCACATCCAAGAGCAGGGTCATTCTTGATGCCCTACAGGAAGCATGCCTCAGAGAGCTAGTGTTGAAACCCACTCAGGAGGGAGCAATCTTAAACCTCGTACTCTCAAATGGGGGGCGGAGAGAGGATCTCAGATCTAGAAGTGGGTAGCCATCTGGGAACAAGTGACCACCAAATAGCATGGTTTACAATAAACACAGCCGCAGAGTCAAGTCATATAAAAGTGAGGGTACTGGACTTTAGTTGGGCTGATTTTGTCAAAATGGGACAGTGCCTCAGAAAAGCACTAGCAAACAGGCAAGAAGGAGGGGTGGAGGAACAATGGGGAAACATCAGAACTGTACTGCACAGAATTGGAGAAACTGGACCCACTGACCAAATTTTAAATTGAAAAAATATATTTATTTCATTAATTCAGGTATATAGATCTTTGATCAACATTTCGTAGTGCACTCACTGCTTTATCAGGATCTATAAATAAACATTAAATACTTTTAATTAAAAGTATTTAATGGTGAGTGGGTCCAGTTTCTCCAACTGTGTGCAGTACAGTTCCGCTAGAGGTTTATTGGAGCATGATCCCTCCTGACATATTTATTGATTTTTTAGATACTGGGTGGGCCACACTGCCTCCTAGTGGTTTTCCTGAAACATCAAAACTGCCATCACAGAGCCAACAAGCCTTTATGTGAAGCAAATAAACATATCAAAATGAAAAAAACAAAACACTATAGTTCTTAAAAGAGGTAGCGAGGGAGGTTAGGAAGAAAAATACAGCATTCAGGAAGTGTAAGGAAATGCAGAAGGAGAAGGACAGAGAACTGTACCAGTTAAAGCAGAAGGAAGAGGGGAAGGCAGTAAGAATAGCAAAGGCCCAAACTGAGAAAAGGATAGCCAACTCAGTTAAGAAGGGGGATAACATATTTTATAGGTACATTAGGGAACAAAGAAAGACCAAGGGATGGATAGTGAGGCTTAATAAAGTGGAGGGTGGGTGGGCAGAGAGGGACAATGAAAAAGCAGGGATACTGAATGAATACTTCTGCTCAGTATTCACAAAAAAAGAGGAAGGGTAGGTACCTAATCCAATCAATAGAAGCACTCTGGATAGGGAGGTCGATACCAGTCCTTTCACGGCAGAAGGGGTTCTGAAAGAACTCCTAAAACTGAAGGTGAACAAAGCAATGGATCCTGACAGGATTCACCCCAGAATTCTAAAAGAACTAAGGAGAGAACTAGTGACACCATTGACTACATTTTTAACAAATCGTGGGAGGATGGTGTGGTACCAGAGGACTGGAGGAGGGTGGATATGATTCCCCTTCACAAACATGGGAGCAAAGAAGAGGCAGGAAACTACAGACCTGTTAGTTTGACCTCAGTGGTAGGGAAAATGATGGAATCACTTCTGAAAGAAAGAATTGTTGAGTACCTTGATGCCAGAGGGGGAAAAGGACCCAAGGCAGCATGGATTCACAGTGGGAAGGTTATGTCAGATGAATCTAGCAGATTTCTTTATCTGGGTGACCAAAGTGGTAGATCAGGGAGGGGCTATGGACATGACCTACCTAGACTTTAGCAAGGCATTTGACAGTCCCACACAAAAGATTAATAAACAAATTAGCCAGCTTGGGAGTGGATACCAGGGTGGTAGCCTGGGTAAAAAATTAGCTAGACAACAGGACACAGAGGGTAATAGTAAACGGAGTCCACTCCAAAGAAAGGGGGGTTACTAGTGGGGTACCGCAGGGTTCAGTACAGGGTCTGGTCCTTTTTAATGTCTTTATAAGTGACATTGCAGAGAGACTAGAAGAAAAAGTATGCTTCTTTGTAGATGACACAAAAATCTGCAACAGGGTTGATACACAAGGGGGGGAGTGAAGGATGAGAAGGGACATAGCAAGGTTGGAGGAATGATCAAAAGTATGGCAGCTTAGATTCAATGCAAAGAAGTGCAAAGTAATGCACCTGGGAAACCAAAT
The DNA here is from genome assembly GCA_016271365.2 of Neoceratodus forsteri. Lineage (NCBI taxonomy): Eukaryota > Metazoa > Chordata > Ceratodontiformes > Ceratodontidae > Neoceratodus > Neoceratodus forsteri. The sequence goes on along the minus strand of CM057450.1, from coordinate 1,459,963,149 downwards.
CACAGCACAAGAGTACGTAATGGGGAGGAGGTATTAACAACAACAACAACAATGGAAAGGGACTTGGGGATAGTCATATCAGATGACCTAAAGGTAAGCAAACATTGTGAGAAGGCAGTAAGGATAGCTGGGGGGTACTGGGATGTATAGGGAGAGGTACCACCAGTAAAAAATAGGAAGTTGTTATCCCTCTGTACAGACAGTTGTCGAGACCCCATCTGGAGCACTGTGTGCAGTACTGGAGACCCCATCTCCACAAGGACAAAGACAGGATGGAGGCAGTCCAGAAGAGTGCAACTAAAATGGTGCAGGGTCTACAACAGAAGTCATATGAAGAGAGACTAAACAAGCTTAATATGTATATCCTTGAGGAAAGGAGGGAGAGGGGGGACATTATAGAAACTCTCAAGTATCTCAAGGGAATCAGCAAAGTCCAAGAGGGTAGCATCTTTCAGAAAAAGAGATGTGCAAGAAGAAGGGGACACAACTTGAAGATAGAAGGGGGATGGCTCAGGGGCAATGTGAGGAAGTATTTTTTCACACAGAGGGTGGTGGATGCATGGAATGGCCTTCCTGAGGAGGTTGTGGGGTCAAAAACAATGGGGGAATTCAAGAATGCATGGGACAGACAAGGCAATTCTGGGTGGAGGGTAGGAAGAAGTAGGCTGTTGGTTAACTAGGATCTGCAGCTTATCCAATAGGTAGGGAAATGGGCAGACTAGTTGAGCCAGCAGTCCTTGTCTGCCATCAAAGTCTATGTTTCTATCCTGTTTAAAGTTTCTACACCTACCTAGCTTAAATTAATACCAAGGATGTGAATAGAGTTAAGCCACAACAGAGTATGCACAAGCATAGACATATTTTATTCCACAAACAGTGAATGAGAGGGCTTAGCCCGAGGTTCAATGTGGGGGAATAACTCCTTCCATATACTGTTCATAATAAAAACCAGCCTCTCCCAGGACCCCTTGCTCTAGTGTTTGGAAAAGTAACCCACCCCCACCCCTTCCTCCTCCTTCTCTAGTACTCTCCCCATCCTTGGTGCTGGGCTCTGTGTTCCTACAGCTGTCCAGTTTAATGTTGCTGCACATACCTAGCCGAAATTAATAATACCAAGGATAGGAACAGAGTTAAGCCATAACAGAGTATGCACAAGCATCATTATATTTTATTCCACAAACATTGAACCAAGTTTGCAATACAAATGTTAAAATTTGAACAGGTTATGGGCATTATAAAATTGTTACCAATGAAACTAAGTGTGGGCCCATGCACAGTGCCACACTTCTCAGAGTTAGCTATTTTTTAAAATATGTAAAAAACACTAAGTACAAAAAATGCCACATGGCATATGTGCGCAGACATAGTATCTTTTTGAAAAGTAACTTTCTAATGGCCATAACTTGCCCAAATTGTAACATCTTAGGCTTGATTCTCAAATTAAAAAGTTTTACACAAGATGTCTGCACCAAAGGTGCATGATGCAAGTTGCACATTGCATCAACGTTTGCGGCTATCCCAGTTTTTGAACACTGGCTACATCAAAATCAAGATAATGTGCTGCAGCAAAACCCCCTGTGCCACTCTTGCAGCAAAAGCACCCATGTGTTAGGTCACAAGGGGCCTTGCATCATGGTGGGGCTACACCATTCCCTTTTTTGCTATTCTACAAGCTTCACCATGGTCAAAACAGGGGGCTGCCATTAGACCAGCCAGGAGGTGATCTAAGGGCAATGCACCTCCACTGGGCAGTGCAGCATGGGGGTGCTACAAGGAGGGGACCAGGGTAGAAGAAGCAGGGAGGATGCCCTAGGGGATGATGGGGACATGGCAGCATTGTGGTGGGGATGAGGTGGCACTCTGCGGGGTTGCTCTGTGCTACTACATACACCTAATTGGACCAGGTACTGGGGCTGGTAGAAAAGGAACAGAAACCATTCTCAGGAGGATACAGCCGTGGCACCTGCCCCATAGGTGCACTAACCACATGATCGTTTATGGCAGCAGTAGCTGCAGGTTGTTGGGTACAAGTGGTGGCTAGGAATGGTATGTGCACACCACAGCATTGCCAAGGTACCAAGCCCCCATATGGAGGCAGGCAGCCACCTACCTATGGTGTTGTGGTCAGTGGCACCTATGGGACAGGTGCCATGGCTGCATCCTCCTGTGGCTGGGTCTTGGTCCCTTTCTGTCAGCCCCATGTACTTAGCCATGCCCACATCACTCCCTAGGGCATGCTGGTGCAGGGGGGATTCCTGGATTCTTCTGTCAAACCCCAAAGGTGTGCCACTTTGTCAGCACAACTTTGCAGATGTGGCAAATCTCAAGTCTTGGGAGCAGGGACCCCCATTGTTTTAAAATACAGTGCGGGGTCCCTGATGCACCCTGAGAATGCTGTCTGGGGTGGCATTGGGGTTGTCAGCCATAACACTCACACCATTCCATTAGAAAATAAGCTGGGTGGATACAGCCTAGGAGAATGTGGTAAGCATTAGGGATGACAACCTCAATGCTGGCACCCAACACCTCTTAATCTGTGCAGGGTGGGGGGGTGGGTAGTAGGATTGGAAACCTAACAAACATTACCTTACTTTTTGTGCTTTAACCCTAACTGATGCAATAACACAGTTTTTTGCAAATTATTTCCTTACTTTTTGAGATAGTATAATAGTATTCTTATTTTACTGTGAGAGTGCAGGGTCCTTGGGACCCTGTGCTCCCATCCCTTTTTAAAGCATAATTGTAAATCAGTCATGAAACTCATGATTGTAAATGTATCTCTCCCATTACCCCTTCCCCAGGACGCACCGTGAGACGAGCACGTGTTGCTCAGTGTGCCCTTCCTGGTGAAACTTTTCAATAAATAAATAAAGATAGATAGATAGATAGATAGATAGATAGATAGATAGATAGATAGATAGATAGATAGATACTGTGCATATTTTATAGCTATGGAAACACAGGGCCCTCCAGGACCTGTGCTTCCATTTATAGGACAACAGTGACCAAATTGTTAGCATAGTCTTCTTATTACCCCATCTCATGTACCAATGCAGAAAAATGTCCAAATCTCCACCAAAACATAATTCTGCACAACAGCAACACCATTCCATGTCACAGGTGCAAAAATACATTTTGAATAGGATTTGAAAAATGACAGCTTTTACATATATGTGGTGAGGTAATAAGAAGGCTATGCTGAAAATTTATGGTCATAATATTTTAAATTTCAGAAGGTTACGAGTTGGTATAGCAAAATTGCAATGAATGGGCAGAACATTGGCATTTTTTGATATTTTGACCCCAATTTTTAACATAGTCTTCTTACGACCATACCTCATAACCCCCTTGGTGAAAATGTTCAAATCCATGCAAAAATGCCATTCTGCATCATGGGTGAGGAAACATGTTTCAGACAGGATGTGAAAAATGACTGCTGTACTGTTTATGAGGTGGTGTGAAAAAATGGCTATGTTGAAAATTTGGACTCAAAATATTGAAATTTGCCAGAGTTATGCACATGCATAGAAAGATTTCAACGGATGTGCATAACTCAAGCATTTTCAGGAATTTTTTCACCAAATTTACAATATGGCCTTTTTGGGACACCATCTCATGAACACTGGTGTTGAAGTGTTGATATTCAGGCCCAAAAGGTGATTTCATGCAGTGACCATGAAAGCTTATGGGCCCGATTAATGAAATAATAGTTGCAGTGTTCTTGAGGTGGGGTCCCAAAAAGGCCATGTTGAAAAGCAGTTCAGCTTTGAAGAGTGAAGACACATCCTGATCCACAGAAGGTGACAGCCTATGACCTCCGGTGGTAAGTATGGGGTAAAGGGGAGATGAAGTTGTGTGAGCTGAGTGGGTGAGTAGAGATGGGGGAGGTGGATGGGGGAGACGATGAGGGACCATTTTCTTTTTTCAGGATTTAAATAAAAAAGAAGTTGGGGGACTGTTTTCTTTTTTTCAGCTCTAAATAAATAAATTAAATGTATCAAGACACTGGGGGTGGGCTTCCAAGTGTCCCACATTCTTGGGAGGGTGCACTAAATGCTGACCCAGGGATTCGGCCCCTCAGTGTTGGCTTTATCATATAAAACACTGGGCTGTTGGGGGGGGGAACCTGGCACCTGGGTTGGGCATCCCGGTATCAGATATTTCACATTAATGATAAGAGGGGTAGGAGACAGTGATCGGAGGTTGGGGGTGCCACTAGACATACTAACATACTAACATACTAAAATGCCAGCAGAATAGGCCCAATGGTCTTTTGTGTCTGCTCGTTTGGTCAGCCCCCACCCTGGGTGCTGACCTTGCTGTCCCCCTCGCCTTCTCTGGCTTCTCCCTTCCCAGTTCCAGATATTCTTGCTGCATTGGATTTTGCTTCCTGAACCCTTTCCTGTACCTGTCCCACTCCTCTTGAACCCCTCCACTGTCTCTGCCTCCACCAGCCCCTAGGTAGTGCATTCCATGGCTCTACCACCCTCCTCAGTGAAGTAGCACCTCCTCCTTTCTCCCCTGAATCTTCCCTCCAGCTTCCACCCATGCCCCTAGTGGCCCCTCCTCCTTCCTTCGAAGCACCCTCACTGTTCCTCCCCTATTTACCCTCTTCATGTACCTGAAGACCTCTATCATGTCCCCCCGGTCCCTTCTCTTCCAAAGTGTATATATTTAGCTCTTCGAGCCTCTCCTCATAGGTCCTGTCCCCAAGCCCCAAATCATTTTGGTTGCCCTCCTCTGGACCCTCTCCAGGAGGTTAATATCCCTCTTTAAGTGGGGCCTCCAAAACTGCATGCAGTACTCCAGGTGTGGCCTCACCAAGCAGTTATACAGAGGGAGTATCACTTCCCTCCTTCTGGAGGTGATCCCCCTAGCGATGCATCCCAGCATCCTGTTGGCTTTGGCTGCTGCCCTCCTACAAGTCTCAGAGTTGTTCATCTTGACATCTAGACACCAGGGAATATATTAAAAAATAAGCAGAAGCTGGACATTTGCTTCAGGCCCCTTCTTATACTTTGTCAGTTCTAGGTGTTCGGATTTTAAAAGAAGCTGAAGATGTTGAAGCACCAGGACATATCTTGCCATGGTAAATGACTAGTGCCAGAGGATCAGGCCTGGGTAATGAATCTGTATTTTTGCCCATGATCTAACTTTTTGCAACATTTGTTTCCTGATACTGTATTGCAAGATGGCTATGTCCTGAACTGGGGCTAGGTATTGAAAACTGTGCTCTACCAAGGTGCTGTTTGTCTAACTGAAAGGGTTTCAAGAGTCTCTGGATGCAGTTTGCAAAAGAGTTTTGCCATCTGCAAAGAGTTGCAGAAACATTTTTGAAAAATGTGCCCCCTTATGTTTTGCTTGTGAGGCAATATTCTGACAGGCACATGGTGCTATAATAGAAACCTAGAAAACATAGAATTTCATCATTAATAAAGAGCCACTGCGGGCAGCGACTGGAGGGTGGGGGGGGGTGCCACTAGACACCAGGAAAAATACAGGTAAAGGATTCTTGAGTCATGAAAAAGGATCCTTATGTCTCTATCTTGTACCATTGCTGAGAAAGAAGTTTTTGGGATGGCAAGACCTCAATCTGGTGATTTTCCAGACTTGTAATGTGAGGCATAGACCAAAAAAAACACTACAATGTGTGTCACAAACTATGTGATACCAACCCAGATCCTGCTTTTCCATGCAGTGTGATGTTGGGGTGTTGTCACATGACATGCGTGAGGTACACAAACCTAAATCTTGTATTTTTACAGGTCCACAGTGGCAGCAGGACTTGATTTGTACAAGATTTTTGGATCACAGTTGTGTTGTTTGTGTACTTATTGTGTGACTTTGAAGTTTTATATCAGTCTGTACAGTGTCTATGGTATTATCCCAGGTCACACTGCATCCAAAATAGAAGACCTTATGTCTCTATCTTGTACCATTGCTGAGAAAATGAGTTTTTGAGATGGCAAGGCTTAAATCTGGTGATTTTCCAGAATTGTATTGTGAGGTACAGACCAACAAAAAACACAACAATATGTCACAGACTATGTGATGCCATCCCAGATCATGCTTCTCTATGCAGTATGATGTTAAGGGGGTTGTCACATGACATGTCTGAGGTACACAAACCTAAATGTTGTATTTTTACAGTTCCACAGCGGTGGCTGGACTTGATTTTCACAACATTTTTGGACCACAGGTGAGCTGTTTGTGTACTTATTGTGTGACTTTGGGTTTTCAGTTCAATCTTTGCAGTATCTGTGGTAGTAGCCAGGCTACACTGCATCCAAAACTGAAAATCTTATATCTCTATCTTGTACCATTACTGAAAAAATTAGTTTTTGGGATGGCAAAGCCTCAATTTGGTGATTTTTCAGAATTGTATTGTGAGGTATAGACCAACAAAAAACATGACACTGTGTCACAAACTATGTGATGCCAACTCAGATCATGCTTTTCCATGCAGCATGATGTTGGGGTGTTGTCACATGACATGCCTGAGGTACACAAACCTAAATATTGCATTTTTACAGGTCTACAGCGGTGGCTGGACTTGATTTTTACAACATTTTTGGACTATAGTTGTGCTGTTTGTGTACTCATTGTGTGACTTTGGGGTTTTGGATCAGTTGGTACTGTCTCTGCGTAAGTAGCCTAAGTCACACTGCATCCAAAACAGAAAATCTTATGTCTCTATCTAGTGCCATTGTTGAGAAAATCAGTTTTTTTTTTCTACTGAATACACAATTTAATATTCTCAATGAAAAACATCAGGTGTGAAGGGGTTGACAGTAAATAAAACACATTTTTGGGCATATTTCTGTAACCCCTAGGGGCCCCACCCCAAGGAATACTACCCCTGCCTGTGTGACCAGGTGCAGGTTGAGGGGCATGGGTACTGGAAACGGGTGCCTCCACTCAGAGGACATGATTAGTGGTAGTGTAGCTGACCTGGCTACAGCCCTCTGGGACACTGTTATCCCCCTCTTTTCCCTCTAGTTGCCTAAATGGTTCACAGAATACACAATTACAGTTGACACCTGACAACAGTTTTAACCCCACACTTGTTGCACTTACCACCAGGGCTGGCTCAGTTGGCTCAGCCCTGGAGACCCCCTGTAAAATAAGATTTAGCACAATAACCAACAATATTTCAATGCTGTTTGTACAGAGGTACACCACAACCAGTTTCAATGCAAAAAGATTTAGATCTGATTTATTTAAGGGGCAGTAACAAGAAAGGGGGCAACATTTAGTGGTTGATTCAAGATCTGAAAGGTTCAGGTTATAAGGCTTGCACTTAAAGGTGCCTGTAGCACAGTCACATACACTTTGGGTACTCAGTTGGAACTACAGGCTAGCCTAAAGCGATGTCAGGGGTAGGCTGGCATTGAAGCTGTTGTTGGGGCCCTTAGGGAAAGAAAACACAACGTGCACTTCTAACCCAAATTTGTAATCTGGAGCCAGATGGCTCAGTCCAAAATGATTAGCAAACACAAATAAATCAGTTGACACACTTTGATTTGAGCTTTGTTGCAGGGAGCTACCCTGGTGTTTACTCATGCTACCCAGTACAGGATGAAGGTCGGATGAAATGGAGACCTCAGGATGAAGAACTGGATTGCCAGGAGAAGCAGGGTCCACACGAAACACCGTGGTGTCGATCCTGTTCATTGGCATTGAGCAGAGAGCCGGAATCCCTAGGCGGGTCTCTCATCAGTTGTTTCTCTACGGAATGAGTGGCTGTCTGGGCCGGGATGGCAAGGCCCAGAACTGGTGAACAGTTTGGATACAGTCCGGTAAAGTGCTGGATGCAGCTTCCAGCAAGCGTGACACATTAAGCAAGGTGGGGAACTAAATCGCGACCCACAATCCACAATCAGCACACTTATAGTAGAGCAAGTAAATACCACAGTTCGGATGACAGTCTGATTGCCCATTCACAGTGTCACTGCACAAACCGTAACTGTGCAGCAGTCTCAAGTCCTGACAGGCTGATCGCATTGAGGCAAATCTTCAGTCCACTTCAGGAGAAATTCAATTTGTCACAAATCAGGTTCTGATCACAAAAGCTGCAATTTTGGAAGAAGTCTGATCTCAGGCTTAAGGTCTCTTCACTTAGGAAGATGGTAGCAGGCAGGCCAAAAACACAGCCTTTCTGACAATTTCCCCTGCGCAAACGCAGGAGCAGCTGCTCGAATCTCTCGAGATGTTCACTTATTCAACTCTTCCTCCATACTGACACTCTACTGCAGGCAGCTTGGGACTTTCCCAGAGATCCAAAAGGTTTGATTCATTGATCCATCTGTCTGTCACAGCTAGAGCACCCCTTCCAGGTCCAAGTAGGCACCAAAGGCCAAAAACTACAATTACTACAGAAATTCACTCCCACAAGACCCCTGAGGACAGACTCCATTTTAGGGTCCCCAAAAGTACTGATTGGTCCAAACTAGCAGTCCAGAAACAAGATGGTGGTAATTAACAGAAATGTCCATGCTGCAAAGGAAGGCAGATTAGACAAACTAAAATATTACTATTATTATTGCAGATAATCCATAAACAATCATAGATCCTTGTAGGGCTCCCTCAGCACAATTAGAGATGGTGGAATGGAGCAAAAATACAGCAGCCTGGGTGAGACTCTAGCCTAAAAACCACTCAGCCCACCTACCCAGATTAATTATACACTACGGGATAGGCAGCTCTTAATGAGATAGGCACGGAAGCTAATAGGGCACTCACATGCAAAACACTTTCAAACCCATAGGGACACAGAACATCAACCTGGCAGTGGGCATTTAGGCAAGCCCAGGAAAGACTTTTGAGAACCCCCATTTGTAGGAGGGTTACATTTCTAACATTGAAGTGTAGATTGCACCTGCGGGGGCTCCGATCAGCCAGCTAGGTTTGGTGGTCTCTCTCCAGGATGTCATTTCTGAGGATTTTGAAAATGGAAAACAAAGTGGCGGCTCACAAAAAAGTATTTTTCTCTCACAAAAAAGGATTTAAATCTCATGAAAAAGGTACGGGTCTCATGAGAGTGAATTCATTTTCATGAGAACAAATCCTTCTTCAGTTTTTATCCCTCTATCCTGAAAAGTGATCTTCCCATTGAAGACCATGGGAAATAAAAAACATCATAACTTTGCAACAGATACATTTTTTTACACAAAACTAAGCATGCCTGTTCTGTTACAAAAGCTGGTTCTACCATTAAAAATCACACCAAAATTCCACACCATCTGGATGGAGGGCAATAAGGAAAAAAATGCAAAAAGTGGAGACTTTATGACTTTTTGTACTATCTGGATCTCAGAATCTGCATATCCAACCAGAACAAAACTTGATACATCAAGATATCTGCCCCATGGGATTGTGCATACCAAATGTTGTGCATATCCATTTATTGGTTGCAAAGTTAATAAAGTGCGACATTTGAGGTTTAACATCAAACATGCTACTCAACCCTAATCAAAGCAACAAAAGTTGGGAAATGTGGTGTTAAGGTTAACATCCCTAACACCTTCCCCCCACCCAAAAGCAGGCAGGAGATAGGTGTGGGATGTGCCTTGGATTCTCAGGCCTGACACTCACCCCATTCTATTTGTAAATAAGGTCAGATGTGTGGACTTTATGAGAATGGGATGAGTGTTAGGCTTGAGAAGCCCAAAGCACACCCCATACCTCTCTCCTTCCTGCTTTGGGGGATGAGGTATTAGGATTGTAAACCCTAACACCACATTTACCAGCTTTTGTCACTTTGACCCTAACTGGATTATTAACAAAGTTTTTTGCAACTTACTTCCTTACTTTTTGAGCTAGCATAATTGAATTCTTATTTTACTGTGGGAGTGGCATACATAATTTTGTTAGTGTCTAATGGCATCCTCCACCCTCTGATCCCCATATTTATAATACTTTACTATCCCATTGGTAGTAAATACTTTTATTTAAAATAAGCTATCCCAATCCCTGCTACATCATGGTATGCTTGTTTTATCTGGTACAGGAGGATCCATTATAGACTGAATGAGAACTTTTTTTTTAACTCACCTGCCCATCTACCTGAAGCTGAAGTCCATGGTGCTCTCCTTTTATATTAAGTTATTTTTATGTAGCATATTTACTGCATATTTGCCTGAAATAAATAAAAAGTACAGTACTGTATCAATTAGTACTCCAGTTTTTGCCCTTGCCTACCCCGACCATAACCCACAACTCATAGCCCTCAATACCGTACCCGCATTAGAGCTGAGATTAAGAGCAGGTGCAGTTTTGATTGTTCCTAAGTTCCTGGAGTGGGTCTGACTTGAACAAGAGATTTGCCTGCTATGTGCAGAATTGGGAGACTTGAACCAGGAGAACAGAAGTTATACCTATGAGTTCAGAAAGGAAAAAGCATAGATAGGTATTATAAACAAAAGTCTGGCTTGAATCAGGGATTTGCTTGCTACCTGCAGAATTGGGGGACTTCAATTATGGGATCAGAACTGATACCTATGAGCATACCTCTCAACCTCTCGGTATCAAAATTCATAACACAATGGCCTTCAAAATCCAAAGCAAATGGCCAGAATGTGTAACAATTTATTATTTTAATAATATGTCTTTAAATAGTGAGCCCATATATTTAGTGTTAAGGAATGCTTCAATTAAGCTAATTCAATTGCGTAATAACTTTTATGTCCAGAAACAACTCTAACATTACTAGGAACTTCAGTCAACTTTTGCGGATCAAGGGTAAATTTGGGTGTTAAAAATTACACTGCTATGTGAAATTCATGACAGTAAGAGGTATACCTATGAGCTGAGAAAGGTGAAATCTGAGAAAAGTACTGTAAATAAAATTCTGACCTGAATCAGGATTTACTTGCTACTTGCAGGATTGGGGGACTTAAATCAGGAATTGGAAATTATACATAGGAGATGAAAGGTTTGAAGAAGAGAACGGCAAAAAAAAAAGAAAGATTTGTTTGCTCAGGAGATTGAATTTACAAGCTGAGAGCTGAACCAGTGGTTTGAGATTTGGTGGAAGGGAGTAGCTGGTCTAAGTTCAACGCTACTATATTGTGGTATTGAGGTTAACTGTGTTCTTTGGTGATAAGACACAGCTCTGAACGAAACCAGTAATAAACAATAATAATTACACTTCCTTATGAAAACTAGACTGTTTTTTAATTTTTTGTTCAAGGGTTTTATGAGTTATTGCTTGTCTTAGCTTGTTATTTCCTTTGTGCATTTTTTATTGATTTCATGGCGAGAAAGAAAGAAAGAAAGAAAGAAAGAAAGAAAGTTAGTTCATGGTTTGACACCTATAGATCACAAAATCTTCTGCCAAAAAATTAGAAACAAACCAAGTTTGCACAATGGAGGGTAATTAATACCACCTTCATTCATGATTTAAAATTAATGCTTGCAAGAGCTATGATAAGTGTTTTAAAAGAGACAAGTGTAATCCAGTCACAATTTGCACACCAATAGTACCTGAGCTCATCCATTAAAACATCAAATACAAGCACCTCTGCCATGAAATTAGGACAAGATGCATTGGAATGGTTCCTAAATGTAAAGACATGGAGAACTGAGGGAAAAAGTCTTTGGTGTCAGTGAGTATCTTTTAGAAAGTATAACAAACAAGAAGAGATTTTACTGAAAACTCTTTTTCTGGTTTATGTTTTTGCATTTCTCAAAGGCCTGTCATTTGCTTTCTTTCATTTTCTTTGCATTTCTAATTGTTTAAAAGCATTAGCTCTGTTTCAGATGCAGGGCCACTTCTGGGGATGAAGGTTTGTTAACTTGTAAAGGAAAAAGAAATTGGTGCTACAAAAATTTAGCTTTTTAAACTGCTTAAGCTAACCATTTTTATTTTTCTTCTAATTATTTCACTTCAAAACTATTCTTTGCTCATTGACACCTTTGGTAGATTTTCTTCTTTTTGCCTAGTAGAGGTGCTTCTCCCTTAAGTTTCTTTTTGTATCATCATTTTTGTCCCTCCCCTTCCATCAATATTTCTGGAGTCCAACAGTCACTGTAAGAATATTCTTACATTCAGTTGCAGACTGGATTATGGTGGCTCAGCAGAGTGTAACAATTTCAGACATCAGTAAAGCAGTGAACAAGACAAAAACACCGGAAGCTCTGAGACCTAAGGAAAAGTACTTAGACTGTAAGTACAACACTGTGTGTGTGCACTCTTGGTGTGAGTTTGGGACTTTAACCTCACTGCAATAAAAGTTTTTGAAAGTGCTACAGGGTGCTGTGCCCACTAAGATGTGGCAGCTGGTCTATGTAACAACCCTGCCTGACTTTACCTGCTGCCATATGTGTGTTAGCACTGTACAGATCATGAGCTGTCAAGAAGTTTTAAAAAATGTACTATTTCTGTGCAAGAGGCAGTGGAAAGGCTTTGATTTAATTTATGTTTTCTTGGGGGGGGAGGGGGAGGTGGCGGAGTTGACTAATAGGGGAATGAATTTAATGTTGCATGTGACACAGGCACTGTTTTATATATTTCTTGTTGCTGGTGGTAATGGCTAATCCTTTACTATATGCTTCCTGGAATGTTAAAGTGGCTAGATCCCAGGTCAAACATGATCAAATACTTACATTTGTCACACCTACAGTGTAATGTTGCCTTTTTGCAGGAAATCTACCTGCTGTCTGCTGAAGGGAACTTATTCCATAGGCAGTCAGTGAGTCAGGTTTTCACAGCTGGTAACTGCAAATCCAGTAGTTGTGTGGCTATTTTGATTACTAGAAATATTAGTTTCCAATGTAATCAATTTATTTCAGACCCTCAGGGTAGATATATTTTTGTTTGAGGAGTACTAAACCAGGTAAACATTGTGTTGGGCAGTGTCTATGGCCCTGACTTGGATGATCTCTCCTTCTTTATGGAGCTGGCCAGCCATATTGCCCCATTCCTTCCAGTCCCTTGGGTTGTTGGATGGAATTGGAGCATTTCTCTTACAAAGGACCTGGACAGGACTGTTACACCCATGGCTGGTTTTTCTCCTGCCCAGCATTCTGTCAAAGATATGATTGGTTCTCTTGGGCTCTGTGACCCATGGGGGGTGCTCCATCCACGGGATAAAGAGTGTACAATTTACTCTCCCATCCACGGTATGTACTCTCAAATTGATTATATTCTGCTCAGTCAGGAAGAAATGGGTGGGGTATTGGATAGAGTGATTGCTCCTAGAGTCCTATTGTATCATTCTCTGGAATGATTGAAATTTTCTTTGCCCCCAATATCCAGAGGGATACGTCATGGAAATTGAACAACCAATTGCTCAAAGACCAATATAAAGTTAATAGGATCAAAGATCAAACTGAAGTTTTCACTTCACAAAATGCTGACTCTATAGACAAGGAGGATCTGGAAAGGTGTACCATCAAATGTTTCCTTAGAGGAGAATTCCTTGGGTTAGTATTTAAAAGGAAATGTGTCTGCTTGCAGGAAGCGTTGGCTCTTCTGCAGTGTATCACTGACATTGAGCAAGCACATTCCTCTAAACCCCAGAAGAGGTCTACAGGGAACTGATGCTTCTTAGAGATAAGTACATGGACCTACTATGAGAAAAGGCAGAGTATACTATTCTTAAAACGCAGTCTACATATATCAATCAAGCGGAGAAGGCTGGTCATCTGTTGACCTTACGACTACAAAAACAAGAAGCATCCTGGCTGATCTCCTCCATTAAATCCATGGATGGCACTGTTAAAACCCTGTGGGATGTTGTATGGGAATTTGAATCCTATTACAAAGATCTTTATGGACCTTTTTGACTAACCCACTAGTGAGGTCACAAATTGAGGAATATTAAGCCACCATTTCCCTGACAGAATTATCCAACACTCAGCAAGCTTTCTTAGTTCACCCCTTATTTGTATCTGAAATTCGGGTTGCTGTAGATAGTTTACCCCTGGATAAAGCCCCTGAACCTGACGGTTTCACCCCTAATTTTTATAAGCTGTTCACAAAAGAGTTAATCCCTTTTTAACAACTTTGTATTTATATGAATCAGGCATCTCGGACGCCACTGTTCTTGGGGCTATGATTGTCCTCCTGCTTAAACCTGGTAAAGCACCGGTCATGGTTTCTAGTTACAGGCCTATCTATTTATTAAATTATGTTGTTAAAATTCTTATAAAGATCTTGTCCTCAGGAATCAGTATAGTTTGGTCTGTGCTTATTAGTCAAGAGCAAGTGGGATTTATGCCACCTGGTCTTCGGTGGCTCACCTACACAAACATAAGCATATTTTATCTACGTTCAGGGACTCTGTCACCCCATGGCATTGTTCTCTCTGGACACTGAGAAAGCCTTTGACAGAGTTGACTGGAATTTTATGTTTCTTACACTGGAAAAATTTAGTTTCCCTCATGCTTGTCTCCAGTGGATTAAGGTTATTTACCCATGTCACGTCCGAGTGCCAAATTTCCCTTTTTTTTTTTGGCACTCACGAAGGATGTCCTCTCTCCCCTTTGTTATTCAATGTATATTTAGAACTCTTAAAATGGAACCTTACAGCTACCCCTGGATTGAATGGTATTGAGGTGGGCTCTAAGAATCTCCTTTTATTGATGTATACAGATGATATTTTGATGCATGTCTCCTACCCTAAGGATGCAGTACCACTGGCGTTAAGTGTCATTGAAGAGTTTGATGGTCTTTCTAATTAAAAGTTTAACCTGAATAAATCAGACGTTCTTCCCCACACCCTGATGGTTAATAAGTCAGACATTATATCTCTTGGGATGAGCTGGACCCCTCCCACTATTAAATATTTAGGCCTTCATCTTTCAAAGAGTATTTCCCTTATGCAGAAACTTAGTTTAGATGATTTAGTAATTACACTTCAAGAAGATCTAAATAGGTGGTGGGCCCTTCCTTTAACCTTATGGGGGAGGATAAATATTATTAAAATGAATGTTCTCCCTAAGTTGTTTTATCCTATTAATATGCTTAATCTGTGGCTCCCACTATCATGGTTCTGACATATTCGTGGCATCATTTTGGACTTTATTTGGTCTACTAAGGCCCTGAGGAGGTCCTATAAAAAATTGGCTGCATCTAAACTAGACAGGGGACTTAAACTTCCACATTTTACCATTTATTATTTTGCAAGTCATATTAGTAAGCTTTTTAAAAGGCTGTCCTGTCCTCTCAGGATTTCTGTATGTTCCTATTTGGTTGGAACTTGAGTAGGAACTGACTGGTAATTCAGGTTTTTTGGTGCCATCCATGTTTTTTATCCCCCCCTGAGGACACTCCCTGAAGGTTTAAGAGGATCTGTCATAGGTATTTCACTTTGTGTCTATTCACAGTTCTGCTCTTTATTGAAGTATCCATTTACTAAGGATGTCCTGCAGCTATATTACTTAATCCTAACTTTAAGATTGTTGGCAGGGTCATGACTGAGGTTTGGCTACCCCAATTAGCTGCTGTGAGAGTGTGTGATTTGCTTCAGCAAGGGGTTCTCATTCCCTCTCAGGATATTCAAGATCAATTTCATTTGGGTAATACAGCAATTTTCTAAGGTATTTCACTTGCGTCATGACTTACTCCAATGGTTTGGACCTGGTAGTTGAGTAGTTGATGTGTCTGAGCTCCTGCCTCATTTCAGAGATCTGGGTCTGAAACCACATGAAGTTGTCAATTTGTACTCTTTTCCTTTGTCTAAATTATTCCTAGAGCTTGATGGGACTTCTCCCACCGGGACACCCATTTTCCCCTTAGCTCTTCTCAGTGGCAAAAGATTTGGAAATACCTATATACATATGTCTCCCAGGATAGGCTAAGGCTTACGCAGTATAATATTCTACACAAGTTATATTACACACCTAAGAAACTTGCCAAAATGAGCAGGGTGGCATCACCACTCTTCGCTCAATGTAGATAGGTTGAGGTTCCCCTCCTAAATATTTTCTGGATTTGTTCTAAGGTGGTGCCTCTATGGGGATTAATTGAAGCTAAGGCAGATCCCATATTGGGATTAACTGGGTTGTTCACTCCAGACATTTGTGTGCTGGGAGAGTTTTATATGGCTTTAATTTCTCTCAGTGAGAAAAGTAGTTTTAAGACATTGGTTGGATCAGATTTCTATTTCCTATCAGGAGTGGTTGCAGGAGCTCCTGTTCAACCTTCATGTGGAACGTATGATAGCAAGTCTTCATCATAAGTATACTCTTTTTGATAAGAGATGGGGCACATTACACACCCTGTACACAATATAGGAGAACTGGTATTACCTTAACAGCGATATGATCTGGGCTTTGTATAGTTTGGATCTGTCTATAGGCCGGGCTGTTATTCTGTTTCAATGCCTTGTTTTTCTTTCCTTGGTCACACTACCGGGGTGGGCAGTGGATGGGGGAAGGGAGTGGGGAGGTATAGTAATTGCTGTCTGACTGCAATAAACAGTGGATATACTGTGCATTTACAATGTTTTTGTATTCTATCAATAAAGCTTATTACATCTAAAAAAATATGTTTTCTTTTTTAATAACATGGTGTTATCCTATTGAACAATTACACTGAGCATTGGTATCCATGTTTGAAACACATCTTCAGACAGTGAACGAAGTTCACTAAAGAAAACAGCAAAAAAAATTAATAGAAAAATAATTTGCCAACAGATCAGATTACTTCTGGTGGGATCTGGACTATACTTTTATGTGATGTTTCTTGTTTCTTTATAAACCAATGTTTTAAAACTTGGGACTAGATCTGCTGAATTAAATGTTCTTGGATAAATGTTATGGTGTAGACAGTGATTTCTTTTTAGTTGCACTAGATAAGAAAATAAAATAGATTGATTTTACAGGAATTATTTAAGATGGGTAGGACAGCAAGATTTACAAATTAATGTGCAGACTGGGTGGTCCAAGTGGTCCTTGCTCCTGAAAAATTATATGCTTTGTGCATGAGGTAAAACAGCATGTCTTGATGTACAGCTTAGCAAATGTTTGAGCAGAAGTACCTAAACAATTAGCAATACTTTTTTTTGTGTATTGTACTGAATGGAACACCTTTTATGTGTTGTCATCAGTTATTGTTAATGAATATAAAACATAATGGGTGGGATGTTCAGATCGGATGTGCCAAGCGCAACCGGGATGTGCCAGCACAAGTACAGCAATGCGCCATTGTGAGATATTCAGCGGGAGGCAGCTGCATAGTGCAACAAGCAAGGCACCAGAGTGCAACAGTAATGAATACATGTGCAACCATAGAGGGCGGAACCATGAATAACAGGCACAGTGTGATATTCAACAGCATGTGACGTGCTCAATAGCAGAGCAAGCGGAAGTTGTGCGACAGTGGAAATGAGCCAAAATAAAAGGGAACAAGAGAGGGGAGGAAGAACGCGCCACAGGGAAGCCACAGGTGGGAGCGTGGAGACAGAGTGCCAGGGAGGAAAAACAGGAAGCAGGGCACAGGACTGGGCAGGATTAGGACAGGGCCCACCAGAACTGTGCCAGAGTGAGAGTAGGAGTGGGTGTGCCCATGCCAGTGTGCAGAAAAGGGTGTGAGAGTGCCACAGTGGACTGAGGGCAGTGGCAAGAGGCAGGATAGCCACAGAAAAACAGCCGGAGGTGAACCCAGTTTAGGGGAAGCACCAGGAACAGACAGCGGGGGGAACAGGACAACAGCTGCCTGGGGGGGACACCAGCCAGGGACATGGCCAGTGCCACCTTCCAGATGGAGGCGGTAATGAGGGGTGTGAGAAGGCAGGCAGCAGGGAGGCACGGCCGTGGATGGGCCTATCAGTGGTATGCCCAGAACAGGCAGTACCAAGCCCGCACCAGCTTCGAACAGTACTCTGACACAGAGATTGTGGGCCAGTACTGCCTGAACCGGGTGATACTGAGGCAGCTCTGTGAGCTGTGCAGTGATGATATGCAGGCACCCACACGACGGAGCCATGCTCTGTCAGTGGAGACAACGGTGACAGCCGTCATGTGCCTGCTCTCCATGGGCACCTTCCAGAGGCCAACAGGGGACATGACAGGCATAATCCAGTCGGCCGCATCATGCCTATTCACACAATTCCTCTGCGCACTGCTGCCACATGCTGCAGAGTACATTCATTTCCCCAGCACACAGGCGGAGTGCACAGCACACATACAGGAGTTCCACAGGGTAGCATGGTTGCCTGGCATGCTCGGGGCCATTGACTGCACCCATGTAGGCATCCACATGCCACCTGGGCATACATAAACTGCAAGGGATACCCAAGCATTAACTGCCAGGTGGTATGCGATGCCAGGGGGTGCATAACCAATGTCTGTGCCATGCACCCTGGGGGAGCACACGATGGCTTCATCTGGCACCAGTCTACACTGTGCCACAGGTTTGAGAGTGGGGACATCCCCACCGGCCATCTAGTAGGTGGGTATGCACATCAAGCAGGATGATGTGAGCAGACATGGGGGGGTGCATAGTCAGAGGTGCCATGGGTACCGGCCATGTTGGCCCATGGCCTAGTGAAGCAGACCACCATTCTAATGTCCCCCCTCTACACACAGGTTACAGTGGTTACCCACTACGGCCCTGGCTGCTCACACCATACCGGCACCACATGACCCCATCACAGCTACGGTACAATGAGGCACACGCCACAACATGGAATGTCATCAAGGGAGTGTTCAGGCTACTGAAGGCACGGTTCCGGTGCCTGGACACATCAGGTGGTGCCCTACAGTACAGCCCCTCAAAGGCCTTCAGGCTATTCCTGGCCTGCTGTATCCTACACAACATGGCCACCAACTGTGAGATAGCCATAGAGGTCAAAGAGGGGGACAGCAGTGGGAACAATGAGGACGCCTGTCCAGCTGGTGAAGGGCAGCCACCTCCTGGGTGACTAGATCCCCAGCTGATCCAGATGGCACAGCAGCACTGGGACACCATTACAGAGGAGCACTTTGGACAACACAGGTAGGTCACGGGGCCATGTGCAACCACCAAGGGCAAGGGCACAGCCCATAGACACGCTGGGCAAGACACCAGGGGAGGCCGGTGGTAAGGGAATGGGTCTGAGCGGGGCACCACACATGGCGGCAGGGATGGGCAGGGCTGAACACGACATGTGCATGCACACACACCACAACACATGCACGAAGGGAAAACAGCATGCCAACCCCAACAGCCACCCCCACCCCCACCCCCACACAGTACCACACACGACCATGCCCAGTGGCCATCACTGTGTGTGCCTCAAATGCATCATGCACATGCCACAGTGGACAGCAGCCGGGAGGGTATGCACAGGGACCGTGTGTGTGTGCAGGGCTGGGTACCCCACCCATGCTTCACACAATGCACACCACATTGCACACAGGACAGCAGCAGACAGTGGCCACAGTGGGAGACAGGTCAGTCACACGGCACAGTACCACTGCTGCCATGGATGTGTGGGCAGCCTCACTGAGACCTGCCAGCCATGCCAGGCTGACCAGTGGCCTATAGGGGTGGCACTGATGGGCCCCCAGGGGTGATGCTGCTTGAACGCAACTGTGTCCATGCAGGGGTCTGCAGCCCACCAAACATGCCCAGGCCAGGTGTGCTTGGTATGCCCAAGCCAAACCCAGTGTCGACATAGCAGGTGTCACACGGCACTGGGAATGGGGTGGACATGACACTGTGCAGTGTCTGTGGTAGCTGGGTACCAAACTGGGTGCCCAGTGTAGCCATGACTGTTGTCAATGCAATGGTCTGCCTGTCAATGGCAGTGGTCACATCCGCCCGCTGCCGTGCCATCTCTGCCAGGAGCAATCTGTGGTCCCTGCTGTGCCGCTCATCTGCCTGGCACAGAACTGCACTGAGTGCATCCACCGCCATCATGAGCTGCATCTGCTGATCTACTGAAGCCTGGAGAAGATGGCTGTCTTCATCCAAGGGGTCGTCTGCTGGTCTGGCATGCTGTCCCTCATGGTGTTCCTGGGCCTGCTTGCCAGCACCCCTTGATGTTGGGCGCTGCACATCAGATCAATGCTGGGGCACATCCACATGTGGTGCACTGCCACCGCCCCCCCGACACTGTCCCCCCATTGCCATTGGCCGACTGCTGGTGCTGCCCCTCTGACTGCCGATTGCCAGGGCTTACCAGCGCTGCCACAGCAGCTGCAATGGCCCCACAACCCTGGACACACACCAGTGCTGCCCCACTGGGGCATACAGGCACAGGCTGGGACTGGGTTGTGATGCAGGCAGCCACGGTGGCATCACCCATGGTAACGCCCTTGTGGTTGCCTGCTGTGGGACCATCCTGTGTCCCACATGTATCACTGTCTGGGACGTGCAGTCCTTCATCATCGGTGCTGGTTCCGGCCCCAATCTGTGTCCCAGTCTGCTGGAGAGTGGGGGCGATGTCACGCTGGCACACAGGCAGGACCTTGTCCGCACCCACATAACCCACATCAGTCCAGACAGACATGCAGATATGCACTTGACCAGTCCCTCGGACATCTGTGGAGGTGGATGGGTGATCCTCCATGTCCAGGGCCTCCCCCTCAGTGGACACACCCACCACCGCTGCACCATGTAGATGCTTAGGAGCTGTAAGGGAACACATTAGTGTTAGTGGCTCCGCCTTGTCCTGTGGGATGACCTCCACCACCCAAACACTGACAACACAGGACCTACCATGCAATGATGGGCTGCCACCTATCTGGAAGCCACCACCAGGAATGCCCTCGATGGCACTACATCACATGCTGCTGGCCACCCGCTCCTCCTGTGGTGTCAGGCGGGATACATCTGGCTGGCCCCCACCAGTGGCAGCACATGCAGCCCTGATGGCAGCCACCTTCTCCGTGATCCTGTCTGTGCCTACCTTCTTCTTGCACTCCTGCATGGACCGCTGGTGGCTGCCATGCTGGTTCATGTCATGAGCCACCTCCCCCCACACCGCAGCATGGGCCTGTGGCGTTACCCATTGTCTGCTAAGCAGTGGTTCCTTGTCCAGATATGCCTCGAACAGGACATCAGATTCAGCCCTGGTGAAGTTGGGCCTCCTCCTTCTTCCCTTCCCTGTTCCTCCTCTTCCTCACACCCGGAAATGCTCGCACCTGTGGGAATGACATATGTTACCTTGGACTGTGCAGTCTCATACAGTCCTCCCAAACCACAGTCCCCACATCCCAGCAGCATACAACCCACCATAATGGACTGCAATACCAAACCATGGCCTCTGCAGCCCCAGGTCACATTTATATAGTGCAACGCATGCAAATGAGGGCAGGCGCAACTGTAAGTGGATGCGCCGTGAAATGGCTAATGAACTGATTTGCATAACCTGGCTGAATATCACACTGTTGCACCTTGCACAATGTAAGTGAGCATGCTCAGGCTATGGCGCAGCACTGTGACATGCGCAATCGGCACATCACGACGTGTGCTGATGCAGACACGTATGGCGCTGCTGACTTGCTGTGCACAGGAGGCAGTGCAGAGCACGGCCACCACTGTGCCTGTGGCGCTAGTGCGCTGTATGCCCATGTGGCGCTCATGCCATGGTGCACTGTGGGTGCCATGGTGCCACAGCATGGTAGGCCACTGCAGGGCATCACACTCAAGCACCCTACCACACTACACACAGGGTGTCCCAATAGCGCTGTGGCACCCTGGGCATGGACAGACCCTTGAGCCTGCAGTCGACCTTTGCCCCCTAGGTGCCATGCGTCTGCATGGCTGCACCCCTATCATGCAGTCCAGTGATAGCGCAATAGGGACTGGCAGTGCAGTACCGCGCTGCCTCCGCATATGGGGCACATGCGCTACAGAGCACCATTTTGTTGGTGTTTGAGATAGCAACATGCCGAGAACCAGAGCGCAGGTCTGCAGTGCCATTGAACTGGCAAACTTGGTGGCCCTGGTAGAGCCACATGCTGGTGCCCTCTTTGGGCAGGAACCCCTCAACAGGCCATGGACTGTTGTGTGGCAGAAGGTCTCAGAGGGCCTGGAGGAGTTGAGAGGGAGCAGCCGGTCAGCGAAACAGTGTCGCCACCACTATGGTGACCTCCAGTGATGGGACCCTGACAACCTGGGGTGTCTGCAGTCACACGCCCAGCGAGGCACCATGCCACGGCCAGGTAGATGCTCCTTCCCATCACTTATAGTGTCCAGCTGTCCGGATATCATGGTGTGCATAAGGCCACGCCGCAGGGGGGTGGGGGCCGTCTAGTGGGGGTGGTGGTGGTGGGGGTGCATCACTGGGGGAGGGTTTGTTACTGACCTTTACTGATGTTTTCCTCTCCATGTTTGTACCCTAGACCCAGAGGAGCACTGTAGGGCATGTTTGGCCTGGGAACAGGGAGAACATGCCGGAGTGGGTGCAGTGGACATGCAGCTGGGCCACGTTGGTGGGGCCATGGGTCAGCAGTACTCTGCTGACCAGGATGCAAGTGAGTGCCATGTTTCCCCTTACATCTGTGCATGCTGGGTTGCAGGGGTGGTGGTGGTGGGGCATGGCCACCCGCACTTGGCCCCACTGCCATGCACACCACACGGTGCACTCAGTACTGTCCTGTGGCACTGCATGTGTGGGTGGGTGTTGCAGGTGGGCTGTGCATGCACTGGGTCCATGGCTGTGCCACTGCCTTCACACTGCATAGCCATGTCACTGTGCAGCCACATTGGTGCTGTGCAGAACATGGGCGGTGGGTGTGTGCAGCATTCTGCATGGCTATGGGTGCCTGGGTAGGCGGTCTTGTGGGCACAGACACTGTGGGTGGTCGCATGCCATCACAGGGGCGTGGCCCACGGCTGTATGCTGTGCACATTGAGTGGGCTGCAGGGGTCTAGCCAGTCATGTGAACTGACTCTGCTCCCTTGTCCTAGGTGGACAACGCTTTACTGCCCTTAAGCGGAACATTCAGGAGCTGCTGCAGCTGTCCCGGGCTACTATGGAGCTGCTCCAGAGGATAGATCAAGGTGACCGTAGGAGGCACAGGAGGCACCTCAGGGACCAGAGTGGGGAGAGGGGTCGCCATTAGGCCCTACAGCACATGTGTTGTGCATTCTCTCCCTGGACTTACTCTCACACCCCTTCATCCCACTCCCTGATGTACACCCTTGCCCATGCCCACCTCCACCTGGTTTGTGGCCCTACCCCCCCACTTTGTACATAGTTTAGATTTATTGTGTTGTTTGTACAGTTTACCCCTTTAATACATACTTGTTTGATATGACAACTGTGGTGGTCTCTGATTTGCAGCGGGCATATGGTGCTTGGCTGCAGTGGTGTGCATGGCATCGGGGGTGGTGCAGGGCTGGGCATGTGTGTGTCCAGCAGGGACCCGCTTATGGTGTGGTTGGGGGACTCAGTCCTCTGTGGTATGTGTGTTGTTCCCTGTGCACTGGATGCCTGTGTGCAGTGGTCCCTGGTGCATGTGCTGCGTCCCTGGTGCCCCTGTCAGTAAGTCCATGACCTGTGCAGCTGGCCCCTTTGCATGTCTGTGGTACACACGGTCTGCTGGCATGTCATTGGTGGCTGTCCATGTCAGCCACCCTTTGGGCATGACGCAATGGCGACTTGCCTCCTGTCACCGGTTTGTTGCACATCTGCCTTGGGTGACACTGTGGGCTATACTGTTGTTGTCCCCCCTCCATGCTGTTGCTGGTGTCTGTTGCAGTGTCTGTATTCTAATGTCTGTCACTTGTGCTCTGGCCGCATGTTGGCGGTGGATGGCTTCATGGTGCATGCGCAGGATGGCTGGTTCACCTGTGCCATGGTGGGGTGCAGGCCATGGGTACACAGCATCAGTGGACGCACGCCAGTGGCATTTGTTGTCCCGCTATTGTGGCCCTGTGTCGGGGTGCCCTTGGGTCAGGGTGGCTGTTTGTCCATGCCCTGTGTCACATCCTGTGTGGTGCATGCCTCCATGCACCACAGTGGGTGGCTGTGCTGTATGTTGCGGCCAGTGCTGGGACAGGGTGTGAGCATGGGTGGGTGTGCGGGGTGCTGTCTTGCTGGTGGTGGGGTCCAGGGCTGGCCTTGTTGCATGTGGGGTCCCTCAGGGACTGATGCAGGGTTGACTTCTCTGCTGTGCCATGGGGGGCCATGCAGGGCGGCATTGTGTCTGCAGTTGTTGCATCAGTGGCTGGTGCAACCCACTGTGGAGTGCTCACAGTGGGGCTGCCATGCATGGCTCCATGGTGCACAGGGTTGCATTGTCACAGTGGGGGTGGTGGCATGCATTCGGTGCCATGCACTGTTGGGCGCTACTCCTGGGCCAGGTGTCTGGGGATCACTGTACAGGATGTGCTCTGCATTGGTGGGATGGGGTGGCACTGGGTGGCAGCCACCTCCTGGTATTACTGGTCACTGCTTGCCGGGGGTGGGTGCTGGGGCACCGTGCCCCAGCTGTGGATTCAGTGCTGGTGATCATGGGTTGTTGGTCCATCCAGCTCACCACTGGTTGTACAGTTCATGGGGTGCTGGATGGGCACTGTCTGGCATGCTGCGTGCTTCTCCGCCCATGGCTTCCATGAGTGGTGCACCCCTGCAGCCTGTCTCTGCGCATCCCTGGTTGTGCTACTGCACATCTACCCTGCTCCACTGCACATCCTTGGTTGTGCTACTGCGCATCGGACCTGCTCCACTGCACATCCCTGGTTGTGCAATGGCGCAGTTGGCATGGTATTCAGCTGTGTTGCACAAGTGCACCTTGGCCTGCGCTGTATTTGAATATTGCGTGTGTTGTGCAGGGGGGCACTGCACTTGCACCTGCTCCTGCTGTTCTGCTTCTTTGTGGCGCAGTCTGAATATCCCGCCCAATGTGTATTTATGGTTTCCATCATTCTTTTGATTCTTGTTGAACTGCATTTACATTAGTTTCTCATATTGCAGTCACCGGTTCCAGCAGCAAGCCATGTCTTTGATCAGAGAATGGGTCTTGAACATGTGATCTGTTCAGGTGAGTGAAGCTGTGTGTGGATGTACTGGGGGGTGTAGGATGGTGGCTGCTGAGTGGGAGGTGGGGGTTGCAGGAAACTGATCGATGAGGGACCTTTTCTTTTTTATAAGGTTTTGAAAAAAAACATCAAGGGATCGTTTTCTTTGTTTTAGGTTTTGGCCTCAATGGGAGGGTGAGGGGTGTCACTAGACACCAGGGAAATTACTTATTAAGTGGAGGGTAATCAGTGGGTCAGGGGAGCCACTAAACACCAGGAAATATATGGAATGGCGATTGGTGGGTGGTAGAGGCATACCTCTCAACCTCCTGCCACATAAATCAGTGACAAAGCTTAAAAGTAATCAGGGACAGAGGGGTCACTCATGTGTGTTTTTATTTTTTAATCAAAATTTTCCTTCGGGGAGAACTTTCTTTTTATCAGTCGACGTGGTTGTTATCAAACATTGTATATTTTATTAATCAATCTGTTTTGACACTAGAGAATATATGGGATGGCAGGCGATTGGTGGGTGGGAGGAATATCTGTCAACTTCTTGCAACATAAATCATGGACATAGCTTAAAAGGAATCAGAGCCAGAGGTATCACTAGTGTTTTTTGTGTTTTTTTTGGTGATTGAATCTTTCCATCAGGGAGAATTGTTTTTTTATTAATTGATCTGTATATTTTTCCAGCCACATTTCAACGTTATCACAAAAAACACTGAAATTCAAAAACTGTTCAATATTTTTTAACCAAACCATCCAAAAGTACACCATTGACATAGACTCCATCATCCCTGCAAACACCATGAAAATAATCTATACTGTCTATGCTGTAGGTGAGAGCAAAAATCACCATGTTAAGTATAGGGGAAAAAAGTGTGTGTTTTTTTTCACTTTTTTGACCCTCCATATCTCAAAAACTGTGCAAGATGTCCTCATAAAACTTTCCACATCTTGAGTTTCTGACAGCCTGAACAAACGTGCCAAATTTTGTGCAAATTTGTTAAACAACGTCAAAGTTATTAAGGTGAGAAAATTGAGTTTAACATTAAACAGACTGCTCAACCCTAACTATAGTGGTGCTATCACACCACTATAATATATATATATATATATATATATATATATATATATATATATATATATATATATATGTATATATTTTATATATATTATGGTAGCACAGTAGTGCTACCATAGTTAGAGTTGAGAGCCATTTACATGTTAAACCTAAAGTTTTGTACCTTAATAACTTTTGCAACCATTCAACCGATTTACCTGTAATTCGGAATACCTGATCAAGACCCATATGCCTTGGGATCTGCCAAGTTTTGTACTGGTCAGATATATGGCTGTGGAGTTATTAAGCGTAATCTGCGTGTGCGTTTATGCCTTTTTGGAATTCTATGGTCGTGCCTACAGGTCGCACGGTTTGTGCGACTGGTCCAAAATCTTCAAGAATGTGCGCCAGGGTCACCAATGTGCCTTTTGAAGATTTTGTGAAAAATATTAAATGGTTCAAAAGTTATTCAAAACAAGTTCCCATTATAAGTCAATGGGAAAAGTTAACAAAAGTTTGACAGTGTCGCAATGCAGTTTTTTATTGAAATGGCCCTTTTACTGTCGTAAATCTGCCATTTTGTTTCAGTTGGTGATCAGAAAAATGCTTGGCATTTAAATTTGGGACCCTCTAGCAACCTAATTCTTTTTGTATTCACCTAGTTGGACCCTGAGGATGCTAGCCATGTCTTTATTTTGGGGTAAAACACCCCAGAAATATGTTTTTCACATTTCTGGAAAAAGCACTTTTGCAAAGTACTTTCGCACTTGCAACACTGTTGAATGAATTTGCTAAAGCTTTCGCAAATTGCGACAGTACTTTTCTAGGCTGTGGGAAAATGACAGCAATTCTTTGGCACCCCGCTGCAAAAGAACGGTTTAGTATTTTGGGCTGAAATTTGGAAGAAATGCAGCTGACATCTCACAGATGTGCCTTTCAGTGTTTTGTTGAAAAAATATTACATGGCAGCAAAGTTACAGCACTCCAAAGTTGACACTTTTTCCCATAGGATATCATTACGGCGTCCGATGCATTGCAGCAATCCTTTGGCGCCCTGCTGCAAAATAACGGTTGTGTCTTTTGAGCTGAAATTTGGAGGGAAGACAGCCAACATCCCACAGATGTGTTTTTAGTGGTTTGGTGAAAAAATATTACAGGGAGGCAAAGTTATGGCACTCTGAACTTCTCTTTTTCCCCATAGGATAACATTACGGCGTTCGTCGCGCCTTTCAGGGCCCGTATCTCGGAAACGGTGCGAGATACAGACTTTTCATCAGAAAAATGCTTAGCCTTCAAAACTAGCCAGGAAAGTGATAATTCATATGACTTTTACATTTTTTTCTATGTCGTAAGGTTCCTGAGATATAAGCAATTTACTATTCCAAGTCCTCATTTTCTGTTACGAGACTCATTATTTTGCATACATTCTTTGTAATAACTGTCTTTCTATATGCACTTTTTGGGGAAAACTATTGTGTGCGTTTCCATAACTCTTACCCTTAATGCTTCTGCTTCTGGTTCTGTACCTGTTTCACTTACTTTTCCTGTCTATGCTACCTTCTGCATTACCCTTTGTATTTTCATTTGCACTTCTGTTTCTGTAATTTTAATCATTTGTGTCTACAGTACTGTTTATCATTGTGTTTCGCTTTGTCGCACTATGCGCATTACCATTTCTGTTTGTGGGCACTGTGTTACTATGTGACAAGAAGAAAATATGCAGCAGGAACACGGGGCCCGTCGCTGGTCCCATCGCTATATTATATTCACTATTTCTCAGTACTGTTTATCTTTGTGTTTCACTTTGTGTCACCATGCCCATTACAATTTGCATTTGTGGGCACTGTATGCTCCCGCCATCATATTACAATCACTATTTGTCATTATCATTCTCAAAAAGAACGGAAATTAGAGGTTAAAACTCTGTTTAATGCATCAATTAAGGTTGTTCCACAGCGACAAAAGTGAGGAAATTTGGTGCTAGTGTTGAAAAAACCCCTTGGACCCCCAGCCCACCCCCCAACTGGCATTGGGGTGCGCATTGGGGTCTTCGGTCCTAACTCTCACCCCATTCTCCATACCTCTCCTTCTTTACACATGTGATGGGGTGAGAGTTGGGGCCGACTGATCTCAACGCGCCCCAATGCTGGATGGGAGGGCTGTGGGTCCAAGAGCTTTTCAACCCTAACACCAAATTTCCTCACTTCTTTCATTCGTGGAACAATCCTAACTGATGCATTAAACAGAGATTTTTGCTCTAAAATATATATATATATATATATATATATATATATATATATGCATTGCAAAAACCCATTAATGCAGACATTAGGGCTGTAGAATGCAAAGTGCAGAAAGAAGGGAAATGAAAAACATTAGGGATTTGGGCCTCCGGAGTATTAGTGAATCAGTGGTGGGGTCCTACTTGGAGTTGTCAAAAAGTTATGTGGGTGTGTAGAAAAATTTCAATGTACACTCTTAACTTGGTCATTTTTAGGAACTGTTTCACCAGATTTTCAACAGAACCTTTTTGCAACCCCATCTCAAGAACACTGTTGGTGAAATTTCATTAATCGGGCCTGAAAGGTGATCACCTTCCAGGCCCAATAAACAAAATGTCACTGACAGTGTTCCTGAGGTGGGATCCCAAAAAGGTTTTGTTCAAAATTTGGTAAAAGAATTCCAAAAAATGGTGAAGTTATGAACACAAGTTCAAAACACCATTAACTACATTATACTTCACTTACCTTTATTCCTCAGTTCATAGTTCAGCTTTGAAGAGTGCAGACATGTCTACGGTCACCAGAGGATGACATCATTCAACCTCCAGTGGTAAGTATAGGGTAGGGATTGTGTGGGGTGGTGGGTGCTAAGTGGGAGGGTTGGGATGGGTGAGGGGGACAGCAGGGACAATGTGGAATGGTTTTCTTTCTTTCAGATTTAAAGAAAAAAGACATTGAGCAACTGTTTTCATTTTTCAGGAACCTAGGAGATTAATAAACTATTTTGGGACACTGGGGTGTCCTCCCCAGTGTTCCACACTGCTGGGGGAACTGTAAATGCTGACATGGGGATTAGGCACCCCGATGTCAGCAACTCTTAAATAAAACAATAGGCTGTGGGGGGGGGCTGGGCATCCTTCACTGAAGGTGGGCATCCTGGTGTCGGATTATACAATAAATAAATAAATAAATAATAAATACATAAATATCTGCCACCAGTGATTGGGGCCCCTGCTGTGCAGATACAGTTTATTATGGCACAAAACAGTCAGGATGGGAGTGCTATAATGACAGTAGCCCTGTCCATGACATACGAGTCATGAGACAGCAAGGGTTGCAATTTGACACAGCTGTTGTTAGTTAGTAAATGACAGCTGTGTCATATAGTGCAATCCACTGTTGTTGCAGAAATTCAACTACTCATAAAACGCTGTTTTTTAAAACTGTGCATGCTCACAAACAGAACTTTTTTTTAAATAACTTAAAAACAACTAGCTCCTCGAAACATAAAAACTACAAAAACACGTACCTTGGGCAAAATTCTATCAAACCTGAACATTTCAGCTTTCAAATCCTCATATTTTTTTCAGTTATCAGGGGCCAAAAAAATCTTAAAATTTTTAAAAATGGTAATTTTTATATTTTTTGCACCTCTGTGACTTTGCCCCACTGACTCAATCTACATACAATTTTCAGTAGCAAAAGGTCATGTCACACAAGCTAAGCTTTTAAAATTTCATGTAAATCCATTGGATGGGGCAAAGTTATTAAGGTGCAAAAATTAGGGTTTAACATTAAAGTGCTTCCTCAACCCTAATATACAGGCACTACCATGTCTGTATAATCTCTATAATATATTTGTGTATATACATATATACACACATATATTATAGGGGCACGGTCACGCCCCTATTTTTAGGGTTATGAAGCCACGTCGATGTTAAACTCAAAATTTTGCACGTTAATAACTATGGACCCATTCAACAGATTTGCATGAAATTATGTATTCACGGTGGGGCATGGTAGATATCTTGATCTGCCAAATTTCATTTTGGCTGCACTTACTGTACTTTTTTTTTTTTGCACCAAAATGCTAAAAAATGCACTTTTCACCAGTTCTGTGGGCAATTTTTCAGACTGTGTCCATGGCACTGCACAGCCGTTGTGTGGTGTGCTGCTCTGAAAATTGTCACTTTGTAAGAGCTTGAGTCAAGAAACATGCCACTTTTTGTTTGGTGAAAAAATATTAATCCATTCAAAAGTTATTAAACTTTTAAGTTCCCATTATAAGCCTATGGGAAAATTTATACGGTTATTTTGTGAAAGAAGAATGGTGTTTTGGCCATCTGGTCCCGCCTCATGATCAAAGAATTTGCAGGCTCATGATCAAAGAATCTTTGATTGCGAGGAATTCTTTGATCGCGACGGTCGCCATCTTGTTTTCATTTTGCGGTCAGAAAAAAACAAATATCTCAGCTCGTGGTGACTTCTGAAGTAAAACTATGTTGGCGTTTTTCTCAGGCATCTTCCCTCTATCGAGCCATGCCTGTGGTTTCTTGTAAATGTGTCCAAAAATAGAGTTTTTAAATGTTTAATTCTTTGATCGTGGCTCGCTAATGATCTTTGATTGTGAGCCTGCAAATTCTTTGCTTGTGAGATTCTTTGACCACGATCTTTGATCATGAGGGTGCGACTAGATGGCCAGATTAAAAAATCACATTTCTCAGCACAGGGGTGACTTATAAAGTCAAACTAGGATGGGTTTTGCTCAGGGGATTCGTTCTATTGAGGCATGGCTGTAGTTCCATGTATTTCTGTGTAAAAATTGAGTTTTAACATGTTTTATTCTTTAATCATGAGCCTGCAAATTCCTTGATCGCAAGATTCTTTGACCGCGATCTTTGATTGTGAAGGAGCGACTAGATGGCCAGATTAAAAAATCTAATATCTCAGCCCAGGGATGTCTTATCAATCAATCAATCAATCAATCACTTTATTTAACCAGGCATAAACATCATTGAGCAAGCTCATTTTCAAGGTAGTCCTGGGCATTAATACAATATAGTACATTTCATAAGATTACAATTACGGTGGACAGCAGTAAAAAAAAAAAAAAACATTGTGAAGGTGCCGGTCAATATGGGCCTATACATACCGGTCAACATAATTAACATGCAAAGGCACATAATGATAAGCTTTACTGGAATGAGAAGAGACAACAATCCCATATAGTCTCTGCTAAGTAAGCGCTCATACCTAAATGATAAAAAATAAGGAGATATTAAGGAATAGGGTAGAAATTGGGGTGAAAGAGTAGGCAGCTAAGAGGGAGGTCAGAGTAGGTAAAAGGTAGAGAATAGGCAGGGCCATCTCGGATTAAGGGAACTAGGCTTGTAGGTCCTAGGTTTCTGTTAGGAATGTGGGGTGGATGAGATACTTAGGCATAGGATTTGAGAGTGGCACCCGGGGCTTAGGGGTCATAGGCATCTGAAACAGTTGCATGATTCCTTCAGATAATCTATTAATAGAGCTTTGAATGTGAAAATGCTTGGAAGTGAGGACAATTTTGTTGAGTCTTGCATAGTGTTCCAAAGTGATGGAAGTGAGAAGTTGATTGCTGCCAAGCCAAGGATAGTTTTCACTCTAGGAATCTGGAAGCAGATTATGGAGGAGTGTCTCAGGCCATAGGAACCTTTAGCCCATTTGAAGAGGTTTGAGATGTATGCATGGAGGTTATCAGATAATGCTCTAAAAAAACAGAGGAGAGCATTCCTTTTTCTCCTACTTGAGAGTGAGGTTCATCCCAAAACCTGGTATAGATGACAGTGATGTGTACCACGGGGTAGACTTAGAATAAATCTTAAAGCCCGGTGGTAAAGGGTGTCCATTTTGTTTAGCATTGTTGATGGGCAATGACTGTAAAGAAAGTCAGTGTAGTCCAGTATAGGTAGGAATGTAGTTTGTACTAGTCTCATTCTGGTTTCTAATGTAAGTAAGTGTTTAATGCGATAAAATAAACCTAATCGCTGTCTTAGTTTCTTCGAACTTTCATTTAAGTGGCACAGAAAGTTGAGCTTGTTATCCAGCCAGAACTCTAGGTATTTTAAGGTATCAACTGCTTCAAGGGGTTCATCTAAGAGTGTTCAGATCTGTGTGATATGTGGACATCCGGAAGTAGACTTTGGTGAGAGAATCATTGCTTTAGTCTTTTTGGCATTGAGGAGGAGGAGGAGCTTATGAGTGATAAAGTTGTATTGCGGGGTGAAAAAGTCTTTCTGTAAGTACTCATGGGCCAAATCCAAGGATGAATTTGTGGTATAAAGTACAGTATCATCTGCGAGTAAGTGCACATTGGCTGTGCCCAGCTGCGAGTCCAGATTATTGATGTATATTGCAAAGAGGATAGGGCCCAGGATGGAGCCTTGTGGGACTCCTCGTAACAAGGATTTTTGTGGGGACAGATCTCCTATGGCTTTGACTTGTTGTAACCTATTGGTTAGGTAGCTGGTGAATCATTTAAGGGCAGAACTATCAAGTCCGATGTTACTCAGTGCAGTAAGCATGATGGTATGATCCACAGTATCAAAGGCCTTACTTAGATCAAGGAAGAGGGCAAATACATGCTTCTTAGAGTCCAAGGCCATTTGCCAGTCTGTAGTTACTTTGGCAAGAGCCGATACTGTACTGTGTTTGGCTCTGAAACTGGACTGAGCGGGATTTAGCAACTTTTTGTGAATCCAAATGTTCTCTAAGTTGGATGCTGACAATTTTTTCAAGTAATTTAGAGAGGATGGATAGTATAGAAATAGGCTGGTAATTGTTCAGATCACTCAGGTCCCCAGTCTTGATTAATGGTAGGATGTGGGCAGTTTTTCATGAGACAGGTAGCTCACCTTGAATCAGAGAGGTGTTGCATAAGTGTGTAATGGGGGTGGTCAGATAGGTATGGCCAAGTTTTAGGAAGTAAGGTTCAATATTATCTGCACCCACACTCTTTTTTGTATCCAGAGAAAAGAGGAGGTCCTCCACTTGCTTGAACATAATTGTGAGGAAGCTGAAGGGGGTGGGATGCGGTTGGTTATGGTTGTGGTTATCAGTGAAGCCAACAGTGTAGTCTCCTGCTGGGCTAAGTTAGCTGATAAGTGAGGTGTCAAAGGCAAGCCCTGCAGCGGCAAAGTGATCATTAAACTTCTCTAGTATATCAGTTTTTTCTATATACATGGTACCATCAGACATAATTTTGTTTGGAATGGGTATTGCAGTGGACTGAGCTTCGACTTCTTTGAGGATGTTCCAAAATTTGGCAGAGTTGCTTTTATTGTCTTCTAGTTCTTTTTGGAAGTACCTTGCATTTTCTGACCTAATTAGCTTGGTACAAGCATTCCTAGTGGTACGGAATGCAAACCAATCGGCCTCCAGGTGGGATTTCCTCGCTTTCTTCCACCAGTAGTCCCTATCCCTAAGTGCTTTCTTCAGGATGGAGAGAACCAGCGAGGAGTTTTATTTTTTGATTTGATCAGTCTTAGTGGGGTGTGTTTGTCTATTAGCCCCAGTAAAAGGCTGTGAAAGATGTTAAATGCCTCGTTAAAGGTGGGGGTTAGATAGAAATCCTGCCAATGAATGTTGCTTAGATCTTTCAGGAAAGTGTACTGGCAGAACTTTTTCAGGCATCTTTTCAGT
Organism: Neoceratodus forsteri; assembly: GCA_016271365.2. Lineage (NCBI taxonomy): Eukaryota > Metazoa > Chordata > Ceratodontiformes > Ceratodontidae > Neoceratodus > Neoceratodus forsteri. The sequence goes on along the minus strand of CM057450.1, from coordinate 1,459,929,500 downwards.
TTGAATTTCGAGGCCGTTTTTATTTGGGAAGGATGTCTGATGCAGGCAGTAGCGCAATGGTCGCTTATATCATTGAAGAATACTCCAGTATGTGAGATATTGTGAGATTTGTTTACTAGCATAAGGTCCAGGAGGGTGCTGCACTCAGGGTTTTTTCTGTTAGGTCTGGTTATAGCAGTCACCATTTGTAAAAGACCATTAACATCACATAGATCCTTCAATTTCTTAGAGCTGTCATCATTCCAATTTAGATTGAAATCCCCCATTAGAATACACTCAGTATTAGCAGAGTCAAGAAAGTTTTGAAGGTGTGGCAGAAGTGCCCAGCCACCAGACGGTGGTCGGTAGCATGCTGCCATAAGGAGTGATTTCTCGCTGGAAAGTGATCATTTTAGAGCCAGCCATTCAAATTCCTTAGCCTTTGAGGTACAGTCAAAGACTGTGACTGTGAATTTGCTTTTGACATATATTGCAACCTCTCCCCCTCTAGTCAGTCTATCACAGTGGTAGATGAAATATCCGGGCACATTGATAGATTTGTCCAGGGTGTGAGCCAGGATTCAGTTATCATGAAGAAATCAGGAGATGCATGTAGAGCCCAGGTCTGTATAGAGTCAATCTTCTTTAGCAAACTCCAGACATTGATATGAAGAATGCTAATCCCTTTATATTGAGGGAGTTCTGCAGGGGCATCCAGAGAAATAGGTGGGCCTGGGTTTAATTCAACATTTCCCAAACAGAGTAGGAGTAGCAGTAGCAGTTTTTTAAGGTGGTGTCTTAGCCTGCTAAATAGTCTTTTGTTACTCCTTCTAGTGTACATTGGTTTAGCGGTGGCTGTGTTAAGGGCAGGATTGCTATTTGCTAGGGATAAAACATAGAGAACTGATAGGGACGATACCATCCTTGGGAATTGCACGTGTTCTATAGTTATGGCCTGGTGGGACGAGGGGCATGACCATAGAGGAGACGTCCCTGATGTAGGATGCCATGGTCTAATATGGAAGGCTATATCTTGGTAGATGATAGAGGAGGGAAACTGGCCTTTGCCAGAGTTGCAAACCGAAATTTTGGGTAGAGCATAACTTAGTAATATAAGGCAACTATAGAGAAGGATAGGTGCAGATGGCATTCTTAACATGGAGATATTTCCTTTTTCCAGTAATAAATACAGGATTTGCAACAGTTCCTTGAGAGGGCCAGGGAAATGAGTGGTTCCTGTGGGAGGATTGGGGACCAGTGAAAATTAAGGCCTATATAACCAATGAGGCATGGCTGGCAATAGCCAGTAGTTCAAGTTCAAGTTTATTGCAGGAAAGACTCCGTTGAGCAAGCTCATTCACAAGGAGGTCCTGAGGCACATACACATACAGTTCGCAATTACATAGACAGGAGATATAAAATGTAGAACAACAAAGAAAAAAAATATATATATATAATACAAGAGGTATACACAATAGAAGTCCTTATGCTATATATGCAGTACATTCCAGCTTTAACCTTGCCCTAAATTATGCAACACATTTCAGCTTAATAAGTAGAGGGCCAGTAGGAGTGAGCTAGAAAGACAAGACTTATAAAGTTAAACTGGGATGGGCTTTGCTCAGGGGGCTTCGTTCTACTGAGTCAGGGCTGTGGTTTAATGTATTTCTCTATAAAAATTGAGTTTTACCATGTTTTATTCTTTGATCATGAGCCTGCAAATTCTTTGGTTGTGAGCCTGCAAATTCTTTGACCGTGAGATTCTTTGATTGCGATCTTTGTTCACGAGGGAGGGACTAGATGGTCAGATTTGGAGGGACCAGATACCCCAATTTTAACAACTTTTAAAATTAAATATCTCTGAAATGGTTTGGTCTTTTAATTTGAAATTTGGAGGGTGTTGAGGGGATGTCCTGTACATGTGAATTATGGTATTTATGTGCTGGAAAATTAATCTGCTGCAGAGATATTGCATGACACACTTTACATTTTGCATATAGCGTTTTGCATTGTGGTAGTGGCTTCACATTTATAGGGTAGCTAGCCTTACTGCCATGGAGGTAATTTTCAGTGGTTAGGTGTCTGATATGTTAACAGGTACAGAATTATGCCACTCCAATGAATGAAACTTTGTTTTGTTTCAAGGTGGTGTAAGCGAGGGGCCCAAAGGGCTCCACACTCCCACCCATATGTGCTCACACCGATACATATGATATTCAGTACTTGTACTATTATGTTAGGCAGACATTTGCAAGTTGGTGGGAGTGCTGGTCCCCCCACCAACTTGCGCGACATTCTACTTTTCTATGCTTTCTCAAAAAGTAAGGAAATTCTATGCAAAAAACTTTGTTAATGCATCATTTAGGGTTAAAACACAAAAAGTCAGGAAATCTTTTTTTTTATTTTTTTTTTTATTTTAGTCTTTGGTAACTGAGTAAGGCTCACTAGGCACAAGTGTCTGTCTTTAGGGATGACCTGGGAACACTGGGCGGTTAAGTGACTTGCTCAGAGTCATACACAGTATGCAAGTGGAGGCTGTGAGAATCAAACTCAGGTGTGGTCTGCTGTATGTATCAAGCTCATTCACACCTCATTCCTCTAACCTCCAGGTTATACTGTGCCACACAATATCTCCACAGCAAATTTATTTTCTGAGACCTAAGCACCATAATTCACATCTACAGGACATCCCGTCAACACCCTCGAAATTTCAAGTTAAAAGACCAAACCGTTTCTGAGACATTTAGTTTTAAAAGTTGTTAAAATTGGGCTATCTGCCAGAAAATGAGACCTTTAGGGTTGCCCCCTCCCCCCATGTACCCCCATTCTCCCAAGACCGACAGATACCAGGGTGTGTCATTGGGGTTGTGTGGCCTACATGTCACCCCATTCTTCTTTACTGTGGCTTGTGAATATGATTACACATGGAATGGGGTGACATTTAGGCCTCACAACCCCAATGACACACCCCAGTGTCTGTCAGTCTCGGGAGGATGGGTGGTACATGGGGGGAGGGGCAACCCTAAAGGTCTCATTTCCTGACTTTTTGTGTTTTAGCCCTAAATGATGCAGTAGCAAAGTTTTTTTGCATAGAATATATATATATATATATATATATATATATATATAGTGTATTTAGATATACACACACACACATATATATATATATATATATATATATAAAGAGAGAGAGGATATGACATGGATGGGAGGGAAATAGCAGAAATATCTTCACGAGCTGTCACCGAACTCTTGAAGCCATGAGTGGGATACAAGAGTTTACTGACAGATACTGAAGACATTTCTGATTTCTCACTCCCACCCATGACATATTTGATTTGTACAACAAGGGTGGGTCTCTCTTTTTTTCTGTTTCAAAGCTATTTACACTTGTTTGTTGCAAAAAGTGAAAAAACAAAATGTTCTGCTGTTTTTTGCTAATAATAAAAGAACTAAAAGGTATATGTAAATAAAACACCACTCATTTTGTAGATCTTTTTGTGCTGAACAAATGTTGTGATCACAGTACTATGCTATCATTTTTTTATTTTAAAGTTATTCAAATTTATTTGTCAAAAAAGTGAAAAACAAATAGAATTTTCTGCTGTTTTTTTGCTAATTATAATAAAAATAAAAGGTAGCTATAAATGAAACATCACCCATTTTGTAGATATTTTGTACTGAACAACTTGTGTGCTCACAGTACCATGCTATCATTTTTCATTTTAAAGTTATTTGCATTTGAATACAATTAGTAATGCTACTAAGGCTGAGCATTCTAAATGAGTTCTGAACCATTGTGACTTAAGAGCATGAAGATATCCTGATATCTCACTAGTGGCCCATGAGATATCATTGATATCTTCACTGTTCCAGACCCACACCTGTTGTGTGTGTGTATATATATATATACATATATATATATATATATATATATGTATATATGTTTTTTTCTTTGCAAAAATCTGTGTTAATGCAACCATTAGGGTTCAGGCTAAAGTGAAAAAAGTAGGGAAATGTGGCTTTAGGGTATCCAACCCTAAAATCCGGCCCCTAAAACAAATCAGAGGTGCCATCTTCTTTGGGCTTGTCAAATGTACAACTTCCCACATTAAGTGTGAATGTTTCTGGAGTGTATAGAATGGGTTGAGCCTTAGGGTTGGCAACCCTAAGGAAGACACCACCCCTGGTTTGTTTTAGGGGTGTTGGGGTGGAGTTTCAGGGTAGGATGTTACATTAATGCAGTTTTTTTGCAAATAATTTCCTTTCTTTTTGAGATTGTATAATTGGATCATTATTTGTACAGGTCCTTTCAGGATGTGCATGAATAGATGCAGATGCCCTGCACCTAAGGAAAAATCTGACTGCCAGCAGAAGTGCTGGGGCACATTCACACAGTGACAGATGTCAAGAATTCATGGGGTTGTTTGGTGGGCTGTGGAAGCACAGGACTCTCTGTTCCCTGTACCCCCATGTGGCAGCATATACAGATATACAGGGCAAAAAGCTCATCCATCATTTAGTGCACAAGGCCCTCTGCCAGCCATGGGTGGAGATCTGCTGGGCCATATGCCAAGAGACAGTTGTCTTCACTATATGTTACCTCAGCCCGTGTAGACAACCCTGCACTTTTACTTACCTGGCTGGAGGGGGTCGCATTACAGTGTCATTCCACCACCCTCACCCCATGCAGCTGTGTCTCTAAGCTCATCCCCAAACTCAGCTCACTGGCACAGATCACAAAGCATACCTGCTGGGGTCAAGACTGGCACTACACAAAGTTTCTTGACAATTATATATATGTTTTTTTAATTTTGATCCCAAATGTTCAAATAGCCATTTTATGACTTGTCTTATAAACATGACATGTAGGATTTATAGTATATTGGTTGAAATGTCATTTTGCATCAGAAGTACAAAAACACATCTCATCCAGAATTAAAAAAAAATTAGATCTGTCATACATATGAGGTGGTGTGGAGAAATGGCTACGTTGAACTTTTGTAGTCAAAATATTGAAAATTAGCCAAGTTATGAGTGAATGTTGAAATACTGCAACATTTACTCATGACCTAGGAATTTTACTGTATTTGCACTCCTAATGTTCAGTGTAGCCTTCTTATTACCCCACCTCATGAACCTGGTAGGTGAAAATGTTCAAATCCCCACTGAAACGTCAATCCACGCCACCAAAACATCATTCTGTGCCAGAGGTGCAAAGACACATTTTGGCCAGGAGTTGAAAAATTACAGCTGTCACTTCCATGAGGTGATATGAAGAAATGGCTCTGTTGAAAATTTGGGGCCCGATTCCAAGACATATGGCACAACTCACTGGCTGATGCAAGTTGCGACAGACGCCGCCATGCTGGGGACCCTGCGCCAGATTCCAGAACAGGAAGGGTCCCCGGCACCTTCACCCTGCGACTTGTGACAGCTCAAGTGTTGTACCACAGGAAGGACGCACCCAATCTGGGTGCCACAAGCTGGAGCAATGCCCTCCCATAAGGCACAAGCAGCTCATGGCATGGCCCCCAAAGCCCCACACCCTGACACCATGGCACTGCCCCACAGGGCTAGGGAGGAGTTGGGGGGGTCACAGAACTACCTTGGGGAGACTGGCATGTGGGGGATGTGTACTGCCCTTCAGGGCACTGATCGGGGATGGGGGTGAGGAGGTGCCAGCTGCCCACAAAGGGCTGCCCTGCCACAGGGGGTGGGGTGGGAGTCTATGTGTGACAGTGGGACAGTTGGCTGTAGGGGTGTCAGGCATGGAGGTGCAACTCTGGTGGATGTAGGGTATGGTTAGACCAGCTAATAGCTGGTCCAACTGTACATTCACCATTGTCTGCTGGGGTCCCTCTTGGAATCGCGATTTGCCATACCATCGGCCACACACTTGGAATAGGAATGTAACCAGTTTTGGAAACCCCCTTGCACCATGTCGCAGGGGGTTCCTGGCATAGCTGGTGGTGTAGCCCACCTTTGATGCAGACAGCCAGTGACATGTTGCAGGCCACCTTTCAGAATAGTGGGTGGCATAACGGATGCTACAAGGTGCGACTTGCACCATTGGGTTTAGCACAAGTCACCTTGCAACATGCGTAACCCATCCTGGAATCGGGCCCCCGGGGTCAAAATATTAAAATTAGTAAAGTTACGAACAGTGTAGAAAAATTTCCAACATACCGCATAACTTTTGCCACTTTTTGCATATTTTGCCCTGCATTTCCAGCGTTAGCCCTCTTATGAACCCACCTGATGAGCAAGGGTGGTGAAAGTTTTCACATCCTGCCTGAAAGGTGATTTTGCAAAGTGACCGCAAAATATCCTTTTGAGACAGATTTGAATAATTCCACTGTAACTGGTCATGAGGTGGGAATCTCAAAAAGGCCATGTTGAAAATTTGGACTCAAAATATGCAAAAATAACAAAATTATGAATCAAAGTTATAAACCCCTTTGAAATACATTGAACCACACTTATCTTAGTTTCTCATATTGCAGTTGTTGGTTCCAGCAGCAAGACGTGTCTTTGATCAGAGAAAGAATCTATGCCATGGGACATATTCAGATGTGTTAGGGTTTGTGGGGGTTGTGGGGTGGTGGGTGCTATGGGAGGTCAGGTCGGTGGGGATAAATGGGGGTGAGAATGATGAGGGCTTTTTTACAGGTTAAAAAAACATGGAGGGATAGTTTTCTTCATTTCAGTGATATTTTGACACTGTGCATTATGCTCCCCAGTGTTGGGTTAGTGTTCAACGGCACCAGGGGTTCCACCACCTACAAATTGGGAATGGGGGGGGTGACCTGGAGAGGAAGGGGATCAAGAGAAGCAGTACTGAGGTGGGCATCCCTGTCCACTTATACATAATACAAATATATAAACACTGGGAATGGCGGGTGGGTGACCTGCACGGGAAGAGTGAGAGAGACCACTACCACAAACAATCAGCCACATTTCTACTTTAAAGCAGTCAAGACCTACCAGGTTCACAAGTATGTTACCAAAGCCATTTGCAAATCAAGATCCAGCAATGACTCCCTCAACCTCAAACTCCTAGCTCTCACCCTAGAAGAGGTACTCAGACCATTGACTAGGATTTTTAACCTCTCTCTTAGCCTTAGCCAGTTCCCTGATAAGTGGAAATCACAATTACCCCTATCCACAAAGCTGGTGACAAAACTGCCCATGAGAATTTCAGACCAATCTCCATTCTACCCCTCCAAGGTGCTGGAACGGATTGTCTCTGACCAGCTCACAGACTTTCTGGATAAGCACAATACCCTGTGCAGACAACAACACGGATTCAGAAAAGGGCACAGCACCTCCTCTGCACTACTTGAATTCACCAGCACCATCCATAATTCACTGGACAATGGGCAGCAAACTGGCTCAATTTTCATCGATTTAACAAAAGCCTTTGACACTGTTAACCACCGCCTCCTGCTGGTCCAGCTCCAAAATGCTGGGTTCTCACTTGACTCTATTAGCTGGTTCAAAAGCTATCTAGACAATCGGATCCAAAGAGTAAGAATTGCTGATACTCTCTCTGAGGCCAGACCTGTCCACTCGGACATCCCCCAGGGTTCCATCCTGGGACACCTCCTCTTTAGCCTGTTCCTAAACACTCCACTGGATTCCTGCCCTGAACAAATCATACTCTATGCTGCTGATGCTGTAATCCTAGCCTCACACCATGACCCTAAGCTTCTGTAAGAGAAACTCCAGCAGGGCTTCTCATCAGTTGAGACCTGGTTCTCAACTCATAAACTGATCCTCAATCAGAAGAAAACAAAATCCATGATTTTCAGCAGCCCCACAACAAAAACAAGCATTACCAACTCTCTATCAAAACCAAGCAAGGAGACACCCTTGAACAAACACAATCCTTCAAGTACCTTGGCATCACCTTTAACTCCCATCTCTCCTATGCTGCCCACATTAATAGTGTTGCAAAGGCTGCTAATACCCGACTGGGCCTACTGGTCCATCACAGGAAACACCTAACCTCTGATGCATTGTCAGTTGCCGTCCAAAATTCCATCATCAGCATTATTGATTAGGGACTTATCATATATGGCTCTGCCACTGCCACCTCTCTCAAATGTGTAACTATCTCTCTAAATAAAGCCTGTTGACTCATCACAGGATCCCACCATCTCACTCACACATGTGATCTCTACTCTCAAACTGGGTGGCTGCAACTTGAAAGTCGAATAACATACCAAAACTGCATCACAGCCAAGAAAATAATGATGGGACTTGCACCTCCCAGAGTCTGTGCTCTCCTTACATCCAGATACAGCAGCTCAATACTAGGAGGTCCAAACCCCACTCCGTACAAATCTCTTGTTGTCACACAACCCAAGGACAAAGATCATTTGCCTACAGGGCACCCAACTGGCTAAATTCCCTTTGTAGCGACATCTCCACCGCACCAACGCTTGCTGTCTTCAAGTCTAGGCTTCAACTCTCCCTGCTTGCATCCAGCTCCTGTGACTGCTCATCCAAGTAGCACCCCCATCTTGCTGCTCTGCCTCCTCATCAAGCACTTCGGCAAATCACTGCCCCTAATTTTGGCACTTACACCTGTCTGTCCATGACAAGGCCCATGGGCTGCCCTGCCTTTCCACCTACTGCCTCTCTTCCAATTCCTCCTACTCACTTTTCTCCCCTACTGTCTTACACTCTGTGATCTCTCCCTCCCACCCTAACCCTAGTCCTACCTCTCTTCCTATTCCCCACTCTCCTCTGTGAGTCAAGTATTCCTGAATTGCATGTCATGTTAGTCAAATGTTAATGATCATTTACTGTTAGACACTGTATGCTATACTCACTGTCGTGGAACCTTTGTAAAAGAGCCTCAGCTCAAAGGTAATGTGGTAATCCTAGACTTAAATAAATAAATAAAATAAAAATAAAGAAGTTGTATTAGAGGTGGGCTCCATGGTCTGCTTAAGAAATTAAATAGACAGAGAAAGAGATACAGTAGATAGATGGGTGGATAGATAGATAGATAGATAGATAGATAGATAGATAGATAGATAGATAGATAGATAGATAGATAGATATACAGTCAGACAGACAGACATACACATGAGAAAGAGTGATCAACGAATCACCGGATCACCACTGGCACTGCAGTCAGTAACACGTTTCTATCTGCAGCTGCAAATGTCAGGAAATTCCAGCTGTTCTCATACAGATAATGTGAGTCAACAGCTCCTCCTGCTAGGCTGGTCAACCCCAATTTTGGGGTCCCCAGAAAAGGTATTTCAGGCAATGTTTTCAAAAAAAAGGAAAAGAACACAAGAATGTAGCTAAACAGGTCCCATTTAGGTAGGTTTAGGTGATTGTTTTTTGAAAATGTATCATTTTCATATTTTCAGTGTCTGTGTTTACAAGAAAAAGAAACAAGATGGTGGCCAGCACAATCAGTATTTTTCCCATTCTTTGTTTTTTTTTCCAAATGAGCAGTATTTTTTTCCTACACAAGTGCATCATGAAAATAAGTGGTTGCGATATTTTTTTCACCGTTCGCTATTGTCAGTTAACTCAGAAATACTTATCATTCTGGAACCATAGAACATTTCTTCAGGAAACCTTCCAAAGGCACACCCTCAACAGTTGCCTCTTCAAACCTGAAAATGTCCTGAAAAGCTCCCACACTGTATAGGCTGTAGTTGAGAGCAAACAATATGCAATGTTAAGTACTGAATTTTCTTTATGTTTCTTGGTGCTCCGCATCTCAGAAATCAAACAAGATGCCATCTCAAAACTGCTCACATCTTGAGACTCTGACAACTTGACTGCACATGCCAAATGTTATGCTATTTCATTAAAGACAGCCAAAGTTATTCAGGTGCAAAAATTTAGGATTAACATTAAACAGCCTACTTAACCCTAACTTTAGGGGCACTACTGCATCCCTATAATATATACAATTTGCAAAAAAAACTACATTAATACAGATATTAGGGGCTGAAGAACACCAAGCACTTGAAGTATAGAAATGAAAAACATTCGTGTTTTGGGTCTTCAGAGTATTGGCAAATCAGTGGTGGGATCTTCCTTGAGGTTGCCAACCCCTGAGCAGACATGGTCAGATGTGATCCCTTTTCTTCACATAAGGCCCTACATGAAGAAAGCAACAACAGATTCTGTTGGCAACATGTGGAGAGCCATACTTCTCTACCTTTGAAGAGTGTATCACCATGAGGCACTGGCATAGAGATGTACCTTGTGCATCGGACAGGAGGCTACAGGCGGGGGGGAGAAAGTGTGGTCATTAAGGTTGAAAACCTCAAGGAAGACCCTGCCACTGATTTGACAATATTCTGGAGACCCAAAACCCAAATGTTTTTTATTTTCCTACTAGTTTACTTTTGTGTACTTTGAATTTCTTCAACCCTAATGTCAGCAATAATGTAGTTTTTTTTGCAATGAATTTCTCTTTTTTTCTGATAGTGGAAACATATGCTCATTTACGCAGGATAGTCCTAACCCTCTGCATGGGTCCATCGGGTCTTGACACACTTATCAACACCTTGTGAGGGAAGGCTGCCTTGCCCACCACAAGGTGCTGTGTTTGCACCAGAGCTCTGCTCCATCCCTCTGCAGGCTAGGGCCAGTGCTGCATGGTACAGCATCTCCCTCCCAGCTTTAACTAATTAAGCTGGCTCACTGAGCTCACACCCAAACTCAGGTAACTGGCATGTGAAGACAATGTGGTCCACACTGGGCCAATGAATATCCCTGCAAACAAAGTTACTTCATAATTTTTTGTGACATTTTGACTCCAAAATTTCAACAGAGTCATTTTGTGACCCCCTCGATTCTGAACATGACAGGTGTCATTTAATAACATCCTGGACAAAATGTAATTTTGTGCCAGAAGTGTGAAATTACATATTGGCCAGGACTTGAAAAACAACAGCTGTCATGTTCATGAGGTGGTGTGAAAAAATGACTTATGCTGAAAAATGTGGGGTTTAAATATTGAACATTACCAAGGTTATTAGTGTGCATAGAAAAATTGCAATGCACCTTCATAACTTTATTGCTTTTCAATATTTTGACCCCAAATTTTTAACGTACTATTCTTATTACCGCCACCTCATGAAACCGGTAGGTGAATATTTTCAAATCCCCACTGAAACTTCATTTTGTGCCACAGATGCAAAAACACATTTTGGCCAGGATTTTAAAAAAATGACAGCTCTCATGCAGGAGGTGGTATGAAAAAAATAGCTTTGTTGATAATGTGCACTTACCCAGTCAACAAAAACTAAATAAAAAAAAAAAAAATAAAATAAAATAAAATGTGCATGGACACTGGTTTACCGGGATTGAGAAAGGGCAAATTCCATTTTGCACATTGTAAAAAACGGTACTGTCACCGGTGTCTGCTAAGCCAAAATCCGGTTTTACCGGTGTTTAGTTTTGTGTACTTTATTTAACAATTTTTAACTCTGTTAACATGCATTTTAGCAGTTTTGACCTCCACTATTGTACATCCTTCCATCCTTGTACCAATTTAAAGTTATTTTAGGTACAAAATATGATGGCAGCAACAGCACTACAGCCCCCATCCCTGAGGTGTGATGGAAGCAGCAGTAAGGCCCCCATCCCTCTGGTGCGATGGCAGCACCAACAACACTACAGACCCATCCCTCTGGTGTGATGGCAGCAGCAACAACACTGTGTCCCCCCTCCCTCAGGTGTGATGGAAGCAGCAGCACTGCGGTCCCTATCCATTAGGTGTGATGGCAGCAGTACCACGTTCCACATTCCTCAGGTGTGATGGCAGTATCAGCACTATGGCCCCCATCCCTCAGGTGGGACAGCTGCAGTACAACATTCCCCATCCACCAGTGGTTATGGCAGAAGCACTATGGCTCCCACCTCTCGGGTGTGGTGGCAGTATCAGCACTATGGCCCTAATCCCTCAGGTGGGACAGCAGCAGTACAACATTCCCCATCCACCAGTGGTGATGGCAGAAGCACTACGGCCCCCTGCCTCTCAGGTGTGATGGCAGTAGCAACAATGCAGTCCACATCCCTCAGGGATGATGGCAGTAATGACAGCACTATGATCCCCTTTCTTCAACACCCACACCCCACATGCACAAGTTACAAATTACTTAGTCTCTTTGCTTGCTAGAACTCAGATGTGAATTAATCTGAACCACCACCACTACTAAGGTGGACCACATTTGTTTTTTCCTATCATTTAACTGCCTGAATTGGATTTCTGCCTGTGACACCACTGACCAGGGTTTGGGAACAGGTTTGGGTGTTGGAGGACCGGCCGGGTTGGGGGGGGTGAAGGCTTGAGTGTCCAACGACCACTTGCCTTCTCCTGGGAGGGAGGGTATATTCACAGCTCAGCATTTGCTGGCCCCAGGTGGAGGCTGGAGGCATGGCAACACATTGGCCCTCATTACGGAAGAGAGCATAATAGATGTCAGCTTGTGCCTTGACATCATGTGGCCTGTCACGCTCCCACGAAAATGGAAAAATACCTGCTGGCCACCCAGAGGATGGCTTCGGGTCCCTCCATAAGCATGAAGCCCCAGACACATGTGTCTGTTCTGACCCCTGTCATGCCTGGGATATACAGGAAGCTCTTTAGGGTGATTGTCTTCCCCTGTTAGCCTCCCACAGGGGTAGGGGCCCACCGATGAAGGGTTACTTCGGGTTACCTGGTAGCATGGCCATAAGGGGCAGTGGATGGCGGCGGGGACTCAGCAGCAGTGGTAGGGGGACTTGGCAGGCCTGAAGGAGTGGATGGCCAGGGGGTAGGAGGAACAAAAAAAAAACTGCCTGAATTTGCTTCTTTGAAATAGTGTCTTCACCTAAAAAAAAATTCACAAGTGATTAGTGGAGGACCTTCTAATGCATCTCACAAACATGTGGATTCCTTTTTTTTCCCTTGGTCTCCATGAAAAGGGTGTCTCCCAGTTTTCATGTCTGAGCTCAGATGTGAATTGAGCACTACTCTGCCCAGCAGCATCATACAGCCCCTGGGGTCTTACCTTCTGTGTGTCACTGAATGTGCTTTCCAATCCACTGGCCAAGCGTAAGTACACTTAAACACATAACATTTGCTTTTTATTAAAGCAGTCTGTCAGAAAACTTTTTGTTGTCATAGAGACTGACACAACAGATGGCAGAGAAGGTGCAAATGATGAAATGGGCAGACTAGGTGGGCCATCAAAGTCTATGTTTCTATGTTTCTATCCCATTCACCTAAATAAGTAGTAAAGCAGCTTGTGCCTTGTGAACATACTTTCATTCAGACTAATTTTCAATCAAACAACTGAGGATTTTGGATGGCCCTGCTGATTATAAACTTGAATAAACTAGTTGGTAGCAGTGATCCTGCACTTAGCAATCTATATCCTAGATGTTCATATGCAAAAAAATACAATAAAAACCTGACTAAAGTCTAAAAACAAGCTTATAAAACACAAAATGTATCTGAACATTTATATTTACCTATACTGCATCATTGCAGCCCCAGTACAACTCAGATAAATTACATGGTACCCTGACTACTGTATGATGTAGTAAACATATATTGGTATTTTTTTTATATTTTTTTGTAAACTGGGTAAACCCACTAGGCAAAACTGCCTGTTTTCAGAGGTGACCCAGGAGCACTGTGGAGGTTAAGTGCCTTGCTCAGACTCACACAGTATGCAAGTGGAGGTTGTGGGAATCAAACCCAAGTCTTCTAAATGTACTCAGTTCAATCACTGTTTGTTACTCTAACCACTAGGCTATACTGCCAGCCATAACACCCATATTAATGTTTTAATATATGATTTCAATAATAGTGCACAGTACCTACAGTGCAAATTATGAACATTGAACACTTTGCAACATTTTACTAAAACTGAATTATTTCCCTCTCCATCTGCTTATGTTTTCTTACACCAAAGTGGGTGTATAGTTGATAGAGCACTGTAAATAGCCTCAGGTAGCACTACTGCTTGAAATGCCAGGGACTCAGGATCAGAAGTGAATTCGGGTTGCTAGAGGTCTGGCCAGGGGAGTAGGATCGAGCACCTGGGGTGCTGCTCTTCTCCTCTGGGAATGGTGGCCTGCAGGTCCTGCTGCTTTACCGCCACCTGGGTGACCACAGGTGGTGTTGCAATGAGGCTCTAGAGCAATCGGGAAGAGAGGAAGCTAGCCAGGATCTGGAGTAGTGGTATGTCTCTATGTGCCCTACTTCCTTGGATCCCCTCGAGTGTTGGTGCCCTCAGGGACAGAGACCAGAAAACCGGTAACAATCACCTCACATTGGCTGCTGGTAGAAGGGACCCAGCTGCCCCAGACTTCATAACCAATTTCCACGAGGGACCCACTGGGCTGCCCAACACACATTAAAGGACTGTGGAAGTGTGACTTGGGGTCCCCTTCCTTCCCACCTGGGGGGTGCAACCTATGCAGGATGAGGGCAAGCTCACAGGAGCTCCTGAGCATTACCTGGGGTGAAACTAGGGGATACCCAGCCTAGGGATCTCTGAAAAGTCGAGACTGATGCTGTGAGAAGGGGGCATAGAAAGAGAAAATAAAAACATTTAAAAATATGCTGAAATCTTAGGGATTCTGTGCAGTGAAATGCAATTTCCATGAGGCACCGGTACAAGAATTCAAAATCTGCAAACCAAGCAGGATTCTGTGATTTTTAACGGTGTTACCGGTAAAAACGGAAAACCATTGTCCCTGAAAATGTGGGGTCAAAATATTGAAAACTGTTGAAGTTATGAGTGAGTATAGAAACATTTCAACGTATATTCTTAACGTGATCATTTTTACATATTTCTTGGTAATTTTTACAAATGTTTTCCCAGATTTTCAACATGGCCTTTTTGGGACCTCACCTCATGAACAAGGGTGTTGAAATTATTTAAATCTGACCCAAAAACTGATTTTGCCCCACGCACTGACCGCAAAATCATTTTTAGGCCTGAATTTACATATTTTCACCACACTTGTTCATGAGGAGGGTTCCAAAAGAGACAATGTTGAACATTTGTGAAACAAATACATAAAAATGACTAAGTTATGAAGAAAAGTTCAAGACTCATTGAAATACAGTGCATTATACAACAATTATCTGTTTTCCTCAGTTTCTAGTCCAGCACTGAATAGAGAATTCGTGTCTCCGGTCCATACAGGATTACAGTGTCGGACCTCAGCTTGGTAAGTATGGGGCAAGGGGGGTGGGGTGCTGAGTGGGGGGGTCAGGATGGGATTTTGGAATGGGGATGGTGGCAGACCACAAGGGACAATTTTTCTTTATTTCCGGAATAAAACAAAAGGCAAAAGATGTCATAGGATGATTTTCCTTTTTACTGGTAGCTCAGACACTAAGGATTGGGCATCCCAGTGTTGGCATGACAGGGCACTGGGGCTGGGCACCCCAGTGTCACACTGCAAGGTCAGGGGTCAGAGGGAGGAAGGCTGTCTACTTTTATACCATGGATTGGGCACCCTGTGTTGGAAACTATAAGTTATGGGTGTTGGCGGGGACATGAGGTGGAAGGTACCTCCAACACTGGGGATTTGGCACCCCAGTGTTGGCATGACACTTGGGGGCATCAAGGGTGGGTGCCCCAGTTCCAAAACTGCTGGGTTAGGGAGGGAGATTATCCATGCTGACACCAGGGATTGGGTCCCCTGGTGTTGACAAGTATAAATTATGGGTATTGGGGAGAATTTCAAGGAGGGAAGGGGGAAATGAACCAGCACCATCATAGGGACCACAGTGTCAGACTACATTATTGGTCATTAAACTGGCATTGGGGACTGGGGACCCTGGTGTCCCATTCAAATAAATAAAGCTGTGTATGTGGATAATTGTAGACACATGGGGAAAACACATGCACACACCGTATGCACAGCAGGGGTTGGGCCACTCTCTGACACATAGTCCCATTTCTGCTGAACAAAAACAGCAGCAATGCATATGCAGGCAGGGAACTGGATCTGCCACCTGATACATGAGAGTATTTTTATAATATGACCACATGACTTCATGTGGTTGTAAAAAATCAGTTATTTTTAGAAAGCTGATTTTTTAACTGTGTGTGCTTAGCAACCGAACTGCTTTTCTTAAATATTTTAAAAACTGCTGATGTTGGAGTGATACAAAACACAACTGCACAACCCTTAGCCTGAACTCTATTAAACTTGCAAGTTTCAGGTTTCAAATCCTCCTAGTTTTTCAGTTATCCTTGAGCCAAAAAATGGGTAATCATTTTGGTGATTTGTGTTTTTATTTGCCCCTCTGTAACTTAGCCTTCAGTTAACCAATTGGCATAATTTTTTTAGGATCCAGAAATCCTGACACCTTCTCTGCACATTCCAAATTTCAAGAAAATCAGTTGAATGGGGACAAAGTTATTAAAGTGCCAAAATTAAAGTTTAACATTAAAGTGTTTACATAATCTTAAAATACAGGCACTACCACACTTGTATAATAAATATCTTCCTTTAATCATGAAGATAAGTGAACTCCACTGTCCCAAAAGAAACTAATATTTCTCAGAAATATACACAGTACATATCCCTGGATTTGGAAACATTATTGGCAGGGAAGATCGGATGTACTGTATCCATCTGTGTCTTGGTTTTATGGCTTTGATAGTACATATGCTAACATGCTGTAAATAAACTCTACCCAACCTCTTCTCTACAGATGTGTAAAAATCTTACAGCACTTTACCAGGTTGTTAAAGGGGCACTGTCAGCTTTTCCCCTCAGTTATCATTTATTTTATAGTAGTGGCTATCTAGGCACACACGTATGTAAATGCTTTTGTAGAATGTTCCTGCATAAAAGAAAACACAGTCCGTGTACCTGTTTTTTATAAATGAACATCCTTTCCATTACATTCGTCCTACATTTAAATTCCCTGCATACTGGAAGCAGATTGGTGGCTAGAACATGCTGAGAATGAATGTCTACCTGGAGTGCTGTGCCGACATTCCCATTTTAACATCCCCATCCCAACAACCACGTAATCCAGTGCATCAAGTTATTTTAAGGTGCTCCTGGTATTTGTAACAAAAAAAGAGCACTTGTTGAGCCGCAAAATAATATTGGAATCTGGTGCCAAAATCCCATGCATGCACAATAGCACCTGAAGCACAAATCCTGTGCATGCATGAGAATGTACCGCTATTGCACATGTGCAGGATTTCAGCACCAGATAGCTTTTTCTGTCCGTTATGCGCATAAGCACAGGTGAACATATTGATATGAAAGTAGCTAGAGAGAGGTGTTAGGGGTGCCAGCCCAATGGCCAGTGGTGCTGCAGGGGCTGGTCTGTGGCTGGCAAATCAGCAGACAGCATCCTGATGACACTGGTTTCCTGAGGGGGTTTGTCTCTGCAAACATTTCAAAGGACAGAGTTGATGCTGCATGCGGCTCTGTCCTTTAAAGTGCAAGCCCTTCAGTTATGGCTTAAGTGTGTCTTTCCTTGTTAAACAATGTCCCCTTTCCCTGCTGCTGCTTAGTGTGTCTTTCCTGGTTAAACAATTTTCCTTTTACCTTTCTGACACTGGGATGCCCACTGCCAGTGTAGGATGCAACCCCCACAACCCGTCTATATCTCTAGCCAACATCGGGGGGACCAATCCCCATATCGGCATCCCACCTCCCCAACACTATTGTGGGACACTGGGAACCCACCCCAGCATGCCTATATTTATATTTATTGTAAATGAAGAAAATCTTCCCTAGCAGTCTTTTTTTTCACCTGTAAAACCGAAAACAGTCCCTCGTTGTCTCGCCATCCCCCTCCCCCCTCCCCTATCCCAACCCTCCCTCTGTGCACCCACCTCCCCACAACCCCTTACCTCATAGTTACCCTCCAAGGTCAGAGGATGCAATCTTCTGTGGAGCGGGACATGTCTGCACTCTTTAAATCCAACTGGCGAACTGAAAGAATGAAAGGTAACCCGTATCTGTCTCCTACTTCCCGCTGCATACTAATTCTGGTCTTTGTCTCTCTCTTCCCTTATTAGGCTGCATCCCCCCCCCCACAAGCTCACTGCCGACCGCGGCAGGCTCAGGACACCAGCGCCCCTTTCAGAGCGGCTGAAACCAGCGTTTGTGCAACGAAATGACCGAAGAGGTAAAAAGCACCTCCATCACCCTCCTGCTTGACTCCTGCTGTGGGGTGCTAGCGCGACGACCCTTCACATCATCTGCCCCACCCGCCCCAACCACTCACCCACCCAGGGGCAGCATTTAATTTATAGAGCCTCCCCTGTGACATCATTTCCTGCTGCCGAAATTCTATCTCCCCACTTTCCCATTTGCAGGTTATAACTGCTGACCACCAGAGGGACTCAGCAATCTCTCACCTTATTTCCAGCCCTGATAGCACCTGTGCCCCCTGGCTGGCCCTCCTCACCTACCTACAGATTCTCTTCCCCCTTCCTCTGGCCTTTACTCTCCTTCACCTCCTCAGCTACCAGGCAAACTTGCTGGTTCTCCTCAACTGTCTGCAGCATCTCCCCCCTCCCTTCGCCTCTACTCTCCCTGCCTGTTAGCCTCCTGTCTAACCTATAACTGCTACCCCCCGACCCCCTCTGGTTACGACCCCAACCTTTTGCAACTGACCACTAGGAGTAGCTACCGAGCTCCCTATTTTTAGGTCCAACCTCTACTGCCCCAGCGCCCGGACACCGACTTCCTGACCCTCCCCTGGTCCCTTCTCCTAATACCCGGGGTGAGTCTTGAACCTGGTACCCTGAATACCAGAGGTGGTGTCACTACCACTGAACCAAAGTAGCACTAACGGTCTCAGGTAATACGTCTCCACTTCTTTCCTCCACACCTGTTTTAGCTCTTTAGCACTAATGCTTGCCACCTACCTCTGGACATGTCTCTTGCTCAGCCCATGTCTACTACCACTGTCATACCCAACTACCTCATCACTACTGAAAACAACCCATGTGGCTATGCCCCTTTCTGGGCAGGTACTGGACCCCTCCTATGTATCTGTGCTGGCTCTCAGGCACCTGGCAGCCACTGGGTGCTGCTGCCCACCTTGTCTGCCCAGCAGCCTCTGCCTAGCTCCCACCCCTGATGCTCATGTAAGACTTATCATTCTTGCTTTCCCATCCTGTGCTACCCTGCCCACTCCCTGTATACAGAAACTCCCATCCCCCCGTGTCTGTCATAGAAATACCTTTCTCCGCCACCTGACCAGGGTGTTAGTTATGCTACTCCTCTTGTCAGGTAACATTCACCCCAACCCTGGCCCTGTTCAGGACAACCCTGCCACAGGCCCTTCTGGACTCTGCGTGGTCTCCATGAACATCTGTAGCCTCATGAAAAAATTGGACTCACTCCAGTGCTGGGTCAAATCTCACAATCCAGACGTCATTTCCTTGACTGAGACCTGGCTGACAAAATCCACCCCTGACTCCTTTGTCTCTCTCCCTGGATACTCCCTCTTCTGGGTGGACCAGGCTGGTAAATGGGGTGGTGGTTGTGCCATCTACATTAAAGAAGCCCTCCCTGGACTTGCCTTACCAGCTCCTACCCTTGACTCTGGGGCTCAGGCGTTGACCCTGAAGTTGACCCCTGACCTGTTAAAGGGCCCGATCTATCTAACAACAGCCTACATACCCCCCAGAAACCAAACCCCGGCTCTAGCCTCCCTTACAGAATGCCTCTCCTCACTGCCTCACCCCTCAGACCAAATACTAGTGGGCGACTTTAACATCAATTGGCTTAGCCCCTCTCCCTCCTCTGCCCGTGACTCCTTTGCTGTGGTTGATATGACCCAACTCATCACCCATCCCACTAGGACCAACCCAAAGAGAGGCACTAGTACCCTTCTTGATGTGGTCCTTTCCAATCGTCCTAATCGGACCATCAACATCCAAGTCCTTCCTGACTCGCTTAGCAATCACTCACCCATACTTTTTCACTGGACCTCCAAAGTATCCAAATCATCTGCACAGTCTGGTCCCCGGCGGTGCCTGAAGCCCGGTGGCCTGAAGAAACTCAAGGAACTTCTGTCCCAAATTGACTGGTCGCCTATTCTGTATGCCCCCGACATTGATACAGCACTAACCTTCTTTATCCAAACATTCAATAAAGCCTGCGATATCTTCGCTCCTCTGACAGTCCATGGGTCCAAGGTGCAAAATGCTCCTTGGGTGACCCCAACCCTGATCAACAACTCAGGCGCAGGGATAATCCTGTGACCGTGCACTGAGACTGGCTGGCCTAGCGATGAACAGGTGTATCGGCGCCTGTAAATAAGATGTACCTGGAGCCATCAGAAAGGCCAAGGCTGATCACTATCAGGCCTCGCTTACCTCATCTTGGGGGAATCCTAGAACCTTCTGGTATAGTATCGAACAGTTAAATGGTAGTACGCACTCCCCCCCCAGATCAGTATCGATGGCACTGTCTTCTCTGATCCTGCCCTTATTGCTAACTGCCTCAATACCTCCTTTACGGATCTTAGCCCTATCCTCCCTAAGGACTTTTTCAGCCCTCACCCCCCCCTCACCTGTGCCGGTCTTTACATGTCCGTACTTTCACCTCCGCGAGGTCACTGCTCAAGAACTCAGACCTCACCTAGTCAATGCCCTTAGGAGCAATAGTACAGGTAGTGACTCCCTGGACCCCTGTATCCTTCGACAAGTTCTAGATCTGGTCCTTATGCCAATTACCAATCTATTCAATAAATCTCTCTGCCTGGGGCAATTCCCGTCAATCTGGAAAATTGCCACAGTCAAGCCCATTCTGGTGGAGACAGGTCCGTGGCCAGAAATTACCGGCCTATCTCCTCTCTCTCCCCTCTTTCCAAAGCCCTGGCAAAAGTAGTGGCCTCCCAAATTACTGACTACCTCTCCAACTATGACATTCTCTGCCCTGAACAGCACGGTTTCTGTGCTGGCCACAGTACCACTACTGCCCTCCTAGAATTCTCTAATTTCCTCCACTGCTCCCTTGACCAGGGCTCCCTGGCTGCTGCTGTGTTTGTAGACCTATCTAAAGCTTTCGATACCATCTCCCATCCCCTCCTTCTGGATGCCCTCAGTTACTCTGGCTTTGCCACTGGGCCTATCTCCTGGTGCACCAGCTATCTGTCAGCACACTTACAGCGCGTAAAAATTGGGGGGCTCTATCTGACATCCATCCCATCCTCTCAGGCATTCCCCAGGGCTCCATTCTTGGACCTCTACTCTTCTCCCTTTACCTTAACTCACTCCCAGGTTCCTGTAGTGGTAATATATTACTGTATGCGGATGACGCCGTTATCTTTGCCACTGATCGTAACCCTATCACGCTCCAAGACTCCCTGCAAACATCCTTTAATGAAGCCGAGGGATGGTTCAAGGAATGCAGGCTGGTGATAAATCTCAAAAAAACTAAAACCATGGTCTTTGCTCATCCACAAAACAAGTTGTGCAACTTTAAGCTCCACATACACTCAAGTTCCAAGCTCATGCTTGAGCAAGTCTGCTCCTATAAATAGCTTGGGATCTACTTTGACCCCTCTCTTTCCTTCCATGGCCACATTTCAGCCCTTGCCACAGCGGCAAATATCAGACTAGGCTTACTACACCAGCACAAAAAGTGTCCCCCCCCCGAGGCCCTTCGACTCGCAGTCACCTCCTCCATCCTGTCACTAGTGGACTATGGGCTGCCTGTGTACAGCGCTGTTGATCAGACCACTCTCAACAAAATTCACACCATACTAAACAAAGCCTGTAGGCTAATCACTGGGGCCCCCAGGTTAGCGCACACTTGTCAGTTATATGAAGCGGTACTGCTTGACCTGGATGAACGGCTAAAATATCAGACCTGTATCATAGCTAAAACCCTTCTTGGGCCAACTCCCCCAGGTCTGATGGCCACCACACAATGTGCAAACTCTCAAGTGCATACCCGTTCCTCTGACAAAACCACCCTATCGATCCCTAGGGCTAGGACCGTGCACGGTCAAAGAGCCTACTGCTACAGAGCCCCTTCCTGGTTTAACACATTGCCCCCATCCGTCTCTGATGCCCCTTCTATATCCTGTTTCAAAACCTCCCTACGAAATCACCTAATTAGTATTCGTAGCTGTAATTGCTATTAGTTTTAGCCTGGCGCAAACATTATGACAATGCCATTTGAAAGCTGCTTATAACTACTGAAGTTAGAGTGCCGTACGATATTTTTGTTTGTCTCCCTCTGTTGTATTCAACTTGATGTACAAGCCATTGTTTAGTACCCGTTACTGTTTACCTGCTGTTGTATTGTGACCTGCCTTTCTGTGACAAGGTGCCTTTGTAAATGAGCCTCTGGCTCAAAGGTTTTCAAACTGCTGTTCAAATAAATAAATAAATAGAATGGGAGTCAATTGGGGGTTCAACTTATGTTACTATCTCAGGCATTTTAAGGAATTCTGGTCCCAAATTTTCAACATGGAGTTCTTGGGTCCCCACCTTGTGAACATGTCACAGTCATTTCATTCATCAGTCCGGAAAGGTGATTTCGTGGTCGCTGCATGGAGTCACCTTTTGGTACCGAATAAGGAAACAACAGTGCCACTGTTCATGAGGTGGGGTCCCAAAAAGCCCATGCTTCAAATTTGGTGTAAAAATTCCAAAAAATGACTGCGTTACAAGCATGCATTATGCAGTGTCTATGCACGCTCGTAACTTCACCATTTTTTAATTTTTTCACTCCAGATTTTCAACACTGCCATTTTTCACACCTCCTTATGAAAAGTACATATCATTTTTCACATCCTGCCTGAAATGTGTTTTCACACCAGTTGCACAAAATGGCACGGTCACTGTGCAAAATCAACTTTTTGGATTGAGTAACACAATTGCAGTGCTACTGTTCATGAGGGGAGGTCCCATAAAGCCCATGTTGAAAATCTGGTAAAAGAATTCCCAAAAATTACTGCGTTACGAGACGGCGTTGAACAGTTCCTATGCATGCTCATAACTTTGCCAATTTGTCATATTTTTACTCCAGATTTTAAACATTGCCATTTTTTCACACCTCATGAACAGTACAATTGTCATTTTTCACATCCTGCCCAAAATGTGTTTTAACACCTATGGCATCAAATGGTGCAGTCACTGCATGAAATCACCTTTTGGGACTGAGTAATGAAATGATTGTGCCACTGTTCATGAGGTGGTGTCCCAAAAAGCCCATATTGAAAATTTGGAGTGAAAATACCAACAAACATCTGGGGTGTTAGGGTTTTCAACTGTAATGCCTTACCCCCCACCCTGTAGAGACTGACAGGCATAAGGACTGTGCCTTAGGGTTGTCAGCTTAATGCTCACACCATTCCACCCCCACCCTGCAGCCAGTGACAGGCACTGGAGTGTGCTTTGGAGTCTTTGGCCCAAATGTTCACCCCATTCTCCTATACTGCACTCATCTCAGCTTATTTCATTATGGAATTGGGTGAGTATTAGGGACGAAGACCTCAAGGCACACCACAACACCTGTCAGTATCTGCAGGGTGAGGGTGGAATGGCATGAGCATTATGGCTGATGACCCAAAGGGACACCCCCAATTTCTGTCAGTCTCTGCAGGGTGGGAGTGGGGTGTTAGGGTTGGAAACACTAATACCTCATTAAGGAAGTAAATCAGGGAGGGAGGTTTGATGTCACCAACCTTGATTTCAGCAAAGCCTTTGACAACATCCACCACAGAAGACTGGTTAACAAGATGAGTAGTCCAGCAATGGGGCACAAGCTGATAAACTGGGTTAGAAACTGGTTGATGGGATCCAATCTAGGGAGACGGGTTGACCAGCGGGTTACCTCAGGCATAAGTCCTGGGATCAGTCCTGTTCAATGTCTTCATTACAGAAATTGCTGAAGGGCTAGTAGGAAAAGTCTGTCTGCCTGTTTGCACATGGCACCAACATCGGTAACAGAGTGAATACTCCAGAAAGAGTGCAGAAAATGAACAGGGACATGAAGAGGCTTGAAAAATGGCCTGAGGAGTAGCAACTGAGGTTCAATGCAAAGAAACCTAAATAATGAACCTGAGAAGAGGGAAACCTGTGGAGAGTTACAGGATGGGGTGGAGGTGCTGATGATCACCAAGGAAGAAAGGGATCTAGGAGTTATCAGTTCTGATGACCAAAAGGTGTCAAAACAGAGCACAAATGTTGCAAGAATGTCCAGTGGCATGCTGGGGTACATAGGCAGAAGTATCACTAGCAGATGGCATGAGGTGGTGATGCCATTGTGTAATGCACTAGTGAGGCCTCATGTACAGAACTGTGTGCAATACTGGAGGCAGCAAATGTGCAAGGACATTGACAGGGAGAAGGCAGTCCACAGAAAGGCAACCGAGATAGTACATAGCTTGCAACACAGAACATATCAGGAGATGACCTCAATATATACTTATTGGAGGAAAGGAGGGAGTGGGGAAATGTGATAGATATGTTCAAGTACCTCAAGGGTATAAACAAGTTGCCAAAGTGGACATCTTTCAATATATCAAATGTTCGACATTGGCAAATGCGTGTTTCTTATCCTAAAAAAAAGAAAACCATCCATCATTGTCCACTGTGTAACCTCCCTCCCTCCCCTAAACAGTATACAGATACTGGGGTGCCCAATCCCACAGTTTCCTCATCTGTCCATCCATTGTTGTGTGCTGTGTTACCCCCCCCCCAAATAGTACACAGACACTAGGGGTACACAATCCCCCAGTGTCATCTGTCCATCCATTGTTATCCACTGTATAACCTTCCCCCCAAACAGTGTACAGACACTGGGGTTGCCCAATTCCCTAGTGTCCTCATCTGTTCAGCAAACTCCCTGAAAAAAAGAAAACTGTCCTTCGTCATTTTTTTTCCTGTAAAAAAGAAAACCATTCCATTGTTATCTGTTCCGCCGTTACCCAACCCCTTACCCTCCCACTAATGACCCATCACCCCACACACCCCTACCATATACTTACCCACCGGAGGTCCATCGCCATAATCTGCCTTGGACTGTAGGCACATCTGCGCTCTTCAAAGTGAAGTGAGATAAGCGCTTCAACTTTTTCTTTCACAAGGTACTGGGTTTCCTTATGGCCAGGATCTGGGCGGCAGGCAGCACAGCATACATCCAGCCATCCCCTCAGTCTGCAGATCACACCCACTGTCAGCAAGCAGTCCAGGGGAAAAAATGGGATGGCCGATAGGCAGTGGTCATGGCTCCCAGTGAAGAGGCTAGGGTCTTTTGGGGGATTTCCTCCAAAATGGGGCACTGGCCTTTAAACCCCCAAGGGATCTGTCTGGTTTGGTAGGCCTGCAGGGGATTGCCTAGGCTGCACTCACGCTTTTTGCATATGTATGAGGGGTGCTAGCTGTGTTATGCAGTGTGCCCAGACTGAGCTCCACCCATCATAAATATTAATTCTCCAGGCTGTAGCCTTACCGTGCAGGGCCTAGGGTTTAGCTCCACTCCTTCTGCCCCATGGCTGCAGTCCCAGGTCTGCAACCCTGCCCCTGTGCTCTCAGCATGGATTTGGCACCCAAATCCCCTCTTTTAACACTCTGCCCCCCCCTTCTTTTGTCCTGCCTTTAAGTGGGGCACTGATCTAGTACCAAGCTACCTCTTTTTGGGGCTCATGCCACGCAGTGCCCCGTATTACTGTGGTGGGTGCACTGCCCACTTGCTTTCCCCTTCTGTCTTCTTCCTATTTCCTGGTGCCCTCACCCCTCCTACAATACCCCTGGCAGTAAATAAAATAATTCTTGGGCTTACAGCCCACTCACCGCTTTGCTCAGGTCCTCCAGAGCCCATCTTTCCCTCATTGGTGATGTTAGTGGTGGAGGTCGGGGGACGCACTCTTTTCCAGGACTTTCCCGGCCATCCTGAGGCTGCAGGGTGGAACACTAAGCATTCAGGCACTTGTTCCTTCCCAGACACAAAATGCTACTGCTCACTGAGGTCCACCTCCAAAACTAGTCCTCCTCCTCCTTCACCGCGAACACAGCGTGAGTCAGCAGCTACACTGGGGAGCTTGTGAGAGTGGAGATGGAGCAAGGGGGGAGAGTAGAAGGGTTTTTTTTCACCACTGCTCCCCACAAAAACAAACAAACAAAAAAGATTCTGTCTCGGTCAGGGGTGAGGCAAGCTCTGGGAAGCAGCCAAACATGGCTGAAGAACCAGCAACTGGGGACCAAATAAAAAACAGGGAAAAATTAAATAGTTCAAGTGGCAATGAAGGGGAAAAAAAAGCCTCCCCAAGGGGCAGCCAACAGCAAGAAGGCCCCAGAAAAGGGAAAAGGGAAGGAATAAATACATAAAAAACACAACACTACTCCAGCAAAACTGGGCAGGCAACAGTCTGCTGACTTGCCACTGGCACCAGAGTGGCGGAGAACAAAGTGGAAGGACAGGGAAACTGCAATGGCAGTCCCATGTGGCACCACCCAAGGCCACTACAAGAAAATAAAATAATAAATAAACAAAAACAGCCCGCACACTGGCGAGGAGAAACAGGTGACCTGCAATAGCAGTGCCAGGCAAGGGGCACTACTAGGCATCCAGGCACAGGACACCCTAGAAAAACCCAAACAACACCTGCACACCCAGGGAGTAGACAATGAAAGGGAGCTCACTTTATGGATCTGGCTGCTGCTGCTGGACATCAGGAGGACTGCTGGACCTCTCCAGGCTGGAGGACAACTGTTGCTGCTGCTGAAGACCCCGAGGACCACTGGCCACAGAGGAGCAGCCACCAAGGAACTATGGACTCAAGCTTCAGGTAAGCCTCCAGGCATCCATACTCCTGTGCTCTCTACTCTGTCAGGCACACAGTCCAGAACTGCTTTCTGGCTAGCAGGGAAGACCCTTTCTAGCCTAGGGGTGGACCTGGCTTCTGGTCAGGCAATTGGGTCCCTGCAGCTGGGAGCAGCCACTCAGGATGATTTATGGCCCCCTTTGGGCACTGACTGGAGACCTTGCCTGGACAAGACAAAGGATCCAGCACAGGAGGACTCCATGAGGGGAGCGGGAGAGGGGGATAGGGACAGGAAGTGGTCAGCTAGCTAGCTTGATCAGCAAGCCAGCTGGCTGTGTATGGGGTGGGTGGGGGGTTAACTCTTTCCCTCTCTGAGTCCTCCCTCATCTGCTTGCCTGGTAAACATTGGGGCAATACATGTAAACCATACTCTTTCACTTTTTTTACCTGAAGACGTATTGCATTATTGTATTGTTTTGATTCAGTTCCCATATGCTGTACACTTCCTCCAGGATGCCTCTGGAAATGAGTCGTCTCAGCTCAACAGGCCCTTCCTGATAAAACTTTTAAATACATAAATAAATAAAATATAATTATGATGTCATATGTAGGAGAGCAGCAGGAGCAGAGAAAGCCCAGAGGACAAAGGCCTATATTAACAAACACTACCTCCAGCCCCAATACCACCACCCCATCCCACTACCACTTTTCATTAACCTGATTCAGCAATGTGCCATTAAACAACATGGGAGATTACTGAAAACAGTCCAGTCAAGAAAAAGCAAAGTGCCACCTACACCAGAGCTGAAGTTCCCAAATACAGCATAAAGATCATACTTTCAGTAGAAATTGGCCTGATAAATTAACATAAACTCTAGCATCAACACCACTTCATACTGATTTACCAGTGTAACTTAAGAACCCCTCATGTTATTGAATGGCACATAGAATAATTATTCTAGCAGTCCAGTGCAGAATGGTACAGATGTTGGAAGTCAATGGTCTTAAGTCAAGTCCAAAGTCAAGTCCAATATTCTTAATCACAAAGAATGAAACGTAGAATGATGATCTGCACTGGGTTTGAGATTTCAGAGTGCATGTACGTGTGCATGTGCATGTGGTTTGAAGAAAAGGCAGAAACTAAAGAATGAAAGGAAGATAAGAACAAAAAACATTAACTGAAATCTAAACTGAACTGTGTCTAGATATAATGGTTTTCCCTGAGCTATCAGGAGCTGCAAAGAAGAATCCTGTAAGCCACCTCTGCATTGTAACAAAAAAGGTGCGGAAGGGGGTCTGTTTCCAGCAAAGCATTGAAATCATACAATCAGGTTAGGAAAGGAGGGTTCACTCGCCAAATCACAATGCAGTTTCAGTGTGTTATTTATGTACACCATATTAACCAAACACTTCAAGAGCCTGCTCCTCACTGGTCAACATTTCGAAGCTAGGCCTCTTCCTCAAAGCTTGTCAAGGGCAGTTTAAACTAATGTATTTTACTGGATGTGAGTGATACCTTATCACCACCTTCTCTATTCAAGCCATCATGGATATTGGCCATCTTGATTCAGCTACAGTATGCTCAGTACTGAAGGAACTTGCAGTATTAAAGGAATTCTACTTCAAAAGTAATGTGGTAGTAAACCTGCAGCCTTACCAACCTGGAGCCTTAACCCATCGGATCTTATAAGATAAGCAGGCTTGTACCTGGTTAGTAGTCAAATGGAAGCTCTCCAATGAAAACCAGGTGCTGCAGGAAGTGATGTTGGTAACTCTTCAGGGGGCACTGTCCTCTTACCATACCATTGCCCCATCATGGTGTTTTAGGGACACTGCTATCAGAGGTGCCATCTTTCAGAAGAAACATTAGACAGTGGTTCCATCTGCCTTTTCTGGTGCTTGCTAAGGTAGACATTAAAGAACCTATGGCACTTCTAGGAAAGAGTAGGGGAATTTTGTAGGTGTCTTAGCCAGATTACCCCCATTCACTAATCCACCCACAGATAAACCTGGTTCAAAATCAGTCACTTTGCATCTGTATTCCCCTCCATCTGGGATGGGGCTTAGAATGTATTTCCTAGTCTTCCTTTCCTGGCCAACAAAAACTGTAGTTAGCTCATGCTTTCAGAGCAAGAAGATAACTCCTTCTATAAGAGCAAGGAGACAGCTGACTGAGGCAGCTAAAACATTTCTTCTAGAGCATTTCTAACTAGTGGTTAAATAGCCAGATATTGTACATTATTAAAAGTGTAGGGTCTGTAAGGTAAATTGGAACCTTCAGTCAGGGTATAAAAAGCATAGTAGTTAGCAGTGTGCTGGTCTGAGTTGAGAGAAGGCAAATGACAGTTATCCCTGCATTTAGCTGGGTGGGGATGGCTATTAATTGGGGGTGTTGCTCAGGCAGAAGTGAAGAAATTGTCTGCATTTAGACTTTGTCAGCCTAGTTACAAGAGGCACTATAAAATGACTCCCTTCCAGCATGTTCTATCACTCTCATGTCCAAGAGTTCGAGTGGTGCAGAACAGGAGTTAAACAGGTGAATGGCTTCTTAGGCATCTGCAGCCATCCGTAGGCATCAGCAGGCATTCCGGGGGGCTCTGTCAGATGGACAAGAGAATAGATAAGGTACTCTAAAGTTTATTGTTGCTTATTGTTTAACTGCATAGGTAGCTAAATGAGTTGGGGTAGTTGATATTTGCAGAGACAGAAGCAGGCAGCTAAATGATTCAGGTGGGAGCATAGGAGGCACCCTATTTGGGATAGAGTAAAGTAGTAGTTCACGTAGGACAATGCGTGAAAGTTAGCAAAACAGATGAGTAAAAAGGGAGAGTTTTATCTTGAAATTGCAACCATTTTAAGGGAAGATAGATATCACCCTATCTAGGGTAAGGTTCTAAAGAGTATATCCTTATTGAGAGTATAGCTGGAAAGGAGCAAGTAAAAGGGAAGGGACAGCAAGGGCAGGTTACAGTCAGAAAATGGAAGGGAGTGACTGATATTAGCAGATATGTGAGTAGTGCAGTGCAATGTTATGGAGCTCTAGTTTTCTGGGAGACCTTCAGGAGACTGAGGTGCTGCTCCATCTGCATTCACCACTCTGGGTTGACGGTGGAAGTCACTAGTGTCCATGCTGAGTAGGCTGGGATCTAGAGGACCTCTTGCTCCACACAGGGGCCACCAAATCTGTCACCATGTCCCATGAGGTTGCCTAGGCAGAGGAGGGCTGGCTGGACCTTGGTGTTTTCCAGGAGGGCCACGGGCACATTCCTCAGCCTGTGCCACTACAGAATTCCTTTGCCATTCTGGAAGGATGGGACTGCCATGAGGAGGCACCTGTAGTAGTGGCAGGGGAGGATATTAGGGTCCTCCAATGTGGAAGCCCCAAGGTGGAAGGTAGAGAACCCCAGCAGAGGAGAAAGCAGCTTCTGGTGGGACAACTCAATTACCAGGGGACTAGCTTCAGGAGCAGGTAGGGGTGGAGAGAGGGAGGTTAGGTGCCTACCTAGTGCCTTGGCTCAGAGGAATGAATAACAGATGCTAAGGATTGCTACAGCAGCAGGAGAGGGTGGGGAGCAGGATGTCATTGTTCACCTGGGGATGAATGACCTAGTGAGTGATGAGTCTGGGGTAGCACAGGTAGAGTTCAGGGAACTGGGTAGGGTCCTCAGGCAAGTAACATGTATAGTGGCATTCTTCATGGTGTTACCTGTCTGCAACCATGGGGAGGACAGGGTACTTTGCACCAGGAACTTCAACACTTAGTTGAAAGGATGGTGCAGGGAGGAGGGGTTCCGCTTTGGGACTGCAAGAGTATACTAGTATACTAAATCATATGTCCTAAATTGGTTCTCATTTTACATTACAAACAGAATATAATGGTCTGTACTGAAGGTCATTTATCTAACTAATTAGAAAATGGGACTATAGAAAACTACATTTTGATTGGATAAAACTGCCAATCAGCCAGTCCAGTATGAGACAACAGAGACCAGGAAATATCTAGTCCCAGTCTCTGCTGCCTCATATAGTTCTAATAATATTGGGCCAGTAGAACATTGAAAACGGCAAGTGCAGCCATGTTGCTTCTCACCTACAAACAAAGCAGTTAGCTGATCTCCTCCTGTCGCGCCTGACATTTAACTGAACTTCCCTCAGTCACAACCGGTAAATGACTGCAACATCTATTTTTGTCATCCTGTACCCATTACCAAATACAGTGCACAAAGACAACGTTTAAAAAGAAAACAGCCCTGACATGCCACTTCCCAACCACTAACTGCCATCCCATGATCTGAATGCTCACAGTCGCACTCTCCGACTCTATTTATTAGAAAATCTAAGTGTCACAACTCAGTTATAAAAGACTGTTTCTATGAACCTTAAATTGACATTAAATTTTCCCACTGCTCTCTCTCTCTCTCTCTCTCTCCGTCGACTTGATTGTTTTATCAGTTCTCTGCTCGGTTTTCGGCTGCCTGCCCGCCATGCCAGCAACGTTAAACTTCAAAAAAAAGCCTCTGTCCCTAGTGCTAGTGTGCCACTCGTTCCTATATCACCTACTGTCCCCGACTGTGTTCGGTACCCCACAGCTCCTGCTCCGAGCTTCAAATAAAAGCTAAACCATAGTGCCACTGTCTCGGGAAGGGGAGACACAACACAGACTAATTAAGCAAAGTGCCTGCATAAGGAGCAGCAATGGGTCGGCAGACAAAGTTAGTAACCTCCTCCTATCCCCATTTTGACAATTTATTTTGTGTCAGTAAAAGGACAAAAAGGATTAAAAGCGTGCTTGTATGCGGTTGAGCAGAGGAAACAGCATTTGTCCCAATCGCAGTTGTTACCGTTGACAGCGATCTCTTGCCACTGTCACCGCCTGCTTAGCTTCGGTCTATCGGCTGCACTCTCCGGCGTAAACCACAAAAACACACAAATATACCTGTTTAAACACAGGTACATACACGCTTTTAAGTGTAGCTTAGTAAACTCCGTAGCCCTGTGTGGGCGGGGAGAGTTACCAAGGCAATGTGCTCCAAAGCAACAAATACAGAAGCTCAACTAGGACAAAAGTCCACACCTCAAAACATGGAGGAACTATTTTATTACCAAAAAAAAAAATACCACAGTTTATCATTCAGACATACACAATATTTTTTAACATACTACACAATGGTCCATTTTCTAAGCGCAATAATACCCTCCAGGGTGGGTGGTATAGGCAATACCGGACCTTCCAGGGACTATAAGGCCCTCCCCTTCTTATTCGGGCCTCATTAAGCCCTGGCGGTCGGTATAGCACAATACCGCCCACCCTGTCGGGTATTATTGCTTACATAAAGTACACAAAAGAGTACCACAAGGCTCTATATTGGGTCCATTATTGTTTTTGGTACATATGAATGAACTGCCCAATTTGAATAATAAAAAAAAAAACATTGAAATCTGTCTTTACACCAATGATGTGGTATTAGTTGCTTCTGGTTCTGAACATAGTTAAGTGGAAGAAAAATTACAAATAGATTTTTGGGATTTACGTAGATGGATTGAAAACTCCAGTTTAGTGTTAAATAGTAAAAAAAATCACAAATTATGGTCTTTCACACTGGCATCACTGGCAGAAGGGTGGATGCCCCAAGACCCAAAATAGTTACAAAATATGGCACATAACTAACACAAGTAATGGAATACAAGTACTTTGACATATGGGTAGATAAATATTTAACATTTAATCAACATATAAATATTGTAACAAGAAAGGTAAATTGTGAACTAGAGCCAGCATAGTAGCAAAAAGACTTTTGCTACAGAAATGACAAACTTTGGTCATGCCTAACATATATGATTTCTAAAGCAACCTATCCCTAATGGCCACATGTGACAGCCTATCCCATATTTCTAGCAACACTATCCACACTCACTTACATGTGAACCCTTTTTTAAATTAACAGATAACACTACTAGGAACCATACTGGTAACCTACCCCATCCCAGGCAAGGAACTGGATAGGTTGCTCTCCAATGACAATGCCACTGTATGATATGGCCTCCTAATCCTACCACTTGCCCCAAAGGAAACTCAGAAAATAATCTCAGAATATCCTCTTCTAATAATGTTTACTAGCCCTCCCAAGTTGAAGTTCCTGTCAGATTGACTTAGACTTGTACATACTTTGTTTATAAGTAACAAATGTTTATTACACAACAAACCAAACTCAATTCCATGATGCTTTATGCCATCTCATGTCACTGCATATTGATTCTTCATTTGTAACTTGATTAATGTTTATTTCTTTGTTTCTCCTCTTCAAAACTTAGAACACAGATTGAAGAGATCTGAAGGTCTCCATGATGATTGTATGAAAGTTGATATACTTAATGCACTCTCCCATACCATGCAAATACTATATATTTTTGTAATACAGCTTTGCCTGCTGCCTCTAACAAACATTATCTGTACTGCCACCCTTATTTAGTTATGTTATAGCATTGTATTGGAATAATGTAAAGTGTACAATTAAGGATCCTTATGGCCAAAAACAATGTTTAGATTGCTTTTACAGTAACCTAATATATGAGTGAGTGCAGTTCAGCCGAGAAACAGACATTTAGCTGAGAAAAAGACTGCATCCTTTAGATTGCTTTTTATATGCTATTGAAGTATAGCTGAGCACCTCTAGGTGAGACAGTCTGTTTTTAAATTGAGATTCTTAGCACTGAGCAGGTCTTGCTCCTTCTTACAGCCCAATAATCCACATGCCCCAAGCTTAAAACATACAGGGATTGCCTCCACAAGGGCCAGGCTTCCCGTTACATAACTTGGACATAATTGCTATCGCAACCCCCACCCCCACCCCTTTGTTGTTCAAAACTAATCCTCACCACTACTAAAGAGCATTTTCTCCTCTGCCTCCACAGAATTGCCTGATCTTCTGAGGGTCCATCTGTCAGCTCCCTGAGACCCGAGGGTCATGAGACCAGGAAAACGCAGCCCTCCACCACAGCCAGGGGCACAAGATATGGATTCTGGATCATCGCACCAGGCTGTGCAGGCCAAAAGGACCCTGCCGACACTCTGCGCTGGCTGCCCCGCCACCTCCACCACCACCCTTGGTGGACTGTGACCTTTATAAAAGATACCTCATGATGGCAAAACCCTATCAGGCAAGTTTCTCATCTACAGATTATCGGCTCTTGCCTCTAGTGGCCGCTAGTTATCAAATACAGCTCTATTAGCCAAGTTTCCCATCTGAAACATATTAGCTCTTCCCCTAGTGGCCGCTATTTCTCATATTACTCAGCTCTATCATAGCAACGCAGATCCAAAATGCAATCAGCCTTACTATTCTGCTTTGTCCTGCAGAATAGCCTCTTCTCATCCACTTCACCCCCTCCTTTTAACCATCATTCTGAGAACCCAACTCCTCTCTTTCAAGAATCCTCCACTCTCACCTTCCCCCAGGAGTCACTCCCTCTTACCCCTGCACGTTCCACCCCAATGCTAACTCCTCCCCTCTCTCATCTCCCTTTTTTCCCCTGCACCCCTCCCCATCCACCCTTTTCTTCCTTTCCCATTCACTCAGACGTCTCTGCTCCACACCCATCTCCTCAACCTGGAGGCTCTGCTCTGATGCTTAAACCCTCTGCGCATCACCCACTAAGCACAGTTCCGTTACTTCAAAACACTCCCTACTTATCACCAACTCCATCCTCCTCTTGCTTTTGGCAGGTGACATACATCCTAACCCTGGCCCCTCTGTGCCCAGGCACACCCTTAACTCACCCCCGCATCTCCTGGACTGCCCTCTGGTCTCACTGCTGACTGACTCCCAAAGGGCTTTCGCATTTTCCATCTTAATGCCAGAAACTTTCTCCCCACACTAGATGCCCTAACTGTTTAGGTCACCCAGTACCACCCTGATATACTCTGTATCACAGAATCCTGGCTATCTGCCAAAATCACTAATGCCTCTCTTGCCATTCCTGACTACAGCTTATTCCGCCAGGACCAAGGCAAACGAGGAGTGGGCATAGCACTATATGTCAGACAATCTTTCTCATGCTCTATCATCTTCAACAAAGCTTGCTCTTCTTTCCACAAATCCATTGTTGCACACCTATCTTTTCCTTCCTCCACTTCCCTCTACACTGGGGCCCTATATGCCCCGCCAAAGACCTCGCATGACTCCGTCATCAAGGCCATCTCCTCTGTTCATACCAGAACTTCTAATGGGGAACTTGTGCTTCTAGGAGACTTCACTCTGGACTGGCTCGCCTCCTGAGCCATACCCACCACACTAAAGATTGAAGCACTAAACCTCTCCCAGCTAATTCTAGAACCTACATGCCTAAACCACCGGTCACAAAACCATACCCTTCTGGACTGGATCTTATCCACCCATCCCCACCATATCTCTGCCTCAGGCATATTCTTCAATGCCCTTAGTGACCACTGTGTTACTTACTGCTTCCACAAAATCAACTCCCCACTCTCCTATCCCAAATTCATCTGGTCTCACCAACTACACCTCCTCAGCGACTCTGGTGCAGCAATATCTCTCAAATGCAGACTGGCTACCAGTCTTTTCTTCATCCAATGTAGACCTTGCCCTATCCAAAATCTGCATTATCTTCCAGCGTATCTGGGATATACATGCACCCCTCAGGAAAGTCAGGGTAAAACTCTACCACCACCCCCCCTGAATCTCAGCTGACATCATTGCTTTGTGTCATTCCAGGGACAAGGCATGGAGACTGTACAAAGTCTCCCATGCTTCACATGATCTACAGTCTTACAAACATCTTAGAAATAAATGCACAAAGGCCATCTGACAATCCAGATCTTCCTATTTCAAAGCACACACTCAGAACCAAATCCCCCACATGTCTTTTTGGAGGTTGGTCAACTCCCTTTTGGATCCCCCCTACTAAGAGGGCATGCCTGTCCCTAAACATAGACAGCAGAACCATCTTGGACCCTACCTCAGTAGCAGAGCTTTTCAATATGTTCTTCATATCATGTGCCCTCCCCGACTCCCCCTCTCCATCCACCAACTCGGTCGAACCATCCTCCCCTTCCACCAGCTTCCTCTTTCCACCCCTCTCCTCACTGGAAGTATATAATGCACTCTCCTCCTTAAACATGTCCTAATCCAGCCCTGACAGTTTTCACTCCAAGATGTTCCATATCTGCCAACACTATACACAGCCACGGTTCCCAAAGCCTGGAAATTGGCCAAAGTCAGCCCTCTGCTCAAGGGCAGCGATCCCTCCCTACCAGGAAATTACAGGCCTATCTCCCTCCTCCCCTCCCTTGCCAAAATCCAAGAATCCCTCATACTGTCCAAACTGTCAGACTTTCTCTCTTCTAACAACTCCCTCTCACCCATTCAGTCAGGATTCAGAAAACACCACTCCACCATTACCACCCTTCTATGCTCAACCGACTCCATCCTCTCAGCCATGGACAACAGCCTAACCACCTCTGCCATCTTCATAGACCTGGCAAAAGCCTTCAACTCTGTCTCCCATCCACTGCTACTCTGTAAACTCAGTTCCTTCAACGTCGCCCAACTGGCCATTGCCTGGTTCCACTCGTAACCCCAAAATAGACAACTAGCAGTTCAAATAGGTGACACTCTCTCCTCTCCTTTCCCTATCTTATCTGGTGTCCCCCAAGGCTCTATACTTGGCCCCATTCTCTTCTCTCTTTTCATAAATGACCTTCCCTCTGTCTGCCACACCTCAAATGTTCATCTATATGCAGATGACACTATCATCTTTGCCTTGGGCCATCCTATGACAAGGTCCTCCCCAATCTCCAAAATGACTTCAACAGAGTCCAATCCTGGTTTCTGGAAAACCGGCTAACACTCAATGCTAAAAAAACTGTCACCATGGTTTTTGCTTCCAGGCAGAAGCTTGCTATCCTCCCAGCCCCACCAGCTATCACCACTCTGGATGGCTCACCTCTAGAGCTAGTCTCTGCTTTCAAGTACCTGTGAGTATGGCTGGACAGTCACCTCACCTTCTCTACCCACATCGAGGATATCTGCACAAAACTCCGGCCCAAACTCACCATTCTCTATTACCACAAAGCTAGCATATCTATCTCTACCCATTATGAACTCATACATAAAACAATACTGCCAGTTGTAGACTATGCCAACATTGTCTCCGGAATAGCCCCAACCTTCTGTCTCTCCAGACTTGACATCCTTCTCAACTCTTTCTGCCGCTTCGCCACTGCCCCCCCACTCACTCACCACTGCCTACTCTATGCTCCATTCTCCCTGGCTCTGCTCTCCCTCAGGAGAACCATCTACTATGCCTCACTCATAGCAAAATACTGGCTAGGTTCCCTT
Organism: Neoceratodus forsteri; assembly: GCA_016271365.2. Classification (NCBI taxonomy): domain Eukaryota; kingdom Metazoa; phylum Chordata; order Ceratodontiformes; family Ceratodontidae; genus Neoceratodus; species Neoceratodus forsteri. The sequence goes on along the minus strand of CM057450.1, from coordinate 1,459,892,402 downwards.
CCCCCCACCTCACATCCCACCATACCACAGCCACCTCCCTAAACTACCCTCTTCACCACAAGGACCCATGCACTTTCCTCCTTCCACACCCTCACACTCTTACCAGCCAAACAGCCTTCTCATACTGTCTCCCCATCTCTGAAATAACCTTCCCTCCAACCTTCACCTGGCCCCCACTTGTTCTGCCTTTACACAACTCCTCAAGCTCCTACCCTCCCCACTCTGTCCCAAATGCTTCTCTGGAACTAGTATGCAGCAGAGGCTTCATACTGTCTCTACTTACTACCTTAGCTGCCAACTGAATTCCTGCCTCATCTCCATTCACTTACCCTGCACGTTGATTAATTGTATATGATTGATAATGTATTATTGTCTTTGTAATACATTTGTGCACATTGTTTGTATTACTCACCTTGGTTGCTCCTCTTCTCTTCTCTGTACACTCTGTACCCAGGTCGCACCTGGAAACGAGCGAGCCTCGGCTCAGTGTGCCTTTCCCGGTCATCAATTTTAAATAAATAAAAATAAATAAATAAATGTATGGCCATTCAAATGCAACAAATCTTAAAAAATTTGGAAGTCACATATAACAATCAGGCTATGTTCATATCACATTGTGATTATAGAACTCACCATTGCAAAACGTATGAAAAACTGGGCTGGTCGACACTAGAAAATGAGAGGAAGCTATCCTGGGCAGGTTTAAGAAATTCTATGTTGAACCAAAATAAACCAGTAATATTAGTTGATAAATTGCAAAAAGTTCAACATAAATTCAATTTAAGGTATAATAAAAATAGGGAGTATACTAAATCAATTTCAAAAAATAGATATAGGGATATGATATTCACACTAAACGTGGCAAACCTCTGGAATAATAGAAACCCAGAAATCATGAAATTGGCCTTTAATGGTGTTTTTCACCAAGATGTTTTATTACCTGAATAAAAAATAAAAATATACTACTATTTGGGGCTGATGTAGAAGGATATAGGTCTATACAGAGGTAATGACCTGAATCAGTCTGAGAGGGGTACTGCAGTCCTCAGTGGAAAGTTTAGATCTTACATTCATGAACATTTAAACTAAACATTGGGGGAGGCAGAAATACAAAGGGAGGCATAAACTACTTAGACAGGGAGCATGTTCAGTGACTTTCTCAGAGGTGCTGACTGCCTATGACAGGGGAGAAGGGAGAGTTCTCTGCAACAGGTGCTTCAACTCATGGCTGAAAAAATGGTGCAGACAGGAGGGGTTCAGATACTTTGGGGACTGGGAACTCCCCAGGGAGGATGGGAGCCTGTACAGGGGTGATGGCCTGCATCCATCTGGGAGGTGAACCACCGTCCTCAGAGGATTGTTCAAAAGTTACTTAGATGAACAATTAAACTAACAGAGGGGGTGGCAGAAGGAATTGGGGAGACAGAAACTGTACCCTCACAGGCTGAAGTAGAGAGTAGGGAGAATCTGAGGGGAGTGGAACACCCAGGGTATGATTTAATAAAGGAAGCAAGGTGTTAGAGACTAAGGCAGAGAGGAACATAGAAACATAGAAACATAGAAGTTGTCGGCAGATAAGGACCTCAAGGCCCATCCAGTCTGCCCATTTCTTTTTCTACCTTATAAATGTGCCATCGGCCTTTGCTCTGTCAGTGACCTATCTATTCGTAGTCATTTGTATTGCTCCCTTATGCCTATCCTATGCCTGTTTGAAGCCCTGCACTGTATTCATAGCCACCACTTCTTGTGGTAAGCCATTCCATGCATCTACCACCTTTCTGTGAAAAGAATTTCCTCACATTCCCCTTAATCGGCCTCCCTCTAATCTCATGCTGTGTCCTCTTGTCCTGCTATTTTTCTTATATTTAAACATGTTAGACTCTTTCACCTTGTTTATGCCCTTAAGGTGTTTAAATGTCTCGATCATATCACCTCTCTCCTCCTTTGCTCAAGGGTATACATATTGAGCTCTGTTAATCTGTCCTCATATGTCTTCTGATGCAGTCCCTGCACCATTTTGGTTGCCCTTCTGGACTGCCTCAATTTGGTTAATGTCCTTGTGAAGGTGTGGCCTCAATACTGCACGCAGTACTCCAGATGGGGGCCTAACCAATGTCTTGTACAGAGGATTATTACCTCCTCTTACGACTTGTGATACCCCTACTAATACACTAACACCCCCTAGCCTTACCTACTGCTTTAGAGGTCTGCTTGGATGATTTTAGGTCATCAGTGATGATGATGCCCAAGTCTCTTTCTTCCTTTGTGACTGCTAGCAACTCCCTCCCAGCCTATAAGTGGCTTCAGGTTTCTCTTCCCTATGTGCATGATTTGCACTTCTTTGCATTAAATCCCAGTTGCCACTCTTCTGACCATTCTGCTAGTTTATCCAGATCTCTTCTCATTCTGCCCACCCCATCTGGATCATCTACTCTGTTGCAGATCTTGGTGTCATCTGCAAACAGACAAAGCCTTACCCTCTAGTCCATCTAGGGGTCACTAATGAAGATGTTGAATAGGACTGGCCCCAGGACTGATCCCTGAGGTACCCACTTGTGACTTGCATCTCTTCTGACTGTATACCATTTACCACCACTCTCTGTTTTCTGCCCAGTCAACCAGTTTGCCACCAGTTGACCAACTTCTGACCCACCCCGAGCCTACCTAGCTTATTTATCAATCTTCTATGTGGAACAGTGTCAAAAGCTTTGCTGAAGTCAAGGTAGGCGACATCAACTGCTCCCCTTGGTCCACCACTCTGGTTACCCAGTCAAAGAAATCTATGAGATTAGTTTGACAGGACCTTCCTTTGTAAACCCATGCTGTCTTGGATCCTGCGCCTCATGGATTCCAGGTGTTGCACTATCCTTTCCTTAAGGAGTGCCTCCATAATCTTGTCCACTACTGAGGCAAGACTGACCGGTCTGTAGTTCCCTGCCTCCTCCCTGCTACCACTCTTGTGGAGTGGGATCACATGAGCCCTTCTCCAGTCTTCTGGGACCTCTCCTGTGCTCAGAGACTCACTAAACAATTCTGCTAATGGCTCTGCTAGTTCCTCCTTTAGCTCCTTAAGTACCCTGGGATGTATGCCATCAGGTCCCATTGCCTTATCCACCCTGAGCTTAGCAAGCTCTTGTAGGACCCTTTCTTTTTGTGAAGGGAGAGGAACACTAAAAAGAGAAGAGTGGAAAAAGGGGGCAAAAAGGAAAAAGAAGGTTAACAAACATAGTGCTGGCTGGCCCAGTGGCACTGAGGGTTGAAGCACTGGATGCCACACCTCACACCATGCCGGTGACCCAGGCTCAGGATCATGCACAAGTTGCCAGGGGTTGGCAGGGGAGGAGAGGATTGAGCATTCGGAGGACTGTTCTCCTCTCCTGGGGAGGGTGGGTTGTTGTTCCCTGGCATCAGTGACCCTCAGCAGAGGCTGGGGGGTTCTACAGCCAGGGACCACATCAAGAAGGGGTGAAGGCAATGACAGACATCAGCAGGCTTGGTGCAGGAGTGTGCCCACCTCACGCTGAACATCATTGAACATCTGAATCTCCAGGAGTCCAATTCATGTGCATGGAACAAGGGAAACACTCTGGCACCTTGTAGGATGATGATAAGCCTTCAGCAGCTCCCATGCCCACTGCTGGATCCTGCTCACCCAGGTCCCCAATATCATCTGGCCCTCACTCTGCCTGCAATGGCTGGATTGAAGGAGCACCAACAGTAACTGGATGGCAGCACCACCTCAGGGAATACAAGCTGGGGGGTCACAACATGTGGGTCCGAGGGTTTTAGGCTTGGCAGGAGAAAGCTGGCAAGGCTACATCTGAGGGAGTTCCCAGGGGCTGGTGACTGGAGGGAAAAAGAGATAAAAAAAATAAAAACAAGCATAATGCTAACAGAATCTGGAAGGCCACGTGTGTGTGAATGCTAAAAGTCTAGGAAATGCAATCCAGGACCTAGAGGCTGTCATGGCAGCGGCTGACCTGTATATATTGGCCGTTACCGAGTTATAGTGCATGGAAAACTATAACTTGGACATGGCCATACCAAACTATACTCCATTCATGAAAGATAGTTAGGGATGGAAAGGAGGGAGTGTTGTGCTTTCTGTAAGGAAATGCATAAAAGTGATGGAGACATAAGAAATACAGGCCGGGGGAAGAGGTGCTGTGGGTCACCACAGAGTCGGTGAAGGGCGCCACTATTTGCACCAGTGTGATCTACAGATCTCCAGCAAAGGGGGTAGAGTTAGATAAGGTTTGGTGGAAGCCACTAGCAAAATGGTGGAAAAGGGGGGAGCTGCTGCTGGTAGGGGACTTTAATCCTCCAGTAGTAGATTGGAGCCTCCCAGGTGCAGCTTCAGCTAGAAACAGGGACATCCAGAATTCAGTGCAGGGGGCATTCCTCAGACAACTAGTCAGTGAACCCACACATGATGGGGCAATACTTGACCTGATACTCACTAACAGAGACAGTGTTGCAGACATCAAGGTAGAAGACCACCTGGGGACCAATGATCACCATACAGTGTGGTTCAATATAACGGTTACTGTGGAATTGAACCACACACAGGTGAGGGTCCTGGACTTCAGGAGGACAGATTCTGTAAAGATGAGTGAATGCCAAAGGGGATCTCCTGGTGGGGGGGATGATTGGGGGGGGATAAACAGTGGGCAAGCCTAAAAGGGAGCATAGCTAAAGTGAAAAATTTCTGCATCAAGCAAGTTGCAAAAGTAAGAGGAAAAGGAGACTGCTATGGTTCTCAAAAGAGATGGCAGAAAAGGAAAAGGCTAAAAGGATTGCATTCAGAAGGTATAAGGAGACACAGAGGGAGGAGGATAGGGATCTGTATCAGAAGAAACAGAGAAAAGTAAGGAAAGTTGTAATTAGCGCAAAGGCACAAAGGCTCAAATGGCAGAAAGAATTGCCCAGGCAGTAACAAAAAGGGACAAGACAATTTCTAGGTATGTAAGCGAAAAGTGGATGATCAAAGGAAGGATTGTAAGGTTAAGAAGGGAAGGGGTGGACTGTACAGAGAGGTACCAGGAAAAGACAGACATCTTGAACAAATACTTCTGCTCAGTGCTCACCAGTGTTCACAGAAGAAGGGGTAGGGGTAGAACCACAAAAAGTAACAGGAGCTTTGAAGGGGGGAGGTGGACACTAGTCCTCTTTCAGAGGAGACAGTCCTAAAGGGACTTACTAATCTAAAAGTGAACAAAGCAATTGGGCCAGATGGGGTACATCCAGGGGTGTTGAGGGAGCTCTGGAAAGTACTAGATGCATCTCTAATGGTCCAATTTAAGAGATCACTGGAAAGCGGAGTGGTTCCAGAAGACTGGAGGAGAGAAAAGATGTATCCCCACATTACAAAAGTGGTAGCAGGGAGGAGGATGGCAATTATAGGCTAGTCATCCTGACCTCTTTGGTGGGACAGTTAATGGAAACACTGTTGAAGGAAAGGATTGTGGAATATTTTGAATCCAATGGGTTACAAGACCTTAGGCAGCATGGATTCATGGGGATGAGGTCATGTCAAATGACTCTGAAAGATTTCTTTCAGTGGGTAACTAAGGAATTAGACCAGGGTGGATCAGTGTATTTGGAACTCAGGATTATCCAGAGACTTGAGAATGGAATTTATATAAATGTTAAAAAAATGGAGCTATCAAATAACCCTGCCGCGCTCCTAAATTTGTATTAATTTTGGTTGTTAAGTTCCCATCATGATCATACTTTAGCCGTGTACTATTATGAAGTCTTATTAATATATCTAGTAAATAGTGAGGGATGTTATAGCTTTCCAACTTTCCCCATAATATCTTTCTACTTATGGAATCAAAAGCAGTTCTTAGATTGATAAAACAGCAGAATAATTTTGATTTTTTAATTGTCACATATTTCCATGTAAGATGATTTAGAACAAAACAATGTTATATAGTTGAATGGTTCTCTCTAAATCCATTTTGGGTAGCAGAGAAGTGGGGATTATGAGGCTTGGGGGAGACAGAGCAGGAGCAGGAGCAGGGGGGATAGAGGAGAAGAACAAAACAGCTGCTTTAGGGCTGAGAGTGAATATATTATGGAGCACAGAACAGCAGATGGTGTGCTGAATTAATTCCAGTGGGACCTCACGGAGCATCTTTCTTTTGACTCCATTTGAAGAAGCAACTTGACAGAGTAGCAAAGAGAATGCTACTCTCAGCCAGGTAATTCCAATCATAAATTTATTGAACAATGACCTTAGGAGGATGCATATAGGTTTTGACAAAACAGGAGACAAATCTGGGGTATCCCTTATGGACTGACTGATTTAGCAATTCCAAAGTTGCAGAAGAATTCACAATATCATGACAGACACACATTTTCTTCTTTCCACTCTTCCTGACCCTCGGTTTAAGTTGCAGCAGCTGCCTCCTTCAGATCTTGGTGACTCAATCTCGAACACAAAAGCATACTGATTTCAGCAATTACACAGGAAAAGGAAGGAACTGTATTTGACAATACAAGTGAATTATGTGATGTGGATGCTGCATCTGATGATACAACATCTACTGGTGGTGACAGCAATAATTTTCATTTAGTGCCACCATGTACTCCTTCATCAACATTGGGTAGTCCTCCACTAGGTCCTCTTTCACAGCACTTGAAAAAGGCATGTCATTCTGAAAAGCACACCGATGACTCTCACACTTTTTGGTAAAAGTTCATGGAAACTGATAATTAAAATTTGTCTGTCATGGAACTGCCTTCTTTGTCTTTGTATGATATTGTGGATGCCTGTTTTACGAGAACCACTGATGACCATTTTGAGTACTGGCTGGAAAAGGAAAACAAATGGCCTGCACTATCTGCCTTTGCTATTAAGTTTATTAGTTGCCTTCCCACTAGTGTTTAATGTGATTGTATATTTAGCACTGCTGGAAATGTCTCTCATGGCCACACAAGTCTTACTGCTGAGAATGTATAGATCCATGCCTTCCTAAAAGTCAGTCTCAACAGATTCTCTTACCAGTTCAGTGAAGAGTGGCAGTAATATAAAAGTGATGATGATGAACAGCTGCAACAGGTGTCTTCTAATAAGGGTGCTTCCTTGGTGGCGTTTGAAGATGATGATGGTGATGATGATGATAATATTATTTAATTTAATTATTTATTTATTTGAATTCAGAGGACAAAGGTCAGCAACCATAACAGAAAGATCAAGTAAAAAATATTCCTTCTTCTGAGGTCACAGTGTATATGACATCATACGTATTGCTCTATGTGTTTTCCACATTCAGTTTGGGAACCCAGGTGGAGTGTAATTTGTTTATTCAGCAAGTTAAAAATACAGACAGGGCACAGGCAGTGACCTGCTGAATGCCTGGCATGGAGGGCTGGACCAAGGGGATAACACAAAGGAAAAATGCCTATGTGCATGCATGGCTGCCATTAGTGGTGGCCCCAGTGGTCCTTGGGTCCTGCTCCATGTGGATCCCTGCTGGCTTGATGAAGAGCGGAGTGGTTACAGGGCTGTGGACTGGCAGGTGGGCTTCATGGCAGGAGTAGGTGGTGGTCAGAGCCAAACAGATCTAGAGAAAAAATTGACTGCAATTATTAGTTGTTGAAAATTGTAAGATATATCTAAAAACTGCAATGCTGTGTGTGTGTGTGTGTTTGTGTGTGTGTGTGTATATATGTGTGGAGGGGGGCAAAGTCAACCATATAAGGTATGAAACACAATGATAAAAAATAATTGGCCAATCAGGCAGGAGTGTGTGGGATGGTTTGAAGCCCATGATGCTTGCTATAACAACAAGTAGGCAAGCAAAATAACTATAAATAAAGAAAATAAATTCTCAAGTCAAAAGGGTGGGAGGGATGGCTGGGGCTCCATCACTTATCCTACTCATGCAGCCTATCTCCCACCAAAAAGCATGCCAGACTCAGTGAAGGTCCACACTTTGCTGTTGTCTTTCTGCTATTGAATTCATTAGTCTCTCTTTCTAACTAATGTTTGACACACTGCCTCCTTTCACTGCAAATTCCCAAATGAGTTGCATACACTAAACTGGATTTGGGAGACTTATTTCCAAGCTGCAACTTCAGTTGTAGACTGAAATCTCTACAGCAGTTGCCTTAAATCATGGAGCTGGTTGTAAAATGGCTCCACTTTTGAGAATACCATGATACAGGAGAAACTGTGGTCCCACAAGTGGCAACCCACTTGCGCTGAATTTTTGTCACAGCTGTGGGATTTTCAAGAGTTATGTGACTCCAGCCCACTGTTTCTTATGAATGTCATATGGTGGCTAACACACAGGACTGGCAAGAACAACAGTCAATTTATTTTATTGCTGTTGGCTGCTTGCTGACTTTGAAAAACAACATAAAAATACTGACACAACATTTTATTAAAAGGTTTTTTTTTAACAGAGGGATCTAAAAGAATAATAGTGATGCATTTCTCATACTCAAATAGACTAAAATAGGTATAAGCTCATCAGAGTAAATCAGAACCTTTTGGAAAAAAATTGAATCAGAACCGGGTCACAGTCGACCCTCAAATCCCTGGTTTGTTCAAGGTTTTTCTCAATAGAAATAATATTGTCAGTTACTTTTAAACCTTCCAAAATAATTAAGATCCTCAGGTTACTCCTGCTCACAATGGTGTAGATCATGTCATGTACACGTTACTTGTGATAAGGCATTTGGTCCACAGTTTAATGGCAAAATATAGTCATAAAGGAGTTTCTGACCTGGGTAAGAGACTAGTACATGTCTCTTAGTAAGTATTAATTTTCCAGTGTATCCACTCAAGTACCACCTGAGAGGCAATATAACTTACTGGCCATGGCACAGAGTTATCAACCTGGAAACCCAGAAGACCTGAGTTTGAGTCCTTCAGCTGCCACTGGCATACTGTGTGACACTTCACCACCCATTGCTTAAAAATGTTCCCAGATGTTTCGGATTTGTATTTTATCTTATGCTCCCAAATATTTTAAGGCTGTTTACTGAAATAAGTAAATTAATATACAGTATGTCTAGAGCCATAATGAGGTTAATGATTTGCTCTAGTATGGTACATCCAGCTAAAGATATAAATCAGATAGCTGTGAGGAAATCAGCTCCCTCAGTTGTAGACACTGACAGCTCTCACGATGCTCTGTGCATGTGCCTGTCTGTCGTGTGTTACTTTGTTTCTTTTATATTTAAAGGATATGGCAGCACAAAAACTTCAGTGAATACATGCATCAAACTCTGGCAATAAATGGTACTTCAATGTTTAGACATACAGTGGAATACATTACATAAATCAAAGAGATGGAGAATGATATCAAAACAATAACCACAGAATAAAAGCAAAGAAGCAGCAAGTAATGGAACAAAACTTGTTCTTTTATATTGAAGACTTTGTCAGGCTGCACTTTTGCATTTTTTGAGCATCTCTCTATCTTGCTTTATTTTTCACTTTGGTCTTAAGTTTAACTCCAGTGCAACAAGATATGGATTGCAGGCACAGACAGTAAAACCAAATCAGTAAATGAGGCAGATGCAAAAACCAAATATTTAGGAGCAAAGCCAGTCAATAAGAAAAGCATGTGAATGCATTGCACAAGCATTTATGTTAATTCATACAAAAAACCCTAAAGAGTCCAACAGGACTGATCTCAGAGAAAAGAGTTCCATGCCCTTGGTGCAAAGCTAGCTAATAATGATCTGATCCTTTACTATTTTTTTTCCAACAAGAGAAATTCAATCTCAACATGTACTGTACTCAAAACAAGCTTGGCAACCTATGGCTTATTGTGTATATTTTAAATGTTTTTAACATCCATCATGAAAGGGACAGTAAACACTGCAGGGATTGCTCAAACTGTGAAAGTCCATGAAATGTTATGCTGAATTAGGTATTTGGCTTCCTTGTAGGTGTCAAATGTCCCAAGATATGAATATTTAAATCATCTGAAAATCAAAACAAGGCAGAAAGGTTTCATGCACCACAGAAAGGGATGTCACTGAGGGGCAAGCGGCAAGTAACAACATAGAGCTACCCCCTCAGTGACATCCCTTCATGTTCTAAGACTGCATGAAATGGCTGTTGCTATGAGTTGATTTACAAATTACTTAGCTATCCATATCTCAAGACTCCTGTCCCCTACAGGTAAACCCGATACCTCATTTGAAAGATATTTCCATGGGTTTTCCTAATTTGGGTGACACCTGCAATGTTTACTGCCCCTTTAAAAAGCTAAACATTTGGTATGGGGACAGGTGTAGAAACACCACAGAGCATTTTTAATGCTCCCTGGGTCACACTTGTCAGCTCAGTGTATCTTTCACATCCAAAAATATTAAGCAAAGTACAGTTTCCCCTGTGGCAAGGCAAGAATCATTGTATGGTGCAGCCCATGAAGGGTCTTAAGACTATACACTTAACTGAGGGTCATGACAACTGTGGGTCCCTCCCAAAGTCAAGTCCCCTCCTATACCAGGGCTAGGCTCACATGAAGTTTGAAGAAAAGTGCCTATTAAGGGCTCTGTCTAGTGTGTCCACAAACAGGATCTTGTCACAACTTTCTGAACTGCAGCTAATGAAATGAACTGAAATGCACCTATACTACTTCCCATAAACCAAAATGCTGTTTGACTCTGATGCCAAGACATATGGACAGTTATTCACTGCTCAAAAATTATTTAAAGTTGAAGGTGGCACACAAACCATCGCAGTCCACATTTTCACAACTTGAGCATTTATCATTCCAAAGTTAAAAGTATTTTACCAAAAAGGGACTTGGTACAATTTTGGGCTGCTTCTAATCAGCCTTCTGTTTTTGCAGTTACAGAAACTTGGGTAGACACATCTATTACATATTTTGAAATTAACCTTCCAAATTATGTTTTTAGATTCAATAGAAACAGACATTGGGTGGTGCTGCTTTTTTTGCTCACTTCTCTTTTACTTGTTCTCTTATGAAAACTGAAACTATGGGTGACTTAATCAATTTGTTTTTTGTTTCCCTAAGGTTGTCAGGGAAGGAAATATTAATTGGTAGTGTTAATTGTCCTCCTAAACTTAAAGCTACCACATTCTCAGACTTACAACATCTGATTGGTTCCCTTGGGGATTTTCAACGTACTATTCTCTCAGGAGGCTTCAACGTACAGTAAATTGATCCTCCAGTAAAGGCCTAAAACTGAAATCACAAATGGCAACATTGGGATTAACCCAATTGATCTCAGCACCAACACATCATGATCCAGTAAGACAAGTGTTTTCTATTTTTAGACCCGATTTTTGTTTTATCTGATCTCAGGACCATTGCTTCTGGGTGTCAGGGGAATTGATTTAGTGATCATGATATTACTTATTGTCCGCTAAACTTTTCCCCTCCAAAGTCAATCTCCAACATTATCACATTTTGAAGGTTTAAAAATGTTTATCTTGAAACTTTACGTTCCAGCTTATTTAACATTGATTGGGTGAAATTATTGTTATTTAACAATGTTGATAAGGCTTGGGACTATTACTATCACAATTTTAGTTTAATTTCAAATTACCACTCTCCTTTTTGGAGAAAAAAGTTAAGGCCCATCATGCCCCATGGGCAACTCCCTTCATTATTTCACAATTAAAGGTATGTGACAAATTGTACCAAAAGACCTGGAGGTTGGGCAATTCAGAAGTTTGGCAATCTTTCTGAAAATTCTGGAATCATTGTGTTAATTTAGTAAGGAGATCGAAATCTTCTTATTAAAAACTAATTTGCTAGACTATAGGTCTAATCCCCCAAATTTTGGCAGTTAGTGGATTCCATGAGGAAAGCCCCACCGCCCTCAAACACTTCCAATTTATCTTATAATGGTCATACCATTTATTCTAAAGAAAATATTAGTGATCTTTTCAATAAATTATTTTTAGAAGCTCCCAGTCAGTTATTGGAAAAGACTGGGTTGTCTTCTTCAAGCCCACCTCCTAGGAATTAGAGCTATCTGCCCCCTTCTAGACCCAGATTTTATTTTAAATATGTTAGCCACAAAGAGGTGTTTAATCTTTTATTATCCTTAAAAGAAGATACTGCTAAAGGTATTGATAATTTGGATAATTTCTTATTGAATTATAGTGCTGACATTATTACATCTTTACTAATTTACATATTTAATTAGTACCTTACCTCCCAAATCTTTCCTGCTGCCTTGAAGCAATCTGTTGTCACCCCTTTACACAAGGGTGGGGACAAATCCTTGGCTGATAACTATCGCCCTATTTTGTTATTACCTATACTTTCAAAACTTCTTGAAAAAATAGACCATCAGCAAAATTCTCAATATCTACAGTACTTGACTATAATATGCTCTCATCTGCTCAGTATGGTTTTTGACCATATCATTCCACTCAGACAGCCCTAATTGACTTTCATGATTCTATCACGATGGTCTTGGACAATAGTCAATATGTTGGGACAGTTTTCAAAGACCTGCCCAAGGCTTTCATACTGAGGTTCATACTGAGGAAGACTTGGAGCTAATAGGTGATTGCCCATATGTGCTCCTTATATACATCTAATAGTATTTAGGAATATTCCCATTCAACCGATACTGATCGAATCTTGATTTGAATATAGATTTATTATTACTAATAATTATATTTTCTGGTAAATTATTCCAAGGATTAACAACTCTGGTTGTATAAAAATATTTTCTCTTGTTAGTCCGGAACTTTTGACCTTGTATCTGTAATGGGTGTCCTCTAGCATTACATCCATCTTGCTTAAATGCAAACCCAAGATTACACAACAATCTGTAATCCTGCATGATATTGTACATAAACAGAAGATCCACTCTTATCCTTCTATTTTCTATGGACATTAAATTCAGCTTTTGTAGTCTTTCTTGATAGTCTCATCCACCCATTCTTACAATGCATTTAGTAAACTTCCTCTGTATATGTTCTAGTTTTTGTCTTTCTTGTTTTTTTACTGGAAACCAAAATTGCAATTCATATTCCAATTATGGGCTCACATATGCTCAGAATAAAGGCATCATAATATTACCTTCCCTACTGTTTATATTTCTTTTGATTGCCTAGATAATATTGTTACATTTTTTAATTGCTTGTTGAGTATGTTCGAAAGTATCTAGATTTTCTGATACATAGTAACCCAAGTCCCTCTCAGATGAGCAACAATATAGGCTATGTCCACATAGTGTGTAGGTTGTTCTTCTGTTATGCTTTCCCAAGTGCATAACTTTACACTTTTCCATGTTAAAGGACATACCCCATCTAATGACCCAGTCGGAGACACTATCCAAATACTGTTGAATATATTTAACCTCTTCCTGAGTGCTACAATGCCCACCTATTGTTGTGTCATCCGCATATTTTGTTGCCCAACCATTTAGTCTATCTGTTAAATTAGAAATAAATATCTGGAACAGTGCGGGTCCCAACACAGAACCTGTGGAATGTAATAAATCATCACTTACTTCTAAAACACTTATTTTCTCATGTTTTTTCTAAAAAGTTGTATCTTGGTTTTCATCTTATTTACACGGCAGAAGCTAGTCTGTTTCTTGGAATGGGTGTCTATCCTCTTTTCTTCTCACTAACACAGGAGTACCTAAGTGTTCTATTTTGGGCCCTATTCTTTTTAATCTATTCATTGATCCCTTACCTTCCTTAGTTAAAGATTGCATTATTATGCTTTATGCTGATGATACTACACTTTTCTTTGCTCATAAAGACTTAAAAATATCTAACTTCTGCCCTTCAAACTGATTTTAATAAAGTTGCTGATTGTTTTTCTTCCAATTTATTACTTTTAAATGCCAAACAAAAAAACAACAAATAATACTATTTGGTTCACAGTCTCTTATCAATAATACCCATACTTCATTTTCTATTAATCTTCAGAATGTCCCCTTGCAGCTTCTTAATGAATTTAATTGGGCTTAATGTTTGATTCTACTTTATATTTTAAGTCTCATATTCATAACAGCACTGTGAAAATGTAACAATGCCCAGATCAATTGAAAAGGGCCAGACATTCTTTGTCATTATAAGACTGGAAAACAATAGTGACTCAATCAATTCTTCCAATCTTGGAATATGGCGATTCCATTTACTCCAGTGCTATGCATCTTTCTTTAATAGATAAGGTTTTTTTCAGTTATTACTTTTTATTTTAAGCAGTCCCAAAAATAAACATAATTGCACTCTTCTAATTCAATTAAATTGGTTGCCCCCCTCATTAAGACATTTACATCACTGGCTTACATTGATTAATAAAACAGTAAATCACCAAACCCCAGTTAATCTTTTGGGTAGATTACTAGTTTAATCCCATAGCCATAATCTTAGAGAAGTTCCTAACTGAGGCTTACTCTTATCTAAATATCAAACTCTATTTGGAAGAAATTGTTTTTCTTTTGATGCCCCTCTATGCTGGAACAAACTCTCCCCTGAGTTATATAATTCTCGGACACTATATATTTTTAAACAAAATCTCAAGAAAATGTATTTACAGGAACCATCTATTTGTAACTGTTCTTCATGAGCATCTTATCTATGTTTATTTGTTGTTGATTTTGTGTAAGTGTTAATGTGTTATTATGAATGTTTATAATGTTTGCCATGTGTTAATATCATTTTGACTGGGGATGTTCTGTAAATGAAAAAGTCTAGTGTTCATTAAACTTATCCAGTAATTTTTATAACTTTTAAATAAAATAAATAAAAAAAATATGTCATGTCTTTTGTGAACACCCCCACTGGTTAACCTTGGATGACCCCCTCACATAGCTGAGGACTCCGTAGTGTCTTTATAACTGCACCAATAGGATACAAGCCATTCTGACCAATTTAATCTGCCAAGATCTTGTTGGTGGGTTTGTGAGGTCACATGACTTTTACAGTTTCAGTGGGCAAGATAAAGCTGTGCGCAACAGGAAAACACTGAAAAAGCAATATATACAACTAGAAATTTAAGCTTCTGCCTCCTCATTTGATGAGGCTATACCCTTGTATCCTGTAGGGAGACAACTTGGTCTTGTGGTTAGATCTCAGACCTGTAAATCTGGAGACCTGTGTTTGAATACCCTAGCCACCATGTACTCATTGTGTGGCCTTTAGCCAGTCATTTAACCTCTTTGTGCTTAACACCTCCATGATCACTTTCACTTGCCTCCCACAGACTTCAACCCTCACCTCACCTCATTTGGATGCCCCATAAGATACTGCTGCACCCCTCTAGGTATTTCCTGGCTCTGCTACTTGTTAAATGGTATCCCTTATATTCTGTATGTAAAAATGGGTGCCTTATGAGTACTGCTTTTGAAAAAAAAAAGACCTAATGGGTCTAGTAGTCCTATTAGACTCTTTCCCACCAATGCTATGATGGGTGATGGTATATATTAAGGATCACAACAAGACATTATTATGTCCAACAGCCTGTTGGCTAACCATGCTCCCCCACATTTAACCTGACTGCTAACACCAAAATATTTGTCCCTCTGCATTACTGAACAGTCTAAGATGGGACCATGGAAATGTTACTTGATGGCTCATTAAGTACTTGTCTGCTACTCTTTTAGGTGATGTGGAAACCAGCCCCAACCCCCTCACCCTCCCTATTTGATTGCACCTAGATGAAGTTCTATGAAGGGTCTAAAAATTGGTTTCCTTAATATTCACAGCCTCCTTGCTAATAAACATGAGCAAGGTGTTTGAGTTTCTTTGCAGAAACCAGCAATCCCAGCCATTGTCTACTTTCTCCCAGATTGTAACTTTATCTGATGAGAATTCCCATTCTCAAAAAGTGTGTGTGGGGGGTGCTAATTTACTAAGAATCACACCCAAGCCCATCTGACCTAAACTGCATGATGCCCCTATGAATTTATTCATGTATGACTCCATAAGACTCATAAACTCCACCTGGTCTGTTCCTACAAGCCTCCCAGTGTTGGCTAATCTAGTGTCTCTGACTGAGCAGGTAGGATCTCAAGCTAAGATTTGTGAACTAATTGTTACAGGTGATGTGGGTGATGCTAACTGTGACTGACTTAGCAACAAAACTAAATCTTATGGTTGCTCATAAGCAAGATAAACCTAGCTCAGATTAACATTACCCAACTAAATTAGCTACTTAGGGTTCCCACCACACACTGATTGACTAGATTCTGTGCAATAGACAGTACAGAATTTGCCAGTTCTTGCCCGGGCACAATCAGTAATCACTCCCCTATATTTTTGTGTATATAGCACTCAGTCACCTAGGGCACTGCTGACAGTCTTCCTTTTAACAGATTTCTCTAAAGTTAACCCAATCAACATTATTAAAGACCTATTTCAAATTGATTGTCCATATCTGTTTGATGTCCCCGAGGTATCCTCTTCTCTCACTTACAGGTACTGTGTATCCAAGTTCATGGACATCCAGGACAGGCAAGCCACAATTATTACAGTATACTGTACATAGGCTGAGGTACACAGCCACCAGATAGCTCAATGGGTCTTTCCTATACCAGATTAAATCTAGGGACAAATTCTGGGCTAAATTTAAGGCCTCTTCCCTCACTGATTGAGAAGAATATAGGCAGTGAAGGAACATATGCAAGAAATCTGTTAGAGCTTAAAAGATCACCCACTGCAAGGACCTGCACAATGCATCTTCTGATGACTTGCACAGATATTAGGACAATATCACAGGCTTCCTGGTGTTGAAGAGAATTACTCTGTTGAATGATATGCATTTATGTAGTACTCCATGTTGTCACTGGAAATTCATAAATAAAATGGATAATCTGTACCCCTGCTAAGGACTTACTGGCTAAGCTCAAAGCTATGAATTAGCAAAGAATGTTGGTGGCATAAGAATTCCATAGCCTCCCTTGCATCAATCATTTGTGCCAGTGTAAAAGGACAGCAGTAGTTTTCAAGTACTGTGGCTTTTCAGCTGGAATTAAATCTTCACAATTGTTATTGTTTTTCCTCCCAGCAGGAAGATACTCTTTATATATTTTTCATTTATTTATCTATTTATTTATTTATGTTTATTTGGCTACTGGGAAAAGCAGGATGAGAGAGTTTAAGATCAGGCAAGAATGGACTGGGTGGCCCAGAGCAGGGGTTTTAGAGAGAAAAAAGAGGAGGATAAGCAAAGTGAGAGTGGGAGGTGGTTCTAGAGATAGGGAAGTATTTCAAAGAAAGGCCTGTCCAGCAGAAATATTGATGAAAGGAAGATGGACAGAGCTAGAGTTAAGCAGTATTCTTTTATTAAGTCTTGCCTGTTTTGAATTTTAATTGACAAGCATGCTTCAGAAATAATTTCTTTTGTGATGGTCTGTGTAATTTTCCACTCTGCCTGCTTCGACAAAAATTATGAGTGTAAGATAAGTATGACAGCCTTTTCTACTATACTGTATATGTTCTGACTTTTATTAGCCTAATGTCTAAGGTAAGTCAGTTTCCCACCCTCTGTGCAGCTCAGTGTGTTCTCTTAGTATTCAGCCTTGCACAGCGCATTTTCTGTTCTTAATGTGTTTTCCTTTCAGTATGGGTGACAGATGTTTGAGATAATTATCTGTTTTTTGTATGTTTTGAGACTTAAAAGGTTCTCAGAGCTGTTTCCAAGCATAAGCACAATTCCTTTGCTTTTTATCACTGCATAGCATTAGAGCTATGCTGACGAATTGCTATGAGAAGAGATCTGACCGGAATTCCTAATGTAGCACAGTTGTGTTGTTATGGCAAAGTGGTATTGAAGCACAATTTCCTGCAAATCTGTCCACATCCTCCCCATTCACTAAAATGTGTTTCCTTTTTCTCCCCTTCCCCTGCTGCACTATTTTCTCGCCTACCAATGTGTAACATCATAATATAGTTCTCATTTTGTAGTAGTTAAATGTGCCTCTCATTTTTTCATTCATGATCATTTAGCAGATTTTCTACTACCAATCTGGACTTATAGGTTCTGAGTTTCCCTGCCATTTATTCTATGCAATAACCTAATTGTCTTCTCATCTTTACTCAGTAATTAGATGCCTGTGTAATAAAACCCAGATAAAAGTTCAGCCCTTACTGCCTGGAATCACCATTGTTTCTGTGAAGAGGAAGCTCGAGTATTATTGCTGCTGTGTCCCAGATTTAGAGCCCCCAATGGAAACTGCAGAGGAAGTGAAACTCATACCAAGCAGCAACACAACACAACACAACACAAAAAGGCAAAATCCCAGCCTGGAGACATTGTAAGTAAGCAATAATACCCAACAGGGTGGGCAGTATTGTGTTATACCAGACTGCCCCAGTGGCGTAATGAGGCCCGACACTCCACCTTATAGCCCCTGGAAGGTCTGGTATAGCACAAGATCACCCACCATGGAGAGTATTATTGCATTTAGAAAATGTGCTACTGTAGGCAAAGTAGGTGAAAAAAAACAACATAATTTTAAAATGTCCTCCACCTGTATTACAAGGTTGTTTTTTTTTTTTGTTAGCTAGGATTTATGTCCAACTAGAGCCTCAGCCATTATTACTTTTGCAGTTGGTTGTCACGGTTACACACACAGCTTTAACTTGGTAAAACAGTTTTGTTTTACTGTTTTTTTTTAATTTGTACATTCATTCTTTATTCTTTTTATTTTTTAAATGATCTTTTGCTACTGCTTCCGTGTTGGAGTATGACATGCAGTGGGATGACTGGGATTGGAGAAAGCATCTGTGTGCAGTGGAAAGTTATGTTCTTTGAAGGAGGAGTTTTTTTGTTGTTGTTTTAAAGCCTGCATTTTTTTCTTTTATTAGGGAAAACAATACGGACAATCAGAGAAATAATGTGAGTAGCACTAGGCAAATGTGGTGAGGAACTGATGCCTCTATCTTGGCATTTTTGGCATTTTTTTAACAGAGTTACAATTTTAAAAAAAGTATTAGTATGTGTCACTTTAATGTGAATTTGCCGGTTTCTCTTTTTTAATTGAGAGTGGCATTATGCATTCACAGACCATAAGTGATCATGTTGGGAGGGGCTGTCTTGTTTAGCGGTAGAAATAAAGTCCAAACATAAAATTCTTGTGGCACAAGGATTTTGGAACAAAATCAGGCATCAGAGATGGGGACCCATTACTTCCTAGTCTCTGTTGCCTGATACAGACCAGCTGGTTGGCAGAGTTAGCCAATCAGGTTTACAGATTTATGTAGCCCATTTCCTAATCTTCTTTAAGTAATACCTGATATTCATTTGATTCTACAGTCCCAGTGTCAAAGCTTGCTTAAGTTGCTTTTGGTCACTTTAATGAACGTGTCTAGTATGGTTTGCAATTTTGTGTTGTTTTACTTTCTTAGTGTGCAGCCGGTAACATGAGATTTTTTTTCAATGAATACAAACAAATGAATTATTAAAATCTGTTTAAAATCTTGTATATTTATTGGGCTGTTTTGAATGACACCCACAATTGGCTGTGGCTGAACTTTGCTGCCTGGAGTATTTTTTTTTTGGTAATTCATATTTTATTAAATAACCCAGAATGTTTTCTTTGGTGGATCCTGGCAGGAAGAGGCCAAGATCAGTTGTTGACTCACTACTCACTCCTGCTGTGGGGACTGGGAAGATTGACAACTTTTGCCCATTTATTTTTATTTTTCCCCCTTTGTTATGGCTAACTTCCCCCTGTTCAAAACTTCTGATCACCATTGCATGCTTTGATTCACTCTCTTTTCCTTTTTCTTTTGTTTACAGTTTCACGGTTCACGCTGTCTGCCCTGAGGACTGGGACTGAGTCAGTAGGTAGACTGTGTTTCTTGTCATTTGAATGGTTCCTACTGCCTTTTCTGGGGGCTGGAATCAGATGTGATTTCTGTGGAGAACTTCTGATCCTCAATGCTTCAATGCCTCCTGTGGGTTGGAAGTAACAACTTTTTTTTGTTTTGTTTTTTTCCCAGTTTCCCAGTCCTTGCTGCCTGCCCTGAGGACTGGGACTGAGTCATTACTGTTTCTTTTTGTTTTATGGGTTCCTGGTCCTCACCACCTACCTTGAGGACTGAGAGTGTGAAGAGGAGTACCATATGGAAGAGCGAGTGAGCCAGCGGGCTTTATGTAGGTACCAAACCAGATAAAACAAGCACTTGTCAATGCCGAATGTTTGCTTGCTGGTATTAGCAGTGGAAGTGCAGGAGTTAGACAGATGCAGTATAGAAATGGCAGTGATGTATTGAACTGACAGCAACTCCACCCCAACCCTGCTGAGATGGACAGGCATTGGGGTGTGCCTTTGGGTCATCACCCATAACAGTCATGACATTTCACCTAACCCTACCCTGCAGACACTGACAAATGTCAAGGTGTGCCTTGGGGTGTTCAGGCTTTACACTCACCTCATTCCATAAGGAAATACACTGAAATGGGTGCAGTATAGGAGAATGGTGTGAACTCTGGGGCCAAAGAGTCCAAGGTGCACCTCGATGCCTGTCACTGCCTGCAGGGTGGGGGTGGGGTGGAATAGTATGAGAATTACTGTTGACAATCCTAAGTCACACCTCGATGCCTGTCAGTAGCTACAGGGTAGGGCGTTATGGTCAGAAGCCCTAATACCTTGGGCATTTCTTGGTATTTTTACTCCAGGTTTTCACATGGGCTTTTTGTGACCCCACCGCATGAACAGTGATACTATCAGTTTGTCAGCCAAAAGATGATTTTGCACAGTGACTGTGCCATTTGGCGCCACAGGTGCGAAAACACATTTTGAACACAATGCAAAGAATGACAGCTGTACTGTTCATGAGGATGTGCAAAAAAATGGTAATGTTGAAAATCTAGAGTGAAAATATAAAAAACCTGGTTTAGTCACTTTAGCTGCATAAAACTGGGCGCACGCACACCAGAATACACAATTATTGTGGGGATTTTTTTCCCCAGATTTTCAATATAGGCATTTTGGGACCTCTACTCATGAACAGTGTCACTGTAATTTTCTTAATCTGCTCTGATCATTGATTTCCCATAGAGACCACGCTATTCTGCACCGCAAGTGAGAAAACAAATTTCAGCCAGGATGTGAAAACTGACAGCTGTACTGTTTATTTATTTATTTGCTTTTGTTTACCGGGTAAGTCACACTAGACATCCAAGTGCCTATTTTCAGGTGCGACCTGTTCATAAGGAAGTGTGAAAAAATGCCAATGTTGAAAATCTGGAGTAAAAATATTACAATTTCATGAACTTGCGAGTGTGCATGGAAACTGTGTAATGCAAAACAGTCATTTTGGGGAATTTTTTCACCAAATTTGCAATACAGGCTTTTTGAGAGCCCACCGCATGAGCAGTGACACTGTCATTTTGTTAATCGGTCCTGAAAGATGATCCCACACTGTGACCTTGAAATCACCTTTCAGGACTGAATAACCAGATAACAGTGACTGAATTCATGTGATGGGGTCCCAAGAACCCCATGTTGAAAATTTGGTGCAAAAATTTGAAAAAATGATGAGAAATAAACCAAAGTTGAAAAAACCCTATTTATGCCCTTATACAGCTTACCGGCATTTCTTCAGTTTGCGGTCGGCTTTGAAGAGTGCAGATGCATTCCTGGTCCACCAAAGATCATTGCACCAGCCTCTGGTGGTAAGTATAGGGTGAGGGGGGTGTGGGGATGTGGGGTGCACACAGGGTGGGCGTGGGTTGGTGTAGGAGGGCAAGAGAGTCAACGACAGACCATTTTCTTTTGTTACGGTATTTTTTTTTTAAATGATGGAGGACTTTTGCCACACTGGGGTGGGCTCCCAGTATGGAACCTGGAAGTTTGTTTGGAGGGCAATGGAGCCAATAGGGGATTGGGCACCCCCATTGGCCATACAGTGTGTGGGGGAGCACATGACAATGTAGGACTTTTGCCACACTGGGGTGGGGTCCCTGGGTGGCACCTTGAAGTTTTTTGGGGTTGCACTGGAGCCGATGGGGATTGGGCACCCTGTCAGACATACAGTGTGCTGGGGGGTAGTGTGAATGGGCTGAGAGGGGTTGGGCACCCCCTCAGCACACAACAAATTGGGGGGGTTGCATCATGCTGACAGAAGGTGCAGTTGTGTACAGTTGAACAGCTGAAAGACTACAACTGCTAAGGTGATGATGTGTAGGTAATTTGCATATTGTTGACAGCACGGCAGTATACAAATTGCCTACATGTTACCACTGCTGCTTGTAGCAATCATTCTCTTTCAACAGTACACCACTGCATCTGAACTGCTGTCATAGACAGCTCAGACACTCATTGGTGCAGTGCGGTCACGCCTGCAAAAACACTCAGGGCATTGGAAACGGGGGTGCCACACCTATGAAAACTCATATGGTGGCACTATGTTTCTTGCACATGTGTGCAAGCAAGCATAAAAAAAGTGTGTGTGTGTGTGAGAGAGAGTGTGTGTTTGCCTGTATGAGACAGAGGGAGTGAGAGTGTGTTGTGTGTTTGCTTTATACGGCTCAGTAAAAAAGAAAAAGCAATATGGTTGATTTTTATTTTAAAAGATTTCATTTGTTGGCATGGATCTGGTTGGCATAGAGGAGTGCTGGCACCAGTACTTTTTTCAGAGGGCATTATGCTGAGATAAAAGTATTGGTGCCAGCCTGTCTCGGCCAGTCAGGATCCAGGAAATTCCCAGCCCATTTTATAAATGGAGGATAGAAAACTCTTTGGCTTGGGCCCAACTCCATAGGAGCACAGGGTTCCTATCCTTAAAAAAAATAAAATAACTCCTATGTCTTCAGAGGGGTTGAGGAGGGCCCCACTACACTGAAATGTCATGCTCCCTCTTTTTTTAGCAGTGAGACAGTCATGCTTGTGTAGATTAGCCTCCACCCCCCCAACCCAAAAAAAAACAACATACAAGCAACAAAAGTTTACTTCTATGCCTGACTCAAAACATACGAATGATGTCTAAGTGTGAAGGCAGGATCATAACTCCATGAATCAGTTATTGAAAGCCTTACCTCCTCACAACTGGTGTTCCCTTGTGTATTTTGAGTTAGTTAAGACATTTTGTATTTGATTTATACAACATGTTTGATAATAGATTAAGGGTTTCCTCGATGGATTCTTTCCATTTCTCACACTGAAAGCAGACTTCTTGTTAGCAGTCTGCTGGGGTTGGCCAAGAATGAGACATGTGAAGTTAACTGTTTTAACACCTCTGGGCCGGGGGTGGGGGGAGTCAGCAGGGCAACAAACACAGTACAATTGTAATGCAGTGTTGTAGACTGCATAGGAATCTATGCCATTGCATGCCAGTTGCTTGATCACCACCCCATTTCAAGTACTTTCTGTAGGGTAGCTGAATCTATGAAGTAAACAACAAAACCAGCACTACTCCTGAATCTATGCCCCATAAACTTTTTAGCTGTTGTCCAGTAAATGTGGAATTTTTTATCACAATAGCATAAAAAGTTAATTACAAATAATTTGCACATTATTTTATATTCCTTAACAGGCTAATGCATTTGCAACGGTATTGGCTCAGACCAGAGTTTGTTTTCAACAGCAGGGAAAGAACACCACACAGTATGTTTGCAACATTTTCTGAAGTTGCCACAAGTGCATTATTTGTTACTCTGTGACTGTGTTTGTGGCATTTTTTTGTTGACTCAGACTAAGTATTTTATGGGTTAGAGCAACAGTTACAGCAGAAGTCCTAGCTTATAGCTGAAACACAGCTAAGACAGAATCTCCTAAGAAGGTAACTGTTGGATTATTTAAAATAATCTAGTTCTTTTTCTTAGAGACCTGAGGAAAACCATGGAAGAACTATGTCAGTGGATCTCCAATCATCAGTGAAGTCTGGATTGGTATCAGCAGATGGGAGATCCACTGACATAGTATATCTCCTTAAGGGGAGACAAGGAGGATCCAGACAACTACAGGCCTGTCAGCTTTACCTCCGTTGTAGGCTAGCTAATGGAGACCATAGTCAAGGAAAGCTTGGAGGCCTACTTAGAGGACAATTGACTATGAGACAAGCAGCAGGGTTTTGTGTCAGGGAGATCATGACAGACCAACATGATACTGTATTTTGATTGGGTCGCAAAGGCAATTGACAGAGGACAGGTGGTACATTAGCTCTACTTTGTCTTCAGTAAGGCCTTTGGGTTGGTACCAAACAGGAGACCACTGAAGAAGTTGGAGGACTTGGAAGTACAGTGAGGTTAGTTAGGTGGGTAGGAAGTTGATTTGGTGGTGGCAACAGAGGGTAGTGGTGAATAGGGATAAATAGGAGGATATGGAGATCACAGTCTTAGTGTTGCAGTGATCGGTCCTGCCATATTTATTATGTTCACAAGTGACATAGGGGAGAGTATCCAGAGAAAGCTGAGTCTCTTTGCTGATGATACAACACTATACAGAAGGATAGATCATGAGGAAGGGGTGAGAGAACTCCAGAAGGACAGAGAAACTAGAGAGAGATAGTCAAAGGTGTGGCAGTTGAGATTCAATGCCAAGAAGTACGAGGCAATGCACTTAGGAATATGGAATTCATGCACAGAATACTGCATGAGAGGGGTTACACTGGCCACTTCAGCAGAGGAGTGGGATTTGGGGGTCATAATCAGTGATTCCCTCACACAAACAAGTTATTGCAATAAAGCACACAGCAAGGCATCAGGGATGCTTTGCTGATAGGGAGGGGTTTTGACAGTAGGAGAAGTGAGATGATTCTGCCACTGTAATTATCCCTGTGAGGTTTCACTTAGAACACTGTGCCCAGTTCTGGAGTTCCCAACTGAGGAAAAACATTGACAGACTAGAGTTGGTACATCAATGAGACACCAAAATGATCCAAGGCGAGCAGGGAAGATCCTATGAGGATCACCTAGAGGCCCTTATTATGAACTTACTAGAGGCTAGGTGGTAGTGGGGGAACATGATGGAAACATTTAATATTCTCAGTGGTATAAAGAAGGTGAATAGTGAGGACCTAGTTGTGAGAAATAGGGATGCAGTCACTAGAGAGCATGACCAGAGTTTTGTGGGGGGAAGTTCAAGAGGAACATTAGAAAGTTCTACTTCACCAAGAGGGCGGTGGAACTGTGGAACAGACTTCAGGCAAAAGTGGTTGGGCAGTTACCCATAATGGTTTTAAACATAGTTTTGACAGAGCAAGTAGAGTTATATCACCTAAGGAGAGAGGTCAACACTGGTGTGAGGGGTGTAGGATAGGGTAGCATTCAACCAGTACAGTTAGTCAGTGTGGTGAGGCAATATAGTAAGGGCAGACTCAATGAACTTTTGATCTCCTGCCATCACATTCTATCTTTCTATATTAAAAGCGGTCTGGTTATGTCACTGGTCTATGCATCAGGCTTCCAAGATATATTTGTTTGGAGTTCTCTTCTCCAGCGACAGGTTGCTTGGTTCAAATCTTATTGAAATCTGGAAGTTCATGAAGGCTGAGAAGGCCAGCTACCTATATCAATGGATCAGAATAAGTCTTGCTCCTTATTTAAGAGGGCAGGCTCTTTCTCTCTTCATTTTTCTTGATGACATTTGCATTCAAAGGATATGGCAACCAGTGTGACAGAGGATCATACAGTGGTTTAAAGACTCACAGAACAGAAGTTCTTCTTCATTTAGACACTTTGGGAGTTCAGACTGAAAGGGCAGATTATCTGTATGAGGATTCATGGGCACTTTTTGACCCTCAGGCTCTAAAATGATGCCATCAAAATTTGTATGGAATATGGGCCCATACGTAACAGGGGTTTATGGTTGGGAGATCATGTCAGACCAGCCTTATAGTGTTTTTTGACTAGGTAATGAGGGTAATGGATAAAGGGCACAAGAGCTGCTGACAAAGATAAAGGATTTGGGAGTGGAGAAAGGGTTATCAGGAGGGTGGGGAATAGGCTGGGAGGAGGCAACAGAGGGTGGTGGTTAACATGATCAAATCATGGGACAGAGGGGTCATGAGTGGGATGCCACAGGGCTGAGCCCTAGGAACTGTCATTTCCAATATATTTATTAGTGACATAGGGAAAGTATACAGGGTAAGATGTGTCTCTATACCATAACAAAAAAGAAGCAGAGCACTCACACCTCAAATATGACAAAGGGCACCAGTTTTCCGATATAAATTATTATAATTTATTACATAGGCAAATAAAAGAGCAACCTGACGCATTTTGGAAGACTGCTTATCCTTTATCAAAGGTAATAAAATATTTTCACGACTTGTGACAATTAAATAGCCCATTCATAGTGATATCACTAATGAAATCCCAATTCTCATAGGTTAAAAACAAACATTAAACAAGTTTCAATCCATTTGCAGATAGCAATTACAAGAGGCAATTACAACAGTTACACAGTATAACATATAATTTAAAATAACAAAGTGCAAACATTACAAAAATTAACCCCTTATAACAAAACAATAAAGGTAAAAAAGTCAAGGGGGGAGGACAAGGAAGGTAGAAATAAATAAAAAAGAGAGGAGAGAAAAAAGTGGGGGGCGCAAAAACAAACACAAGAAAAGGAGAGGAATTTGTAAAATACAGCAACATACATTTAATAAGGGGAAACAGTAAAAAAAAGGCACATCACCATGTCTTTCTTTTTTTTAGAAATGGCTTCACTTCAAAACCTGTATTTAGGCCCTTATTTTTAGTAGCCTCCATGTTAATGATCCAAAAGGCTTCTCTTTTCAGCAGTAAATCATTAAAGTTACCACCACATGGTTTTTGACATACTTTATCTATCCCTACAAAGCTAAACTGATGTTCACCACTATTCTGTAACATAGCCACGTGTGCTGCAGTAGCATAACTTAAGTCTTTCTTTTCAATTGCCCTAATGTGTTCCCTAACACGGATTTTGAAAACCCTTTTTGTTTTTCCACTATAAAATGCACTGCAGCTAAAGATGGCCATGTAAATAATTCCCTCAGTATCACATGTGATTAACTGACGTATATTATACTTATGACTAGTTGCCTGATTAATAAATTCCTTACTTTGTTTAATATATGTGCACACATTGCATCTCTTACAAGGAAAGCAGCCAATAGCTTCTCTATTTAGCCAAGTACTTGAATCAGACTCCTTGTCAACAAAGTGGCTATGCATAAGCTTATCACCTAAGGTCGGTGCCTTTTTAAAAACCATATGTGGCGGTACTGACACCACATGTAACAACCCTGGATCACTTGTCAGTACTTTCCAATGTTCCTTAATGATTTTTTCAATCTGACTGGACTGTGCAGAATAAGTCATAACCATATTAAATCTTTCCTGAACAACATCTTGAGTCTCATTGGTTTTATATTCTAAAAGTTCCCTCCTATCCTGACGGCTTGCAAAACCTCTCCCATCATTTATATCATGTCTACTGTAACCCCTCTCTTTAAGACGGAGGCTCAGATCCTCTGCGCTCATCTCAAAATCCCTATTTTCACTACAATTACATCGTATTCATAAAAATAGACCTTTAGGTATATTTTTTGCTGTATGTCTCGGATGGCAACTATCTGCATGTAATATTGTGTTGCCATCAGTCAATTTTCTAAAAGTCTCCGTTTTAACAATAGTCAGATCTTTTTTACTAATTTTTAAATCCAAAAAATTGACACTATCCTGAGAAGCCTGATAAGACAATGTTAAGTTCCCATCAGAGTTCCCTAAATAGGTGACAAATTCCTGAAATTTGATCTCACTTCCTTCCCAAATCAAAAACAAATTATCAATATAACATTTCAAAAGATTAATTTTTTCCAAAAAAAGGATTCCTATGTCCATTGAGCACAAATTCATTTTTCCAAGCCCTCATATATAGATTGTCTACCAACGGGGCACACGTGGCCCCCATTGCTGTCCCTTTGACCTGCAAATAAACATCTTTATTAAATAAAAACACATTATCTTTTAAAACATATTCCAACAATTTGTTTGAAAAATAAGATGTGTCTCTGCAGATGACACAAAGCTGTGCAGCAGGCCAGATAGTGAAGAGGGGTGAAGGACTTACAAAGAGATCTATTACAACTGGAGAGATGGTCAAAAGTATGACAGCTGCGATTCAACACCAAGAAGTGCAGGGTAAAGCACATGGAGAAAAATAACTCACAGAGTATTGGATGGAAGGGGTAAGACTGGCCACTACAAATGACAAAAAGGACCTGGGAATCATTATCAGCAACTCCTCAAAGAAACTGGCCAGTGTAACAAGGCCTACAATATTGGAGTGTCTTGGTAGGGGATTTAATAGTGGGAAAAAGGAAGTGACATTACCCCTGTATAGGCCACTAGTGGTGAGGTTCCATCTGGAGTAATGTGCCCAGATCTGGAGTCCATATCTGAGATAGGACTGGGTCAGATTGGAGTCAGTGCAGCAAAGGGCCACCAAGATGAATTAAGGCTGGCAGGGCAGATCCTATAAGGAATGATTAGAAGCACTGAACATGTGCTTGCTGGATGCCGGAAGTGAGAGAGGTGATATGATAGAGACCTACATGTTCCTAAGGTAATAAAATTAATAGTGAAAACCTAGTCTACAGGAATAGAGTATTGAGGGGGCATGAATGGAAGCTGGTGGGGGAAGTTCAGGAGGGATGTGAGAAAGTTCAACTTCACTGAGAGGGTGGTTGATAAGTGGTAGGATCTGCCAGTAGAGGTGGCGGAGGAGGAAGGGACTATGAATGGGTTCAAGCAGGGAACGGACAGGGTATAGGGACTAATTATTCCACCAATGGTAACTTGGGAGGTAGGGGATTAAAGGGGAGGGGCAGGGTTAGAAACCTCATCAGTACATTAGATCATGGTGATGAGGTAAGTATGCCTATTTTGGCAGACTGGATCGACCATTGGTCTTTTTCTGCCTGCAGAGTCTATGTTTCTATTTGTCTAATGACAGCAGACTCCTGGGGCAGAGATATTCAAAACTTTGCCCAGCTGGCAAAGTGACTGCACCCTATTTGCCTTGGGCTTCTGCCCGAGTGCAATATTCAAATGGGGCTGAGGTGCACTAAAAGGGTTAACGTGTGTGCAAAAATATAATGTATGCAATGGCGAAGGGAAGGTGGTAATAGTTCCAGCATCAGAATGCACCCATCCAGGAGCGACCGTCATTAGGGCGCCAAGATTTTATTTCACCACCCGGAATATATGTGGGGAGCTTTGCCCCCTGCACCACCCCATGCCCCTCTAACTATATATTCTAACTGAAGGGGGGTGTGGACCTCAGGGAAGGTGTGGAAAATTTTAATTTTTGGCACCCTATTGATGGGTGCACTCGGACCACTGCACAGATGGTCAGAAAGGGGTGAGAATGTGAATCGCAGTGCAGTGCAATATTCGTCACAGAACACTGAGCAAAGGAAATAGTGCAGGCCACCTTGTGCTATACAATTAATGCCAAGAAGAAGCCCAACTTATTCCAGGCAACTCTAGTGGCTGGCTGAGTCACTGTAGCCAACAACCAAATTGGTGGTTGGGGGAGCACCCCTGCTCCCTGGTGGTTAGTGGCACCCCCCACTCTCCAAACTCAATCCCTTTTAGAATCATGTTTTGCCCTGGTGGCCAGTGGCCCACTCCATGCTCCGAGTCCTATCCTCACTGATATAAAACTAGCCCCTGGTGTCCAGCAGTGCCCTCTGCCATCCGATTCCCATCCTCAGTAAAAGTAAAAATGTCCTTTTTGCCTACTGCTCCATGCCCTCCGATCCCTCACCGTAGTAAATTACAATAGCCCTGGTGTCTAGTGGTTCCACCCATTCTCTGATTGCCAGCCCCAATAGAATAAAATAATTTCCTGGTGTCTAGTGGTCCCCAGCACCCTCTGATCACCAGCCCCTGTAGAATAGAATAATTCCTTATTGTCCAGTGGTCCTCCTGCCTTCCAATCACCAGCCACTGTAGAATACAATAATTCCCTGCTGTCCAGCGGCCTCACCGCCCTCTGATTTTAGTCGTGGTAGGATAGAATAATTCCCCTGTGTCCAGTGGTTCTCTCCACCCTCCCATCTCTGGCTCTAGTACAATACAATAATTCTCTGGTGTCCAGTGGTCCCCCAACCCTCTAATCTCTGACCCCATAGTATATCACATAGTCCCTCACAAATAGTGGTGCCTCCTCTTCCCCGTACCAGCAGAAGCCTTCCCTGGCATATAGTTGTCCCCCTCCACACCTGTCATCACATATGGCACCCTGCCAAGGTGGTGAGAAGAGGGCTGTGCCAGTCACCATATGAGTTCCCACTGCACTGCTGATTAAGGTAAGGGGAGGGTGGCAGGGTGGGTTGGTCAGTACCTGTGGTGCAAAGGGGTTGCTAGATGCCAGGGAAGGCTTCTGCTGGCACATGCACTGAAACTGGTGTGTGAGGGGTGCCACTAGATGCCAGGGACTGTGTGATATACTACAGGGCTGGCGATTGGAGGGAGAGGAGACCATGGGGCACCAGGGAATTATTCTGTTCTACCATGGTTAGCAATCAAAGGGTGGGGAGGACCACTGGACACCAGGGAATTTATTTATTCTATCATGGTCAGTGATTGGAGGGTGGGGGAAGACAAATAGATACAGGGATTATTGTAATATACCAGCACTGGGGACTGGAGGGTGGGGGGACCACTAGGCACCAGGGTATTATTTTATTCACACAGGGCCATCAATCAGAGGGTTTGGGGACCACTAGACACCAGAGACTATTATAATGTTACTGGGGCCAAGAACTGGAGGGTAAGGGGACCACTAGGTAGCAGTGAACTTTGTACTTTTACCGGGGATGGGAATCGGAGGATGGTGGGGACCACTGTACACCAGGGCAACAGTATTTTCCAAGGGGGTGGGCAATCAGAGTAGGTGGGGCCAGCCACAGAAGGGGTGAAAACCTGCCACTGCTTCCTATGCAAATGCGCCCATAATGGGCATGCATATGGCCCCTTAGAGCCTTGCATGCCCAGTGGGATCATTTGCATGGTACCAGCTGAATAACACACCAGGGGCTCCCAGCGGCATCGGGTCTGGGAGCGCTGTTCCCTACACTTCCCAGATCCATGTCAGGGCAGCGCTACTAGACTTAACACTGCGCAGACATGCCTCTACATTCATTTGAATAGCGCAGTGTGCTGTCCGACTGAATGTGGCATCCATGGGGTTGTGGGCAATGGACAAGTGCAGCACAAACCTGTCCACTCCGCTTTGCCCATTTTCCAGAGTCTAGCCCCTGGTTTCTGAATATCATGTTGCAAGGCTATAAAACTGGTTTCTCTAATTTTCCCTACAAGGCTTGGTCCTTCTAGTTTCCAATGTCTAATAACTCCAGAAAATGAGAGGCAGTGGCCCAGACACTAGAGACAGAAATTATCGTATTTTGCAATCAACATAAAAAAAAAAAAACTGCCCGCTATCCAAATGCATTAACTAAAACAAACAATAGACAGCTGTAATGTATTCATGACGTCTTACCATTTCAAGGAGCTCATAAGGTAATTATTGTCACTTGACCAGTGGCCTTGTGGATAATTACCTTGTGAGCTCCCCTCGATGGTATTATTTTGTTGTACACTACAATTTTCTATTATTTGTTCTAAGGTGCTTAGGATACAGTTTGGATAAAAGGCACACAATGAAATCAAATTCCTTTCCTTCTTTCAAAATAGGGTTCTGTTCAATAATAATAAAACATTAACACCTAAAGATGCTTTTTGTTTTATCTTCCATGCATTATTTGAAAAAAAAAGGTACATTTCTGTTTTTTTAATTACATCCTGGTATAGTCTCAGGCTACAGGACAATGTAACGATCCTATCATGTGTTGTTATCTTTTTTTCTGTAAGGATGTTTCCCAAAGTTACTGCTTCTTTAAGAGAATCTGACAGTCTACAATACTGTAGTATTGTAGCTCTGCCTCTGACTTGTGCAGATGGGCCATGATGACCCAGATCCCTTTGTTGCAAGACACATCAGGCATCCCCCCACCCCAAAAGGTATTGAAATGGTGTAGCAAGACAGCAAACTACCATGTACAGTACTTGAGGTCCAAATAAACAGCTCTCAGGCAGGCATCCCTTTAACTTAAATCAGTTTAGTGAATGCATGACTTGACAGGAAAGAATAATCCATTTTTATGGCTATATTCCTGTTCTCCAACTCACTGCATTATTTTCTTAGATCAGCATAAACCTGGAAGGCCTTTATCACAGGTGCATCTAGTTAACAGCTGGAACATTATGTAATGTAAACATTCTGAAATTCCTTGACAGTCCCAGATGTTTAACCCCTAGGATACTAGACACTCTAGAGGTGCCATACAGCATGTCAGCAAACTACTCAACAATAAAGCTGGGTTATTGGATATTTTATTTCATTATGAACAAAAAAAAAACAATGTTTGAAATTACACAAGTGTTTTCATATACAGTAAATTAAGTTGAGGGATTCAAAGTTTGGGTTCAGGTCAAACTCTGCCTACTCACTGTAAGAAAGTTGTACACCCTCAGTGGACCTTCGCATTATCCTATGTGTTGTGTTTAGAATAATATCTGCAGAATTTTTTTACAGATGTCTTCAGAAGTGTAATCACAGCAGTATAAAACGTCCTCACTATTCCCAGGCAGAGAGAGAAAGAGAGTGTGTGTAAAAAAAATGAAAATTAAATCCTTACACTCAGCATCTCAGGGACATGCCAAAACGGGGAATATATCCCTAGCAAAACACAAGTTAAAAATAGTTATTGCAGCTCACAAGAGAAACAGAGAAACATAGAAGTTGACAGAAGATAAGGACTGCAAGGCCCATCCAGTCTGCCCATTCCTTTTTCTACCTTATGAATGTGCCATCTGCCTTTGCTCTGTCAATGGCCATTTCTATTCATACTCATCTGTGTTGCTCCCTTATGCCTATCCCATGCCTGTTTGAAGCCCTGCACTGTATTCATATTCACCACTTCCTGAGGTAGGCTGTTCCATGCATCTACCACCCTTTCTGTGAAAAAGAACTTCCTCACATTACCATTAATTGGCCTACTCTAATCTCATGCTGTGTCCTCGTGTCCTGCTATTTTTATTATATTGAAACATGTTAAACTCTTTTACCTTGTTAATGCCCTTAAGGTTTTTGAATGTTTCGATCATATCATCTCTTTTCCTCCTTTGCTCTAGGGTATACATATTGAGCTCCATTAATCTGTCCTCATATGTTTTCTGATGCAGTTCCTGCACCATTTTGGTTGCCCTTCTCTGGACTGCCTTAATTTGATTAATGTCCTTGTGAAGGTGTGGCCTCCAGTACTGCATACAGTACTCCAGATGGAGTCTAACCAGTGTCTTGTAAAGAGGGATTATTACCTCCCTCTTCTGATTTGTGATACCTCTACTAATACACCCTAACATCCCCCTAGCCTTACCTACTGCTTTAGTGGTCTGCTTGGATGATTTCAGGTCATTGGTGATGATGCCCAAGTCTCTTTCTTCCCTTGTGACTGCCAGCAACTCCCCTCCCATCCTATAGGTGGCTTCAGGGTTTCTCTTCCTTATGTGCGTGATTTTGCACTTCTTTGCATTAAACCCCAGTTGCCACTCTTATGACCATTTTGCTAGTTTATCCAGATCTCTTCTCAATCTGCCCACCCCATCTGGATCATCTACTCTGTTGCAGATCTTGGTGTCATCTGCAAACAGACAAACCTTACCCTCCAGTCCATCTGCAATGTCACTGATGAAGATATTGAAGAGTACTGGCCCCAGGACTGATCCCTGAGGTACCCCACTTGTGACTTGCATCTCTTCAGACTGTATACCTTTTACCACCATTCTCTGTTTTCTGCCTGTCAACCAGTTTGCCACCCAGTTGACCAACTTCTGACACACCCTGAGCCTACTCAGCTTATTAATCAATCTTCTATGTGGAACAGTATAGAAAGCTTTTCTGAAGTCAAGGTAGAAGACATCAGTTGCTCCCCCTTGGTCCACCACTCTGGTTACCCAGTTAAAGAAATCTATGAGATTAGTTTGACAGGACCTTCCCTTTGTAAACCCATGCTGTCTTGGATCCTGTGTTCCTATGGATTCCAGGTGTTGCACTATCCTTTCCTTAAGGAGTGCCTCCATAATCTTGCCTACTACTGAGGTAAGACTGACTGGTCTGTAATTCCCTGCCTCCTCCCTGCTACCACTCTTGTGGAGCAGGATCACATGAGCCCTTCTCCAGTCTTCTGAGACCTCTCCTGTGCTCAGAGACTCACTAAACAGTTCTGATAATGGCTCTGCTAGTTCCACCCTTAACTCTTTTAGTACCCTAGGATGTATGCCATCAGGTCCCATTGCCTTGTCCACCATGAGCTTATCGAGCTCTTGGAGGACTCTTTCTTTTGTGAAGGGACTAGTGCACACCTCTCCCCCCCCCGTGTCCATGGTGCTGAGCTGTTAGTCCCGCCCTACCTTCTCTTCAGTAAATACTGAGCAGAAATATCTATTTAGTATACATGATTTTACATGGTCCTCCTCCTCACATGCCCCCTTATCCCCTTTGGTCTTAGCAATACCCCCTCTGGACTTTCTCCTTTCACTAATGTATCTATAGAAAGTCTTGTCACCTTCTTTTACTGTTTGTGCTAGTGTTTCCTCGGTTTGGGCCTTTACCTGCCTTACTGCCTTCCCTGCTTCCCTTAGGGAAGTTTGATATGCCTTCCTATCTTCATCCTGCTGTGTTCCCTTATATTTCCTGAAGGCCAGCCTTTTGTCTCTGACCTTTTCTGCTACTGTATTTGAGAACCCAAGTGGTCTCCTTCTTCTTTTGCACTTCCTTTTCTTTCTAACACAATGGGATGTTGCTTCAAGTATTGCATCCTAAATGTTTGCCCACTTTGACTGTACCCCCTCACCTGTATTTCTTTTTGCCAGGGCTAGCTTAACTCTGTTGGCCATCTTATCAAAGTCAGCTCCTCTGAAATCCCATATTTTTGCCTTGGAATGGGATGATTTAGTTTTAGTGGACATATTGAACCATACCATGTGATGGTCACTGGCCCCCAGGTGACCTTCTACCTGGAGATCTGTGATCCTTTCCCTGTCAGTCAGTACTAGATCTAGGATAGCCCTGTCTCTTGTGGGTTGTTGTACTAGTTGTTTGAGGCCCTCCTCCTGCAGGAAATCCACCATGTGTCTAGTTCTGGCAGATGTTCCTGCTGGTATTGACCAATCTGTATTTGGCATGTTGAAGTCTCCCATTAGCAGAGCCTCCCCTTTAGCTATCATGTTTTGTATATCTTCTAACAGTAATGTGTCTATGTCCTCTCCCTGGTCTGGAGGCCTGTGCAAAACCCAGTTCGTATGGCTGCCCATTTCCTGTTTCCAGGGTGACCCACAGTTCTTCTGGCTCCTTATGTTTATTCTGAATTTCTGTAGCTTTGATATTTTCATTGACATACAGGGCCACTCCACCCCAACCCCCTTTTTGCACCTCAGTCTCTTCTGATCAGTACATAGCCAGGTACTGAAGTCTCCCAAGTGTGGTTACTGGTAAACCATGTCTCGCTAATGGCTACTATGTCCAGTTCAGCCTCTGTCATTATTGCCTGCAGGTCTGTGATCTTGCTTCCCAGACTGCGAGCATTTGTGTACATGATTTTCCATTGGCCAGATTTCGGTGTGTTAGTTGTTGGGCGAGTTCTGGCATTTCCGCTGTGCGTCGTATGCACTCAGATTAACTTGTCTGGGTTTCCTTTTAAGGTCCAACAAACAAAGTCTATGAACAGTTGTTCCTGCATAGTACGGTATGCACAGTATGAGATGAAAATTGATACGAAAGTTGACACCCTGTAATGGAGTAATGGAGGCATATATCTATGGAAACCACTTCAAATCCCTTTTCATAACCAATGTTGCTTCAAACTATTTTGAGACCCTGTAAAAGGCAAGTGCTTTGTGAGAATTACATTTAATAATCATTGGACCAGTGTCTGTCTTATGGTTTTAAGTGCAGAGTCAGAAGTTGTGAAGATGAAGGGACTCACCAATAAATCTAAATATGCATGTTCGTAGGACATGGTGATGTAATAGTATTGTACTCCACCCCCTCCCCAGTGTCTAGGGGTATAAATGGTGGTAACTGTGCATAGAGAGGGGACCACAGCAGAAACACTTGACCTGGTTGCATTTACCTGTTCTTCTGGGATGGGGTGACACCCGACTTTCAGGGGCACTGAGCTAGACGGCAATAACAGTTAGTAATGAAGCTCAACATTATTAAATATCTGGAGACCAACTGTAATTCAAGGAACTATTGGATCCCATTTTAATAGTAACAACTGATAACTCCATGGAGCCAGCAATGAACGGAAACCCGTGAAGTGGGCGCATGAGGAAGGGCGCCATCCATTACAGTGACACCTTCCTCGTGCAATCCACTCATGGCGACGGACGGGTAGGGCAACCGGATGACGGGGTGGGTGAACTAGACGACAAAATGTCGCTATACATACGTGCCGTGGGGGTGGGAGTGAGCACGCATGGCATGGGCTGGGGTGGAGAGGCCAGGGGGTGGTGCTGCATCTGCCGGTCGAGCTGTATGCGTGGCCAGGGATTGGGCAATGGCTGGGGTGGCTGAGGTACTGGTTTGGGTCTGGGTGCTGGTGCGATTTTTATTGCACCCAGCTCCAAACCTTTATTTTACTACTTTCACCTCTCCTGACATGCACCCCTGGAGCTGAGAATCCTTAAGAGGGGGGGGCGCGGGGTCGAAGTTCCCATGAGGGGGGCTGTAGGGGGAACAGCCCCCCCCCACAGAAAGTAGTAAAAATATGTCCTGGCACCATTGTGCTGGTGTGACAGGGTTGTCAGAGTGCCGAAATGTGTTCGGCACTCTGACTGAGCGATAACGGCGATCGCCTTTAGGCGTTTACTATTATCACATAGACCCGCAATGAACTTGATTACTATTCATCTTTCAACATGCTTTCAAAATGGACCATGGGGGTCACATTATTTTAGAATCCAAGAATGTCCTTGACTTGGGAATACAGTGTCCATGAATACGGGGCATTAATCAGATGACCCCCTCAAACATCGGTCAATCTCAGTCCATAGGCAGCTGGGTACACTGTCCATCTGCAGACAGCAATAGCTCAGTTCTCTTTATCTCATGGGGGCTCACTGACCTCACATATCAGGACAATAACCCTTTCCAGACTCATCTTCCTCACTGGCATGCTCTTGGGCTGCAGCGCCACTGAAATACTGGTGCCAATTCCCCACTTGTACCTCTACTTGTTGCTTCTTACTGGTAATCAGTCCTCAGACCTCCAACCCTACATATTCCCTTCGGGCTAGGGACCCCTCTGATCCAGTCAACAGTTCCTCTTGACCCTTGGAGTTCTCCCTGCATAGGCCCCATATGGGCATGAAGTCCTTTCCCATCCTCTCTCCTCTTACACTTGCTCCAGCACTGGTTCAAGTCCCACTGACAGCTGCTCTTTCCTTGCTATGTGTGGGACACGGGACACATATTCTTGCTAGGGAAAATTGACTATAAGATCACCACCTTGTTGGGAGCAAAATCTTTTTAGCTTCCCTGCTTTCCAGAAATGGAGAAAGACATCATCTCTCCAGAGCAAGCAATCAACCCCATTCCTCCACCACCTCTTGCCTTTTTTCCTGCACACTCCTGAGCTGACTTCAAGGCCCACCCCCAGGGTACTCCAATACCAGCAGCCCCCCCAGAGGTGACAAAACATTAACCTTTTGGGGCCTGGGGCTATGCAATCCCCCCCCCCCAGAAATCCTAGCTGTGTATACCCCAGTACACAATTCTTGATGCTCTAACCCCAAGGTGGTTACACTATACTTATACAGTTCCTGCTCTCCAATAAGGCAGTACATTTCAGCACTGGAACAGTATTGCAATGCTGGTGATTTGGGTTCAGGAATGAGCCTTGGTTGTCGCACGACCGGGTGAGGAGGCAGGTTGAACATCCCAGAGGATGCACTCCTTCTCGGTGGGGGTGAGTTCATCTTTCTGCACAGTCGCCACCTAGGTGACCATAGGTGGCAGTGCAGGCTCAGCTGTCTATAGTGTGTGGGGAAGACACCATGACTCAACAGCACATAGCCACACCTTGCTGGTGCACGTCTGTCAATGAGCCCAGTCAACATCCCTGAGGGGATGAGGGAGAGTACAAGTGTAAAAACTCTGCAGCACAGCAGGATGAGGCACAAGTCATACTTTTCAGTCCTGACACACCGACTGCCCACTGTCTCCAAAACTGAGTTGTTTGGGGAGGAAACAGGTCAACTCACCCCCACCCCATTTTGTCAAGGAATTTATTTTTATTTATTTATTTAGTTTTTGTTAACCGGGTAGGTGCACTAGCCACAAGATGACTATGTTCAGGCACGTCCCGGGAGAGTACAACAAAAAAAGAACAGTTGAACAACAGCAACATGGGTACAATAATACAAACAGAGAAACAGTACAGCAGTGCTACAAAAATACAATGGATAGAAACAACAAAAAATAATGGCAAGCATTATACAGATAATGGCAGTAAGACATATAATAAGTGCAGAAACCACGGACCCGACCTGTGGAGTGAAAGGGTTAATAAGATAGTAAGGTTATATATAGAGAAATGTGAGGAATGTTCAAACATAACAAGAAAAACTGACAGAAGGAAGGTCAGGGGTGGTAATTAACAAAACAACAGTGGATGATCAGCAACAAGGTTCGAGAAGGAAGAGAGCTAGTAGTCAAGAAGTTATTACAAAGAGAAGGGAAAATATGGGGAGGGAAAGAAGAGGCAGTCTTGGAGCTGGATTAGAGCAGGGGTGACATTAATGGTAAGTCTCAGGAGCTTCAGGTCGGGTCAAAGCATGTACAAGCATCAGCTAAGGATAGATAACGATGAATGCTGAGGTACCGAAGAAAAGGCATAAAGGACAAAGAAGATATGGATTGGGCTGGAATGTCATAAATTAGGTGCAGATGGGAGCTGCTCTTGACCAGGAAAGTATAAACAGAAATAAAAAAAAAACACTTTAACAGCATTTAAAATACATGTCAGTGTAATATCTTCTCCTCCCACTAGAGTGAACTGGAAGTTACTTAATGCTCTGGGGAAATGTACATAGTAAATAGACTATATAGCAAGGTTTTAATAGCTACAACAGCTTGATAGAATGGTTTAAGAGTATAAATAGTCAGAACCAGACATTTTACAGTAGTTGACGGGTCCCTGGGGGCACAGTGAAAAAGTTCCCCAAGGACCCGGCAAAGACCAGACTGGACATCAGTGAGTCATTCCCTTAGGTTCCCTTCCTTCCCTGCCCACTGGTAGGAGTCAGGGTCAATGAGCTGCCTCAAAGGCCTCAGGGAGGAGGGAGGAGCCACTGCCTTCCATGCTCGGCAAGTCCTTATGATCCCCCTCCCTCCTGCCCTGCAGCCTGGAGCAAGATGTCCCGGCAATGCCCTACCCTTCAGGAGCCAACTCAGGTCATCCTTCTCAGCAGCATGACACTTGGCAGACCTAGGTTCCCACCAGCTTACAATGACTGTAACAAGGCCCCCTACTCTTAAACTTCCTTGCTATGTGACCTGGGCCCAGCACCGATGGGGCAAAACCAAAAAGAAAAAACAAACTTTTTGCAGGGAAAAAAAATTGGGAAAGTCCCTCATGACCCATGCAGTGATCCCTCATCTTTCCCTGTTCTGCCCACTGGCCATTCCCTCTTTGCCACCAGTGTGGCATGGGTGGGTGGGTTAGCTCAAGTCCTCTAGAGACCTCAGACATAAAGGCTGGATTCCTGAAGGATTATCCCTTAAATAGCCCCTTCAGCTTTCATTCCCCCAATCCCTACCCTTACCTATCCCATTGGCCTGATAGCCATTTCCTACAGCCCTTATCCTCCCCCCATGTCACTTCCTTACCTCCCAGCACTATGCCCCCTTTCCCTTTTGCTAGCCTCTCCCAAGTCCCTCCCTCTAGCTGGCCAGCATGGCTATATGGCTATGTGAGGGAGATAAAGTGGGAGGGAGCATCTGTCCTGGACTGCCTGGGGAGGGGTGAGATCCAATCAGCCAAAGTCCCTCATGCTCCATGCTGTCTTGTAAGAGTTATTACATGGTTATGGCCCAAATCTCTTTTCCCCAAACTCAATGACCACGCTAGTGTATAGACTGAAATGGCCTCAGCCATATGTTTGTTGAGTAGTCACAAAGGTACAGTGATTGAGTCATATGCAACAGGTAGTATGATCTGAGAAACTCCCACCCTTGGTGGGGTGCTCCCCCATGTTCCGGTCCCCCTCTACCCACTGGTAGAAGAGTGGGGTGATGAGCTGCCCCAAAGGCCTCAGGGAGGAGGAAAGAGCCA
The DNA here is from genome assembly GCA_016271365.2 of Neoceratodus forsteri. Classification (NCBI taxonomy): domain Eukaryota; kingdom Metazoa; phylum Chordata; order Ceratodontiformes; family Ceratodontidae; genus Neoceratodus; species Neoceratodus forsteri. The sequence goes on along the minus strand of CM057450.1, from coordinate 1,459,852,084 downwards.
CCACTTTCCCTACCCAGCAAAGCCTTTTGACCTTACCTCCCTCCTCTGCCATGCATCAGGAGCAAGCCATGCAGGCAATGCCTCTCTCCCTTCAGAGCCAACTGTGTCTGTCCCACTCAGCAGCATGATGCCTGTCAGATCCAGACTCCTCACCTTCTTACAATGGCTGCAGAAAGGCTTCCCTGCTCTTAGCCTTCTATCCTAAGCACCCTGGGTCCTGCCTCAGTGAGGGAAACACCCAGAAAAAAACCTTGATTACAGGGAAACAACTGAAAAAGTTATATCATGACCCTGGCAGTGATCCTCAGAGAGCAGTGCTGCATGCATTGTGCTTGTTCCCTCATTCCTTCTTCCTCTGTCTTCCTTGTTCTGCCCACTGGCTTACACTCTAAGTCCTCACTGTGGTGTGGGTGGATTAACTCATGTTTCCTCATGATGATGATCCCAGGCAGAAAGACTGAATTCCTGAGGAGCTAGCCCTTAAATAGCCACTCTAGCCTCCTTTCCCCAAACCCCCTGCTACTACCTGTCCCATTGGCCTAGTGGCCATTTCCTGCTGACCCTAGTTTCCCTCCAGCCCTACCCTCCCCTTTCCTTCAGTGGGGCACTCACTCAAGTTCCCTTCCCTTTCTATCCACTGGTGGGGAAGGGGGATGCTGTCATGAAGGCCTCAGGGAGGAGGTAAAAGCCACCACCTTTCAGGGCTGCCCTCTCACTGAAATGATCCATTGCATTAGTCCAGCTCCCATGCTCGTTAAGCCATCCCTAACTGGCAAAGTAATGTGCTGGCACTAGCTCATGGGTGTCCATCATCATTCTGCTGCCCCATCAATAGATGTGGTCTCCTGCCACCATATTGCCGTGTTCTGCTGAGGGAGAGAAAGAGGAATGTTAGCTACAACAAATGAGTCCAGAAATGCCTCCTGAATGTTCTGTAGCACCACTTCCTGAGTTCCCAGACCTCATCATTCTAAGGCAGCCACTTGTGTTGCTGCTCCAATATGAAAGGAGAGAGAGCTGAAGCCTGCCAGATCCTGCCCAGTCCCTCTCAGCATGAGCTTCTGCACCCCAAAAAATTGGGACTTCATTAAGCTGGATGAGTTAGATGACTGAAGAAGTACCTACCCATTTGGGGAACACCCCCAAAACATTCCCTCACTATATAGACAATGTCTTAAGCTACCCCTATCGAGGGGACAAGTCAAAGCCAAACGTCAGGGGTTTGCTGATCCATTTTCCAGTGAAACCCTAGCATCACCCAGTCCCTTTGAATCACCACATCCTCATTCATACTCCACCCCTAGTCCTGTTTGTTCCATGCTATCACCTTGAACACTTGGAACACTCCACAGAATGTCACTACACTAGCCATATGTAACAACAGAGCTTCATAGGGACTGCTACAGAGGCTGTGGTGTGACATCCCAATGTTGTCAATCACCTTTTGGGATCGTGGGCACCTGGAGTCTGAGGTTATGGACTCCCCCAGCACCCAGCCCTTCAGCATTTTATTGACCACAAAGGTATGAACCAGATCATCAAGCAGTAAAGCCTCTGAAATCCAAGACAGGGCAGTCAGGTTCTGAGAGACCGCAACATGCAAAAGGCCAGCTATCTTAGCCTTCAGGCTGTATGATTTGACCTGGGCCTTCTGGATGGGTCAGACCTGTGGCCACCCTTCCTGGGCCAGGATTTATAAAACTGTGGTACCCCCTACTGTAGGTCTGCCTTGTGCTGGGTGCTAACCACCTCCTCATTAGCAGCCAGCTATCCTACTCAGCAGCCTCCACAGCAATGCTACTGCCTGGTAAGGATGGTCTTCCATATCTTGGGTGTGGGTTCTGAATTGCTGGCACTGAAATTGAGCCAGAGCAATGGCAGTCCCATTGTTAACCCCCCTCCACATGCCTTGCCGTGAATGAGATTTTGAGAAGCAAGCACTTTAACAAGAATGTCATCCTCAAAATTCCTTGTAGGTTCTGTTATTCCTGCCTGCCAGTTTCTGTTCTCTACTACTCCCACATTGTTAGAATGAAATATTGTACCTCTGTCTTGTCCCTTAGTCCATCTCCCCAGAGGACAAATGGCACTACTATTGGGGAAAATTCAAATAGTGTGACACTTTTGACTCCTTTCCGGCCATCTTTGCACCAGTCCTAGTGCGCCGATCAATAGGGCGCCATCTTTTATAATTTGCCATCCCTTCCCCGAGGTCCATTCCCCCTGGAGAAAGAATGAATAGTTGGGGGGGGCATGGGGGGCACAGCCCCTACATGGGGGGCTGTGGGGGGTGCAGCCCCCACATTAAAAATGGGAGGCAAAGTAAACTCCCTGGCCCCCTAATGACGGGTGCACTCGGACGGGTGTGTTCTGACGGTGGAACCTTTGACTGGCATTTGTTCCACTTAGCTGGGTGACCAGGCCACTGCACACCATTCCCCAGCGAGGTAGGCCCCCAAATCATAGCTCCCAATGCACCAGTGAACAGTTCAAGGGTTGAACTGCTGACCACTGGGTTCAGCCATATGGAGACTCAATTGTCGTGGTCCAAAATGGTCACACAGCGCACAAGATCTTCCTGAGCTGCTCCGTGATCTAGATATGATGGTGGGGCCTTGGTAAATCCCTGAGTAGCAGAGATTAGGCATCTGGTAAAAATCCACCCTATGGGTATGACCCTACATGCAAAGTTCAAGGACTCCAGCAATCTCTGGACTGGCCCAAGCATGACTATTAGGCTAAAGTAGCAGCTATCACTTCACTACGCAACCTGGATAGCTTATCTGATGGAAGACAGCATTCCATGCACTTGGATTCTATTTTGACTCCCAGAAATGTGATTGTTGTCCAAGGTCTCTTAGTCTTGTTATGGGCCAGGGGGACCATAAAGTCAGGGCACAATACCCGAAGGTATGCAACAGCTGGATGCACTGTGGGTTCCTTGCTGGGCCAGCGATGAAGAAAAAATCTAGGCCATGCACCAATGAATTTTATCCTGCCTGCTTGGAAACAACCCTGTGAAGAAAAAACTGAAGTGAGCAAAGTAGGCACAAACAATTGTATACCCTATGGGTATGTATTTATCATAATAGTATTGACCATTAAACTTCATTCCAAGCAGCTCATAATCAACTGGGTGCACAGACAGAAGGAAGATGCAATATCTACTTTAGCCATTAGAGCCCCATTCCACAGGCACGTAACACTCTGATAACACTACAGCCACATATTGTACCACGGAGAGCTCCTGATGGATGTGGTCATTAACCAAGTCTCCCATGGGATATGACAAATGATGGATTAACTTGAACTGGCCCAGAGTTTTCTTTAAAAGCAGTCCAGTGGATGATACCTCAAAGGTTGCTCATGGGCTGTGCAGGAAAGCGGCCAACCACTCTCCCAGTTTCTAGCTCCTTTTGTAGTTTTACCTGCACCGCTCATGGAGTATACTTTGCAGATCTTAAGTTGTCTGCCTCCCACTTCATCCTGAGTCCTTGGCACAGAATACAAAAACCCTCTGTAAACCCTCCAACTATTTTCTGATCCCCATACAACTGCAACCAAGGTTTCATTCTACTGACTCTTATCGATGTTGGAGCTGGCCCCTTTCTTTGCCCTTTGGGATCCTTTGCCAGAGCTAGGTCTCCACCTCCATTTGATTATTGGATCAGTGGGTTGGGCTTACCACACAAACATTCATGATTGTATTTGCAGATGGTGGTCATTGAGGACCTCTTGTTAAACTTGTAGCAGAGGACATCTTGTTTGTCCCTGTCCTGACCTTGCTTAGCCTCTGACAGTGCTACTGTATAGTACTTTATCTGGTATCACACTATGTGTGTGCTGCACCTGTGGTCTTTGCATGTGGATTTCCATACACAGGGGCAGATGTAGCTCTCCCCCATTCCCCTGTCTGGCTCTGACTGCCAGTACTGACAGAAGACCTTGTGATACTTGAGCCATACTGAACCTCCATACCCTAGGTAGGTTTTAAGAACCATAGTCCAGTGCTGAAAAAAAAAAACTGCACTGACCCAGGTCCTGGTCATAGACCACAATGGCAAAGATCATGAACCCTGATGACCAATTTAGGAATGAGTGATCAATGTTAAGGTATTTATTATCCTCTAGTTTTTCACCCTTTTTGTCCCTTTCTTCCTTCTCCTTCTCCTGATGCAACAAGGAAAACAGCAAAGAATTCTTGATTCTTGATCTGCAGCTTTACCTTTTCACACAAGTGGGCAGTCAAGGGGGCCACATGCTGGTATATGTGTTTTTTTCCACCTGTACTGCCTGTGGCTTCCGGACTATGAACTTCTGCTGTGGGGGACTTGACTGGAGCTGCCCACTGAGATGTCATTGTTGCCATGACTGTCACCAGGTACTGATCCATTGTAGTCTCTGCTGGTGAGGGTAGCAACATTAGGAACTCTGGTGCTGCACCCTCCCCACCCACTGCAAGTCCCTGGCTTTCTGGGGTCATGGAAGGTGGGGGAGTGTTGGGATCATCAGGATATCTTATAGTTCATGCTCTGCAAGGTTCCAGGAGAGGCTTTCCATGGCATTCTGCCACCCTGTACCAGCCACTTCATCAGACTCTATACCTCAACATCCAGTATCCCCTAAAACACTTTTTGTTGCTTACCTTTCAATATTCTTTTTGTCAGCCTCTGTGAAGTTCCTTGGGATCCTACCTGGAGACCTGACAGCCTGTCCTTCCTGTCCTCCTCATTTCTTGAGGGGGTGGACATTCCTTGGCTTCATCCTGGTTAACTGATGCTTGCACTGGCCACTTGGAGTGGTCCCCTCCCCTGCTTTCCCATAGTGAAACTGGCCAAGGGGTTTCCTAGGACAGGTATGACCCAACTGCTCTGGCAGTTGCAGGCATGTTTGTACTCAGGCCAGCCCCTGCAGGGCCACCATTTCATGCAGTTTCACCAGGAGAGGATCAGATGGGAGATGCATCTCTTGCTGTCTTTTAGGAGCCATCCTACTAAATTTCAACCTGATGTTTGCCTTGGGACGCATGTCCTGTATTATGTGTACACCGATACACAGTGCAAAAATCCCACATAATTTGACTCAATGGTTGGTTATTTGATTATATGAATCTTTTTTTTGCAACCTACTACTCTTAGCTTCCAGTGCAGAGACTTATGTCGAGCTGGCTGGTCAGTCAAGATCAAAAGGGGAACTGGCACTTATATCCCAGACACTCTAAAGCAATATTACAGGCCTCCCCTTCCTACAATAGTCCTGCAATCTAGTGCACAAGCTAGAGAACTATGGGGATACTGAATAACCAAGCAAAGGGGGAGGAACTTCTGAGCAATGCAGCTGGAGCAGCAGAGGGCAGCAGAGAACAAATGAGAGCCTACTGTTGCATCCTATCTGAAGATAAGCTGCTCCCCTGAACTGACTACCCTTCTTGGAGGCCAATAGGATCATAAATCAGGAATTCAAAACAGGATCTGCAACAATTGCCTTCAGCTACTCCTGAATGCAGAAGGACTGAGAGAGTTAGCAGAGGGAACCTTCTGACTGACCCATGGAATCATGGAGGTAGTGGTCAGATGGCTTGCACAGCTGATCGACAATTGTAGCTCCGACTTGTGGGCTGGCTCACCCACTCTTAGAACAATGCTGGACACAGCTGTCAAGCTCTGCTTGTGATTATACCAGACTGCAGGCACCTCCAGGAACTGCACACTTGCCGGTGCAGATCAGGGTTGAATAGTGAGCCTTGAGGTAATGTCCTTCTGAGTGAGAGAATGCCCAAAAGTAAGCCTGAAGGAGGTGAAGGGTAGCTGGAGGGGAGATAAGCTACAATGCCCTCGAGGCAACTGACTGAGCCACACCTTTGCGATTGGGGTGGTTCTGAGTACAGTATAACTTCATTTATCTGAATATGCTGAGGGACAATACAATTGTTTGGATAAATGGGGTTTTGGATAACTGAGGGAACTTTACAATGAACTCTATTAAGCTGGGAGATGCACCACAGTTTTGGATGACTGAGAGTTTTAGATAATTGATGTTTGGATAACTGGGGGTTTTACTGTATCTGAGATGTGTGTTTGTGCAGTACACAAGAGCTCCCCAGCAAAACTGAAACAGCAAAAGGACTAAACTAGGATGTGCTTCTCTCCTCCAATATCAGCCCAAAAAAATAACAGCTATACCACTCTGATATGCCCCCAAGAGCAACTCATTTAGTTCAGCCTAAACCATGACTGAAGTGATGGTGTCAGGAGGAGGGATACCATTTTGCAGAAGACTGGGGAGGTTTCTGGGACAGGAAGCTTTTCTGTGATGATGGTCTTCACCAGACAAGACAGGGGACCTAAAGCACTGGGGCAGAAGTCTGATGTCTATGTTGGTAAACATTTAAACTAAGTGAGAGGGAGGGAGGAAGGGAGGGAGAGTGAGGCTGTGGGAATCTCCAAAGAAGGAGAACAAAAGAGGAACCCAGCTAGAACTCTCCAGAAATTGGAGCTAGAAACAATTGGGATGTGGGTATCCAGACAGGATCCATAGGAGTCTGAAGGAAGGAAGGGATACACAGTGGAGGATATCAGCACCTTGCCAGAAAGTGGTATAGAGGCTGCTGAAAGAGGGATCCCAGAAACAGGACAGGTGATCTTTATGACAGAAAGGGTCAAAAAAGGGCTTGCTGCCCTGAAAATAGATAGGGGTCAAAGGTTGGATGGGATACACCTAAGGGTGCTTAGGGAACTAACATTGGAACTGACTGAACACCTGTTAGTGCTATTCAATAGCTCCCTACAGTCAGGGGTGGGTCAAAAGATTGGAGAGTAGTGGACATAGCGCCACTCCACAAGGGAGGAGACAAAGAGCAACAGGGAAACTACAGACCCATTTGTCTTAACTCCATAGCAAGTAAATTTACAGAAACACTAGTCAAAGAGGACCTAGTGAACTACTTATGAGATCCGGGATACTAAGCAGCATGGGTCTGTAGAAAGAAGGCCTTATCAGAACAACACAATAGTGTTTTTTGACTGGGTAACGGGCAGTGGACAAAAGACAAGCAATGAATTTGATGTACTATACTTCAGTAAGGTGTTCATCTTTGTGCTGCACAGAAGGTTGCTGAAGAAGTTAGTGAGTCTAGGAATAGTAAAGAATCTAGTTAGATGGGTGGAAAACTGGCTGGGGGGACAGTAGAGGGTGGTGGTAAACAGGGTCACATCAGGGAAGGAGAGAGGTCATAAATGGGTTTTCATGGGGTTTAGTTCTGGGGCCCATCCTCTTCAATATGTTCATCTGTGACATAGGAGAAGGAACACAGTGTCAAAATATATATCTTTGCAGATGACATTAAGCTCTGTGACAGTAAGAAAGTATTTTGGGAGTTGCAGAAGAATCAGCAAAGGCTAGAGAGGTGGTCCTAAGTTTGGGAGTTGAAAATCAACACTAAAACATGCAAGGAGATGCACACTGGGAGCAAGAACCCTAGTAGGGAATACTGGATGGGTGCGGTTAAGTTGGATACTACCACTTATGAAAACAACCTTGTAGTCATCATAAGTGACTCCCAAAAACAATCTAGCCAATGTAACAAGGCCTACAGCAAAGAAATCAGGATGGGGGTTGTATTGGGAGCTGATTTAACAGCAGGAAGAAGGAGGTGATACTGCCTCTCTATATATCATACTAAGGATCATAATAAGAAAGGAGAAGGTTCTAGGAGGCTATAAGCCCATATTTGCGCCTATAGGTTATTATTTATAGTAGTAAAATTAAACCCGGAGAGAATGAGATTGTCTAGGCGTTGTTTAAATTCAGCTTTTGTTTTACTCATAATGGGGAGTGTATTCCAGGGGTGAGTGAAAAGGTTTTTTCGTGGTACAAAATTAAACCTCTTCATACTAAACTGTAATGGGTGGCCTCTGGTTTAGTGAGGGATGTTTTTAAATTCAAAACCTAGTTTGTATATTAAATATGGGTCCTGAGTGAGATCAAACATAAAAATAAGATCTCCTCTGAGATGACGAGTTTCAAGGGGCATTAGATTAAATAGCTGATATCTATTTTCATACTGTTCATTATACAATCCAGATATATGTTTAGTATATTTCCTCTGGACTTTTTCCAGTAATGATATTTCAGTTTTTTTTTATATGGAGACCACAGTTGGGAGGTGTATTCTAGGTGTGGTGTTACATAAGCCCTATAAAGTGACAACATTATGTTTTTATCCCTTGATCTTATATTTCTTTTTATGGACCAAATTACATGGTTAGCTTTATTTATGGCTTCATGTACCTGTTTTGATTGTCCAAAATCTTCAGAGACATATACTCCCAGATCTTTTCATCAGTGGTGCTTAGATTGCAATCACTGAGGGAGCATTCTGTCAAGGGGTTCTGGGAGCCAAGGTGCATAATTTTATACTTGTTAATGTTTATTTTCATGCTCAACTGTATTACCCATTCTGTAATTTTATTAAGGTCATTTTGCATAACTTGGGTTTGGTCTATGGTACTGCAGGGGCCTCTTAGTTTTACATCATCAGCATATTTTGTTGTGTGTGAGAGACCGTTATTAGGTAAATCAGTTAGGAACACTTGAAATAAACACGGGCCCAGTACAGAGCCCTGGGGGACACCACTACTAACCATACCTACTTCAAATAATTTTCCTGTTATTAGAACTCTTTGTGTTCAATTGCTGAGCCAGTTTTTAATCCGGTTTATGATATTTTTATTTATATTTGTTTAGTGTAGTTTGAATACTAGGGATTTGATTACATCGAAAGCTTTACTAAAGTCGATGAATATGATGTCATAAGGTACTCGGCTATCTAGCTTGGAACAAACCTCTTTGTAGAAACACATAAGGTTAGTAAGGCAGACCCTTCCTTTTTTAAACCCTTGTTGTTCAGGATCTAGTGTATCTAGATTGTGAGTAATGTTATCTTTAGTTAAGCTTTCGAGCAGTTTACGAATAGATGAGGTGAGTCTGATGGGTCTGTAATTCTCCCAGTTATTCTTAGGCCCCTTTTTATGTAGTCTTGCATGTGCAGTGCTAGCAACATTTTGTGACAGCTTGCTGGAGTAGCAGGTTGTGGAGGTGCAGCTGTGTTGTGGCCAGTGGTGCCACTGCTTTTTTGGGTTGGTCTCCGTGGCACCAATGAATGAGCACGCTATCTATGACAGCAGTTCAGAAGTGTGTGACCAACTTGAAAGAAATCCACCACTGCAATGAGAGACAGGCTCATCACTGCAGCAGCAGATCTGACAGGCCTCCATTAGGTGCCCCTGGTGAAACATTTTAATAAACATGGCAGCGGCTCCTGCTGTCCACCTCTCACAGTCCCTACAAAGCTGACGTTGGGGGTGCCCAGTCCCCCTGTTGGCATGCTCCTACTCCAGTTCATTTGCAGATGGGGAAGCCCAATCCCCGTTGGCATAATGTCCCCCTTGTTTTGTCTGCCCAATCCCCCTCAGCATCATGCCCCCCCAAACACAGACATGCTTTCTTTGCTGACAGGGGGGGTCCAATCCCCACTGGCTTCAGTCCTCCTCCCCAAAAAACACAGGTGGCTCACTGGAAACCCACCGCAGTGTGCCCAAAGCAAACCTGTAAATAAAAAACCTTCCCACAATGTCCTTTTTTTTTTTTATTCCCTGTAAAACAGAAAACGGTCGCTCGTGGTCATGATGCCCCCTCCCACAACCTGCACCCACCTTCTGCACACCCCACCTCCCTGCACCCCCCTCAGCCCATACTTACCTCTGGAGCCTGGCACTACAATCTTCGGTGGAGCGGGAGACATCTGAACTCTTCAAAAGCCAACCGCAAACTGAAGAAAATCACGGTAAGCTCTATAATGATACAGCATCAATGGGGGTTTCAACTTAGGTGAATATCTTGGCCATCTTTGTGACTTTAGGCTCCAAATTTTCAATATGGGGTTCTTGGGACCCCACCTCATGAACTCAGTCACTGTCATTTCGTTATTCAGTCCTGAAAGGTGATTTTTGCAGTCACTGCGTGAAATCACCTTTTGGGACTGATTAATGAAATGACAGTGTCACTGTTCATGAGGTGTCCCCAAAAGCCTATGTTACAAATTTGGTGACAAAATTCCAAATAATGACTGTTATGAGAGTGCGTTGCGCAGTTTCCATACAAGCTTATAACTTTGAGAATTTTGAATATTTTCACTCCAGATTTTCAATATTGCCATTTTTCACACCTCCTTAAGAACAGTACAGCTGTAATTTTTCACATCCTGCTCGAAATGTGTTTTCACACATCTGGTGCACAATGTCATGGTCACGGGGGAAATCAATGTTCAGGACAGATCAAGAAAATCACAGTGACACTGTTCATGAGAAGAGATCCCAAAATGCCTTTGTTGAAAATTTGGTGAAAAAATTCCACAAAACGACTGTGTTACGAGTGCGCATTGAGCAATTTCCATGCACGCTCGTAACTTTAAGAATTGTTAATATTTTCACTCCAGATTTTCAACATTGCCATTTTTTCACACCTCCTTATGAACAGTACAGCTGTCATTTTTCACATCCTGCCCAAAATGTGTTTTTGCACATCTGGCACAGAATGGCACGGTCACTGTTGGAAATCAACTTTCTGGACAGATTAATAAAATCACAAAGCCACTGTTCATGAGTGGAGGTCCCTAATGCTTTCATGAGGTGAGGTCACAAAAAGCCCATCTTAAAAATTTGGAGTGTAAATACCAACAAACACCCTGGGCATTAGGGTTTATAGCTATAACGTCTCACCCTGTAGAGACTGACAGGTGATAGGGATGTGACTTTGGACTGTCAGCTGTAATGCTCAAGCCATTCCACCCCCACCCACACCCTGCAGCCAGTGACAGGCATCAAGGTGTGCCTTGGACTCTTCGACCCCAAAGTTCACCCCATTCTCCTATACTGCACCCATCTCAATGTATTTCCCTATGGAATAGGGTGAGCAAAAGGCCCGTTGACCCCAAGGCACAACACAACACTTGTTTGAGTCTTCAGACTAGGGTGAGGTGAAATGACATGAGCATTATGTCCAATGACCCAAAGGCACACCTCAATGCCTATCAGTCTCTGCAGGGTGGGGTGGGATTTGCATCAGTTCCATACTTCATTGCCATTCCTATTATGCATCTCTCTAACTCCAGCACTACCAATGCCAGTGCCAGCAAGACAACATTCGGCATTGACAAGCGCTTGTTGTATATTGGTATTACATGTGCTGATTTCCAAGCAGCGGGTAAAGAACTTTTATCGAGACAACCTTCAAATAATAGTTTAAGTGGACGAGTGAGGCCATCTGCAAGTACAGTACAAGTGACATTAAACTGTTCCCTCAACTCACTGGTGTAGCATTGTTCAATGAGTTTTCTAATCTGTGCAGGGTTTAATTCAATGAATTAGTAAAAGTTTAGTATTGGTGTGCATCTAGCTGTTATGTGCTATAAGCTTTATTTTCAGCTGAGTGCTTATGAGTTTCATTTCAGAAGGCAGACTAAACAACTCTTAAGGAAGGCTGTGATATTTATAAACAGTGCTCTTAAGGAATGCTGTGATATTTATAAATAATGCCATGTTACATGTGAGCTGAATAGGCAGTGAGGGATGGCTGGAAAATAGTTGAAAGCTCCAGCAGTTTAAGTTGCTACTCCAGTAGTATCACAAAAAAACAATTCTACACCAGTGAGTTGATGGAACAGTTTAATGTGACTTGTATTGCAAATATAGGAGATGTCCTGCAATATCATCAGGATTGGGCACGTTTTACCTTTCAGTGATAATAGTTTCTTATTTATAGATGCATCAGAGAGGTTTATCTGTACATCCTTATTATGAGTTACCCCCAGATAGGTAGACTTAGGAACATCATATAGTTCGCAGAATTTGGTATTAAGAATATTGACCATTTAATTTGGTTCATATATCAATTTGCTATTTATTAACAGTAGACCAGTCTGGCATATAGGTATTTTTAGTGAGTAAATATGTGAATAAAATTGCTTGCTGTTAGTTTTATTAGCTGTTTCTCCAAGATTAAGTTCCCATTCAACTTTCGCCTTTTTAATCTTTGTTTTACATTTTTTTTGAGTTTTGACATATGAGGTCCAGTTTTCTGGTGTACGGGATTTTAAATATTTTGAATATTTTTTTATTTTTAGTTTTAGGAGTCTATGTTTATTAAGCCATTTTGGGCTGTGTTTTTTGAAAACTGTTAAGTCTAAAAGGAATGTATTTTTCCCTTGGTGAAATAATAGAGTAATGTAGAAACTCCCATGCCTCCTCCATTGTTTTTGTTGTATAAAAAAATATCATCCCAGTTTCTGGAACCCAGTATTGAGTTTAATAGGTCAGAATCAACAGCATTATAAAGATATGTTTTAGTAGTACTATAGCTATAAGTTTGATTAGACATTAATGAGAAAAAAACAGAGTCGTGGTCATTGTTTCCATTTGTGTTTTCGGTGGAAACATTTTTTCACTTTAATGAATCACTGTGGAGTACCAGGTATAAAGATTGTTCTCCTCTGGTTGGATTTACTACACATTGATTTAAACTATGATGTTGGTGTGTGGCCAGAATTTCTTTGCCACAACTTGATGATGCTGTAAGATATCTCCATGAGACATCACCAATATTGAAGTCCCCCATGCAAATTATATTGCCAAGCTCACTAGCCAACTCAATTTCTTTAAAAATAGCATCAGAATATTCTGATGTGGAATTGGGTGGATGGTAACATATATCTAATATAATATTTTCTGAGTTATTTAACAAAAGTGCGATCCAAATGTATTCTGTACATCACTGGTGAGCCTGAATCTGGAATGCTGCACCCCGTTCTGGAGCTCAATCTATGAAGACAAAGACAGACTAAAGATGGTACAGTGTAGGGTAAACAAATGATTAAAGCCCAGTAGCACAGACCCTACAAGTATCAGCTTAAGGCACTGAACATGTACTCACTTGAGAACAAGCATGAGACGGGAGTTATGATAGAGACCTTCAAGTTCCTAAAAGGAATGAACAGGATAGAGTGTAAGGAAATATTACGCAGGACTAGCAGATCAAGAACATGGGGACATGAGTGGAAGCTGGCAGGGGTGAGATACAGGAGGGATAGTAGTAAGTTTTATTTTACAGAGAGAGAAAGAGAGGGGTTGAGCTGTGGAGCAGACAACCAGCAGAGGTGATGGGTGCAAGAACCCCTGTTGATTTCAAACACAACTGAACTGAGTAAAATGCTTAAAATTTACACATGGAGAAAGCCATAAGGCAGGGGGCAAGGTGGGGAGGTAAGGGTAATAACCCTGACTATCCAGTAGGTTCTGGCATAGGACATGGTAAAACAGGGCAGATTGGATGGATCAAATACCTTTTTCTGTCTACATGTTCTATGTTTTTGTGCTCTGTTTCATTTCCATTTATTTCTGCATTTATTGCCTTCCTGATAAACTAGATTCTGGCACTACTATAATGGCATGCAGTGCATTGATGTACAATGCAAAATATGTCAGATGACCAGCCCAGTCCCACTAATGACTGGCTGTAAAAGTCTCCCTTGTGACATACTGCAACATTCCACTCAGACGTGGGATACAAGACAAGAAGACAATTGGTAGAAAACATCAGCTGCTTTCAGGCAAAGGATGCCACGTGTAAATTCTCCATGTGTAAATTTTAATCCTGAGGATTCCAGTGTTCGATGCAGTTGTGCTCTCCTTGCCCATTTGGGGTGCCCAGTCTGCATTGAACAATGTGGCTTTGTTTTCATTTGTCTTGCAGGTTTTGTGTAAGAATTTATTATTTTTTCAAACATGTCTAAAACTAACATCGTTTATACAAGCACTGTGTTTAGTCATTTATTTTTCATACATTATTTACTAGCCATGACTGGAGTGAATTGAAGATCCCATTTTCCACCATGCCATCCCACTGTGCTGTTCCTTATTAATTATTTCAAACCTTGCATGTCCATGAGTTTGTTCTATATCCATATGAAAACTACCCATGACTTCATGGATTCTATATACTGTGGCAGTAGGGGGATGTGATCACTTGTTGCTGCCATTGAGATTTGTGAAGTAGCTTGTATATCCAAGTCGAAGATGCCAAAAATACATGATCTAAAGTGAAACCTGTTGAAGCTCTCTGAAACATTGGTGCTCCCATATAGTCTCCCAGTAATATCCTATTCAGAATAATTAATCCAGTGTCATTATTAAATTGTGCATGTTTTCTTCCAGTTCCACATATTTTGTATTGGTTGCTTTCTTTATATAATAATTCTGACACTACTGCAGTAGGATGCAGTGATTGTCGTATGATGCAAAGATGTCAGATAGCTTGCTCAGTCCCACTTGAGACTGGCTATAAAAGTTTCCCTTGTGACCTTTGTAGTACCCCAAAGGTTGCCAGCAAGCATACCAGGGAAACCTCAAGGAGGGAAAGGGTTAACCACCCACCCCATTCGCAGCCAGCCAGCTTGCAGACCAAGATAGTTGGCTGACCACTTCCTGTCCCTATCCCCCTCTCCCCTTCCCCTCCTGGAGTCTTCCCCCACTGGATCCTTTGCCTTGGCCAGGCCAGGGCTCCAGCCAATGCCTAAAGGGGCCATAAATCAGCCCAAGGGGTTGCTCCAAGCCCAAGGGCCCCATTCACCTGGCCAGAAGCCAGATCTGCCCCTAGACTAGAAAGGGTCTTCCCTGCCAGCCAGAGGGCAGTTCTAGATTGTGTGGCTAACAGAGTGGAGAGCACAGGCGTATGGATGCCTGGAGGCTTAACAGAAGCTCATGTCCATAGTTCCTTGGTGGTTGCTCCTCTGTAGCCTCTGGTCCTCTGGGGTCTCCACCAGCAGCAGCAGCAGCAGCAGTTGTTCCCTAGCTCCACAGCAGGTCCAGAAGTTCTCATGAGATGGCCCACAGCAGCCAGCCTCAGAGGGTGAGTCTCCTGGGTTGGAATCCATGGGGGTCTCCCCTTTTTCTGGATTTTGTCACTGGGGTTTTACTGCAGGCTATAGTGCCTTGTAGTGGGTGGTTGAGCCCTCTTTGCCCCAGCTCTAGTGTTTGTTGAGTCGGTCCATTCTTGTCCCTTTACCTCCCCTTTTCCTTTTTTTCATTGCTGTTCCCTTCATTTCTTCCTGGGTGCTCCATTGCCTCTGGCTCCCCAGGCTGGCGTTGGCACCAGTTGCATGCTGGTAGACGGTTGCACTAGGTTTATTTGCTTTTATATTCTATACCCCCGTCCCTGCTGTCCTTTTCTTTTTTTTTCTCTCCCTTTTTGTTTTGCTTCCTCAAGTCTGGGTGACTCCCCTTTCTCCCAGAGCTTACCCCCGACAGAGGCAGAGCTGGTTTCGGCAGTTGCCGGTGATCCATGGGGTTCCTGCTGCTTTTTGCCCCTGTCCTCCTCCGAGTGCATACAGTGCAGACATGGCCCAGGGCTCCCGCAGAGTTCTTTCATGTCCTGCACTGCATCCTTGAGGAGTGAGGAAACCTTTAAGCAGTGGAACTGCCATGTGCAGCTGCAAAGTGAGTCCAGGCCTAACTCTGCACCCAAGACTCAAGGGTTCAGCCTCATGGCTACACACCAAGGAGATAGAATGCCAGGGGGAAGCACGGCTCCCTGGCCACTCCACTAATACCAACAATGATCCACTCTACCTTGGATGACCTGGGCCAGGTGGTGAGTGGCTGCAAGCTCAAAATTTATTTTATTTAGTACTGGGGTGCCTCAATGAGGAAACAAGTGGGCCAAGTGCACCAAGAAAAACCAAGGGGAACTGAGGAACAAAACAAAGAGGGAGCAAGTTTGCAGAGAGCCCACAAAACCACAGAAGGGGCACCATGTGGCATGAGCCTCAGGGGTTAGGTTTGGTGCTAGATCAGCCCCACCAGCAGTCAGGGAAGTACAAAGGAGGGGGTTTAAAGCAAGCTAAAGAGGAGAGGCATCAGCCAAAGCTACATCACGAGGACAAGGACAGGGCCAACAGCAAGACCCTCATATTGTGTGTAGGAGGAGCGGAGCTAAGCCCAGGCCCTGCACAGTAAGGTTCTAGCCCAAGGATTAATATTCATAAGGGGTGGAGCTAAGCCTGGGAATGATGTATAGCCCAGTTGCTACCCCTTATACATATGTGAAAAGTGAAAGCCGGGCCTAGGTAAGTCTCTCCCACTGGGCCTGCAGGAAAAAAAGGGATTCCCCAAGGAATTTAAAGGGCCAGCATTTCATTTTGGGAAGGTTACCCCCCAGAGGCCTTAGACTTTCTCCCTGGGACCCCATCCATCTCCCTATTGGCTACCCCATTTTCTCTTGACTGCTTGCCATCAGCTGGAATACCTGTGGACTGAGGGGATGGCCAGGCCTATGTTGTACTGCCTTCCTCCCAGATCCTGGCCATTGGGGGACCCAGTACCTTGTACAAAAAAATTATTTATTATTGTGCAATTGCCAGTTTCACTGGGGTTTGCACCATGGGACACTATTTACCCCAAATGGCTGGACTGTTGGCCTCAGGGCTGAACTAAAGCATAGCAGGGCTTGAACTGTCTGCCCACTGAGAACTGTCATTTGCATCAGGGCTGGACTTGCTGTCCTGCACCTCGACCACTGTGGTTCCCAAAGCTTTCTGTATCTGGGGCCTGAACTCCCCTGCCCCACCACCAACTGTGGTCACCTGCATCAGTCCCCTTCCTCCCTGACCTGAACTGTTGCCTTAGGGAAGTAGATGAACTGTCCAGCTATAGTAGTCCCATCTTCAGAAATATTTGTCCTATGACAGACTGCAATTCTCTGTACCCTTGAGTTCTGGGGCTACCATTCTTTTGCATGACCAAGCCTCCAGTGCCTTCCACTAGCCTGCCAATGACCTCCAAAGATGTCAAAGACTGCAATATCCAAAGTAGTGATAGACAGTTCCCCCGTACAGTCAGCCTAGGAGCCACCCATGCTCAAGGTACTGAGGTCCCCTCCACATTACGGAGGTTAGAAAGTTTCCCTGTTGTTGATTTTCTTTTTCTTGGTGGCCATAACTCCCTTCTTCAGCTAGGCAGCAACACATCAGCTGCTTTCCCATGAACCTTTCATCACAGCAAAAGGACATCACCTCGACCGACCTTTATCCTTCATCTTCTTTATTGCCTTCATCCCCTTCATCACCTTCACCCTCTACATCTTGCTGCTTCCATTTTCCTGCCGGCCAACAAGACCAATCAGTCAGTAAGGCACTGTACTGACCGCTCTCCAAGCTAGCTAGCTAGCCACCACTTCCTCCTCACCAGAGAGACTGCTCCATTTACTGGACTGTCATTTCATAGACTGGTGTATTGCTAATTACCCTTGGCAAAGGTGGTTAGATATTGGTTAAGCCACTACTGATAACATCTGCAGATGTAGGGAACTAGGTGACCCTTTTAGAGTGCTATATCACATATCCATATACATAACTGCCTATCTGTATATCTATTGAATTTCATCCTTATTTACAGTAGTTGCCTTCTGTAGATAAAAGTGTTAGTGCATGACAGTCACTAAAAGTGCCTTGTATTTTGCAATCAAATAATCCATTGTTTTCCAACATAACCAGTGGCTGTTGCAATAAAAGCTGTCTGCTTGTACCCGGAACTGTTGTGCCTGCCTCTCCATGGGAAGACAAGACAGACCACCCTACTAAGTCTGGTCACCACACATTAACATCCCTTCATATCTAGAGTATGGTACAAGGCAAGAAAAAATAGGCAGAAAACATCCATTTCTTTCAGGTAGATGATGCCATCCTACTCTCTTTACCCACTTGGGGAGCCCAGATCTCGGGCCTGACTCTCTCCCTTTCTCTCAGTTTGGGAGTTCCAGTTTGCCCTGCACTTCAATGGTCTGACCAAATTAATCCAAGGCAGTCTACACAGAAGTTTCTGGCAGTTGGGTACATGGTGGCCAGTACAGACTACTCAAGCAAGTGTGGGGATCAGACCTTGTGGATGGGTGAATGATAGTCTAGCCAACCAAGAGAAAGTAGATGACAAGGAAAAGGAGGAGGAAAAAAAAGTAAAAATCTTCAACTGTTGGCAGTGTCCTTGCTGATTTTGTGTTAGTAATCATATTTTATAATTAATTCAGCAGGGAAAAATTATAAACTCCTAACTTTGCCCTATCCAACCTGCAAGTCAAGGCCTTCTCTAGATGATTCTGATCTGATTGTCCCACTTCTTGTGCTGATTTGAGATGCTACATACCCTGGTGTGCACTTATCCAAAAATGCTGAGCAGCCAAAGTGAGAATATGAGTGATACCTCAGTGTGGGGGTGATCAGTGTTGCATACTGCTACCCTTTCTTACCCTAGGCAATAAATATAGAATAGTGGATGGCTGACTATCCACAACAAGGCTGTGTTTCCGTCAAGGGAGTTGATGGCATCATTGAAACCTCAAGAGCGAAGCTCGAGAGGTTTCTGTGATGCCATCGACTCTTGAGATGGAAATAAAGCTTTCATTGTGGATGGTCAACCATCCACTATTTCATATAGTATATGGTTGCCCACAATTTTGCAAGGTTCATGCCTTGCGTTCACATTTCGTTTTTTTTTTTCCATTCTCTTTTTGCACTCATGTACCTGAGGATTCCAGTATTCAATGCAGTTGTGCCTCAGAAGGTACTGGTTCACCCGACTCCTCGCTACCATCCCACGCCACACTAACAACTGTAATCTGTGGCAGTAAATTAAAAAAAAAGAAAAACTGAAAACAGTTTGGGCACACAGAGCTGATCACACAGTCTGTGTCCATACTGTAGTTAAAAACTGCTCGCTTGACTGATCGCTAAATGACGACCCCATTTTCTTCTGTTTTTTTTAATCCCTGCTGGAAATCAGCCAATCAGGTGATAGAGAAAGTCAAAAAAGTTGTTGTACTATCGATGTGACATCAGAACGATAGTACAACAACTTTTTTGACCTTTGAACTGTACTACAACAAGATTTTGAAGCCATCATTTTCCATCCACAATAAACCCTAACCATATACTATAAGAATATAAGACATAGTCACAGAAAATGCATACAATATAGTAGTAGTTCCAACTTGGAAATAGGCTTTTGAGTGCCTCAGCTCCTCCAATTGTGGTCTAAATTTGATTGATTTTTTTGTCATGCATGTACAACTAGCCCAATGCCCGGGTATACAGTTACACATTTCGGGGGAGGTGGGCAGCTGAGGGTCTAGACACCAGGCTTCCAATCAGGAGTCTGGTCTTAAACTGGTGAGCATCCCCTTCTCAGCAGAAGCAGGGGATAATGGGTTATGGGAGTCTTTGTAAGGCCTGCCATATCCCTGTAGGTATGGTTGCCATTGAAGTAAAGGAAAACTGAAAAGGAAAAAAAAATGGAATGGGCAACTGTCCTCTTCACACCAGCCCTCGAAGGCAAGGAGGAGGAGCTGGTGTCTGCAAAGGGCCTGACTGAGGCCTCAGGACTCCCATCAGGGATGTGTTCAATGTTTATGGCAGCCCACATCCTGACACAACTTAATCCCCCCCCCAAAAAAAATGGACAGGCACAGCTCAAATTGCTTCACACAATACATACTCTGCCTGTCCCGCCCCAATAGGGCCTTCCCCTTAACCCTGACTGGCAGTGCAGGTGTATGTGGTCAAGTGGAGGGCAAAGCAGTGGGGATGACTATTAGCTCATCTGGTGATTTCTATGGACACCCAGGATGTGTAAAACTCATCTATACATATTGTGTATTGTGTCACATGGGGCAGTTATTTCTTAGTGCATAAAGCCCTTCTTGTGTTTTTTTCCACTTCTGGTTAATAATAATAATAAAGCTTTATTTATATCATGCCTTTCTAAAATCAAGACGCCTTACAATATCTGACAATATAATAAATAAAACCAATACATGATAATCTGAGATCCTAAAATCACAATATTAATTAAAATTAATTTTCAACCGTAAATAGGTCTTTAGGGCCTTTTTAAATTCCTCCACGGACGCACACTGACAAAGCAGACGGGGTAGAGAATTCCAGAGGGTCGGAGCAGCATACATAAAGGCACGAGCACCCGAAGATTTTAAAGAAACCCTCGGAATCTCTAGCAACCCCTCTTCCGCCGAGCGGAGTGATTAATTAGGGCAGTAGGGAACCAAAAGCTCTTTCAAGTAGTCAAGACCCTGTCCATGTAGGGCTTTGTAAGTCAAAAGACCAACTTTAAAGGTGATCCACCACTGAACTGGCAGCCAGTGCAGATCATGCAGCACCAGCGAAATATGACAGGCATGAAACATACCTGTCAATAACCGGGCCGCAGCATTCTGCACCAGCTGCAAGCGGCGGATATTAACCCCAGGAAGCCCTAGATAGAGGCAGTTGCAGTACTTCTCTTATGGAGTAGAGTAAAACAACCAAAATAAAACAAAGCAAATGTAACACAATAAATGGCTTCATGAATATCGGTATAACATAAAACTAAAATGCAAACTGCAGTACTTCATGAATATCAAGGGTTGATAATGAATATATAGTACTGTACTGCAGTTGATGTAGTTTCCAAAGTAATAAGAGATTCAGCATCATAACTTTCAACTACAATGTGCCCCAAATACTAAGTTAATTCAGTCTTCAGTTTATGCTGAGGAGATGCGTCTTCATTTGCATTCTGAAGTCTGAAGGTCAGTGGTGAGTCAGATAACACAATTACTGACTTTTTTTGCACACCTTCAATGCAGTACAGTAAATGAAAAACATATACTAGAATTCCTTATGTTATGGGCTGTGGGTTTGCCTGCTAGTTAAAGCTGACTTCCTTGTTTTGAGGAATGATCTGATCATTACACTACTGCAGTTCCCCAAATACTGAACCCTGGGTCCCTTAGACATAGGGATGTCATTACATGATGATATGTGGCAATTGTGATATACACCAATATCAGAGGATCAGCACATCAGTCAATTTGTGGGTCTCAAAAAGCTTTTATAAGGTAATTAGATTCAGCAAGGCCATTGTCAGAATCAACAACAAGGGACTGTAAGTGGACAGCATCCCAGTTCCCAGGTCTGTCAACCTGTTTGAAAATAAAAGGCTTTGAAAGAAGTGTACACCTTCCGTAATGTCACAGCTCCTGCCACCTTAGCCTAGTTAACCTGCTAGTCATTTTATGGAGTGACACTGCTGTCAGGGACCAAGAGTGAATTTATTGCTCAGTTAACTTTTCCTACCAACATGAGAGTAAAAGAGTGACTTCTGTAGAAATGGAGGAAAAAAGAAATGTATTTAAGTGAACCTGTATAGCACCTGATATAACCTGAACAGGCTGAGTAGCTCACACATATGCACTCTGCACTGCAGTACTGTATACAGTGTGTGTGTGTGTGTGTGTGAGTGTGAACTATATGGACCTATAATGGCAACTAACTATGCTAATGCTCATTAGGGTTGCTATCACACAAAATGCAAACCACACAAAAGTTGAAAATGAACTATTTAGGACTGCAATGACAATGCCCTCCTAGTTTGAAAGTGTGCAGTTAGAGTTCTTACATCTAACTCCCACCCACTGTACTATGTCCCTACCATCATGACCCAAGGACAGCACAGGTAAGCTGCACCAGGGCGTAAGTCAGCTCCGGGGAGTAGTGCGAGCACGCCCCCTGGAGCTGCTTACCTGCTCACATCAAGAGCTCTGAGCCACTACCGGTGAACACAGGAGCTAATTCCTGAGCAGATATACCTTCCTGGAGCAGCTTACCTGCTTGCACTAGGCGCTCCGTGTCACTGCCGGTGAATACACGAGGTACACAGCAGTCAGAGTGGAGAACACAGTGTTTGTGCTGCATTAGGGTTTGAACCCTTATTTGAACTTTGTTTCATTTTTTCACTCTGTTCTGCTTCAGATTGCTGCATGGGGCTTTAACCAGTTTAATGTTTGCAGCAGCTAGCATTTATTGTTAACTTATATATTAAAAACAGCTAACAATGCAGGGATTTTCCAAGGATTTTTTATTAATGCGGCTAGCAATTTAATTGGGACTTGAAGTTTATCACAGCTAATAATTTAGATGTCAAAATGTATTGATGCCAGCCAGCTAGCATTTAAATGTATTAGAGATCAGATGGAAGTTTAAAAAAAAAGGTTTAAAGTCACTTAAGATTTATTCCTCCCCTGGCTTTTCTCCTGTAACCTGTCCATCCTCCTTTCTTTATTCCAGCTAATCCCCCGAGCAGGCATAACCCCTGGAGCAGCTTTGCTGCTCGCACTAGGAGCACCAAGCTGCTGTCGGTGAACACAGAAGATTTGCAGCAAGCATAGTGGAGAACACAGTGTTTGTGCTGCGTTAGGGTTTGAACCCGCCCCCCACCTCCGGCCAGCTTTAGTCTTATAGGTGCTGGGTGATCACGTAATGTGATGATCACGTGGTGCTCATGTGGAGAACTCTCCTGACTTTACCACCTGCTGGTTATACTAATCATCCACTAGAGGTCACTAAAATGACACACTGTACTCTATCCCATGACATCCTATCTCCTCAGAGCTGAATTAACCCTCCAGTCCTGGCCAATACATCCAATACTAATCATCCACTACAGGTCACTAAAACAACACACAGTCCTCTAACCCAAGATATCCTATCTCCCCAGAGCTGAATTAACCCTCCAGTCCTGGCCAATACACCCAAAATGTTTCTTCCCCAGAAGTGCCTGCTGCACCCAGTCATGCCCCCCTCCTGCAGCATAACCCTCTTACTTGCAGTCCTTGCTGCAAATCTGAAGCTCCCTTGCTACAATGACGCACATTCTCAAGCAGCTACCCCATACCCCTCAGATCTACCACTATGCTCACTTAAAGGTAACATTATCTTGGTCACAAGCCAGATTGAATATGCCCCCTAACACTTATGAGCCAACCAAGGTTAATATCACTCTGGTATAGCTACACCGATGGTCCATCCTCTTGGAAGGTCTCAGTGGATCAGCTATTAAATACTCCCCTACCAACTTCTCCTCTGCTTATAAACCAGTTCCCTACATGGTACTGTGCAAAACCCTGACACTTCTCCTAATATTAGGGAATATTCACCCTAAACCTGGCCCACAACAAGGTACCCAGTTGCCCAAGGACAAATTAGGGGTCTTGTGTATTGCATCATTAAACATAGGCAGCCTTCCCTCTAAGTTCACCCGATTTGAGGAATGTGTTGCACACACCTAACCTGATATCATATTCATCACAGAGTCCTGACTATCTTCTAAGGTCCGTGATTCTGCAGTTGCTCTGACTGGTTACACAACCTTCAGACTGGACAGATCAGGAAAACGTGGGAGTGGCTGCCTCCAATATATAAGAAGCCACCTTCAGAGTCAAAATGTCCACATTAATGGCCTCAGTATATACTGTACACTGTGAATGCCTGGTTGCAAAGCTAACACCAGGTAAAGGGAATAAAAGTCTGCAGATTTTCACAGTCTGCATCCCCCCCTCTCCCATAGCAACCAGACTGGAATCAAGTCCTTCAGCCAATACTACCAGGAGGTGAGCCCAACCACAGAAACATTGGTCTTAGGTGACTTTAACATTGGTTGGATCTCACAGTCAAGCAGTGTACATAAGGATCTAATTAATAGCCTGTACCTGACACAGGTAGTAAATGAATGCACTCAGATTATCGAGCCGAAAACTCCTCAACGTATCCAAAGTCAGATCAGTCCTAGCGCAAAGGTCATATCTAACCAGCATCCCACCACTCTGGAATGCACTCCCAGTAAACTTACAAGGTTGCTCCTCCCTTGGAGGATTTAAAAAGGGGCTCAAAGTGCACCTCTTAGAGCTCAACCAATGTAGCTGCTATCGCTGATGCCCTCTCCTCTGCTGTCATCACGCAGTACTTGATGAACTTTATCTGTCTTAGCTGTCCTGCCTTTATTAACAAATGTCTGAAATTAATTAGTTATTTTTGTCTATTGAGATAGAAACTCATAGAATTGTTATATTATTGCTTATATATGTATCAACACACTATGTACAGTATATTAGGATTAAAACTCACAGAAATATCCCTGTTTATCATACTACTGTTTGTAATTGCACAGTTTGTATTATGCATCATCAACGTATGTAAATCCACCCTGGGTTGCCCCTGAAAAAGGGACTGTCATGGTCTCAGTGGGCATACTCGGATACCAAAATTAAATAAATAAATACACTAAATATAAAACTGGAATGGACACCCTAATTGACTGGGTTCTGACCACACACCCAGAAAGATTATTAAAGGTTGAAGTACTCCTTGACTCCCTGAGTGACCACTCCCTGGTGCTATGTGACTTTTTGTCAAAACTCCCCAGACCCACCCCCCTTAAGTTAGTGAACATTAGGATTCTCCCCAAAAGCTCATTAGATGCCTTCAAGCTGCATCTAGCATTGGTCAATAGGGGATTCCTGGCGTATATCCCAGATATAAACCTTGCTCTGGAGTTTTTCACTAACAAATTTAATACGGCAGCAAACATATATGCCCCATACAAGAAAAGGATGATCCAATGATCCATGGTAATAACGTTGGGTGGTTAACCCCCCCCCCACTTAAGGATGCAAATGAAGCTAAGAGACCAGCTGTGGTACAAAGCAAAGTCCACTGGTACCCCACAGGACTTACAGAACTATAAGGCAGCTAGAAATAAATGCACTAGAAAAACCAGGTCTGCCATACCTGCCTACTTCAAAACAAAACAGGCCCAACTCTAGGGTGACAGCAGAAAATTCTGGAACTCCCTAAAGAATCTCCTAGGAAAAGAGGAAAAGGCCTCCCCCACCCTAATCTCCCACAATAACACCAATATCACAGATCCAAGCAAAATTGCAAATATCTTTAATACTACATTTACTGACCTCAGCCACATACTGTCTACCTTGGACTCTATTAGCAAGCCTTCCAACCCTCAAATGGCTCAGCCCAAGGTGGCACCTGCCTCTCCAACTCACCCATCCTTCTACTTCAAATTGGTTTCCACATCGGACACCCTCTGCCATGCCAAGAAGGTACCATGGAAAACAAGAATGGGTAGCGACTCTATAGACATGAAGTTTCTTGCCTCTGCCCTAGATGTCCTAATTTTGCCTATAACAAAGCTCTTTAACCACTCACTATAGTTTTTCCTGTTCCTAATTATTTAAAAGACAGCCTTAGTCACCCCATACACAAAGGGGGTGACAAAAATGCCTTCTCAAACTATCACCCCATCTCTATTCTACTCCCACTTTCCAAAGAACTGGAGAATATAGTTGCCAATTGACTAGTAACCCATCTAAGCCAGCATGGCATATAATGTCAGCAACAGCATGACTATAGAAAGCAGCACAGCATCATAACAACATTACTAGAATACACCAACTTCGTACACTGTGCCCTTGACAACAGCCATCTGATAGGCTTCATCTTCATTGATTTAACAAAGGCCTTCGACCTTGTTAATCACATCCTTCTGCTTAATAAACTTGCCACCTTAGGGCTTTCCCAAGACTCAGTATCCTGGTTCAAAGAATATCTTACAGGCTGCACCCAGAAAGCAAGAATCAATGAGACAGTCTCCGACATGTGACGTGTCTCAATAGGGGTACCACAAGGCTCAATCCTGGGACCCCTTCTCTTCAGTTTATTCATCAACAATCTCCTGCTGGCCTGCCCTGACTCTTATGTACTCTTCTATGTGGATGACACTGTTGTCTCCTCTAGCAGCAGAAGCCAGCAGGAACTCAACTTATCCTACAGCAAAGTTTCACTGCCTTGGAGCACTGGTTCCCCAAAACAAGCTAATCTTAAACTGCAAGAAAACTAAGGCAATGTGGGTTTCCTGTGCTCAGAAAAAGAGGGGGCTCCAACCTCTTATTATCCTTAATCAGGCAGGAGCTGTCCTGGAGCAGGTCAGTACCTTCAAATATCTAGGAGTATACCTAGATGACAAACTCTCCTTGGCATATCATGTAGAACAAACAGTGAAATCAGTAAATAAAAAACTGGTTGCCCTATACCAACACAAAGCTGTTATGACAGAGGAGGCTAGGCATCTGGCAGTCACCTTCTCAATACCACCAATACCTTGTAGGATGGTGCCAGACCTGTAATGTGGTCTTACTATATGTCACCACCATGGTGGAAGAGATCAGTTTGTGACCTGGGGCCACTTCAGCTAGTGGGTTTCAAGATGTGTTAGCCAATTCAGTATTTTTAGAGTCCATATTTTTCTAGGACTCACCAATCACATCATGGGCACATACTCAGTTGGCTAGTAAGTATCAATATGTGATGACAAAACCAGTTGATTTTTAGCAATTGGCCATCTGACTAACTGATTTGTCACCCTGGTCACAGGCATTGGGGAGGGGAAAGTCATAGATTAGGGCTGCATACTAATTTCAATATGCTGACCCCATTTTAGGTACCATAATTTTTTTTTTTTGCTAATAAGGTAAAGGAAGTATGCTAGGTTGTATATCTATGATGACGGGGTTTTTGGCCACACTTTTTTTGGATGGTGCGGATGGCATGTTTTTTCCCCACGCTTCCTTGGAAGTCTGTGGTTTTGACATGCAATCATCCTAACTTGCTTTGTGCGGGGCCCTTGAAGCCCTGTTCAAAGCAGGTGATGAGACATACATTTCTTTCAATTTTATTCCTGCAGGGCTTAGAATATTTTTTTATTACAGTAGGTGACAATGTTTGTATTTTTGTTTCATATTGGGCTTAGACATTTTGCAAATGTTTGTGTTTTTTTCCTTACTGTTGGATTTAAAAAAGTAGTAATGATTTTTCTCATTTTGTCATGCTACTGCATACACATTGGCCCAGATATTCAAACTGCACCCAAAATGTGCACAATAGCAGAAGCAAGCACAAGTCCATTGTGCACATGTGCAATAGATGCGATATTCAAACATGGAGCATCCCAAATTGCGCAACCAGCCAATGTCTGAATATTGCACAACCTGTGCCATAGCGCAACCAGGAAGGGGAAGCTGAGCAGATACAATGCGCTATAGCGCAACAAGGGCAGCCCAGCTGAGTAGTCCAGAGGCGCCATAGTGCAAGCAAGGAGCCCCCCAGCAGCAGAGCAATGGAACTGCACAACCAGGGAGGTAGGCAGGGGCCCACCACCCATGACACAGAAGGGCACAGGAACACACTGCAGAACTGACAATGCACCCCCACACCCCAAGCACAGCATAACTGGGGGAGGGACGGAATATCCACCGGCCCATGGGGACAAGCAAACAAATCGCAGCCAGGCCACGTTGCCCCAGCACACCCACCGGCAAGCTGAGACTGCCACACAAAGGGGGCGGACCACCCCAGTGTACAGCAGTCCCCTCGTGCACAGCACATCCTGCACTGTGACCCTAAGACACCCCCCATGAGCAGTGACCATCACTGCAGGAATCCTCATGCATCCCCCATCACACTGCAACCTCGTGTACCACAGAACCATACAAGCCAGACCCACCATGAGCACCCAGCAGTGGGTGGCAGCACATGGCAATACCGAGTGAAAGCCACTCCCACACCAGAGACACCTCCCCACACACACACACACATACCCATGACTATACCACCCCAGATGCCATGCACACCACTGCAACTGAGTACCTATAGCCAGCTGCGAATCAGAGACCACCACAGTATTCATATCAAAATATATATTTCAAACATAACAAGAAGAAGAAGAAGAACAACAACAATAACTATTTACAAATATACAAAACAGGGGTGGGGGTATGGGTACAAGGTAGGGGTGGGTAAGGGGCAGGGGTGAACAACTGGGAGAGGGAAGGTAGGGTGTGAGTGAATAGGTAAAGGGGGAGGTGATGGGCAGCTACTGCCTGCCAGTCTGCTCTCCTGCCACCTGGTGCTGGTCCCGGGACCTCCTCCTGCCTCTCAGACCATGTTGGTGTAGGTCCTGCAGGATGGCGAGTGAGTCCATCACCACCTGTATAAGCTGCTGCATTGACCTTTCAATCTGGTGCAGGATCTGGACACCTAGGACAAGGGATCAGAGTCTATGGCTGTGACTGTCCAAATCTCTGAAGCCCACCCATTATGCATGGCATACAGCCAAGTGCCCTGCTCTTGTGATGGACTGCACCCACCCACAGTGACCGTGCACAAGACATGCCCAACCAGGCAGCAACAACCATGTGTACCACTGCACACACACACACCGCCCATGTCCAGCACAGCACAACCAAGGCTGTACAGTAACGTGGCTACACGGTGGGCAGGCAGTGCCACAGCCATGTGCCCAGTGCACACATGGACCACCATTGACGCACTCCCAGACATGCAGTGCCACTGGACAGTGCTGACTTTCACATGTCGCGTGCATGGCAGTGGTGTCCATGGATGGTGGCCATGCCCTGCCCCCACCCTGTCACACAGCATGCTATAGCATTCATGATGTCATGGCACTCACCCTCATTGTGCTGCTGCTGCTGCTGCTGTCATGGTTCACCACCACCACCATGCTCAGCCACCACTGGCACCACTTCCTGCACCTCAGCCCTGGCCCTCCTCCGCTCCACCACGCCTGTGGGAAACAAAAGGTGAGAAACACATCAGTGCAATCCCAAAGCAGATTCCCCCTGCCCCAATGAATGTGCCCGCCCACCCAACCAGACTCATACATCACATATCCTGTTAACACCGCCACAGCCAACCCTAGACCAACCCTCCCCCATGTGCTGGACACAATAGACAGTGTTACCCATATGGACCATACAGGTGCATAGACGGATCACCCACCTGGCCGAGGCACCACGCCCCTCCTGGCATGTGAGCACAGATGTGCCAGTAGTGCCGGCTCCCTCCTCCACAGGTCCCCATACCAGTGCCTGCACTGCTCCGTGGACCTCCGCCAGCCAGTGGCCTCCTCTAGCTCAGTGGACACCTACTGCCACACATGTGTCCTGGTCATGTTAAGGGGATCATCCCCAAATAGTGGGCCATAGTGAGGCTCCACTATGGCCACCAAGTTTGCTAGCTAGAGGGAACTCCACTGGGGGACTCTTCTGCATGCCATCCCTGGTTGTATAGTAGGCAATATGGCGCTCCGCAGCGCGGCAACCCCAAGTGGAATTTTTGCGCAATACAACGCCACTATTCCCTATCCCGCTGTTGGTACAGCGCCGCCAGTCCCTATCGCGCTGTTACCGAACAGCGCGATAGAGCTGCAGACATGCCATACGTACAGCGCCAAGGGGGCAAAGGTCGGGCACAGGGTCATGGGTCTCTGGTGCATGGCCACGCACAGCGCCATTGGACGTCTATGCATCCAGCGTGATTGGTCGCCTGTGTGCCATTGCCACAATGGACTATTGCGCATTTGTGCAACAGTGCCATGTAGTGACCATCACTGTAGCACCACTGGCATAATGGTGGCTGTGCCCTGACTTGCCTACCGTGCACAGCACATCATCAGGGTGGCAGACGCCTGCGTAAGCTACCTGGGCATGTGCAGTGCGGTGTACTACGGAGTCACAGAACTGCGCCATTGGCTCAGCCCGTTCAACCGTATTGCGCAAAGCGCAACAGCGCAATATTCAGCTGTCATATGCAAATCATCCGATCAGCCATTCAAAGGTGCAGCAGCATGATTTGCATCTCATTAAAGTTGCTCCACACCTAATTTGCATGGATTGCGCTATAAAAATGCGACGCTGTTCTGCAGTGGCCATATTTGGTTACTGCAGTGGATAGGTGAGTTGCATGCTGTGTGATGTTCTGGACTATGGTCTTAGGGAATTGCTATGTACTGCACAGTCACAGGTGACCACTCTCACCCATACAGGCTGTGATATGACCGAGCAAGGAATGGGTGAGGAGGATGATGGTAGGCAGAAGAGGAGGCCCAATTTTACAAAAGCTGAGACAGAGGCACTCTTCGAGGCCTACCTGGATGAAGACCCACTTCTCAGTGGATGGCAGGGCACCCCTCAGGCCCGTGCTGCTGCATGGAAGGGGGTGGCACATGCTGTCAACCTGCATGGCAGCCACCAGCGCTCTGTGCAGGAATGTAAAAAGAAGATGGGGACCGACAGGAGGAGGGTGAAGGAGAAGGTGGCAGCCATCAGGGCGGCACGTGCTGCAACAGGCGGGGGCCAGCCGGAGGTGGTGCAGCTGACTCCGTCAGAGGACCTGCTCGCTGCAAGCATGCAGCGCAGTGCCATTGAGGGCGTTCCTGGAGGTGGCTTCCAAACAGGTGGTAGCCCATCACTGCATGGTATGTCATGGTCAGGGGGGAGGTAGATCACATGCACTAACGTGCTCTCACTTTCTGTTACAGATCCTGTGCATCTGCAGGGGTCAGTGGTGGAGTGCCTGTCCACTGTGGACAGCCATCCAGAGTTGGAGGAGGGACCATCCACCGCCGCAGGTAGCAGGCGTGCATTGCACCGGTGTGCACACCTGGCTGCCATCTCTGATGTCGGTGAGACAGGTGTGGGGGGTGCCCTTCCTGTGTCTCAGTGGTCTGGCATGCAGGCATGCCTGCACGCTGTGGCTGTGGCTGTGGCACAGACCCGCACCATTGATGATGCAGTGACCACTATGGGCATTGACATGTGTGTGTCACAGAATGGACACACAGCAGGACAGCTCACGCCCATGGACCTAGCTGGTTCTGACGCGTGTGCCAGCATGTCTGCACAGTCCCAGGCTGTGCCTGTCAGCACCAGTGGGGCAGCACCGGTGGCTGTACAGGTCACTGGCATTGTTGCAGCCACAGCAGTGGAACAACTGGGCCCTTGGGCACAGCAGGCGGAGGGGCAGCAGCAGCAGTCACCCACCGGGACTGGGGGTACAGGGTTCAGCGGTGGTGTATGTGCACCGCCTGTGGACTTGCCAATACCTGGTCCTGGTGAGTAGCGCCCACCCTCGAAGGGTGCTGAACATCAGGCCCTTCCATACCCTGAGGGACAGGTTGCCATTGTGGCAGACGACCCCTTTGACGAGCACACCCTCCTGCTGCAGGCATCAGTACAGCAGCAGAAGCGGGTTGCAACGTCCATGGAGGCACTGTGTGTGGCTCTGGAGTGGCACAGCAGGGACAACGAGAGGATCCTGTCATGGATTGACCATTTGCGGATGGATGTGACCGCCGCCATTGACAGGCAGACACAGGCATTGGTCGCTGTCGTGGCCACATTTGGCAAACAGTCAGGTGCCCCTGTGCCACTCACACCATGCAGTACGCTATCCACTCCCCGTTCCCGGTGTCGTGTGACACCCACCCTGTCAATGCCGGGTTCAGCTGTGGGCATCCTGAGCACCCCTGGTGCAGGTATGTTCGGTGTGCTGCGGACCCCTGTGTGGGCAAGGTCGCGTTCACACAGTGGAACCCCTGGTGGTCCATCGGTGCCACCCCATGAGGCCCGTGCTCAGCCTGCCAGTGCTGCTGGGTCTCGGTGGGGCCGCCCACGCATCTGAGGTGGCTGTGGCACTGTGCCGCAAGACTGAGCTGTCTCCCAGTGCGGGCCCTGTCTGGTGCTGCCATGTGCAATGTGTAGCCTGTGGGCAGTGACCGGGTGGGTGCACAGCCCTACACGCAGACACATGGACCACCTGCACACCCTCCCGACTGCCGTCCACAGGTGCGTGTGCATGATGATGCCTGCATTGCTCTGTACACCAAAGTGCGAAGGTGCCCAGCATCTGACACACATACATGGACAGTCATTGGACGTGGTGGCCTGTGGACATGTGTGTTTTTAGTGTCTGTGTTCTGGCTCTGTTGTGCAGCTGACCCCTGTGCACTTTGTGCCTATTGTGTGTGTGTGTGTGTGTGTCTGTCCATGTGGTGTGTTTCTGTTCACCCTTCCCTGGTTGTATGTGTGTGCTTCTGTGCCCTGCCACTTCCCTTGCCGTCATGCACCCCTGGTGTGTTTCCCTGTGTGTATGTGGGTTGCGCCCTAGCCACTGTTGATTGCACATGGCCCCATGACTTACCTGTGTTGGGTGAAGTGCTCCTCTGTGATGGTGTCCTGGTGTAGCTGGGCCAGCCGGATCAGTCGGGGGTCACGTCGTCCAAGGGGGGGCTGCCCATCCCCATCATTACCGGCGTCACCGGCGTCCCCATCGCTGTCCCCCTCTTCGACTTGTACGGCTATCCCACAATCTTTGGCCATGTTGTGCAGGATACAACAGGCCAGGAATATCCCACAGGCCTTTGAGGGGCTATACTGTAAGGCACTGCCAGAGGTGTCTAGGCAATGGAAGCACGCCTTCAGCATCCCAAACACCCGCCTAATGATGTTGCGTGTGGCGGTGTGTGCCTCATTGAAGCATTGCTGTGATGGGGTCGTGGGCCGCCGGTAAGGTGTGAGCAGCCAGGGACGGAGTGGGTATCCACTGTCACCTGTCTGGAGATAGTGGAGGTTAGTATCTTGTTCAGGCTCATATTGCCCCTGACCCTGTGTGACACACCCATGGCACCTGTGGCTTACCCACCCTTGGCACCAATTTGTCAGTCCTACATGCATACTCACCCACTCGATGTCCTGTGGGGATGTCCCCAGTCTTGAATCGATGGTACAGTGCTGACTGGTACCATATAAATGAATCATGTGCTTCCCCAGGGTGCGTGGCACAGACATTGATGATGCGCCCACTGGCATCACACACCACCTGGAAGTTGACACTGGCATAACCCTTCCGATTCATATAGGTGGCCCCATCGGGGCCAGGTGGCGTGCGAATGGCCACATGGGTGCAGTCTATCACCCCTAGCATGCCAGGCATACGTGCTACCCTGTGGAACTCCTGTATGTTTGCTGTGCACTCCGCCGTGGTGCTGGGGAAATGGATGTACTCCGCAGCATGTGGCAGCAGTGCGCTGAGGAATTGGGTGAGGATGCGTGATGTGGCCGACTGTGTTATGCCTGTGGTGTCCCCTGTTGGTCTCTGGAAGGTACCCGTGGTGAGCAAGCACATGCAGGCTGTTATCTTTGTCTCCACTGACAGAGCGTGACTCCGTCGTGAGGATGCCTGCATCACATCACTGCACAGCTTCCAGAGCCTCCTCAGTATTGCCCTGTTCAGGCAGTACCGGCCCACAATCTCGACATCTGAGTAGAGCTCAAAGCTGGTGCGGGCCCAGTACTGCCTTTTGGGGGCGTACCGCCGACGGGCCCTTCCATGGCCACGTCCTCCTGCAGCATGCCTTCTCACCCCCCTCATTACAGCTTCCATGTGGAAGCTGGCACTGTCCATGTTCCTGGCTTGTGTCCCCCCCCAGCTGTTGTTGCTCTGTTACCCCCACTGTCCTGGCTGCTACCTTCACTGCACCGGGTACACTTACTGGCCTCTGCACTCTGTGGCCCCACACACCTTCCTTTGCCCCTATTCTGTCCTGTGCTCTCCCTGGCCTGCACTCTTTCTCCCTCTGGCCTGGTCTGTCTCCCTGCCTCATGTGGCTTCCCTGTAGTGATCTTGCACCTCTTCCTTGAGCCTTTTTATTTTGGCTCATTTCCACTATGGCGCAACTTCCGCCTGATCCACTGTTGTGCATTGCGCAAGCCTTTGAATATCGCATTGCGCACTTTATGCATGGTTCCACCCCCTTCAGTTGCATATGCCTTAATTAGCATTGCGCTGTTGCTCAGCATGTTTTCAGTGGCGCAACTGCCTCCTGCTGAATATAGCAGAATGGCGCACTTTCGGACTTGCGCTGGAGCAACCCTATTGCGCATGTCGCAACCCTTTTGAATATCCCACTCATTATCTTTTGTGCACACATGCTGAGTTCATTAAAATAGTCTCAACTTTTTAAAATAAATCAGGCAAACTTTTTTCTAATTAAAACAGTAAGTCAAATTCAATTTTCTTTTTGAAAGTCAGATCAGCATCTCCTTCCACTGTCTTCTGAGGAACCACATAACTGGCAATGTTTCAAATTAAGTATTTTTTCCAATTTTCATTTAAATTTTTTTCTTCACGATCAGCATTAACTCAAGGGGAAGTTGCCTTTTTTCAGTATTTTTTTTGTTGCTGGTTTTCCGATCTGTATTAGCCCAAACTTTAAAACATAACCATAAAAAACAAAACTTTTCAAATGCACTTCATTGCAACAAAGTCTAATGAACCTTTTTTAGTTTCATGATTTCACTCAATTTAGTTTTTTTTTCCAAGCCGTGAGCAAAAAAAGTGACAAAAAAGTAGGGATTTTTTTAATGAAATTCCATTAATTAATAATTCCTGAATTGCTAAGCTAATTCTCATGAAACTTGCCAATTACTTAACCCCCAATACTGGGACACGCACACCGAATTTCACAGTCCTTGGGGCTAATATTGATGCGATATAAGCTGTCAAAAGCTTTGCTTTTGACACAAACATGAACTCAACACTAATACAGAGGTACTACTGTGCCTCTATAGTATACATGTATGCCATTTCTCTGCCAGTCAAGTGTTACTATAGGACAGCACACCATGACTCATTCATTATTGTGTGAACACAGAAGGTGAAGATGCCTGCTCCAGTGTGGGACTGTTTGCTTCTTTTACATGCTTTACTTTTTGTGGGGGGGGGGAGAGAGAGTCGGGGCTGCCAGAGGGTAGTTGGGGAGGATTGCTATGATTCCAACTTTTGGTGACTGGGACAGGATGTGGGATGGTTTAGTGGTGATTAGAGCAGGTGGGAAAAAGGGCTATTCATGAACTTACAGTATATACTACCACTTATTAATATGATTACAATACCAGCTTTGCCAGATAGTGGGGTAGAGGAAGGAGGCAGGCTGCTAGAGGGTGGTGGGGTGGAATACATAATTCTAAAGGGTCATGTTGGTGTGAGCAAAATGCTACAATGGTGGGAGTGGGTGTTTTTGTGAACATACAAAAAAAAGAAAACACAATTTTTGGCACTGAAGTGCTACATGGCTGGGCAAAACCTAAGTATACTGGCCCTTCATCAGTACTTTTGCCAGTGAAGTGCCACTAGACATAGGGCCAATTTTTCAAGCAACCTTAATAGCAACGCGAGTTGTGTCACTGCAGGGTTGCAGCAAACTCCAGGTGCTCCAGGGACACTAGCCCAGTTTTAGAAAAATCAGGCTCCTGGCACCAAACTCCCCAGGTTTGCTGCTAGCTGACAGCAGCACCAAACATTTGGCACAACTGCGGGAATTGCTACAGGGATCCAGGCCCCCCACCCAGAGCAAAACTAGAGTGGTCAGAATGGGTGAGATGGTGGTGGTGACTGTGCTGGACAGGAGGGGGCCAGAGGCAGCGGGGGCATGGGAGGTAGCATAGGGGGAGTCAGGAAGATGGCTGGGCATTAATGGGAGTGCTGTGGCACCTGACATGGTGCATTGCTTTTGTATGTTTCTCCCAGGACATATCTTGAAATGAGCTATTTTTAGCTGAGCATGTCTTTCTTGGTTAAACTTTTCAAATAAATAAATAACTGTATTTGTGTATTGTACTGTACCTATCAGTTATACTGTACAGGGGGTGTCAGGGACAGAATGTGCAGCTGCCAGGGCTGTGCCCTACAGGTGCCATGTAATGTTTTGTCCCTGGTCCCCCCCATACAGTATAACTCATTGGTACAGTACAATACATAAATACATACTGTACAAAAACAAACTCACCCTGCAGGGTGCCACAACACTCCCATTAAAGCCCATCTGTCTCGCTGACTCCCCGTATGCCACCTTCCATGCCCCTTCTTCCCCCGGCAGCCCATTGCCAGACCCCATCCCACTGGAGCAAGCCACTTAAACCACCTCCTAGCTGGTCTAAGTTTTGCCCCTTGCTGTGTCCATGACAAGGCTTGCAAAATCCCCCAAAAGGGGATGTTGCAGCCCTGCCGTGGTGCAAGCCCCCTCATGACCTGGTGCAGTGGGTTGTTTGATGCAATCTTAGTGCAAGGTGGCTTTGGCATCAGGATTTGATGCAGGCTACATTAGAAAATTGCAATTGACACAAGTTGTGATGCAAGTCACCCTTTGCATCAAAATGTTTTGATGCAAGTCCCTGGCATCATTCTAGCCCCATTGAAAATTGGGTCCATAGTCTTTGCTGAGAGAAGGTGGGTACTTCATCAGGTGAACAGTTTGTGAATTGCAGCCATGACTGAAGGTGGGGAAACTTTATGAAATTCTTCATAGAGTAAATGTCCTTCTCTTCACCCATCCTTATTCAGCAACACAGGGAGGTGTGCTGCTGCAATATGACTTGCTTCCAAAATGTGATGGGCACCATTGTCTGTACTCATGTAGCCATGCTGGCCCACAAAGTTAGTGATGAAGCATATAGGAGAAGGAAAGACATCCACAGTATAAAATACTAGGCTGTGTATTTTGCAGCCAACATCATTATTATCAATGCAGTTGCCCACATCCCAGCTTGTGTGCCTCCACTGAAATGGCTTATCTTGTTTGGCTTCCCTGTTGGGGAGAAGCACATGTATCATTTGACTTTGCAGCTTTGCAGTCACCAGAATTTTTAGTCTCTTAGTCCCCATGGACAGGTAGGAGGACTGAGGACAGCAACCCTTCATCTTCAATGCCAGTCAGGTGTATAGGCCATGGTGCCACTGACAAGATGCTTTACCTAGTCCCATGGCTAGCAGAAATGGGGCTCAGCAGCTAACAAACAGCAGCTGCTACTGTTACCATATGTGCGTAAGTGGCCAAGACTAGAACCACAACAAAAGGATTGATAAATAATGTCCTTTCACAGACACCACCATCTTTCTTTACCCTGATCCCAAAGACTATGGGGAGGGGCCAGGGGTTGTGAGAAAACCACACAATGAGGGATGAATGTTGATGCAGGATTTTCTCCTCTGCCCCATGCTGCTACCAACAAATAAGGGGACTGCTAATTGAGGGCATAAAGCCATACTGTTCTTTAGATGTAAGGCACTGTGGGCATTAGTCAAAGCATACACACAGAGTTACCTATCAGAGGGTAGGATTTACATTAAGCACTCATCATTTAGTGTATTATTCAGTCTGGATCTGCTGCAGGAGGCTGTGTGTGCTGCAGTTATAGCTTGGGGGGGGGGCAATCAGCCAGTGTTTTGAACAGCATTCTTTGCAGGACTCCCTGAACACCTTTTCCGGAGCCTTTAGGAGCACCCCAGCAGGACTCCTGTGAAATGTGGTTGACAGCCACTGATCCCAGCAGTAAAGAAAGCCTAGTTGAGTTTCTTCTAGCATCTAAGCCTACTAGCCCAGAAGTATGCCAGAGCTAGACTGAGCCAGCAGCTAACAGCTTTGCAATTGTGTCTGACAGACAAGGTGCTAATTGCATGTGAACACCTTGCCTGGTCAGAACGGCCAGTTTCCAGTGGCAAGGCCCCACATAGGATAAAATCAAATGATATTCTCTACTAGGGAAGAAAAGAATTCCAGAGGACCTAGACATCTGCATAGCAGTCTGCGTCTACAGCACTAGCCACCTGGAAAGTGCCATTGGTCCACGCACTGTGTTCTAGGACCTCTTTTTATCCAGTGCAGTGGAGATTCCCACTACAGTATGCTGCATCCAGATTGCTGAATCCTGTAAGCCCCAAGAAAGCTTTGGGTGGCAATATTGGGGTGTTGTCTGGTTGAGTTTTGCACTTTGGCACATGAAAAGTTTGTTTTTCACCTTTTTTACATGTAAGAGTAACTTTCCAGTGCCAGAAATCTCAATGCAGTTGGTGTTTATTTGTTTTGCTTTTTTTTTCCCTTTACGAGCTAGAAGCACTGCAGACTCTAGATGAGGTTCTGATTAGCAACTCAAAGCATGGTGTCACCCACCTAAAAACCTAAAGGTAAAGCCTCTAATACTGTTATTGGCCATGGCTAAATTGGAAATGTTTAGGTCGGGAACTCTTACATGTAAATTTCTAGGTGGTGGAACTGTCATTTCTAGGTGATGGAACTCTCTTATACTGGTCAATGGAGAAAGATAACAGAAGTGGTGGAAATGTCCTAACATTTTTTGAGAGGTGGTGGACCTGAGTTCCTGTGGGCTCCTGCCCAGTTTAACCCCTGGCTACTGACTGCACAAAGTCCTTTGTTTATGCTGGTAAACCTGTCTCATGGTGCCTACATTTTGAGGACAGTAGTGTGCAGCGATTGCTACTTGCAAAGGAATTTGACTCAGTTCATCATAGGCTACAGTAATTAAATTGGACATGTAGGCATCACACTCACTTGTTGCTGCACATACAAAATACAATACTCAAATCACAACACTGCTTCTGTATGCAGAAACACAGGCCCCTGCAGCAACAGATACAAATCAACCCAAATTGCAAGAGTTATTTTGTCTGCTGAAGTACATGTCACTATCAGGGCAGCAATTCTGTAGCTTCAGATACTCATACACACTATGAGCCATACACAGACTTGATGG
Source organism: Neoceratodus forsteri (assembly GCA_016271365.2). Lineage (NCBI taxonomy): Eukaryota > Metazoa > Chordata > Ceratodontiformes > Ceratodontidae > Neoceratodus > Neoceratodus forsteri. Next base: position 1,459,813,672 of record CM057450.1, on the reverse strand, counting down.
ACCTATGTTTCTGCAGCCACAGGTGTAAGACATACACACTGACCTCTTACTACAGAAGCACATGTGCCACTAAGTTCATGATACCAAACTTGTAATGCTACTTCAATCTACAGAAGTTCAGGCCCCTGAGAGGCCTGTGCCACTTCAGCCACAGGTATAAGACATACACACTAACTTCTGGTTTCAGAAGGGCAGGCCACTGTGGGGCCTGTAGTCATGCAGAGAGAAATATTGTAACAATGTGGGGATAATGGTTTTAGCAGCAGAACTGGAAATTGTGCAGAGGTTACAGCTTTTTAGTTATGCAAATGAGTTTAGAGAAACATGCTCTAATGGATCATGCAATCTAGTGATGTACCTTTTACAATTTGCATGAGTACAGTGGAACCATTCATGATGCAGTGCAGTGGCTTGCAGTAAATAATGTCACAAGATACTGCAGTAAAAATGGCTGAATAGCCATTGAATTACACTGTTCCCTGCAGCATACTGCAGCATTTTTGTGATATACTGCAAAATTACCATGTTGCATCCTGGCTGGTGCTACGGCACCTCTGGCTACAGAAGCACAGGCCTCATGTGACCTTTTCTCTACAAAAGGGCAGGCCCCTATGGGGCCTGTGCTCAACAGCTGCACATACTCATGCCTGCAGTACAACATACACAAACAGAAGTGGCCACTAAGCACAGGTCCCTGTGAAGCCAGTGAGCATATTCCCAGGCCCATACTTCACTTACAGACAATGCAACAACTCATGAAGACACTGAAAATCCTGCCTGCACACTTTTTTAGCCCAGTAAAACCTGATTTGTATTTTTTATTTTTTCACATAAGTCAAGATGTCATCAGCGTGTCCACTGCTCACTCCAGATCTTCCCATATCAATATAAAACTGCCTAAAATACTGGTACATACAGTACACTGAATTACCACTTCTCCATTACTACTGCACTACCCCTGGCTAGCTCTGATAGAGACTGACCTGATACTCTGGGCAACAGATGAGTTTGGAACAAAAATAGAGCAGGACACAGGCAGCAGCCAATTCAGTGTTTTAAGCAACAAAAAGCAGTGTGCAATTTGTTCATAAACCATTACCAAACAGCCTTTGTAATGCGTGATTGAATGATTGAGTTAATTATTTAATCACTGAATAAGTGTGCGTGTGTGTGTATGCTTTCACAGATGCCCTCTGAAAAACAGCAGCTACATGTCTGACAACAGGAGCCATGAACCCTGTTCATTATAACCGGGAATGTTCATTACAGGGAGCACTGTGTGAATATATATATATATATATATATATATATATATATATATATATATATATATATATATTTACATATATAAATAGATATATATAGATATATACTGTATGTTAGTTGCAAAAAACTACATTAATGCAGAGATTAGGGTTGTAAAAATGCAAAGCATACAAAGACGGGAAATGAAAAGGAATTAGGGATTTGGGTCTCAGGAGTATTGGTGAATCAGTGGTGAGGTCTTACTTGGGGATATTATCCCTAATGTCCACCCTCAGCCCATATCCTCCTGTTCAAAGCACAAGACACAGCTCCAACCTAGTGTCTCATAGAGAAACAGTATGGCCAACATAATCTGTCAATGCTTTTGTTCATACATCACATTTGACCTTGTCTGATCCAGGGTAGGGGTGGGCATTATGGGTGACAACCCCAAGTAAGACCCCACCACTGATTCGCCAATACTCTGGATACCCATATCTCTAATGTCTTTTCATTTCCCATCTTTATGCGCTTTGCATTCTGCAACCCTAATGTCTGCATTAATGTATTTTTTTGCAATAAATATATATATTATAGTGGCGCGATAGCATCACTATAGTTAGGGCTAAGCAGGCTGTTTAATGTTAAACTCACTTATTTGCACCTTAATAATTTTGCTGCTGTTTAACGAGTTTGTACAAAATGTGACATGTTTGTTCAAGCTGTGAGAAAGTCAAGATGTAGTATGTTTTGTGAAGACATCTTGTACGGTTTTCAAGATATGGAGGGTCAAAAAAGTGAAAAAAAAACCTCACTTTTTTCCCTATACTTAACATTGTGATTTTTGTTGTCATCTACAGCATAGATGGTATCGAATTTTTTTCATGATGTTTGCAGGGATGATGGGATCTATGCCAAGGGTGTACCTTTGGATGGTTTGGTTAAAAAAATATTGTACAGTTTTTGAATTTCAATGTTTTTTGTGATAACGTTGAAATGCAGCTGGAAAAAAAAAAGATTGATTGATAAAAAACAGATCAGTTAATAAAAAACAATTCTCCCTGAAGGAAAGGTTCTATCACCCAAAAAAAAACAACACAAGTGACACCTCTGTCACTGATTCCTTTTAAGCTATGCCCCTGATTTATGTAGCATGAAGTAGACAGGTATTTCCCCCTACCCACCGATCGCCAACCCTAATCTCTACATTAACATAGTTTTTTGTAACTAATTTCCCTTCTTTTTCTGGTAGTAGAACTGTATCATCATTTGCGCAGGTCCCTTCAGAACCTGCACAAAATGAGCTAAACACAATATTCGAGAGAGTCATGATACAGTGCATGGAGCCAGCAGACCCAGGCACACATCTTGATACCCTGTGGGTGATGTTCTCTGACCCACCACTGGGTGTGGCACTTGCACCAAAACACTGCTCTGTCCCTACACAGGCTGGGACTGGTGCTGCATGCTGCAGCACCTTCACCATCAGTCTTGTCCCAGTAAACCGGCTCACTGAATTCACACCTGAACTCAGCTCACTGGCATGGTAAGGCAGCGTGTTCCCTAGAGGTGCAATGGACATCCATGCAATCAATGTTACTTAAAAAATTATTTGTTTTCTAATATGTTGACCCCAGGTATTCAATATATTCTTCTTATGACCCCACCTCATAAACCCCATAGGTGAAAATTTTCAAATCCGTGTTGAAACACCATTTCATGCCACAGGTGCAAAAATATGTTTTAGACAGGATGTGAAAAATGACAGCTGCACTGTTCATGAGATGGTGTGAAAAAATGGATATCTTGACAATCTGGTGTCAAAATATGTAAATTACCAAACATAGAAACATAGACTTTGATGGCAGATAAGGACCACTTGGCCCATCTAGTCTGCCCATTTCCCTACCTACAGGATAGGCTGCAGATCCTAGTTAACCAACAACCTATTTCTTCCTACCCCCCACAAGAATTGCCTTATGTCTGTCCCATGCATTCTTGAATTCTCCCATAGTTTTAGACCCCACAACCTCCTCAGGAAGGCTGTTCCATGCATCCATTACCCTCTCTGTGAAATAATACTTCCTCACATTGCCCCTGAACTGCCCCCCATCTTTAAATTGTGTCCTCTTGTTCTTGCACGTCTCTTTTTCTGAAAGATGCTACCCTCTTGGACTTTGTTGATTCCACTGAGGTATTTAAAAGTTTCTATCATGTCCCCCCTCTCCCTTCTTCCTCAAGGGTATACATATTAAGCTCCTTTAGTCTCTCCTCATAGGGCTTCTCTTGCAGACCCTGCACCTTTTTAGTTGCCCTCCTCTGGACTGCCTCTATCCTGTCTATGTCCTTGTGGAGATGGGGTCTCCAGAACTGGACACAGTACTCCAGATGGGGTCTCACCAACTGTCTGTACAGAGGATAACAACTTTCTGTTTTCTGCTGCTGATGCCTCCCCCTATGCATCCCAGTATACCCCAGCCCTCCCTACTGCCTTCTCACATTGCTTGCTAACCTTAAGGTCATCTTATATGATTATCCCCAGGTCCCTTTCCTTTTTTGTTGCCAAGTCCCTTCTCATCCTTTCCACACCTCCTTGTGTATCAACCCTGTTGCAGATCTTTGTGTCATCTGCAAAGAAGCATACTTTTCCTTCCAGTCCCTCTGCAATGTCACTTATGAAGACATTAAAAAGGACTGGACCCAATACTGAACGCGATACCCCACTAGTAACCCCTCTTTCTTCAGAGTGGACTCCATTTACAATTACCTTCTGTGTCCTGTTGTCCAGCCAATGTTTTACCCAGGCTATCACCCTGGGACCCGCTCCCAGGCTGGTTAATTTGACTATTAATCTTTTATGTGGGACTGTGTCAAATGCCTTGCTAAAGTCTAGATAGGCCATGTCCAAAGCCCCTCCCTGGTCTACTACTTTGGTCACCCAGTCAAAGAAATTTATTAGATTTGTCTGACATGACCTTCCCGCTATGAACCCATGCTGCCTTGGGTCCTGTGCCCCACTGGCCTCTAGGTACTCAAGTATTCTTTCCTTCAGAAGTGATTCCATCACTTTCCCTACCACAGAGGTCAGACTGACAGGTCTGTAGTTTCCTGCCTCTGTCTTGGTCCCACTTTTGTGAAGGGGAATCACATCCGCCTTCTTCCAGTCCTTGGGTATCACACCATCCTCCCATGATTTATTAAAAAGAGTAGCCAGTGGTTTCACTAGTTCCCCCCCTTAACTCTTTTAGAATTCTGGGGTGAATTCCATCAGGCCCCATTGCTTTGTCCACCTTCAGTTTTAGGAGTTCTTGCAGAACCTTTTCTTCTGTGAAAGGACTGGGATTGACCCCCCTATCAAGAGTGCTTCTGTTAATTGGATTAGGCACTTCCCCCTCCTCTTTTGTGAATACTGAGCAGAAATATTCATTCAGTATCCCTGCTTTTTCACTGTCCCCCTCTGCCCACCCACTGTTCATTCTATTCAGCCTCACTATCCTTCCCTTTGACTTTCTACACTCACTGATGTAGCTATAAAAGGTTTTATCCCCCTTCTTAACCGAGTTGGCTATCCTTTCCTCAGTTTGGGCCTTTGCTATTCTGACGTCCCTCCCTGCTTCCTTCTGCCTTAACTGGTACAGTTCTCTGTCCTGCTCCTTCTGTGTTTCCTTATACTTCTGGAATGCTATCTTTTTCATCCTGACTTTCACAGCCACCTCTTTTGAGAACCATAGTGGCTTTTTCTTTCATTTTGATTTGTTTATTTGCTTCACACAAAGGCTTGTTGCCTCTGTGATGGCAGTTTTGATAATTCCCCATTGTTGCTCCACCCCTCCTTCTAGCCTGTTTACTAGTGCTTTTCTGAGGCGCTCTCCCATCTTGCTGAAGTCAGCCCTCCTGAAGTCCAGTACCTTCACTTTTGTATGGCTTGACTCTGTAGCTGAGTTTAATGTGAACCACACTGTTTGATGGTCACTTGTTCCCAGATGGCAACCCATTTCTAGATCTGAGATCCTCTCACTGCCCCGTTTGAGAGTATGAGGTCTAAGATTGCTCCCTCATGAGTGGGTTCCGAAACTAGCTGTCTGAGGTCTGCCACCTGTAGGGCATCAAGAATGGCCCTGCTCTTGGATGTGGCTGCAGCAAATGTGCTCCAGTTAACATCATAACCAAAGTTATGCACCTGCATAGAAACTGCACAACACATGCTCGTAATGTGACCATTTTTAGTTTTTGGGGGGCCACATTTTTAACATGGGCTTTTTGGGGCCCCACCTCATGAACACTGGCACTGCCATTTTGTTAATCAGTCCTGAAAGGTGATTCCGCTTAGCGACTGTGCCAATTTGCACCACAGGTGTGAAAACATGTTTTGTACAGGATGTGAAAAATGACAATTGTATTGTTCATGAAGTGGTATGAAAAAATGGGTATGCTGAAAATCTGGAGTCAAAATAATGTAAATTACCAAAGTTATGTGCCTGCATAGAAACTGCACAATGCACATTCATAACACGGACATTTTTAGTTTTTTAGGGACCAGATTTTTAACATGGGATCTTTGGGACCCCACCTCATGAACACTAGCACTGTCATTTTGTTAATCAGTCCCAAAAGGTGATTCTGCTTAGTGACTGCACCATTTCGTGCCACAGGTGCAAAAACATATTTTGGACAGGATGTGAAAAATGACAGCTGTACTGTTCATAAGGTGGTGTGACAAATTGGTATGTTAAAAATTTGGAGTCACAGTATTGTAAGTTACCAAAGTTATGCTCCTGCTTAGAAAGTGCCCAATGCATGCTCGTAACGCAGCCATGTTTGGTATTTTCAATTATGTTTTTTGGGATCTTCACTCATGAACACTGGCACTGTCATTTCATTAATTGGCCCTAAAAGGTGATTCCTTGTGGTGACCGCAAAATCACCTTTCTGGACAGAGTAATGAAATGAAAGTGCCAGTGTTCATGAGGTGGGGTCCCAAAAAGCCCATGTGGAAAATCTGGTGCAAATATACTTAAAAATGGCCAATATATCAACATAGGTTAAAAACGCCATTGACAGCCATTACTACTGCAATTTGCAAAAACACTTTTGCGAAAGTATTGCAAATTGTGGTACTATTTTGTGACACTGTGTCAGCGTGGCTCAGTTGGTAGCACATCTGCCTCTGGACCAGAAGGTCGTGGGTTCTCATCCCACATCGGGATTGGACTTGCACCTAAAAATCACTGGCATCCGAGTGCAGTATTGGGGGGTGCTGTACTGCTGGGGTGTGCCGTCCTTCGGATGAGACGTTAAACCGAGGTCCCTTCTGCCCATCCTGGTGTTGTCCTGGTGGGTGTCCAGGTGGAAGTAAAAGAACCCAGGGTACTCTTCGCAAAGAGTAGGGAACATTCCCGGTGTCCTGGCCAACATTCCCCTTCCCATAAAACCGGTTCATGCAATTATTCAGGCTGTGTGTGGGTGATGATGTGCGATATGGCCGCCACCACACATTCAGTCACTTCACTACCAGTCTAGCATTGCTTGTAAAGCACTTTGGATATATGAAAAGCGCTATATAAATGCTGATTCTTCTTCTTCACTACCGCAGTTTTGCTGCAAATTATGGCACTATTTCATGAAAATTTTCTCAATTTGTGCCACTACTTTTTAAACAAATAGCAACAGCCACTGGAAAAAAAAGAGCTTCTGCCCATTTTTTGGCCAAACTGTCACCAGAATCCAATTCCTCTGCCCCCTTTTAGATAAATACCTGTTGGTGTTTACCTAAATAAAGGATCTCTTTATCCTTTTACTGTCTCGAAGGGGGCTGAGGCATGTTAATATTAAATTTACCAACAGCACTGGGGCAAGTGAAAATCTGACAGTAAAAACTCCATTCTTGGTAACTGGGATGGCCAAAATGCTACAACAACAGCACAGGACACTATGATGATGGATCCAGAGGGGTCGGATCTCAAAACCCTTCTACATCAGCTTCTTCAGCAAATCACAACCTTTAAAGCTGTCCAAAGCATTAGAACGCATCATGTATGACCAAGTTGCTGAGTACCTTGACAAAAACCAGCTGCAATGCCCTGAACAACATGGGTTTAGAAAGCAGCACAGTACTACTATTGCCCTAGTTGAATTTACAGGGTACATACACAATGCATTAGATCGGGGGCTCTTGGTTGGGGCAACCTACATTGACCTCACTAAGGCCTTCGACACAGTTAACCATGACCTACTATTAACCCAACTGTTGCACATTGATCTATCCACTGAGTCCGTAACTTGGTTTAAGAGCTGCCTCTCAGAGAGTGTTCAAAGAATGAAAATCATAGACATTCTTAGACAGCCGCAGTGTAGTAACTGGGGTCCCCCAAGGCTCCATCCTGGGTCCTCTGCTCTTCAGTCTGTTCTGAATCAACTACCACTTTCAATTAATGACAAAATCTTACTGAATGCAGATAATGCAGTACTATACTCAAGCCACACCAATCCAGTAGCATTAGAAAATCACATGCAATCAAATTTCTCCACAATTGAAGCGTGGTTTCTAAACTCAAAATTGCTGCTTAACTATAAAAACCAAAAAAATATGCTTTTCACCTCCTCTCATAGCAGAAATAGGACCCATCGCCTGAATGTAATAAACTGCAATAATGAACCACTTGAAATGGTGCAAACCTTCAAGTACCTAGGGGTTACCCTAGACTGCACTCTCACTTTTACCCAGGATATTGATCTCATTGCCAAAGCGGCTAATGTCAAACTAGGAGTTCTCCACAGAAACAAACAGTGCCTCACCAATGAAGTGCTAAGTCTAGCAGTGATTGGTTCAGTTCTGTCTGTAATAGACTATGGACTGGTGGTGTATGGTGCTGCAACTGACTCAGCCCTCAAGCGTATAAAAATGACACTCAGTAAAGCATGTAGACTTGTGTCAGGAGCTCATTGCCTCTCCCACACCTGTCAGCGTTATGCACAATCCAATTGGCTTAACCTAGATAACAGGAAACACTACCAGGTTTGCCTACTGGCCATGAAATCCACAATGGGCTTAACTGCCCTGGGTGTTCAGAAACTACTCAGCAAGTTTAACAATGGGAGAAGTACTAGAAGTATTAACAGCTGATCCTTCTTAGTCCCCTTCAAACAGACCTCCCAAGGCCAACGATCCTTTGAATATCGGGCGCCCTATTGGTTAAATACATTGTCCGACAAAATTCTGACTGCAACCAGACTAGGTCCATTCAAAACCAATCTTTGTGCCCTGCTCACATCAACCATTGACTGTGGCTATAGTGCATAACATCCTGTATAAATCCTCAACCAGTATTTGTAGTACTGTTTGATGTATTACAACTACCAGTAATCTGTAACCAGTGAACATAATATATGCCCCCCATCTCTGTTTCTGAAGCCCACTATCCATGTTTTCCCCTACAACCCCCCCTAGTTTTTCTACACCTCCCTTCCTGCCCCCCATTGGTCCTCTTCTCTCCATGATTCCTTCCCCCTCAATTCCACCTAGCCAGATATCATGCAGCAAAGGCTGACCCCTCTGTAAATCCACACATACCTCCTCTCATCCCCTCAACCCATGTTTTTCTCTGTTGATCACTCCCACCACCCTCTGATGGCACCCTCTCACATCCTATTCTTCCCTTTCTAGGTCCTGTCCTTCTCCACAGGCACTGGTTATAGGCCACCATCCAATAAAAATAAAACTTCTTCGTTCCCCACCTGCAGCACTTATAACAAGAACTGTGCCAACATGTTCACCTTTTTTACTTCTCTAGTCTATAGCTAGCTAAGATCTGATGTTTTATCATCTGATTGCATCCTTGTATATTACAACTGCTAATATGTATTATTTTTTGGCTCTGTATCTCTGTAATTCACTGTACTGATGAGGAACCTTTGTAAATGAGCTCTTAGCTGAAAGTAATTGTAATCCAGTTCTTTCTAATAAATAAATAAAGCAACTGTTGGTGATTTGCAGGACAGATTTCAGTCCCTAGAAATATGCCAGAGGGAGAGGGACACCTTTTTGTCCTATATATGTATTTATTTAATTTTTGTTTACCGGGTAAGTGCGCTAGACAAAGATTTGCCTATTTTCAGGCACGACCCGGGAGAGTTGCAGACAAAAGAACAAGCATTTCATGGAGACAGTACATTACAATACATGAAACTGAGCAATACTGTAGATTAGTGAAAACTTGAATACTAAAACAGGCATTTTAACAGTGCGGGGGGGGACAATTACAGGGAGAGGAAAACAGCTTATGTAAAACTCCAAATATTGCATGCATCAGTATTTTATATCCATCATTTCAGGAGTGCCAAGACCTCACTTACAGTGTCTCAAACCAGGAGATTATACAACCATACAGAAAGAACATGTCAGACATGTATAGAAAAGTGCTTTAAGTTTAAGTAGAGACAGGCTAAGCATGTGCCCCAAGGGTAAGATCACATGTGCATCTGTCAGAGCCTAGGAGGGAGGCACAGAGCTCATTTTTAAATGCCTGGTGCAACCTGGATTGCCTGACATGTAATGGTAGGGAGTTCCAAAGCTTGGGGGCGTACATAGCGAAAGCTTGTTCTCCCATTTTCATGGCTTTTTGTTATACCAAGGAGAGATTTTTCTGCTGGTCTCAGCGGGTATGTCCATGATGCATTGTTTAACATGTTGACCAGAGTCTCTGGTGTACCAGTTCTGATGATGTTGTCTATTGTATCTCCCGTGGTGTGCAGTATATATGGTAGGAGATCGGAGAGAGGCAGCCCACACTTGAGTAAAGTATACACCAGTAGGTGTGTCTGGGTACCAACAGGGCAAAGCGGCAGATGTTGTTACAGCTAGTGTCCAATTTTTGCAGTACCCTTTTGGAAGCATCAGTGTACATCATTATACCATACGTTAGACTAGGCAAGGTAAATCAAGGCAAGGCAATTTTATTTCTATGGTGCTCAGTCCAAGGGGCTCTGGGTGCCTAACATAAAACAAATTAAGGTTGACAATACAATACATATAAGCTAAAAATACCTTATACATCAATAAAATATAAAACAATAAATAACTCTCTGAATAATTTAAAATACAGATTCAGTAAAACTGGTCACTTGCCTTTGTCAGGGAAAGCCAAACCAAACAGGTGAGCCTTCAGACTTGCTTTAAAGGACTCAACTGATGCGGCCTCCCTAACAGCAGCTGGAAAAGTGTTCCATAGGGTAGGCCCAGTGACACTAAAGGCACAGTAGGCTGATGTTTTCAGTCTAACCCTAGGAACAGCTAGGAAGCCTTTAGCTGAGAAGTGGAGGGAATGGACTGAGGAGGCAGGTGTAAGGAGACCAACTAGATAGCCAGGGCTCAGTTACTATATGGCCTTATAGGTGAGAAAGCTCACCTTGAAGATGATCCTCCACTTGACAGGCAGCCAGCTTAGAGCCTGCAGGACTGGGGTTACATGACTGGTCTAGCCAGTCCCATCAGCAACTAAGCCGCTGTGTTCTGCACTAGCTGCAGCCAGCAGAGGGTCCCTCCATTGACCCCAAAGTATGGAACATTACTGTAGTCAAGCCTTGATGTCACAAAGGCATTCACTGGTGATGGCAGGTCTTCAGGCTGAACTAGGGGCTTATTCCTGATGATATTCCTCATGTGGTAAAAAACACTTTTGATAACAGATGTCACCTGAGCTTCAAGTGTCAATCTGCTATTAAGGATAACACCAAGATCCCACACCCTAGGGGAAGTCATCAGTGGAGTGGATCAAAGAAACAATCTAGTACTCACTCCGGAAGCACTCCCATCATGCCTGTGACCCAGCGCAGTCACCAGTACCTCCATCTTGTCCAGGTTCAGTCACAACCAGCTGGAGGACATCCAGTCATTGATCTCAGCCAGGCAGTTGTTTATAACATCCACAGTGTCAGATGTTCCAGGGGTAAAGGACAAATACAGTTGGGTATCATCTGCATAGCAGTGAAAACCCACACTGTAGTGCCGAATGAGCACCCCCAGAGGCAGCATGTATACTGTGAATAACATTGCCTAAGACTAGGCCTAAGAACCCCCTGTGTGATGGCCAGAGATGATAAAGACTCAAGGAAAGAGGCTTGCATACACGAGTTAGTGTACTTGGTGGGGCTCTTTTGGCTACAAGCCAAGGATACAGAAAATAGGTGCCAGAGAAATAACCTAAGAATCCTGACTTTCCTAGAGGGTGCTGAAAAGAAAAACATTGCAAGTTTCCTATGGAACACCCTTCCTAAACTGATGCATCTGTACTACAACTGGAACACCCTGCTAGAGATCAAGCGGGCACACCGTTCTCAGGTATCCATGTCCAAACCTGGGGAATTACCCAGATCTCTATTGGTATAGCTGCTGTGGCTGCCCAAGAAGAAAAAGATTTTAATGCTAGCTAGGGAGAAAGGGGACCTGACCTGGGAGGACCACCACATCATGATCTTCAATGATTACTCTTCTGAGTTGGTGGCAAGAAGAAAAGAGTTCTCTCAGGAAAGGAAAGCCCTGCAAGTCCTGGGGGTGAACTACCAACTGCAATAGCCAGCAAAACTATGGATCATCAGAAATGGTGTAGTTAATATATTTGAGATGCTGAAGGAAGTGATAAGTTACATTCAAAGGCACTGGCCAGAGAATAAGTTCACACTAACAACATCCAAAAGAGCTGCACCTTCAATTGCTCATGGGACACAACAGTCCAACTGGAGGGACATGGCAGATGAGAGGACCAGCCTTAGAATATATGGAGAAGCAAGTAGGCTGGAGAAAATGCAGGCAGGAGCAGAGGGAATGTGGCAAGGGGAGAGGGCTGACTGGTGGAGTACAAAGCAGCTCAGGCACCATTATGGAAAAGGCCAGTATACTGAGAAAGAAGCCCAGTAAGTAACGTACAAAACTAGACTCTCACTGGGGCTAACCCAGGCACCCGAGCACCATGGCAAACAACGGCAAACCACCAAGCCAACTCCTCTGCACCTTGCAGGTGCTGAACAAACTGAGGAGGTTAAAATCACACAGTCAACTCCCTAAAATGTAACACCAATGGTAAGACCCCCCCACATACACTGTCTAGCAGGAGACTGCAGCAAGGCAACTGGACTACTGTCCAGAATTGGCTGTGGACTGGCATCCCCAGCAGTCTATGTCCCACCACAGTGGAAAAATCTTGATCACCTCCCCATGACCCCATTTATTTCCTGTAAAGAAGTAAACAGTCCCCAGATGTCTTTTTTTCACCTAAAGAAAAAAAAATGGTCCCTCGTTCGTCCCCGCCATCCCCTCCCCCATTCTGACCCTCCCACTGTGCACCCAGCACCCCATACCCCCCTTACCCTATACTTACCACCACAGGTCATCCACTGTCATCTTCTGTTGACTGGGGCACATCTATACTCTTCAAATCTGAACCACAAACTGAGGAATCAAGCTAAGATCTGCATAATATATTTTAAAGGTGTTTTGAACTTAGGTTCACAACTTTGCAATTTTTTGGTATTTTTCCACCAAATTTTCAACATAGACCTTTAGAGACCCCACCTTATGAACACTGTGACTATTGGTTCATTAATCAGCCCAGGAAGGTGATTTCACCATGGCTGCACAAAATCACCTTTTGGGACCAATTATCGAAATGACACTGTCAGTGTTCATGGGGTGGGGTCCCAAAAAAGCCATGTTGAAAATATTATGAAAAATTCCAAAAATGGCTGAGTTATGAGTGGTCATTGAAATGTTTCTATGCACATGCATTACTTTGATAATTTTTAATCTTTTGACTCCAAATTTTCAACATAGCCATTTTTTCACACCACCTCATGAACATTACAGCTGTCATTGTTCAAATCCTACCCGAAATGTGTTTTTGCACCTGAGGTGTGGAATGGTGTTTTGGCACAGAGTTTAACATTTTCACCTAAGGGGTTTATGAGGTGGGGCCATAAGAAGACTATGTTGGAAATTTGGGGTCAAAATATGAAAAAATAATACCAAAGTTATGACACTTAGTTTACATTTTGCTATGCCTGCTCATAACTTCAGAAATGTTAAATATTTTGACCCTAGATTTTCAACATAGCCTTCTTTTAACCCCACCTTATTTATGTCACAGCTGCCCGAAATGTGTTTTCACATCTGTGGCATGGAATGGCATTTCAGTTGCGCAGAATTACGTTTTGGTGTGAATTTGACAATTTTTTTGTACCAGGATACATGAGGTGGGGTAATAAGATGGCTATGCTGACAAGTTGTTCATAGTTGTCCTATAAATGGAAACTTACCTACATACATACATATGCACATCTGTGGAGAGATGGCAGCACACGGCCCTCCACAGATAGATAAGGATATGATTATACTATCTGAAAAAGTAAGGAAATTCATTGCAAAAAACTTGGTTAATGCATTTGTTAGGGTTCTTTCTAATGTGACAAAAGCAGAGAAATGTGGTGTTAGGATTTCCAACCCTAACACCCCACCCCCCAACCTTCGCACACTGACAGACGTCGGGGTGTGCCTTGGGGTCATCGGCCCTCACGCTCACCCCATTCTCCTATACTGTGCCCATCTTAGCTTATTTACTTATGGAATGAGGTGACCGTTAGGACCAACAACCCCAAGGCAAACCCCAATGCCTGTCAGTGTCTGTAGGGTATGGGTTGGGTGGTATGGTTGGAAACCCTAATACTACATTCCCTTGCTTTTGTCAATTTAGTAAGATCCCTAACTGATGTATTAATGAAGTTTTTTTTGCAATGACTATATATATATATATATATATATATATTCCTTATTTCCCCTTACCTATCCACTAACTTTGCTTTTTTCTCTTTTAGATAATTCCTGAAGAAGACCTATGGCTGAAATATCAATTCTAACTCTGTTTCTATTTTCAGTGTTCATTTAACTCTTAGACTACCAACAGAATTAGAATGTATAGGACTTGTGGACAAATATATTAATCCACAGCAGAACAAGGGTTAATAGTACCTTTTTCTTTTAATTTCAGACCACATGGTAATACAACTTGTTTTTTTTTGTTCCTATAAGTTTAACACTACTCAACCAAATTTCATGAAATTTGGTCTTTCTTTAAGATCCTTACAACAGGTATACATGTATCTTTTCAGGTCTCTAGCAGTAAGTCCAACATGAAGTATGACCAAATAAAGAATTTTGTAAAATTCCATAAAATTCAGAAATGTTTGGAAAATTCTATAAATGCAACATTTTCTAATTTTGCCCTTCCCAAATGTGATGGAGGAACTAGTTGTGAGTGAGATTAGAAGCATTCATTTTGTGTACATTTAATGAATTGCACAACATTTATGCTAAATATCACATAATTTGTTGAATTGTTACAGTGTATTTAAATCACACAATTTCACATTGAAAATGTATAATTTTGCAAAAAAAAAAACATGTTTTTTCAGATAAAAATGTACAATCTCAAAATAGGGCAATTACAGTATATGGATGAAAATGGCAGCTCTTGAGGGTGTCCACTATATGCAGCATACACATTACATAGGCTAACAGCTCACTTGCATGCCTCACTTGAGCAATGGTGTTATATTTGAACATGTATGTTACAATTTTATATTAGTATATGGAGTGTATATGGGCCCTTACACACCATGGTCTTTCCAATGTAAATCTTGGGGTTGTAGATGAGGAACAACCCAATGAAAATAACATGTATAAGAAATGCCAACGTGAAAAGATGGGATTTGAGGAGCATTTAAAAGTGATTCTTTCTCTCTTTCTTTCTTTCTTTCTGTAAAGAAATACTGAGTTGATAACAGCCCATTCCATAAGCATCGGGGAGGGGATTGAAAGCAGGAAGCAACAATGTACTGATCAACAATTTAAACAATATGGTACTGAAGGACACTGTGAACAATTTTGTGAAATACATAACAGCAGAGTAAACACAATAGCAATAATACAACAAAACAGGAGTGTATTATTTACACTAAATATACAGAAATTATAAGGTTCAGAATAACAACAAATCCTCCACAGCGATGAAGGCAAAACAATAAAGTGTGTTTGGAAGGTTGCAACTCTAAGAGAACCCAGATGGATTTGAATGAGTCAGGAGCAGTTGCAGCAGTGAGCCATGTGGCCCTGGAAAATATATTTTAGGGATGATGGTGAGGAGACCAAACAGATAGCAGGGGGTAGGTTAGAGACTTTAGAGACTTTAAAGGCAAACGTAGCTTGACCAGCAGATGTCTGAGTGCCAGAGAGGGAGAGTAAACAAGGTCAGAATTGTGAAGGGAGTAAGTGGAGGAGAATGGAAATTAAGAGAGAGCTAAGGTAAGTTGGGAAGAAATCCAAACCAGAATTTAGAAATAAAAGTGGCATACTGAGGCAAACATCTGTCTAAAGGAGTGTGGAGTGCAAGAGAAAAGTAAAGAGAGCAGTAGCAAGTGTAGGGAGGTGCATAAGAGTGAAACAACTGAAGAATAAAAGGGGGGGGGGGGTTCTGTCTGGCCAGGGTAGATTTGGGTGCAGCACTACACACAATGTCACCATAGTCAAAGAATGGTAGTATTATTTTAAGAATGATATCTCTAAGTGCATGAAGTAGGATGCATGCCTTGTTCCTATATAGTGTACCATATTTAGTATGGAATTTCTGATGAATACCATTCACATGGTTGGAGAAGTCAAGATGGCAGTTCAGCCAAACCTCAAGGTATTTAAAGGAAGGGACGTCATCAGTTACAACACCATTAAGGGTTTTAAAGGTGGGCAGTGGTGGGGATTTGGCCAAACACTGCCTGATGCAAAAGGACATAGAAACAGATTTCTTGGCATTGAGGAAAAGCTGTTTGTCACAACACTTAGGAACAGCTGGTTGTCACGAAACAAGACTTGGATGCTTTAAAGTTCATCTGCAGTTTAGCAGCCAGGTCAGGAATGGATGAGCTAGAAGCAAAAATGCACAGTGCCATCTGTGTAAATATGAAGGTTCCTAAAGATACAGGCCTTTGGGAGATCATTCAGGAAAATGGAAAACAGCATGGGGCCAAGGACAGAGCCTTGTATAATATCTGTTCTAATGGGGAGTGGGGGATAAAGTGCTTTACCCATGCAGACAGCTTGGAACGTCCCCTTAAGGTAATAACAAAACCAACTTACCGAGTTGCTGGAGAATACCAACCTATTCAACATATGTAGGAGAAGGGGATAGGAAATAGTGCCAAAGCTTTAGCCAGATCAACAAAAACAATGGAGTTTGGCAGGTCCTGATGCATTCCATTAAGGATGGAATTAGTTAGTCCGAGGAGTAAGGTTGTGGTATAGTGAGTCTTCCTGATAACAGACTGGATGGGGGTGAAAAAAATGAGGCAGAGTCAAGAAGGGGAGGCGAGATTGGAGAGAATAAGGTGTTCTTGGAGCTTGTATAAGGTTAGAAGATGAGAGATAAGATACTAGTTCTCCAGGGTGAAGGGGTTACTTACTCAAGTACTACCCACAGTTAACCAGAATTTACAGAGAAGGCTTGTCCAAAGTATGAAGAAGAAGAATTCCGACACACACCTTAAAATTTCACTGAAAAGGGCTGGTCAATCAATTTTCTAAGAAGTTGTAATATTTTTAGTTTCCAGATATTCGTTTAAAACTTAACTGTGGTCAAGCCCATGCAGCAGCAACATAAAGGAAAACCCCATATGTGTCTAGATGTGTTTATTGAGTTTGCACCTCAGATTCTGATTGATTGTCTGGTATCTACAAACTCCAGAAAACATCTTAGAACAGTTTCACCAGCCCTTTCAGAAATATTTGTAATGTGTGTGCAGGAACTAAATTTGTTGCTAATACCCACCTCACATAGCATCCTTGATAAATATTTGTAATTAAAGCTTGCTCAAAATTAATTTTTTTGGTCTGAGAATGTTAAAGAGCAGCTGACGCCATTAGGACAGCTTTAACAAAACATAATATTCAGACACAGTTCAGCTTGTATTTCACATTTGTTTTGTATTCCTCCTCCTTTAGCTTGTATTTCACATTCGTTTTGTATTCTTCCTCCCCATTATTTATTACTGAGACGATTTGCATGAAAACAGGATCTTTGCTCCTGAAGAGTTTATCTGTTCCTGTTGCTTTCTCCCTACCTCAGGTCAAAATGCTCCATTTGTGACATCACAATTACTCCCATGGCAACAGATTGTGATGTTGCCACAGAGGACTATAACATGAAGTAAGGAGTAAGCTAAAGAGGCAGATGAATTATAAGGGGATATAGAGCATGTTTCCATGCAAATTTATCTGTAATATGTAATGGGGATGAGAAATCTATTGAATACATAAAGAATGCAAGCTAAATTGTACCTAAATATTATGTTTTTCAAAGTTTTCTTTGAGGCATCAGCAGCTCTTTAAGACTTCCAGATGACAGGAAGAAGTGCACTGCAGACTCAGGCACCAACAGACTAAATGTGGACTGGGGGCAGTGCACCCTAGCTGGAGTAACAAAGGGGATTGGGGATATAGAGGGGAGAGTAATTATTAATTTCTTTTTACACAGAGGCCCTAACAAAAAGACAAATGACACCATATTTATAGAGAGACTTCCATGCATTAAACTTCCTTAGTGTGAGAACGAGGATCCAGCTACAGTATATATGACTGATACTAAACTCAGTTTCTACAGTATGCTTAGAAAATACAAAAACTAATATTCTTATTTAGAAAGAAAACTGTTAATATTCATAAAGCCTCTATGAAATCATCATTGGCATGATAAATAATGGCTATTTAATTGTTGCACCATTGTCAAGTTACCTAATGCCTTTGACACACACACGCATCATCCCTTAAAGAGTTAAGATCCACATATAACTTAATGTAGTTTACAGCAGGAATGATGATGACAGCTAACCACAGAGTGGAATTCCAGTCATATAGACATGTAATAAACCATCTTTGTCCTGTTTTAATGTAAGGGTTCAGTTTATGAATCGCCTTATCTAACCCTCTCTCTCTCACTCTGTCTCTCTTTCTCTGTCTCTCTCCCTCCCCCTTCAAATGTGTGTGTGTGTGAGAGAGACTACAACAGAGAGATGCACATCTTAAAATGTACACAATCAAAACCCAATAGAGAAGAGATGATACACTCTACAATAAACAAGGCCATTTTCTATAGCTGATAAAAGCTGTCATAACAGACTAGTTTCAACATGTTAACAGAGGGATAGTACATCAGCTGGCCATGCTATAGCTCCCATCTGATAGCTAGGAGATTGTCTGGCCAGGCAGGAATGAATGTTCCTGTTTTGTCCAGACATGTCATGTGCCTAGACACAACTGACTGAGCCTTTGACCTTTCTGGCTGACCTGCTTAATGATGTGGCTTTAAAATCTCAAGTTGCAGCCAAATATAGCCCCCAACCTCCTCCCCAGTTTTTCCCTAGCCCATTCAGACAGATTTGTATGGGTTTACGCAGTGGATTCATTTGGTCTGAGCTCACTTCTAAAAGCAGACTAATGTAGTTTGAAAGCATCTCCTTGACAAAATCAAAAAATCAGTGCTTACAGTACATTAGCAATTAAATGCTTGCTTATGCCACTGACTTGATTTTTTTTAAGTTTCAGTTTTTAGCTGTTAAATGCCTGCATCTGCAATTAAATTAAAATGAAAAAGAAAATGTTTCTGCAAGTTACATGTTTCCTTGCAATGAAATTGAAATAAAAAATTATTTTCCCTTTTTGCTTACAATTAACAGCAAAGTACTATTAAGGCAATCATTTATTGTAATTTTGTGCTCAAATGAAATTATCACTAGTCGTGGAAAAGGTACACTACAGGAGATGACGGTGTCTTTGAAAGATTGGGAACTGAATTTTGAAACAATTAATACCAGATTCAAGTCTTACCACAGCCATTGGTTCATGGCGTGACCCTGTGCAAGTGACCTAACCTCCCTGTGCTTCTGCCATCCCTGCTATAAAACCACTACAGGTAGAAGCAGGACTGCACCAAATATGCAATGTTGCATCTCACTTAGGTTGAAGTTAACAATAACAGCAGTGCTATGTTACAGAGGAACCAATTTAAGTAATACATTGTAAGGGAATAAATATGACCCCCCCCCCATACCTTTAGTGTGCTAGCTCCAGAAGCTATTTCACAGTCATTGGCTGTTGTCAAAATTCAGTGATGGAATAGACAGAGGGGGAATAGACTAAGGCTCCTCCTTCATTTGCCAGCAACTGGCATTAGCTTGGGTATTTAAAGAGGGGAGCAATGAAGCATAGAACAGCACACTGCATATTGTAACACAACAGGTAGTTCTATACCCTATTGCTCCCCTCTGAAGAGTCAGACAAACTAGTTGTCATGAAATACAGAGGGAGCCTCAGTCATTTCCATCTGTGTCTGCTCCATTACTGAATTTTGTTAACAGCTGATCACCGTATGATAGCCACTAGGGCTGCATTGACATAATGATAACAAGACATGGGCTGTGGAGGAGCGGGGGGGGAGGGGGGATACAGGTTTTGGTATGGTGAAGCAGTATGTCTTTTACTTTTGGATGCCATTTTTGAAGGCAGTGTAGACTAGTGGTTGGAGTGCAGAGCTGTGAATCTGAAGACCAAGAATCCTTGAAATGTCTTATACTGACTGTGTGACCTGAGCAAGTCATTTAACCTCCCTGTGCTTAGCTTCTTTCTAATCTTTCTCTGTCTCTCTCTGGTTCTCTGTATTTTGAATCTGCCTGTGTGTGTCTAATGGCAGCAACCCTCCTCTCCTGAACTGAAAAGTGCTTTGGGATTATTTGTATGAAAAGCACTATAGAAACCAAATTACCAGCCTTTCCTTCCACTTTGCTGAAGTAGGGCTGGCTGTATCGCTTAGATGTTAGAGTAATGTGCTATGAATGAGCTTGGTACATCCAGCAGACCTGGGTTTGATTCCCACAAACTCCACTTGCATACTGTGTGATTCTGAGCAAGTCACATAACCTCCCTGGTGCTCTGGTTCACCCCTGAAAACAGGCAGTTTCTTATCAAGTGCCAGTTGAGTGCACTGCTGATACTGTAACAGGATGCAGAAATCAGATATACTAGCCAGGTGACAGTAATAGGTCTGGCCAACAACTTGCATTTTGAGAGTTAGTGTGATAGGAGAGCAATGATTTTGGGGAGAGGGTATATGTTCTTGGATGGACTGATGCAGGGTTACATAGTACAGGGGGCCTACCTGGAAAGCTGATACAGGGCCCATCTGGAAAACCAACAGGGGAGGGCTCAAGGTGACACACTTATATCACTATTCAACTTAAATGTGATACACTAGCTCTATGCTTGCATCTTACAGTGACATGCAGTGCACAAAATATCGTATGTAATTAGAAATAGATGATAAATGCAAGGATTTTCAGAGTTTTGAAGGTGGCCGGGTACCCAACAGAAAGTGACCACCTGGAAATTTCCTTGTATCCAAGTGGGCAAGTTCAACATTGGACTGATGGAGTGGCGTTGAGTGGTGAGCTAGTAGTTCTGATGTACATAAGGTGACACAGTGGTAAGCCAAATTATACAGTACCTTTGTTTCTTGAATTAATGTTGCCCCCGCTTAAATTCTTAGCACCACAGCTGGGTAAAATATAATAACAAAAACAATATCAAGATACATTAAACTGTTTCCTACCAAAAGGGTTTATTGTAGGAGACAGCAGAAAAAAAGCTGGAGATACACACCCTTGACCCTGGCCTGCCATGGCATTACAGTGCTGTGGGAAGATTCCAGTGGTATATCTCTCTTGCTGCTGCTGCTAGGGAGTTTCCCCTGTGACCAAGCTTATGGTCCCCTCTAGGGAGGGGATAAAAAGAAAATATTCAGATGCCCTCTACAACTGTGCTCTCTCTCCTTCTTTCAGTCCAGTGTGAATATTCGTAAGCATTAACCTCTAGTTCAGATGTGAGCCCATACTTCTATTTCACTATTCATCCTTGCTTTTTAATGGCTTTGTGGGTGCAAGGGGCACAGTAGGGGACAGAAGGATATGAAAAAGTTGCACATGTGAAAAAATGCTTTGTAATCTGTGGGGAATTTGGGGGGCATTCAAGTGCCTTCTGTAATACATAATACATGATACTACTATTCCACCTTACAAGTACCCTATATTTGCTTGGATGTCATATATAAGTAAAGAAGCAGCGACGTGGAGATATTAATTCCATCGCTGCTGCTTCTGAAAGCCAAGATGACGAATTTCAGTACCGTGCTACATTATACAGGGATAAAGGAACAAAGGGGTGAAGGACAGTGGCTGCATGGTGTCTTAATCAGATGCAGATCAGTCTAAGAGCAGCAGACCATCAAATCCCTGCTCTGCAGCAATTGTGCACTTTTAGTCAGACTCTGAAAGGGCTGAGATAGATTTGGGGCTTTATTGAAAGATCATACAGAATGACTGCAAAATCCCATTACTTGTTGATTAAGTATTGATTGCCTTGGTATTAACAAGCCAGCTAATATGGAGTGACCTCTGAGGCCACTGGTTGGAAGAGAGAGAGAGAGAGAGAGAGAGAAAAAAAGACAGTTTACTAAAACAGGCAGGCAGATGAATACGGGGGGCTGGAGTAGCTCTTGCCTCTTAGCTTCAGTTAAAATGTCACACTCGATAGTGCAGATCAATGCCCACTTTATTTTCTTGCAGCCGTCTTATTACCATCATGAGGCTGTCTTCTTTGATCCTTTTTAATGACCCTCTGAACTGCGTGCTCTGCTTAGCCATTGCCTTTGACTAAGAGTTAAAAAAAAGAAAAGAAAAAGGGAAATCTTTTTTTCTGATAATGGAGTGGCTGAGAACGTGACATTGTACCAGGATAACTGGAGCACTGAGGCTTCTCGGGTCACTGGTGCTGCTACTCGGCCCTTTCACTTGGTGCTGAGCTTTTTCTTTATTATTATTTTCTTCTTTTTTGGTTGTTATTCAAGAGTCTCCATTCTTTTAGTAAGTGCAAAACTGGTTAGAAGACATCGGAGACCACACACTGATAAATGTGTGCCCAAGGCTGCTAGTTTAATTTTTCTTTAAAGAGATTAGTAAGCTGCTGTTAGCAGTAAATAGAGCCGAACAAAATAATTTTCTATTTTAATTTAGGTTATGACTCTGGCTTAGTTTCCAGAACAGCTACAACCAACGCAGTCCCTTATATTTATTAAAATAGTATGCTGCTTCAAACTGCACTTCTGAAATGTGGTGACAATAGTGTTCCATTTACACATAGGGACACAAAGAACTAGAAGAAGAAAAAACTACCAGAGGTTGGAATATTTACTTTATGTGGAAAAAAGGAATGTGTATGTAATGAGCTACAGTGAACATTTATGATCATGTGCAATCTGTATCGCAGCTAAATAAACTGATGGAAGGTGAGCAAAATTAGGGCCTGAATTGATAAATGTTTACACCACTTGTTGTTTAAAATGTGAAAAATAATCAATCTTATAAATGTCAGGATGTTAATTAAAGGGGATTAGTGTTCAAAAGTCAAGATTTTCAGTCCAAAGGACTTCCGATGTAGACTCCTTTTGTTACTATGTTTTCTTAGCGTGGAAGCTTGTCTTTACCAATGCACCTGATTGCACAAGGTGTTGTCACCTCCAGGTAACTTTCTGACTTGAATCAAGGGCCCATGTCTCAGCATCAAATGGAGTAGGAAAAAATGAGTTATTTACACCATCACCATTACTAGTGCCATACTCAGTCATAGGTGCATGTTGTAGTAGAAGTAAATGCTTCCTTACAACCAAATTCTTTCAGTGAAAGTTTTTACACTATCATCATTATGAAATATCAGTAAAAAACGATAATAAATATTTTACAAAATCACAGTATATCAACAGACTCTACTGCAACCCCCCCCCCCATAGCTATTCAGAATACCCTGCAGTCCTTTCATTTTATTTTCCTTTCCCACTCACTTTTTTTCTCCTTCCACAATTCTGAAAAGTGGGGTAGGAAGTCTTGGCATCAGATTGTCACCTGAACTGTGAAATAAGCTCAGCCACCAATGACAAAGTAAGCCTTATAGCCGACTCCATACTCTCACATTTAATTTTTTATCTTGCTTATCTGAGTTGAAATATTCATCGCAGCTGTTTTCTTTTTAAGTGAGAGTCCCTTAAAACTTTCCAATGTTCACTTTTATACAGAATACAGACACCTAGAGACTCAGAGGTGGTCAGTGGGCAGCAATCTAATGTGAGGGTCACACCTCTCCAAAACATTAAGCAAATCAGGATGTAACAAGCGCTACTCCTTCCCGTTCATCAAGATTCAATAGCATTACTTTTCAGTTCCTTTATTTTCAAGAAATTCCACAGTGGTAGCAGTTGATTCAGCAATTTATTTTCAAGATATTCATACCCCCCTACCCCCATTTACAAGGTTCAAACCAGTACTGGATTAAATGAAAAGGCTGTTTTATCAGACACACATGAAAATAACACAATGCAATATTTACAATCAGAAGCTGAGAATTCAGGAAGTGCGTATTCTCATATATGTAGCTGTTCTTCAGGCAAAGTCAAAGGCAGAAAAACAGCCCAAAGATAAAGAAAATAGGTATTGCTTAAAACAGAATATATGAGGATCAAAATGGAGTTCTTGTGTTTCCCAAATTTGTTTTATCATCAATGGGATAAAAGCAGAGTTATACCTACTGGTTTTCCTCACCCGGTGTACTGCTAATTCCAATATCAGGCTAAATATCTGTCTTGTGTACTAGCTAGCTAGATCATGCATGTTATACACTGGATTAAGTACACCTTGAAAAAACTGACTAAAAAGTTCCTTGTGTCTTTCAACCAAGGTTGGGTGGCTTCATATTTGAAAGACTTTATCATATAGAATGCTATTATTAATAATATGACATACACTTTTTCAGCATTTCTAGTTCAGCATGGTAGTTTTGAAACATATTCTGTTATAGCATGACATGCCAATTATTCATTGTCAAAATGTCCAGGTACAACTGTTAATCCTATCAATCTGATGTATTTTTAGAACATTGTAATTTCTAGTGATATAACTAATTAAGGCTAAGGACATTGTGATAATAATATCAGGATAACAGCAGTTCTAACAGAACATATACCTGTGTACCAGTACCAGCCTTTGTCTGCCCCAAACACCATACTGGATAACTAAGCTCCAGAATTTGTCTGATTACACATTTAATAGTTCTCCTTCTGATAAACTGACACCTTTTAAAACATTTTTGAAATAATTTGTTTTCCTTGCCTTTGCTATTACAGTATGTGGATAACATGTTTATTCCACTTAAGGATAGCTGATATCATTACCCAAAGGAGGGTTGCTTACCTCGTAAGTTCAATCTTGACCATGTGGATAGGAAGCTAAGCATGACCATACGGATGGGAAAAGGAAGAAACTGGCATTAACAACAGACATCAGCCATGCATGCCTCTGTAGTCATACTGTGTTTGTGATAGTATTTAAATGACATTACAAGATAGCAATTGGCTAATTCAACAATTACTGACTGTACTTAAGTAAAGAATAGACACAGTTCACATAGACCACTACTCATAACTAAGCTTGGTGGAGTGAAAGCTTAGTGTTTATGGTGGCCATTAATAAAGATAAAGATAGTTCCAGTGATTGAAGTGGTGTCCTTTTCTTACAGAACTACATGACTTTCTAATGTTTTTTTCTCATATTTAATTGTTTGCTGTGTCTTCTTTTTTCTTGTATTTTTTCTTGCATAATTAGTAATAATTCATTACATAGAAACATTGAATTTGACAGCAGATAAGGACTGATAGGCCCCAGGGTGCCCATTTTCCCTACCTACTAAAGAAGTGCCACAGATCATACTTTATCTTTCACTATACTTCCTCTTTTGAATCGAAAGGGTCCCCCTATGTCTATCCCATGCAGTTTTGAATTCCCCCACCAACTTTGCCACCACTACAGTACCTCTGCTGGGAGGCTGTTTCATTCTTCCACTACAGTTTCTATGAAGAAGTACTTTCTCTTGTTGCCCCATAGTCTACCCCCTTCCAATCTCATGCCATGCCCTCTTGTTCTAGAGCTTCTCTTTATTTGAAAGTTGCTACCCTCCTGTACCTTGTTTATTCCCTTCAGGTATTTGAAGGTCTCTGTCATGTCTTCCCTCTCCTCTTCTCCTCCAGGGTAAACATATTGAGTGCCTCCAGTCTCTCCTTGTATGTCTTTTGGTGCAGGCCCTGCACCATTTTCATTGCCCTTCTTTTAACTGCCTGTACCCTGTCTATGTCCTTATTGGAGATGCAGCCTCCAGAACTGGACATAGTACTCCAAATGAGGTCTCACCAATGACTTGCACAGTGGCATCACCACTTCCTTTCTTCTGCATGCGATACCCTTCCCTTTGCACTCCATCATCCCAATGGATTTCCCCACAGCCTTTGCACATTGTTTGGCCACATTTAGGTCATCCGATATGATCACCCCCCCAGATCTCTTTCCAGTTTGTTGACTGATAATAACTCACCACCCATCATATAATCCTCCCCTGAGTTCCTGTGCCCCAAGTGCATGATTTTGCACTTTTTTTGCATTGAATCTTAGCTGCCACACTCTGGACCATTTCACCAGTTTAGCTAGGTCCTTCCTCATTTTTTCCACCCCTCCCAGAGTGTCTACTTTATTACAGATCTTAGTGTCATCTACAAAGGGGCATCCCTTCCCATCCAGCCCTTCTGCAATGTCACTAATGAAGATAGTAAACAGGACTTGCCCAAGAACTGATCTCTGAGGTACACCACTGGTCAACCTCCCTTCCTTCCTTAGATTTAGCTCTATTTATCACCACCCTCTGTATTCTATCTCTTGGTCAATTTGCAACCCAGTTCACCACCTTCTACCCCAATCCCAGGCTACCCAGCTTATTTGCCAGTCTCCTATGTGGAACGGTGTTGAACATCTTGCTGAACTCCAGATAAGCCATGTCCACTGATCTGCCCTGATCCACTTCCCTCATCACCCAGTCAAAAAATGCATCAGATTGGTTTGGCATGACTTTCCTGATGAGAATCTGTGCTGACTTAAATCTTGTGCTTCACTAGTTTCAAGGTGCTCCATTATCCTTTCTTTTAGCAGTAATTACACAATTTTCCCCACCACTGAGGTCAGGCTGACAGGTCTATGGTTTCTAGCCTCTTCTCTGCTCCCACTTTTGTGGAGACAGACTACATCTGCCCTTCTCCAGTCCTCTGGAACCACTTCCATTTCCAGTGACATATTGAAGAGGGCTGCCAGTGGTGCCATCAGCACCTGCCTTAACTCCTTTAATATTTTGGTGTGTAACCCATTTGGTCCCTTTGCATTGTCCACCTTCAGTTTTGAGAGTTTCTTTAGGACTCTCTCCTCTGTAAACAGACTAGTGTCCACCTCTCTTTCAATCCTGTTTCTTAGATGGAGTCCTTCCCCTTCCCCTTCTTCTGTTAAAACTGAACAGAAATATTTCTTCAGGACTAATGCTTTTTTCTGGTCTCCTTCAATGGTCCTTCCTCCTTCCCTCCCCTTTTAGCCTTACAATCCCCCCCCACCTTCACCTTTCACTAATGTACCTATAGAAAGTCTTGTCCTCCTGTCACAAACGCACTCCGCAGGTCAAGCCCTCTGCTCCCACAGTGCCAACCTCAAAGTGCAAGAATGTGAACAGGTAACAGACAGGGTAAGCCTCCTGTCTGCTTTTGGGTCCAAATTACCTTTAGTCTCAAGTTCTGAGGGGGATTCAAACTGTGAACCTTATGCTAGCGTACCAAAATGTACAGGCTCAGATAATATTATCTTCGGGGGGGGGCAATATATCTTTCACCTAAGGGCACCTAATCAGGTAGCCAAAATGAACCCTTTTAACTCTATAAGAGACCTTAGGTATATTCTTACTTTTTTTACTCAAGATCAAGTAACACTATCAAGCTGTTGAACAGTCATCAGACTTAATATCTGTTCAGCAATAACATGCAAAAAATGACAGAGGAGACCCAGGCAGTATCTTAAGAAAATGCTTACTAAAAATGGATAAAAACAGTAAGATAAAATACAGAACAAATATCAAAGAGCATCACAATCACATAAAAGAAACAAAAAGGAAAACTACAGAACAAACTCCTACCACAATGCATTTAGATATTTTCTGTCTAATGTATTACTTCTGTAAGTGCCTTTTAAAGTTTAAGTTGTGTCTCTCTCGGAGTCCCAAATAATATGGCCTTCATTTCAGACACAACTATCAGTTTAAACTCTGTGTCTCCACATCTCTTCTGTGAGTCGTCTAGCGCCTCCTTTTAGAATAAAAAAAATACAAACATGATTTCCTATCAGGAGGTATATTAAATAATGTGACATCAGCAAAAACCCATTTCCCAAATTATGAGTCTTTGATCAACCAGTTCCTTTGAGGTTTACAACCCTGTGGTCCATTACCCAAGTGTGAGATAGCCAACAGGAAACAACTAAATGATGTATTTTCCTGATGTAATAAAATGTATATTTAGTTTCCAAATTCAAAAGCATGAGGTCACAAAAAGGCCATAAAATTCAATTTCTCAAGGAAGTTAATTACATTACAGAGATCTCCTGGTCAGTATAATACATCCTGTGATTTCAGCTGCTGACACCTTGTAATTTAAAAGGGACAAATCTCGCAGACTGGCATTTCATTACACTGACCATTTATTTATAATACCAATATCATACAATAATCATAACCAGCTGGCCAAGCATCACAATCCTCCCCACCTAGACTGAATTTGGGGGCTCTATCCCCTGCATACATTGAGATCCTTAAGTCAGTTCACTCCTTATATAGACATGACAAGCCATCTGCGTTCTGATTGGATGCTCCAGCCCTATGTAAGATCATCATGTCATACCCTTGCAAGGCAAATCTACCATTAGTTTTTCTCATTTGTGTCAGCCAAACCAGGGGGTTGTGGCAAGTTTGTACCTCAAAATGCTGCCCATATAAGTATGGCTCTAACTTCTTTAGGGACCACACTATGGCAAGACACTCTTTTTCCCCAGTAGAGTAAGCCTGCTCCCTGCAAAGTAACTTTTTACTCAGGTACACTATGGGGTGATCTTTCCCTTGGTTGGATGTCTGACTCAGTACTGTCCCAATACCCATGTCTGAGGCATCAGTCTGGACTATAAAGGATCTGCTATAGTCAGGACTTGTCAATACAGGAGCACTGCACAGTGCCTCCTTCAGTCTGGTAAAGGCTTTTTCACAGGTTGGTTCCCAGGTAATTTTCTTAGGCATCTTTTTCTTTATTAGGTCAGATAGGGGAACAGCCAGGGCACTGTAATTGGGTAAGAATTTCTTATAGTACCCTGCTGTCCATAGAAAACTCCTGACTTGCTTCTGCATTTCTGGTCTGGGCCATGCCTTGATCACCTCTATTTTTATTTGGTTGGTATGGAGCTGCCCCCAGCCTCCAACATGTCCGAGGTATGCACTTCAGCCATGGCCACCTGGCACTTCTCAGTTTTGACAGTGAGCCCAGCCTTCTGTATCCTGCCCAGCACTTCTGTAAGGTGGGACAGGTGTTCCTCCCAGCTGGCACTAAAGATGCCAGTGTCATCCAGGTACCCCACTGTCTACTCCTCAGCACCATTTAACACCTGGTTCACAAACCTTTGGAAAGTGGCTGGGGCGTTCTTCATTCCAAAAGGCATTACTTTAAATTCAAATAAGCCTATTGAAGTAATGAAGGCCAGCCTCCCCCTAGCTCTGTCAGTTAACTGTACCTGCCAGTACCTCTTTGTCAGGTCAATAGTCGTAAGGTAGGTCACCCCTCCCAACTTGTACAGGAGTTCAGCTGTCTGGGGCATCAGGTGGGTGTCTGACTTTGTGACTGCAATCAGTCCACAATAGTCAACACAGAAATGAGTAGAGCCATCTGGATTGGGCACAAGGACTATGGGTGAGGCCCAGGGGTTGTGGCATCTCTGGATTACAACTAAATCCAGCCTTTCCTCCACAACCCTCCTAATGTCCTTTTGGACAGCCTCTGACACCCCGATATGCTGTACACCATATGGGCATCTGTGTCCCTGTCTCTACATCATGCGTTGCTAAGGGGGTTAGTCCAGGCTTGGTGCTAAACAGAGGGGCAAAGTCTGCTAAAACCTCCCTTACTTCCTGGATCTTGTCTGGGGTCAGCTGGGGTGACAATTTAACTGCCTCTTCAGAGGACTCCTGCTTTGCTTTCTTCCAGCAAGTCATGAAGGGGATCTCCTTCATCTGTCCCTTCCCCAGGACTACATACTGCAAACACCATGTCAGCCCTATTAGCATGTGGTTTCATCATGTTGACATGGTACATTCTTTCTGTATGTCTTCTGTCAGGTAATTCTATGATATAGTTCATGTCATTTACCTTTCTGACTACTTTGCAGGGTCCTGCCCAATCAACCTGCAGTTTTCTTTCCAGACTGGGAAAAGGACCATGACTTCCTGACCCACCATGTATGAGCTAGCTCTGGCTTTGTGGTCATATCACACTTTTGGTTTTTGTTGGGCAGCTGCCAGGTTGCTCTGGGCTATCCCCATAAGCTCCTTTAGCCTTTCCCTAAACATAAGGACATAATCCACTATGGGAGTTCCCTGGGTGGTGTGCTTGCCTTCCCAGTCCTCCCAGATCATGTCTAGGGGGCCCATGTACCCAGCGTCCATATAAGAGCTTGAAGGAGGAAAATTCTGTTGACTCTTGGGGCACCTCACTGTATGAAAACAACAGGCGGGGAAGATATTTCTCCCAGTCCCTCCCATGCTGTTCAGCAAATGCTTGGAGCATTGACTTCAGGGTACCATTAAATCTTTCCACAAGCCCATTGGCTTGTGCGTGATAAGGTGCTGTGTGCCACTGCACCACCCCACACTTCTCCCACAAACATTTCATCAGGTCCGACATGAAAGAACCCCCTCGATCGGTGATAACGTCCTGCATAAACCCAACATGGGAAAAATCCCAAGTAAGGCATCTGCCACTTTGTCTGTCCTCAGTGAGGATAGGGTGACTGCCTCTGGATACCGGGTGGCACAATCCACCACAGTCAGGATGAATCTCTTCCCAGAGGAGCTGGTGGTATTTAAAGGCCCCACAATATCCATTCCCAACTTCTAGAATGGCTCCTCCACTATGGGCAATGGAATTAGGGTGGCTTGTTTTTTTTACCTGTCTTCCCTATTTCTTTGCACCAGTGACAAGACCTGTAATACTCCTTCACCTGCTGGGTGAAGTTGGGCCAATAGAAATTCTGTGCCAACCACTGCATAGTGCGCATGATTCTCAGATGACCAGACAAGGGAATAGCGTGTGCAATCTTGATCAACTGCTCATGGTATCCCTTAGGAATGGCAAGCTCCCTGCTTATCACCCCTCCCTCTGTCTTAGCATCCTGAATATACATCAGTTCATTTTCGAAATAAACTTTATGTTTTCCGCCACCCACCTGTGCTCCATCACAGTCTGCCCAGGCTCTCAGCTTCTCTATACTAGAGTCACTTTTCTGAGCAGCTGCAAACTCCTTACACATTCCCAAGGTATGGGATAGGTCCCCATCAGTATCTAAGCTAGGGTCCCTAGCTCTAGAATTAGAGCACTCAGGATCACTGTCATCCCTAACCCTCTGACAATGGGTCACCCCTCCTTCTTTGGAGTCACCCTCTGTAGCTGTTTGGTTAACTGCAACTGGGAAAATTTCTACCCCCTTTTCATTAGTCTTCATATCAGGAGACACAGGCTGGGGAACCAGCCTCCCAGTGGTTTCCACAATGGCTTCTATGGGGTCCAGAGAACTACAATTTTCCCTTGCCTCTTGGCTATGGGTGACTGTGCACACCATCCCCTGTTTGAGATTGTTGCCAAGGATGACCTCAACTGCTAAAGTTTTGGCTCCAGCCACCTATTGCACAGTTCCCCCTGTTTCATCCCAGTCTAGGAGAACACTAGTGAGTGGCAATGTTTTCTCCTCCCCAGTGAAGCCTTGGACAGTTACAGATTTA
This sequence comes from Neoceratodus forsteri, assembly GCA_016271365.2. Taxonomy (NCBI): domain Eukaryota; kingdom Metazoa; phylum Chordata; order Ceratodontiformes; family Ceratodontidae; genus Neoceratodus; species Neoceratodus forsteri. Next base: position 1,459,782,348 of record CM057450.1, on the reverse strand, counting down.
TTGGGTATAAGCTGACCAGGCTCTACCAGATCCCCTTTCACCAACATCAGGGATGCCCCTGTGTCTCTTAACCCTTGTGTCTGTACACCATTCACAGTGACTGGGTGCATGTGCTCCCTTATGTTTACAGGCATGCTCCCAGGGACATACAAACAACCCACTTCTTTCTTAGCACCATTTGCACATTGCTTGTCCTTTTGGGGCACTGTCTAGCAATATGCCCAATTCCTTTGCAAACCCAATATTTGTTTCTTTTCTCAGAAAAATATTTTCTTTGAAACCTGAGGCTAACTGGTTTTGGTGGAGGCACTGAGGGTTTTAGCTGCCCTGAAGGTGTTCTTTTCCCTTTCTGCACTGCCATGCCCACCTCATTCGCTCTCAGAGCAGGTCTGTTCTTGGCATAGTGGTCCAAGAGTTCAGCAGCCTCTTGCACTGTTTTGGGATCTAGATCCTACAGCCAGGTTTTCAGATCTGCTGGGCATGCCCCCCAAAACTGTTCTAACAATATAGCATTTTCAATTGTATCTAAAGAGTTTGCTTCAGTTCCTTCCCACCAATGTTTTAAACACTGACGTTGTTTCATGGCTAGCTCCTTGTAGCTCATGGCGCGGCTTTTCCTGAGCTTACAGAATTTAGCTCTGTATGCTTCTGCAGTTAAATCAAACTTTTTTAAATGTGCAGCTTTAAGTTTGTGGTAATCATTTCTGTCCTTACCGCCCATTTGGCCCAATACATTCTGAGCTTTCCCGGTAAGTAGCAGGGATAGCTGGAAGCTCCAGGACCATCTTGGATTCTTTGCCTGAATACAGACTTTTACAAAGGAATTTAAAAAGGCATCCATATTCTCCCCCTCTTTAAATTCAGCTATCAGTTTGGAATTTAATTTGTAACCCAGTCCTGTAGTTCCAGTTAATCCCAAGCCACTAACCTGCTCTGGTTCTGGGGTTGGAGTCGTAGCTTCTCCAGTTCATGTTGCCTCTAGCACTCATGCTCTTTTCGGTCTGCCTCTCACTGTTAATGTTCAGCTTCTTGCTGTTCTTGCTCCCTTTTCTCCTCTGTGGCTCACTGCTCCCACTTCTCTTCTGTCTGGAATTCCAGCTCCGTCCTCCGCAACTCCATCTGCAGCCTGATGGCTTCTGGCTCCAGAATGTTGATGACCTTCCCCTGCTGCTGTGGCCCTTGGCTTTCACTGGCCCTGCTGTCCTCCTCACTGGATCTGGACACTGCACTGGCCACTGGCCCCTCCACTCCCAAGGTTTGGTCCTTTACAATCACAGTCTGTGACATGACACTCTGGGCATCAGCGGCCATCAGTGCATCAATGAGTTTCTGCTTGGTGGCTCTCCCCTCATGCAGGACTCCTCTCTCCTCACACAACTGCTTCAGGTAGTCTGCAGTGTGCAGTGCAGTCTCCATCTTCTTCCCTAACTACTGCTACTCTAACTTGCACTTTGAAAAAATAAAACAGGTAGGAACTTTGACTGTAAACAAAATGATATTGTTCTGTTTTCTCTTTTAAAAATAAATCACTGCCATATTTTGCAAGTGAGCTGTACAGTATTAAGGTGACACACTGAACAGTTAAAGCTTGAGTTACCAAATTTATCGCACCGCTGCCAACCAAATCTGTCACAAATGTACTGTGCAGGTCAGGCCCTCTGCTCCCACAGTGCCAACCTCAGAGAGCAAGAGTGTGAACAGGTAACAGACAGGGTAACCCTCCTGTCTGCTTTTGGGTCCGAATCACCATTAGTCTCAAGTTCTGGGGGGAATCAAACTGTGAACCTTGTGCTTGCATACCTAAATGTACTGGCTCAGATAATATTCTCTTCGGGGAGATGTAATATATCTTTCGCCTAAGGGCACCTAACCAGGTATCCAAAATACCTGGTTAGGTGCCCTTAGATGAAACTCTATAAGAGATCCAGGCAATATCTTAAGGAAATGTTTACTAAAATACAGAACAAATATCAAAGAGCATCACAATCACATAAAAGAAAAAAAAGGAAAACTACAGAACAAACTCCTACCACCATTCATTTAGATCTTTTCTATCTAATGTATTACCTCTGTAAGTGCCTTTAAAAGTTAGATCAGAGAGCTGTGTCTCTCTCTCGAAGTCCAAAAATAATATGACCTTCATTTCAGACATAAGCAACAGTTTAATCTCTGTCTCCACACTCCTTCTGTGAGTCATCTAGCTCCTCCTTTTAGAATCAAAAAAATACAAACATGATTTTTTTATTGGAAAGTATATTAAAAAATGTGACATCAGCAAAACCCCATTTCCCAAATTATGAGTCTTTGATCAACAAGTTCCTTTGAGGTTTACAGCCCTGCAGTCCATTACCCAGGTGTGAGGTAGCCAACAGGAATCAGCTAAATGATGTCCTTTCCTGATGTAATAAAATGTATATTTAGTTTCCAAATTCAAAAGCATGAGGTCATAAAAATGCCATAAAATGCAATTTCTCAAGGAAGTTAATTACATTACAGAGATCTCCTGGTCAGTCTAATACATCTTGTGATTTCAGCTGCTGACATCTTGTAATTTAAAAGGAACAAATCTCACAGACTGACATTTCATACACTGACCATTTATTTATAATACCAATATCATACAATAATCATAACCAGCTGGTCAAGTGTCACACATCCATCTTCACTTCTTTTGCTATTGTTTCCTCTTTCTGTACCTTTTGCTCTCCTGACTTCTTTTCCTGCCTCTGTTTGCTTCTCTAGAAACATTGCCTTGTCCTGTTTCTTCTGTGTTTCCTTATACTTCCCGAAAGCTAATTGTTTTTGCCCTAATTTTCCTGCCACTTCTTTTGAGAACTAAACTGGTTTTCTTAATCTCTTGCCTTTGTTTATTTGTTGAATGCAATGGTTTGTCACCTCAGCCATTGCTCCCTTTAGATGAGCACTCTGTTCATCAACCTCCCTGCCTTTCATACCCCATGCTAAGGCTTTCCTGAGACATACCCCCACCCTAGCAAATTTATTATATTGCATTTTATTTCTTAGAAGAATTTTCCTGGAGTATGCTTTGTGTTATATATTTATTTCTTTATTATTGTATGTTTATTCATTGTACCTTTTATTTGCACTGTTTTCTACTCTTACCCACCCCTGCTGCGCTTGGAAATTACCTGGTACCATAACAGTGTGTCTTTCCTCTTAAAACATTTGAAATTATTCTATCAATAAGTTAATGCAATTTTGATCCCAGTAGTATCAAATAGGATGAAGCTATGACTAACTACAAAACATGGTTTCACCCTGTTGAACACTGTATATTTTTGCACTAATAAGGTGCCACATGTTGGATAAAATAAACCTAGGTCCCTTCTGTCCATCTCTCGTGGATGTCAGGTGAAAGTTAAAGATTCTGTGGCACTTACTGTGAGAGAATGGGATTTTTCCCATGTCCTGACCAACATTCCCCCTGCCAATAAAATGGGTCCATGTACCCACGAGCAAGGATGTTCCTGGGAAAAGACTGTAACAATTTAGTTTATTATTTTGTAATAAATTACAAATACATAAATAATACTATTCTATAATTATCAAAACCTAAAGAGATGCTTGTGTAACTTAAATGGACACCTGCTTTTAATAAACAATTTCATAATGAAAGGTAGACACAGATTTGAACTAATGTCAAGAGTCCAGAAAGTTTGATTTTAAAGTTGCAACAATATATTTTAAAACTCCAGTTATATTCAGAAAATTTGAGAAAAAGATCTTAGGAAACTCTGTCAAGATTGCAGTGCTGTGAAAACTGACCACACATATTTTGGTATGCCATGAGTTGTAACATAGCTAGAAGACAAGTATGTGGAGAATTCTTAGGAGATTTTAGGAACTGAAATAGACAATTTACCAGAGAATCTATTTTCTATTCTACTCATAGCAGCACAGTAATGCATTCCCACAAAACGGTGCAAACAATTCCCTCTAATTAGGGAGGAAATGTGCTGCAAGACCATTAACATTATCTGACATAGAAGATGACAATATTTGTCAGAAGTCAATCGATTTTATATTATATTTAGATTTTTGTATGCCAGGGGAAAGGCCCACCCTGTCAAAGCTTCATTCCAGCTCCTGGCCCCGTGGCATGCAAGTGGCAGTTGTGGGATTTAATACCAAACCTACTGAATCTCCACATTCATAGCTCTGTGCTCTTACCATTACACTATACTTCCTCTCCATAGAAGGATGATTTGGCAGTAAATTTGAGTCTATGTGGTATTTATCACCGTGTGAATATTTGTATTCCTTAAAGTAAGTTTGTCATGCTTTGTGAAAACTTAAAAAAACACAACAAAAAAACGTAATAGTATTTAGGCACAAATCTTATATTGTACATAGTGTCTGAATTTTTCTTATTTTTCTGTACTTTATTGTTGGGTTAATTTGCATGGCACAGGATCCTTGTCCTATTTTGTACACCACACACCCAACCTTACTAAATGCCATGTTGTGCAAGAGAAGAGGGATGTTTGTCCTGCTGGAGTTCCAGCTCTATGGTAGTCAAACATTAGACTGTGCTTAGTCTCTGTCAGCCTGACAGGGATCTCAGGCTCAAGACATGACCCCAGGCTATTTGCATGGTACTTGGAGAGGTATACCATTAGATTGTCAAGCTGGTGAAATTATCAATGTTTATTAAATGTGTTGTGCTTAATATGATTTTCCAGCTTCCTGCAAATCAATGACATTTTACATTGGCAGGACTCACATCTCATCACATTCCCCAAAATTTAAATTTCATGATTTTACCTTCTTTATTACTAATGGCATCTGTATTAAAACTGTCCCTCTTGAACTGCATCTCCTTCTGCTGCTTTTCCTGCCTTGAAGTCACAGTCTTCTGCTTATGATATCAGAATCATTCCCATGGGAACATGTTGTGGTGTCACAAACAGATGATTATGATTTCACAGCAGGAATAAGCAACATGAACAGAGGAAGTTTCAGGGGAAAAGATCATGTTTTAGTGAAAATGTCTTTAGTAATTAACTCAAGACAGCTCTAGGCCTGTAGCCAACTGGCTTGCCTGGCTCTGCTGTCTGCATTGATACATACGGGTCATGGAAATGGTGAGAGGCAACACACCTCAGTCAACACTAGGACTAGTGGCTCAAACCAGACAAGCCACTGTTTGCCCTGTTGCATGTTTTCTTCACATGATCCACTGGCCCAATCTTTCACACCCCCACCCAAACCCTGGCACAGTCAGACAGTCTCCAGTAGGCTTCCTCATCTCATCCCCACAACCACTAACCCCACCAGCAAGATCACTGCACATGCCTGACTGCTTCTTCTCTGGATTAATTGAGAAGCAATTGCTCTTTAGGTTATAATTTGTGTATAATTTGTTGTGTGTGTATAATAACTTTGCATTTGAATGAAGTTATTCACAGGTAACTCTGCATTCTGACTTTCTTACAGTAAATGACTCAAGTGAGCACTGTGACATTCTGAAACAGATTTCAAGCACTTCCACTTCTGGAGGCGCTTCTTGCCAGTGTACTGAAAAGCAATACTTGTAAGCAGAGATTTCTGAAGTTTTCAAACTCCACTCCATGAAACATTTTGTGAATTTCATGCATTTCATGAAATTTTTCATGGCTTCAAAATATGAAATTCCTGCTGCCAAATGCAGAACTTCGCCCATGAAGTGCAAAATTTCACCCTCGAATGGGAAAATTTCATTTGCAAATGGCAGAATTTCACCACTCATGGGTGAAATTCCAGTTTTCAGGTGAAATTTTGCATTTCACAGGCAAAATAGTACATTTTAAGGGCAGAATTTTGCGATTTGGCACCAACAAAATATTTTGCGTATCGCTTGAATTTCGCAAAATATTTCAAACAGCGAAATTGCCAATTTCACATGAACTTCATCCACAAAACTAAACTTTGGCCCATCTCTACTTGTAAGAGCAAACATAACAAAAAGTGGAGCACACACCATATTAGTAAAAAAAGCTGCTATTCTATTGCCATACAAACTGACAAGGTACTTACGCCCCTGTGACATGCAGCTGCAGAGACAGATGAGTAGGGTATTTCTCCGGAGTACTGCTTACACCAATTGTGTGAGACCTTGCCCTTGAATACAGCCAAGTTGCTAGAATTGTGCACATAGCAGATACAAAAAAATAATTAAGACTATGCTGACATAAATTTTGGCTGTTTTTTTTTCAAGCCTGATCAGTTAGTGCTTTATTTGAAATACTGTTTTTGTTTTCTTGTAACAAAGAAGTCACAGTCTTGTGGCAAGTATAGTAATGCCCCTTTGTGTATTGCAATGTTACTGAGACCGGTTTGCTGCTTCTTTGTGGCAGTACCCACACAGTTTTACTATTCAAACCAAACAACTGTTTTAACAATGAAGTTCATCGTTCATTCCATGCCTTCCACATAAAGCATTTCCCAGTCAATTATCAAATTACATCAGAGTGAAGTTATGCTTCTATTGGCAAGCACACGCATGATAAAAATATGTAATTACCTGTAGCCACAGAGGACATACCTATATCTTCAAAAACAATTAGCTACAATTAGTATTTTGACCCCTTTCTTTGAATTCATTAACAAGGAATAGTCTGTGCTTGAATGTTTTATCTCTTTGAAAGTTACCACTAAGATTATATTTACTTTCCTCTGTGAAGCAGGTTAAAGGACCTGAGGGTTTCTGGTGTAATTAACATTCTCGGTAGCACAAATTTCTACAACCTGGAACTAATAATTATTAATAAACGGTACAGGATGAAATTGGTGCTTCATCCAAGCTTATAGCTGTTGCAGGTGTCTTTTTCTAGCGGTGCAGTATATGTTTTACCATGGAGGGTTAATGCCATGACTTATTTATTTACAGGGAAATGGCAGCCCAGCTCACAATGAGCTGTCTGCCACTGTTTTGGAAAAAGGAGTTGTTAAAGGGACCCCAAATGAAAGAAGTGAAATGATTAGTTTCAAAAGATTATCTGTATCATTGGACAAGAAGTGTACACATGTCAATTCAGCATAAATTTAAATTGCCAATCAAAGAGTTTGGTTCTCCTCATAATTTGTCTTTTCATTTGCCAAATTACAGCTTCTAAGCATTTGATTTCTACTGCAGCATATGCAGATCTGAACTAGCATGTCTTTGTCCATAAACTCTTTTGGCTTAATATTCTTTTTCTCAATCTATTTGCCATTAATTCTTTTTCATTAGTTGAGGGATTCAAGTAAGTTGCTGTTTATAATGTGACCATTGTTAAATGTACCATTACATGCTACAGCTATGCACTTGCTATTATTTTATGTCTATGCAACAGATATGTTTTTGGCTTGTAAAGGAAGTAAATGTGGCAGTCAGAAGTTGGTGTACATGATGTGGGGTTTGCAACTGTCTTATTGTATCTGTCTACCATCTGTCATCCTCTGTCCACCATTCTTTCATTCCTTTACTTTTACTTTTATTTTCCCATTACAGTTTATTTATTAAGGATGAACCAGTTGAGATGCAACATCTCATTTTCCCCAGGGTCCTGCTTCAACCAAGCATTATAGCTGGGTGGGGCTGAAGCATGGGGAGGGTATGACTGGTTCAAGGCATTCCAGTCAGTCAGAGGCTATGGTACACTTTAAAACCATGTTTCCTGGTTCACAGGCTTATTATTGAGACACTTGGACTGCAATGATGGAAAGTTGAGGTTAATGTACTGTTTTGTTTGAAAACTATACAAAAACTATTAGGTATTGTGTTGAATGTTGTTTTCCTACCTCAAGATAGCCACAACCTATGTTTATTTAACTTGTAGTTGTAGTAGTAGTAAGTTTTATTTCTAGCAGCACCCTTCCTCAGAGGCTGAGGACACTTTGGAAAAAGTGCAATCATTACAATCAATCAGTCAATTAATAAATAAATATATAAATAATTGAAATAAGTAATGAATATACTTTAAGACCCATTAAACTCATCAAACACAGCTGGAAAGGACCTAAAGCAGAATGATAACTAAATCCCCAAAGACTTCATTGAATAAAAAGGTCTTCAGACCCCTCTCAAAGGTCTGCTCCATGGGGGTCTCTGTGAGTGCCCTTGAGAGCAAATTCCATAAGACTTGAAGGCCTGGTCACCGGATATTTTTAGCCTGGCCCTTGGTATAGCTAAGAGGCCCACTAAGTGGAGCAAAAAGAGCATGTAATGATGCAGGAGAAATAACAGGTAATCAGGATCCAACCTTTGTAGTGCCTAATAAGTTAGCAAACCAACTTTAAATGAGATATGCCACCTAAACAGCAACCGGTGCAGTTGAGGCAGTACTGGGGAAGAATGACTTGACCTTGAATGGCCCATCAGCAGCCTAGCAAATGTGTTCTGCACCAACTGCAAATGCCATAGCATACCTCTATTGACCCAAGGTACACAGAGTTATAGCAGTCAAGCCGAGATATCACAAACATGTGTATCAGTGTTGCCAGATCTTTTTTGTAGATATTCTACCTTTATTAACTTAACAAAAAGTTTATGATTCAAGTTTTCAAGTCCTCTAGTGCTTCCTCTTCATCAGAATATCCAGGTATATCAATATATATATATATATATATATATATATATATATATATATATATATATATATATATATATATATACATATACTTCATTTAATGCATCAGTTAGGGTTGTTCCATGGTGACAAAAGTGAGGACATTCAGTGTTAGGGTTGAAAACCCCTTGGAGCTCCCACCCCCAACCGGTATTGGGGTGTGCATTGGGGTCATCTGCCCTAACTCTCACCCCATCACATGTGTAAAGAAGCAGAAGTATAGGAGAATGGGGTGAGAGTTAAGACCGAAGACCCCAATGCACACCCCAATGCCAGTTGGGGGTGGGCTAGGGGGTCCAAGGTGGGTTTCAACCCTAACACCAAATTTCCTCACTTTTGTAGCCATGGAACAACCCTAACTGATGCATTAAATTGAGTTTTTTGCCTCTAATTTCCCTTCTTTTTGAGAATGATAATGAGAAAGAATGAATGTAATGCGGCAGCGGGGCCTTGGTTGGGGCCTCAGTCTCCCACCATGTGATGTCTTGTGACATAGTAACAGGAACAGCAACACAAACAGAAGCACTAACAGTGGTGCACATGGTAACACAAGTGCAAATGAGAACAGAAAGAGTAATGCACACAGTGGCGTAGATGGGAATGGTCTGCCACGTGATGTCTTGTCACATAGTAACATGGTGCCCTCAAACGCAAATGGCAATAGGCATGGTGACGCAACGTGAAACAGAAAGAGAAACAGTACTGTAGACACAAATGGTAAAAATAATGGAAACGCAAGCGCAAATGAAAACGCAAAGCATAACGCAGATGGTGGCGTAGATGTGAATGGTAAGTGAAATGGGTACGGAACCGCAAGTGGAAAGGGCAACGGTAACAGTGATGTAAGGGCACAGGCTGGTTTTCCCCCAAAAGCTTCATAGAGAAAAACAGTGAGTACAAAGAATGTATGCATAATAATGGGTTTCAGAGCAGAAAATAAGGAGTTGGAATACTAAATTGCTTATATCTCAGGAACCGTACTACATAGAAAAAAAATTAAAAGTCATATGATTTATGACTTTCCTGGCTAGTTTTGCACTTTTTTTCTGATGAAAAGTCTGTATCTCACACTGTTTCTGAGATACGGGCCCTGAAAGGCGCAGCGAATGCCGTAATGTTATCCTATGGCAAAAAAAGAGAAGTTCGGAGTGCCATAACTTTGGCTCCCTGTAATATTTTTTCACCAAATCACTAAAAGGCACATCTGTGGGATGTTGGCTGTCTTACCTCTAGATTTCAGCCCAAAAGACTGAACCATTATTTTGCAGCAGGGCGCCAAAGGATTGCTGCAATGCGTCAGACGTCGTAATGTTATCCTATGGGGAAAAGTGTCAGATTTGGAGTGCTGTAACTTTGCTGCCGTGTAATACTTTTTCAATGAAACACTGAAAGGCACATCTGTAAGATGTCGGCTGCGTTCCCTCCAAATTTCAGGCAAAGCACCAAACCGTTCATTTGCAGCAGGATGCCAAAGAATTGCTGTCATTTTCCCACAGCCTAGAAAAGTGCTGTCGCAATTTCCGAAAGCTTTCGCAAATTCATTCGACAGTGTCGCAAGGGCGACAGTACTTTGCGAAAGTACTTTTTCCAGAAATTTAAAAAACATATTTCTGGGGTGTTTTACCCCAAAATAAAGACATGGATAGCATCCTCAGGGCCCGACTAGGTGAATACAAAAATAATTAGGTTGCTAGAGGGTCCCAATTTTAAATGGCAAGCATTTTTCTGATCACTAACTGAAAACAAAATGGTGGATTTGTGACAGTAAAAGGGCCATTTGCAACACTAAAAAGTGCATTTGCGACACTGTTGAGCTTTTTATTAACTTTTCCCATTGACTTATAATGGGAAATTGTTTTTTGAATAACTTTTGAACCGTTTAATATTTTGTCACAAAATCTTCAAAAGGCACATCAGGGACCCTGGCTGCACGTTCCCTGAAGATTTTGGACCAGTTGTGCAAACCGTGCGACCTGTAGGTGTGACAGTAAAATTTCAGAAAAGTGTAAATGTGCACACAGATCACGCTTAATAACTCCGCAGCCATATATGTGACCAGTACAAAACTTGGCAGATCCCAAGGCATATGGGTCTTGATCATGTATTCCAAATTTCAGGCAAATCCATTAAACAGTTACAAAGTTATTAAGGTGCAAATTTAACATGTAAATGGCTCCTCAACCCTAACTACAGTGCACTACAGTGCACTATAATATATATATATATATATATATATATATATATATATATATATATATATATATAGATAAATAGATATACCTGGGTATTCCCGGATATTCCTGATGAAGAGGAAGCACTAGAGGACTTGAAAACTATATATATATATATATATATATATATATATATATACACACATATATATATATATATATATATATTCATATATTCATATACGTCATAGGTTTATTACAAGCCCAATAGGCAGTTTTCCTTTGACTTACCTTTTCTGAAAGGTTGTATCCAGTCAGATTATTCATTAAATAATATTTGTCTAGTGAAGCCTGGAAAGGGTTAATGCTAAAGCATCCTACCACTTTAATTGGCAGGTTGTTCCATACTGCCACCACCCTCTGGGTGACCCACATGCCAAGTTTACTAGTTCTCTATGCTTCTCATTTTAACTGGAGGTCATGTGGCTATGGAAGAGAAGCCAAATAGTCAAAATTTCAGTGGCTACCTCCAATAAAATTGAGGTTATGAGTGGAGTACCACAAGGGTCTGTATTGGGGCCCACACTGTTTGGAATCTTTATAACTGACCTACAACATGGGGTAAACTGTCACATCAGTAAGTTTGCTGATGATACAAAGATCTGAGGGGAAGTAGATTCTACAAATAATATCAATAACCTAGTTGAAGACATAAAGCAAATAGAAAGATTGGCTAAGTCAAATAAAATGTATTTTAATGAGAGTAAAAGTTCTGTCATCCACTTGGGAGTGCAAAATTCACATACAGTATATTTACTCAATGGTAAACTGATAAAATCAGTAGAAACACAAAAAGATCTAGGAGTAATAGTAAACAGTTTACTAATGCCAGGAGACCACTGTCATCAGGTAGCAGAGATGGCTAATAGAATACTAACAGCAATTAAAATATGATTTAAGTCTAGAAATGAGAATTATATTCTGCCTCAATATACATCATTTATTAGACCACATTTGGATTATGCCATGTCTTTCTGGGCCCCTTATCTAGCAAAACATTAAAAACATGGTTGATAGTGTGCAGAGAAGGTAACAAAAAGCATTCCCAGGGTAAGAAAACTAACATATCATGAAAGGTTGGGGTCACTACACCTATATGACTTTCAGCTATGAAGGGACGGGGGATTTCTGTTGCTTCATAACATTCTTCATGATGCACAATTAATGGCTAAGTGCAATATTAAATATGCCACTAAACCAAGAGGACTAAGATGTCATAACAAACAGATCTTAAAGAGCAACTGACACCATCTGGCCAAAAGTGCTACATTGCAGAATCAGAATGAGCATACCCCCAATAAATCCCATACCAAAAACTAGATGTCTGTCTTACTTCAATGCAAAGTTATTAGCCATTTTGTAACCCTGATTTCACTACCTGTTCAAAAAAAGCCAGTAGCAGTGAAGAGCTGCTGATGATGTCACCTTGGGAACACACAGTCTTGTGCTCCCTGTCAGCAAGCTTATAGGATCTGTTTCTCCAAAGGTGTTAAGATCATGTGCAATGGTTTTCACATATAAAACAGGCAGCACCAGTCAGCAAACTATGTGGGCTCTTTTGTTTTTTACTTGGTCTATGAAAGTTATTTTTCCGAGTGACTCAATTCAGCACATTTGGAAATTGATCTAAATATGGCTGTAGCTTTGTTCCACAGCCACCTGTTGGCCTGCCAAAGGAATTGCAGGAACAACTATCAGAGCTGAATACTCGCATGCACTGTAATATATGCATTTCCCATGATGCGCAGCAGCCAAATCCTAAACAGCAAACACAGCAGAAAAAAGACAATTCCATGGTTCACAAACATAAGTCAGCCAAGATGAACATATATTATACAATGTTGATCACATCTGCATGTAATCAGTAATTGAATGACTATTCACCACTGCACCCACAATATACAAACTGCAGTTAAATATATGCATTACCCATAATGCATAGCAGCAAAATCTTGAAACAGCAAACAGCAGAAAAACTGAGTTGAACCAACAGTTCACAAAAGTAAGTCAGCCAAAATGAACACATATTCTGAAATTTGATCACATCTAAATGTAATCAGTAATTGAATGACTCTCCACTATTGCACCCACAATATACAAAATGCAGTTAAATATATGCATTTCCCATAATGCACAGCATCCAAATCCCAAACAGCAAACACAGCAGAAAAACAGAGATAATTCTACTCTGTCTGAGTCTGTATCTGTGTTTTATTGTACAGTTCTTGCTAATATAGGATGCCATGTTACAATGTTGTATAAAGCATAACTCCCTGTTTCTGCACTTGTCATGTTACATGTGCATTAAACCACTCCAATGTATGCTTCTACTGTGGAATTAACTTTGTTACAAACCTTGAAACTCATATATTTTTTAAAGCAATGTTTTTTGAATGGTGCTGTTTGTTTTAAATGTGAAACCCATTACACGTGATCTTTACAGTTTTGGAGACACAGGTCCTATAAGCTTGCTGACAGGCAATATTAGACTGTGAGTTCCCAAGATGACATCATCATCAGCTCTTCATTGAGTTAGGCTTTTGTTGTACAGGTAGTGAAATCAGGGTTACAAAATGGCTAATAACTTTAAAATGAAGTAGCATAGTAATCTAGTTTTTGGTATGTGCTTTATCGGGGGCATGCTTATTCAGATTCTGCATTGTAGTACTTTCGGCATCAGTGGCTCTTTAATACCAATAGCGTCTACTAACATGAGAAAATATTTCTTTACTATTAGAGCAAGTAACCTTTGGAGCTCTCTTCCACAAAATATCCCTGACTCTAATAACTGGAACAGGTTTAAACATAAACTAGATGAATATTTTCTGGGATACAGCAATAAATAATATACCCCACATGGAGTGGGGAAGGTAGTCCCAATGGGCCTAGTACCTCCTTCTACCTTTAAAACCCGAGTAATACTGAATAATACCGAGCAATGTTCTCTTATAATGTAATGACAAACATTATGTTCTGAACCTAGTATATCCCATAAGTCACAGTTGTAAAATGCCATGTTAATCAGGCATAGTTCCTCTCTTAATATTCTGTATTCCAGTGAATACATGTCTAGATTAACCAGTCTTTCACCTTAATAATGTAAATATTGCCCTGAAACCATATTAGTTGGCCTTATCCACACTCCTTGTAAGCATTTAATGTGTTTTTTGGTGTATGGTGCCCACAACTTGCTATAGTATTCTAAATCTGACCTCACAAGTGAGCCATACAAGGGCATCAACATACTCCTAACTTTGCTTGTGATACGCCTTCAAATACAGCCCAAGAGTCTGTAACATTTGTTTGGTTATCTCTGTACAGTGTTTATCAAAACTAAGATAATTGTGTACCAAAATTCCCAAGTCTCTTTCTAAAGTGCCTGCCTGGAGATTATACATTTGGACATCCTCTTAGTTTTCCCCAAGTGCATTACTTCACACGTTCCCACATTAAACTCAGGTTTATGTTCACAAGTCCCTCTATCTAGATTCACAGTCTTGCTTTGCAAACTTTGTATTGCTTCTTCAGAATCTACTATGGAGGCAAGCTTGGTATCATCAATACATTTTGACATCCAAACACACTCATTGCATTTCATGGATGATACATAGATACTAAATAGAAAAGATCATTGTTAGCAGTAAAATGGTGGCTTGTAAACTGGAAACCACAATCCCAAAATAAGATATGGTTCACCCTTTCTCTTTGCTTTTTTCCCATTTATATCTGTTATATCCACATGTTAACCACCATGTTCTTAATAGTTGCTTTATCAGGCTTAAAACCCCTTAGCTAGAAGAGGCATTGTAGCTGAATGTTTTCCTCCATAAGGAAATAGAAACACTCTTATACATAAGTACTTCCTATTATTCTGCATGCTGTCTTCCAAGGTACTGTGCCAGCAGATGCCAACACGCCTATCCTGTAGCAGCTCCTGTAGTTATGTATACCCTTTTCTATACTATATTTACAAAAGATTAGCATTACATTATTTCTGAGCGAGTCAGTCGTTAATGTCAGTGTAGGTACTGGTGTAGGGTTTTAAACCATTGAACTATACCTTCTGTGTCACAGTCACTCCAAATTATTTCTGGCTGAGGGTTGTGTGTATGTCTGACTACAGCTTAAGCAGGAAGCACTCCAACTGCAGTGCCTCCTTGAGAAGAAATGAACAGTGATGAATACTACAGTGTTTGCTGGCATATTTTTTAAGATAAATTATTTTGCTTAGCAAGCGAAGGAGGGTAAATTAATGTAATATTAGTGGAATTGTTATGCTTTGTTAGTGGCAGTAAATTCTTTTAAAGAAGGAATGATGCTGAAGCCTATGCTACAGTAGGTTAATAAGACTTGAACTGTTGTGCAACTTTCTGCAATTTTGCCTTTTTTCTTTCTTACAACTTATTTACTAAAGAAAGCCCAGCTAAGATGCAGCATCTTGATTCCAGTGGAGTCCTGCTTTTTCTCATTTTTAAAATGTATTTACCCAGGATAATCCAGCGTAGATGCAACATTTCGTTTTCAGTAACCTTCACAGGATCACATAATATTTAACTAGGGTTTAAACATGTGATCTTCTGGTTTCCAGCAGTGCTTTAACCACCAAACCTTACTAATTGCAGAGGGAGGTGGACCTTTTGCAAAAGCCTAAGGCTGCCACACATATTTTTTGACAATTTATTTATCAAGAATGTCACAGCTCAGATGTCACATGTTTTCAGTGGGGTCCTGCTTTTACTCATTTTTACAATGTACAGTATTTAACCAGGGAAGTGCAACTAGGATTCAAAATCCCATTTCCAGTGGGTCCTGCTTCTATTTTATTTTATAGTTGGGGGAACAGGAGCACTGGGAGTTTATGTGATTTGCTTAGGGTTACAAAGTGAATATTTCTCACTAGCAAGGACTTCACCTGCAATTTTCTATTTTCTAACCATGTTCTAACCATTAGGCTATGTAGCTTGTTTACAGGGGTGGCGGGGAGACCAGGAAAGGTAAGCAATTGCTGACAGTGTTTTTTCACATAATATATTGATCTAGGATAGCCCAGCTTTAACATCTCATTTCCAGTGGGGCCCTGGATCTACCCATTTCTATCAGTGAGTGGGTGGGTGGACTAGACACTGAGAGGTGACATGAGTAGCTCAGGGTCAAGCAGTGCATATGTGGATAAAGCAGGGATACAATTTGCAACCTCACAGTTAACAACAATGTCATAACCATTCTGAGGCACACAGGAAAGAGACATTGTTGCCATATAATGCCTGCACCTCTTTAAATTATAGTTTTTAAATGTGCAATATTCCATTCTTCTCTAGTACAACAGCTGTTAAAACATTCCTAGAACATGAAACTTTTTACAGTATACAAAATGTCAGTCAAAACCCATATATGAAAGTCCCAAGGGAAAATGAAACAGTAGTGTGTACACTCTAATAATCTTCATGCAATACTAGGTGCAATCCTAGGTATTAAAGGCAAGAGAAGTCTATGGGCCCAATTCCAAGTCTGAATACGCCGGCATAAGCTGAGATATGCTAAACCCCATGGCGTATCTTGTGACTTACGCCAAGTGATATGCCAGCCCCTATTACAAGAGGCGTCTGCACCATGTCGGATGTGGGCTTTGACAATCATGGGTTACGCCACCCACTATGCGGCAGCCCACAGTGACATGGCCAAGTGCGGGTTATGACAGCAACTGTGCCCTATTCCAGGAGGGTGGCTGTCATAACCCGCAACTGTGATTCTGAAAGCTGCACTGGTGGGGCTATGTTAGAACAGCCCAGAGCTGCACTAAGTGGTGATTGATGGTGCTGTCCCTTGGTTGCCTGCCTTGTGGTGTTACAACACTGGTGCTGCTGTGTCCCATGTACCCCCACTGGCATACCCCTGCCCCCCACCCCCTGATTCTCAGGGACCCCAGGGAGTCCAACCTACTGTGTGCCCCTGGATGTCTGTGCTTTCTGTCCTGCCCCCATGACCCCTGATTTCTGCCATGCTGTTCCAGGCTGGGGGGCTCTGGGGGCTGCTAGTTGTGGGCCATGACTTGTGACATGCAGGTTGGCTATGCCATGCCTGTGGCATTAGCCTCCACATGGCGTAACCCACATGTCACAAGTGCTGGGACCCTGTCACTCTTGGAATGTGAATCAGGGTCCCTGGCATAGCGGTGAGCAGAGTAACTTGCAGCTACCTGCAAGTTACACCATTCATCCTGGAATCGGGCCCCATATGCCCTTGAGTCTGCCATCCCACATGAGTGGGTTCAACTTGTCCCTTTCTTCCCTATTATGTATGTGTCCAGTAAGTTCTTGAATCTATTAAATGATCAGCATTCAGAATATTCTCTGAAAGTCTGTTCCACATTCTCCCCACCCTCTGTGTGCAAATCTCCTACCTAATTCTCTGCCTTGATTTTTATGGGTGTTTTAAAGAGCTGCTTAAGCCTCAAAGAAAACTTTTAAAAACAGTGGCCCAGATATTCAAAAGGGTTGCGCCATGCGCAATAGGGTTGCTCCAGCACAAGTCCGAAAATGCACCATTCTGCGATATTCAGCAGGAGGCAGATGCGCCCCCCAAATCATGCTAAGCAATAGCGCAATGATAATGAATGTATGCATAACTGAAGGGGAAGGAACCATGCATAAATGGCGCAGTGCGATATTCAACAACATGCACTGTGCGCAATAGGGGAGCAAGTGGAAGTTGTACAATAGCGGAAATGAGCCAAAATAAAAAGGAACAAGGGAGAGGTGCAAGAACGCTACAGGGAAGGCACATGAGGCTGAACCATAGCTGCACAAACAGGGCAGGAGGGACACACAGGGCAGGCCAGGGAAAGGGCACCCTGAACACAGAGGCACAGGGAAGGTGAGGGGAGACACAGCCAGTGCAGAAGGGGAAAGTGCCACACAGCACAGAGGCCACCACATTTAGGTGCTCCCGGTGCAGGGGAAGTAGCAGCCAGGACAGCGGAGGGAACACAGAAACAGCTGCCAGGGAGGGTGAACACAAGCCAGGGACATGGCCAGTGCCACCATCCAGATGGAGGCAGTAATGAGGGGGGTGAGAAGGGGGTCAGCAGGGGGGGCGCAGCAGAGGAAGGGCCCATCAGCGGTATGCCCCCAACAGGCAATACCGAGCCCACACCAGCTTCGAGCTGTACGTGATAATGAGATCATGGGCCGGTACCACCTGAATTGGGCAATTCTGAGGTGGCTCTGTGAGCTGTGCAGTGATGTGATGCAGGCACCCACACGACGGAGCCATCCTCTGTCAGTGGAGACTAAAGTGACAGCTTGCATGTGCTTGCTCACCACAGGTACCTTCTAGAGACCAACAGGGGACACCACAGGCATAACCCAGTCGGCCATGTCACGCCACCTCACCCAATTCCACAGCACACTGCTGCCACATGCTGTGGAGTACATCCATTTCCCCAGCACACCAGCAGAGTGCACAGCAAACATACAAGAGTTCCACAGGGTAGCACGTATGCCTGGCATGCTAGGGGCAATAGATTGCACCCATGTGGCCATTCACACACCACCTGGCCCTGAGGGGGCTGCATATATTAATCGGAAGGGCTATGCTAGCATCAACTGCCAGGTGGTGTGCGATGCCAGGGGGCGCATAATCAATGTCTGTGCCACGCACCCTGGGGGAGCACACAATGCCTCATCTGGCACCAGTTGGCACTGTGCCACAGATTTGAGAGTGGGGATATCCCCACTGGCCACTTAGTGGGTGAGTATGCAAACCACACTGACAAACTTAGGGCTTGGGAGGGGCATGGTCAGAGGTGACATGGGTAGTGGCCTACATGGCCCGGGGCAGGGCGATGCTGATCACCAAACTAACCTCCACCATCTACACACAGGTGACAGTGGATACCCGCACTGTCCCTGGCTGCTCTCACCATATCGGCAGCCCGCGACCCCATTGCTGCAACTCTGCAATGATGCACATGCCACCACACGTAATGTCATTGAGCGGGTGTTCGGTATGCTGAAGGCATGTTTCTGTTGCCTGGACACCTCCGGCGGTGCCCTACAGTACAGCCCCTCAAAGGCCTGCAGGCTATTCCTGGCCTGTTGCATCCTGCACAACATGGCCAATGAATGTGGGATAGCCATACAGGTCGAAGAGGGGGACAGTGATGGGGACAATGAGGACGCCGGTGACAATGGTGATGAGCAACCCACCCTTGGGCAATGGGACCCCGACTGCCCCGGCTGGCACAGCTGCACCAGGACACCATCACGGAGGAGCACTTCAGCCAACCCAGGTAAGTCATGGGGCCATGTGCAACCACCAGTGGCAAAGGCACAACCCACAAACATGCATGGACACACACCAGGGGTGCATGCCATCAAGGGAAGTGGCCAGGCATGGAACCACACACACCGCCAGGGATGGGCGAGGTCTAACATGGCACACGGTCAGACACACACACACACACACACACCTAACCAGACATGCACAAAGGGTAGGAGGCACGCTGACCCAGAACACCACCCCTAGCCACACACATGTCCACAGACCACCATGCCCACTGCCTGTCATTGTGCGTGTGTCAGATGCTGGGCACCATTGCACAGTGGCATACAGCACAATGCAGGCATCATCATGCACACACAACTGTGGACAGCAGCTGGGAGGGTGTGCAGATTGACTGTGTGTGTGCCTGCAGGGCCGGGTACCCACCTGTGCATTGCCCGCTGAATGACACAATACACACAGGGCAGCATCAGACAGTAGCCGCGCTGGGAGAGAGGTCAGTCACGCGCCACAGTGCCACGGCTGCCATGGATGCATGGGCGGCCCCACTGAGACCCGCCAGCAGTGACAGGCTGACCACTGGCCTCATGGGGTGACATCGACAGTTCCCAGGGGTTCCACTGCATGAATGCGACCGTGCTCGCGCAAGGATCTGCAGCACACTGAACATGCCTGCGCCAGGCATGCTCAGGATGCCCACAGCTGAACCCGGTGTCGACAAGGATGGTGTTGTATGATGCCAGGAACGGGGGGTGGACAGTGCACTGCATGGTGTCTGCAACGCATGGGCAAATAACTGTGTGCCCATTGTGGCCGTGACAGCAGTGAATGCTTGTGTCTGCCTGTCAATGGCAGCAGTCACATCCTCCAGCATCCGGTCCATCCCTGCCGGGAGAAGAGAGGTATCTCTGCTGCGACGCTTCTCTGCCTGGCACAGAGCCGCACTCAGTGCATCCACCACCGTCGCAAGCCGCATCTGCTGATTGGCTGATGCTTGCAGTATCCGGGTATGCTCATCCAAGGGGTCATCTGCCTGATCAGCATGCTGTCCCTCAGGGTGCTCATGGCCCTGATGTTCATCACCCCTTGAGGGTGGGCGCTGCACACCAGGGCCAGGCCTAGGCATGTCCATAGGTGGTGCACTGATGCCGCCCCCTGACACTGTACCCCCATGCCCATTGGCCGACTGCTGATTCTGCCCCTCTGGCTGCCGCTCCCCAAGGCTCAATGGTGTTGCCACAGTGGCCGCAACAGTCCCACTGTCCTGTATACACACCGATGCTGCCCCACTGGTGCTAACAGGCACAGGCTGGGACTGTGATGACACGCAGGCCTCCACGGCGGCACCACCCACAGCCATGGCCACGATGTAACCTGCTGTGTGGCCATCCTGTGGCACACACGTATCACTGCCCATGATGTTAGTTACATCATCATTGGTGATGGATCTGGCACCAGCCTGAGTCTCAGCATGCTGGCATCCATGGACCCTGGCATGCTGGGACATGGGCAGGGCCTCTTCCGCACCTGCTCCACCAACATCAGTCTGGACGTCCAGGCAGGCCCACTGTTGCCCTGACCCGTGTATTCCTGTGGAGGTGGATGGGCCCTCCTCAATCTCCATGTAACTGGCCTCAGTGGAGAAGCCCACCACTGCTGACCCATGCAGATGCTCAGGAGCTGTAAGGGAAAACAAAGTCGCGTTACTGCATGTGACCTATGCTGTCCCCCTCCAATAAACAGACCATGACGTACCATGCAGTGTCGGGCTACCACCTGTCTGGAATCTACCACCCAGAACACCCTCAATGGTGCAACTCTGCATGCTGCCTGCAATCCGCTCCTCCTGTGGGGTCAGGCTTAGCACCTCCTGCTGTCCCCCACCTGTCGCAGACCGTGCTGCCCTGATGGCAGCCACCTTCTCCTTAATCCTCTGCCTGTCTGTGCCCATCTTCTTCTTGCATTGCTGCATGGAGTGCTGGTGGCTGCCATGCAGGTTTACAGCACATGCCACCTCCTCCAGTGCAGCAGTATGGGCCTGTGGTGTTCTCTGGCATCCGCTGAGAAGTGGATCCTGGTCTAGGTAGGCCTCAAACAGGGCATCTGTCTCGGCCTTAGTGAAATTCAGCCTCCTCTTCCTCCCACGACTCTGTTCCTCTTCCTCCACAACACGCTCGGTCATGATTCAGCCTGTGAGAATGACAGGTGTTACCTGTGACTGTGCAGTCCCATGCATGTCCCAAAATCCACAGTCCACACTCCCAAACAGCATGCAACTCACCGCAATAGACTGCAGTAACTGACTATGGCCAGTGCAGCCGATGTCGCACTTTATAAGCGCAACCCATGCAAATGAGGTGAGGCATCTTTCAGTGGATGCAAATGCAGTGACTGCACCATTGAATGGCTGATTAGCTGATTTGCATATCCCGCTAATTATCGCTGTTGCACTTTGTGCAATTATGTTGAATGTACTGAGCCAAAGCGCAGTTCTGTAACATCGCAGTACACACCTAACTGCGCATGCCCGGGTTTATGACGCAGGCGTCTGCCATGCTGCTGACGTGCTGTGCACAGGAGGCAATGCGGGGCACAGCCACCATTGTGCCAGTGGCGCTACAGTGCTGTTCACCTATATGGCGCTGTGGCACTGGGGCATCGTAGGCGCACTGGGGCAACAGCGCGGTAGGCCGCTACAGGAGGTGGCACACAGGCACCCAATCATGCTACATGCATTCAGTTCCAATCATGCTGTGGCTGTCTGTGCACCAGAAACCCTTGACCTTGTGCCTGACCTTTGCCCCCTAGGTGCCATGCATCAGGCATGGGTGCACCACTATCACTCTGTTCGGTGACAGCGTGATAGGGAATGGCAGCGCTGTACTGCACAGCATCTGCACATGGCAGGACTGCACTACAGAGTGCCATTTTGACTGAACTGAGCAGCAGAGATGGCATGGAGGCGTGCTGTGCAGTGGAGCCAGGAGGAGCTGGCAAACCTTGTTGCCATTGTGGAGCCACATGTTGGGCCTTTATTTGATGAGGCACCCCTGGACAGGTCAGGAGTCAGGTGTGGCAGGAGGTGGCCAACGCCCTGGAGGAGGCCACCGGTATGGGGCATACGGCAGAACAGTGCCACCACCGATATGGGGACCTGAGGTGGAGGGACTCAGACCTGCTTGCCCACCTGCAGGCATGTGCCAGGAGGGGCACGGTGCCATGGCCAGGTAGGTGCAACTTCAACACTTTTATCATCCATACAGGGTATCCACGGTTGCATGTGTCCACATGGGGGCTGTCCGGTGTTGGCCATGGTGGTGTTATCGGGGTGTGGGGTGGGTGGGTCTGGCTGTGTGGGATTGCACACACATGGGGTGGGAGGAAATTGCTACAGGATTGTACTGATGTTCCTCTCTCCATGTTTTGCACCTTAGAGCCCGCAGAATGCCAGCAGGCCAGAGACCGGAGGTGCCACCTGGAGGAGCAGCAAGCCAGGAGGGGTAATGGTGGTCAGCGGCGCATGGACCACCCTGATGATGGTGAGTGCCTTACATCCATGATTACCATTGCATGCTGTATAATTGGGTGGGCAGTGGGGCATGGCCACCATCCATTGACACCACTGCCATGCACGCAACTTGTTACAGTCAGCACTGTCCAGTGGCACTGCATGTCCGGGAGTGCATCAATGGTGGTCCATGCATGCACCGGGCACATGGCTGTGGCATTGCCTTCACACCGCATAGCCAAGTCACTGTATGGCCATGATGGTGCTGTGCAGAACATGGGCGGTGGGTGTGTGCAGTGGTCCACATGGCTGTGGCTGCCTGGGTAGGCAGATCTTGTGGACACAGTCACTGTGGGTGGTTGCACACCATCACAGGGGTGTGGCACATGGCTGTATGCCATGCACAATGGGTGGGCTGCAGGGGGCTGGACAGTCACACTTATTGACTCTGCTCCCTCATCCTAGGTGGACAATGATTCCAGGCACTGAAAAGGAATGTGAGGGAGCTGCTCCAGGTGGCGAGGGCAACACTCAAGCTGTTGGAGCACATCCATGGCCACGGGGTGAGGAGGAGGAGGAGCGGCAGACATAGGCACCACATGGAGGAGGACTGGGGCACACACTGAACACTCCGTGCCCCTACTACCACCTTCCACCCTTTGACCCACCTTCACTCCCCTTCTTCCCTCTCCCATATGTTCACCCCTACCCCTTACCCGCCCCCACCTGTTATGTGTCCCTTCTCCCCTTGTAAATATTTGTATATATGTTTTGTTACTTCTTTTAAATATAAGCATTTTGTTATGACAATTATGGTGGTCTCTGATTTGCAGCGGGCTACAGGTGCTCATCTGCAGTGGTGTGCAAGGCGTCAGGGGTGGTTCACGCATGGGAGTGTGTGTGTGTGTGTGCAGAGGTGAACCGCCTATGGTGTGGGCAGGGCATCAGTTACTGTCTGTGGTTTGTGTGTTGTACTCTGTGCACTGGATGCCTGTGTGCTGTGGTCCATGGGGCCTGCACTGTGTGCATGGCACCCCTGTCAGACCGTCCATGGCCTGTGCAGCTGACACCCTTGCATGTCTGTGATATGCACGGTCTGCTGGCGTGTCAGTGGTGGCTGTTGTGGCCAGTGCTGGGACAGGATGTGTCCTTGGGAGGGTGTGCAGGGTGCTGTACACGCTGGAGGTGGGGTCCGGAGCATGACCTGTCACATGTGGGGTACCTGGTGCTGATGCAGGGTCAGTCTCTCAGCTGTCTCGGGGGAATGTGCAGGGCGGCACTGTGTATGCATCTGTTGCATCACTGTCTGCTGCTGCCCACTGCAGGGTGTCCATGGTGGGGCTGCCTTGCATGGCTCCATGGTGCACAGGGTTGCATTGTCACAGTGGGGTGGTGGCATGCATGGGGTGTCCTGCACTGTTGGGTGCTACTCCTGGGCAGGGTGTATGGGGATCATGGTGCAGGGTGTGCTCTGCATTGGTGGGATGGTGTGGTATGGGGTGGTTGGCCATCCTTGTGTGCCGGTCACAGCTTGCCAGGGGCTGTGATGGGGCACCATGGCCCAGCTGTGGGTTAGTTGCTGGTCTCCATGGGCCGGTGGTTATTCCAGCTCTCCCCCAGTTGTGCAGTGCATGGGGTATGAGTGGACAATGTCTGTTCTGCTGCGTGTTCCTCTGCCCATCTGTGGCATGGATGGTGGGCCCCTGCATCCCTGGTTGTGCTGTTCCATTGCTCCCCTGCTGCTGGGGGAGTCCCTGGTTGCACTATGGCACATCTGGACTGCTCAGCTGAACATCCCTTGTTGCGCTATGGAGCATCAGATATGCTCAGCTTCACCTCCCTAGTTGCACTATGGCACAGGTGGTGTGATATTCAGTCATCGGCTGCAGGCGCTCTTGGCCTGTGCAGTTTTTGAATATTGCGCTTCTTGCACATGGGCGCAGTGGACTTGCACTTGCTCCTGCTGTTGAGCACATTTTGGGCGCAGTTTGAATATCTGGGCCATAATTTTTAGATATGATTGGGCTTGCATTACATATATATTTTATAGATTTCTCTTCTCCATTATTTATTACTAAAGACATTTGCATGAATACATGATTTTCTCCCTTATATTTCATCTGCCTCTACACCTGACTCCCTAATTCATGTCATAATTATCTGTTGTGACATCACAATTTGTTGTCATGGAAGTAACTGTGATGTCACAGGCAGTGCATTATGACCTCAGGTAGGGAGAAAGCAACAGGAATAGATAAAACTCTTCAGGATCAAAGATCCTGTTTTCATGAAATGGTCCAAGTAATAAATAATGGGGAGGAGAAATATATAACTAATGTGAAATATAAGCTGGACTGTGTCTAAATATTATGTTTTGTGAAAGTTCTCTTAATGGTGTCAGATGCTCTTTAAGGGTTCTTTGTCAGTTTCATTTCCTTGAAATTCCATATTTTTCTGACACACGTACACAACTACTTTCTTACAAATTGGGTACTGTTCATTGTAGAACCACAGGTATTATACATGTTTGTCAAGTATAGGTACAGTTATCTTGAAACAAGATTATGTTTATAAAACAATATAATTATTGCATAAATAATATCAGCAAATAAGTAGTTTTTCTTAGTAGCCAAAATTATCAAATATATGAAAAGTCTTCAACAGTGAACTTTCAGCAGCGGTGCTGGGCAGGGCTGAAAATAGACAAAACTGCAGTGCATGTAAAAATATAAATCAAGCTGGATGGAAAATAACAGGCCTTTATTGTCACTAGTAAAACAGAGACAAACCCAGTACATAAATACAAAGTGATACTTGTACAGACAGCACACGCTGCACAGAATGTGTTGCCTTACAAATATATCTCCCTTATGACTGTGCACTATTTTGAAAGGCTCATATAGTGGTGTCTGCATATTAGAGATGTTGCAAAATAAAAGTTTGCCAGCGAAATTGCTGCAAAATCAGCAATTTCACCTCATGAAATGTTTTGCAAAATTGCAGTGAAATGGTGAAATTTCACCCCCCTTCCACAAAGGGGCATCTGTATCTTCCTGGTGCCTACTCCCCCCCCGCTCCCTGGCTACTCACCAGTCCAGTTTTTTTTCAATTAGTTCTCCCTGGTGTCTAGTGGTCCACCCCAGCTGATCACTGGCTAAAAATGAATAAATCTTCCCCCCCAATTACCCTCATGCCCTTCCCAAAAAAAAACATCCCCACTACCTGGTGTCTAGTGGACCCTGTACCCTCTGATTATTCACACAGCACCCACCCCACTCCCCCCAGTACCCCAATCGGGCCACTGACACAGCCCTCCACTCACCTCCATGGCCAGCAGCCCACCTGAGCACTTAAATGAATGAGCGCATGCTTGTACAAGCATGCACTTATTCATTGAAGTGCTCAGGCTTCATTCATTGATGCACTCAAATTGGGCTTCTGGCCATGATGGTGAGTGGAGGGCTGTGCTGGTGGCCCAATCAGGGTACTGGGGGGAGCGGGGTGGGTGCTGTGTGAATGATGAGAGGGTGAGGATTTTTTTTTCAGAAGGGCATGCGTGTAATGGGGGGTGTATTTATTCAATTTCAGCTGGCGATCGGCTAAGGGGGACCACTAGACACCAAGGAGAAATACTTTTTTAAAAAAAGATTTAGGCCAGTTAGCAAATGGAGGTGAGACAACTAGACACCAGGGAGAAATAAAATATCTATTTTTTTTAAATTTGGGCCAGTGAGCGGCTGGGGGGAGGGGGCCTGCTAGACACCAGGGAGCTTTTAAATCACTGAAGAAAATAGTGAAATTTCACCTGCGAGTGGTGAAATTTCACCCACGAGCAGCAAATTTCACTGGCTTGAGGGCAAAATTTTGCTCACTCCATGGTCAAACTTTCACATTTCGCCTGCTGAAATATTTTGCAAAATGCATGAATTCTGTGAAATATTTTGCTGGGTGAATTTTTTATGTTTTGCACAACACTACTGTATATGGATGCCTCATCCCCTGCTGCATGTTTACTTAGAGAGTGGGTGTTAAGTTAGTGTGATTGGAAATTTAAAATGTGATTTTTAAAAACAAAAGACAGCAAACTTCATAAAACTGTCTAAAACACTAACACAAAATGAAACACAGGAACCAAAGTGATTAGTAAACATGATCCTGCTCTTCAGGTGTATCAGTTACCAACTGATTCTCTTAACCCACTACTGTCTAGTAGTCAGAACCAAATGTTAGTGTTCTCCCACTATGTATTCATTTGTTTATACTGTCTTCAACTGTCTATCTATGTTCCCCTCTCCCCCAGGATGCATCTGAAATCAAGCAGTAAACTGCTCAGTATGCCTTTCCTGGTAAAACCCTTAAATAACTCAATAATAACTCTGAATTCTATTTCTCCCTTTTACTTTCAAACAATGGCACTTCCCTTTGGAAATTAATTTAAATTAGATAAAAAAAATACTTAACAAAAATGGAAACAGAGCTCCATAGATGTCTCTTGGCTAATTCAGAGCATCACACTGATCCCACTGTGAAGTCTTAGGGTTCCAGAACCACTCAGCTTTGTATCTCAGTTCCTAAAGCCAAAGAAGTTATGAGAAAACACTCTTTAACCAAGAAACATCTTCTGAGCCCCATTAACACTCTTTAACCAAGAAACATCTTCTGAGCCCCATTTATTTTTAAAGCAATCTAGGAACATTTTATTTATATAACATAAATCACCTCATCTGGGGCCTGTCAGTATCTGTGATATTTTATGTTAACTTTGTCAAGTTTAGTGTTACCTTTTGCATGAGCTGGCTGCGCAGCAGTTTTGTGGTCTGTGAAGTTCTCTAGTCAGTGGACTGCAGTACTACAGTAGTGCACTGACCTACGCAGCCAGTACAGTGTCATGCTTATGCAACTGTATTAGTTTGGTTTTGGCCATTCGCAGTCTCTATTCCAGAGGAATTACCACCCTGTAGGGGTACGACGGCAAGGAACTCTCGGAGAGGGTTTCACCCCTAGAAGTGCCAAGGGACATTTCCCATGACTAAAGGTACCTTAGGAATCCCCACAAGGAGAGGGTGCTGCCGCTGGAGGAGGAGGAGGAGGGGAGGATGGTGGGGCAAAGAAAAAATGCTTCACAGAGAAGCTTAGAGGAACTGCTGCTTATATAGCTCAGGAAGTGGGAGTGGCTGGCTGCTTGGCCACAGAACTTTAGGCATAGCCTTACATTTAAAACATTTTCCTATACCATTACACAGCAGGGCACAAGCACACATGTTTAACACACACCCAGGAGTCCCTTACAGGAACATGTTCATCTTAATCTTAGCTGCTTACCATGCTATTTCTCCATTGTTCCTGCTGCTAGTGTAAATTTCTGGGAGTGGTGTTTTACCAACCAGAAAAATGTACTGACAGTTGGCAAAAGACCGTATATTTTTTGTGGTGGGGCAGTTAAGGTAACTGTCAGACAGAGGAGTTGCTGCAACTGGTGGCAACATAGATTAAAGCCCCTATTTGACTGGAGGCCATCCCTGCCAGTGACAATGTTAAAGGGAAAATAAACAGGCTGTTTTTAACAGTAAAACAAAACTACAGCATGGTAGCTTAGAGGCTTACCGTCATCAAGATATGGTCCGTTTGCCTCTGACATATGTTTAAATGTATTTTTGTTGCTCCATAAAAGTTCCAAACAATGTAAACAAATCCATGGCAGTATTCAAAGTTCACGCTGCAGTGTTGCCCTAAAATGGCGGCAACATCTTAACGTGATGATGTCAGCAGAGTGACAGTGCTCTGGAGTGCTAATGTAGTTTTAATAAGGACTTTATTAATAAAGTGTTACAATAACCTTGGCAAAATGCTTCTCCTCAAAATCCCTTACTGTGCATGTGGGAACCTTATCTGCACTATGTGGATCTCAAATGCAAGATATCTGACTGTGACAGTAATTTCCAGATCAAGAGACCATGCCCCTCTAGACCACACACACATTTCATGCAGTTCTGTTGCATGGTGGCAAAGCTTTTATGGTACAAAGTTAAGGGTTTAACTTTAAACACTCTACTGAACCCTAACTATAGTGGTGCTACTGTGCTCCAATAATATACTTAGATGTTGCTAAATGTCACGAGCTCTTTGCAGTCTTCCACTCCCCCCCCCCCCACTCCAGATAGTGGATCCAATGTGATTTAATAGTTAGAGCACTGTTTAGAACAATAATATCACAGTTTTAAATCCTGCTACAGTGGAAAAATCAAGGTTTTTAGCTGTTTCTTTTTCCTTAGCTACAGCACAGACAGTTTGGCATTTTGTTCAGCAATTTTTAGAGTAGAAGGGATTTGCCCTAGAAAAGTGCATATTTTTTTTTTGGTATGGTGAAAAAATATTTGTCCATTCCTGAATTATAAAGAATTAAAATTTCATTTTTGAGCATGCTTAGTAGGGTCTTTCATTGATATGTCTGATAACGACAGAAGAATTCAGATTTTAGTTTTTTTACTTACCATGGGTTTTTGGCTTTGCTCTCATGTGCAGCCTACATGGCATGGATTTTTTTTTCCAAAATGTTCAAGGTAGAAGCGTGTTGTGCCAAGGTAGTACTTTTGGAAGGTTTCATGAAAAATATTAAAGGTTCAAGAGTTATACAGATTTAAAGTTTTGTTCTTTTGCTGTTCTGAGCATGCTCAAGAGGTTTTTTTTGGATAAGGTTCCGATATTAGTTTTCCTGTCATGACAGCAACCACCTCATTTCCCGAATCTAAGAAAAATTAAAAATATATAAAAAAATATGTCAGTGAACCTAGCTAAATGGGAACACTTTAGCTAGATTCTGGTGTCTGTTTTTAAATAAATACCCAGCAATACCTTTTCTGGGTACCCCAATATTCTGGGTGCCCACTGCTCAGCTTAGTGGGAGGAGTCATTTAGCCATGTTCTCTGTATGAGAACAGTAGGACTTTCTTGACTGCTTAAGCCAAGTCTGGTGATTTGCTGCCAGCTTCAGTTCAGGTAGTGAGCCGTTGATCCCCTGTTCTCTCTATCTCTATCTCTCTGTTAGTCTCTGTCTGTCTGTCTGTCTGTCTGTTATGTCTGCCTGCCTGCCTGTCTGTCTGTTTGTCTATCTATCTATCTATCTATCTATCTATCTATCTATCTCTCTCTCTCTCTCTATCTATTATTTGTAGACAGGATCCTCATCTCCAGTATAGCTTATTTCCCCTTCCCCTCAAGATCAACTGCCCCCCATTCCTATTAAATACATGTTTGCACTCTTGTGCCCATCCCTGGTACAGCAGAATAGTAGCAAGACACTGGGGTACCCCATCCTCAGTTTTTGAATATCCCCTGAGAAAAAGAAAGCCATCCCTTGATGATTTTTTAAACCCTATAAAAAAGAAAATGGTCCTCGCTGATCTGACTCCACCCCACCCACCTGACCTCCCACTCAACACCCCCCACCCCCCTACACACACACAACCTCACTCATGTGAACATATCCTATGGCATAGATCCACTCTCTAATTGAAGACATGTCTTGCTGCTGGAATTGGGAACTGCAATATGAGAAAATTTGGTGGGTAAAGTTTAATGGAAATCAATGGGTTTAAAACTTTTATTCATAACTTTGTCAGTTTTGAATATTTTTTTTTCACCGCATTTTCAACATGGCCTTTTTGAGGCTGCACCTCATGACCAAGAGGGGTGGAATTATACAAATTTGGCCCAAGAGGTGATTTTGCAGTTGCATTGCAAAATCACACTTCAGGTGGGATTTGAACATTTTCACTGCCTTTGTTCATGAAGTGGGGTTATAATTAGGAAATGCTGAAAATTTGAATCAAAACATGTAAAAATGACAAAAGTATGAGCATATGTTGAAATTTTTCTATGATCACTCTTAACTTTGGTAATTTTCAATATTGTGACCCCAGATTTTTCAGCATAAGCATTTCTTTAAACCACTTCATGAACATGACAGGAGTAATTTTTCAAATCGTGGCCAAAATGTGTTTTCACACCTGTTGCGTGGACTGACATTTTGGCCAGGATTTGAAAATATTCACCTTCTAGTTTCATGAGGTGGGGTAATATGAAGGTTATGCTGAAAATTTGGTGTGCAAATATAATAAAATTCCCACATTATGGGTGAACATTGCAATATTTCAACTCTTACTCATAACTTTGCTAATTCTCAGTATTTTAACTCCAAAATTTCAACATAGCCATTTTTCCACACCACCTCATAAACGTGACAGGTGTAATTTTTTAAATCCTGAATGAGACATATTTCAACACTTATGCTGTTAAGTGACGTTTTTGACAATATACTATAAATGTCTCATGTCATGTTTATAAAGGGGGTCATAAAATGTGGATTAAAAATGAATAAAATATATTATTATTATGAAACTTTCTGTGTAGTGGCAGTCTTCACCCTAGCTGGTATTTTTTGTGATCCCCTGCCAGTGAGCTGTGTTCAGGGGCATGCTTAGTGATCCAGCTACATGAGGTGAGAGTGGGGGGATGTTGCTGTTTTGTAACCCCCCCCAGCCAGAGAAAGAAAGCTGTTGAGTTTGCTTGCATGGGCCCAGGTATCATATCATTAAGAGAACTCTCCTCTTGGCAAATGGCCCTGCTCAAGGGTGGCACAGAGCCTTGTGCACTTGCTTACAGATGTATTCTCTGCCCTGTGTGTCTGTATCAGTGGCTACATGGAAGCTGAGGGATGACTGGGCCCTAGCTTCTGCAGCACGATAGAAAGCCCCACAAATTCTTGACATCCAGTGCTGCATATAAGTGGGCCTGCAAGGGATAAATGGAGTTGTCTTTTGGCACAGGGCCCAAAAGGGCCCTGTGCTTCTGCATCTGATCATGCAGGTCTTGAAGGGACTGACTAGAGTGAGGATATAATTCCACTGCCTCAAAAAGAAAGGAAATTCTTTGCAAAAATCCTCATTAATGTACCAGTTAGGGTTCCAGTTAACATTACAAAAGTAGAGAAATGTGGCATTAGGGTTTTCAGCCATAACTCCCTACCCGCACCTCCACCCCCCCCCAAGCAGCAAAAGGAACTACCATTAGGGTTTTGGGTCTCCAGAGTCTTGGCAAATCAGTGGTGGGGTCTTCCTAGGATTTTTCAGCCATAATGCCCACCCTGTTCCCTCAGGAAACAATGTCAGACATGATCTTCTTTCTTTATGCACAGTATACAGGACCCTGCTTAAAAAGTGCTACAAACAGACTGTGTTGGCAACATTTGGCAAGACATAATTCTTTACTTTTGAAGAGTGTGTCACTATGAGGCACTAGCTTGGAGCTGTACCTTGTGCTATGGACAGGAGGCTACAGGCTGTGGGAAAAGGATGAACATCATGGTTGACAACACCAAGTAAGACTGCACCACTGATTTGCCAAGACTCCAGAGACCCCAAATCCTAAAGTTCTTTCCTTTTGCTGCTTGGGGAGTGTGGGTGGGGAGTTAGGGTTGGAAACTCTAATGCCACATTTCCCTACTTTTGTGGCAATAACTGGAACTCCAACTGGTGCACTACTAAAGTGTTTTGCAGAGGAGATACAGATAAATATATATATATATATATATATATATATATATATATATATATATATATATGTAGCACGGTAGTGCTACCATAGTAAGGGTTGAGGAGCCATTTACATGTTAAACCTAAAATTTTGCACCTTAATAAGTTTGCAGCCATTCAATGGATTTGCCTGAAATTTGGAATACATGATCAAGAATCATAACTCTTGGGATCTGCCAACTTTCGTACTGTTCGGATATACGGTTGTGGAGTTATTAAGCATGATCTGCGTGCACATTTACACTTTTTTGGAATTCTTTGATCGTCTCTAGAGGTCACACGGTTTGCGTGACAGGTCCAAAATTTTTAGGAAACGTGTGGCAGGAGTCCCCAATGTGGCTTTTGAAGATTCCATGAAAAAATATTAAATGGTTCAAAAGTTATTCAAAAAACAAGTTCCCATTATAAGTCAATGGGAAAAGTTTACAAAAAGTTTGACAGTGTCGCAAATGCAGTTTTTACTTTCACAAATGGCCCTTTTACTGTCACAAATCAGCCATTTTGTTTTCAGTTGGTTATCAGAAAAATGCTTAGCATTTAAATTTGGGACCCTCTAGCAACCTAATTCTTTTTGTATTCACCTAGTCAGACCCTGAAGATGCTAGGCATGTCTTTATTTTGGGGTAAAACACCCCAGAAATATGTTTTTCATATTTCTGGAAAATGTACTTTTGCAAAGTACTTTCGCACTTGCGACAGTGTCGAATGAATTTGCAAAAGCTTTCGCCAAGTTTGGCAGTACTTTTCCAGGTTGTGTGAAAATGACAACAATTCTTTGGCACCCTGCTGCAAAAGAATGCTTTGGTCTTTTGGGCTGCAATTTGGAGGGAACGCAGCCAACATGTCACAGATGTGCCTTTCAGTGTTTTGGTGAAAAAATATTACAGGGTGGCAAAGTTATAGAACTCCAAAGTTAACACTTTTTCCCATAGGATAACATTACGTTGTCCGCTGCATTACAGGAATTCTTTGCCACCCTGCTGCAAAATAACGGTTTGGTCTTTTGGGCTGAAATTTGGAGAGAATAAAGCCAACATCCCACAGATGTGCCTTTTACTGGTTTGGTGAAAAAATATTACAGAGAGGGAAAGTTATGGCACTCCGAACTTCTCTTTTTTACTCATAGGATAACATTATGGCGTCCGCCACACCTTTCAGGGCCCGTATCTCGGAAACGGTGCGAGATACGGACTTTTCGTTGGAAAAACACTTAGCTCCCTAATGGGAGCTAAGTACAAACCTAGCCAGGAAAGTCATAAATCATATTACTTTTACATTTTTTTATACATCGTACGTTTCCTGAGATATAAGCAATTTACTATTCCAACTCCTCATTTTCTGTTCTGAGACCCATTGTTATGAATACATTCTTTGTACTCACTGTCTTTCTCTATGCAGTTTTTGGGGAAAACCAGCCTGTGCACTTACATTACTGTTACCCTTACTGCTTCTGCTTGCAGTTCCATAACCGTTTCACTTAAACTGTTCTTGTCTACGGCACCATGTGCATTACCCTTCATGTTTCCATTTGTGCTTGCATTTGCATTATTTTAACAATTTCTGTCTACAGTACTGTTTATCTTACTGCTTCGCTTTGCATCACCATGTGCATTACCATTTGCATTTGTGGGCACTGTGTTACTATGTGACAAAACATCACGTGGTGGGAGGGCCCCACTCTCCTGCCGCCACATTACATTCACTATTTCTCATTTTACTTCTCAAAAAGAAGGGTAATTAGAGGCAAAAAACTCAATTTAATGCATTAGTTAGGGTTGTTGCACAGTGACAAAAGTGAGGAAATTCGGTGGGTTGAAGTCCCCTTGGACCCCGCCCACACCCCCAACCGGCATTGGGGTGCACATTGGGGTTGTCGGTCCTAACTCTTACCCCATTCTGCTATACCTCTGCTTCTTCACACATCTGATGGGGTGAAAGTTAGGCTGATGAACCTACGCACACCCTGATGCTGGTTGGGGTGTGGGCAGGGGGTCCAAGGGGCTTTCAACCATAACACTGAATTTCCATGCTTTTGTCGCTGTGGAACAACCCTAACTAATGCATTAAATGGAGTTTTTTGCCTCTATATATATGCATATATATATATATATATATATATATACATATATATATATATATATACACACACACACACACACACACACACACACATATATATATATATATATATATATATATACACATATATATATATATATATATATATATATATATATTATACTGGCACAGTAGTGCCAGTATAGTTAGGGTTGCCCAGCCTCTTCTACTTTAAACCCCAAATTTTTCACTTTAATAACTTTGCAACTGTAGGATTGATGTGTCCAAAAGTTTTCAGGCATCGTCTGGTACCATGCCAAATTTCATCCTGGTCGGTGATGCAGTTGCATAGCTGTGGAGTGCCAAAAAACATGAAATTTACCATATTGGTGCAAATTCTTCTCTTGGGCGTATGTCCAAAGCAGTTTGGGGTTGTGGTCTGAAATTGTCAGGGTGCGTGGGGTCTGTATCACTGATGTTCCTTTTGAAGGTTTGGTGAAAAAATATTAATCCATTCAAAGTTATTAAACTTTGAAATTTCCTGTTTTAGTCTCTGGGAAAAGGTATTTTGACACCTCGCGAAGAAGGATTCATTTTTCAAATCCTTTTTGTGAGCTGCCAAAATCCCTTTTTGTGAGCCAGATCCCTTTTATTGAGGTTCCCTCAGGGCCATCTGGTCTGACAATTCAAATCTCTTCTCATGAGGTGTCGCAAAAACCCATTTCGTGAGCTGAATCCCACCTTGCATTGCGAAAAAGGGATTTTGACACGTCACAAAAAGGAATTTGGCTTACAAAAAGGGATTTTGACAGTGCATGAGAAATTTCTGAATGATTTCTAAACGTTAGTTTCTTTTGGCACTTCACTGCAAAGAAACGGTTTGGAATTTAGGGCTGAAATTTTCTGGGTAGATAGGGCTTGCCCCACAAATGTGATGTTTGCTGGTTTGGTGGTAAAATTTACATTGTTTCCATACTTATAACATTTCAAAGTTTGGAAATTTCCCATAGGATAACATTGTGGCAGACACAGTACCTTTCAGCACCTGTATCTAGAAAATGATTAGCACTCATGCAGGTTGCCAGGCCATGATTAAAACTGTGGTGGATTTTTTTCCAGTATTGCTATGGTTACTGAAATATTGTGCCATTTGCAATACAAGGGTTACTTGGAATATCTCTTGGTTTGTGCTGTGTCTCCACACTTATGGATAGGTGGTGTACATTGCCCAGAGGGCCCTGTGCTCCCACATATGGATACCATTTTGCAGTAATGGGAGTGCAGGGCCCTCCATTATTTAGTACTGGGCCCTGCACTCTCACAGGGAGATGACTATTCACTACAATGTCTCTACACTTATGGATAGATGGTAGCACAGGGCCCATAGAGCCATGTGCACCCACAAATGAAGTGATACATATGGAGTGATGGGATTGGAGGGCCCTGCTATCCCACAAGGAGATGCATCCACAACACACTATAGACTGATGGGAACACAGGGCCCAGAGGCCCTGCACTCCAACAAACATAAAATGGTAAGATTACATGTTCATTACAAAAAAAAACTTTGTTAATTCATCAGTTAGGGTTGAAGCAACAAAAGAAGGGAAATGAGGCATTAGAGTTTTGAAACCTAACACCCCCACACCTACCACCCCACCTGCCCCACCCTCCACACACCAACAGGCATCGGGGTGTACCTTGGGGTTGTAGGGCCTAACTCTCACCCATTCTCCTATGCTTTACCATCTCAGCTTCCTTACACATGAATGGGATGAGAGATAGGACTGATGACCCCAAGGCACAC
The DNA here is from genome assembly GCA_016271365.2 of Neoceratodus forsteri. NCBI lineage: Eukaryota > Metazoa > Chordata > Ceratodontiformes > Ceratodontidae > Neoceratodus > Neoceratodus forsteri. The sequence continues at coordinate 1,459,746,262 of CM057450.1, read as the reverse complement.
CTCCAATGCCTGTTGGTGTGGGAGGGGAGGGGGCGGTGGATAGTAGTGCCACTTTAGTTAGGGTTGCATGGCCACTTCTATGATAAACCCAAACTTTTGAAGTTTAATAACTTTGCAACCATTTGATCAATTTGTCTGACATTTTTCCTGCACAGTTGGATGCCATAGATCTCTTGACGTGGGAAGCTTTGTTCCAGTCAGATGTGCAGTTACAGAGCTGCAGAGTGTCAACAAGTGTGAAGATTACCATTTAGGTACAAATTCTTGGTTCATCTGTAAGTCAGAAATGGTTTCAGGGTCTGCTGTGAAATTATTAGGCTATATGGGGTCTGGGTCACTGATGTGCCTTTTGAAGGTTTGGACTGATGGGAGGGCAGGGCCCAAAGTGCCCTGTTCTCCCACAACTAAATAAGGGTAAGAGAACACTGTCTCAAAAAGTAAGGAAATTCACTGCAAAAAAACTCTGTTAATGCAGCAGTTAGGGTTCATATTACAGTGACAAAAGTATGGAAATCTGGTGTTAGGATTCCCAACCCTACCACCACACCCCACCCAACCTATACACACCAACAGCTGTCAGGGTGTGCCTTGGGGTCATCAGACCAAGTCTCACCCCATTCACCTATACTGTACCATCTCAGCTTTCTTACACATGGAATGGGGTGAGAGTTAGGTTCGATGACCACAAGGCACACCCTGATGCCTGTTGATGTGTGTAGGGTGGGGGGTTGGGTGGAGTAGTAGCATTGGGAACCCTAACACTGAATTTCCATACTTTGTTGCTATAATATATATATATATATATATATATATATATATATATATATATAATGCAAAAACTCTGTTTAATGCATCAGTTGGGGTTGTTCCAGAGCAACAAAAGCAAGGACATTTGGTGTTAGGGTTGAAAGCCCCCCTTGGACCCCCACCCACACCCCCAACCAGCATCTGGATGTGCGTTGGGGTTGCCAGTCCTAACTCTCACCCCATCAGATGTGTGAAGAAGCAGAGGTATAGGAGAATGGGGTGAGATTTAGGACCGAGAACCCCAACATGCACCCCAATGCCAGTTGGGGGTGTGGGCAGGGGAGTCCAGGGGGGGCTTTCAACCCTAACACTGAATTTCCTTGCTTTTTTCACTGTGGAACAACCCTAACTAATGCATTAAATGGAATTTTTTGCCTCTAATTTCCCTTCTTTTTGAGAATGATAATGAGAATGTAATTTGGCGGCGGGAGCTCCCGCCACGTGATGTCTTATCACATAGTAACACGGTGCCCACAAATGCAAATGGTAATGCACATGGTGACACAAAGCAAAACATGAAGATAAACAGTACTGTAGACATGAATGGTTAAAATAATGCAAATGCAAGCACAAATGAAAATGCAAAGGGTAACACACATGGTGCCGTAGACGGGAACAGTAAGTGAAATGGGTACGGAACCACAAGCAGAAGCATTAAGAGTAACAGTAATGTAAGTGCACAGGCTGGTTTTCCCCAAAAGCTGCATAGAGAAAGACAGTGAGTACAAAGAACGTATGCATAATAATGGGTCTTGGAGCAGAAAATGAGGAGTTGGAATACTAAATTGCTTATATATCAGGAACCGTACGACGTAGAAAAAATTGTAAAAGTCATATGATTTATGACTTTCCTGGCTAGTTTTGTACTTAGTCCCTTTTAAGGGGCTAAGCATTTTACCGATGAAAAATCCGTATCGCGCAGATTCCGAGATAAGGGCCCTGAAAGGCGCGATGAACGTCGTAATGTTATCCTATGGGAAAAAAGAGAAGTTTGGAGTGCCATAACTTTGGCTGCCTGTAATATTGTTTCACCAAACCACTGAAAGGCACATCTATGGGATGCTGGCTTTCCTCTCTCCAAATTTCAGCCCAAAAGACCAAACCAATATTTTGCAGCAGGACAGCAAAGGATTCCTGTAATGCGACGGATGCCGTAATGTTATCCTACAGGAAAAAGTGTCAACTTTGGAGTGCTGTAACTTTGCCACCCTGTGATATTTTTCAGCAACACACTGAAAGGCACATCTGTGAGATGTTGGCTGCGTTCCCTCCAACTTTCAGCCCAAAAGACCAAACCGTTCTTTTGCTGCAGGGTGGCAAAGAATTGCTGTCATTTTCCCACAGCCTGGAAAAGTACTGTCGACCTTTGCAAAAGCTTTCACAAATTCATGCGACACTGTCACAAATGCGAAAGTACTTTTCCCAGAAATTTGAAAAACATATTTCTGGGGTGTTTGGCCCCAAAATAAAGACATGCATAGCATCCTCAGGGTCTGACTAGGTGAATACAAAAAGAATTAGGTTGCTAGAGGGTCCCAAATTTAAATGACAAGCATTTTTCTGATGACCAAATGAAAACAAAATGGTGGCTTTGCAACAGTTAAATGGCCATTTGCAAAAGTAAAAACTGCATTTGCGACACTGTCAAAATTTTTGTTAACTTTTCCCTTTAACTTATAATGGGAAATTGTTTTTTGAATAACTTTTGAACCGTTTAATATTTTTTCACAAAATCTTCAAAAGGCACATTGGGAACCCGGGCCGCACATTCCCTGAAGGTTTCGGACCAGTTGTGCAAACCAGGCGACCTGTAGAGATGAGCAAAAAATTCCAAAAAAGCATAAACATGCTCGCAGATCAAACTTAATAACTCTGCAGCTGTATACCTGAACAGAACGTAAGTTGGCAGGTCCCAGGAAGTATGGTTCTTGATCATGTATGCCAAATTTCAGGCAAATCCGTTGAACAGTTGCGAAGTTATTAAGGTGCAAACTTTTAGGTTTAACATGTAAATGGCTCCTCAATCCTAACTATGGTAGCACTACCGTGCTGCCATAATATATATGTGTATATATATATTTATATATATATATATTAATTATACTGGCCTGGTAGGGCCAGTATTGTTAGGGTTGCGCAGCCACTTCTATGTTAAACCCCAACATTTGTACTTTAATAACTTTGCAACTGTTTGTCTGATTTGCCTGTACTTTTGCATGCATGACCTCCGACCATAGATCTCTGGATCTGGAAAGTTGTGTTTCAGTCGAATGTACAGTTGTGGAACTGTGGAGCATCCAAAAAGTGAATATTACCAACTTTTTCACATTTTTTTGATTGGCCATAATGGCCTGAAGAATGCATCTGAGTGGATTCAAATTTACCTATCTATATGTGACCTGGTTTAAACTGATGCCTTTTGAAGATTTGGTGAAAAAATATTAATCCGTTCAAAAGTTATGCAAGTTTTTCATATCCCATTTTAGCCTATGGGAAAATTGATATGTGCATTGTGAAAACTTTCACAATCACATTTTTGTTGTCATGCTCCCTGAATTTGTTTTTGTGCTGCTGCCATCTTGTTTTCAGTTAGCAAGAGACAAAAAATGTTGTAAATCAAAAAAATAATGCCCTTTGATAAACACCAACAGTTGTGTTTACCTAAATGGGCCTTTAGGAACACGACCCTGGCATTAGTTTTCCAGCAGGTGGGCTGGAAATACGTTTTTCAAAATGTGTTCACCATTCTGCTGTTTTATTGTTGAAACAACATTTTTTGTTGTCTCGGCAAAGACACGATCAAAAAAAAGGAACCACAACAACATTCTTTTGTAATGAATATATATACACACACATATATATATATATATATATATATATTTACATTTTTGCCATACCCATGAGTATATCAATGGGCAAATATTAAAGCAGATCTTGCTTCCTAAGGACCCAGAGTGAGAATATTGAAATATTTTCACCCTAGGTCCAAATATACCTATACTAGGTCCAAATATACCTATAGCAGGTAATGACTGGCTGGAGGTTTTTTCACTTTTTCAACAAACAAATGCAAATAACTTTAAAATGACATATGATAGCATTTTACTGTCAGTGTGAAATTTTTTGAGCCCCAAAATAGCTACAAAATGAGTGTTATTTCATTTAAGCAGTAAACTACGACAGGGCATGGGTTATGCTGGGATTTACCCACACCTGGTGTGATTTGGTCATGAGGCCACAGGCAGAGTGAATAAACCACACCAGAAGTGGGTAAATCCCAGCATCAACTATACCCTGGAGTGGTTTATGGTAATTATGCAATGTCCCCCTTTTTTTGTGAGAGAAGAAAATTAAGAAAAAGGTTTTCTTTTTTGCATTTTAAAGGATTTGTTAAATTTTTTGCTGCATGATAAAAACATAGTCCTCTGTTACTAGGGTGGTGGTGTTCCTGCACTTACACAGTACTGCTGTGTTATTCCCAGCCCAATACTTTTCCTGGTGCTGGGAAATCTTTCTAGGTATGCCCAAAGTTGCAAGTTCACTGTGTCCTGGCTCCATTTTTGTTGTAAGAGCCAGGACAGGCTTTTGAAGTCAGTGCATGGCCCCCATTGAAGTACAGAGCACTGGCTCTGTTTTTGCACATGTGAAAGCCTACCGAGTAGCAAGTGAGTGAGTACCAGTGTTAATCCAGCTCCACTGGGAGCTAAGTTTTATTTTAAATGATTGTCATTTCTGCCTAACACATTTGGAATTTACAGAGAATGGGACTGGTATACTGGAACTGGGAAGGTAGCAGCACTGCTACGGAGGCATGAGAGAGTGTTACAGGTCTAAGCAGGGACTACAATGGAGGATGCAGGGAGCAAGTGTCACAGGAACCAGTCATCACCAGAACTGAGGTGGGAGGGAGCAACAGTTATAAGAGAAAGTTGTTAAGATTCATACTTTTTATCCATTGAGTTGTTTTGGGAGGCTATTGTCTATTATAGTATGACGTGGAACCTATGTAAAGAGCTTCTGCTCAAAAGTATTAATTCAAGATTTCAATAAAATAAAATAAAAAAAATAGTAAGAAGGATGTGAAACAGCCAAAAAGCAATACCTCAGAGATTTACAGAAAAAAATCTCTCCGACGCCAAAAAGTATTGTTACAAATTAACACACTTATCAAGAGCTGTAAAAAACAGGATGAATGTGACATAATAGCCAATGGTGTTCATCACAAGAACCCTGAGCATGCTTCCAAGACTATAAATCTGTTCTTCACTAATCTGGATGAGTTTAAAACTCACCACTAGGGGACACCTCTGCTCACACAAGATAATACTAATCTTAATCCCCCCATCATAACTTCCATTTCAAGCTCATCTCTAGAAAAGAGGACCTTAAATTGCTTAAGAATATCAAAACCCACGGATCTGCTGGGTACGACAAAATAGAACCCAGATTACTTAATATGGCTGCCCCAGTTATCTTCTCTCATGTCATGTGTTTATTTAACAGGTCCCTCCTTGAAGGAACAGTCCCAGATCTCTGCAAAGTGACCCTAGTTACACCCATTCACAAAAAGGGGTCGCGTGAGCTAGTAGAAAATTACCAAGCAATATCACTCTTCTCCATCCTGAGTAAAGTGCTTGAGAGGGTAGTGTATAACTAGGTAGTAGATTATGTTAAACAAAATAAAATATTCACGGACTGACAGCATGATTTAAAAAAAAATCACAGAACAAACACTGCCCTAGTCAGCTTCATTACAGACATCTATTCAGCTTTAGACAAAGGCCTGCATACCGGTGCGATCTTTATTGATCTCACCAAGGCCTCCGACTTGGTATACCATCAACTGCTCCTCATGAAACTGAAAATCATTGGCCTTGATAGGCTGACAGTGCAATGATTCTCTGACAATCTTCAGGGAAGGTCACAACTAGTCAGATGGCAGGGTTCCATAGCTGACAAATGCCCAGCACTTGATGGGGTCCCCCAGGGATGATCCTGGGGCATTTGTTATTCTCACTCTTTATAAGTGACATGCCTAAATATTGTAGTGAGGCATATCTGACACTGTACGCTGATGACGCAGTACTGTATAGGTCCTCCAAGGAAGCCGACACACTGAACGACTCACTGACGAAAGACCTATTGTTACTTGAGGGCTGGCTGGAAAATAATAAATTTGTACTAAATGCCAGAAAAACAAAGGTCATTCTATTTGGCCAAAAAACTTGGGACCTGACAGGTCACGCAGTCTGACACCTACTCTCTCAAATGGTTCCAGGGTGGAGGTAGTGAATCCATAAAATACTTAGGAGTTACCCTTGTCCAATATTGTACTTTCAAGACACACACTGACCTGCTGATGAAGTCCTTGAACCAGAAGCATGGGCTATTATATTGCATTAGCCCTTTTCTTACACTGGAGTCCAGGATAAAGGTAGCAAATGGTTCACTACTACCCACCCTGCTAAATGGTTCCCTGGTTTTTTACTATGTTAAAAGCACAGCGATGCAAAAACATAGAACCTCGTACCATAGGGTAAGCCATTTCGTGGCAGGTTCCCCATCCTGGGAACACCATTGTTAGGTGCTTCAAACCCTATCCTTGTCCTCTTTAGAAGGAAGAATAAAATATCCTTCTCTATGCTTAGCATACAAACTCAGACTAGAAAATGCCCCAACAAGCCTGGATGAGATGCTAACAGGTAAACATAACAGCAGGACCCTCAGGTCCTCAAACCAACAGCTCCTTCAAATGCCTAAAGTAAATTCCACCCAAGGGTCACAGACATTTTCTGCCTATATCCCACCACTCTGGAATGTGCTCCCCTACAAATATCCAGGAATGCAACTCTCTTGGGGTTTTGAAAGGGGGACTCAAGGCTCACATACTGGAGCTTAACCAATGCATTTGTCACTGTTGACACCACAATGTACTCCTCTGTGTTCTCACTAAATCTATTGCATAGGGTCTGTATCCAGAAATGTATAAAGTGTATTAACAAATGTTGAATAGTGTTGAACATTATAATGTGAACAAATATTGTATGTTGATTGTTGTATTGTGAACAATTACCTTTGTATAATGAAGAAAATTGTCCTGTGATGTCTTTTTTTTACATAAAAGAAAGAAAACCATCCCTCATCATCCCCACTGTCTCCCTTCCCCATTCAACCCTCCCACTGAGCAACCACCACCCCACACCCCCTTACCCTATACTTAACACCAGAGGTTGAACACTGTCATCCTCTGTGGACCAATACACATCTGCAATCTTCAAAGCCAAACCATGAACTGAGGAATAAAGGTACGTGCCAAATGTATTTCAGTGGTGTTTTGAACTTATGTTTATAACTTTGTTATTTTTGAGAATCTCTTCACCAAATTTTCAACATGACCATTTTGGGACTACACCTCATGAACACTGGCAGTGTCATTCCATTAATCAGGCCCAGGTGATTTCTCAGTTGCTGCATATATTTTATTTATTTATTTTATTTATTGAATCATTTGGATTACAACCTTTGAGTCAGAGACTCATTTCCAAAGGCTCCATGTCAGAGACAAAACATAAGAGACAGACATTATACATTGTTACATAAGGGTGGAGGCAGACAGAGACAACAGGGTATATACATTATGTTTTGCATATAGGCAGAGTACTAAAAGTGGGGCAGGTGGAAATTGCTGCTAGACCTATACAGATTTGGTAGATATACAATCTTGTGGGCAGCTTAAGCAATACAGCGAGTAGTACAATCATCAATTATATGCAGGGTCTAAAATGCTGGTAGGTGGCTAGCGCAGCCAGAACTAGCATTGTGAGAATACAAGGTGGCAGAAGTGGGCAGGGGTGTCTTTTGTCCAGAGATTTACTGCTTGTGATCGTTATCTATATGTTAGTGGGGGCATTGGCGGGGCGGATGGAGGTAATGTGGTTCTTAAGGGCTGTTTTGAAGGGGCCTGGTCTGGGGATGGAGGTGGCAGTCAAGGGGAGTTCATTGTACCAGATAGGTGCTCTGTAGGAGAAGGACCATTGTGTCAGTGAGGTTGAGACTCTGGGAACTGTCCATATCAATTTGCCTGCTGTGCGGGTTTTTGTAGTAGTTTGTGCAACACAGAGGGAGGTGATGACTCCAGAGGGGGCAAGGCCTAGTTGAATCTTCTTAGTAAGGAGACATGTCTTATAATGTATTCTTTCATCTAGGGTGAGGATCTTTGTTAGTGTATATAGGGAGCAGCTGTGGGTACACTTATCCACTCCAGCAATGAGTCTACAGGCTTTGTTAATGGATAGGTGGATTTTGTTTAGCACAGTGTGGTCAGCAGCTGAGTAGACAGTTAGCCCATAGTCTATCAGGGAGAGAACAGAGGAGGTGACAGCAATGTTTAGCTCCTCCTGGGTTAGGCTGGCTTTGTGTCGATACAGCATTCTGGTATGTATATTTATGGTGGAGGAAAGATTACTTATATGTGTGTGGAATGAGAGAGATTAGGATCAAAGGTTATGCCCAGATATTTATAGGTGTAGACCTGTTCCAGGGGGAGGCAGATTTTGGAGAAGATTGTTAGCTGGGCATTGTGGTCCTTACTCTGTCTGTGGGAGAAGAGCATTGATTTTGTCTTATTGATATTGACCACGAGTCTGTGGTCAGTGAACCAGTGTTCAACTTGGCTGAAGGCAAGTTGTAGGGAGGACTGAAGAATTGTGAGATCTGAATGAGAGGCATACATAACCGCATCATCTGTGTAGAGTAGCAGGTTACAGGAACAGCATTTGGGCAGGGTATTCAGGAAGGTGCTGAATAGCAGTGGACCAAGGATGGAGCCCTGGGGCACCCCAGAGTGGACTGGTAGTGCGGGTGAGAGGGTACTGTTTATCTTTACATGCTGTGACCTATTTGTAAAGTAACTTGTGAACGACACGATTGGTCCGGGGGACAGTCCTGTGCTGTGAAGAGTATTTATGAATAGGGTGTGGGAGACTGTGTCAAAAGCTTTTGACAGGTATATGAATACAGTACCTGTTAGCAGTTTTGTATCTAGCACACTGTGCAGAGAGTTGGAGAACTCTATGAGGGCAGTGGTTGTGCTGTGTCTGGCTCTAAACCCATGTTGTTCCCTGCAAAGGAGATTGTGTGCACGTAGGTAGTTGGTGAGCTGATTTGCAACGATTTTTTCCAGGGCCTTCGAGAGGGGTGGGAGTATTGAGATGGGTCTGTAGTTGTTGGGCAGTGTGGGGTTCCCACTCTTCAATATTGGGGTGATGGTGGCCACCTTCCAGTCACTTGGGAACTACCCTAGACACAGGGAGAGGTTGAGTAGATCAGTCAGATGGGCTAGTACTGAGTCAAGAACCAAATTAAGGATTCTCATGTCAAAGGAGTCTGTGCAGTAGTTTGAGCCCTCTAAGGCTTTTTTTTGAGGTAAAAGCTTGCTTCACTCCTAGTAATCACCTTGAGGTAGAAAGGAGGGTAGGTGTTGATGGGTTCAGCATGGTTAGGGGTGGGGTCGAAAAAGTTGCTTGGCAGGACTGAGCTCAGATCAGAGAATGCTGCATTTAGACCATTTGCGATAGCGAGTGGCTCCGTAGTAGTAATACTGTTGACAGATAGCTGGGTAGGGGGAGGCATCCTGGACTTCCCGTTAAGTTCCTTTAGGTTGTCCCAGAACAACCTAGCATTTCCCCAGGAAGAGGCCAGGGTGGACTTGTAATAGGAGGATTTGGCCATTCTAATAGCCCAGGTGCTCTTGTTGAGAACCATTTTATAGGCCAGCATATCTGTGTGTTTCCCAATGGTGGTAGCTTTGTACCAGAGATCGTCACATCTCTTCAGCTGATTTAGCAGAGCAGGTGTGACCCAGGAGGAATTTTGTTTTTTGGTTTTCACTATCCGGAATGGGGAAAATGCATCACAGGCCTTGCTGAAGGTGTGGCTGAAGTATTCAAGGGCAGCATCTATGGAGGGGGCGCGTTTGATGGGGGACCAGTCACACTGGCTGAGGTATCTCCTTAATTTAGTGAGGCCTCCAGGTTGGAGATGTTGCCGAAGGAAACTGCTTGGCCTGGGTAGTTGCACCAGGCATGACCAAGCAAAGTGGATGGGGCAGTGGTTGCTTAATGTGCCAGGCATTACCATCATGTTTGTGATTCTGTTAGGGTGATTGGTGAATAAGAGGTCAATGAAGGTGCTAGTACCATTTTTGGGGTTAGTCCTGGTTGGCTGGGTGACTAATTGGGTCAGGTCTAGCACTGAGATGGTGTCCTTTATAGGGGAAGCCAAGCTTGAGAGCCAGTTCACATTAAAATCACCCATTATAATGTGTTCTGTTTTGGGTGGGAAGCTGGAGATATAGTCTGCCAGAGACTGAAATGCTGAGGTTTGGTGATGGGGTGGGATGTACACCACAGTAATGGTAACAGGGGCTTTGGTAGTGTCAGGTGTGATTTTTATGGTTAGAGCCTGCACTCCACGGCACAGGGAGGATGCCGGTAGGCTTTGGCAGGGCAGGGAGTCATGCACGTAAAAGGCACAGCCCACTCCCTGTTTGCCAAGTCTGTCAGCTCGATAGGTGGTTAGGCCCAGTAGTGCTATGGATGGGTCCGGGACCTTCTTTGATAACCAGGTCTCAGTGAGGGCTAGAACATCCAGTTCGTGCCGCTGCACCCAGCATTGAAGCTGCGCTAATTTTGGGTGTAGACTGCATTTATTCATAGCAGCAATTCTTAGCCCATGGTTGGTGGTGCATGGGCTGACTGAGGCGGGGCCTGGATTAGGGTGTACATTGCCTGACATTAGAAGCAGCAGGGCAAAAATTCTGAGTAGGGCCAGTGTTCTCTGCTTGGTGATGTAAGTATGCTGCTTTAGCTCTTGGGTACTGCCTGAGCAGGGGGTGGCCATGGTTAAGAGGGTAGGGTAGGAGAGGAAAGCAATGGGACATGGGAGGTGGTGTGGAGAGGAGATGGGTAGGCGATGAGTGAGGGGGGTGTAGCGGGACTTCTGTGCCAGGGAGAGTAGGTGGGAGTCTGTGTTGGGATGCAATAGCGCCAGTGGAGTATGTCATGGGTGAGTGACTGGGGGGTCACAGGATGAAGAGGATAGAGGTTGTTATTGAGATAAGCATTTGAATACTGGCAAGCAGCCACCAGGGGAGATGCATGAGGTAGTTAGTCAGTAGAGCACTATCTGTGAGTATAGGATGGGGCTGTTAGAGGAGAGTGAGGAGGGCAGATAGGATGACAGGAGCAGGTTATTGTAGGGAAGTGACTGGAGGGATAGACACCTGTGTCATATTTAGGAAAAGTTATAATGAATTAGTGAAAGTGGATGGGGACAATGCTGCCTCTGGTGGTGAGGCGGTATAAGCTGCAAATAGAAAAATGGGCTGATTGGTTTAGACACAGCCTCACTCCTATTGGTTGTATACAGACACTAGGGCCCTATATATGGGAGTGTTGACCAAGGGTGGTGGTGGGGGTGGTGGGGCAACAGCACAAGATGGAACTGCACCACACTCCTCTACTTGCTTGCTGTGCCCGCGTTTCCATACCTGCTTGAGTTCAGGGGTTGGGGGAGGGCATCTGGACTCTGGCCTTCATGACCAAACGGACCCTTGGCAGGATCCGATCCTTCAGTCTGTGGAGAAGCAGGTACTGGTTGTTTAAGCCAAGTTGCAGGGGGAGGAGACTGATTAGTATGCAAGGTAGGCATTTACTGATACAAGCTATCGGGACATGTACAGCCTTTTATTTTCTTCTTAATGCCCACAGCTCTGTTTCTTACTTAATACAAAGAAAATACTGCTGAAACAGCTACATACAGGCTACTGGCACAGTGCTATTTTTTTCTTACAATAATGAAAACACTTATTCTAAACAGGAGAACTGTTTTAGAGTTGTTGGTTACATAGACAACTTGACGTCAGAGCATATGCAGGATAACTGTTACAATTAACATGTACTTACCCCAATACATACAACTCTTAACTTTAAGATGTTGAAGGGGCAAGGCTTCCATGCTCCATATTTCTACCTCACGGGACTCTTTGTGGCTTCAGGTGCTGTCTAGGCTTCTGACATCCTAGCTAAAATAAACAAACACAAATAACCACTATTCTATATACTATTAAGTGCACTTATATATATTTTAGGGAGGCAGTACAATACAATGTATACATACATTCCCAGATAAACGAGTGTGATAAATCCATTTATATAGTCCTATTACCTTGCAGAAATCCTGGTTATACAATTTTCAACTCACTCCAGTTTTAGGGGTGGCATATCTAGTAAAGGGGGTCCAACATTTTTCATAGATTCTTAGGGAATTATTTATCAGGTGGGAAAGTTTGTCCATACTGGCAATATGAATCATGGAGGTGAGAAGCTCTTGGACACTTGGAATTACTGTAGTTCTCCATCTGCATACGAGAAGCCACTTTGCTTGCATGGCCCATAAGGCTAGCCAACGATATTCTAGCTCTCTAAGATGGGGAGCTTCTGATTTCATACCCAGGAGAAGTAGGGGAAGGGATTGAGGAATGTATTTCTTCAGGACTTTAGCCCCTATTTCACATACATTATCCCATACCTGTTGTATTAGAGGACAGGACCAGAGAATATGGAACAAATCTACAGGGTGGGAGTTACACCTCCAACATAAATTGGAGTTTATTACCCCAGCCTTATGTAGTACCACTGGTGTACGGTAACATAAATGGAGAATTTTATTTTGTATTAATCTGCTCCTAGCATCTGTAAAAGAATTTTGGGCCCCTTTACAGCATTCTTTCCACTGTAGATCTGTAAACATAAGTTGCAAAGCCCCCTCCCACCTCTGCTTAGACTTTTCAGTTTGACTGGGTAGTGTGCCCCGGAGGGCACCATATATTAAGATAACCAGTCCCCTTTTTTTTGTTAACCAAAGGGGTACAGTCTGGGTGTCCCTTTTTGCTACCCGGATCATATATTTCTGAGATGTACTATGTATTTGTAGGTATTTCCAGAAATTGGAAGTGGGAATTGACCATCTGGCCTGCAGGTTGGCAAATGAGTCTATTGCCATAGAGGATGGGTCAAGTATATTTTCCAACTTGGCGATACCCTTGTCTGCCCACCCTTTCCAATACACAGGTCTTTTATCTATACACAGGTTATCATTCCCCCACAGTGGGGTTAATTTGATGGGTGCTAAATCCATTTTGAACTTCCTCCTTATTTTTAACCAGCATTGTAAGGAGGCTCCTATCATGTGGTGCATCTTAAGGTTTGTTGGGGGGTTATTATATATCAGAAGTGACAAGGAGATCTTTTGACTTTGTTCTGTATCCACCCATTGAGATTGGGGAGTGGTTCCTGTTCCCAGGCAGCATAGGGATTGCGCCATGTGAAAGGCCCACTTGTAACCTTTGAACCAAGGAAGACACCACCCACCTAAGCTCCAGTGTGCCCTAAGTTTGTTCCTACTGTACCTGGGGGGTTTCCCTTCCCATAAAAATCTACTGATTACCTTATCTACCTTCTGGATCCAGCTCTGTGGTAAGGGAAGGGACTATGTGCCAGGAGATAAAACATTTTCGGGGCTAAAATCATCTTAATTGCAGCTATTTTGCCTGTGAGGGTTAAATTATGTTTAGTCCATCTGGACATATCCTCCTGTAGATCCACTAGGAGGGGATGGAGATTGTATTCCCAAAGTTTAGAGAGCTCGGCAGAGAATTGAATACCTAGATATGTAATATTTTCCCCTCCCATTTCAGACCAGTATTACCCAGTACTGTCAGTTGGCACCTGGGATTAAGAGGGAGGACTTCCATTTTAGTGGAATTAAGCTGAAGGCCTGACAGTCCTCTAAAGTGGCGTAAAGTATTAAGTATATAGGGTAGTGCCTCAGCCACATCTGCTGCAAGGACCAGAAGATCATCTGCATAGAGAAGGGTAGTGTTTTCCTTACTATCAACAGGGATCCCCCTTAATAGTCTTTTTATCCTTAAGAGTAGCAGCTAAAGGTTCCACAGCCAGCACAAATAGGACGGGGGACAGAGGGCAGCCTTGTCTAGTGCCACGGGCCAACTCGAAAGGTCGGGCTAGAGTTGAATTAGTCAGTAATCTGGCTAATGGGGAAGTATATAGAGCTGTTACCCACGAGCTAAAGTGAGGGCCTATTCCAGTTTTACCAACACCGCGTGGAGGTAATCCCACTCGAAGGAGTATAATGCCTTTTCAAAATCTATAGCTTCCTCAGCTGCCGGGGGTAAACAATTGAGAGGCGATATGGGTTAAATTAATCAAGGTCCTAAGATGGTCTGCACTATATCTACCGCACAGTGTGATTTTTTTTAAAGATCTGTAGATAACAGTTGCTTTAGCTCCTTAAGAGGATATATATATATATATATACATATATATTTTTTTTTATTTAAGAGCAAGGGAAAACCGCTGCTTAAGCTCCTTAGGAGTACAGCCTAACTATCCAACTGCTGCTTAAACTCCTTCAGAATACAGGCTAACGATGCAGGGAGATAACAGATTTTACGCAAAGGTAAAGGTAAAATTACACTGTACTTGATTCTTAACACACTACTTTCTTGTTAAAAATAGAGATGCTTTAAGGCACAGTTCAGTTCAGGTAAAGACAGTGGTGGTGGAGAGTTTACTGGGGTAAAAAAACCTATCTCCACTGCTATGCCGACATTAAAATTTAAGTGAAAAGGCACCAAAACATTACAGCACAAGATGGAACTGTGCCACACTCCTCTACTTGCTTTCTGTGCCCTCGTTTCCATACTTGCTCGAGTTCGGGGGGTGGGAGAGGGCGTCTGGACTCTGGCCCTCATGACCAAACAGACCCTCGGCTGGATCCAATCCTTCAGTCTACTCAAGTTTGGGGTTGGGGGAGGGCATCTAGACTCTGGCTGTCATGACCAAATGGACCCTCGGCTGGATCCGATCCTTCAGTCTTCTCGAGTTTGGGGGGTGGGGCAGGGCATCTGGACTCTGGCCCTCATGACCAAACGGACCCTCAGCTGGATCCGATCCTTGGATCCTATGCATATACAGTGTGTGTGTGTGTGTATATATATATATATATATATATATATATATATATATATATATATATATATATATGTAGAGGATACATGATGGGCAGGAGTGTGATATGGAAAATATTCTCACTCCTGCAGCGTGAGTTTTGGATACTCAGACGTGCTGAAGGCATGAGTGAGAGTATCCAGATATCACTCTGCAAGAGTGAGAATACATGTATTTTCCATAGCACACGATCTACACATCATGTGTGCTATTTATACAATGGGGGGTGGGAGCTCTTCTATTGATTTTTTATTTTATTTTTGTGCTTTGTGGTGGTTTGTGTTGGTACTGTGAGTGAATGGCCATGAATGGATTTTGTATGAGGGATGTGATTGGTGATTTTGTCTGTGTGTGAATGTTGATTGGTTGGTGTTTGTGTGAATGTGGTGCATGATTGGCTGTAATCTCTGACAGGGCGGGAGTTTGTGTGGAGAGCTGGGACAGATGGTGTGTTAATCAGCCAATTTGTTTTCTATTTTTCGGTGATTGCAATGATTTGACTGTTTCTTTGGCTTTTGCAGGGGGTAAGTGTCCTGGTTAGGGTAGTGTAAGTTTAATTTTATTATTGTCCACTCTGGCTTGTGTCAGCGTTGCATTCGGTATCTGCTGATAGCACTCGTAAATGGCTCTGTTTTCTTGAAAGAGATGAGAGACACGGTGTTTATGTCAGTGTTTCAGGCAGCAGTCTTGGGGAAAGCTCGAGAGAGGAGATGGATTTTTGTCACACAGTTCATGTGAGTATCATGACACATGTAAATCGGGATGTAAAAAGTAGATTAGGGAATGAGGTTTCCAGGACATCTATGGAGACTAGTTGGCAGAGTGAAAATAACAGAAGCTGACATCAGCAGAGTATGTATAAATGGCAATTATTTTAACTCTGCTGATGTTAGCTTCATTTATCACACTGCAGGTAAAATAAGAGGATTTATCATCAGCTTGGAGCTCCCACCCATGCTGTATGTATGTATATGTGTATATATTATAGCGGCACGGTAGTGCCACTATAGTTAGGGTTGAGGAGCCATTTACATGTTAAACCCACAATTTTGCACCTTAATAACTTTGCAACCATTCAACAGATTTGCCTGAAATTTGGAATACTCAATAAAGACCCATACACCTTGGGACTTGCCAAGTTTTGTACCAGTCAGACATACGGCTGTGGAGTTATTAAGCATGATCTGCGTGCTCGTTTATGCTTTTCTGGAATTTTACTGTCATCTTTACAGGTCACACGGTTTGCAAGACCGGTCCAAAATCTTCAGGGAACATGTGGCAGGTATCCCTGATGTACCTTTTGAAGATTTTGAGAAAAAATATTAAATGGTTCAAAAGTTATTCAAAAAACAAGTTCCCATTGTAAGTCAATGGGAAAAGTTAACAAAAAGTTCGACAGTGTCACAAATGCAGTTTTTACTTTTGCAAACGGCCCTTTTACTGTCGCAAATCCACCATTTTTTTTTCAGTTAGTGATCAGGTAACAGTAATGCAAACCCATGTGCAAATAAAAATGCAAAGTGCGCACACCATAGGCGTGACGAGGGCAATGCTTAAAGCGGTTATGGAAACGCATGAGAGCTAACTGCAACAGTGATGAAAGTGCACACCTTTTTTCCCCAAAAGCTGCATTGAGAAACACAGTGAATACAAAGAATGTATGCATAATAATGGGTCTCGAAGCAGAAAATGAACACATGGAATACTAAATTGTTTATATCACAGGAACCTTACGACATAGAAAAAAAATAAAAATTTCATATAATGTATGACTTTCCTGGCTAGTTTTGCACTTAGCCCTCTAGCAGGGGGTGAGCATTTTTCTGACAAAAGTGTCCGTATCTCGAAGCATTTCCGAGATATGGGCCCCGAAAGACGCGGCAGATGCCGTAATGTTAGCCTATGGGTAAAATTGTCAACTCCGGAGTACCATAACTTTGCAACCCTCTAATATTTTGTCACCAAACTATCAAAAGGCACATCTGCAAGATCTTGGCTTTCTTTCCTCCAAATCTCAGCCCAAAGGACTAAACCATTCTTTTGCAACAGGGTGGCAAAGATTTCCTATTCTTTTGGGCATAGTGTTGCAAAGTAGTATCGCAAATCACGACACTTTCGCAAAAGCAGTCACGAAAAGGGTCACAAGTGTGACACTACTTTGCGACACTACTGTTTCCAAAAATTTCAAAAAGATATTTCTGGGGTGTTTAACCCCCCAAAAAAGACATGGCTAGCATCCTCAGGGCTCAACTAGGTGAACACAAAAAGAATTGCGTCCCTAGAGGGTCCCAAATTTAAATGCCAAGCATTTCTATGACCAGTAACTGAAAACAAAATGGCATATTTATGACACTGCAGGGGTCATTTGCGACACTAAAAACTGCATTTGCGATACTGTCAAACTTTTTGTTAACTTTTCCCATTGGCTATAATGGGAAACTTGTTTTTTGAATAACTTTTGAACCATTTAATATTTTTTCACGAAATCTTCAAAAGGCACATCAGGGGCCCTGGCTGCATGTTCCTTGATGTTTATGGACCAGTCACACAAACCGTATAGCCTGCAGGAGTGAGCAAAGAATGCACACAAAAAAGCGTAAATACGACTTTCTATGGTGCTATATAGCTCCACAACCTTATATCTGACCATTACAAAACTTGGCAGATCGAGAGATCTATCATACTGCTCCATGCATGCCAAATTTTGGGCAAATCCATCATATGGTGAGAAGGTTATTAAGCTGCAAATTTTCACACTTTAACCTTAAATAGGTACTCAACCTTAACTATAGTGGCACTACTGTGCCACTATAATATCTATATTTATATATATATATATATATATATATATATATATATATATATATATATATATATATATATATATATATATATATATATATAGGGTTGAGTAAGCAGTTTAATGTTAAGCCCCAAATTTTGCACCTTAATAACTTTGCAACCTTTCAACAGATTTGCACAAAATTTGGAATGCACAGTCTTATATGGCAGATCTCTTGATTTGCCAAGTTGAGTTTTAATCAGACTGGCAGTTTTCATGCAGCAAAGCACTGAAAACAGTGTTTTTCTCATTTTTGGCACTTGTTTGCTGTTTTTTCCCATTGCGCTGTGTCCACACCATTTGGTATTTTGGCCTGAAATATTCTGAGTAGAAAGAGGTTTGGTCAAGGAATAATCCTGTATTGGTTTGGTGAAAAAATATTAATCCATTCCAAAGTTATTTAATTTTGAAGTTTTGGGCTCTGAGCATGCACCATTCACTCCAAGATTTGTAGGTATGTTTTGCAAAAGGGGATTGGGCTTGTGATCAAGGTTTTTGTCAGCTCACGAATGGGGATTTACAAAATCTCTGTTCATGAGAAAAAATTATTTGTTTGTGAGCCACCATTTTGTTTCCATCCCCCCCAAACAAAATATTGGAGCTTGCTCCACGGGTGACTTCTTGCACAAATAAGGCATGGGTTTTGTTCAGGGTGATGCCCTCTACAAATCCATGCCTTTGGTTTCCTTTATTTTGGCCAATTAATGGCTGTTTCAGATTTTAAAATACTTCTTTAACGACTCACTTCCGATCCTCATTCACGAGGTGACAAAATCCCCACTCATGAGCTGATCCGCTTTCTCGAGCTGACAAAATCCTTGATTGTCATTTCACAACCAGATGGCCATTCTCGTAAACGAGGATTGGCTGACAAATTGGGATTCTGACACCTCGCAAAAGGGGATCAGCTCACAAATGGGGATTTTGACGACTCATGAAAGGGGATTTTTTTTTATTCCTCATTCGCAAGCTGTCAGAATCCCTGTTTGCGAGATGTCAAAATCCCTGTTCGCGAGCCAGTCACCTTTTGTGACCTGACTTTTGCAACTTCCAGACCAGATGGCCAAAATCTGATGATCAGGGATTAGTCCTGATCGAGGATTTTGACAGCTCATGAAAGGGGATTGACCTCAGGAATGGTAAATTTGCCACCTCGTGAACTAGGGTTTTAAAAACACTTCCACTGCACTGTAAATAAATGGTTTCGTCTTTTGGCTTGAAATTTGCAGGGTATAAAAGGGATGTCCCAGAGATGTGCATTATGCTATTTAGGTGTAAACAAGTTAATCGGTTACAAATATATGCCATCACGAAGTTGAGATTTTTCCCATAGGATAACATTACAGTGCCCACAGCAACTTTTGGTGCCTGTATCTCAGAAACGATGTTTGATACAGATTTTTTGCTACCTGTAGTTTAGGACTAAGCATGTGTGGAGGTTTCAAAGTCATAATTACAACTGCAGTGAATTTTTTTTTACGGTTACAGAGATATTGGCAAATTAGTGTTACAAGGGTTCCTTTACAGGCCTAAAGGGCTACTGTATGGCTCTGTTGTTATGTGTAAGTGGGATTGCAGGGCTGAGAGGCCCACACTCCCACAGATGCATATCATTATGCACAAATGGGCAGCTTGGTGGGAGCGTGGGGGGCCCACCAACAGATACCATTTACCAGTTACATTACAGTTTCTCAAAAAGTAAGGAAATGTATTGCAAAAAACTTCATTAGTGCATCAGTTAGGGTTAAAGCAACGAAAGTGGGGAAATGAGATGTTAGGGTCACGCTTCTAATCCTCTTTTCTTTCAGAAGCATTTTGAATTTTTGAAAGAATATATATTTGTACGGATGTCTGGGCATGGTGCAAAAATATGTTCTTAGGAAGCACTGTTTTAGAACATGAAGCCATTGTGAAGGTACAAAAAAATGTCTTTCAAAAATGTGGGTAAATGTGCACAACTTTTACTTTCACAAAGGTGCAACAATATGTCTTTCGTGAGTATCACTTTCTGTGTAGTGAGAAAGTATGATTTTCTCAAAGTAGACAACATGTGAAAATGCGGCTTTTGCAACTGTTCTAGTTGCAAACTGGAAACATAAAAGTGCTGCCCTTCACTATACAGCCTCAGTGGCTCAGTGGAATGGATGGGGTAGTGGAGGCAGCAGCGTACAGGGTTTAATTATAGTGAAAGACTATTTTGTTTTCATTTTTCATTCAGGATTTTTATGATTACAACAGCAGTGAAATTTTTTTCATAGCTGCTACAGTTGCTGAGATATTGGCAAATTAGTGTTACAAGGGTTCCTGTAAAGCCCTATAGGGCTCCTGTATGGTTCTGTAGGTATGTGTAATTGGGAGTGCCCACACTCCCACAGATGCATTTCATTATGCACAAATGAATAGCTTCCCAAGCCCATCAACACATACCATTTACTAGTTATATTACACTTTTACAGAGTAAGGAAATTCTTTGCAAAAAATTTTGTTAATGCATCAATTAGGGTTGTTTCCACAGCAACAAAAGTGTGGAAATTAAATGTTAGGGTTACAAACCCTAACACCCCCTACTGCCCACCACCCTCCACACAACAACAGGCACTGGGATGTTTGTTGGGGTCATCGCTCCTACCTCTCACCACATTCTCCTATACTACAACACCTCAGCTTACTTACAAATGGAATGGGGTGAGAGTTAGGCTGATGACCCCATTGAACACCCCAATTCCTGTTGTTGTGTTGGGGGTGGTGAATGATAGGGAAAGGGGTGTTAGGGTTGGTAACCCTAATGTTGAATTTCCACAGTTTTATATCTATCTTCATTGCAAAAAACTTTGTTAATTCATCATTTTGGGATGAAGCAACAAAAGCAGGGAAATTAGACATTATGGTTGAAATCCTAACGCCCCCACCCTACCACCTGACCCTCCACAGACCAACAGATAATGGGGTGTGCCTTGGGGTTGTTAGCCCTAACTCTCACCCCATTCCATGTTTAAGAAAGCAGACATGGTACAGTATAAGAGAATGGGGTAAAAGTTAGGCCCGACAACCCCAAGGCACACCCCATCACCTGTTGACTTGTGGAGTGCGGGGATGGGGTGGTAGGTGGGGGGCTGTTATGGTCTCAACCCTAATGCTTCCTTTCCCTGCGTTTGAACTTCACCCCTAACCGATGCATTAATGAAGTTTTTTTGCAATGAATATATCTGTATATCTATATCTATATCTACAGCCATAGCTATAGTTGTCTCTCTCTGTCTCTCTCTCTTTCTCTCTGTACATATATATATATATATATATCGCACCAGTATAGTTAGGGTTGAGTAAGCACTTTAATGTTAAACCTCAAATTTTGAACCTTAGTAACTTTGCCACCATGTGACAGAATTGCCTGAAAGTTTGTATGCATGGTCTGGTGCTATACTTCTCTGGATCTGACATTTTGCGATATGGTCAGATGTACAGTTGTGGAGCTACAGAATGCCAAAAAACACAAAAAACAGACCTTTTTTTGAATTTCTTTGCTCACACCCACAGCCCGCATGATTTGCCCGTTCAGTCCAAAATCTTCAGGGAACATGCAGTCTCAGTCACCAATGTGCCTTTTGAAGATTTGGTATAAAAATATTAAACCATTCAAAAGATATTCAAAAAACAAATTTCCCATTATAGTCAGGGGGATATATGCATCACAAAAGTTTCGCAAATGCAATTTTACTTTCACAAATGACCCTTTTACTTTCTTGCTGTAGCCATCTTGTTTTTGATTAGTGACAGAGGAAAATGCCTGGTGTTTAAATTTAGGACTCTCTAGGTAAACACTGACTGTTGGGTTTACCTAGTCAGGTCCTGAGGATGCCAGCCCTATCTTTTTTGGGGGTAAAACCCCCCAGGAATGTCATTTTAAACATCAGGGGAAAACATACTTTCACAAATCATGAAAGAAACTGCTGAAATACTTTTACAAATGCAAAAGTATTGTGCTACATTTTGCGAAACCTTTGTGATTTGCGAAAGGTATTTAAAAAAAACCTGCAAATCTTTGCCATCCTCCTGCATCAAAACGGTTGGGTCTTTTGGGCTGAAATTTGCAGGGTGGTAAGCCTTGGTCCCACAGATGTGCCTTTTGGTGGTCTGGTGCAAAAACATTCAAGGGGCCCAACATTACAGCTGAGGAATTTCCCATAGAATAACATTGCGGCATCCATTACACGTTTCAGTGCCTGTGTCTCGAAAACGAAACGAGATACAGAGTTTTTGGTACTGACAGCTTAGTTCTCCTTTAGGTGACCTAATCTGCTAAAACAAGTTTGGAAATCATAGCTTACACCTGCAGTGGAATTGTTTTCCTTCTTGCTACGGTTATGGAAATATTGGCAAAAATGTGTTCCAAGGGTGCCTTTTCAGTGCTGTTAGGTGCCCATATCTCATAAACAATGCGAGATATGGATTCAGTTGATGTATGACACATAGATGTCTCACTGTCAGAATTACAATAACACTTGAATTCTAGCTGCTATGGTTGCTGAGATATTGGCACATTACTGTTACAAGACATAAGGCAATTACAGACCTAAGGCAATTTTTGTGGGGGGGGGTAGGAAGAAATAGGCTGTTAGTTAAATAGGATCTGCAGCTTATCCTGTAGGTAGGGGAATGGGCAGACTAGGTGGGCCAAGCGGTCTTTATCTGCTGTCAAAGTCAAAGTCTAAGGGCTCCATGCCCTATAGACCTGCTGTATGGCTCTGTAGTTATGTGTGAGTGGGAGCACGGCTCCCAGAGGGCCTGTGCTCCCACATATGCATAACATTACGCAAAAAATGGACAGTGTGAAGGAAGCACAGGGCCCAGAGGGCCTGCGCTGCCACTTACGCATACCATTTACCAGTTACATTACACTTTCTCAAAAAGAAGGGAAATTCATTGCAAAAAAATCCATTAATACATCTGTTAGGGTTAATAGCACAGTGACAAACATTAGGAAATGTGATGTTAGGGTTTAAAACACTAAATCTGCATCCCCCCCACCACCACCCCATCCCCACACACACATGCAAGACACATCCAACATTGTAGGACACTATACCACTCTGTCACATCTGTAAGCACAATAATCACAGCACTGTACTGATTTCACATAACACTATGTAATGAAAAAACAAATACAATATGATTGAATTACTTCTGCTCCATCTTCACCAAGGAAAAAGGGGTCCCAATACTGCACATTTCTAGGAAGGGGAAAGAAGATGGCAAGATATTCATGGGGACCGTAAGCAAAGAACGGGTAAGGGAGGGACTCATGAACTTGAAGGTAGAGAAATCCCTGGGCCAGATGGATTACACCCCAGGATATTAAAAGAATTGGCAATACTATTCAATAGATCTCAATACAGGAGTGGTACCAGAGGAATGGAGATTAGCTCACATCGTACCAATACATAAAAGTGGCCCTAAGGAGGACCCGGGTAACTACAGACCGGTCAGCCTGACCTTGATTTTGTGTTAATAATGGAGACGATATTGAAGGAGTGCCTGGTCAAGTTCTTAGAGGAAAATGGCCTGCAGGATAGCAAACAACATGGATTCCTGGCAGGCAGGTCATGTCAAATGAACTTGGTTGAGTTCTTTGACTGGGTCACCCAGACAGTGGACAAAGGCCAGGCAGTGGATATTATATATCTGGATTTTAGCAAGACCTTGGGCTGTGTGCCACACAAAAGATTGATCACAAAACTGAAGGATCTGGGGATGGGAGTAAGGTTAACTGGATGAGTCAAAAACTGGCTGAGCCGCAGAACACAGAAGGTGGTAGTAGGGGGTGAGGTCTCCAGTATGATGCAGGTCACCAGTGGAGTTCCAAGGGGTCAGTGTTGGGGCCTGTTTTGTTTATCATCTTTATTGGGGACATAGGGGAAGGCATCCAGGGACAGATGTGCATGTTCGCTGACAACACCAAGCTCTGTGGTAGGGTGGACACTCAGGAGGGGATAAAGGAAATGAAAGATGACCTAACCAAACTGGAGAGATGGACAGAGATATGGCAGCTTGGGTTCAATACCAAAAAGTGCAATGTGATGCACATGGGGACAAAGAACCTGAGAACAGAGTACTACATGGGAAAAGTCCAAGTTACACCAACAGAGGAGGAAAAAGAACTGAGGGTAATAATTTCTAGTGACCTGAAACACTCAACTCAATGCAAAAAGGTTATAGCTAAGGCCAATGGGAAGTTAGGATGTATTACTAGAGGAATTAGCAGTAGGAGAAGTGAGGTCATCCTGCCACTATACAGGACACTGGTCAGACCTTACTTGGAATACGGAGTGAGATACTGGCACCCACACCTGAAAAAAGACATAAACATGATGGAAAGGGTACAAAGGAGAGTGATTAAAATGATAAAAGGACAGCAGGAGAGATCATACACAGAGAGGTTGGAGGACCTGGGGATGTACACTCTGGAGGAGAGGAGGCAGAGGGGAGATATGATTGAGACATTCAAGTACAGAGGGCACAGCCTCAAATTGGTGGGGGGTAAATTCAAGAGAGCCATGAGGAAGCACTTTTTTACAGAAAGAGTGGTGATGGCATGGAATAAGCTGCCACAAGAGGTGGTAGATGCAAAGTCAGTGGGAGTATTCAAAAAAGCCTGGGACAGGCATAAAGGAATGTCAGGAGGCCTAGTAAGGAGAAAGATCAGAATTTTGGGGGGGGGAGAGGGGAGGAGGGGGTCGCAGATGCAGACTAAAAGTAAGGGGTGACACTCATTATTACGAGCAGACCCACTAGACCAAAAGGCCTTCTTCTGCTGGCCATTTTCTTGTGTTCTTATGACTCTATACTGCCAGCACAGTATGAAGGCACATTATTGCTGGCATGTCTTCTTCATACAATGAGACTTAGTCTGTACACATTTTCAAAGTATTGATTTATATGTGTCATATATAATTCAACATTTGGCTCACTGTAAGTATTGCTGCTACCACATAGGCATGTGGTAGTAGGAAAAACAGCACTGACACATACACAGTACTTTTCAGATACTGCTCAGGTAGGAAGCTACCACCATCACATGTTGTTATACTGCTGCGTTACCTGGAAATACTAATTAACAATATGTTATGGTTAGCTTTGGATGTTACAACTGTTGCTTTTACATCTTACTTGTAAACTATGCTACAAAAAGAACTTTTATTATTATTACCGTTTGTTATTAGGACTGACTCACTGTATCAGAAAAAAAAATGCAAACATCAAATGACTGTTGGTAGTCTTATACAAACTCTCATTTCCAATAAACTATGTGAGGATAACATACTGTGTGTTTCATCACTTGTTAACTTTCAAAACATGGACATCTGCTTAAATCTTGTTATTGATATTTACAATGCAAAAAATGCTTACTGTGGGCCATCACCCATGATTTTCTAGCATATGTGTGTGTGTGTACCACTAAGGAACTATGATGGCAGCAGAACTCATACAGTTGGTGGACCTTGATGATGTATGCGTCTTGTGGTACGTTTACAGAGTTGTATGTTACTTCTGTTACCTGATGCTGGTTGTCTCTGGTTGGTTGTGTTGCCTTGGCCCTTCCCTTGCTTGCATGTATATGTGCATGGGGGGGGGGAGCAGAGTTAGGGGTTTTGAACCCTAACATCACATTTTCCAACTTTTCTTGCTGTGCTATTAACCCTAACTGATGCATTAACAATATTTTTTGCAATGAATATATAATATAGTTATGATTGACTACACACTTTAATGTTAAATTCAAAATTTGTCCATTAATAACTTTGCAACCTTTTCATCTGATTTGCCTGAAAATTTGCATGCGCTGTGTGGCACTGAATCTGGAACTTTTTTTCTGATTGGAATTGTGGTTGTGGAGCTGTGGAGTGTTAAAAGGTGTGAAAATTTATCAACTTTTTGAAATTCTTTGCTCATCTCTACAGCCCTAATGGTTTTCCCGTTTGGTCTGAAATTGTCAAGGTATATGGGGACTGGGTCAGGGAAGTATGTTTTGAAGGTTTGGTGAAAAATATTAATCCATTTAGAATTTATTAAAGTTTAAAGTTTCTCATTATAGCCTAGGGGAAAAAATGTATGTCACCCTTGAAAGCACTTTTTACTTTTGCAGATGGGTTTGGTACTTTCACAAATCTGCCATTTTGTTTTCAGTTAGTGATGTGGAAAAAACATTGTAGTTTAAAAAATACTGGCACTAGGTAAACACCAACATTAGGGTTTACCTAATCAGGGCTGTAGGAACATTACCCTGTCATTAGTTTTTCACCAGAATGCCCAGAAATGTATTTTTAAAGTGTTTTCACCATCTTAGCTGCAGAATTTTCACAAAAATTCCTCAAACTTTCATGAAAGTTTCACATGTACTTTCGAGAAAGTCCCACATCTACAATAGCAGGACTTTTGTGAAAGTCCCACAGTACTTTAATGAAAGCTCTTTCATGTAAACCAATGGGACTTTCATGAAATTTCACAGAACTTTCTTGAAAGTTCCACAGTTCAACAGTCCAAAACATCACTTTATTTGCCACTTCATAGCAAGACAACGATTATGACATTTGGGCCAAAATTTGCAGGGTGGCAAGTCCTTGCCCCACAGATGTGCCTTTTGCTAGTTTGGTGAAAAAAAATTTGCACCAGTTCCAGAGTTACAGCAGTCTGATTTGCAAATTTTCCCATAGGATAACTTTGTGTAGGCTGCTGCACCTTCAGCAGCTATATCTCTAAAACAATTTAAGATACAGGTTTTTTTCTAAGTGCAGCTATAAAGCATGTGTGAAGGTGGCCAGGTCATGAATACAACTGCAAAGGAATTTTTTCCAAAGTTGCTGTGGTTACTGAGATATTGCCTTATTTGAAGTACAAGGGTTTCCTTGGAATGCCTCTAGAGCTGCACTATGTGTCTGTACTTCTGGGCCCTGCACTCCCACGTATGCATACCATTTATACTAAAGTGGGAGTACTGGGCCTTCCTATGCTATGTCTCTACACTCATGGATAGGAATGCAGGGTCCAGAGTCATGCTCCCACCTATGGATATGATTATGCAAACCTAAAAGCACAGGGCACTCCTGCACTATGTCTCTACACTTATGGGTGAGAGGGAGCACAGGGCCCAGAGGGCCTGTGGTCTCAAATGTGCATCCCATTATGCAAAACTTGGAGCTCAGGGCCCTTCTGCACTATGCCTCTACACTTATGGGTGGGTGGGAGTGCAGGGCCCTGTGGGCCTGTGCTCGCATCTATAGATACCACATGAGCAACATTTCACTTTCTCAAAAAGAAGGGACATTCATTGCAAAAAATTCAATTAATGCATCAGTTAGGGTTGATTCCTCACCAACAAAAGTCTGGAAATTTGATGTTAGGGTTACCAACCCTCCCAGCAACCCCCCACCCTCCACAGACCAACAGGCACTGGGGTGTTCCTTGGGGTTGTCAGGCCTAACTCTCACCCCATTCTCCTGTACTTTACAATTTCAGTTTGTTTACACATGAAATGGGGTGAGAGTTAGGCCCGACGACCCCAAGGCATGCCCTGGCACCTGTTGGTCTGTGGAAGGTGGGGTGTGTGTGGGGGCAGAGGGTTGGAAACCCTAACATTGAATTTCCAGACTTTTGTTGGTATGGAATCAACCCTAACTGATGGATTAACAGAGTTTTTTACAGTGAATATATATACAGTGAAGCCCACCAGGATGAAGCCCAACTCTGTCAAAGTCTGCAGTAGAGTTACTGCAGCAAACAATGCAATTTCAATAGGAGTTAATCCCTTTTGTCATGCAGGAAACCTGTGACACTGTACTTCATCCTGGCAGGCTTCACTGTTGATATATATACATATATATATACATATATATATATATATATATATATATATATATATATATATATATATATATATATATATATATATTTGTTTTCCTCTTGGGAAAACTATTTGTTAATACATCAGTTAGGGTTCCAGTGACACAAGTTTGGAAATGTGCTGTTAGGGTTTCCAACCCTACATCTTACCCCTACCATGCAGGCAGCAACAGTTGTGGGGGTGTGCCTTGGGGTTGTCAACCCTAACACTCACCCCATTCCATGTGTAAGTAAGCTGTGATGGTTACAGTATAGAACTGATGCATTAATTAAGTTTTTTGCCAAGAATTTCACTACTTTTTGAGAAAGTATGATCGTAGCCTTCTTTGCTTGTGGGATGCCTCCATAGATGCATACAAGTATGTTGCCATGCAAGCATTTCAGCCAAAAGAGCAACCAAATTGTCAGCATAGACATGTTACTGCCACACCTCTTAAATGCGGGGCGAGAATTTTCAAATGTCTGCCAATATGTTATATGGCAACACTGCATTATTCCACACCACTGGTGACAAAACACATTTTGGCCTGGAACTGAAAACTGACAGCTGTCACATTCATCAGGTGATGTAAAGAAATGGCTATGTTGAAAATTTGGGATGAAAATACTGAAAATTACAAAAGTTACAAGCACGTGTAGCAAAATGTCAACAGATGGGCACAACTTTGCCATTTTGACCCCAAATTTTCAACATTTGAAAGAAAAAGAAAACCTACCCTTCTTATGACCCCACCTCATGAACAGGTATGGTGAAAATTTTCAAATCTGGCCTGAAAGATGATTTTGCCAACTGACTGAAAAATCACCTTTTGAGCAGGATTTTGGAAATGACACCAGTATTGTTCATGAGGAGGGGTCCCAAAAAGGGTATGTTGAAAATCTGGTGTCAAAATCTTTTAAAATGACAACATTTTGCATCATTGTTGAAACCCCCATTGAAATATACTGAACAGCATTTAGCTTCATTTGTCAATTCACTGGTAGTCTAATGGTCCATCCCCCCACCCCAATGTCTAATCCCCTCCCCTTATTGTAGAAATATTCCTTGGTAGTCTAGTTGATCCCCTTCCCCCTGATGTCCGATCACCATTTCATTTTTTCTAAAAATATTGCCTGGTAGTCTAATGGTCCCAAATCTTTTTTCATGATTCGTAATATGAAAAAAGATTCTTTTTCATGTCACAAGTCATGAAAAAAGGACCCGTTTTCATGATTGGAAAATAGTTTTCCTGGTAGTCTTGTGATCCCTCCCTCTCCCCTGTTCACTGATCCCCATCCCCATCTGAGAAATGTATTTCCCTGGTAGTCTAGTGGTCCCTCCCCTGATGTCTGATCACTGTCCCCTTCATTTCTAAAAATATTCCCTGGTAGTCTATTTGTCCCACCCCTCTCCTCTATTGCCCTCCCGGTATTTTATTTTTATAAACTTCCCTGGTAGTCTAGTGGTCCCTCACTATTACCAATCCCTGTCCCCTGAAACAGCAAAAAAAAAGATAACCTTGGTGGTCTAGTGGATCCCCAACCCACTCACCCTCTGAGATAGTGAACCAACCACCCTGCTTCCCCAACCTGATCCCCAGCCAGCAACTAACACAGCCCTCCTCTCACCACTGCAGCTGGCTGCTGACTAGGCTCTGAATGAGTGCATACTGTGCATGAAAAAGGATGCCCCATTTGCAACAAAAGGATTACCCATTTGTGACAAGCGATCCTTTTTTGAGTGGGACATCTAACTGCTCCCATTGAAAATAATGGGAAAATGTAAAACGTGACAACTTTGGAACATATTAATATTTTTCATCGAACCTTTAAAAGGTGCATCTGTAATCCAAGACCATTCTACTCTAAAAATTTCAGACCAAAATCCTAAGCCATTTTTGTGCAGTGTCATGACAAAGAACTTGACAAAACATGGTAATTTTCACATTTTTGACACTGTAGCTCCACACATCTGACCATAAAGAAACTTGCCAGATAAAGAGATTTTTGGTCCCTGATGGGGTATGCAAAATTTTGTGTGAGTCACTTGAACTGTTGCAAAGCTATTAACATGCAAAATTTTGAGTTTAACATAGAAGTGACCCTTGAACCCTAACTATAGGGTTGTGACCATGCCCCTCTAATATCTATATCTATATCTATATCTATATCTATATCTTTATCTCTAGCTATAACTATATCTATATATTCATTGCAAAAATGCCCTAACATCGCAACCCCACCCTGCAGTCAGCAACAGGCATGGGGTATGCCTTGGGGTTGTCAACCCTAATGCTCACTCCATCCCATGAGTAAATAAGGTGATATGGGTGCAGTCTATGAGAACTGGGTGACTGTTAGGGTCAACAACCCCAAGGCACACCCCTTGCCTGTTGCTGCCTGCAAGGTGGGGGTGGGGTGTTAGGGCTAGAAACTCTAACACCACATTTCCCTACTTTTGTCACTTCAACCCTAACTAGTGCATTAAGTAATTTGTTTGCACTGAATTTTCTTACTTTCTGAAAGAGTATAATCATATTATTATTTACTTATGGAAGCACAGGGCCCTCCAGGCCCTGCGCTGCCATCAATCAATAATTTTACAGATAGTGTAACCGTATCCTTATTTGCCTGTGTAAGCACAGGGCCTCTGGGCTCTGTGTTCCTATCCCTCCATAGAGGCATATATGTATGTTGCTGTGGAAGCACAGGGCCCTCCAAGCCCTGTGTTTACAATTTTTGGAAAACCACAACCAAATTGTCATCATAGCCTTCTTAGTACCCCACCTCATGAAACTGGTATTGAAAATTTCCAAATCTCCACCAAATCCCCACCAAAACATGATTCTGTGCCACTGCAAAGTCATTCGACACCACAGGTGAGAAAACACAGTTTGGTCAGGATTTGAAAAATGGCAGCTGTGACATTCATGAGATGGTGTAAAAATATGGCTATACTAAAAATTTGGGGTCAAAATATTTGAAACTACCAGAGTTATGAGTGAGTACAGCAAAATTTCAAAATTTCAATGAATGTGCATAACGTTGGCATTTTTATACATTTTGACCCCACATTTTAAACGTACTGGCCCAGATATTCAAAAGGGTTGTGCATGGTGCAACAGTGTTGCACCATGCACAACCCACTGATGTGCCCCAGCACGATATTCAAAAGGGAAAAGTGCGCGGCACAAATCCTGATGCGCTGGAGCGCATTGGTAATGTATGCAGGCGCAGGTAGGGGGGCCCTGCCCATGCATACCCTGCACAACCCGATATTCAGCCTGGGATATGCAGAGCCATGCATGCACAACCCCTACCTGCACCAGCACAAAGTTGATCCAAAAAAAAGGAACAACGGATGGCCACCCACAGGTGAGCTGCCACATTGCAGGGCGCAACACGGCAGCTGCCACCCGTGGGTGTCCACCCGAGCCCCGCTGCACCTGGCAGCACCCTCATGCCCAATCACAGGCATTAGTTATAAAGCAGAATTCTGTCCATATCCTTGTGGTCCAGTGATTCGTCGACGCTGGCATCTGTATCAACAGATACCATACCTATCTTTGAGGTCCAGTGGACCACTGTTTGCTCGACTGCAGTATTCAGAGTTCAAATAAATAATTCCAATATTCCTGGTGGTCTCAGCGTACCCTCCCCACCCACCCACTGAGCCCCACCAACCCACTCCCCGGTCAGCCGGCAGGCGGCAGCACCCCACCTGCATGCCCCTATCTCTGCCGACTAACACCATCAGTAGGGCTGTACATCCATTGGTCCACAGCGTGAGCCAATGGGCATGCAGTTTCATTGCTACACATTCTAGATATTTGAATGAATCATATCTGAATGTAGTACAGCACGGGCTGCATGCCCATTGGCTCACACTGTGGATCAATGTGTGTACAGCCCTACCAATGGTGTCAGTCGTCGGCGGCAGGTGGGAGGGGTGCTGGCTGACCAGGGGAGCGGGGCGGTGGGGCCTAGTGGTGGTGGGGAGGGGGCACCGTAGACCAACAGGGATACTGAATTATTTATTTTTATACAGATGCCCGCTGAGACAGACAGCAGTCCACTGGACCACCAGGGATATTGGACAGCATTCTTTTATTTATACAGATGCCCGCGATCAGGCAGATAGCGGTCCACTGGACCACCAGGGATATTGGACAGCATTCTTTTTATTTATACAAATGCCTGCATTCGGGCAGACAGTGGTCCACTGGACCACCAGGGATATTGGACAACATTCTTTTTTATTTATACAGATGCCCGTGATCGGGCAGACAGCGGTCCACTGGACCACCAGGGATATTGGACATAGTTCTGCATTTTAATACAAATGTCCATGATCGGGCTGTGAAACACATTGCCGGCTGCAGGGGGCATCAGTCCCCGATGGCTGCTGCCTGGCAGCGTGCCAGGTGCAAGTCGTCGAGGATTGGCGCACCTGCATGCAAATGGGTCCATAATGACATGCAAATGGCTCCATTTGCACCTTGCATACATTATGGCCCCATTTGCATGTCAAGTTTTGAATATCGCAGTTGCTGTGCATAGCGCAATGGAACTTGCGCTAGCGCATCCCCATGCTTCACTCTGGCCACTTGTGCTGGCACAGTGCCACTGCGCCATGCACACTGTGGGGTGGCCAGGGTGCTATATTCAATGCTGCTGTGCCATGGTGCAGCTCCGTTGAATATTGCCCAGTCCACACCCCTGTGCAGCAAAGTTGAGCTGTGCCCAAGCTTGTGCCACAGCCTGGCACAGTTTGAATATCTGGGCCACTGTTTTTATGACCCCACCTCATGAACAAAGGGCAATGAACATGTTCAAATCCTGCCTGAAATGTGATTTCACCATGCAACCACAAAATCACCTTTCTGGATGGATTTGCATGATTCTACTGACACTGTTCATGAGTTAGGGTCCCAAAAAGGCCATGTGGAAAATTTTGGGTCAATATATGAAAAAATGGCTAAGCATGCATCAGACTTGAAAACCACATTGAAATACATTGAACAACACTTACATTGCTTTCTCATATTGCAGTCAGTGGTTCCAACAGCAAGACGCATCTTCCATAGGAGAGTGGATCTACAGGAGTGTGTGGGGGGTGTATGGGGTGCAGGGTGGTGGATCCTGAGTGGGGGGAGGGGTCAAATTGGCAAAGGACCATTTTCTTTTTTACAGGTTAAAAAAAATATTGAGGGACCATTTTCTTCCTTTCAGGTTGGGATGACCATCGAAGGGTGGGGGATGCCACTAGACACCAGGGAAATGGAAACAATTTGTGGGGATGGTAACCAGAGTGTGGGGGGTGCCACTAGACACCAGGGCAATAGCAACAAACAGGAGAATGATGATCAGATGGTGGGGTTGCCACTACACACCAGGGAAATAATAAATAACTATGGGGGCGGTAATTGGAGGGTGGGGTACCACTGGAACCCAGGGCATTATAAACAAAACAGGGAGACCACAATCAGAGGATGGGGGTGCCACTAGACATCAGGAAAGTAAAAGCATGAAAGGGAGGGTGATCAGAGGGTAGAGGTGCTCCACTAGTCACCAGGAAAAACATAACAGTAAACAAAAAAGGATTTTCCTCTGATGAAAAAGGATATTTTTGCATGATTCATGATACGGAAAAGTTTTTTTTTTTCATATCACAAGTCAAGAAAAAAGATTTCTAATATTAAAAAAAAAAACATTCCAAGGGCATTTCTCCAATGGGTAAGTGCAGAATCCAACTAGGGAGTCAGGATAAGAAAGCCACATGTGTTGGTCATTCTCAAAAATGTAATTTGTGTGGTTTTCAGAAATTGAATTTTCAGGGGTAAAACAGAAAACAAGATGGTGGTAAAATGAAAAAGGATTTTCCCCTCCTGAAAAAAGATGATGTCAATACAAGAAAATATTTTTTTTTCCATTTCATACAGCTATTTTTAAGTGCTTACTGAGCATGCTCAGAACAAGTTAATAAAAGTTTCAAAATTAAATAACTTTTGAACAGATTAATATTTTTTCACCAAACAAGCAAAAGGCACATCCATGGACTAGCCCTTTCTACCCAGAACATTTCAGGTCAAAATTCCAAACCATCTGGGTGCTAGCCAAGTTGACAGAAAAAGCATTCAAACCAAAGGGAAAACAGTCCAGATAAATTCACTTTTTGCACTATCTGCATCTCAGAATCTGCACATCCAACTTGAATGAAACTTGGAACATCAAGAGATCTACATCACAAGACTGCATGCAAAATGTCATGCAAATCTGTTGAATGGGTACAACGTCATTAAAGAGCAAAAACTCAGTTTTAACCTAGAACTGCCAGTGCAATCCTAACTATAGGGTGTGACCATGCCTATATATATATATATATATATATATATATATATATATATATATTATGGTAGCACGTAGTGCTACCATAGTTAGGGTTGAGGAGACATTTACATGTTAAACCCAAGATTTTGCACCTTAATAACTTTGCAACTGTTCAACAGATTTGCCTGAAATTTGGCATACAGAATCAAGACTCATACACCTTGGGATCTGCCAAGTTTCGTACTGATCTGATATACAGCTGCGGAGTTATTAAGTGTGATCTGCGCATGCATTTATGCTTTTTTTGGAATTCTACGGTCACGCCTACAGGTCACACGGTTTGCGCGACCAGTCCAAAATCTTCAGGGAATGTGCAGCCGGGGTCCCCGATGTGCCTTTCAAAGATTTCATGAAAAAATATTAAACAGTTCAAAGGTTATTCAAAAAACAAGTTCCCATTATAAGTCAATGGGAAAAATTATCAAAAAGTTCAACACTTTCGCAAATGCACTTTTTACTGTCTCAAATGGCCCTTTTACTGTCGCAAATCCACCATTTTGTTTTCAGTTAGTGATCAGAAAAATGCTTGGCATTTAAAATTGAGACCCTCTAGCGACCTATTTTTTTTTTGTATTCACCTAGTCAGGCCCTGAGGATGCTAGCCATGTCTTTATTTTGGGGTAAAACACCCCAGAAATATGTTTTTCAGATTTCTGGAAAAAGTACTTTTGCAAAGTAGTGTCATACTCACGAAAGTGTCACAAATTTTTGTGAAAGCTTTTGCAAATCACAACACTACTTTGTGACACTATACCCAAAATAACAGTAATTCTTTGGCAGCCCGCTGTAAAACAACAGTTTGGAGTTTTGGGCTGAAATTTGGAGGGAATGCAGCCGACATCTCACAGATGTGCCTTTCCGTGTTTTTCTGAAAAAATATTACACAGTGGAAAAGTTAAGGTACTCCAAAGTTGACGCTTTTTCCCATAGGATAACATTATGGCGTACGACGCATTGCAGCAATCGTTTGGCGCCCTGCTGCAAAATAACAGTTTGGTCTTTTGGGCTGACATTTGCAGGAAACACAGCCAACATCCAACAGATGTGTCTTTCGGTGGTTCTGTGAAAAAATATTACAGGGAGGCAAAGTTATGGCAGTCTGAACTTCTGTTTTTTCCCCACAGCATAATATTACTGCGTTCGCCGCATCTTTCAGGGCCCGTATCTCGAAAACGGTGAGAGATACGGACTTTTGTCGAAAAACATCTTAGCCCCCTAAAGGGGCTAAGTACAAAACTAGCCAGGAAAGTGATAAAACATAAGACTTTTACATTTTTTTTCTATATCATACGGTTACTGAGATATAAGCAATTTACTATTCCAAGTCCTCATTTTTGTGTTCTGAGAGTCATTATTTTGCATACATTCTTTCTACTCACTGTCTTTCTCTAAACAGCTTTTGGGGAAAACCAGCCTGTGCACTTACATTACTGTTACCATTACCATTTCTGCTTGTGGTTCCATACCCGTTTCACTTACCGTTCACGTTTACGCCACCATGTGCGTTACCCTTTGCGTTTTCATTTGCGGTTGCATTTGCATTGTTTTTAACATTTCTGTCTACAGTACTGTTTCTCTTTCTCTTTCACTTTGCGTCACCATGTGCATTACGATTTGCGTTTGCGAGCACAATGTTACTATGTGACAAGACATCACGTGGCGGGAGCATGGGGCCCTTCAGGCCCCGCGCTCCCACCGCCTCATTACATTCACTATTTCTTATTATCATTCTCAAAAAGAAGGGAAATTAGAGGCAAAAAACTCCATTTAATGCATCAGTTAGGGTTGTTCCAGCAGCACAAAGCGAGGAAATTTGATGTTAGGTGTTGAAACCCCTTTGCACCCTCCAGCCCACCCCAACTGGAATCAGGGGTGCGATTGGGTCATCAGTCCTAACTGTCACCCCATTCTCCTATTCCTCAGCTTCTTTCCACATGTGATGGGGTGACAGTTAGGCCGATGACCCAATGCGCACTCCCAATTCCAGTTGGGGGTGGGCTGAGAGGTGCAAAGGGGTTTCTAACCCACATCAATTTCTCGCTTTTGTTGCTGTGGAACAACCCTAACTGATGCATTAAATGGAGTTTTTTGCCTCTATATATATATATATATATATATATATATATATATATATATATATATGTCTGTACACAGTACTCAGGAGACTTGCATCGCCTGTAAATTAATGTAGTGTATTTAAAGAAAACATTCAAATGTTCCTATTTCAGCTCTCCTTAATAAAGTACTTAATAAAGCTATACTGTCAATAATATTAACTGGTGTTGTCTCTTTATTTAGCTGGGGCCCCATCTGAAGTTCCAGATAACCTCCCTTGAAAATGTCCATTTGTGTTACACTGTTTCCTGTCACTCAAAACATGCAAAATAGTAATTTCAAAATAGTGCAAACACACAAAAAAAAAACAGTTTGGGGTTTTTAAGGCTGACATAACCCTTTTGATATTCAACATTATTATTTTTGACAAATGAACATTTATGTTTTCTTTTTTTATTAGCGTTTCTTCCATGGTAACATTTCCTACATATTGTCCTCCTCACACCCATTGCATCAGTGTGCTTCCCCTGATTTTTATTTCAATGTATTTTTGAGTTAAATGTATTTCTAGTATTCATTTAATTCACCCTACATTTCAGGTATGTTGGATTTTTCATGTTTCTATTTTCTTGAGATATTTTTGTTTCATTTTTTGTAACTCCCCTTTAGTGGTGTCCCCCTATTACCCAAGGAACTGTGGGTTCAGACAACAACTGACACAAGTGCAAACTGGAAATGCAGTGCAGGTATGTGATTCCTATTTCTTGAAAGTTATACAAGTCCTATGTCTGTCCCATGAGCTTCCTTTCACCACTCACCTTGGACCCGAACAGTGATGGTGTCTCAAAAGCTCAGCTCCATGAGAATGTTACCATCTCTAGCTGCTTCACTGAATTGTGGACTTGATTCTGCTCCACTAATACTATCAGAACACTGTGTTCATCTTTGCAGAGTATGTGATGGGGCTTTAAATGATTTTATCTGTCCCTTGGGGAGTTGGTTGTTTGGAGGGATTGGGGTGGAATTGTTTGTCTTCAGGTGTCCTTGGGGTTCAAAATCCTAAGCTGCTAATTAATGTTAGAAACTGACCCTTGTTTGTGTGATGGTGTGATGAACAAATACTGTTCAATGGGCCTACGCAACCAGAGTAGTGTTATGCTTGTGCAACTGTGATAACTGTTTGGCCATTTGCACTCTCTGTTCCATGGGGAATTACCACCCTGTAAGGGTACTGAAGGCAAAGCACCTTCAAAGAGGGTTCCACCCCTAGATGTGCCACAGGAAAGATTATGTTGGCTAAAGGTACCTTTGAAAGAAGCCCCCCAAGGAGACAGGCGTGCCACTGGAGGAGGAGGGGAGGATGGTGGGGCAACTAAAAAGTGCTTCAGAAGGAGGCTGGGAGGAACTGCTTATATAGCTAAGGAAGGTGGCATGGCTAGTTGCTCACCCCATTGAACTACAGGCATAGCCTTTCAATTCAATGGGCCTACGCAACCAGAGTAGTGTTATGCTTGTACAACTGTGATAACTGTTTTGCCATTCGCATTCTCTGTTCCACTGGGAATTACCACCCTGTAGGGGTACCAAAGGCAAGAAACCCTCAAAGATGGTTCCACCCCTAGAGGTGCTATAAGAAAGATTCCCTTGGCTGAAGGTACCTTAGAAAGGAGCCCCAAAATAGAACACTGATTAGTACACATTGACAATGAGGTAGATAAACAGATTGATAGCAATGAGACAGCCTGATGAAACACAGATGAGATGCACATGTTGTCAGATTTGCACTGATAACATGGATTACACTGAGGACATCAGGGGGCTTCCTAAGGAGAGAGGGAACAGCAAGTAGGGCCACCATCCATCTCCATCCAGCAGCGGAGAGCTACCTAAGGAAACTAGGGAATATAGAAACATAGAAACATAGAAATTGTCAGCAGACAAGGACTGCCTGGCCCATCCAGTCTGCTCATAAGCTCTGTACTTGATTACGGCTTCTGACCCTCCCTCTGTTTTGCCTCTATAGTTCCCCATGCCTGTCCCATGCATGTTTAAATCCAACCACAGTGCTTGCTACCACCACCTCCTATGGCAGACAATTCCATACATCCCATACCCTCTCTGTGAAGAAAAACGTTCTTACATTCTCTCTTAACCTGCCTCCTTCCAATTTCATGTCATGCCCCCTTGTTCTTGTACTCCTCCTGTATTGGAAGATGTCTCCCCTCTGCACCCTGTTTATGCCCTTGAGGTACTTGAATGCTTCTATCATGTCCCCTTCTCTCTGCTCTCCTCCAGTGAGTACATATTGAGGTCCCTTAATCTCTCATAATAAGCCTTGTGGTGCAAGCCCTGTACCATCTTAGTCACCCTTTTGTGGACCGTTGACAGCCTGCTAATATCCTTTGGATGGTGCAGCTTCCAGAACTGCACGCAGTACT
Organism: Neoceratodus forsteri; assembly: GCA_016271365.2. Lineage (NCBI taxonomy): Eukaryota > Metazoa > Chordata > Ceratodontiformes > Ceratodontidae > Neoceratodus > Neoceratodus forsteri. Next base: position 1,459,707,764 of record CM057450.1, on the reverse strand, counting down.
CCATGTGAGACCTGACCATGGTTTTATATAACAGCATCACTACCTCCCACCTTCTGCTGGTGATACCCCTGCCTATGCACCCCAGCATGCCAGTGGCCTTCCCTGCTGCCTTTGTATTCTGCTTTGACATTTTCAGGTCATTTGTAATAATAATCCCCAGATCACTTTCTTCCTTGGTGACTGCCAGCAACTCCCCCATCATTTTTTAAGGGGGGACTCCCACACCCATCTTTTTTGGGGGGAACTTTCACCCCAATCCTGTAGCTCTAACCAGGGTTTCTATGGCCCAGGTGCATCATTTTACATTTCTTTGAATTAAAACTAAGTTGCCACTCCTCAGACCATTTATCAAGCTTCCCCAGGTCCTTTCTCATTTTCTCCACCCCTTCTGGAGTATCCACCCTGTTGCAGATCTTGGTGTCATCTGAAAATAGGCAGACCTTTCCTTCCAGCCCCTCTGCAATGTCATTAATAAAGACATTGAACAGGACTGGCCCAAGGACTGATCCCTGAGGTACCCCGCTGGTCACCCCCTCTCCTGAGAGTGTACCCCATTTACCACCACCCTCTGCCTCCTGTCCACTAGCCAGTTCCCAACCCAGTTTACCACCTTGTCTCCCATGCCCAGACTATCCATCTTGTTAACCAGCCTCCTATGTGGGACATTGTCAAAGGCTTTGCTGAAATCAAGATAGCAACATCCACACACCCCCAATTTACTTCCTTTGTCACCCAAAGAAATCTATCAGATTCATCTGACACAACCTGCCCACTGTGAATCCATGCTGCCTTAGGTCCTGTGCACTGATGGCTTGTAGTTGTCCCACTAGCCTTTCTTTAAGCAGTGCCTCCATGATCTTCTCCACTACTGAGGTGAGGCTGACTGGCCTATAGTTCCCCACCTCCTCCCTACTGCTGGATTTGTGTAGAGGGACCACATGTGCTCTCCTCCAATCCTCTAGCACCACCCCTGTGTTTAGTGACTCACTGAACATGGCTGCCAGAGGCTGTGCTAGCTCTCTTTGCAGCTAGCATACTAACATTCTAACATACTAAAATGCCAGCAGACTAGGCCTATCATCTTTCACGTCTGTTCGTTTGGTCATTTAAGCTCCCTAAATAACCTTGGGTGCATGCGGTCTGGCCCCATCGCTTTGTCCATTTTCAATTTAGTGCACTTCTGCAGGACTGTCTCCCATGTGACTGGACTGTTGTCCACCTCTCCCCCCCCTTGCCATCTGTTGTTCAACTGTGGTCCCTGTCCTTCCCCCTCTTCCATGAATATTAAACAGAAGTATTTATTCAGTATTTCTGCCTTATACTCCCCTTCATCACCCTTGAGCCTTACAATCTGCCCCACCAATTTTCCTTCTTTCGCTGATGTACCTGTAGAATGTCTTGTCCCCTCTCTTTACTGTCTGTGCTAATCCTTTCTCAGTCTGTACCTTTGCCCTCCTTACCACCCTCCCTGCTTCCCTTAGACAATCTAGGTACACATCCTTGTCCTCTTCCCTTTGTGTCTCCTTATATTTCCTGAACCCTTCCCTTTTATCCCTTACTTTGTCTGCCACCTCTTTTGAGAACTATAGTGGCTTTCTCCTTCTCTTGTCTTTCGATACCAATCTGATACATTGGGTTGTCACTTCTACTATGGCTCCTTTTAGGTGCTCCCACTGCTCTTTCACCCCATCCCCCTTTTCTACAGGTCTTTTTTGATAGTCCTTCCCATTTCAGCAAAGTTTGCTTTTTTTAAATCCAAAACCTTCTCTCTTGTGTGACTTGCCTGTCCCCATGCTGAACCACACTAGAGTATGTGATGATTGCTGGATCCCAGTTGCCATTCTACCCAGACATCTGTGAGTCTGTTCCCTTTGGTCATCACTAGATCCAGAATTTCCCTGTCCCTAGTGGGATTAAGCACAAGCTTATATACTATAAACAACTAACTACATATAATGACCTTTGGCACAGTGGAGAGGAACCCCCCCTTTTAAAAGGTGTAAACCTCTGGGGATCCAAGGCCCAGGTCACCTTCCCTCCAGGCTAGTGGTTGTTTATTTAGTGATGACTCTGGTGCTGCTATTTAGAAACCCAATCAAAGGGGAGGAAATATTCCAATTTGGTGGAAAGCTCTCACTTTTCCTCTAACGGGAACACCATGAAGTGTTGTGAGCTGCCTCTGAAACAATGGGTACTCTGAAGCAAGAGTAGACCCCAAGGTGGAAGGAGGAGAGCAATGACTGCTGAGGTACTCAGCTGGCCTACCATATAAAACAAACTGGCTGAACCAGAGCTGGTCATAGGGAGAATTGCTATTGCTATTGAAGGTGCTATGGAAATGACATAGCCAAAGGAGTGCTCTTGGATTGTAAGAGTCCCACCCACAGCAGCTGATGTCTTAATTTCTGCATCAAGAGGTGGGCCCTATGACTGCATGCTAAAGCTCTGCTGAGAGTGAGGACAATCCCACTATGGGCCAGATCAGAAGGACCCTGCCCTGATGTTCACATGCTCAAGATGCGGACTTCTTGAGTGCAAAGTGAGACCATTGGCTTACAAGGCAAGCCCTGAGCCAGAAAAGGTAATGGACATGGTTGGCATGCCTCTGATTTATGAATGAGAGCTTGAATCAACCTTGAGTGCTAGATAGGAGGAGGAAGGGTGAAGCCAGTGGCCATAAATTAGGTAGCAGATTATTGATGATGAGGGTGGGCAAAACCAGTGGCTGTATATATTTATGAGAAGGCTGGCCTTGAATGGTTGCATGTGAACTCTGCAATCACAAGATTGAAAGGTTGAGAGCAAACTCTGCAATCACAAAAACTACCAAGGCAGGGCCTGAGTGAGGTAGGAGGCTGCAGGTTGAGCCAGTGTTTGGTGGTTTGATAGTAGTAGCAACCAGCAGAAAACAAGCCAACCAATTCCATTACAGAAACCGAATTGATGGTGACATAGAAGGTAGGTATTTAGTCAGTGAGAGGCTGTGGTGCCAGTCTTGAATCAATAAGGCTTAGCATAAATGATTCAATGAGGTTTAGCAGATAGGGGATGCATAGCAGCATTTGCAACAGCATTTTTATCAGCAATAAAATGGGCAGCAGCATAGGTAAGCATGATGCATTGCATATGAGGTAAGCTGAACTACGTACTGTATATGCTTGGCCAACCAGTTCCATAAAGGAGCAAATCATAATTTACATAAAAGCATTTGATGCTATGGTTTCAGCATGAATAGTAAATTGAATGATTGCATGAAAAGTGAATTGATATGGTTGGCATGAATACCTTAAATGACATTAAGGTGAAGATAAGTTATTCCAGTAAGGAGCATGCAGTGCAGTGATGAAATGTAATGAATAGCTGAAGGCCATGTAGGCTGCAAGGCTGATGATGTATGCATGGATAACCAAAAGCCATGTAGGAAAGAAAGCAGGGCAAAATCATATAGCTTACATAAAGCATGCTCCTGGTACTCAGCTCCACAATGCCCAACCATGACATCACAGTCCCCCACCATGGGAATAACAGGAATCCACAGGCTAATCACCATGGGACCAAACTGCACTGTAATGTTAATAGGGTAGGAACCCCCAAAATAGGGGTGCTTTTACTGGCAAGATCCTATTTAAGGACACAGCCAAATGATAGCAAGCAACTGAGGCAGTAGAGAAACAATAAACTGCAGCACAGCCACACTACACTGCAGAAAGGCAAGCAGGGGAATTAAAAGCTGGGGGTAGTAGCTGCCTGACTGAGCTAACACTGAATGAATTGAGCAGAGCTGCTGAGACAAACAGTGCACATCAAAGAGTGGCAGTTAGCTGGAGCAGGACAAACCTTGACCAGGTGCAAACAATTAAGGTGGATAAGCACAGAAACAGCAGAAGCAGGGAAGCAGCAGCTGAGCTGAAACATACAGATAATAATTGCAGTTGCACTGAGGGGTTGCTGAAATCTGGTGACTAAATGGGAGCCTAAATAGCATAATCACAGACTAGCACAATACAAACAAATGGCAACAGGAAGCTAGAAAAAAACTAGAAAGCCCCTCAAAGAAAGAAAAATGCAAAATGAAAAACACAGGAGGACAGGAAACAAGCAACACAAAGAAAATTGCAGCAGCCAGAGGCAAGCAATACTAACAAAAAAGCAGGAGAAACACAGCAAAAACCAAGCAGAGCACAAAGCACAAGGGAAGGAGGGAGACAGATGCTGGGGGGCGGGGCAAAGCCTCAGCAGACCCCATGGGAGAAGGCAGAGATGGATAGAGCCTCTGCTGGCAAAGAAAAAGTGCTTCAGAAGGAGACTGGGAGGAACTGCTTATATAGCACAGAAGGGAGCATGGTTGGTTGCTCACCCTGCTGAACTACACAGGCATAGCTTTTCAATTGTTAAAAATGGACCTTTGTAGAGTTTGTGGGTTTGGAGTGGAGTGTGGTTGGGGTTAGGGATACAAACAATGATGCCAGCATTATTTGATATCATGCAGGTCTGCTGGGGGTCCATATATAACAAATACTGTGGCAGTTTGATCTTGTGTTCATTCCGATAGTGCTATTAAATACTTTAATGTTAAAAATAGACCCTTGTAGAGTTGTGTGTTTGGGTGGAGGTGATGTTTGGGGTGGTGCTCCAAACAAAGAGACCAGCCTTATTTGATGTTATGCAGGTCTGTTGGAGGTCTGTATGTAATACATATTGTGGTAGTTTGATTTTGTGTTCATTCTGATGGCACTATTAAGTGTTTTTATGTTAAAAATGGACCCCTTTGGAGTTGTGTGTTGGGAGTGGGTTGGTGGTGGATTTCCAAACAAAGCAGCCAAACAAAGCAACCATCATTGTTTGATGTTATGCAAGTGTGCTAGAGGTCCATGTTCAATAAATACTGTGGTAGTCTGTGCATATTCCCATTCAGGTAGCACTAACAGGTGCTTTTATGTTCAAAGCAAACCCCTGTGGAGTTGTATGTTTGGAGTGTGGTGGGGGTTGAGATAGGGTCCAAGTAAAACCTGCTTGGTAGTGTACCTATTTTTGGGGGGATGCATGGGATACGATGTAGGTGTGTACTGGGGAATAATTCATGTACAAGTTTTTAAAACAGACCCTTAGAGGTGTGTGCTCTTTCTAAACACTGAAAAGAGGTCTATCTTCTTGTTTTTGTGATGCCACTTAATGAACTTCAAAATAATAAGCTCAATAAATATATACTACATACTGTAATGCTGAGCATTAAAGAGCACCTGTTTCAGTGCAATCTTCAAGCCCCCCACTGTTAGCATATCAGCCAAGGACTTACTGTATATAGGGCAGGTTTAAAAATTTTAACATGCATACAGTATATGTTTGTAGGGAAAGGAATCATAAATCCTCATATTTGGAACTGGTCATCTGATCCCTTCCCATTCCTCGTATCATTCACACAAAATTCCACAACCATGGTGCCCCAGTGCTCGTACATTTTGTGATGTTTGAGTTTATAAAGCACACAGGTGCAAAGTATTGCTTTTAATGGGGGTGGCAGACTGTAAAATTTATTTTTTATATGTTAGAGTGCCACCTAATTTAAATTAATGCCACCACTTAGCTAACATGAGCCTTGTTTGTTGAGTGGCAGCATTGATTTAAATCTAGTTGCACTCTAACATGTCAAAAAATACAGTTTACAATGGCCCCCTCCCATTGAAAGCAATACAGTGTGACCACATGCTCTACAAACTCCGTCTCATACTGTATGTCACAAAACTAGTTTTGTACAAAAGTAGCTGTGTGTGAATGGTACCAGGAAGGTTAAGGGATCAGGTAACCAGCTTCTCAAAATGAGGATGTACAATACCTTCCACTACAAAAAATATGCAGGTAAAAACAATGAAAATTACCCTATATAACTCTTGAGTTGATAAGTTAACAGTAGGGTCATTGAAGATTGTTCCACAGTTTTAGTCTATTGTTACTCTTTAAAGTTGGAAGGTCTGGGAAGTAAATTTATAAAAATCTAAACAAAGTCTGTCTTTTATAGGGGTGCAGTTGTCTGCTTGAACACAGAACAAAAAATGCCTGGAACTCAAACAATGGCTCAGAGTCCAGGTACATGCTTTGTTACCAGACATTTTATTTCATGTACTTAAAGTGACTCTTTCCTGCATATTCTTTCTGCTAAAATGCAGAAACATGGAGCTCCCATACCTCAATGGGAGCTCGATCACAATGTTTAAACTTGTTTTCTATTAGCTCCCAAAGGAACGGAAGGGACTGTAATTTGTCCTTGAGGGGCTGGCAGCATGATCCATTTCCACTGCCTGACTGTGTGATCCACCCTCCTGATGTTTTGTGACACCTCTATAGACAAAGCACGGTGGTGTGTTCCATTCCCTTGAATTGAAAATCTTTTTCAAAGCTGATTTCCCGATTTTGTATCGAGTTTTGATATGGATTAATGCCAGGGTTCAACTAACAAGATTCTCGTAAGGTTCATTATGGACTTTACTGTCCTGTGACTTGTATTTATCTATGTTTCTTGTCTTGACTTGTCTACACATGCCAAACATGATTCAGTCCCTGTTGTATTGTATAGTTTGAAATGTTTGTGAATAATTTAATGTTATAAATAAAATGTTTAACAATACCTATAGTTGTTGTATTATATACATTAACACATACTTGTAGTAGGACTTAGTCAGATGCTTAGACACTGATATTGTTGTTGTGATGTCCATGTTACAATGTCTGAGTATATAGGAAATTCAATGGTATTTATCTTATCCACTGAGGTTAACATAGTTGAGTCATAAAAATGTGCTGTAAAATCAAACAGATTCAGTCAGCACCTAAATTTTGGCATGTCCTGTTTTGGGTGCAGTGGTATCTAGAAATAAACTGTGGTGTAATTACTGGCATGCAATAGTTTATTTTTTTTATTACTAAGTCTCGTATTACAAATACCTTTAAGCAATGAACTCTTTTACAAAGGTTCCATGTCGAGTAAAAGGACAACAGATTAAACAGCTAGGTAAGAGTTATACTGATCAGCTATCAAATGTGCAAGTCAAAATTGTGCAGTATATAACAGTATTATACAGAATACATAAACAGAACAGTTTACAAATGTGCAAGTCAAAAGAGCATGAAAATACAGTTCAGGAGATATGGTTCAACAGTAATACCTGGTTAAGATTCTTAGCTGGCAAAAAAGTCAAAGATACATACAAGTATTAGAAGCAGTCAAACCAACCTTGTCTAAGAACATGACGGAGGGGGGGGTGTTAGACGTGGTAGGTGGGACTAAGAAGAGAGGAGAGGAGGGGAGCTGTGAGGAGGGGGGAAGATAGGGTGAAATATGAAGGGGGAGGAAGGGAGAGGGTGGCAAGTAAATGCATAGCAGCAGTTAAATGGTCAAGTGCTGGTAGGTTGCATCAAAGGGAAAATGGGGGAGGGTTGGAGGAAGCAGTCACAGCAGCTGTCTGCTTTAAGGTGCTGTCAGAGTTTGTATTTGAAAGGGCCAAGCTTGGTATCAGAACTGATGTCACTAGAAAGAGCGTTGACCCAAAGTAGGGCTCTGTAGGCAAAGGAGTTAGAATAAAATAGTGAAATGTTGCATACTATGGTACCTAAATAGATTCCATAACCATAGTAATCTGAAAAAAAAAATTTATAAACTGCAAATTTGACATTAGTGGTGCAGTGTTGCGCACATTACCTTGTCCATGTAGTAACTTACTGTAAAAGTCCATTTTTTTAGATTTCCAAATGATGAATTACCTTTATATTTGGGATTATATCACCTCCACATACAGTACATTCAATGAAACAATGTTAGAGTTAAGGGATTTAACTACATTTTATTTGGGGGGGGGCATGAATGTCACTCTTGGTCTGTCTGGTATTAAATTCATGGATATGCAATGGGAGACTGTCTGATACATGATTTATCTATATGAGTGCTGTCTGACCTCAAGTAACCTCACGAATGAGTGGCATAAGCCACAAGTGGGTGTCCGAGGTCAAACTGCAAGAATATAAATAAATCTTGTATCAGATAATCCCCCATTGCATATTTCGATTATGCACCAGGAAAGGATGAGGACAGTGAGTGTAGATTTATGTTTAAGTTTTTAGTTTTTTCTTTGGTCTAATAAACAGTATCAAACATTCCATCATTTCCTGTTTTCTAAGGACCAATGTGGCTGGAATCTCTTTTAGCATAGTTTTTTCTTTAAAATGTGAATTATGGTTGACATTGTTTGTGCTTTGCCAGTGTGTCCTTGGCGTGGTGAATTGGTTGCTAGGGGTTAGCAAGGATGCTCAGATATCCACATGGCTGGGTCTGCACCAGCATGTGACACAATTGGTAGATGCAGCAGCTGTCAGAAAAAAAATCAAAGAAAACATGTTGACAGGTTTTAGCAAGTGGGCAGCCATGGAACTACTGTGATAGAGTTGTCTCTGTTAGTGAACTGTTTCTTTGCAAAGTTTTTTTTCTTTGTTGCCATGCTCCTGTGGCTCAGTCCCCTCTCCTGGCCCAGTTCCCAGCTCCCCCCAGGACTTACCTCGGCACCAGTCCTCAAAGACTTGCCCCACCAAGGCAGAGCCATTGAGTTATCACTTCCCCTGACAGATGCAAAAGGGAGGTTTCTGGTGGACTTCTGTTACTGGAGTGCCTTCCCTGGCTTTCCCCCTAAGAAGTCAGGCCAAGCCCAATGGACTACTATGCTAGGTCAGCAGTCGAGTGGTGAGGAAGGATGGGTAGAACCAGTGGACTGGGCTGTCATTACTGGAGCCTGTGTTTTTTTTTTTAGTACAGATTCCCCATGGGAGGTGTGGCATGCAATGGAGTAAGGGTGCAGAGCACCAATGCCTGGCACACCTCCCTGCTATTCTGACCCCAGTAGCTACCCTCTGGCCTCTGACAGAGGGCAGTCAGGTTCTGGACACTCAACTGCCCTCCCCCAGAGGAGGAGAGCAGTCCTTTGGAAACTCTGTCCTCCTCCCCTCAGCTGGCCCCCTGGTTCCCTGGGTCTGTTTCTAAACCTGGGGTGTCTGCGTCACAAGCAGAAACCCTATTGCTGCGCCGGTGGGCTGACACCATTTCTTTGTAAAGTTTAAAATAAAAGGAGTGCTGCTTTAAGTTTCATTTGTTTTATGGCCAGGTTACAGTTGTTTCAGGAGAGCAACAATTGAGCAGAGCTATCCTTAAAGGGAGCAACTGTGAATGCAACTTGGTGGCTGCTCTTGAGCTGGGTTCTTGAGGCTGGAATAAAAAGAAAATGGTAGTTTAAGCTGGAGAGTTGGGGAGCATGAATGAAGAGAGGTAAGGGGTGGCAAAGCAGCTTTAATAATGGTGTATGTGAGAGGCTGGTTGGGAATGAAGGAGGTGTACAGGCTACTAAAAGTGAAAGAATGAAAGTAGTGGCAGTAAGTGGGCTGCCGGGGGATAGTGACAAACTCACTACATGTATAAATTTGCCATGACATACTTACAGTGGCCACAATTCACAAACAGGTGGATTGTACAAGCACTGTGCATAGGCAACCCTATGTGGGAAAGCCACACAGCAGACCACCCACAGCATTCACCACAGGTACACTGGATCCCCTGGTCGCTCCAACAGCTCTGCTCCAGGGGAAGGCTTGGGGCATGCCAGGGGGTGTTTCTCACACTGTGCCTATGCACAGCAACACAACATGCTGTTATGGGGCTGTCACATGTCTGCAGGGGTAAACCTGGTATACTGCAATACATGCCCTCCCTCCTATAGGGCAACAGAGGGGATGACGGCAATGAGAATCTTGATATTGTAAGAAAATCAGGTATATCACATACTAGATCTCATACCGTGAAATTAAAAGGTGTACACTGTAAAACCAAAAAAAGACATCAATGGTATACACAGAGAATTGTTAACTTTTGGAATACATTACCAGTTTCAATTGTAGAGAGTAAAACTATGGAAATATTTAAGAGTACACTGGACAAATTCATGGGTAATAAAAAATTTGATTTTATAGAAAATTAAAACCATCCTCGGATGGCAAATTCATAAATAGGCTATGCCTCCTGAATTTGTATGTAACTATGAAACTATGAACTATGAAACCCCCTGTGTATAGTTGCTACATCTGGCTGGGCCACTGGGGAGGGCAAGGGGGCCAGCCATTCAGGCAAATGTCTACTGATTATGCTCTGGATGGCGCATGCCATCCCAGGATCCCCTGCCTGTGCACGGACGGGGTTCCACTATGGGACCCTGGCTAGGCATCCTGTTGGATGACCACCAGTGTCAATTGCTCTGCCTCCACATTGCCATGATCCTCCATCACACTGCTGGACATTGAGGAGATGGGGAGTTCAGACAGGCAGCTGGTAGTCATGCATGCTGGCCGGTGTACCCTGGTGTGGGGGTGCGGTGCTGAGGGAGCGGGTTATGTGCATTTCACAAGTGATACCAACCTTTTTGTGAATTGTGGCCTATGCTATATGTGTGAAATAAGATTTTACATTTATACATATGGTTGGTCTGATAAATGGATTTATCAGCAGTTGTTTCTGTCCACTCCTATTGCATATATCTATATATATATATATATATAAAACATTTATCTTGATGATTAAGAGGACAGGATCATAACTCAAAAGTGATGAAGCCACAGCTGAGTTAAGAATGTTCTGTCTCCTCATGAATGGAAATAAATGCCATATTTTAACACAGATCTGTGAAAAGAGAAAACAATAACAACACACATGCAAACAAAAAAGGGGGATTCCGCATTCACTTGTATACACAGAACATCCCACTTTTTTGTTTGCATGTGTGTTGTTATTGTTTTCTCTTTTCACAGATTGGATCCCTTGATCTCCACTATAACTACTGCAATTACAGGTGGACAGACTCACTTTAAAATAAAGAGAAGTACTGTCCCCCAGTGAGGTTTTCTCCTTCCCCCCCAACCATCTGGCTACTAGACAGGATGCATTTTTAAACTGTTTAGTGTATTTGCATTTTACCTCTTTTTCATTTTAGTTTTCAGCCATGAGTCCTGCAGTGAGTGACAAAGTGTGCTGATTCTGCATGGAGTAAGTGAGCAGCAAGCTGGCACCATGCCAACTATAGAAAGGAAGTTTGGGGAACTATACTAAATAAAAAAATGGACTGCTTGTGAGTTGAACACTATAAAAAGTTGTCATCTCTTAAATAACTAAATATCGGGATGGTTTTTAAAAGAGGACTGTAGTTTTTCAAATTGCCAACTGAAGCAGGGGAAACAAGATGGCAAAGGGTGCAGGGTTTTGTACTCACTGCAGAAACAACTCCATGATACTCAGATCACAACTCTGCTTCTGTATGCAGAAGCAGAGGCTCCAGTAGCCACACATACAAATCCATGATACCCAAATTGGCTATGTTCATGAAAATGGTGTACCAAAGTGTGACATGAAGGTCACATTTTTTAAATCAAAATATAACACATTTTAAATGTATTTTGAGATACCATGATCAAACCAGTAAAAAGTGGCCATGTGTTAAGATAACTGCCTTAATGCTTCCTGTGAATGAGACAGCTCACCTTGGTGTATGTACAGCGGACACCGTGGTGTATCTACATGGACACCATGGCGTATGTACATGGACACCATGGTGTATGTACATGAACACTGTGGTGTATGTACGTGGACACCAAATTGTTGTGACGCATGTACATGGATACCAATCAGCTGCTGTAATTGAAAACAAATGTTAGTAATAAGCAAATTTATACATTTAAATGTGTTTTGAGATAAAATGATCAAACTGATTAAAAGTGGGCATGTGGTAAGGTAACTGCCTTAAAGATACCTGGTAACAAGAGTGCTCATCATGGTGTATGTACATTGGACACCAAACATTTGTGATGCATGTACAAAGGAAGCAAAACAGCTGCTGTATGATAAAAAAAAGTTTACTGATTTTTTTTTTAATAATCAAATTCTTAAAATGGCATGGCAAACATTTCAAAAAACATAATAGTTACTATGTACATAAATAACTTTAAGCAATAAATCAAAGTACATAAAAAAACTCTAAGCTATACAAAAAACTTTAAGCAAGAAATCTAAATGCATGAAAAACTAAGCAATAAATCCAAGAGAAAAACCGTACGCAATAAATCAAAAGCCATGAAAAACTAAGCAATAAATCTAAGTAAGGGAAAAACTTTAAACAATAACTCTAACTACATAAAGAACAATAAGCAATGCATTTACATCCTTTATCTCTTTATCTGTTTAATAGACAAACAATATCAATACTGTCCATTTTATGCCCAAGGTAGCCTGCAATCCTTAATTCCACTTTTGTTTCAGTTTGTCATATTTCTCTTGGATTGTCTGTGCTTTTTCAGGTGTCAAGTTTAAAAGGTGGCTTCCCACACATGTTCAGTAGCCCAGGAGCTTAAAGGGCACAGAGGCAGTAAGTAAGTAGGGAGAGAAATAAAAAAAAAACAGAGGAAAGGGTAAGGATTCCAAACAACAGTGAAGGGGCCAGAAGTAAGACATGATAGGAGTGGTGCAGTGTAGTGGCTGTGGAGCCGCAGTCTTCCGGGAGACATTCTGGAGGATGCGGTGTTGTCCAATCTGCAGTCACCTCTCTGGGCTGAGGGAGGAGGTTGCTCATCTCCAGGCTGAGTTGGCCAGGATTTGTGGGACCTCCTCTTCCATCCAGGGACCACCAGGGCCACTGCTGTTGCCTCAGAGGTTGCCAAGAAGGAGGAGCAGTTGGACCACAGTGGACTCAGGGAGAGTGAGGGTGGTGGAATAGAGGCACATCCATCAAGTTGTACCTCTCCACAATTCCTATGCTGTTCTGGCAAAGTGTGGTTCCTCTATGGAGGCACCCGCAGTGGAGACCAAGGAGGATGCTGGGGACCTCCACAAGGAGACCCACAGGAGGGTGGCATGGGACCCCACAGGTGAAGGAAACAACCCTGGTGGGGGATGCCATTGTTAGGAAGGTAGAACTGGGGGAGGAAGGGGAGAGGGAGGTAAGGTGCCTGCCTGGTGCCATGGCTTGGAGGGACAGGGAGTGAATCCTTAGGATCACCAGAGCAGCTGCAGAGGGGAGGGAGCTGGATGTAAATGTCCACCTAAGGAAAAATGATCTGGCTAAGAAAGGGATCAGAGCAGTGCAGGAAGAGTTTGTGGAGTTGGGGAGGGCCTTAGACAAGTAGCATGCATGGTAACCTTCTCGGAGGCGCTGCCTGTCTGTGGTGTAAGTGAGGCTAGGGTGCTCCACACCATGGGATTCAATCAGTGGTTGAAAAACTGGTGCAGAGCTCAGGGATTTGGCTTCACTGGGGACTGGGGGTCCACCTATAGTGATGTAGGCCTATACTGGCATGACGGGCTGCATCTGTCCAGGACAGGAACCAGGATCCTAGGTGAAAGGTTTAAATGCTTCATTGGTAAGCATTTAAACTAGCCAAGGGGGGAGGCACTGGAAAGGAGTAGGGAAATCCTAGCCCCCCCCAAAAAAAGTCAGGGTAGTAAATGAGGTAAACACCATGATAGAGATGTCAATAGGGAGAAGGGCAGGGCTAAAGGGAGAAAGTGACAAAGGCAATAAGGACAGGGGGTGGGCAAAAAGGAGTAAGGCTATCAGGAAATGGAGGGTAATGAGTACCAATGCCCGTAGTCTGGGCAACAAGCTCCCTGAACTGGTGGCCTTGATGGAAGAGGGATGTCTGGATATCATAACAGTCACAGAAACATGGTACACAGAGAACCATGACTGGGACGTTAACATACTAGGGTACATAACCTACAGGAGAGACAGGGAGGGGAGAAGAGGGGGAAGAATAGCTCTCTATGTAAAGGAAGGGATAAAAACAACTGAACAAAAGAGTAAACAGGGAGGAGAGGAGGCACTGTGGGTCACCTTCGAGACTGGAAATGGCACCACAATCCACACAGGGGTTGTTTACAGCCCCCCATGTCAGGAGGAGGGAATGGACAAGGACATGCTCGGAGACATTCTCAGGATGGCAGAGAAAGGGGAGATACTGTTGATGGGAGACCTGAATATGCCAGATGTTAACTGGAGCACATTTACTGCAGCCACATCCAAGAGCAGGGCCATTTTCAATGCCCTAAAGGTGGCATGCCTCAGACAGCTAGTTTCAGAACCCACTCATGATGGAGTAATCTTAGACCTTGTACTCTCAAATGGGGACAGTGAAAGGATCTCAGAAGTGGGTTTTCCATCTGGGAACAAGTGACCATCAAACAGCATGGTTCATGATAAACTCAGCTACAGAGTCAAGCCACACAAAAGTGAGGGTTCTGGACTTCAGGAGGGCTGAATTTGGCAAGATGGGAGAGTGCCTTTTAAAAGCACTAGCAAACAGGCTAGAAGGAGGGGTGGAGCAACAATGGGGAAACATCAAAACTGCCATCACAGAGGCAACAAGCCTTTGTGTGAAGCAAATAAACAAATCAAAATGAAAGAAAAAGCCACTATGGTTCTCAAAAGAGGTAGCAGGGAAAGTCAGGGAAAAAAGATAGAATTCAGGAAGTATAAGGAAACACAGAAGGAACAGGACAGAGAACTGTGCTAGTTAAGGCAGAAGTAAGCAGGGAGGGAAGTCAGAATAGCAAAGGCCCAAACTGAGGAAAAGATAGCCAACTCAGTTAAGAAGGGGGATAAAACCTTTTGTAGGTACATCAGGGAGTGCAGAAAGACAAAGGGAGGAATAGTGAGGCTGAATAGAATGGACGATGGGTGGGCAGAGAGGGACAGTGACAAAGCAGGGATACTGAATGAATATTTCTGCTCAGTATTCACAAAAGAGGAGGAGGGGGAGGTACCTAATCCAATTAACAGAAGCACTCTTGATGGGGGGTCGATCCAAGTCCTTTCACATAAGAAAGGGTTCTGAAAGAACTCCTAAAACTGAAGGTGGACAAAGCAATGGGGACTGATGGAATTCACCCCAGAATTCTAAAAGAATTAAGGGGAGAACTAGTGAAACCACTGACTACCCTTTTTAACAAATCATGGGAGGATGGTGTGGTATCGGAGGACTGGAGGAAGGCAGATGTGATTCCCCTTCACAAAAGTGGGAGCAAGACAGAGGCAGAAAACTACAGACCTGTCAGTTTGACCTCTGTGGTAGGGAAAGTGATGGAATCACTTCTGAAGGAAAGAATTGTTGAGTACCTAGAGGCCAGTGGGGCACAGGACCCAAGGCAGCATGGGTTCACAGTGGGAAGGTCATGTCAGACAAATCTATTTGATTTCTTTGACTGGGTGACCAAAGTAGTAGACCAGAGAGGGGCTGTGGACATGCCTACCTAGACTTTAGCAAGGCATTTGACACAGTCCCACACAAAAGATTAATTGTCAAATTAACCAGCCTGGGAGTGGGTCCCAGGGTGGTAGCCTGGGTAAAACATTGGCTGGACAACAGGACTCAGAAGGTAATTGTAAATGGAGTCCACACTTAAGAAAGAGGGGTTACTAGTGGGGTACTGTAGGGTTCAGTACTGAGTCCAGTCCTTTTTAATGTCTTTATAAGTGACATTGCAGAGGGACTGGAAGGAAAAGTATGCCTCTTAGATGACACAAAGATCTACAACAGGGTTGATGAAAAAGGAGGTGTGGAAAGGATGAGAAGGGATTTAGCGAGGTTGGAGGAATGGTCAGAAGTATGGCAGCTTGGATTCAATGCAAAAAAGTGCAAAATAATGCACCTGGGAACCAAAAACCCCAGGGGAAGATTAAACAATGGGAGTGGAGGTTATAACCGCAACAAAAATGGAAAGGGACCGAAGGGGGGGTAAATATCAGATAACCTTAAGGTTAGCAAGCAATGTGAGAAGGCAGTAGGGAGGGCTGGGGGTATACCAGGATGTATAGGGAGAGGCATCACCAGCAGAAAACAGGAAGTTGTTATCCCTCTGTACAGACAGTTGGTGAGACCCCATCTGGAGTACTGCATTCAGTTCTGGAGACCCCCTCTCCACAGTGACATAGACAGGATAGAGTCAGTCCAGAGGAGGGCAACTAAAATGGTGCAGGGTCTGCAAGAGAAGCCAATACAAGGAGAGACTAAAGGAGCTTAATATGCATACCCTTGAGGAAAGGAGGGAGAGGGGGGACACGATAGAAAGTTTGAAGTACCTCAGTGGAATCAACAAAGTCCAAACAGGTAGCATCTTTCAGAAAAAGAGATGTGCAAGAACAAGGTGACACAATTTAAAGATGGGGAGAGGTTCAGGGGCAATGTGAGGAAGTATTTTTTTTCACAGAGACGGTGGTGGATGCATGTAACATCCTTCCTGAGGAGGTTGTGGGGTCTAAAACTGTGGAAGAGTTCAAGAATACATGGGACAGACATAAGGCAATTATTTTGGGGGTATGAAGAAATAGGCTGTTGGTTAACTAGGATCTGCAGCGTATCCTGTAGGTAGGGAAATGGGCAGACTAGGTGGGCCAAGCGGTCCTCATCTGCCATCAAAGTCTATGTTTCTATGTTTCATGGAAAACTCAACGTCTCCATATGTTGTCACGGTCGTCATGTCTGGGCCATGTGAATGCTGCACCCTCACGCTGATGCAGAAAGTTAAATTCCACTGTCTGTTCAATAACTGATTTCACTTGTCCATTGTAAAAACAGTTTGAATAAGAGACAGCACAGAAGTGTTCTATGTTTATATCCAATATCCAATATTTTGACTTTTTTCTGTTGTGTGCCACTGGTGGAGCCTGTAGCAGATTGAGCAATGTTGACTGGTGTGGGGGTGGGCTCTGTGCCGACAGAGGCATTGTCAGAAAGTACGTTGTCCAGCATGTTCTGTACATTGGCATCCATGTTATATTCAATGTTGACTGGCGTGGGGATGGGTTCTATGCCGACAGGGGCACTGTCAGAAAGTACATTGCCTAGCGTGTTCTGTACATTGGCATCCATGTTATATTAAATATTGACTGGTGTGGGGATGGGCTCTGTGCTGAAAGGGACACTTTCATAAAGTACGTTGTCCAGTGTGTTCTGTACATTGGCATCCATGTTATTTTCTGGCATGTTGACAGGAAGTTGTTCCATGGCATGGACGCTATCAAATTGTGCAGTTGTAGTTGATGGCACCATGTTGTTGTCCCACTTTCTATTGACACCAGGGGATTCCCTCAGCATCTTTTCCAACCTCGGACCCACATGACTGGCATTTTCACACACTCCATCTATCCTGCAAGCAGTCCAGAAACAGCTGTAATCCCTAACTACAACTATACCATTGTCGACTGACCTGACTCTCTGTATTTTGCATGTCTCCTGTACAGTTTTAAGAATGGGTCCTTCTGGCCTGCATATCTCATCATCGGCCACCCAAAAGAATGTTCTTAAGGAATGTCTGCATCCATCATCAATAGGATGCATTGCTAGGGTTTTTGCAGTACTTACAGAGTTCTTTCACTGTGGATATGACTGCTAGCCTTGATGTCACTGCCTTAGTTGCCGTTGATTTGACAACCCCACTCTCACCATCAGAGGAGTCTTTTCCATGGTGGGATCCAAAAAAGGCACGTTCAATGAAGAAACCATATTTTGTGTGCACTTGTGAAATGTTATAGAAGGCAGACTTAGATTTATACTGGCTACCATAGCCATCTGTGAACTGCACCTCCTTAGTGATGGTTATGGCCCAAACTGTTTGAAGGTGTGTGTCATCTAGTTTCATGAAATGATGCATGGCATTGAGGTCATGCTTCAAGTCACTTGAAATGAAAACCAAGGATTCCCTGACAGTGACTAGGTTTGCTGGCTAAGGCACCTAGCTTCACCTGAGCTCTTTCCTTATAGGTTGTTGAAAGGACAGAGCAAATAACCTTACCAGAACAAGGGAAAGGATTAAGACTTCTTTTGGCTAAGCAGATTTACTATATGTTGTTATTTTTATTTTTTACTCATAGGGATTGTTACTGTTTGTTGCTAACATTTTATTGCTTTATTTTTCTCTAATTCAAATTGTTGTTGCTGGATATACCTTCTGCTGCATTATTACAAGGTGTGCCTACAGGTGTGTGCTAACAGATTACTGCTGTTATCTTTTGATTCAGATTGTCTTTTGCAAGGTATATCTTCTGTTACTGCTTTATTTTTCTCTGTAGCAAAGTGTTTCTTACAGGGTATATCTTCTGTGAAATTATTACAGGTGGTGCTTTACAGGTTTTACAGTTTTATCTATCCTTAGGATAAGCTTTCAGGGTTACTGCATTTGTTGCTGACTGATTGTTTCTGCTCTTACCTCCTTGTTTCTTTCATCCGTGGCTCTTCTTTTTCGGCAGGGGAAGGGCCCAGCCACCCACCCCATCCCCAACCACCCCACAATGCACTCCTTTTATAGGGTAGCACAGTCATGATATTTCCTGTGGCCAAGCAGGAAGGGGCAGATCAGTGGGGTATCCACACGGTGACCTCATTTACAGGGGCACTAGTAATTTAACTTGTTATAACAAGTTATACAAAAACAAACAAACAAAACACAAAATCAAACTTTTGCTTTCATTTTCTTCCTTCTAATTACTCTGACCAGGTTATAAACCCAGCAACTTATCTGGAATGGATATCATTAACTGCAGGTACTGAGGAACACTTTTCAAAAGAGCAGTTTTACAGGATTTAGGACACTGTCTGGCATGCTGGGCCATTGGAGATCTTAGGGCTCAGCTCCAGGCAGCATAGCAGAGATTGTGTGCCTCAAATTTCATAATCAAGAGGAAATATATTATAAGAACCACCCACCATTTCCCCAACATCCAACAGAAACACTTCGACCACAGAGAGTAGTTGGTCTGGGAGGTTGGCAGGTGGTTAGGAGGGGCAAATTGGGTGTCCCATCACTCGGTGTTCTCCAACATATTACTTCCACAAACCATATAAAAACTACAAACCGGTATCTGCCTCTATCTCCAAAATCAAATAATAGGGGCAGAGGACACTGCAGAGCAGGACATTGCAGCACAGGAGCTAGCACAATAAAACTAGCCCAAAACAGGAATAAAAACAAAAAAAGCAAAAAGGAAATCCAAAAAACTTCTGATCATAGGAGACTCCATGATTTGGGGAGTTGATACGTATCTCCAGCCAGGGGCAATGGTCAGATGTCTCCCAGGTACATGAGCGTGGAGAGACACTGACCACATTGCTAAAATTGTTTAGGAAGCAGGAGAAAACATTGATGTCCTGGTACACATAGGGACTAATGATTTTGCCAGCTGGTCAGTTGTGGAGACCAAGGAACACCTGAACAGGCTGGGCAACAAACTATCATCCATTTCATATGGCATCTCCTTCTCTGAGATCCTGCCAGTCTGGGAGAGGGGGCAGATGGACGGAAGGTCAGAGAAAGGGAGATAGGGGAGCTAAACATGTGGCTCAAGGGCTGGTGCCAGGAAAAAGGACACAAATTTGTAGGGAATTGGCAACAGTTTTGAGAGTGAAAGTTCTTTAAATTCGATGGACTGTATCTGACTAAGGGGGGAGTCAGTGCATTGGGGCAGAAGTTTGACATCTTTGCAGAATATTTAAACTAGCAAATGGGGAGGGGGTGCAGCACCCCATACGTCGAATGGAAAGAACACCCTTCCCCCTCAGCTAGTGGTCAAACAGGAGTTCAGCATGTTTGCAGTTCATTTGCATCCCCAGGT
The DNA here is from genome assembly GCA_016271365.2 of Neoceratodus forsteri. Classification (NCBI taxonomy): domain Eukaryota; kingdom Metazoa; phylum Chordata; order Ceratodontiformes; family Ceratodontidae; genus Neoceratodus; species Neoceratodus forsteri. The sequence goes on along the minus strand of CM057450.1, from coordinate 1,459,688,088 downwards.
AAGGAAAAAGGTCCAGCTCCCCATATGACACATGGGGAAAAGCCAGACCTCACTCAACAACTAACACACTGAAATCTGGCCAATGGAAAATCATGTACTCAAATGCTTGCAGTCTGGGAAACAAGATCCCAGACCTGCAGGCAATAATGTCAGAAGCTAAACTGGACATAGTGGCAATTAGCAAGACGTGGTTTACCAGTACCCACACTTGGGAGACTTCAGTACCTGGCTATGTACTTTTCAGAAGAGACCGAGGTGCAAAAAGGGGTGTGGAGTGGCCTTGCATGTCAATGAAAATATCAAAGCTACTGAAATTCAGAATACACATAAGGAGCCAGAAGAACTGTGGGTCACCCTGGCAACAGGAAATGGGACAGCCATAAGAACTGGGGTTGTCTACAGGCCCCCCAGACAAGGGGGAGGGCATAGACACATTACTGTTAGAAGATATACAAAACATGACAGCTAAAGGGGAGGTTCTGATAATGGGAGACTTCAACATGCCAGATGCAGATTGGTCAATACCAGCAGGAACATCTGCCAGAACTAGACACCTGGTGGATTCCCTGCAGGGGAAGGGCCTCAAACAACTGGTACAACAACCCACAAGAGACAGGGCTATCCTAGATCTTGTGCTGACTAACAGGGAAAGGATCACAGATCTCCAGGTAGAAGATCACCTGGGGGCCAGTGACCATCACATGGTATGGTTCAATTTGGCCACTACATCTAAATCACCCCATTCCAAGGCAAAAATATGGGACTTCAGAAGAGCTGACTTTGATAAGATGGCCAACAGAGTTAAGCTAGCCCTGACAAAAAGAAATATAGGTGAGGGGTACAGGCAAAGTGGGCAAGCAGTAAGGATGCAATACTTGAAGCAACATCCCATTCTGTTAGAGAGAAAAGGAAGTGTAAAAGAAGAAGGAAACCACTTTGGTTCTCAAAAACAGTAGCAGAAAAGGTCAGAGCCAAAAGGCTGGCATTCAGGAAATATAAGGGAACACAGCGAGATGAAGATAGGGAGGCATACCAAACTTCCCTAAGGGAAGTAGGGAAGGCAGTAAGGCAGGCAAAGGCCCAAACCGAGGAAACACTAGCATAAACAGTAGAAGAAGGTGACAAGACTTTCTATAGATACATTAGTGAAAGGAGAAAGTCCAGAGAGGGCATTGCTAAGATCAAAGGAGATAAAGGGGCGTGTGAGGAGGAGGACCATGTAAAAGCATCTATCCTAAATAGATACTTCTGCTCAGGATTTACTGAAGAGAAGGTAGGGCAGGGCCCACAGCTCAGCACCATGGACACAGGGGGGAAGGTGGTGAGCACTAGTCACTTTACAAAAGAAAGGGTCCTACAAGAGCTCGATAAGCTCAGGGTGGACAAGGCAATGGGACCTGATGGCATACATCCCTGGGTACTAAAGGAGCTAAGGATGGAACTAGTAGAGCCATTATCATAACTGTTTAATGAGTCTCTGAGCACAGGAGAGGTACCAGAAGACTGGAGAAGGACTCATGTGATCCCACACTACAAGAGTGGTAGTAGGGAGGATGCAGGAAACTACAGACCAGTCAGTCTTACCTCAGTAGTGGGCAAGATTATGGAGGCACTCCTTAAGGAAAGAATAGTGCAACACCTGGAATCCATAGGAGCACAGGATCCAAGACAGCATTGGTTTACAAAAGGAAGGTCCTGTCAAACTAATCTCATAGATTTCTTTGACTGGGTAACCAGAGTGGTGGACCAAGGGGGGAGCAGTTGATGTTGCCAACCTTGACTTCAGCAAAGCTTTCGATACTGTTCCACATAGAAGATCGATTAATGAGCTGGGTAGGTTCAGGGTGGGTCAGAAGTTGGTCAGCTGGGTGGCAAACTGGTTGGCAAGCAGAAAACAGAGAGAGACGGTAAATAGTATACAGTCAGAAGAGATGCAAATCACAAGTTGGGTACCTCCGGGATCAGTCCTGAGGCCAGTCCTCTTCAATATCTTCATCAGTGACATTGCAGATGGACTGGAGGGTAAAGGTTTGTCTGTTTGCAGATGACACCAATATCTGCAACAGAGTAGATGATCCAGATTGGGTGGGCAGAATGAGAAGAGATCTGGATAAACTAGCAAAATGGTCAGAAGAGTGGCAACTGGGGTTTAATGCAAAGAAGAGCAAGATTATGCACATAGGGAAGATAAACCCTGAAGCCGCATATAGGCTGGGAGGGGAGTTGCTGGCAGTCACAAAGGAAGAAAGAGACATGGGCATCATCATCACTGATGACCTGAAATCATTCAAGCAGACCACTAAAGCACTTGGTAAGGCTAGGGGGATGTTAGGGTGTATTAGTAGGGGTGTCACAGATCGGAAGAGGGAGGTAATAATCCCTCTTTACAAGACACTGGTTAGGCCCCATCTGAAGTACTGCATGCAGTACTGGAGTCCACACCTTCACAAGGACATCAACCAAATTGAGGCAGTCCAGAGAAGGGCAACCAAAATGGTGCAGGGACTGCATCAGAAAACATATGAGGACAGATTAGCAGAGCTTGATATGTATACCCTAGAGCAAAGGAGGGAGAGAGGTGATATGATTGAAACATTCAAACACCTTAAGGGCATTAACAAAGTGAAAGAGTCTAACATGTTTCAATATAAAAAAACTAGCAGGACAAGAGGACACAACATGAGATTAGAGGGAGGCCAATTAAGGGGTAATGTGAGGAAGTTCTTTTTCACAGAAAGGGTGGTGGATGCATGGAATTGGCTACCTCAGGATGTGGTGGGTATGGATACACTGCAGGGTTTCAAACAGGCATGGGATAGTCATAAGGGAGCAATACAGATGAGTATGAATAGATAGGCCATTGTCAGAGCAATGGACGATGGCACATTTATAAGGTAGAAAAAGAAATGGGCAGACTGAATTGGCCTTGCGGTCCTTATCTGCCATCAATGTCTATGTTTCCATGTGTTTGTTCAGTGTTTGCACTGGTATTAGGAAACCACCAGGTGTACAGTGGCCTGCCTGTGAACCCAATGACATGACTGCACTTCATCTTGATAGTTGCAGGCATAATTCTCCGCGAAGTCCAAAACCATTAGGACCCATCCCTCAGGCATATTTTTGGACAATGTTTTGAATTGGTGTTGCTGCCATGATGTCACATGCAGGTAACACCCCAGAAATGTGAAGTCTTCCTTCATGATTCCTACAAAATTAGAAAGTGCCATTTTCTTTGTGTTCAGTACTTTACGGGACTTAGTTTGCCCTTTGTTAAGAGTCACTATTACGGTCTCCCATTGCTGCCACTTCACTGTATCATGTCAAAGCAATTTCAGGAGGTCAGCAAATCTATCCTCAAGCGCACTGGTGCTACAGGTGCCACAAGTTTTTTCAACACATTCTTTTCCATGAAATATTTGTCCCAGTACCCTTCTGCACATCATAATTGCCACCATGTCAAAAATATCTGGCACTCAACAGTCCAGTGTGTGATGCATACCGGCAGCACGATTCAATGAACAAAGCTTTAATACTGAATTTGCATAGTATTCACAAATGCATTGCTCCAGCCTCTGTTCCCTTGCAAGTTTAATGTGCTGTGGCCACAAAGTATTAAACTTACTTCTTCCAATTGATATTTCCAGATGTTCTGTGCAGAACTCTGCATGCAGCAGAGATAGGGGTTTTGCCAGGAATTACTTTGTTTTGCCCGTTCATTTGGAGAATGCTTTCTTGTGTGGCAGTGGTGTGGCTATCCCTTCATAGAAATCCTTCACTTGCTGGACTGTTTCACCAGGCAATGCAGATTTGTGTGAGACTTTTTTAATACCCCTCGATATGGTCATCATCCAACTGATGCCGAAGGTATTGCTTGCAGTTCGTAGCAAATTATATTTTTTCAGAATTGACAACGATTTTATTAATTATCTTCTTAATTGTCTTCCCTCAGGTTTTTTGGTGCATTTTAGAGTGCTCAGTTTCTCCTTCATCAATTGCACCAATTTCTCCTGCAGGTTTGTTCGACAAGTGAGGTTCTGTTTCACCAGTGCTGCTTTCTTGGCTTGTGATGCAGAATGGATAAGGTGGGCAACTGTGGCAGCAAAGTGGGATGGTGATCGTGGTACCCTCCACGTGCCCTTTGCACTGCTTGGCTTGTCTAATGGCATTTGCTGAACAGGGATCAGTTGTGACAGGGTTGAAACTCGGCTGTGGCGTCATTGTTGGTGTCTCTGTGGGGGTGCTGGTGGTGATGGTATTTTCAACCATTTCTGCTGCATGTCTCGCATTGTACTTTTCACGTCTTCTTTCATTTATCCGTCTTCTTTTCTGTGCCTTTATTGCTGCACACTGCTCTTTTTTTCTGCTCCCTCCATTTTTCATGAACTTGCTTCTTTTTCTCTTTCTCGGCTCTGGTTATTCTTTTGACTGGCTCTGGTGACTCTACATTTTTCAGGGCCTTCTTTTCCTTAAGCTTCAGTCAGTACTGCCTAAGGCACTGTTTCTCTTTCTCTTGATGGATAGCATGCTGCTCTTCCTTCATGTTTTCCCTATAGGCCTTTGCACGGGACACTGATTTCTGTTTATATTCTTTATAATGACTGGTGTCAGCCTTCATCTTCTCCCTATAATGGCACAATCTTTTTTTTATGCAGAGACGGCTTGAAATTACTGCAGCTTTCAGCAGTGTGTTTGCAGACACACATGGTCTTCTCATTTGGTTGTTCATGGCTTAAAGTAAAAGAAAGTTGAAGACAATCAGTTTTCAGATCTGTGGAAACAGTAGAACTTGAGTATTCCATGCAAATTGAGTAATACTGCAGCAGATAAGAAGGGTGCTGAAAAGGTTTCACACACAGTATGATGAGCTGAAGAAAAGAGGCAAGACAGTGTACTGATGGAGCTGCGCATTCCACTGGATACGGTGTACCTGGGAGGCTGCACATGCTACACAATATGACAGACTGCGCTGAAAAGATCGCACATGGTACACAGGATGATGAACTAAAGAAAAGACACTAGATGGTGTACTGACGTAGCTGTGCATTTCACTGGATACAGTGCACATGGGAAGCTGCACATGCTACACAGTACAACGGACTGCACTGAAAAGGTCACACATGGTACACAGGATGATGAACTGAAGAAAAGAGGCTAGACGGTGTACTGAAGGAGCTACACATTCCACTGGATATGGTGTACCTGGGAGGCAGCACAAGCCACACTATATGACAGACTGCACCAAAAAGATCACACATAGTACACAGTGTGATGAACTGAAGGAAAGAGGACGAAGACCGCATGGTGCACAAAATGGCCAGTGTCTCTGAAGAAACAACCTGGACAAACATTGGCAGGGCCACAATTTTTCTGTTTTTTTTTTTTTTGTCCTGGTGTGCATGCCCAGCTGCATGAAAACAAGAGGCCAACAGTACAGTTCATCCCCCCACCAAGGCAAGGCTGCATGACGCACAAGTTGGCCAAGCGTCTATGACCAAACAAACAAAAAGTGGCAGGCCCATATTTTTATTCTTTTTAATTTAACATAAATCTAAGCTGCTACATTTGCCCAGGTGTGCTTAGCCATTGATGATCAGACATCATGCTGACTGATAGCATTCAAAATAAACATTTCATCAACAAAACAACCATAGCAAGCAGTACAATACCCCTCCAAGCCAAGGCTGCATGGTACACAAGGTTGCCAAATGTCTATGACCAAACACACTGGGACAAAGAGTGGTAGGCCCATTTTTTTTTCTTTTTAATTTAACACAAAACTAAGCTGTTACATTTGCCCAGGTGTGCTTGGGCATCAACAGTCAGACATCATGCTGGCAAGTAACATCTCAAATCAACATTTTGGCAACAAAACAACCACGGCAAACAGTGCACCCCCTCTTACAAGCCAAGGCCGCATGGTGTACAAGATGGCCAAATGTCTATTACCAAACACAGTGGGACAAAGAGTGGCAGGTCCATATTTTTTTCCTTTTAATTTAACGCAAAACTAAGCTGTTACATTCAACCAGGTGTGCTTGGCCATCAACGGTTGGACCTCATGCCGGCTGATAACATTCAAAATAAACATTTCTTCAACAAAACAACCATGGCAAGCAGTGCAATCATCCCCTCCCAAGCCAAGGCTGCATGGTATACAAGATGGCCAAGAGGGTTACATTTTTGCAACAAAACAACAATGGCAAACAGTGCATCTCCTCCCCTCCCAACAAGGTAAGGCTGCATGGTGCACAAGATGGCCGAGTGTCTCTGAGCAAACACACTTGGACAAAAAACAGAACATGCAGGCTGTGCTTTTAAATAAATTTATCCAGGCGTGCTTGGCCTTCAACGTTCAAACATCATGCTGGCAAGTAACATCACAAATCAAACATTTCAGCAACAGAACAACCAAGGCAAACAGTGCATCCCCCCACCCCCACCCAAGCCAAGGCTGCATGGTGCACAAGACGGCCGAGCGTTTATGACCAAACATTCTGGAACGAAGAGTGGCAGGCCCACATTTTTTTTCCTTTTTAATTTAACACAAAACTAAGCTGTTACATTTGCCCAGGTGTGCTTGGGTATTGACGTTCGTACATCATGATGGCAAGTAACATCACAAATCAACATTTTGCCAACAAAACAATCATGGCAAACAGTGCACCCCCCTTACAAGCCAAGGCCACATGGTGCACAATATGGCTGAGCATCTATGACCAAACACACTGGGACAAAGAGTGGCAGGCCCATATTTTTTTTCTTTTTAATTTAACACAAAACTAAGTTGTTAGATTTGACCAGGTGTGCTTGGCCATAGACGGTCGGACATCATGCTGGCAGGTAACATCACAAATCAACATTTTGGCAACAAAAAAACCAAGGCAAACAGTGCATCCCCCACTTACAAGCCCAGATGTGCTTGGCCATCAACAGTCGGATATCATGCTGGCTGAAAACATTTTAAAACAACATTTCAGCAACAAAACCACCACTGCAAACAGTGATCCCCCCCAACAAGCCAAAGCCACATGGTGCACAAGATGGCTGAGAGTCTCTGAGCAAACACACCTGGACAAAGAACCAGAATTTGCAAACTGTGCTTTTAAATGACTTTGTCTGGGTGTGCTTGCCCATCGACTGTCAGACATAATGTTGGCAAGTACCATCAAAATAAACAAAAAACAACAAAACACAGGCAAGCAGTACAATCCAGCCCCCCCCCAGGCCATGGCCACATGGTGCACAAGATGGCCGAGTGTCTATGACCAAACATACCTGGGCAAAGAGTGGCAGGCCCATATTATTTTCCTTTTTCATTTAAAACAAAACCAAGCTGTTACATTTGCCCAGGTGTGCTTGGCCATCGACAGTCAGGCATCATGCTGGCTGATAGCATTTTAAATCAACATTTTGGTGACAAAACAACCACTGCAAGCAGTGATCCCTCCCCTCCCAACAAGCCAAGGCTGCATGGTGCATAAGACGGCCGAGAGTCTCTGAACAAATACACCTGAACAAAGAACCAGAATCTGCAGACAGCACTTTTAAATTACTTTGTCCAGGTGTGCATGCCCATTGATGGTCAGACATCATACTGTCAAGCAACACCAAAATAAACATTTAAACAACAAAATACACAAATCAACATTTTTGCTACAAAAGAAGGGAAGGCAGTATACTCCTACAAGCCAAGTGAAATTAATTTAGCACAGAAAAGGTACAGAATCATGGTTTGCTTACAAGTTCTGATTTGGGCCCCACATTAGCACAAAAGCAGAGTTTTTCTTTAATCTGAGTGGTAGCCACATAATAGCCCTGCATTAGCCCAATAGCACATAAAAAGTATCACAACACAGACGGTACACAGTAACAACAAAAATGTAATTTTTGTTCAAATGCACAAATACGATCCTCTGTGCTGTGATGGATGTGGCATATGTACACAGACACCAAGCTCACCTGGTGGTGCATGTACAAAGACACCACAGTGCCTGGTGTCTGTTTCCACAATTCTTTGCATTTTCCCCAAAAGAAAATAGTTTTTTTGGCACAAACGTACCCTGGCTGCACTTATAATGTGGAGAAGAAATCAGATGGGTGTTCCCTTGGGTATCTCTAGATTCAGCAAAACAGTGCTGGCTGAAGAATACCAAAACAAAATGGCATTCAAGCAAATGCTGAGGATGTGGTGTTTGTACTGTGGGCTGAATCGGTGGACACGCTAGAGGATCACTCCAGGAGTTCTGATGTGAGAAAGGGTGCCAACCACAAAACCAGAGGTTTTAAATGAACCCCAGAGCCCACCCCAATGCATCACAGTGTGGGATTCAAGGATGCACCAAGCATGGATACCGGCTCCTGACCATGGTGTTTGTACATCAGCCTGGGCAAGACACCACGGTCGGGGTAGGTCAACGGTCAAGTTGGGGGTTGGGCTCACAAACATTAAAGGAGCCCAAGCCTGAAGTTGGGAGTCAGTGGGAGGGGGTGGTGTGTGTGTGCAATGAATCAGTTCAAGTGAGAGGTCTGCAGCACACTAAATAAGGAAAGCTAAATAAAGGACACCACAAAGTACAAACGCCACAGTGCTGAAAGCACACATTATTGTGCAGTGTGTGTAATGTGTGATGCAGAAACACAAATTAAAATGTAAACACTGTAATGGTGTCATGGCATGATCAGTTTATTTCATGACAAAGATATACAATTACTGGCAAACAAAAGTAAAGATGACTTGGTACCCTATTTCACATTTCAGCCCAGCAAAAATGCAAAGTTTAGGGCACTGTAATACATTTTTTTAAAAAAGGGGCTTGGCATGGTAATTTCATGTTATGTTTGATATATCTGCACAGGGCAACCAACAGAATAAAATAAAAAAAATCTGATATGCTTTTCTGCTAGAGCTTACAAGACACTGCAAATTGACAAGTACCTTGGTGCTCCATTTCTATGGACATGCCCAATTACAAGAGATCTTTTGTCTGCAGAAGTGCATGCCCATATGGGGGCAGAGCTTCTGTAGCCTCAGGAACTTACACACACTATAAAACATACACACAATTGATGGGCCTGTGCTTCTGTAGCCAAAGGGATAAGACATACACACTGACCTCTGGCTGCAGAAGTGTAGGCACCACAAAATCCATCATACCAACACTGAAACACCAGTTCTGTATGTAGAAGTGCAGGCCCCTGAGGGGCTTGCACCTTTTCAGCAAGAGGTGTAAGACATACATACCAATTTCTGGCTTCAGAAGAACAGACCCCTGTGGGGCCTGCAGAAGTACTGTTGCAATGTGTGTGTAATGGTTTCAACAGTGAATCTAGATATTGTTCAAGAAGGTAGCAGTTTTTCAGTTATTCAGATGCATATAGAAAACCATGCTGTAAAGGATCATGCCATCCATTGAGGTACCTCATACAGTGTACATGAGTACAGCAGAGCCAGCCACAATGTAACTTAGTAACGTGAAGTAAAAGACATGTCTCAAAATACTGTAGTAAAAAAGGACTTAATTGCCATTGAATTACACTGTTCCCTGCAGCATACTGCAGCATTTTTGTGATATACTGTAGCACTACTGCATTGTGACACAGCTGTAACTCTGACTGCAGAGGCACAGAACCCATGGAGCCTTCTGTGTACAGAAGCCACAAATACTCAAACACATGTAGTATGACATATACACACAGGTGTGGCTACATAAGCACAGACACAAATCCACAAAGATAGCACATCAGTGTTACTGTATTTTTATCATCTGGAAACAATTGCATGTTATCTTTCTTAACTGATGATGGCTGTCTGTGGTTGCCTGTATGATATTGTCTGTTTGCTGCTTTGGGGAGGTGGAGTTGAGTGTTAGGGTTGGAAACCCTAACACCACATTTCCCTACTTTTGTTGTGTTAAGTTAAACCTTAACTGGTGCATTCATAAAGTTTTGTGCAAAGTATGTCCTTCCTTCTTGAGATATTGGAATCATATTCTCATTCTAGCAAGTCCCTTTGAGACCTGTGTGAACAGATACAGATGTGCAGAGTCCTCTGGGCCCTGTGCCAAGGGAAGACTCTGTCCACCTATGGATGTACAGGGCCCTGCTGACCCTGCACGTCTATGTAGCAACAGATAAGAATTCATTGGACTGTCATGTGGACTACAGATGATCAGGGCCCTCTGAGTCCTATATTTCCAGATGACGCAGATACAGATGAACAGGGCAAAGATTCTGTCTCTCTGCCAATGCATAGAGCTCTCTGCTACCCATGGGTTCAGAGGTACAGGGCTCAGTGCCAAAAGAAGAGTTATCTTCACTATACAGTACCTGGACCTGTACGGGCAACCCTGAACCTTTCCCTTCCCTGGCTGGGGGGGTGTCTCATAACAGCACCATCCCCCTGACCTCGCCCCATCCAGCTAGCTCACTGAGCTCACTCGCAAACTTAGCTCACTGTGATCACTGGCTTGAATCACAAAGCACTATGTGCTGGGGTAAATTCTGGCACTACACACAATGTTTCTTAATAATATTTTTTTTAATTTGTTGCCAAATTGTCAAAATATTCATTTTATGACTCCCCTTAAAAATATGACATGGCATTTCTTGAACAATGGACAAAATGTTACTTCACACCACAAGTGCAAAAATTGGTCTCATCCCAGATTAAAAAAAATTACACCTGACCAGTTTATGAGGTAGTGTGAAAAAATGGCTATTTAAAGTGCAAAGAAAATTATTGACAGCAAAGTTATGAGTGAACATTGAAATAGTCCAATAGCCAATCAAAACCTCATTTTACCATAGTTTTGCACAAGTTTGTCAACATAGCCTTCTTATTACCTGACCTCATGCACCCAGTAGGTGAAGAATTTCAAAACCCTGCTGAAACGTAATTTTGTGAAACAAGTGCTAACACACATTTTGGTCAGGATTTTAAAAATGTCAGCTGTCACATTCATGACGTGGTGTAAAAAAATAGCTATGTTGAAAATTTGGGGTCAAAATATTGAAACTTACCAATGTTAATAGTAAGCATAGAAAATTTTAATGTATGATCATAACTTTGTTGTTATTTTTACCTGAAATTTTCAACCAAGCCTTCCTATGACCCTACCTCATGAACCTGGTAAGTGATCATTTTCAAATCCTGCCTAAAATGTCATTTTGCACTACAAATGTGAAAACAAGTTTCAGCCATGATTTAGAAAAATTACAGTTTTTTTTTGTTCATGAGGTGTTGTGAAAGAAATGGCTATGTTGAAAACTTGGGATCACAATTTTGAAAATTACCAAAGTTATGAGTCAGCATTAAACATTTTCAATGTATGGTCATAACTTTTTTTTTAAGTATTTGTACCCCAGATTTTCAACATAGCCTTCTTATGGCTCCACCTCATGAACAAGAGTGATGACATCTTCAAATCCTGCCTGAAAGGTGATTTCATGCAGCAACCATGAAATCACCTTTTGCAGACAGATTTCAAAAAAAAATCACCACCCTTGTTCAGCAGGTGAGGTCCCAAAAAAGCCACGTTGAAAATGTTGTGTAAACATGTTCAAAAATGACAACATTATGAATAAAAGTTCAAATGCCGCTGACGTACCTTAAGCTGGACTTGCTCTACTATTGTCTCCTATCACAGTCGCTGGTTCTAGCAGCAAGGTGTATCTTTGATTGGTAAGTGAATCTATAGTACATTTCTGGGACATGTTCAGATGAATTATGTTGTGGGGTGGTGGGTGCTGAGTAAGGGGGTGGATGAAGTGTGCGGGGTCAGATCGACAATGCACTGTTTTCTTTTCTTCAGGTTAAACTGACAAAAAAAAGTTCAATGAGGGGTGGTTTTCTTTATTTTAGGGGGATCCAAGTCAACACTGGGGATTAAGCACCCCAGTGATGAGCTGATCTTTGGCAGCACTGAGGATAGGCACCCCAGTGCAGCTAAGTATATTATGAGAAGGGGGCTGGTGACCTGGAGCAGAAAGAGGCAGGAGAAGCAGTACCAGTCATGGACAATCAGGCCCACTTACAAAAATATTAAATAGATAGATTAGCCTGATAGACCACTAGATAGGTAGATAGATAGATAGATATATAGATAGATAGACAGACAGACAGAGCAAAAGAAACAGACAGACAGATCAGGGGACCTGAGGAGGCAGTATAGCATACTGGTTAATGGCTCTGAGTTGCAAACCTGGAGACCTGGGTTTGAATCCCTTCAGCTCTCACTTGCACACTGTGTGACTCTGAGCAAGTCACTTAACTTCCTTGTACTCGCTCCCAGGTCACACCTGGAAACAAGTTCTGGCTTTGTGTGCTTTTCCTGGTTAAACAATTTCCCTTTCCCCCTTCCCTTCATCTGATCACTGCTCCAAGGTGGATTGCCAGCTTAAAGGGCAAGACTTATTGTCAGGGGTCTGTTGACCAAAATAGCAGTGATGTTCAGGTTTAGGTAACATAGGGGAGGGGTAGGTGGAAGGATGGGGGGGAGAGAAAGGAATTCATAGAAGGATGAATTGTAGGAGAAAGGATGGGAGAGGAGAGGAGAGGAGAGGAATCATGGAATGAAAGATGCAACAAAGGGGGAGAGGTTGGGGAGCTAGGGCAGTGATTGGTGGAGGGAAGCAAGGGGAAGGAATACAGGAAAATGGTACTTAAGGGGAAGCAAGGGTGGAAGCAACCTTTTTCATTTGCTAGAGAGCAATTTGTGTGCAGTGGGTCAGGCACTGTAACACTTCAGTTGGCAGTTTTGGTGGAGGCAAGATTTTTTCTTGAGCAGTCTGGATCTGCAGGTAGGAGACGTTTAAAGGTTGAGGTTTTTAAAAAAAGAAAACAGGAACAATGAGGCTAGCCTGCAAGGCTTTTGTCCAAGGGGATGTTGGCCTGCAAGGGCTGGTTACAGGGATAAGCTGGTGTGTTTAAAAAAAAGTATAGCCTTGATGTGGTTTGTTTGCCATACAGTGATCTTACTGTATACAAAGATTAAGAAGGCTTGGAGTTCAAGGCTCATTGGGACAAATTTTATGAAATGGGCTATGAGCTGGAAGGACAGAAAAGGGACCAGCGTGGAGGCTGGGAGGTGATACATTATTTTATAAGCCGGATTTAAAAAAAAGTAGTGTGGCTAGGAGTTTTCAGGTTTAGAGGTCATGTTTTCTGGTGTTGAGAAAAGCAGGCAGTTTGGTCTGCTGTTACAAAAGGAAATGGAAGGGAGTGATTCCCAATCCTGAAGTGCTTGAGCAATGCAAGACTCCTTTTATATACTGGAGTGACTATGGTTGGAATGAGTCAGGTGGGAACCTAGTACGTTTGCAGATTGGTTGGCCAACTCTGTAGTAAGGAGAGAGGAAACTAAACAGTGAGCCAGAAGCTGTGTCTCAGCCAAATAGTTAGCAAAAAAGGATAGAGAAAATAAAGGCACCTGGCTAGGAGAGAAGGGTAAAAATGGTGGACACCACGTGGAGTCCCAGCAGTGGCCTGAGGATGCCAGGAGGGTTTAAAATTCATGGGGAAGGAAGGGGAATGTGTGCCAGGTCACATGTGCTTGCCACAGGCAGTCAGCATGCTGAGTAAGACAATGAGCCAGGAGCATGCACGAGAGGGATATCACCATTTTGGTAAGGTTTTGCTGGAGACTGTGCTGTGAATGTGCAGGATTGTGGCTGCCATCAAGAGTATGGCGGGTAGCAAGCGCACATTCATGGGTAAGGCCCGGCCACAATTTTGAAGTGAACAGAGGCCGGGCAACCATTTTAAGAGGCTGAACAGTGTGGAGGAAATTATTAAAGTAGCAGTATAAGATATAGGGGAGAGATTTAAAAAAAAAAAAAAAGACTCGGTGACCGAATAAAAAGGAAGGGGGGAGCAAGGAGGGATAGCATTGTAGTGGACTTGTATAGGTAGGTAAGTAAGTAAGTAATATTTATTTATCAGGTGCCCAATCCTGGAGGCTCTGGGCACTGCACAGTAAAACAGATTTAACAATTTAAACAGGGTGGTAAAAACATTGGCATCATATAAACAATTTAAAAATGAAGATCTTGGCAGAGAGTTCCAGAGGACCGGGCTGGCCTCCCCTAATGAACAATCATCCGAGGTTTTCAGCCCAGTCCTCAGAAACATCAGGAGGTCCTTGGTGGAGGAACGAAGAGAGCGGGCTGGGACACCACGAGTAAGGAGGTCTAACAGGTAGCCCAGACCCTATCTGTATAGGGCCTTATTGGTGAGCAAGCCCACCTTGAAGAGAACCCTCCACCTGACTGGCAACCAGTGCAGATCCCACTATACCAAGGTCACATGACAGGACCTTTACAGCCCTATCAGCAACCTGGCCACTGCAATCTGCACTAAATGCAGCTGAAGGAGGTTCCCTCCACTGACCTCGAGGTAAAGAGCATTGCAGCAGTCGAGTCTGGATGTTACAAAGGTATGCACCATTGATGGCAGGTCCTCAGGCGGAATTAGGGGTTTAATCTGGGTGATGTTCATCAGATGGTAAAATACACTTTTGACCATAGCTGACACCTGAGCTTCAAATGTCAGCTTGTCGTCGAAGACAATGCCCAGATTTCACACCTTAGAGGATGCCATCAATAGGATCCATCACAGGATCAAACCTGTTGCCATCCTGGTGTCATCCCCATCATGCCCAGGACCCTGACTCCATCATCAGTACCTCCATCTTGTCTGGGTTAAGTCTCAGCCAGTTAGAGTTCATCCAATCCTGGATCTCAGCCAGGCATTTATTTAGCACTTCAACTGCACCATTAGTCCCTGCTGCAAAAGACATGTACAGCTGAGTATCATTTGCATAACAGTGAAAATCCAGACATTACTGCCTAATAAGCCTCCCAAGGGGCAGCATGTATACCGTGAACAACATCAGTGAAAGGACTGAGCCTTGAGGAACTCCACAGGTCAGGGGCATCGGGGGGGAGGAGAAATTCCCCATCACTACCTTCTGCCTCCTGCCTGACAGAAAGGACTTAAACCAGTTGATGATGGTACTGGTCAGTCCACAAAACTCTCTAAGGTGATCCAACAGCATGGTGTGATCCATGGTATCAAATGCTGATGACAGATCGAGGAGGATAAGAACTGACTGCCCCCCTTAATCTCTTGCCCTGAGGAGGTCATTATGCACTCAGACTAGTGCTGTCTCTGGGCTTTGCCTGGACCTAAACCAGGACTGGAATGGCTTATAGATGTCAAAGGTCTCCAGGTGTTCCTCTAGTTGCAGAGCCATTATGTTCTCAATAACCTTCCCAAGAAATGGAAGGTTGGAGATTGGTTTATAATTCACCGGGACATCAGGGTTAAGAAATGTTTTTTTTCAGAAGGGGCCTCACCAATGCCTCCTTCAAGATATCAGAGAAAACTCCCTCTGAAAGTGAACACCTGATTATTCTGGTGAACCCGGAACTGATAACCTTCACACAGCCTACTAGGATATGTATCAGAATACAGAATGTGGGCCACAGCTTTGAAATCACCTTTGAGACCTCGGGCACCTAGACTGGACGAAACTTTGCTCAGACAATGGAAGTGATTCTGCTTCACCCAGACCTCACCCTGCTGGTCTGATCTAGACCTACTGGCGAGATCCTGACCCAAATAGTGGATATCCTGTCAGAGAAGAACAGAGCAAACTCTTCGCAAAGTGCTACTGAAAAAATATATTTTCAGCTGTAGACAGACAAGATGAAGAAGTCTGTCCACAGTCTGAAAGAGCTGAGCTGGTCTCTTCTTCCTGGCATCAGTCTCCCTGGACAGGAACTCTGCCTTCTTATGGTTGACTTCCCTTTGATAATCAGCAAAGTGATTCTTCAAAGCCAGTCTATCCTCCTCTAACCGAGTCCTACACCAGCAGCACTCAAACCTCACCTTGAGAGCCCCATCATACCTTGGGGGTTGCAGACGAGAGTACCTGGGTTGTATACAGACCAGTGGAATGGCACTGAGTGCCCTGGAGACAGCTTTATTATAGGCTGCCGATGAGTCACCCAAGCCAGCAGCACAAACAGCACTAACACCAGAAAAATCAACTACCATCATCACTCCCTCTGGGGACAATCTCCTTAATGGGTGATAGCTGATCATCTCAACAGGGAAGGGACCATCGGGGGAGTCCCAAATGAGAATTTCACTGTACAGTGATCAAATCAAACAATCTGATCAACCCTGAGGTCTGAAACCTCAAGACCAAGTAAGAACACAAAGTCCAAGGTGTGGCTGTGATGGTGGATCTCAGAGGTAACTGCCTGTGCAAAGCCCAGTGATAGTGATGTAATCAGCTGAAGGAGACCAAAACCAAATTTTGAGGATTCATCATCAATCCATGCATTGAAGTCCCCTAGAATAAGCCATCTGGGCGACTCCAATACCCTGTTTGCGATGAAGTCTGCAGCCTTCCACAGAAATTCTCTGCCCAACCCCAGAGGGAGGTAAACCAGGAGAATTCTGCAGCTCTCACCTGTACCCCCATGCACTGCCAGACATTCAAATGATGAGGCCCTGTTCACTGTATTTATGGAGAAATTCAAGTTGTATCTAAAACAGATGGCTATACCCTCACCCCTGTGATCCCCTCTCAGGCAGTGTACCACAAAGTTCCTGTCAGGGACCGATGTCTCCAAAACTGGACCTGAATCATCCCCCAACCAGGTCTCTGTGATGCACACCATGTTGACTGAAGAAATCAAGTCCAATATAATTTGCAGACTTGTTTCTCATCAACCTGGCATTGCATAACACTGCCCGAAGGGGATCAGTGGAAGCTGTATGCCTTCTAGTTGCCTGCCCATGCGGTCTGGTGGGAACCCTAAGAATGGAGACCAAACACTTCAGGCCTCTTTCAAGGCTCGGTTGCCTCCTCAGGCACCTACTGCTCCTTACTGACTCAATTTTCTTACCTCCATTAAGCCCCCAGCGCCCCTCCACAGACCTCCATTCCCCCTGCAAATACCCACCTACCTGCAATGCCTTATAGTGACAGCAGGGAGGGTGACATCTCAAAAGGAGAAGAGATCACACAGCAGGGCTGCTGATAGCTATTTCAGAGGGATGATAGTTTAAAAGAGGTTAAGGAGATATCAGGATACTACAGGAGGTCAGCGTGAATGGCTTATGGAATAGTGCGGTGATTGTTGGGGATGGGGCTGTTCAGCATTAACTGCATAGGAAGGCATGAAGTAAAGGCTGGTTAAAGTAATGGCAAAGACTGTACTGTGATGTTTGGCCAGTTGGTTATGATTATTGTATGATATTGGTAGTATAAATAAATGGTCAGTGTATGAAATGTCAGTCTCTGTGATTTGGCCCTTTTAAATTACAAGGTGTCAGCAGCTGAAATCATAGGATGTATTAAACTGACCAGGTGATCTCTGTAATATAATTAACTTCATTGAGAAATTGCATTTTATGGCCTTTTTATGACCTCATGTTTTAGAAGTGGAAATCAAATATGACTTTATGACTTCAGAAACAGGACATCATTAGGCTGGTTCCTGTTGTTTTTTTTTTAACACATTGGTGCCAGTGTGGGATTGCTAAGCTCAAAGGAAACATGTGTAATTAAGGAGTTATACAAAAGAAATGTCTTTTTTCTTCTGATGGCACCTTATTTAAAATACCTCCTGATAGAAAATATTTTTTTGTGATTTTATATTCTAAAAGGAGGAGCTAGATGACTCACAGAAGGGGTGTGGAGACACAGAGTTTAAACTGATACTTGTGTCTGAAATGTTGTCATATCATCTTGGGACTCTAGAGAACTGGAGAATCTATGACTCCAACCACCAGCACCAGAGCAGGTAAGTGGCTTGGGTTTAACTGGAACTAAAGGACTGGGTTACAAATTAAATTCCAAATTGATAGCTGAATTTAAAGAGGGGGAGAATATGGATGCCTTTTTAAATTCCTTTCCAAAAAGTTTGTATTCAGGCAAAAATTCCTAGAGGGTCCTGGAGCTTCCAGCTATCCCTGCTACTTACTAGGAAAGCTTGGGATGTATGGGTCAAATGGACAATGAGGACAGTAATGATTACTGCAAACTTAAAGTTGCACTTTTAAAAAAGTTTGATTTAGCTGCAGAAGCATACAAAGCTAAAATCCGTAAGGTCAGGAGAAGCCCTGACATAAGCTAAGAGGAGCTAGCCATGAAACAACGTCAGTGTTTAAAATGTTGGTGGGAAGAAATTGAAGCAAACTCAGTAGATAAAATTGAAAATGCTATAGTGTTAGAATAGTTTTTTGGGGTATGTCCAGCAGAGCTGAAAACCTGGCTGGAGGACCGAGATCCCAAAACAGTGCAAGATGCTGCTTAACTCTCAGACCGCTATGCCAAGAGCAGACCTGCTCTGAGAGTGAATGGGGTGGGTGTGGCAGTGCAGAAAGGGAAAAGCACACCTTCAGGGCAGATAACACCCTCACTGCCTCCACTGAAAACCAGTTAGCCCCAGGTTTCAAAGAAAAGATTTTTCTGAGAAAAGAAACAAATGTTGGGTTTGCAAAGAAACTGGGCATATTGCCAGATAGTGTCCCAAAAGGACATGCAATACACAAAATGGAGCTAGGACAGAAGTGGGTTGTTTGAGTTTACCTGGAAGCATGCCTGTGAACATGAGAGAAAACATGCACCCAGTCACTGTGAATGGTGTACAGACGCAAGGGTTAAGAGCAAGCAGCAAGGGAAAATTGTAGTTCCCTGGACCCCATAGAAGCCACTGTGGAAACCACTGAGAGGCTGGTTCCCCAGCCTGTGTCTCCTGATATGGAGATTAATGAAAAGGGGGTAGAAATTTCCCCAGTAGCAGTTAACCAAACAGCTATGGAGGGTTACTCCAAAGAAGGAGGGGTGACCCACTGTCAGAGGGTTAGGGATGACAGTGATCCTGAGTGCCCTGACGCTAGAGCTAGGGACCCTAGTTTAGATACTGACAGGGACCTGTCCCATGCCTTGGGAATGTGTAAAGAGTTTGCAGCTGCTCAGAAAAGTGACCCTAGTCTAGAGAAGCTGAGAGCTTGGGCAGACTGTGATGGAGCACAGGGAGGTGAAGGAAAACATAATGTTTATTGAGAAAATGGACTGTTGTATACTCAGGATGCTAAGACAGAGGGAGGGGTGATAAGCAGGCAGCTTGTCATTCCCCAGGGGTACCATGAGCAGTTGCTCAAGATTGCACATGATATTCCCTTGCCTGGTCATCTGGGAATTGTACACACTATGCAGTGGTTGGCCCAGAATTTCTATTGGCCCAACTTCACCCAACAAGTAAAGGAGTATTGCAGGTCTCATCACCGGTGCCAAGAAATATGGATGGCAGATAAGAAAACCCAAGCCGCCCTAATTCCATTTCCCATAGTGGAGTAGCCATTCCAGAGGGTGGGAATGGATATTGTGGGCCTTTTAAATACCCCCAGTTCCTCCAGGAAGAGGTTCATCCTGACTGTGGTGGATTATGCCACCCGGTATCCAGAGGCCGTTGCCCTATCCTCACTGAGGACAGACAAAGTGGCAGATGCCTTACTTGGGATTTTCTCCCGTGTTGGGTTTATGCAGGAGGATATCACCGATTGAGGGGGTTTCTTCATGTTGGACCTGATGAAATGTTTGTGGGAGAAGTGTGGGGTGGTGCAGAGGTGCACAACACCTTATCACCCACAAGCCAATGGGCTTTATGGAAAGATTTAATGGTACCCTGAAGTCAGTGCTCCAAGTGTTTGCTGAACAGCATGGGAGGAACTGGGAGAAATATCTTCCCCACCTGTTGTTTGCATACAGGGAGGTACCCCAATAGTCAACAGGATTTTCCCCCTTCAAGCTCTTATATGGACACCGGATATGTGGGCCCCTAGACTTGATCCAGGAGGACTGGGAAGGCAAGCACACCACCCAGGGAACTCCCATGGTGGATTATGTCCTTAGATTTAGAGAAAGGCTGAAGGAGCTTATGGGGACAGCCCAGAGCCACCTGGCAGCTGCCCAACAGAAACAAAAAGTGTGGCACGAATGCAGAGCCAGAGCTCACTCATACATGGTGGGTCAGGAAGTCATAGTCCTTATCCCAGTCTGGAAAGACAAGCTGCAGGCTGAGTGGGCAGGACTGTACAAAGTAATTAGAAAGGTAAGTGATGTGAACTATATCATAGAGTTACCTGACAGAAGATGTACAGAAAGAATGCACCATGTCAACATGATGAAGCCATATGCTAATAGGGTTGACATGGTGTTTTCAGTATGTAGTCCTGGGAAGGGGATGGATGAAGGAGACTCCCTTTTAAACTTGCTGGAAGAAAGCAAGCAGGAGTCCTCTCTGGAGGCAGTCAAAATGTCAACCCAGCTGGCCCTGGACAAGATCCAGGAAGTAAGGGAGGTTTTAGCAGACTTTGCCCCAGTGTTTAGCACCAAGCTTGGACTAACCTCCTTAGCAATGCACGATGTGGAGATAGGGACACAGATGCCCATACGGCAGACAGCATATTGGGTGTCAGAGGCTGTCCAAAAGGACATTAGGAGGGAGGTGGAGGAAATGCTGGATTTAGGGGTAATCCAGAGATCCCACAGCCCCTGGGCCTCACCTGTAGTCCTTGTGCCCTAGCCAGATGGCTCTACTCATTTCTGTGTGGACTATCATGATTGAATGCAGTCAAGAAGTCAGACACCCACCCTATGCCCCAGACAGACAAATTCCTGGACAAGTTGGGAGGGGCGACATACCTTACAACTATTGACCTGATAAAGGGGTATTGGCATGTAGAGTTAACTGACAGAGCTAGGAAGAGGTCAGTCTTCATCACTCTGATAGGCTCATTTGAATTTAAAGTAATGCTTTTCGGAATTAAGAATGCCCTGGCCACTTTCCAAAGATTGCTGAACCCGGTGTTAAATGGTGCAGAGGAGTACGCCGTGTCGTACCTGGATGACATTGTCATCTTTAGTGCAAGCTGGGAGGAACACCTGTCCCACCTTAGGGAAGTGCTGAGCAGTATACAGAGAGCTGGGCTCACTGTCAAAGCTGAGAAGTGCCAGTTGGCTATGGCTGAAGTGGGATACCTCAGGCATGTTGTAGGCTGGGGACAGCTCCATTCTAACCAAGTAAAAATAGAGGTGAGCAAGGCATGGCCCAGACCAGAAATGCAGAAGCAGGTCAGGAGTTTTCTAGGGACAGCAGGGTATTGTAGGAAATTTTTACCCAATTACAGTGCCCTGGCTGTTCCCCGTCTGACCTGGTAAAGAAAAAGGATGCCTAAGAAAATTATCTGGGAACCAGCCTGTGAAAAAGCCTTTACCAGACTGAAGGAGGCACTGTGCTGTGCTCCTGTACTGACAAGTCCTGACTACAGCAGACCCTTTATAGTCCAGACTGACACCTCAGACATGGGTATTGGGGCAGTACTGAGTCAAACATCAAACCAAGGGAAAGATCACCCTGTAGTGCACCTGAGTAAAAAGTTACTTCCCAGGGAGCAGACTTACTCCACTGTGGAAAAAGAGTGTCTTGCCATAGTGTGGGCCATAAAGAAGTTAGAGTCATACTTATATGGACAGCATTCTGAGGTACAAACTGACCACAACCCTCTAGTTTTACTGGCACAAATGGGAAAAACTAATGGTAGACTACTAAGATGGAGTCTTGCCTTACAAGGGTATGAGATGACGATCTTACATAGGGCTGGAGCAACCAATCAGAACGGAGATGGCTTGTCGTGTCTACATGAGGAGTGAACTGACTTAGGGAGCTCATCCCATGCAGGGGATAGAGCCCCCAAATTTAGTCTAGGTGGGGAGGACTGTGATGCTTGGCCAGCTGGTTATGATTATTGCATGATATTGGTAGTATAAATAAATGGTCAGTGTATGAAATGTCAGTCTGTGAGAGTTGGCCCTTTTAAGTTACAAGGTGTCAGCAGCTGAAATCATAGAATGTATTACACTGACTAGGGGATCTCTGTAATGTACTTAACTTCCTTGAAAAATTGCATGTTATGGCCTTTTTTGACCTTATGTTTTTGAAGTGGAAATCAAATGAGACTTTATGACTTCAGAAACAGGACATCATTAGGCTGATTCCTGTTGTTTGTATTTTTTAACACATTGGTGCCAATGTGGGATTGCTAAGTACAACGGAAACGTGTAATTAAAGAGTTATATATAAGAAATGTATTTTTTCTTCTTCTGATGGCACCTTATTTAAAATACCTCCTGATAGAAAATAATTTTTTGTAATTTTATATTCTAAAAGGAGGAGCTAGATGACTCATAGAAGGGGTGTGGAGACACAGAGTTTAAACTGATACTTGTGTCTGAAATATCATCTTGGGACTCTAGAGAGACACAGCTCTCTGATCTAACTTTAAAACACACTTCCCAAGGTAATATCTTAGATAGCAAAAATCTAAAATGTAATGTGGTAGGAGTTTACTTTGCAATTTTCCCTTGTTCTTTTATGTGATTGTGAGCTCTTTGACATATTGTTCTGTGTTTACATTTTTCATATTTTTATCATCTTTTAGTAAAGTACATTTTTTTAAGATTCTGCCTGGGTCTCCTCCATCATTTTTGCACGTGGAATGCCTGTATTTTTAAGTCTGACAACTGCTCAAGGGCTTGATGGTGTTACTAAGCTTGGTAAAAGGTAAGAATATACCTGAGGTCTCTTATAGAGTTTTAAGGGTTCATTTTGGATACCTGGTTAGGTGCCCTTAGGCGAAAGATATATTGCATCCCCCAAAGAGACTATTATCTGAGCCTGTATATTTGGGTACACTTGCATAAGGTTCACAGTTTGAATCCCCCCCAGAACTTGAGACTAAAGGTGATTCAGACCCAAAAACAGACAGGAGGGTTACCCTGTCTGTTACCTGTTCACACTATTACACTCTGAGATTGGCATTGTGGGAGCAGAGGAGCTAACCTGCTGAGCGCATTTGTGACACCGATATATGGTGTTTTTGAGTTTTTTGGCAGAATGACTTCCAGAATGGTGAGAAGCAATGGTGGGGCAATTACTGGCCCAAGTGAAGACCCAGTCCAGCAAGTGATGGCTATGATGCTACATGTCCTTGCTCTTCTGGAGATGGCTTGGAAGGATGAGGGAGGGTCCAGGGTTCTAGTCTCTGTCTGTGCAACAGTTAGTTCTGGAAGTGGTTAAAAGTATTCCCTCAGCTAATTTACATTTGGTTCATCAAGTGGTTAGGTGAGAACAGACTGGAATGACTGGAGAAGGTGTTGCAGGAAATAAAAGGAACAGAAGGGGGGCAGGGTGGGAGGTGGGAGAGGATGGAGGTAAGAAGACAGGGGATGAGAGGGCAGCAGGGGTTATAGTGAGGGATCACCTTCTCCAGGCTTTGAAGGAAAAATACTGGGGAATATATTGATATCTTGGCAGTAGTGGACAAAGAAGCTGGGGAAAAGTATGAGGAAAAGGAGAGGAGAGGATAAGGAAGACGGATATGGCAGCAGCATTAGTTTTGCTGTCGAAGCAGCATGAGGAAAAATCAGTTAAGGGTAAGGCTGTCAAAGCAAGGATCACAGGTAGAGCTGTGCAGAATAGAGCATTCCACCCATGGAATGCTAGCAGAATGACTGTTCTGATTTCATGGAATTCTGCAGAATTTTCACAAACATTCCATGGAATTTCACAAAATGTTAAATTTCAGTCATACCACTATAGTTTTAAAAGTGTGCATCCCAATAACACCAAGTGTGGAACATAAGCAGATCTAGCTTACATAGGTGTATAAAATTATAGATTTGTAGATTGAAAGGAGGAGGAGTTATGGGTGGCCAAACATTTAATCAAAATTAAAGTTTCAGTTATTTCTAGATCATTTTAGAATTTCCTATCCAAATTTCTCCACAGTATCAGGATTTATAGAAGCACATATAATGCATATATGAACCATGTTAGAAGTCTCAAGCTTGAATGGGAGCTGAGTTATAGGTAGCCAAATAGTTTGCAAATATTTGGATTTCTGTAATTTTAGTATAATTTTGATAGTATTCTTTGAAATGTTACAAAACTTGACAGGTATACAAGTTATCATTAGATGTGGATATGCTTATAGTTTCAGATTTCTAGCTTTAAATGGGACTGAGTTATAGCCTGCCAAACATGTTGCCAAAATTTACATTTTGGTTAGTCCCCACTAATTTGAAAACTACATATCCAAGTTTAACCAGAGTTGAAACATTTAAACTACTGTACCACATGGTCATTTCTGAAAAAGCTCATATTCACAGCTTTAAACTGGATTGAATTAAAAGTAGTCAAGCTTTCACAACATTTAAAAATGTTATTTTGTAAGAATGTAAATTACAAATTTATAAACCCCTGAAACTTTAAAATGAGAGAATGCAATGCCATTAAATTTCACAAGTTCTTAAACCTTACAAGGAGACTGTGTGTGCCAAATGTAGTAATTGCTTGCTGTGAGAAATTGCAAAATAACATCTGTACTTAAAGTCAAATACCATGAGTCTTTGTGAAAATTGTAGAATTTTATGAAAAATTCCATAAAACTGGAATTTTCTAATTTCACTCAGTCTTATTTGGGGGATTCTAATTAAAGAATGGGGTATAAG
Source organism: Neoceratodus forsteri (assembly GCA_016271365.2). Taxonomy (NCBI): domain Eukaryota; kingdom Metazoa; phylum Chordata; order Ceratodontiformes; family Ceratodontidae; genus Neoceratodus; species Neoceratodus forsteri. The sequence continues at coordinate 1,459,663,498 of CM057450.1, read as the reverse complement.
AGGCAGGTAGTGCAGGGGGTCACCAGTTTCTGGAGTTAGATGCACAGTTTCACCAAGAAATGGACAGCTGAGCTGGGCAGCACAACAGTGGTAGACCCCCAGGCTGGAGCAAGAAAGGGGCATGTGGACACATTTTATGGAGAAGGGAAAAGGGGAAGGTTGGAAGGAAGAGAAGAAAGAGGGGAGAGTGGAGGAGGGAATGGGAGACACAGCAGAAGGAAATACGGGGCCTAGGGGGTACTGGACCAGGAAACCAGGACACTGGCTGGGTGTGCACACAGCCGTGTTTGGCCCTTGTGGAGTTTGCATCCCAAAGGGCTGAAGGTGGGTGTCGGGTATGCACCCAAGCCCAGAAGGAGGAAAATGGGCATCGAGTATGCACCTGAGCCCAAAAAGATGGAAAATGGTTGAAGAGCAATGGATGTATACAATGAATGTATATAATAGATAAAATGGGGAAGGATTTATGAGTTTTTAAAATACGGCAAACTGAGCACCCAACAAGGTTTGTGTGGTGTGGTACTTTTGGGAAGAGGATCCCTGGACAATTAAAGCCAGCAGCATGACTCCAGCTGCTACTTCAATACTCAAGAAAAGCCAGCTGTTCTCAAAAAACAAGAATATGAAAGAACTAAAATTCTTTCATACTGTACTTTTCAATGAGCCGTTCATAAGTCTGCTGCCTCACTGCTCCAATTGAAGCTGGCAGCATGACTCCAGCCACAGCTACACAATTTAAGAAAGTTCCACTCATGAAAAAAGAGTTAGGATTTAGTTGTTTTTTTTTCTTACAGTTATTTTGTGAAATATAAGTCTCATGAAAGAACCTCAGCTCACAGAAGAAGAATTTGGACTTAACTATTTTTTCACAGTTCTTTTATGATATGTCACAACAGAACCATTGTTCTTTCTTCAGAGCTTATGAAAGATCTGTGAGTGAAAAAACTAAGTCCAAACTCTTCATTCAAGAGCTGAGGTTCTTCTTTCATGAGACTCAGATCACATAAAAAATTTCAGGAAAGAACTGTGAGAAAAGAGCTGACCCAGTGGCACGGAGAGCTGAAGCATCACACCTTACCTCCTACCACACTGGCGAGATGTGTTCATGTGCGAGCATAGGCTGCTGGGAGTTAGTCAGGGGGAGAGGATTGATAATCCGGAAGATGGCTGTCCTCACCTGGGTAGGGTGGCTCAGTCATCCCACTGCATGACTGTGCCCAGGTGGACGCCTGAGGGTAGGATGGGTTGGGGACACCAAGAGAAGGGTGGATGCTGTGGGACTCTGTAGCATGTGCATGCCTGCATGTGCAGACATTGACATGTCATGCCCCAGCAATGGCAGGGATAGGAGAAAAGAGAGGAAACACCATTCTGGATGGCAGGTTGAGTGACTGACCTTCCCCTCCGCAGGCTCAGCACCAGTGACTGGGCACAACCACAGTCCTCTGGCCAAGGACAAGGTGCAGGCAAGCCCCAGAGGAGCCAGGTGATGAGGTTGGGGGGGCAAACAGGATGGAGGCCACCAGGGAGAAGTAGGGGATAAAAATACAATAAAACAAAAAATGAAATGTGAGAAAAAAAAATAAGTCCAAACTCTTATTTCATGAGACAGGGTTCTTCTTTTGTAAGACTCAGATCTTCTTTCATGAACTCTCACAAAAGAACAGTTGAAAAAGCCTAAGTCCAATCTCTTGTTTCATAGGATGAGGTTCTTCTTTTCTGACACTCATGAAAGAAAAATTTTGGCTCACAGAAGAAGAATCAGGAGCCATCTCTAAGCCTTCCACCTAAGATTTTAGAGATGTCCCAAAATCATTTTTAAAACAACAAACCTTACCTAGATTCTGTATTTGTTTTTCTCATGGGCAAACTTTTTATCAGTTTTCAAGTTTTTTTTTTTTTTTTTGTTAAATGAAATAAAGACGCCTGAAATATGAAAGAAAATTTTTATCTCATTAAATAACAATTTTGGCTCACTAAAGAAGATTCTTCAGACATATATGCAGGTATGTAAGACCCTACCAAGTATACTGAGAACTGAAATTTCAAATCCTTAGAACTTAGGAACAGATTAATATTTTCTCAACAAACTAATAACAAAACAAGCATTTGTCAATGACGAAGTTCGCTACTGGTACATGTATTAGTATTGTACTGGGTGGGGCAGGGCTACAGGTCCCAGCACAGGCTTATTTACATGCAGTTGAGTAGTGTAATTTCTCACCAACAATACAAGGTGCTTATTTATTCCCCAGGTAACTTTCTATTGACTGTGCTCCCCATGTCCTCAACCCTCCACACTCAGGTGCTGACTCCTCATTGTAGTCCCTCCCAACTCTTTTGTAGGGCAGGAGAGGTCTCACTAGGTAGCCCTGAGGACTGGGCACCATGACATGGGAGGGAAGATGTCTTGCCTATGGCCCCCTTTCTCAGTGCTGCATGGTGCAAAATTGAACAAAGAGACAGAGGAAGGGGTCTGTGGGACTACAGGCAAGGGACTGGAAGGTAGAGGGACAAGGAAGAAGAAAAATCCCATATCTGGGAGAGAGTCCCTGTTTTGTTATTATGCCCCTAACTTCGGGGTACTACATTGACAAGGCAGGTGGGAGGAGGGGCATCCCATGAATATAGGAATAAAAGCATCCCTCCTGGCTTGTGGGCTAGGGTATCAGACAATGTGGGGAAAAGAGCCAGAATGAAAAACTTTCTGCCTGGCTCCTCGGGCGTGACAGGACCCAGGACCCAGGACAAAGTCCTGTTGTCCTCCCATGATGGTGAGAGCAGAATAAGGAGACTGCAGCGAGAGGGAAAAGGCTGGACCAGTGAGGGAAGGGACCGTTGGGGTGGGGGGGATGTTAGCCAGGCTGATCCAGATGCAAACAGTTGTTTGCTGGGCAGTGACCTGCAGATGAAAGAAAAAAGCTGCCACATGATTGGTGCGGCTTTTTCTTTTCAAATGCAGACCATTTCAGACAAAACACGGTCACGATCAGCCCGGCTAATGATTTGTGTGGCACAGTCAAGACCCTTGCAGAGAACTCTGCATTGGATAGACAATGTCACACCCACTCAAAAGCAACACATTTGAAAAAGTTCACTGTGCTTGTGTGCACGGTGAACTTAAAAAGCACTCATTAGTCTCAACTACATGCTCAATAAACCTTCAGACCAGTACAGCAACAATCAGAAATACAGTACCAGTTTTAGGATACTTAGCTGAATGTAAAATAATTGCCTTGAAACCAAATGGAGCCACTACAAAAATCCATGACAGGTGAGATTTCTGCTGGTACCAGAATTAATAACAGCAAATAGTGTTAGAAGGCACTACTGTACATGAAAGCAACTGCACCACAAGCATCAGAATATAAGTTTATTTTTGTGAGGGTGGTTTGGTTCTAGTAAATTAATTATTATTACAATAATGAATAACATATGCTGGAAAAAAACATTATTTTAAATAATTTTGCCTCCATTACTACATATGATGGAAAGTAGAGTGTTTTATTGCTTCATTTAATGTTTAACAATGTACAAGAAATAGATCAGGGTAAGAGAGTTCCACACTTCAGCAGTTCTGTGCTGATTGGGTTATTACTTACACAAGGGGTGAGGCAGTGCAGTGTAGTGGTTAGAGCACAGAGAAGTGAACCTGAAGAATGTCTTTTCCATCCTACTACCTTCATTCGTTCACTGTCTGTGAGACCTTAAAGAGCTAGTGTATCAAGCATTTCTAACCACTTTGAACTTACTGGAGTACTGAGTTACTTCCGTTCTCATTGTTATTTAATTTTTTGTTTGTTGATATTTTTGTTCTAACACAAGAGTCAACCCCCAAGTTGCAAGTATTTTCTTGGCTCTAGCAAGTACTGTTTGTCTTCAATGCTAGCCTGTAGGCAGGAAGTGATGTAGTGGGGGGGGGGGCAAGCTGCCTGGTATTTTTGAATCCCAGTACACAGCATAGAAGTTCTATGGCCAGGGAACTAAATATCCATGCCATCCTCCTCCCAACAGTCTGGTCGATAGCGACCCACCTCCTTCCCTCCTCACACTGGGTCACATCTGCTCCTACACACTGAGCTCATCCCTCTAAGCATCAAGCAAAAGCTTGTTGTGGTTTTGCAGCATCTTTTTTTTTATTTATTTATTTGAATCTAGGATTACAAGTACCTTTGAGCCAAGGCTCTTTTACAAAGGTTCCACGTCAGTTGCAGTACAATAACAAAACCAAAAAACAAGACAATTTAGTAACAAAGGCAGGATGACAGGTTAACAATCAGTTACATGAATATGAATGCATACATCTGGGTTAAACTAAAGCAAGAGGCATTGATGGGGTAAGTAGTGTTACAAGACATGGCAAGGACATAAAAGGTAAGATTAGCCAGAGGCATTGTTACATCATAGAGAGAACAACAGGCGGTGAAGGGGTGCAGGGGGAGGGGGTTGTAGGAGATTGGGGGTAGATAATAGAAGTGCTATGTAGAAAAAGCTGAGACAAGGATTGGATAATGGTAAGGAGGGCTGATTAAAGGAGACAGTTGCAGGTGCTAGAGGCAGAGAGTAGTAGGCAGAACCTGGATGTGAATGGGCCAAGCTTAGGTACGGAGGAGATATCACTGCTGAGACCATTCAACCAGCTAGGGGCCCTATGAGAAAAGGATCTTTGTCCCTGGGAAGTACAGCAGTGAGGGACTTGCAGGAGTTGAGATTCGGATTCTCTAGTGTGGTGAGGGTTACTACTGAGGCAAAGGAGAGCTTGGACTCTGGGGGGTGCTTGGCCCATGGTTATTTTCTTTGCCAAAATGCAGGTTTGGTACTTTATGCAGTTTGAGAGTTGTAGCCAGCCAGTTTGTGCGTAGAGATCACACGTATGAGTGAGAAGGTGAGCTCCAGTGATGAGCCAACAAGCTTTGTTGAGAGACATGGATAAGCGTCTGAGGGCAGTTACAGTAGCAGAGCCATATATGATCAGGCCATAGTCAATTATGGAGACAACAGAGCTCTGAACAGCGACCCTTAAGGCTTCCCGAGTAATGTGTTGCCTGTGCCTGTAGAGTAGTCCAATGCGAGTATTTGCAGCTTTGGTGACGCTATCAATCTGGGCACCAAAGAATAGGTTACAGTCAAGAGAGATCCCAAGATATTTAAAAGATTGCAACTGTTCAAGGGCAGCTCCAAGCCAGTTTGTGCTAGTCAGGGGGTGTAGCCTGTCCTTGTTGTGGGAGCTGCTGAAAAGCATTGACTTGGTTTTCTTATAATTTAGGACCAATTTGTGTTTACCAAACCAGTTCTCAACTGAAGTGAAGCCTAGCTGTAGATTGTTTTGTAAGTGTTGGGGATCCTTATGAGTGGTGTGAATAATGGCATCATCAGCATAGAAGATGGTTTGTTCTGGGCAAGACTGTGGAAGGCTGTTCAGGAAGAGACTGAATAAAAGGGGACCCAGTATTGATCCCTGGGGGACTACTGAGCGGACTGGTCTAGAGTCAGAGCATCTGTTTAACGTGAGTACAGCACTCTTCACTAGTCTTGATGATGTCTTAGTGCTAACTAGCTCAAACGCTAAATGTGTAACAGGGCATTCTCTTTACCAGAGTGGTGTCTATTTCATAAGAGCACCGGCAGCAGTGGGTTTGAAAAGACAAGCAGCTTTCTTGACAGAATGAGCTGCAAGCAGTGTCAGCTCTCTCTCTCTCTCTCTCTCTCTCTCTCTCTCTCTCTCTCTCTCCTCCCTCTTCACTGGAGTGGCATGGATAGGAAACTGGAGATGGGGATTTGTGTATCAGCTTTGAGAGATGAACTGCTTTCCTGACCATGGTGCCAGATAGCAGTGGTGGATATCTAAATCAGAGAACACAAGAGATTAAGATTTGAGACATGTAGGATATCCTCCTGGAAAACATTAAACATGCATACAAGTCAATTAATGCTGTGCAGGTTTATTTGAAACCTCACCATGTTTCAAATACGCTTGCGCACCATTTCATCATTTGCTGCAACTGAGTTATGGTATTCCCATTCTCTAGTGTGCCTTTTTTTTGTTAATGCAGATCCCCACAGCTGCTGTCTGGAACTGTGGTCAAGAAAGCAGACCGTCTCTCAAATCCCCTACACAAATCCAGTCTGAAGTTTCTAAAGGTGGTACCCTCATTTACTGCAGTGGCTTTTGTTGTATACCACTCAGCAGCCAGCTACTGCTGTCAGGATCCAGGAGTGCAGACTGCCATGAAAGCTGCTTTAAACTCTCAAGTCACAACTTCCACCAAGAGCACTGCTGGCTACAGTCTCTGGCCACATACACAGTTAACTACCTCAGGGACACACCAAGCAAAGCCATGTGCTATAGATGGTTAGGGAAGGCTTGTGTAGCATCTGGGTTTTTGTTTGGAGTCGGGACTATGGGCTGGCAGCCAGGAGAAAAAATGAGGAGGGGGAGGTTACCTGAGCAGGAGAGATCAGGAGCTAACTTAGGCAACCTCTTTCACTTTCAATAGGAAACAAAATAAAAATCTGAACACCCACATAACAGAAAAAGCCAGAAAGGCTTTGCTTTGCACAGAAAAGGCCACCCAGGTAGCTAAGTAATACGATCTGGTCCAGGATCATTTCCTCCCAGGACCTAACTTCCAGTTTCTTAGGTGACATAGCTCCACAAGCCTGTGATGGCCAAAGCTAGGAGGCAGTATAACGCAGTGGTCTAAGGCTCTGAGCTGCAAATTTGGTGACATCCAGCAGACCAGACCTGGGTTTGAATCCCACAGCTTTCACTTGCATACTGTGTGACCTGAGCAAGTCACTTAACCTCCTTGTGCTCCCAGGTCGCTCCTGTAAAAAAGCTTTCAGCTTAGTGTGCTATACCTGGTTAAACAACAAAAAAAAAAAAAAAAGCTATTACAATATTTAGCAAGCATTTGTCCATGCCGAATGTTTGCTTGCTGGTATTGGCATTGGTAGTGCAGGAGTTAGAGAGATGCTTAATAGGAATGGCAGTGAAGTATTGAAATAACACCAACCCCCACACTCACCCTGCAGAGACTGACAGGCATTGTGGGTGTGACTTCAGGTCACTGGCCATAACACTCACGCTGTTCCACCTCACCCCACCCTGCAGACACTGACAGGTGTAGCAGTGTGCCTTGAGGTCTTCGGCCCTTATACTCACCCTATTCCATATGGAAATATTCTGAGATGGGTGCAGTATTGGACAATGGGGTGAACGTTAGGGCCAAAGACCCCAAGGCACACCTCAATGCCTGTCAATCTGTACAGGGTGGGCGTTATGGTTGGAAACCCTAACTCCCCGGGCATTTATTGGTATGTTTGCTCCAAATTTTCAACATGGGCTTATTGGGACCCCACCTCATGAACAGTGGCACTGTCATCTCATTAATTGATCCTGAAAGGTGATTCTGCACAGTGACTGCGAAATCACCTTTTGGGACCAAGAAACAAAATGACAGTGAAAATGTTCATGAGGTGGGGTTCTAAGAACCCCATGTTGAAAATCTGGGAATGAAACTCCAAAAACTGGCTGAAATATCAACCTAAGTTGAAAACCCCCCATTGACTGCCATTATAGGGCTTACCATCATTTCTTCAGTTCCCGGTTGGTCTTTGAAGAGTGCAGACGTGTTTCCGGTCCACAGAAGATCACTGCTTTTGATCTCTGGAGGCAAGTATGGGTGAGGGGGTGTGGGGAAGTGGGGTGCACAGAGGGAGGATGCGGGTTGCGGGAGAAGGGATGGTGGGAATGACGTGGGATTGTTTTCTTTTTTTTCAGGTTTAAAAAAAAAAAGTCCTCATGGTACTGTTTTCTTTTTTACAGGTGAAATATTAATAAAACAGATTTCAGCACACTGGGGTGGGTTCCCAGTATACCAGAGTACTGGGGGGGGGGACCAATGCCGACCCGGGAATTGGGCACCCCAAGGTTGGCTGAGAACATAGAGGCATGTGGGGCGTGGCGCATCCAACACCAGGAGTCAGAAACATCAAAGAGGTAGCTTTTTGGCACATTGGTTGTGGCCTACTCCATATGGGTGGGAGAAGAGGAACAAAAGGAGTCAGTGGGAAATGGAGTAGGTAGGGGATGAAAGCGCCTCCTCCCACCTTCCAGAACTGCTGCTCCAGTGGCACTATTGTAAATTTATTTATTAATTACAGGACTTAAGGAGTCAGCCAGGGGTGCAATGGGCTGGAGAGGGAAGGGAATGGTGGGGTGGTGAGCGGGGGTGGAGATGTCAGCCAGGCTGATCAGGATGCAAACAGCTGTTTGCTGGGCAGTGACTAGCAGATGAAAGGAAAAAGCCACCACATGACTGATGGTGACTTTTTCTTTTCAAGTGCAGACCACTGCAGGCAAAACAGCATCACAGTCAACCTGGCTGATGACGGGTGTGATACTGTTGAGCCCCTTGCAGAAAACTCTGCACTGGACAGACAGTGTCACACCCCTCAAAAGTCATTCATCACAAGAAGTTTGATGTACATACCCGAACTTAAAAAAGGAGGGCATCTTTCTAGGGCAAGCCCATTCTACTCTGAAAATTTCAGAACAAAATTCAAAAACATCTAGGCTGTTGGAGAGCGCAAAAAGACAGCAAAAAAAAAAAAAAAACAGATTTTTCCATTTTTCCCACTAGCTGTATCTCAGAATTTGGAAATCCAACCATCATAAAAATTGCCAAATCAAGAGACTTTGGGCCAGACTTTTGAACACACAAGAATGCCGCAAGCCCATGTTGCACTGAACACATGGTGCATAGGGCTTGAAGCATTCTCCAGATGGGGATCGGGATTTTCAATACTGTGCGCACATTGCTGCAATTTAGACTACCTTTTATGGTCTAGCTTGTGGCAATTCTGAGGGCTCTTTTAATGGAGCATGGCCCAGATATTTGGTGCAAGCTGCCATAAATGGTGGATCTGTTACAACTGCACCCGAGATTGTAAAACAAGGTGAAGTTGCGGCAAAGGAGTTTTGAGCACCACCAAAACCTAAGTGTCATGGTCCAGGGAGTTACTCAAGCCCTGCGCCACATGTTGAAAATCTGGCCCCTTGTACTCCAAACCACGCATGCACAATTTCAAGTAATTTTATTTAACATGAGTGAAGCTATTGATGAGCAAGGTTAGGGGTTTAACATTAAACACATTACTAATCCCTAATTATAGGTGCTGTACCGTGCCCCCTATTATCTATCTATCTCTATTTCTCTCTCTCTCTATATATATATATATATATATATAGACACACACACACACATATATACAAATATAGAGAGAGCGAGAGAGACATAGATAGATGGATAGATGGATAGATAGATAGATAGATAGATAGATAGATAGATAGATAGATAGAGTCTTTGCTAATAAAAACTTTGCTAATGCACTAGTTAGGGATAAAAATTACAAACACAGAAACTTAGACTTTGATGGCAGATAATGACTGCTTGGCCCACCCAGTCTGCCCATTTCCCTACCTACTGGTTAAGCTGCAGATCCTAGCTAACCAACAGCCTACTTCTTCCTAACCCCCACCAGAATTGCCTTATGTCTGTCCCATGCATTCTTGAATTCCCCCACTGTTTTTGACCCCACAACCTCCTCAGGAAGGCCGTTCCACATGTTCACCACCCTCTCCATGTAACAAATACTTCCTCAGGAAGGCTCCTGAGCTGTCCCCCCTCTATCTTCAAATTGTGCCCACTTGTACTTGCACTTCTCTTTTTCTGAAAGATGCTATCCTCTTGGACTTTGTTGATTCCCTTGAGGTACTTGAAAGTTTCTATTATGTTCTATCATGACCCCTTCTCCTACATATTAAGCTCCTTTAGTCTCTCTTTGTATGGCTTCTGGTGCAGACCCTGCATCATTTTAGTTGCCCTCCTCTGGACTGCCTCCATCTTGTCTATGTCCTTGCAGAGATGGTGTCTCCAGAACTACATGCAGTACGCCAGATGGGGTCTCACCAACTGTCTGTACAGAGGGATAACAACTTCCTATTTTCTACTGGTGACCCTCTCCCTATACATCCCGGTATCCCTCAGCCCTCCTTACTGCTTTCTCACATTGCCTGTTTACCTTTAGATCATCTGAAATGACTACTCCCAGGTCCCTTTCCATTTTTGTTGTTGTTGGTACCTCTCTCCCCCCCATTGTGCACTCTTTCCCAGGGTTTTTGTTTCCCAGGTGCATTACTTTGCTCTTCTTTGCATTGAATTTAAGCTGCCATACTTTTGACCATTCCTCCAACCTTGCCAAGTCCCTTCTCATCCTTTCCACACACATTCTTGTGTATCAACCCTGTTGCAGATCTTTTTGTTGTCTGCAAAGAGGCATACGTTTCCTTCCAGTCAAAAACAAAAGCAGGGAAATCAGGCATGGGGAGTGCCTTGAGGTTGTCAGCCCTAACGCTCACCCCGTTTGATCACGAAAGAAGCTGAGATGTGGAGAGTATATGACAATGGTGTGAGCATTATGGCTGACAACCCCAAGGCACTCCCCATGCCTGATTAGCAAAGACTCAGGAGAGATGAAACTGCAATGGTTTTTCCTGTTGCTGCCTGATAAGTGGGGGTGGGGTGTTAGGGTTGGAAACCCTAAGGCCACATTTCCTTATGTTTGTCACTTTAACCCTAACTAGTGCATTAACAATTTTTTTTACAAAGAATTTCTTTACTTTTTGCGATAGGGTAAGTGTATCCTCATTTGTCAGTGGTAGTACATGTCCTGTAGTCAAACACGAATTAAATTATCAGCATAACCTTCTTATTACCCTTCTTCATGAACCCGATAATGAAAATTATGAAAATGTGATTCCGCACCACTACAATGCCACTGTGTGCCACAGGTGCAAAAACACAGTTTGGCCAGGGTCTGAAAAAAGACAGCTGTCACAGTCATGAGGTAGTGTAAAAAGATGGTTATATTGAACATCTGGAGTCAAAATATTTAAAATTTCCAAAGTTACGAGCAAGCATAGAAATATTTAAAAGTATGATGCAGCCCCTGATTGCAGCAGCTAAATTTTTACAAGTTGGTGGCATGCTGGCTGAACTAGTGTCAGCAGCAGCATGCCATGGCATTGGGGGATGCTGGACAAGCCTTTAAAGGCTGTGGGGGCATTGGCCACAACAGTGCTGTGCCTCCACAACCTGTTTGTGGAGAAAGTTGCCGCAATACGTTTCTTGCGCATGTGAGCAATCAACATAAAAATGTTAAATCACATTTATGAGGTAATGTGTAAAAATGGCTATGTTGAAAGTTTGGAGACAAAATATTGAAAATTAGCAACGTTAAGAGTGAACTCTGAAATACTGCAATGTTCACTCATAACCTGGACACTTACTGTATTTGAACACTAAGGCCTGAATATTCAAACTGGGCCTGGAAAGGGCACAAGTGGATGCTCCGTGCAACTGAGTTGCACTGGAGCAAAAAAGAGATATATTCAAATGAGATGCACAATCGCACAACTCATCTGAATACAGTGTAACCCCGATTATCCGAAACCCGATTATCCGAATCTCCTGATTATCCAAAATTAAGTTATGTCCCCCATCCCCCGTAATCGATTTCAGATTGCAGCCAAGGACCAGGGTATATTGGACACATTAAAGAAGTTATACAGAGACAAACTACTGGCTACAGTTCTTTCTGACGAAAATGACCAGCTTACTCTCACAGACGTTATAAAAAAATTAACAATCAAGGACGCCTGTTACCTTTTAGGTGAAGCTTGGTCAGAGATCAGACAAGAGACACTGAAGCACTGTTGGGAGAAATCAGAAGTGTTAACAGAGCCAAGAGTGCAACCTGCCAAACAACTTGTTGTACCACAAGAACAAGAAGCCAATGAGGCAATTCTCCAGATCGCACAGCAAACAAATCATACAGTAGAGGCAGTGCATGAATGGCTGAAATGTGATGCTGAAGATGATGGCTATAGAGAACTGAGCGATGAAGATATCGTTGCAATTGCCCAGAACAACCCAGATGTCATGGGTGCCACAGTGGAGGAGGAGGAGGAAGAGGACACCGGGGAGCAGGGAAACTCAGCTGTTCAGATACCAACCACATCAGAAGCTGTCGATGCATTTACAAAATGTATTTTGTGGCTTGAAAACCAAGATAACTCTGACTACCTACACACTCTGCTACTTCAAAAACTTAAATTACAAGCTGCAGAAAAGTTAAACAAAGCAAAGAAGTAGAGCGCCATAACACAACTTTTTACAGTGATATAGACTGGCAACTTACTGAGTGCACTATCATTTATCCGCATTCGGTTTTTATTCTCTGTACCGCGATACTATAATGCACTTTAATTTCAGCACTGTTCAGCATGTTATTTATTGCTACAGTATTTACTGTTTTTAAAATTGTATGTACTTTCACTGTACTAAAATTGAACTTATACAAAACAGCATACTCCAATTTTTTTTAAAAAAGTATTTTTTCCGTTTAACCGAACCCCCGATTATCCGATAAAATTTCATGTCTCCCAAGGCATTCGGATAATCAGGGTTGCACTGCATATCAAAAAAAGTGAGCTGTGCAAATGGTGGCCACCAAGGATACACCGGCGCACCCCCCTGTTCGGTCTGAATACCTATGATGGCAATGCGTGGCACATCATTGGGATCCGCCATGCGCAAATTCTAGATATTCAGACAGAAACAGGCATGGAAGGTGCAAATGAGGCCATTTGCATTTCATTATGGCCCCATTTGCATGTCCTGTGCTGGGATATGCCCGTCAGGGTGTGCTGGGTGCCCTGCTAGTGGGACCCGATTGTGTAAATAATACATGATGAAAACAGTTTCCCTGGTAGTCTAGTGGCCCTCCTCCCTGCCCCATTCCCTGATCGTGATGAAATAATTATTTCTTATAGTCACTGGCAGTCTAGTGGCCCCCCTCTCTACCCTGTTCCCCCATCATGATGAAATCATTTTATTCCTTATAGTCTCTGGTATTCTAGTGGGACCCCATCCCTGCCCTGTTCCCCAATCATGCTGAAATAATTATTCCGTATAGTCCCTGCTCCCCCAACCCATCTCCAGCCGGTGACTGGCACAGCCCACCTCTTACTATCACGGTCAGTTACTGAGCTCGAGACGAGGTATTTTATCAAATAGTACCCACTCAATGAATGACAGCTCATTCATTGAGTGTGTACTATTTACAGTAGTAGACACTCCTACAGAGCTCAGTCGGTGGCTGGCCATGGTTATAAGAGGTGGGCTGTGCCAGTCGCTGGCTGGAGATGGGTTGTGGATGAGCGGGATGGTCTGGCAGTGCTGGGTGGGAAGGTGGGGGGCCACTATACTACCAGGGATAATGGGGATATAATTTCTATTTTACTACAGGTTGCACAACTGCCAGGATGTGGGTTCAGGGCTTGGGGGGGCAAGATCAGCCCTGTGGGGCTGTTACTGATACATTATGGATATCAGAGGAGTTTTTCTTTACACATTGTGGGACTGGGGGCAGGGGGATCCTGTAGCCCTATGGGGCTTTGTTTTACGCATTGGGCGACTGGGGGCAGGGCTATTTTACACATTATTGGGGGATGGGGCAGGGGACTTATTCTACTGTTTGGGGCTCAGGCTGGGGGGTTGTATATACTGGGGGATCATGGATGTCACATTATCACACACCTGAGGATGCGGGCATAATTCTACACCAGCTATTAGCTGCGTAACTGTACTTTGATGGATTTCCTCCAGAGGTTGTTTTACAATAGCAATATTGGGGACTTTGAGGCTGCCCTTCCAGAATAGGGTACAACTGCTGCCATAAACACCTTAGTGCCATGTCGCAGGGGGTTTATGGCATAACTGGTGGAGTAAGTCCACTTTGGTGCAAGCAGCCTGCAGAATGTCACAGGCTGCTTTGCAGAATGCTGAGCGTTGCAACTCCTGGTGTAACCTGATACTTGCACCATTTTTTTGGCACAAGTCAGTTTACGCCAGGCTTATCCCGTAGGCAGTATATTGATAGAAAGAAGTAGGGTGCCCATGTCAAGAAGCCTGGTTTCATACCAACATTATTTAAATGAGCAGGATCAGGTCTAAGCTAGTTAAGTAATTTCAAATACATGAAAGTGATTTAAAATTTCATTGAGCCCATTTGGGCTGATGCTGTTCAATTTAAAAAGCTGCCTAAGGTAAGATGGAGTGTGCAGGTGGGGGGGGCAGATTGGGCCTGCATGGTGGTCAAATCAAAGAAAGAAGAAGAGAGAGAGAGCGAGAAAGTCAGTAGGAAGGGGCTACGGGGTGGGCTGCTGAAAGTGGACAGCAGTGAGTGGACAGGAATGATTGGAATGCCAGAAAGGAGCAGAAGAAAAAGAAAATGTAGGGTGGGGGAATGGGGAAAAAGTCACAGAATAAAGAAAGAGGGGGCCCAGGGGATACTGGGATGGGAAAGAAGAAAGACACAGACTGTGTATACACCTAGACATGTTGGCATCTTGGGGTGGGGGGTTGTATCCAAAGGGATGATAGCTGGCTCGGGTATCTTGGGTATGCATCTGAGTGGCAAAATGTTATAATAAAATGGATGAGAAAAGTGGAGTCATGTATTTGTAAATACAAATTATCTATTGTAAAAAAGTGTGAAGGTTTTAGTTAATAAAATATGCTGACTGAGCACCCAAGAAGGTTGTGTTTGTGTATTATTTGGGAAGGGGGTCCCATGACAATAATTTCCATAACAAAAAATCAATCAGAGCATGTCAGAGAAAGGGATACCTTTAAAAGGAAAACCCTTTAACACCTCTTCAAATTGTCTAGAACCAGTGATGGTCTTATGTTTTTCTATCTTAAAATGAGGCTAAATTAACATCTGAAAATAGTTTAGTTTAGATTTAGAATATATACCACAGGTAGTTTGAATAATAAAACTACCAATGTTATAAATACCACGTTTATATTTTAATCAGGATACTGTCCACGACATAATCTTAAATGGGGCACAAAATACAATTATGTTGATAAATATCATACTTAAGAAAAAAACATGAAAAACAGTATCAAGCATGGACCTGAAAACCACAGTCCTAAGAAGAGACCATAATAGGTAAAAAACATCAGGGTTCCATGAAAAATAAAAGCAGTTCTTGAACAGAAATTAGTGTTGTGGCATCTTTCAGCCCTGATCAGCTTTTACCCTGTGATATGAACTAGTCAAAAAAATTGCAATAAATAAATAAATTCAGGTAAATTCACATTAACTTTGAAGCTAAGCTGTACTTTTTGCTTTTCATTAATATTATCTTTCCACAACTGCAGGTGGTGATGCTGTTGCAATGCTTCAACACTACAAAGTCTGCTATTGCAGCATCTCAGACATAGAAGGTGCTGCACGCTTTTCAAATTAAGAGCAATCTTCAGTCAGGTACTTTTTACAAATTAGACTCACTCTCAGCAGGCTGTTCTCAGAAGAGGCCAAGGGTCCACTAGGGCACTTTGCTAAATCTTCTTGTCATGGCAAGTGGTGGTGGGTCAGAGCATATAGATTGGCTTCAGGGTACTTGTGGTCCAGTACTGGGAAGTCTGCACACTTCATACTCTTGCTGTATCTCTAGATCCCTTCTTAATACACATGGCCAAAGTGACAAGAGGCAATTTAGGGTTCATTTTCACCATATCCCAAAATGAAGGCTCTGTTTTTTCTTGCAGGTTTGGTGATATCATTATTAAGATAATTATTTTTAGCATAGAAAAGCTCAGACCAAAAGATTGCATTGAAAAAGAGACATCAGTGTCGCCGTTTGTCAAAAGTTGACACTATTATACATATCCATTAATATACATTAAGTATGGTCTGGTGGTCAGAGCACTGAACCATGAAACGTGTATCTTAGCTGTGTTAGCTTGGGTAAATAAATTGTAAAATTAGGTAGAAGCAGGCCACCACTAATAACAAGACACTTCATCTGAGCTAGTCTACCCAGGGCTCACAAATGATAAAATAAAATAAATATCCACTTCAAGTACAAATTCACTCAATAATATGTAACACACTGGGTCAGGAAAGGTAAAGTATCTCTGTTCAATAGCTTGGTTAACAATAAGACTTAATAAGCAATGTGTATGCCACAGTTACTATCTATCTGCCAAACTACACCAGCTCATAGCCATCTATTTAGAGAAGGAAGGCCTGCTTTAAAAACATGCAGTGCAAAGGCCAGTCAGGAAATTACTGAGTGAAGTCTGGCAATAATGCTGAGAATATTTAGGGAGTTGTGCAAAATGGTGGCAATCACCTACTGAAAACTTCTCCTCCCCTTGGGTACTGCCTTGCTGTAAGATGATTCTGTTTGCAAAGAGTTAACTCAGCTTCTAGCACTGGTGAAGTTTTTTTTTTTGGCTGGCTAAAAAGCTGCCAGACTCTATTACTGCTAACATTCCCATATTGATTATCCCATTTCTGGAGCTGGCCTTTCAGTGACAGGAGCTGTGCAATTAGTTTTTTCCTTGTTAAATATTTGTAAATCATTCACACTTTTATGGGTTACATAACCTGGCTGTTACCCTTCAAATAATCTTCTTGTAACTTGTTTAAACAAGAAATATCTCTCGTGCTGTGATGTTGCTATTGCCCTTCTTCTGAGAATACAGTGCAAGGAGCAATGTTACATCTAGTGCCAGCACTACATACAGTTAGATAGCAATAGGGGATTGTTTTGAGAAAACATCAGCATCTCTAGCTGCCTGCACTTTACTAGCATGCTCCTGTAGCACCTATGGGGTTTAATTCTCTTTCTCCCATTCAGTTTAATGGGGACTTGAGCTCTCTAAATAAAAAATATAAATAAATGAAAATGACACTGTGGTCCTGTGTCCCACTGGTATCACTGCACCATCAGCACCTTTGACATGTTATGGTGATCCACAAGGACCCAGAAAGTACTGTATATGCCACTTGAACTTGATGTATAGTAGATAGTCAATAGTGAGTAATAGGAAGATACATTTTCACAACTATATACTGTCAAAAGGGAGGCTTTTGTGAGCACAAAGCTTATTTCCAGAAGCAACTTTATATCTGCAAATACCACAAAAGAGTCTTTGATATTTGCTTGTGAGGGTGACGCCATATGCCAGTCAGGTGACAGACTTGCTCCTGGTAATGCGGGGATGTTTGTGCTGCCAGAGTTTAACTTCAGATCTGCTGGTTCATCAACTAAATGTTAATTCACTTTGAATTTTGTTGACTGTCTGTCATTCTGGCCATATGTCAGCACTCATAGCTCAGAAAGCTAAAACTCCTCTGTGTTCCCATAGTGTATAGTTCATGTTTAATTGCACCAAGATAATTCAGGAATGAAAGAAAAAGAATTCAGGAAAAAAAGAACATCAGAATGGATGCAGTTTAAAAAAGGAAAACACGATACAGTGTAATTCTAAGCAGCAAGACAGCCTTAATTACAGTATGTACAGCAAAACAGTGAAACATGGATTGCACACCCAAATCTCCTTCATTATAGTATTGTCCTCAGAAACTGAGCATTTTGTCTGGCACAACAGCATGAATGTTATAAATTTTAACAAGATAATATGGAGTCAGAATGCAAAATGCAGAAAGGAATTTCAGATTATGATAACATCAGTATTTTGTTATCCCACATTTTTTACCCCTGCTCCCTACCCTGCTATCTGGGGTCAATGTCACTGTCCCCGTCTACTAGCCAGGGAAGAAAGCAAGTGTCTGCCTTTATGGCAGAAGGTAATACTGCTCTATGATTGGTGGGCAGAGGGTGTGTGACTAGCAGGTTGCCCATCCATCGCTTCCCTCTCCAGTAGCTGAGTACCTCACCTTCCAGTTATGCCTGCCCCGTGACCAGCATCAGCATTGGGTTCTGAGGATGGTACAGGAACCCTGGTTTCCCAAGTACTGTACTGCCACTATGCCACTGCTTGGACCATAAAATCAGATGTTTGTTAACAGGGAGCCTTAGAATAAAATTGGGGAGGATTCATATAGAAAAAGAGGTTTGTATTTACAGTATGTTTTATTTCATTTTTGGTCACAGGTAGGTACATTAGACAAGAAATGCCTATTTTCTGACATGACCTGGGAGAGCACAAAACAAACAGGTCAAGAAATTGTAACATACAATGTGTGAGGAACAACATAATGTAACATAGCAAAATGCACAACATATTGCAGGTTTTATAATTTTTTTTTAACCAGGAGAGACACACTAAGCTGAAAGCTTGTTTACAGGTGCGACCTGGGAGCACAAGGCAGTTAAGTGACTTGCTCAGGGTCACACAGTATGCAAGTGGGGGCTGTGAGATTCAAATCCAGGTCTTCAGATTTGCAGCGCAGAGCCTTAAACCACTGTGCTATACTGCCTCCTATATTGCAGGTCATAAGCAACAATGAGATAACATGCAGTGAAATAAATAGTGGCAAAAATATTGTTTGCTGAACATAGCATAATAGTATAATTTGATAACAAAAATGGCCACAGAGCAAAGTAGCTGCAAAAATGCTATGCAGAAATAAGGAGTGTGAGTACCATTATGTACATTAACCACTGGCCTATGTTTTAGGTACAGGAATAAACATAAGTAGATAGAAGGTAATTCCTGAACTTAATTCTAAATACCTGTAGTTGGTTAGTTGGTTAGTGGTGCTGTTCCAAGTTGCTGGGAAGTGTAGGAATACAAAGTAAACACATATTCAATGACCTGAGGGGGGAAATCCTAAAATGTCAATGGAGCAGTTCAGCCATGGAGAGTGATACCCAACTAGAGATGCAGTGAATTCAAATTTCGCCGGTGAAGTGAATGCGAAGTGAGTACTTTTCATCACCACTCCACTTCTCAGAGTGGCCAGCATGAAATGCCCACTTTGCCTTGTTATTATTACTTTGCTTGTCATTCTGCTTTAAGGAGAAGTAAGGTGGAGTGGCAACAATATTTGTAGCCCCCCACACAAACAGTCACTAGAATTAAAGTGCATCCCAAAGTGCTACTGTCTTCTTGTCTCCTGAAAATTCCCCAGCGCTGATGAAGTGAAATGAGAGGGTAACAAGAAATGCAAAGTCTCGCAGAATTAATGGCACACTCAGTCATCAGGGCAGTTGTCAGACAAAGTCACCAGAATTAATGTTCTTCCTCAAAATGCTACTGTCTTGTGTCCAGAAAATTCCCCATTGCTGACAAAGTGAAATGAGAGTGTAACAAGACATGCAAAGTCTCCCATCTTAGAGAAGCAGGGAATTAAAATTCCACCGGTGAAGTGCCCGTGAAGTGGGCACTTTGCATTGTCACTCCGAGTGGCCAGCATGAAAAGCCCACTTCACCTTGTTATTGTGATTGTGACTTCTCATTGTCATTCCATCTTAACCTGAAGTAAGGAGGAGTGACAACAATATTGACAGCCCCCAGGCCCCTAACACATCACACAGCTTACAGTACCGTAACTTACATGCTGTACAGGAATGCGAATGCCTATGGCTGTAGTTCCCCAATGACAATGACCTGTATCACAAAACTCCCCAATTTGAAAACTCATATCAATGAGTACAGTAGTGAAGTCTGGAGACATACTATAAAACAAGCTTATATGATGCAAGTAACTAGCAAAAAAATTAATTTTGTGATTCATGTTGTGATCAGGAATCGTGACTGCATTCGTGACTGTGAAATATGAATTTATTTTTCTTGGACTTGGATCTGACAAGCGTATTGGGAACACAAATGCCTATGGTTGTACTTCCCTGATGATCTGGCTGTTCATAAAACTCACCAGCTTGAAAACTCCTATCAATGGGTACAGTGGTGAAGCCTGGAGAGATACTACAAAACATTAATTTTGTGATTTGTGATGTGATAGAAAATTGTGTGCACCACACTAGTATTCTGAAGAGAAGCCAAAGAAACAACTGTGATTTAAGTAACAGATGGAGATTGGGCCCTAAAGAGATGCAATTGCACAGACAGATTAAGGTTGTGCTGCACACTAAAGAGATGCAGACACAAAGGCACAACAACAACACCTAACCAGTACTCACCATCAGAAATCCAAATTTGGAAAAGAATACCTTTTGCCATTGGGGGGGAGTGCAGAGCAGTAACAATCCACTACTACCAATAAAGATACCACAAGCAGCACACAAAATTCATGCAGGTGCAGTGGATAGCAGGTTCACACTGCTGCAATTACTCTGTGGCACAATAAATGGTATCTGATTTAATGGCACGCATGCATCGCACACACACTCACACACACACACTACAAGTAATGCATAGCAAATTGAAAACCTTTAGTAATACAACCAAATGTTTTAAAAAAACTTAAATTATCACTGCTGCACAACAACAATCAGCAAAAAAATGCCAAGAATTACTGAAAATGTACTGAAAATAGCCCACTATAACCAACACCAGAATATGTTATCTGTGAAGCAGCCAAGCATTATGGAGCACTTATTAGTGAGAGATGGTCAGCCCTAACCAGAATACATCAAATAATGGTGGGTGAGGTGATTAGCCCAAAGGGAAAAATTACATACATTATTGTATGTCCATCCAATTTTGTGGTATTAAAATAGGCCATGAAATCACAGAGTAAGAAGCTAGCATACCATGGACACTCACTAGTTGGTCTTTGGAAGTAAGATTATGCCGGACTCTGTAGTTAAGACCACGTCAAATGTTAACCAATTTGTAGACATTAATATGAAAAGTAAACTGCAGGGTCCCAAGGTGATACCTTGATACTTAAAGATCAATGGCAGATATATGAATTTAAAATTCAAATTTCCACTTTGTTTGGATGCCTAGTGTATAATAAAGTGTGCCAATTAAACCTGATTACTTACTGTGTCTAGTGTTTTTCTAACTTCTGTCAGATAAGCAAGCAACTGTTTGTTGCCTACCAGTCACTAATAGTTTCTCTGTTTTTTCCCCCATCTCAGCTGAGAGATGACTGCCATTAACATCATTCAAGAACTGATGTCAATGGCAGCAGCTCGAGATTGTCATGACTTCAGTAGAAATGTGCTCCTGTCTCAAGATGGGAATGCATTTTTCCTGCCTGATTTTTCATGATTTTTCATGGCAGTCTGACTGCAAATGCTGCCATTTTCAATGCTGTTTAAGTTATTAAAAACTAGAACATTATATACTGGTACGGTTATCATTCAGTCTGCAGCATTCACAAAATGTGATCAGTAAAAGAAAGACAATAAAATTAAGGAAAAAAGTACAATGCAGAGTGACAGCATTTTTCGGAAGTGATCTGGCACGTGACATGGGGCAAACACTATGCTTACCTTTGTGTTAGAAACAGCAGGTTGAGATGAGGTAATAGCGAGGAATGTCTTTTTTTTCCTGCAGTGAAAAAAAAATTTTCTGCCTGTCAAATAGGTTTGGTGATTGTTGGGTCTGCTGTTGGAAGTTTTTCTGTCAATATGTGAAGTGGGCCTGGGGACTGTTGAGGTTTATGTATTGGGAACTGCAGTGCTTTTTCTCTGCCAGTTTTGCGCCGCTCTTAAGCGGGAAAATAATGTGTCAGTGTTTTGTTTTGATTTTCGGGGTCGGAGTAATTTTTGGGCTGATTTGGCTGGCTGACACTTTTTACCGCTGGGTGATAGCAGGATTTACAATGTGTAAATCGCACCAGCCAGTCAATCAGGAACCAATATTTTAAGAGCTATTGTATAATGTTGATTTTATAAACCAAGAGTACAAAAGGTTGAAATCAACAGCTGCCTTTTTACAGCTGTGAGGAAAGAAAAAGAGTAACTGCCACTGACAAGTGCAATGACTTAACCCCAAGCAGACAATCTGCCAACTAATGGAGGGAGAAAAGGGCTGAAAGTATCAACAATGGCTTCAATTACTAAACCCTAAGAAGGCCTTCTGGCAACTCTTAGCAAGGAAGGTTTGAAATTGCCACTAGCAGTTGACATTGGAATCAAACCCTCATGCCAATGAGTTTCTTTAGTATTTTCTCAGTGAGCTGTATATATTTGACTGAATTCCATGCAAATAAGCCTTGCAAAAACTCTTGCTAACAGTTGTAACCCAGTTTTGCATTGTATTGTGATCGAGCCTCATGTATATTCTAGTTGAGTTTCAAAAACATTCATAAACATTCCCTCTGTGCTGTAAAATGAAAAAATTTCACTTGTGAATGTACAAGCAGCTTTTGAAAAAAATTCAAAGCCAAGTTTAATGTGGCCTGTACTGTAATTCCCTCTCTCTGTCCACAGAACACTTCCAGTTATCACTTAACTTTCCCTGGAGTCCTCTGGACAATCACAGGGACCTTCACCTAGTGCTGATACCTTTGTTGCTCACAGAGGCACATCTAGATAATGTATTTTATTTATGTGCCTAAAGTTTGGTAACTGAGTAAAATTCCATGGGCCACATGACCCTTTTACAGACATGACTCCATTATATGCTGTTTCAGGGCTTCCAACCTGATATTGTGGCACTTGGGTTAATATCCCAGTACTGACACTGTAGTGCAGCATGAGAGGGGTGCTGCACTTCTGAGGTGCTGTCTTTCGGATGAGATGTTAAACCGAGGTCCCATCTGCCTGGATTGGTGGTAGTTCAGGTAGATGTTAAAGATCCCATGGCACTTATTGAAAAGAGTAGGGGAATTTCCCCGGTGTCCTGGCCAAATTTCCCTCATTCACTAAAAATACCACCGACAGCTTAATCTGGTTCAAGGTCGGTTGGCATTCATCTGTATCCCCCTCCACCGGGTCGTGCCTGAAAATAGGCAGGATTTGTCTAGTGCACTTACCCGGTCAACAAAAACTAAATAAAATAAATAAATAAATAAATATTATCACTTCTGCTCAGTGGCATATTTACCACCTACTTGAGCTTATTACACTCAGTTCTCCTGATGCCTGGCATCCTGGTATTATCCTTGATAAAGTAGTTTCTCCCCAGCAATTCAAATTCAGTCCTACTGCTCTGCTCCTCACTGCTCTAACCTAAGGCTATCAAATTTCTGGGAGGACTCATGGGGGACACATTAAGGCCAGGGGTCAGAGGGCTGCTAGGCCCCCGAAGCTTTGGAGTTTAGATGCTATGTGGTGAGTTTTGGGGCTTTTACTGAAGATAAAACACACTTCTTACATCTTCCCCACCCCTGACTCCAAGAAACAAATTATATTTTTCTCCTAGAGTCAGGTGTGTGTGGGAGATCCTGGCTTGCCTTGAAGTCTGCAACTGCAACTAGGGTGGGCAACTGGCTGATTAACAATGCCATCAACTACCCACCTCCTAGGCATTATTTAATCATGAACTGTGAAAGATTTTTATATAAAGATAGGGGGCCTGGGGGCAGCTAGGCTCCCAGAAGCTGTGGGGTTTTAGATGCTCTGTGGTGAGTTTTGGGACCTTTACTGAAGATTAGATAAACCACAGTTTTGTTACATCTTCGCTACCCCTGACTCCAGAGAAAAAAAAATTATTTTTCCCTTGGAGTCAGGGGTGTGTGTGTGTGTGAGGGAGATGCTGGCTGGGCTCAAGAGAGCTTGAAGTCAGAGCTGCCCTAAGTTATTTGTACCCCCCCCCCACACACTCACCGAGCTAGCAAAGTGGATGCCACTGTCCACTGCAGAACTGAAACATAAAAGGCTAAGCCTGCCAGAAATATAAGTTATCCAGCACCACACTCAATGCCACTGCTCAGTTTAGCTGCTGAACTGCAAGATGAAATAATAGGAGTAGGACTCATCACCTGGCTTTTCTCTTCTCTTCTTCTCGCTGCAGTCTCCATCTCGATTTCCACTGTAATGTAGCTCAATGAGGGCTGTAGTGTCACCATGGCCCACAGGGTGTGCTCTGCCACTGCTGCTGCTGCCCCCTATCTACCCAGCAATGTGATCCTGACTCCAGATCCAGCTATTCCATTCCCACAGGCAGACAAGTCTGCACAAGGCAGTAGTGAACTAAAGTCGCAAACGGACCACAGCACAAACTTAAATGGAAAAAAAACAAAGCAAAGCAGGTGGAGACTAGTAGTAGAGCCAGACCCAGGAAGTGTGACAGCCTTCACATCAATGGCACGCTCTATATTCAAGATGGCAGTTGGTCCGATGACCAGATAGATCCTAAAGGGGAAGCATTGCTTACCTGCCATTGGTGGTTCTGTTCTTAGCCAAGTCAGTCAATGGAACTAAAGTCTGTCTGAGCCTGTCCCGGTAAAGGCAGATCAGATCAAGCAGTCCAACCCAGGCCATCAACCGGGACCAAATTCACAAATCAGGACAAAATCCCAATTTCAGAAAAAGCTTCGGGACACCGGGACAGCCCTTTGCATACCGGGACTGTCCCGGTCAAACTGGGACGTTTGGAAGCTTTACTCTTACCACAGAATCCTCACTACTCAGCAGAACATCAAGAACTGAAGTAAACTTTATAACATGAGTTGACAGAAATGTGCAACCCTATTGGTTGAATCACTCTGCGAGGCCCTGGATTAAGTTAGCATTAATCCTCGGTTGTGCAGAGTGACTCTGGCGATTCGCCATTGAGTCTTCTTCTCCCCAGTTCAAAGTAAAGTCTGGTGGCACCGGTAGCAGCCATTGGAAATGCTGAGAGAGGGTGAGAGAGAGAGAGATAGAGAGGAGACTGACAGCCACATTGGGATCAGAACATGTGAAGCACAAGTTCTGCAGTGTTCTCTCTGTCTCTCAGTGTCTTGAGTTGTGCACGGTCTGATTTCTGTATGTTGGCAATGGTAACTGAAGTCATATCCAGGAGACTGTCACACAGACAGTGTCAGCACCTTGTGTATCGGTGGTGTGTACAGGTCTGAGTATGTGGTATGCCATTTGTTGTGGTCCCCTGCAGACCATATAGTGCAGGCTGTCAAGGAATTGTATGGGCAACCTGGCAATGCAAGTGTCAGTCACATTCACAGGCACCCCCCCCCCTCGAGAGAGTGAGGGAGACACTGACAGTGACATCGGAATCATCATAGGTGATGGAGCATTTCTACAATGTCCTGTCTGTCTTAAGTTATGTGCGGTCCATTTTCTGTAGCACAGAAGTTGACCTTGGGATCGGAAAGTGAAGTTATGTCCAGGACAGGTTCAGAGAGACAGTGTGTGCACCTTGGGCTTTGGTGGTGTGAGTATCAGTGCTGTCCCACAGAGCACAGTTACCAATTGCCGTGTCAGATGGGTGCTTGCTCTGTGCAGTGTATGAGCAGTTGGCAATAGGAGAGAGAGAGAAACAGAGAGAGGCATAGAGATATACAAGCAGCCCCATGCTGTAACCCCTTCCCAGATTCAGCAGTTTGGAGTGAGACTGGTGCTCACTGTCTCCAGTATATGAGGAGTCAGCACTGGGAGAGAGAGAGAGAGAGAGAGAGAGAGAGAGAGAGGCAGGCATGCAGATACAGTGTGTTTGCTTGTCTGTCTGTCTGTCTCTCTCTTACAGCCACAGTTAGGTAGCAGTGCCTGGGGGAGAGAGAGATAGAGAGAGAGAGACAACAGATCACCACAAATTGACATACAAGCAGCTGCAGCCCCATGCTGTATCCCCATCCCAGATTCAGCAGTTTGGAGTAAGATTGGTGTGATGAGTCAGCATTGGGAGAAACAGGCAGACAGGTACATTGTGTGTGTGTGTGTGTGTGTCTCTCTCTCTCTCTCTCTCTCTCTCATGAGCAACATGTGGATTATGACTCTCCTGTCTCTCTACAGTATTTCTGTTTGTTGACTTGTGTGCAGACATCAAGACAGAGACAAATGTCCTGATAGTGCCCCGATGGGTTTTACAGCAGCATGGTGTGCTACTCACTGCACAGTAATAAACAGGTACGTGTCATTATTCCATTAAATGATGTACTCCCTGCCTGCCTTTGGCTGATTCTGTTTGATTAGCTCCTGTATTAGGGTCAGTGTTTTACCGCATGTGCATGTGTGGAGGGGGGTGGAAAATGAAATGTTGTTAGCATAGTACCAGAGCATATTATGCAAAAGAAATGTCACAGATCATGTCAGTACTGTTTGTGTGACATTTCTATGTGCACAATAGCAAAGAACTGTGCATTTTTTGTTAGGGACTATTTTGCAAGGTGGAAGGATACAATACCTTTTTTGGGCTTTACACAGCATAACAATGTTTTTGTTGGTTTTCTCATGGTTTTTATATAGCTCATGCTATAAGTGCAATAACCCACTCCAGGGCATGGATTACGAGGATTTAATGCATGACTGGGGTGCTGTGAGGACACTTGGCCTGCGGCCTTGTGCCTCTCAATGCACCCAGCTGTGCATTAAATCCCTATAACCCCATACCCTGTCTTGAGTTATTGCTTACATAAGCCATGACAGGATGTGCATTAATGGATTTTAAAGCATGCCCCAGGAGAGTGAGACATGAGGCTGAAAGCTTAGTGTTCTATCGCCCCTGGGACATGCAATCAAATCCTTTAATGTACCCCCAGGAGTGGCTTATTTTGCTTGGAAAATAACTTGCTGCTGTTATCATCAAATTAAATCAAAATTTATTTATAAAAAGGCGCCTTTCCATAGTTCAAGGTGCCTGCACATACTAAAATCAGATCAACAATAAATCATAAAATTACAAATATATATAAAACTATAAATTATCCACAATATAGGCAACAATTATTTTTTTTTATCACTGCTGCTATTTATCTCCTTTGCAACGTGACTGGCTTGGGGCATCCAGCCACCAGCCCTGCCCGCCCGGAGAGCTGGGTGGCTCATACCACACCCAGGAGGGTCCGGGACGGCCGATGTGCTATCCTACTGGAGGCACCCCTCTACCACTCCCAGCCAGGACAGCCCCAGATCCTCCCTGATGGAACTCCTCACAAGTCTTTTGGGCAGTGCAGGGCACAGCCATCAATCTGCATGGTCACGCCCAGTCCTTTTTCCTCTGATTTATCTCCCCATAATAATGCAGACGTGCAATGATGTGAGGCACAACATGCTGACATCTGCTGCACTCCCCCCCAGCTACCACCATGCCAGTAGTACCTCCGGGCATCCTCAGAGGTTACTGCCTTGTGATGGTTGTTCCCCAACCCACCACAGGACTAGGAGAGCAGTCAACAGATGCTCGATCCTAGTCCTCCCCTGCCAGCCGCCAACAACCTGGGCTCGTTCCCGAACCCGGGTCGCCAGTGTGGCATGAGATGTTGCATCCAGCACCTTAACCCTCAGTGCCACCAGGCCGGCTAGCCAACAATTATTAAAATGACAGCAACATTATGCTTCATCGCCAAAGGCTAGACCAAAGAGGTACATCTTTAATCCTGTTTTAAAACTTTGGACAGTTAGGCATTCTCTTATCTGACAAGGCTGAGAATTCCACAGGGTTGGGGCCACAAATGCAAATGAGTGGGCCCCATATGTTTGTAAATGCACCCTGGGAATCTGTAGCAATCCCTCATCAGTGGATCTGAGATACCGAGAGAAGTGATAGGGAGAAAGGAGATCTTGCAGGTAGTGGGGTCCCCGGTCATGTAGGGCTTTATAGGTCAGCAAACCGACTTTGAAGGTGATATGCCACTGCACTGGCAGCCAGTGCAGTCTGCAGAGCACAGGTGAAATATGACTGGTTCTAGAAGTGCCAATCAAAAGCCTGGCAGCCACATTCTGCCCAAGCTGCAGGCATCAGATATCAATTCCAGTAGCCCTAGGTACAGGGCATTGCAGTAGTCAAGGCCGATAGTCACGAAGGCATAGACCAACATTGCAAGATCCTCAGGAAGGATCAGGTGTTTCACCTGGGTGATATTCCTCAGATGGAAAAAAGAGGCCTTGACAACAGCTGACACCTTTAATTTCAGGATCTAACCATCGTCAAAAATAACACCCAGGTTCTGCACCCGATCTAAGGTGATAAGCTTGACACCCCAAGCAAAAGTCCCGAGGGCTGTCCAGCCGACACACCACACCTCCGATGATCTGGAACTACAACCAACACCACAGTCTTGTCTGGATTCAGCTTCAACCAACTAGCACTCATCCAATCCTGGATCTTGGATAGGCAGTTGTTAAACACCAAGAGACTATCTCCCTGTTTGGGCACAAAGGACATGTATAGTTGAGTATCATCTGCATAGCAGTGAAAACTCAAACCGTACCACCGAATAATGTTTGCCAATGGCAGCATGTACATAGCAAACAACATAGGTGCCAAAATGGAGCCCTTTGGTACCCTGCAAGATGGGGGAGAAAGTCAGAGGAATAAATTCCTGAGACCACTTTCTGTGTCCTTCCCATGAGGAATGATCAAAACCATCTGAGGACAATATCAGACAGTCCACAGATGAACTGCAGGTGCTCCAATAGCACACCATGGCCCACCGTGTCAAATGCTGCCGAGAGATCAAGAAGGACCAAGATAGAACTGATCCTCCAATCTCTTGCTGTTAAGAGATCATCAAGTACCCAAACAAGGGCCATCTCGATGCTATGCCTCTTCCTAAAACCAGACTGGAGAATGTCATAGACATAGTGGGTGGATAAATGATCATCCAGCTACAGTGCAACCACTTTCTCAATAAACTTACCAACAAAGGAAAGGTTAGCTACAGGTCTATAGTTGGCAAGACAGTCTGGGTCAAGGGATGTTTTTTTCAGGAGCTGTCGTACAACCACCTCCTTAAGGGAATCAGGAAAGACACCCCTTTCCAAAGACCTCTAGGCTATCTCAGTCAGGACCAGGCCGAATCCTCAACACACCCCACAAAGAGACTTATTGGGCTCAGGTCCAAACTACAGTTGGTTGGCTGCAGACCCTGGATGATCCTCACAATGTTGATGATGTCTGGCCAGCTAAAGTCGGACCCAACCAACCAGGTGCTTGCAACTGCCCACCAACCTCCACAATCCCCCATAGAAGGGGCCGGGCGGATACCGGACCCTATGGTGGCAACCTTATTCTCAAAGAAGCGAGCAAACTCATCACACCTTTCTTGCAACAGGTTCCACCTTACTGCCAACAGATTGGATTGTACAATCTGTCTACAGTCTGGAAGAGCTGAGCTGCTCGATTTTGCATGGCGGCAATCTCCCTGGACAGGAATTCTGCCTTCTTACAGGTGATTGTCGATTGATAGATGGTATAATGGTCCATCAATCTAAGTCTGTCAGCATCCAGACTGGATTTCTGCCAGACCCTCTTCAACCTTCGACCAGCTCTCTTCAGCTCCTTCAAGGTTCCATCATACCATGGACACCTTGGACGAAGAGTAAGTGGTCAAACACGAACAGGAACAATGGAGTCCAGGGCATCCCACACCGCCTTATTATAGGCAAGTACAAGATCACCTGGACCCATGCTTTCACTCATCAAGCTCGATAGGTCTAGCACCACCATTGGCCCCTCTGGGATCGCACCCCTCAAAGGGTGGTACTGGACCATCTCTGTAGGGGCAGGCCAATTGGGGGGAGCTGCAAAACTGAACCTTATGGTGTGATGGTCAGACCAACGGACAGGTTCCACCACCAAGTCAGTGATCTCCATCCCCAGGAGGAACACCAGCTCCAATGAGTGACCAGCAATATGAGTCTCGGAGGAAATAACCTGTGTGAGACCCAGCGAAGACATAAGCTGGAGGAGATCTTGACCAAAGTGTGAGAGTTCATCGTTGACCCAGTCCGTGAAATCCCCCAGAATTAACCATCTGGGGGATCCCAATACCACATCGACGATGAAGTTCACAATCTCCTGCAGGAATTCTTTCCCATCGCTGGATGGACAGTAGATGAGCAAGATCCTGCACCCCACACCCACACCCACATTACACTCAAAGGAGCTGGTGGACCCCACTGGCACATCCATAAGGCCCAGTTCCACTTTAAAAAAAATGGCTACCCCCCACCCCTATGATCCATCCTCAGGTGGTGTATCACCGAGTACCCCGGCCAGAACCACAGAAGCCAATATTGGGCCTGCGTTTTCATCCAGCCAGATCTCAGTGATGTGTGCCAGGTCAGATGAACCAACAAGATCTGCAATTATAGCAGTCTTGTTTTTAATAGTCCTGGCATTGCACAACATCACCCGAGTTGGATGAACTGACGGGGAAGACTGCACTACCTGCCAGCATAACACAGAGTCCTTGGGTATGAGAACCAGATAGGAAGGACCCCTATCATGGTCCCATTTCACTCCAGGGTGTCTCCTTGTCCCTACCACCTCAGTCCAGCAGCTCCTTTCCATCCCCCCACTAGGCTCGAGACCCCACATCCTCCTATGCATCCTGACTATCCCCAAAGCACAACATCTACAATATGTTGCAGATGGCAAAAGTGGACAGTCAAAAGGATGGAGGTCCCGGAGCCTGGAGGGGGAATATTGCTGATCATCTTTTTTCCCTCCCAGCACATCACTAAGCAGCAGCAGTCAGTCACTAACAACCAACACAATATCAACTCACTCAAACAACCACATTCAACCAAACACTCACACCCAACAAACTTTCCTCACAACAAATAACCAATACAAACACTTTCCTCAACCCCAAATAACACAGAAAAAAATAAGAAAAAACTATGGCAGGATATAAGGCTGATTACTGAAAAAGTGAAGTCACAAGTAAACTCTCAAAAATGGATATTGGTAGTGGTCTCCGAAGAGCTCCCACCTCTGCAGTAAAAACTGCCTCATGGCACTATCTGTCACATAGACCAGGAACAGTTAACAGATTTACCAAGCAATATAGTTGAAAAAGAGCACTGTCACTGCCCACCAAGTCCAAGTGATATAGAAGAAAAGAGAGTCAGACCGTCCATCCAGTAGGAAAACAAGGTTTAGGTTATGTGTTATATGTAATGTAAAGTGAAAAAATGTAATTTTTTTTTAGATAAAATCATTTGTGTAAATACATTGTAAATGGCAAAATAATACGCATGAAATATTCCCTGATTTTGTAAATAGTGACCTTTTTCCCTCGGTAATGAGATCTGGTATCTGACCATGCATTGCTTGCTATTTAATGTATGGTCAGGTGATTTCTCTCATTCAATGGGTTTTCAGACTTTTTCTTGTCATTTTTCAATCCCCATTTATCTCATGCCTGACATGATGAAGAAGGAAATAATCCTTCACAACTGACATGAAAAAGCTCTCTGCTTTGTCACAGACACTTACCACCTCCCAGTCAGTGTCAGGTTGGCTGAAATCCTCAATGAGAAACAAGGGCACTGTAGATAATGCCCTCTGCCAATTACAAGTGATGCTCCACTATACTTCTTCTCAGTCTGTGACATACTCCTAGAATTGTCTCATTACATGCTTGGATTCTAATTCCAGCTATAGGCTATCAGTAGGGCTCCCTACCTCCTGACTACCTCTTTCTTAGTGTTTTCAATCCTTCCAAGACATATAAAGCAACTTCACACCTCTGGCCAAGTCCCTCCTGATGAGACTGTACCCTTCTACCACTGCATCCTAGCATATTCTCTCAGTCCATTGGATCACTGTAAGTTCTACTAAATTGCAGCTCCCCTCAAGAAGCTCACCCTGCAGCTCATCCATCTTCTTACCTATACTGCTTATAATCACCATCATGCAGTTAAAAGCTGGTTTTCTTCCTTTCCTGCTTTGAGACCCTTAGAACTTGCCTTTTTATCCCCTCCCAATATCTGGCTGAGGAATGAGTGTTCTCTTACACCTACCCCTCTTTTCCCCTGCTCTATTTTAAACCTCCTCACTATATCATCTGTACCAGCACTTCCACAACCTTTGATCTCAGTTAAAGCCCATTCACAAAGTATAGGCTTCCTATTCCCCAAACTACTTTGTATTGTGTGATGACCCTAAACCCTTGCTGTCTGCATCATCTGGAGGGCAGTAGGGTGAAGGAAGTGTAAGACAGGTTCAAGGAGGCTGGAAAAATCTGCACTCAGGTGGGTAAATCGGTGTCATTCTCCATTGTACTCCCAGTACCTAGGGCAAGCTCCACTAGGAAGCAGAGAATAGAGGAGTTTAATAATTGTCTGGGGGAGGCTGATGTTAAAACATGGGGTATGGGGTAGTAGGAGGGTGGGGCAGGATGTGGGATAAGAAGGAACTCTATGCACCAGACAGGCTGCACCTGAGCAAGGAGGGTGCAAAAACTTTGAAACAGAGGCTGGAGTATTACATTACAACTAAAATAACTTTAAACTGAAGGGGGATAGAGAGAGACTGCAAAGTGGAGTCACCAATCAGGGGAGACTGGAAGGCCTCCCTCCCAGACAGGCAGGATGGGAGGGAAGGGAATCTATCAAGGAGTGGAAGCAAGGGTGAGGAACCGGGAGAGGAGGGGCAGGGAACATGGTGGAAAGTAGCATCACTGAATGCAAGTAGCTTGGCAAATAAGGTAGCAGAATTCCAGGTGATGATGGCAGAAGGGGAAGTAGATATTGCGGCCATCACAGAAACCTGGGCCACCCAATACCATGACTGGGATCTAAAATACCTGGATACAGGGTGTACCGCAAGGACGGGGGGAGGGGGGTAGCTACTTACGTGAGGAATAGGATACTATGTATCAGGGAGGAGGGGGAAGAGGGGAAGCCAGAAGCCCTATGGGTACAGCTCCAGAACTCAAAGGGTAGGAAGGTTAGGATGGGGGTGGTATACAGCCCACCCTCACAGAACAAGGAAAATGACAGGGAGGAAGTTGGGGGAGCAAATCAGGAAGGTCAGAGGCAGAGGGAGTACAGTCATAGTTGATGACTTCAATCTACTTGGGATTGACTGGTGAACAATGACTACAATGAATGCCAGGGAACAGGTACCATTGGAGGCTATCCAAAACAGCTACCTAGTGCAGGGGGTGACAGATCCCACCAGGGAGGATAATATATAAGGCATTGTGTTAGCAAATGGGGACCAAGTCCAGGATGTAGTCATTCAGGAACCTCTAGCAGGAAGCCATCACAGCACAGTGGGGTTCTTCCTCCACACAGGTAGAGAGTCAGCCAGGACCAGGACAAGAATGGTAGATTTCAGGAAGGTGGGTTTTGCCAGGATGGGCAGGATCCTATGGGGGGCATCTTGCTGAAATTTTCCCAGGGATGGATGCTGAACAGAAATGATCCATCATAAAGATGGGTCTGATATAGGCCATGAACATGTGTGCCAAGACACAGAGTAAGCAGTTCAGGTCTAAAAAAACCTAGCTGGTTCAGCAGGGAAGTGGCAGAAAAAGAGAGGGAGAAGAGAGTGGACTTCAACAGGTACAAGAAATCTGGGTGAGTGGAGGACAAGGAGGAATACTTGAAGAAATCTAGGGAAGTGAGTAGTGCAGTCAGGGCAGCTAAAGTGGCAAGCGAGCTAAGATTGGCTTAGGGGCTCAGAGGGGGGAAAAGGATTTCTTCAAGTACATAAAAGAGAAGAGGAACTGTAGGGATGAGATTGTCAGAATCAAGAGGGAATGGGGTTGGGCATAAAAAGGGGAAGACCAGGTGGAGGCACTCAATGAGTGCTTCTGCTTGGTGTTCACTAAAGAGAAAGATGGGCCGATACCACAAGGAAAAGGAGGGATGGGTGGGTGGGGTGGAAGGGGCAGACATAATGGATGGGGTCATCCAGTAGGATAAGGTTCTAACAAGCCTGAAAGCTCTTCGGGTGGACAAGGCACCAGGACCTGATGGAGTACATCCAAGAATCCTAAGGAATTGGCAGAGGTATTGGCAGACCTGTGTAACACCTCTTTGGATACAGGGAGCATGCCCATGGACTGGAGGATGGCTCACATGCTACCCCTCCACAAGAGTGGTCCCAAGGACAAAAAGGTCAATTATAGACCAGTAAGCTTGACTTCCAACATGGGGAAGCTAATGGAGACTATTCTAAAGGAAAGGTTGATAATCTTCCTGGATAGGAATGGACTCCAGGATGAAAGACAGCACAGGTTTATCTCAGGAAGATCATAATAGACTAACCTAACTAACTTCTTTAATTCGGTCACAAGGTGGTTGACAGGGGCCATGCCATGGTTGTCCTGTATCTGAACTTCAGCAAGGCCTTCAACTCGGTGCCACATGGAAGGTAATTGGGAAAGCTGAGGAACCTGGGGGCAGGGGAGAAACTAGTGGGATGAGTTAGGAGCTGACTGCAGAATAGACAGCAGAAGGTAGTTGTAAGAGGGGAAACCTCCAAGCTAAGACCCTTGACTGGAGGGGTAACACAGGGATCGGTGCTAGGCCCCATTCTATTCAACATCTTTATCGAGGACATTGCAGAAGGGATCAAGAGTAAGATCAGTCTGTTCAGCGATAACACAAGTATGTGCTAAATTGGACAGTGAGGAAGGAAGGCAGGAACTCATGGAGGATCTAGCAAAACTTTAGCATGGGTCAGGTGTGTGGCAGTTGAGGTTTAACACTAAGAAATGCAAGGTCATGCACCTCAGAGCCAGAAACTCCAGGACCAGCTATTGGCTTGGAGGGATTGCAGGTATCAATTTTGGAGGAAGAGAAGGACCTAGGGGTACTAGTCGCAGAGGACATAAGGGTATCAACACAGTGCCAGAGGGTGGTAGCAAGGGCAAATCAGATGTTGGAGTGCATTGCCAGGGGTATCACCTCAATACGATAGGAGATTATCCTGCCCTTGTACAGATCACTGGTGAGGCTGCACTTGAAGTACTGTGTGCAGTACTGGTGCCCTTACCTAAAAATGGATGTAAGACTACTGGAGGGGGTTCAGCATAAGGCAACAAAGATGATTCTAGGCCTAGAGGATAAACCATATGAGGAAAGATTGAGGGAGCTCAATGTGTATTCCCTGGAGGACAGAAGGGGAAGGGGGGACATAATAGAGACCTTTAAATACTTAAAAGTCATAAACAGGGTCAAAGCATGAGGATTGTTCCACTTAAAGGGAGGGAGGGTCATGAGGGGGCACAGTCTGAAGTTGGAAGGGGGAAGATTCAGGAGAGAGACCAGGAGACATTACTTCACAGAGAGAGTAGTGGTGGGGTGGAATGCACTGCCGGAGCAGGTGATCACACTGAAGACAATGGACAGTTTTAAAAGGGGATGTGATAGAGTCAATGGTAGTGTCAGTACAGATAAAGACACATGGGGGTATAGACCAGGTGGAGGGGATGACGGAAAGGGAATGGGAGGAGGCAGCTGCTGAAGAAGTAAACTGTGAACTGCAGACTTGATAGACCTATGTGCCTTTTTCTGCTGGCATTTTTGTATGTTCATATGTTTGTATCAAACCATTACTAGTGCATTCCCCCACCTAATCTCTTGCTGCCTCACTCATTCACTCACTGGGCCCATGCATGGCAATGGTAGTATCTCAGAGAATGCCACTTTGAAGCTTCTGCTTCTGTCTCCAACCTAGTCTTTGAAATTCATGCTGCAGGACTGTTGGCCTGCTCCTGCAGATGTTATTAGTGCCAGCATGTACCACAATCATCCATTCCTCTTCTCCATCCCAGTCCCACACGATCTTGTGTACACTGCTGTTATTTCTGTAACCCACATAAGGTATCAGGCAGGTACATAAACTGGCTAAACAGCTCACTTGGCTTTGGCTCCCAAGCCCTCACCCAGGACTACTATGATACCTTACAATAAAGTCCACAGCCACTACTACATACCTGCTATTTTGCTTCCCTCCCTAGAGACTCCTCTACTGTGGGAGTACATGGAGTCAGATATGTTCAAAAAAAGAATGCGTGCTAGATCAATGGAGAATTCAAGAAAGGCAGCAGGGATCAGAAATTCTGGTAATGTGGCGTTGGTAAGGAAACTTGAGGCTATGAATTGTTGCTTTATAATTTCAATGAGTTACAAAAAGGCAAAGCAAACTCTCTAGCCATGCCAGTGAAAATAATTTCTTCTTCGGGTGCCCCTTGATGAACAGACATTAGTCTTGAAGTGCCAGGGACGGTTTTTGCCTCCTCAGCTGGAGCATTTTTCTTTTTGTAACTCACTGAAATAAATTTATGCAGCTGTAACTCATAGCCTTGAGTTTCCTTACCGATTCCGTGTTACAAGGTGTGCTGATCCATGCTGTCTTCAGCTGCTTTGGAAGCCCCACTTGCTCTTGGGCATCTAGCAAACTATACCCCCTCCCTCTGAAGCCAACATCTACCTTTTGAACCAGTGACCAGTACCAATTTTGAATGGTCCTTTGTGATGGCCTATGCCTTGCCTCAGTATTCTGTCCTGTCCTCACCAGTGTACCATAGCCCAGTCCTCATCTGTAACAGTTTTATGTGATAACAGCAAGTCCATAAGACCACTGATCACATAAATCGAGAAACAACCACCCAGCAACAAAAGGGCAAACCGCACAATGCCAACCATCACAAATATTGATGATTGTGTATTTCAAGAGAAACAAACAAAAAAAAATAACTTTTTAATGCAGGGGGAAGCTCCGCACACCCCCCAAAATAAAGGTTCTAAACTCTAGGGGGAGCGGACTTAGGAAAAAATGGAAACTCCCCCTGGAAGGAAAATATCTACCTGTACCAGGATCCAAACCCAGCACCAGAGGCTCCAAGAAAAGTGGCTCAAGCCACTACACCACAAGGGCAGCTCGGCAGGGCTTGGCCAAATCAATATATTTATCCCCTTTCTCATGAGTGTAGCACATATCCCTCAGCACTACGCTTGCTATACCCATTCAGTGCTCTTTTTCCCCACTCGCTCTACATGGGAGCGGTATTACTGAGTCACTCATATTGAGTTGTTCAATAATACTGGCCCATATAGGGTGTTACCTCCATAACACCTGGACCTATATTTCTCCCATATTTTAAAGGATCTGTTTAAATTTTATATAGCAACGATAAGTGGGAGCCCAGTTCATTGGCATCAGCTGGAGGAGTATTGTTACACCCCATAGGAGACACTGCATGGATCATTAGTCCAGACCTTTTTGCCCGGGCCATGTGGGTCTGAAACATGATGCAGATGCATCATACGCTGACTTGGGAGGAGTGTGCTGAGCATCCTGCTCTCTGAGGAACACTAATATATGGGAAGTGGCACTCTGGGGGAGCACAGAGTGATGGCAGCTCTGAATCTCAGGTTGGTGTCATGGATGTTCATTGGCTGCATGATAGGGAGGTAGGAAGGCCTACAACATAAAATCCTTGTAGTGAGTAGCATGATAGCTGATATGTCCACACCTTACTCTCTGCTACCAGTCATTCCAACCCCATAGAGTGTGTCTTCCACTGCACTGGCTAAATTGGTGAGGGATGATTCCTGGCTGTTGTCAGGCTGCACTACGGGGTGTAAACCATCGGATCAGGATGCAGAGGTAACTGCTGACAA
This sequence comes from Neoceratodus forsteri, assembly GCA_016271365.2. Taxonomy (NCBI): domain Eukaryota; kingdom Metazoa; phylum Chordata; order Ceratodontiformes; family Ceratodontidae; genus Neoceratodus; species Neoceratodus forsteri. The sequence goes on along the minus strand of CM057450.1, from coordinate 1,459,626,216 downwards.
CATGGAGGGATGGAACTGGGCCTGACTGGAGTGATGGAGAAACTGTGCTGAGAGAAGGTAAAATGTAAATTAGAAAAGGCAAGTGGGGAGGCAGATTGTCTAGTGATTAGACTACTGAGCAATGAACCTGGAGACCCAGGTTTGTGCTTAACGCTCTGTAATCTCTCTGCAATCTGTGCACTGTTTCTATTATGTGTGTACCTAAATCAGCAACTGCCTCTCATTTCCATCTCTGCAATTATAAAACACTTTGAGTGCAGTTTGTTTAATAAAATGTGCTATAATAAACACATTTGCTTTTCTTCTTTTTTTTCAGGTTTTATTGAAATACTGTTACAAATGTTCCCTGGTATTTCATATTTGCAATTTTCTGATGCACCCAAAAATGTTTTCAAAGCTGTTAACTAGAGATGCAGTGAATTTATATTCCCTGCATTAGGCAGAATTTTGCCAAGGCGAAATTTTGCCTCCTGCAGGCGAAATTCCACCTTCCAGGGGTGAAATTTCTCCTTTTGCAGGTGAAATTCTGCCTTCTGCAGTGAAATTTCACCTTGTGTGGATGAAATTTTGCTGCAGAAGGTGGAATTTCACCACAGAAGGTGAAGTTTCACTGTTTTGCAGGTGAAATTTTACCATTCTGTGAGTGAAATTTTGCCATTCCGCTGGGTGAAATTTCGCATTTCGCTCAGTGAAACAGGTAAAATTTGCAGATTACTCCATGTAACAGAGTTTTCTCACTTCGCCCACCACTACTGTTGACTGATACAAGTTAATTCATATACTGTATGTACAGTGTGGAACCATCATAAGATTAATTATTTGCTCTATTATGTTATGTCCAGCTAAGGATCTAAGTAGGATGGAAGCGAGGCATTCGGCGCCCAACAATTGTAGATGCTTGCATTTTTCAGAGACTCTACATATCTGTCTGTCTTGGGTTACTTTGTTTCTTTTATGTTAAAGTCTTTGTCAAACGTATGTAGTTTCCTATTTTTTGAATGACTTTCTGGCATGTTTTCTGTTTTTTGGGAATTTTTAGTTACTGCTATCATGAGTTGGCCAGCTCTGAAACTGCCACTTTGAAAGCAGATACAGCCAAATGCAGCATGGTGGTTTCTATATTTCTTTATTTTGTTATATTCAGAACTATACTCTAAATTTATCAAAATTGTTATATGAAAATGGCATTGGAATTGTATGGTTTTAGGCACAAAAATGTCCCACATTTTTTGGAATGTTAGTTCAAAAGGGTGTCCTAGTAGTAATACAGAAATCCCTTTTTTTTTTGCATTGGTGGAAAAAGTAATGCAACATAATGACAAATATTCTATCTTTAATTTATTTTTCTTTCACACTCATGTTGACTTGTAAAATAATGATTCTATATCTATTACAAATAACCTGACTCCTCACAGACTTTTGTTTTTGTCATTAGGCATTAAATCTCACAACATAACTCAAAAACAAGCCTACCAACCCATTGTTTATTTTGTGGATTTTAAATGTTTAGAAAAGTATCATGCACTAGGCAAAAAAATAAACATTAGACATGGAGTGCAGAAACACCAGGGAACACTCATAACCCAAATAATACAGTTCAATTAGTTGAAGTGGTACTGCAAAAGTAACAGTTACATTACTATTGAACAAGAATTTAAACATGTTGAAATCTACCAGTGGAGGTTGTTCCTTAAACAAATCTGCACTGAACCTGTAAGTTAATTTGTCCTGTCTGTCATTAATGGAAATAAATAGAAGAATACAGATGCATTATGCCAACAAACTAAGAGTTTAACAAGGACATAAACTACATCATACATTTCTAGACTGATCATTTTCACACAATGTTCTGTCAGAAACATGCACCGAATTTACTAAATGGCAAGTGAAGGAGGAACAGTAACAGAACATGATCTAGAGTTTGAGAAACAGCTTCTTCAGAAAATATAGGATTGTAGTTAAAATGCAGTACTTTAAGAAAGTCAGTGTTGTAAGTGATAGTTCAGTTGTGCATAAATATGAACAAACCAAAAGGATATGGGCACTTGAGGTGAAGTTAGTAGACACTAGTTGTAACACTGGCTACTAACTTCTCCTCAAAAGTCTGGCTTCTTTTGATTTGTGCTGTTTTCTGTTGTGGAGTACCCAACCCTTTCTCGACAATGGACTCTTTACTACCACTAAGCACACTGTTTCCTGACCTTGAATGGTGTTTAAGTATGTAGCAAGGGAAGTAGAGTAGAAGGAGGTGGTCATGTTCTGATTCCACCGCAGCACTGAAGGGGGGTGAGGGCAGGCTAATTTTATTTAAATAGTGCCTTTCCCAGGGGCTCAAGGTGCGTAACAATCATAAAATGCTGACATCAGTCTGCTTTCAGGGTGGTGAGCAGCTACATTTCTGGAAGTTTCTGTGTTATGTAATAATTTCAGGTTTTAAGCTGAGGTTCTTTTCCTCAGTCTGCTTTGGGAGGATGAGCAGCTACATTTCTGGAAGTTTCTGTGTTGTGTAACAGTTTCAGATTGGGAGCTGAGGTTCTTTTCCTCAGTCTGCTTTGGGGTTGGAGAGCAGCTACATTTCTGGAAGTTACTGTGTTGTGTAAGAGTTTCAAATAATCTCTGTGTTTTGTAACAGTTTCAGCTAATTGAGTTTAAATTGCTGGGAGATGAGGTTCTTTTCCTTAGTCTGCTTTTGGGGTGGTAAGCAGCTTGAAGTTGGGACTGGGCTGATTGTCTCATGAGTGGAGCACCAGTGTAAGACACCCACCCTCCCCACACCCACCCACCCCTTGGGCTCATCCACCTATATAGGGTGTGGGCCCATAGGTATTACACCTTCCTGCCACTAAACAGGAAGTACCATACTTTCATAGGTTGATTACTTTTAAGACTAAAGGACAAATGGAGGAGCAGCAATGATGGTGGGGTAGCTTAGGTGGAGGGCAGGCAAGTCTTGGATATGGTCCCCCAGGCTGTAAGGGCAAGAAGCAGCCTTGGAAGGGTGGTAGGGTGTAATGGATGTGAGATGGCCATAGTGTTGGCTATAGCATGGTATCTGGGAGGCTGCATGGTATGTAATCAGCTGGTGCAGCTAAGGTGAGGTGGTTGTGATGGACACTGAGCAGGTTACAGGACAGGGGTATGGGGGAGGTCTGGCAGAAATCCTCAGGGGGATTAAGATGGGTGAAGGGTAGAGAGGCAACACAGGGGAAGCTGCTGGGAGTCTGGAAACAAGAATAGCAATGGACAGGGGAGGAAAGGTAGGGGACTGGAAGAGAACAACAGGGTATACAAGCAGGGAGGAAGAAGTAAATGGGGTCATAAGAGAGAAAGCACGGAACTAAGGAAAAGGCAGTGAGGAAGACATGAAGGGCCAGGGGGAATGGCAAACACTAAAGTACAAGATCGGCACAGAAAGAAAAAGGGGCAAAAGCAAGGAAGGGAGCCCCAGTCAGTGGGGTGCAGGAAGTGGGCATAGAGTAGGAAAACAGATTCACACCCCTAGGGACACATTTAGAGGAAGAGAGGCAGGAGAAGAGTGAAGAGGAGGCCTTAAGAGAAAAAGGAGAGGCAAAAAGAAAGGAATGTTCTGGAGGAAGGGGAAAGGGGGATGCCCCTTTGGGAAGACACCAAGAGGAATGCAAGTATAAGAAGAAGGGTGAAGAGGTGAACACACCCCTGGGAAGGACAAGCCCCGTGGGAGGGAAGGCAGCAAGCCCAGGACTTGAGGGGCCAATTGAAGCAGGGAAAGTGGAGGTCACTGACTCACTGAGGGAATCGTCAAATCACAAGCAATAGAAGGACAAAGGGAGGGGACAGTGCTCGAGAAAGGAGGGGCGGGGCAGAGGCAAATGAAACAGGAGATGATGCTTGTGGGTGGATACGGTGAGAGTAGCACAGAGGGGAACAGGACTCAGGGGATGCGATAGACAAGGGGGAAAATGAAAAAAAGGAAGTAAAAGAAATGCCAGGAGCTAGGAGTAGGATAAAAGAACAAATGAACAAATAGAGGGAGAAGGGGCAGGGTCTTACTCATTGGGGACTCCATAGTAAATGGAATAAGATGGGGGAGCAGGGGGGGAGACAGCAGCAGGGCAGTTTGCGTGGACTGCCTGCTGGGTATGACGGCACTAGAGATAAGGCACAATATACCCTCATGGGACAAACAGCAGGATGGGAAAACACACCTGATGTTCCACCTGGGCACCAATGATCTGGAGGGCAATAGCCTATTGGAGGTACAGGTGAGATTCAGGGAGTTTGCTAGGTACTGTAGCAGTCTGGGATCTCAGTCTTTGGCTTTTTCAGAGGTGTTGGCCATGCCGAAAGTGAGTACTGTGTGGAAGCAGAGGATTAAGGAGTTTAATCACTGGCTCGTGGGATGATGCAGGCAGATGGGGTATGGGTTAATGGGGACTGGGGTTCAATGTGGGAGGACGAGAGCCTGTTTGCCCAGGACAGAGTGCACCTGAGTAGAGAGGGAGCGGCAGTGCTGAAAATTAAATTAGGAGGGTTCATAGAAATGACATATAATTCATATTAGATCTGGGGTGTTAGGAAACAATCCACAACAAAAGTCAGGAGAGACAGGGGGCTACCAGCCTGACCCCCAGGATAGGGATAGTGGCCACTATGCACTAATGGGCATAAGTTACACATCAAAAGTGCATAACCCGCCCAAGCAGCTCCGCACCTGTGGACAGGTGTGCTGCAGCCATTATTAGCTAACAGCTGCCACCTGTCTGTGGTTCCACACACCCCCGGCACACAGGTCTGTACAGGGTGGCTGCGGACATAGTCACAGACCCAGTAGGGCATCCAATCAGATGCCCACCATGGGTCCAGCAGTGTATCCTTTGTACTACAGCGCAGACCTTGGAGTGTGAATGCCCATGGCAGGCACCCGGACCCAAGTAAAATGACCTCGACATCTTGTGGACCCCCCACCAGCCCAAACTGCACGGTGCCTTCCCAGCACACAAATGGAGCCTAGTGGAACCCTTATCCCATCCCACAGACTGTCTCCCAGAACAGATGTGCCCTGACTCCACCCTTGCACACCCTCCAAGACTCTGACCCCATACTCTGTGCCCCCGAGTCTCAATGGTGGTTGGTGTAACCCACCAGCACACTCAGGTGCCACTTTGCTACCAGGCCACAGGCCACCCCATACCCCAACCCTCCCCAGTGTAGGTGTGTGTATCCCCCACCATGGCACTGACAACCCCCCACCCTATCCCATCGTGCCACTGCCAGGAAGGCCAGCAGTGCAGCCCTCCTTACACCTCCTCGCCACCAGCCATCCAAGTGTTGCCTGGAGCATGCTGCCTATTTATAGGAGCACTTGGATGGCCAGCAGCTGAGGAGGAGTTAGGAGGGCTGCACTGCTGTCCGTTCCAGGCTGTGGCACCAACAAGACTGGGGCAGAGGAGGTTATCAGTGCCGCAGCGGAGGGGGGTACACAGACATACACTGTGGGGATGGGGTACTGGGACAGCCCATGGCCACACAGCAAAGGGGCACCTGTATGTGTGTGGGGGACTGAACAGTCCTGCTGACCAGGGCACTGTGGGGGAGGATGTTGCCAGGTCTGGTGGGGGATGCTGTGTTGTGGGGTAGGGGACACTGGACCATACAGGGTTGGGGATGTTTGGAGGATCAGAGACTGGGGTAATGGGAGCACCACCTGCTTGTAGATCTCCTTCAGTCATAGTGATGCCAACATGCCCAGTTTACACAGCATGTTGGCATGATGCATAGGGCTCAGTATGTTAGACAAATGCTTGGCAAAGGGAAGGGGAGAAGGAGGGAGAATTTGGAAGGGATTAGCAGCTAACACCAGGAGCTTGTGGAACAAAATGGCAGACTTAGGAGCCATCAATGGGGATGAAGAACTGGACATAGTAGTGATAAGTGAGACTTGGTGGACAGAACATCATACCTGGGAGATGACTATCCCGGGCTACAGATTGTTTAGAAGGGACAGGGTGGAAAGGAAGAGGGGAGTCACTTTGTACATCAAGGACAACATAAGAGTAACTGAGGGGCAGGAGGAAGATGGGGAGACAAAGCTCCTGTGGGTAACACTGGACAGAAGGACTGGGGAATTGTTGCAGCTGGAAGTGGTATACAGACCTCCTACACAGGGGGTGGAAGCAGATAGGCAGCTGATACAGGCAGTCATGTGGATGGTCCACAAAGGGGAACTCTCCTGGTGGGGGACCTAAACCTCCCAGATGTGGACTGGGACATCCAGGATGCAGTGTTGGCTAGAAGCAGGGGGTTACTAGAGGTGCTGCAGGGTGCATTCTTACAGTAGCTAATTAGGGAACCTACAAGAGGAAACAACCTGCTGGATGTGGTCCTGACAAATGGGGAGAGTGTGGATGAGGTAGAGGTGGGAGACGAACTGGGCACCAGTGATCACAGGACGGCAAGGTTCAGGGTAAGTTCAGGGAGGGAGGTAAACCAGACCAACACAACAGTTATGGACTTCAGGAGCACATACTTTAACAGAATAAGAAGAATAGTGAGAGAAGAAATGGAGGAAATGGAGAATGAAAGGGGAAATGGAGGAGTTATGGGAAACTATTAAACAAGGGGTGCTGAAAGCCGCAGAAATGTGCATAAAGAAGGTAAGGAAGAACAGAAAAAAGAGGAGGCCACTTTAGTTTTCAAGGGAGGTGGCAGAAGCAGTCGGGGCAGGAGGAAGGCTTTCAGAACTTGTAGGAGGACACAAAGGGAGGAGAACAGGGAGGCTTATAGGGAGATGAGGAGACTAGCAGGGCGGATGATAAGGAAGGCCGAAGCAAATACTAAGGAGAAAATAGCTAAGCAGGCCAAAAGGGGAGACAAAGCTTTTTTTTAGATATGTGAGGGAAAAAAGGAAGGCAAGACAGGGGATTGCAAGGCTGAGGAGGGAGGGAAGGATACCACTGGAAGGGGACTGGGAAAAAGCAAAGGAACTTAATAAGTACTTTTGCTCGGTATGTATAGAGGAGGAAGAAGGCAGGGGACCTGAGCTCAGGGGAAGGAGCAGTGAGAACAGAAGGGTGGATCCAAGCCCATTCAGCATAGAAAGAGTTAGAGAGAAACTAGGCAGGTTGAAGGTGAACAAGGCAATGGGGTGGACGGTTTTCACCTGAGGGTGATCCAGGAATTGAAGGAGGAGCTGGCTGCCCCACTGATAAGGCTATTCAACTTGTCTTTGGACTCAGGAAGGGTGCCAGGGGACTGAAAGAGAGTGGACATGGTGCCGTTGCACAAGGGGGGCAGCAGGGAAGTGACAGAGAACTAGCGCCCTGTCAGCCTCACCTCAGTGGTGGGAAAGGTCATGGAGTCACTAATAAAGGAGAGGGTGGTGAACTACCTGGAGGATAGCAGATTGCAGAATGACAGGCAGCATGGCTTCCCCAAAGGGAAGTCATGCCACATGAACTTGACTGAGTTCTTCGATTGGGTGATGCAGGTGGTTAACCAGGAAGGGGCAGTGGACATAGCCTATCTGGACTTCAGCAAGGCCTGTGACACCATCTCTCACAAAAAGCTGGTAAGTAAGCTGGAAAGTATGGGGGGGTGGGAAAATAACTAGGTGGGTGGAGGACTGGTTGACTGGCAGAAGCCAGAGGGGTGGTAAATGGGGTGAACTCCATGATGGGGGGTGATGAGTGGGGTGCCCAAGCAGTCAGTGCTGGGACACCTCCTTTTTATGTTGGCTTGCATGTGTACGCCAGCCAACATATTGCAGTAGTAACAGATTTGGAGGTGCGGTCACTGTGGGTGAATGCATGGCATGCATCAGTAGGTGCATCCCTCATTCCCTAATAAGACAGCTCCAGGTGCTGACACCAGCAACACATAAACTGGCAACCAGATCTAAGAAAAGGTCCACTGCAATGAGAGCCAATCTCATCATGCAGCAGCATGCCTTTCCTGGTGAAGCAGTTTAATAAACATGGCGGCACTGACTGCCACCGTGCAGAGTGCCCCAACCCACTTCATTTGCCAACGGGGGAGCCCACTCTCTGTTGGCATAATGCCCCCCTCCCATTTAAAGTGCCTGCCAAGGGGGTGCCCAATCCCCCTTGGCATCATGCAGCCTCCCTAAACAGTCTTTTGCAAGGACGAGGGCCCAACCGCCAGCTTCAGTCCCCTTCCCCTATTTATTTTGCCGACGGGGGAGCCCACTCCACGTCAGCATAATGACCCCACCACTTTTGTTGTTTGCCAAGGGAGGTGCCCAATCCCCCATGGGCTACTGCACCCCCCAAAAACAGTCAAGTGGCATGCTGGGAGCCCACCCCAGCATGCCAAATGCCCCTGTAAAACAAAACCTGTCTCGCAATATTTGTTTTTTTAAACCTGCAAACCAGAAAACAGTCCCTCGTCGATTCCAGTGGCCTTCCCCCAGTCCATGCCCATCCTCTGTGCACCCTGACTCCACACAACCTCGGAGCACAGTGCGATGATCTTCGGTGGACCGGAAACACGTCTGCACTCTTCAAAGCCGACCACGAACTGAAGATATGCCGGTAAGCTGTATAATGTCAAAAATAGGGTTTTTTCAACTTTGGTGCATATCTTGGGCATTTTGGGGAATTTTGGTACCAAATATTCAACATGGGGTTATTGGGACACTTCCTCATAAATTCAGTCACTGTCATGGCATTATTCGGTCCCGAATGGTGACTTTGCAGTCACAGCATGGAATCACCTTTTGGGACTGAATAATGAAACGACAGTGCCACTGTTCATAAGGGGGACTCTCAAAAAGCCTATGTTGCAAATTTGGTGGAAAAAATCCAAAAAATGTCTGTTTTACGAGAGTGTGTTGTGCAGTTTCCAAGCACACTCGTAACTTTGTGAATTTGTAATATTTTCATTCCAGATTTTCAAAATTGGCATTTTTCCATACCTACTTATGGACAGTACAGCTGTCATTTTCCATATCCTGGCCAAAATGTGTTTTCGCACATCCGGTGCAGAATAGTGCAGTCGCTGTGTGAAGTCAGTTTCGGGACAGTTTGAGAAAATGACAGTGACACTGTTCATGAGCAGAGGTCCTAAAATGCCTATATTGAAAATCTGATGACGAAAGTCCATAAAATGACTGTGTTATAAGCATGCGTTGCTCAGTGTCCATGCACCCTTGTAACTTCACAAATTTGCAATATTTTCATGCCAGTTTTTCAACACTGATATTTTTTCACACCTCCTTATGAACAGTACAGCTGTCATTTTTCACATCCTGCCCAAAATGTGTTTTCGCACCTGTGGCACACAATGGCATGGTTGCTGAGGGAAATCAACTTTTGGGACAGATTAACAAAATCACAGTGCCACTGTTCATGAGGGGGTCCCAACATGTCTGTGTTGAAAATGTGGTTAAAAATATCCCCCAGATAATTAGGTTTTGGATGTGTGTTGAGCAGTTTCTATGCCTGCTCATAACTTCACCAATTATTCATATTTTCACTCCAGATTTTCAACGTTGCTATTTTTTTACACCTCCTCATGAACAATACAGTTGACATTTTTCACATCCTGCCCAAAATGAGTTTTCATGCCTGTGTTGCCAAATGGCATAGTTGCTGCGCAAAACCACCTTTCTGCTAACAAACTGATAGTGCCGCTCTTCAAAAGGTGGGGTCACAAAAAGCACATGTTGAAAATTTGAAGTGAAAATACCAACAAACATCTATGGCATTAGGGTTTCCAACTGTAACAACCCCCCTTGTAGAGACTGACAGGCATTGGGGTGTGACTTGGGATCATTGGCTGTAATGCTCATGCCATTCCACCCTCACTCCCTACCCTGCAGCCAGTCACAGGCATCGAGGTGTGCCTTGGAGTGTTCAGCCCTAAAGTTCACCCCATTCTCCTATACTGCACCCATCTCAGTGTATTTCCTTATGGAATGGGGTAAGTATAAGGCCCAAAGACCCCAAAGCACACAACGACACTTATCAGTGTCTACAGGGTAGGGCAAGGTTAAATGGCATGAGCGTTATAGCTGATGTACCAAAGGCACATCCCAATGCCTGTCAGTCTCTGCAGGGTGGGGGTGGGGTTGGTGTCAATTCAGTACTTCACTGCCATTCCTATTACTCATCTCTAACTCCTGCACTACCAATGCCAGCGAGATAACATTCGGCATTGACAAATGCTTGTTAATATTTACATCAGTGATATGGTGGAGGGGCTAAGGGGAAGGGTGTGCCAATTTGCTGATGATACAAAGATCTGCAATAGGGTGGACACCTCGGGAGAGGGTAGAGGACATGAGGCAGGACCTGAAGATTCTTGAGGGATGGTCAGAGACTTGGCAACTGAAATTCAATGCCAAAAAGTGCACTGTGATGCACTTGGGGCATAGAAATCCGTAAGCAGGATACACCCTAGGAGGGGAGGTCATTAAAGTAATAGAGCAGGAGAGGGATCTGGGGATTATAGTATCAAGCAATCTTAAGGTAGGTAACCAATGTAGCAGGGCAGTGGGGAAGGCCAATGGAATGTTGTCATGCATCAGTAGGGGCATTACCAGCAGAAGGAGGGAGGTACTAATGCCCCTCTACAAAGCCATGGTGAGACTGCACCTGGAGTACAGAGTAGAGTCCAGTTCTGTACACCACACCTGCAAAAGGACATAAACGGAATGGAGAGAGTTCAGAGAAGGGCAACTGAGATGGTGCAAGGTAAGCAAGGGAAGACATATGAACAGAGGTGAAAGGAACTGGTTCTGTACACGTTGGAGACTAGAAGGGAGAGAGGGGACACGACTGAAACTTTTAAGTATGTGAAGGGGATAAACAAAGTGAAGGAGGGTTGGTTACTTAAAAGGAAGGAGGGGATATAATTAGAGGGCATAGCCTAAGACTGCAGGGAGGAAGATACAGAGGCAATGTGAGGGGGCGATTCTTCACAGACAGGGTGATGGAGGCCTGGAACAGCCTAGCAGGGGAGGTGGTGGGGGCTGAAATGGTGGAGGGATTCAAGAGGGCATGGGATAGTCATATGGGGCTGAGTAGTGGAGGGGGGGAGTGGGAGGAGGGATGAGTAAGGGGGGAAAGGGCAGACTAGATGGGCTGGTGGGGTCCTTTTCTGCTGTTGAGATTCTATGATTCATAAAGTTCAAAACATTAAAATATATACAGAGCTAGTATTCCAACAAGTGTTAATTGGCAGGTCCTTAGGCTAGTTCAATAAAATGGCTCTTCTGTCCCCTTTTAAATACCTCCACCAAGGGGAGACTCCTAAGATGGTATGGTAAGGAGTTCCTAATTGCTGGTTTGCCCCCAAGAGCACCAGGATTGTGGGTTGCACAGAAAAGGAAGATGCAAAGCGCAATCTTGATTTTATTATCATGCTTCCTAAATTACCAGTCTTAAAAAAGCACCTAGCTGAACATTGCAAATGTAATTATTTTTACCGGAATCTATGTATTTCTATTAACATGTTCCATAAATCACCCACCACATGTAAGAACTGTATGTGCAGTATCTCAGTCTGTTTACATTATATGTCTGCTATTTATTGTACTTGTGACCTTTTCCTACTGTCCAGGGTTGCCCTTGTAAATGAGCCTTGTGCCCTATGGGTACTTTGACTACTACCTGGTTATGGAAGAGATAGATAGATAGATAGATAGATAGATAGATAGATAGATAGATAGATAGATAGATATTTGACAACAGATAAGGACCGCTTGGCCCACCCAATCTGCCCATTTACCCTATTTACTATAACACTGCTGACCCTGCTTGATCTCTAGCTATACCCCCCTTTCCTTTCCACTAAGGTTCTTGTAAGGTTCCCTTAAGCCTATCCCATGCTTTCTTGAATTCTGTTTCTATTTTTGCCCCCACCGTCTCTGCTGGGAGGCCATTTCAGGCATTTATCACTCTTTCTGTGAATAAATACTTCCTCACATCTCTGCTGAGCCTACCCCCCTGTAGCTTCATGGCATGTCTCCTGCTTCTTGAGTATCTTTTTGTTCTAAAAAATGCTTCCCTCTTGAATCTTATTTATACCTGTGAGGTATTTGATAGTTTCTGTCATATCACCCATCTCTCTTCTTTCTTTCAGGGTGTGCATATTGAGGTTCTTTAGTCTCTCCTCATAGGGCTTTTGATGCAGACTCTGCACCATTTTAGTTGCCCCCACTGGACCACCTCAGCTCTGTCTATGTCCTTCCAGAGATTGGTCTTTAGAATCAGACACAAAATAGATAGATAGATAGATGGATGGATGTAAAAATCTTATTTTTTTACAGTAATATGGATGGTACAATCACACCATTAGGACCAAGGTCTTATTATCAAGGTGGTCCTGTTAACAGATTTAATACATTAAAAATAAATTTGAAAAATGTTACACATATGAGACATACCTTACAAGTAAACATAACACATAAAATTAAAATAGATGTAAAAGATAAGTTACACATATGCTACATATCTAATAAGTAATTATAATGCATAAAACTTATATTCAAAGACATTGCTAGGCCTATCTTAACAACTATCATCCATTACACATCAAACGAACAGCCAGTTCTTGTTTCAATGCTGTCACAAACATTTTTGAAGTTTTAGCAGTGGTCCTGATTTGTTCATTTACATTATTCCATAGTGTTATAGCCACCTAAGGAAAGGTCATCTCACCAAATTTATTTTTTGGCCTTGACAATTTGTAATCTCTACTTTTCCTCAAGCAATATTTGTGTTCAGTTTTCTTCAATTTTTTGAAGAGATTCAATGTTTTAAATTGATTTATTACTTTGAAAATTTGGTTTGCCCAGATTAATTTCCATTTGTTTTAAAGCAATAACCATCAAAGATCTTCATATAGTTTACAATGGTATGTCCTATGGCCACAACGAATGATGAATCTAGCAAGTCGGTTATATAAAATCTCAAACTTTTTTAGCAATGTTTTGTATGCAAAACTATACACATGGATGCCATAGTCCAATATTGGGACCAGCAGTTGATTCACAATAGTTGTTCTTGTTTATTTATACAATATCCAGTAAGGCTATTTATTCTTTTGGTCATTCCTGTAATCTGATAATCAAACTTTACATTTTGGTATATCCAGAGTCCAAGATACTTATACTTGGTTATATGGGTATGAGTTTCATTGCCATTTGTTTTGATTTCATTCTTGAAACTATGTATTTCTTTTTTTCATTAGCATTTGTTAATTACCACTGTTTTTGACTTTTTACTGTTTACTACCAATTTAGACTCATTGAACTACGTGCACAGTGCTGCAAAATCCGTTTGTAATGTTTTCATCATCTGTTCATTATTTATACCAGATGCTACAATAACAATGTTGTCTGCATGTAGCCTAACCTTTGAATTTTCAGATACACATGCCAAATGGTTTATATTAATTAAAAACAATATTGGACCTAATACAGATCTCTGAGGGACTCCTCTTAATACTGAAGCTTTTGCTAAAGATTCACCTCCAATTATAACTTGCTGTGTTCTTTCAATTAAATAGGATCTGAACCAATTGCTAGTTTCCCTTGAAACACCAATATCCAAAAATCGATCCAGTAGAATACAGTGGTCTACAGTATCAAAAGCCTTTGACAAGTCCATGAACACCCACCACCTGCCCACCCAAAGATGTTGCTATCATATCAATAAGGTCGGTGAGTGCGGTGTCCGTGGAGTGTCCTTTCCTAAAACCAGACTGGGACCTGAATAGCAACACACCCTTTTCTATGTACAGTAGATTCCACTTGTATGCCATTCTGATGTTTGCACATTCCAGATGTATGCACAAAAAAACTGCAGTCTCAATTCTTGCCCTATTCCAGCAATGTTAATTGTTTTGTTTGTATGCACACAGTTTTTTAGTTAAATGCACATTTCTTTCATCTTGACATGCTCTCCAGCAGGTCCCCAGAAGGTCTTTGTCACCTCTTTGACAGTTGCATTCAGTTGTCATTCCCTTGCAGCCACTAGAATGTCCCCCCATAGCTAATCCACTAATCATCTGACAAATGCCAGCACCCAGTTTATTTATTTATTTATTTATTTATTTATATTTATTTACGAGATTTACCAGGAAGGCATACTGAGCTAAGAGCTCTATTCCAGATGCGACCTGGGCAAAATCCAGGTTAACCCTATCCCTCCTGCACCGGTAGCAATAGTGATCACTGTTAGTTTTCAGTTCTGATAAACTCACAGAGGGTGATGGACTAATGGCAAAGGATCTTTCTTCAAATGTCATGCTGCTCACTGAAAGCTGCATTCACTCTTGCTTGCTGCAGTGGAAGTGGGTCAGTGTCAGAGAGTGTTCAGTTTAGCAAAAAAAAAATTATGTGCTATGGTAAAGGCTGTCACCTCTCATATTGCGTAAAACATTAAACAGTATATAAGATGGCTTAGTTGTATTTGTGAGCATGTGACTTATGTTTGTAAATGGGTCCCCATTGATTTCAGTATGCACCCATTCATTTCTATGGCATTTTGGTTGTGTGCACATTCCAGTTGTATGCACAGATTCAGCTTGTCCCAGGCATGTGCACACATCAGGAATTCACTGTAATCACATAGTTGCTCCTGCACCAGCATTTCTAAAATCTTCGAGACCACAGATAAAAATGCTATAGAATGAAAATTTGATGGATCCATATGTGATCCTCCTTTATGTATAAATATACATTTTGTATATTTTCAAATTGTGTGAAATGTTCCTTCCATTAAACTCCAATTAAAGAATTTTGTCAAAATTGGTGATATGAGGCCTGATTCCAAGATGGCGTATGCCGGCACAAGCTGAGTTACGCCAAACCCCATGGTGTAACTCGTGACCTGTGCCATGCATTACATTGTTCCTTATTCCAAAAGGCACTTTGCACCATATTGGCTGTGGGCTATGCCAACTGTGGGATGTGCCACCCACTATGCTACAGCCCACAACGACATGGTGCAAGGATGGGTTATGGTAGCAACTGCATCCTATTCCAGAAGGGCAGCTGCTGTAACCCATTTCCACAATTCTAGGAGCTGTACTGGTGGAGCTAGCTTAGAGTATCTGGGAGATGCCCTAATGGGCATCTGATGGCACCATCTGATGGATGCCCACTCCTCATCACTGTGGTAAAGGTCTTGCTATGCTCCCCATGCCCCCACAAACATGACCATGCCCCCACCCCAAATGTCGGGCACCCCAGGGGTCCACTCTCTACTGTGCCCCCGGACTCCTGCACCACCTGTCCAGCCCCCCATGCCCCCTGGTGCATGCCCTGGTGTTCCAGGGTGGTGGGGCTCTGGGGGGCTGTCTGCAGTGGGCTGTGACTTGTGACATGCAGAGATATTATGCCATGCCAGTGGCATTAGCCTATGCATATTGCAAGTTGCACATCGTAAATGCCAGGACCCTGACACTCTTAGAATACAGTGCAGGGTCCCCGGAGTAGCAGTGAATATGGTAATTCGCATATGCCTGGGAGTTGTGACATTCATCCTGGAATCGGCCCCATAATGTCCATTGCATCTTTTATGAATCTCGGTTCTATTCCATGCAGTCCACAGGATTTTGTAGTATTAAGCTTTCTAATTGCATCTTTTACTTCCTTACAAGTGATGCATTTAAACCTGAATTTAGGAGTGTTGCCTTTCCCTGCTTCTTTATTTTTATCCATGTTCCAGTGTTCTGCTTTATTATTTGGGGAGTCTTTATATCTGATAGATTTGCAAAATCCGTATTTAAAATATTTGCTGATGTTTTCAGTTTTGTAGTAATCCATTGTTTTCTGTTTGTATTGGGGGACTATTATTTACTGGTTTCTTAAATGGCTTTATAAATGACCAGAGCTGTCTTGTGTCTGTAGTCTCTGTTGAGTTTTATCATAGTATCCTTTTTTTACTTTTCTAATTTTTTTGTCTTAGCAAATTTCTTGCTTCCTTATATTTTTCCCAGTCATATGAATTTAGAGTTTTGTTGGCTTTTCCCATAACCTATTTTTTATTCTTATCTCTTTCTTTAATTTTTCTGTAATCCAGGGAACATGATTTTTCTATTGTGTTATTTTAATGAATGGGGCTATTTCATCACAAGCTTTTCTAAACACATTTTTAAATTCCTGTATTGCCCGATTCAGGAATGGGATGAGAAAAAGTCTGTCCCAGTTCACTTTCATCAGTTTAAATTGAAAAGCCTACTTACTATAACTTTTAAATGATTGTCACCTTACTTTTACTTCCTTAGTTTTAGTTTGATTCTGTGCTGCGGACAACAGAGCTAAAGAACAAACTAATGAATTGTCATCCTCTAGCATAAGTTGATTAAGTAAAACATAGTTAACTACCACCCTAGAAGAGATGAATAGCAAATCAAGAATATTTCCTGGACTCTCTAATGCACTTTTCCTAGTTGCTGGTGAAATAACTTGGGTTATTTCTAATTGTTTTAAACAATGTTCAATTACTTTACCTCTTTGAAGCTGCCATGGTGCATTACAGTCACCAACTACTGCCAACCCAATGAATGTGTCATAAAAATATGTGCAAGCTTTTCAAACTCCACAGTCTTTGTTTTTGGAGGCACCTACATAACTCCTAAAGTCAGGTTTAATTTTTGAGCATTCACCATTAAACATTCTATGTTAAGATAGAGGTGTTAAGCATGGAACTATCAGGTGGGGGTGCTGCTGAGCATTGAGAAAGAAGTACACACTTGTTTGGAGCGCCACAGTTTGTAACTGAAAACTCAAATAAAAAATGCTTTAAAATAAACAACTTCAATTGGAAAGTACTTATGCTTTGACGAGTTTTCAGTTAAGCACAATGGATAAATTTGTTTTCCCCAAAAACCTTCAGGAGATGAGCTCCAGCGCAAGGGCACATGGGCTGTCTTTCTATGGCTGGTTCAGAAACCCCTCCTGGTATGCAGACATGCTCTGACCCAAGTGCTAAGTCTAAACCACAGGCTAAACTGACACTGGCATCTATCAAATCCTTTCTGGCTGAGTTCCAGGTAGAAGTCCATCAATCAATTATTAGGATTGAAAGCTCACTCGTAGAAATCTATTCTCATTGTTCTGCCATCGTAATGAGGGTGGAAAACACAGAGAAAGCAATTAAGAATAATGAAAATTAACTTAAAGCAGTATCAGGAATAATTCTGACTTTAGATGGTGCAGTGAACGCCATGCTCCACGAATAGTTGGCTCTAGCATCAAGTTTGGAGTGTCTAGAGAATAATGCTCTCAGAAGAAATCTTAGACTTATCGGCTTTCCTGGAACCATCCCTATTTCTGAGCTGAAAGCAATAGTTGAAAACACTCTTATTATAGTATTTTCCTTAGAACTCTAGCTTTCGATGGAGAATGTCTACAGACCTTCTATTTGTTCCATGAAGGAACCTGCCATGGAATCTCAGAAGGCAAGGTTTATTATTATAACTTTTAATAACTTGGCAGAGTATAATGACCTTCTCCAAATGGCTCAAACAACAAAGCACTGTATCTATGAGGGACATTGTTTTCATTTATACCATGATTTTTGCCTGCAAAATCAGCAAAGGTGTAAACGCTTTCTTCCAATCCTGTCAGAATTCAAAGAAGCCAGGCTAGCAGCTACTGTAGTTTGCTAGCACCAGCCCATTTGAGGTACAACTCCAGAGGAAAATGTATTTTTTTTGATGATACTGATTCTGCTAGAGCATTTTATGAAACAACTATTAAAATGCCAAAGAACATTGGCTCTGATCTTGAAGAGGACAATGCCAGTCTTACAGAATACCATCCAGTGAATATTTAAAGTATTTCTTCTGAGTCTCTAGCCCTTTAAGATGAATTAAAAATGCATGAATGGACTTTTCTTTTTCATTGACTGGCTATGTTTTGAACTCAGTATTGGGGGGGGAACGGTGATTGGATTTAAAGGCTGTTATTTTATGAATTGAATTAATTTAAGGCTGGAAAGTAAAAGCTTGGAGCACATTCAACATTCATTATAAAATGGATTCTATAAATAAGCTCTAAGAATAAGTATATGTTTTGAATTTTTTCCCTTTTAACCCCTCTAAGAAATGTAAAAATCATGTTGTGCTTTATTAAGTTTAACATTATATGCATTAACCTTCTCTTAATGTTTTCTAATCGATGGAAATATATTTGTTCTCTTTTTGTTTCTCTTTAGGAATAAAAATAAAGTATAATAAACATTCTAATGTTTTGATATGTCCTGAATAGTTTTCTCTAACTAGTCCCAGGTCCAATTTAGAGTATAGGAGTACCCCACCCCCTCACTGACCTTTCCTATCCAATTGGAAGTTATACTAGCCATCCATCTCAATTTCACTTGTATTAATTTCTTTTATTTAGCCATGTTTCTGTTAAGGCTATTAAGTCTGGGTATTCCAATGCAACCCATGTCTTTAAAGTATCAATTTTGTTTTTTAAGCTTTGTGCATAGTCATAAATTACTTTTATTGTAAAATACTCTGGGGGGACTGGGTTCAGGTCATCATCAACACTGAGGATTAAAGCTACTAACAATAAATACTCAGTGCTTTGAGGTCTACAAAAAGGTTTTGTTAAATTTAACTGATAATGAAATACTTGCCTATGAACTAATGAGAAAGTATTTCTGCATCTTAATATGTTGTAAATGTTACTATTACTACTTTCACATTTCAAACTCTGTAATATCCCATGTCCTAGCACTGGTACACTTGATGTTTTAGTGGAAAGAACTTGAAGCATATAGATAGATGGATAGATAGATAGATAGATAGATAGATAGATAGATAGATAGATAGATAGATAGATAGCTACTGTAGATAGATAGATATATAGATAGATAGAAAGATAGATAGGTAAAAATGTTACATGTGCTACTTTCTGTACTTTACAATCAGGTCAGTACAGAAGAGTACATGTATTGGGGGATTCATGATTACGGAAGGCCAGTATTTTTTTCACATGAAATCAGTAAGTAAACACATAAATAAGTAGATTTTTGTTTCTAAAGTGCTTTATCCCAATGGCTCAGGACAATGTACATAAACTTTAAAAATAATAGGAATCGCAACCATTATTCTATATAAAAGGCATTATACAGTAAAACAAAATAAAAATGTAAAACAAATAAAACCAGACTACTAGCCACAGTCATAAAATGTTGGGGTAAAAAAATGGGTTTTCAGTGACTTCTTAAAAAATCACAGAGGAGATATTTTGGGGGTGTGATGAAGGAGCATTCCAAATCTGTGGTGCTGCCACAACAAATGCCCTATGCCCTGAATATCTGAATGGGGGAACCTCCAACAAATTC
This sequence comes from Neoceratodus forsteri, assembly GCA_016271365.2. Taxonomy (NCBI): domain Eukaryota; kingdom Metazoa; phylum Chordata; order Ceratodontiformes; family Ceratodontidae; genus Neoceratodus; species Neoceratodus forsteri. The sequence goes on along the minus strand of CM057450.1, from coordinate 1,459,606,912 downwards.
TCCCCACTAGCATAAAAGATCAATATGGAACATACAGGTGCTGGAGGTTTTTTGTGAAGCCAGGACCCAGATCATGTAGGGAAATGAAAACCCTTGAACAAATCCCGAAGGTTGTATGCCATCTAATTGGAAGCCAGTGTAAATTCCACAGTACAGGTTTGGTATGTGGAAATGTGCTTGCACCTGAGATCTGCCTGGCCATGTTATTTTGCCCCAGCTGTCTAAGGAGCAAGTGTCTCATGATTATGCTTTAGTGGAGATTTTTTTAATTTAGTATTGTAGAGAAACACAGGAAGGGATGTCACAATTCTACTGGAGTGGCAGGATTTTTTTAAGCAAATCGGGTTAGGAGTAGGGCTGAAGTTGTGTCGTGATTCTGCTGAGGCGGCAATTTTTATTAAAATAAGGTCAGTAAAGGTGGGAAAGTGATATGATTCTACTGGAGTAACAGTTTTTATGTTGTTAATCCTTTTTATTAAAAAGTTTACATAAAAAGAATACAATCACAGTGCAATGCATATAGTATCATGTACCCAAATATACATGGATGATTCAGTGAAAGGGTACCATGGGCACATGGTGTATGAAGTGGATGGATTAGTTCTGTATGACCATTCCATGGATTTATATATATATATATAGGGTTTAATGAAGGCCTAACTCCAGCTTATAAAATGTATGTCATTTGAAACATATTAGGTGAGATTATGTTAGGCCACAGCAACTATTCTAAAGTACAAGTCACATTAAACTTCTCCTCTAATGAATTGTTTTAGTATTTCTGACTGAGTTGCATAAGTGTTGCTGGATGTAGCACAAAGCCCTGCATAACCTGTTTCTTAAGAGATAAAACTCAGTTTTCCATTGCACTATGCCTGGACTGCAGATGCATTACAACTGAGTTGCAACAAGATTTTACAAACATTGCCTTTGAGTTGGTTAAGCATTAGAAAACAATGCAATATGAGCTGCCAGTACATTGCCAGCTGTAAAAAACAATGCTAAACCAACTCAATGGTGAAACATTTTATTATGACTTGTACTGTAATAATGTGAATACTCACCTCTGCTGTCATCTAATGACATGAAACAATATGAGTATGAGACAATACACAGGAGGACAAACCTTGTAACTATATACAGACCACTGCAGAATGGGAAATGGGTAAAATACTCAATACTGGGCCTACAGACATAGCTGAATTTGAAGGGAGTAACAATATTTTAAATCGGATCAAGAGGAGCAACATGATTCTGCTGGATTAGTAATTTTAAGGTTCTGCAGAGCACAAGTATTATTGGTACTACTTTTGCAACTTCCCTCATAAATCTTACACAGACCTTTACTTTAAAAGATGGACATAAATATTTTAGTTCTTCAGCATGCCTCTGATTTTGTAAGTTTATGGTTATCTACATGTTGACTTCTCACTGTGGTGAGTGCGTGTGAGTATGTGTGTGTATACTGATGTATGTATGTGTGTGTTTGTGTGTGTTTTGTATGAGTTGTGTTTTTGTGTGTTGTGGGTGTGGTGTGGTGTGTGTGTGTTTTGTTTGTGTCTGCATGGTGGGGTGTGGTGTGTGTCAGTTGTGTTTGTTATATTTGTTGTGTGTTGTGGTTGTGTGGGGTGTGCAGGTGTGTGTGTGTGTGTGTGTGTGTGTGTGTATGTACACATGTATGTGTGGGGGGAGCATGGCATGGGGCAATTGTTATGTGGCTAGGACACTTAGTTTTCACATATAGTGTACATTTACTTCCTTCTACTAGTTGAGTTGTCAGTGGTTGGATTACACACTGTCACATTTTTAAATCTGCTCATATTAAGATGCATATCTCATTTACTTGGGGGTTCATAAAAGGTGTCATTCCTTTGGGTTTTCATTTAGATTCCTTAGACTCATTCTGTGCATTTTTGTTATACACTGACTCTGTGTTGAAATCTGCACTTATCAGGCTCATTGTCTCATTTTCTTGGGGGTCCTTGAAAAGTATTTTTTTATTTGGCACTTACACTTACAAGTGATACTATCATGCATCATGTATATATGTGTATGTTAATTTGAGGCTTGTTTTCAACTTGCAGTTATACCTAATTTCAGGATTTTGTCTCTCATTATCTGTTCTTTAATACACCAGGACAATTGGAATGTAAATTGTAAGCTCATCTTACATGTATTAGAGATAATGCCACCCCAAGGTTTTTTTATCACTAGAATGCTTTCTTAGCATACTGAGACATTTTAAAATTTATGTGAGAAAACTCTCTGACTGTTGAGAATTCTTGATAACCTTTGCCCTTCTGAGGCTCCTCAGTTAAAAACATACTGGTGTTAATTAGCTTCTCTGACGTAATCTTCTGTTATGTTTTAAATGTGTATGTTAAACCAATGAGAATTATTTCTGTTTTTTCAATATGATCTGGTGTTAATAGTATGGAATTTTCAAAATAACTGCCATAAAGCTTCTGAAGAAGGACCTGGTTGGTTCGAAAGCTAGAGCACTTTGTTCTTTTCTGTAACATCCATGTTGGTCCAATAAAAGGTGTCAAATCATTTGTTTCTAGATCTACTCATAAATCAGTAAAGTAGTTCCAATCATTTAATGCATCTACTTTTTCCCTTTTATGATTAGATGGTGATAGGGCAACATCATTTGGATATATGTGTCATTAAACAGATGACTAAATTTTATACTTGTTAAGCTATTAAAATATAAAAGTTTATTTTATCTTTACTTTCTTGTTGTACTCAGCAAAGTGTTCCCCAGCAGACTATGAGGGAACAACATGATCAACTTCAGCCTCTTTTTTCAAAATACATAGGGATCTCCTAGAGCTGGGAAATATTGCTGATTCTTCTTATTCAAATATGCAGCAGAGGTGGGATTTATATGAGTTAAATGAATCCCAACTGATGGGATGGATATCCCCATATGCCCATCACCAAGGTACCATAGAGTATGTGGCTGTGACAAGCCTCTTTGAATTGTCCATGAGGCCAAAGAGGTAAATGAGTAATGACTGGCCACAGGAAAACAACATTACAGTAGGAGAAACATACATTATTTGAACAGTCCATGAAGTCATTGTGACAACTTTGCTAAAATGTAATATTTGGGCACAATAAACATATGTTTAATATTTTTCTGTAATCCTTACCACTACTTCTTTATTGCTAAGGACATCTGCATGTAACCAGGATCACTGCTTTATCTGCTCTAGCTGCTTGCTGACACTTGACATCGCTGTTTCTGATATCACAGTCTGTAGCTGTGGCAATAATTATGATGCCATAAACAGGAGATTATGATGTCAGGTGTAGGCAAGCAGTAAGAGCAGATAGTCTAAGGAACAGTGCTATTCATAAGGAGGTGAACTTGTAGAGTTGATGTCCTGTGGTGGATGTGTTCCAGTACTGGAGGTCAGTCCAGGGTCGAAGCTACAGCCGAGAACCAAAACTATAAATAAAAAAAAACATGTCCTTAGTAATGAAGAATAAAAGGGAAACAATTATAGAAAATACATGAAATATAATCTGAACTGTGTCTAAAGCTCAAATTTTTTCAAAGTTTTTCTAACGGTGTCAGGGGCTCTTTAAAAGATCTTGTTAGAAGCCAAGTTATTAATACTTACTATACAAAGTATCATAAGAATAATGCAGCCTGACTATTAATGAATATTCTAAACATGTACTGTACATTGCTACAAACATGAGTGGAGTGAGATAGAATAAGAATGCTGGTCTGTCAAGTCAGTTTCCAAGAATGTATCAAGGTTGAGGGTACAGCAGCTGGGTTTCAATGTGAAAAGTGCAGTATAATTCACTTAGGGCACAGAACCCCAGAGGTGGAGTACAAAATCTGTGGTGTGGTATTGATGACCACCAAGGAGGAAAGAGACCTGTGGGTAATCATATCAGATGATCTATAGGTGGCCAGGCACTGCAACAAGACAGTTGGTACAGCTACTGGGATGCTGGGGTGCACTGGGAGGGGTATCACCAGCAGAAAGAGGAAGATAGTGTTGTCTCTGTATAGGTTGTTGGTAAGACCCTACCTAGAGTACTGTGTCTAGTTCTGGAGACCACGTCTCCACAAGGACATAGACAGAGTGGAGCTGGTCAAGAGGAGGGCAACAAAAATGGTGTATGGTCTACATCAAAAGCCCTATGAGGAGAGACTAAAGGACCTCAATATATACACCCTGGAAGAGAGGAGGGAGAAGAGGGATCTGATAGAGACCTTTAAATACCTAGCAGGGGTAAACAAAGCACAGGAGAGAAGTATTTTTCTGAAGAAAAGGTGCTTAAGAACTAGAGAACATACGAGGATAGGTGGTGTGTAGTGACACAATGTGTTGGTATCAGGGCTAGCAAGCACGGTGTGCAGTTCTCCTCCTCTCTCCTCCATTGAAAGTTTATTCCCCCACAAGCAAAGTTGCACGGTTATTTTTTCCTCCCTAAATGAAAAACTAGATGGTTATGTTTTTTTCTAAGCAAAAGAAAAGTTGGGTGCTGAGTTTCTTTAGCTTCGGTAAACATATGAACTAAAACTGTCTCTATGAACACCAGATTCAAAACAGCCAGAGACACAGGTTGGCATTCTAATGCTCTGATTGTGGAAGGCAGATATGCTTTCTGAAGAGAAGGGAGAGTTGGATGTTACCTTTTTTGACATTGGAAAAATGTCAGTTTTAAATTTCCCAAATCAGCGCCTGATTAAATAAGTATGTGTTACAGGTTGGAGTCTTAAAGTCCCAACTGTGGAAGGCAGAAATAGTGGCCCAGATTCATTTATTCAGCTTTTTAATTCAGGTTTTGGTTCATTTCTGAAATAGATGTTATTTTGTAAGCAACTTATTGTTGTTACATGCGCTATATTTTCCACCCAGTGATCTAAATGAGGACTTGGATGGCCCATGGGGAAAGTTTGGCATGCCATAAAATGAGATGGCACAGAGGGGTTTGAAAGGAAGAATGTTCAGCCAAAGGAATATAGAACTGCAACTGGAGAAGTATTTGCTCATTAATCCAAACATCTATGAGACTAAAGAAAGCTAAAGTAAGAAGCTAAATTTCATACTTAGAACCTATATTAGGCCTGTGTTAAAGGATTATTTATTCTTGGAGCCACCGACTTTACTTATAGAAAGTAAGAGGCTTTTGTTCTAATTCAGAAATATATATGGGAGAGGTGCAGCAAGAAGCTAAATTAAATGAAAAAAGGCTTTCCAAGCTTTTTTCCATATCAGGAGAACATTTAAAGACTCAGAAAAATAATGCCATGCTAACAGAAAAGTTAAAGCAGCAGTGCAATGAAAATGGGCTAAAATATGACCCCACCTATTTTTCTTCCTAATTGATGCCAGATATCTTCCAGTTTATTTTGGTGGTGAAATGTTCAGTTTCCATTATAATTTAAGAATTCTATGAAACTTTTAAAGTAATTATTTCTCAAGAAAAAAGATGTCCACCTCATTTTTGCTTAGAAATAATATTGAGGACCTGAGATGGGTAGGAATCTAGACAAACATGCAAATGCACAGTACATAGTATAGGAAGCACCCAGAAAACCCAAATCAACAGTTCTGCCAATATTTTTCATAACCATAAGTAAAAAAGTAACTTTTTGGGATAACTTTTTTTGTTGCACTGCTTTTTTAAGTTCAGGACCTGATGTTAAATCTAAGAAATTCAAGCAGTTAAAACTCCCATTCAAGAACTGTTGCAACTCGAGGAGTACTAAAGTGGTTGAAATGGCTCCCAAATCAGAAGGTGATAAGAGAAAAGAAAAAAGGGGGAAAAATCCATCCGTTAACAGTAAACAAAATTCAGACTCAGAAAATGCTGTAGGCCCTTCCCCTAAAGGGGAGTTTGGGGTATTGCCAGCTGCCCTAGAAGAAACAAAACAGGACCCTGAATTTGAGGTGGCTGGACCCTTTGCTCAGACCTCAATTCCTTCCACGTTAACTTCATCTCGGGGCTTGGAGGGATTTGGCCCTGCAGCACCATCAATATCCACATCAGAAAAACCTTCAGAATGGGCCCTAAAATTAATAAACAATATGTCAACCCTTCAATCAACAATGGACAAATTAGTTATGTTACCGGACTCTGTCAGTTCATTGGCAGACAATATTCAAATGATGAACAGTAAATTAGAACAAACTATAAATCATTTAGGAGATTTGGAAAAAAGCCACTTTGAATTACAAGATAAGGTTTCTCCCTTGGACCAGAACATGCAGAAATTTAAAAAAAGTACTGGCCGGCCCGGTGGCCCTGAGGGTTGAGGTGCTTGATGCCACACATCGCTCCACGCTGGCGACCCGGGTTCGGGATTGAGCCTAGGTTGTCGGGGGTTGGCAGGGGAGGAGAAGGATTGAGCATCCAGAGGACTGCTCCCGTTCTCCGGGGTGGGGGTGCGCTGCTGTCAGTGTGCTGGTGGCCTCTGGTGGTAGCTGGAGGCAGCACAGTCACAGGCCTGTCCTATAAGGGGATGTGTTGTGGCGAAGCTGGGAGCGTACGTGTGGTAGCATGCGTACCCCTGTCCATTGGCATAATTGCTTGGTTCAGACGTCAAGGGGGTAGAACAGGGAAAAGAAAGGTACCAGTTGCGGTGACATGATGGCCATTTCTGAAGAGGACTCTTCGATTCTGAGGGCCGCAGCGATACTGGATTCTGGTCTGGTAGCTGAGTGTCAGGGGCTCTCCACCACCCCGCAGCAGGGGGCAAGCCGCAGGGGTAGAATGCTGTGAGGCCCGATGTGGAGCAGGAGATCCTTGGGACAACGGCTGGAGCCTGAGAGAGGATGCCTAGAAGTGGGGCAGGTAAGACAGACTGGATGCCAGGGAAAAAAGGATAACTAAGAAAAAAAAGCTTGTTCTGTGAGGCAAAACTTGACAAACAAGAAAACAGAGCAAGAAGTTCTAATATTTGAACATTCGGGATCATGGTTGATTTGGAAAAAGAACTGCCCTTTAGATCTATTTTATCTGTTATCTTTCGTTCTCTGTTACCAACAGAAGTAGAAGTCCCAGAAATAGAAAGGGCGCACTGGTTAGGGAAGGGGAAAGATGGAGCCAAATTTAGGCCGGTAATAGTAAAAATGTTGTCCTCTGAGGGCAAAGATATTATTATGCAAGCATATTACAGGGAAAAGTCTTTCATTTATACAGAGCAACGAGAGTACCTCAAAAATTATTTTTCCAAAGCATTATGGAAAAAAAGAAAAAAAATTATGGGGTTGCAACAAAAATTACGGGGAAACAATATCAAAGCCTATGTGATTTTTCCTGCGAAATTGAAGGTATTGTTGAATAACCAACAGCTGATTTATAATTTGCCAGCTGAGGCTTATCTAAATTTGAAAATCCGCCTGCCTACAGTATTTGTTGGCCATGATAATGGGTAGCCTTAAAAATGTATCTTTGATTAATCATACTGAAAATTATCCATCTAGACTGGTGTTCCAGGTCTACGCCAATGGTTAAATCAGAGTATTAACTGAACTTAGCAAAAAATGTTTTCTTTTTTCTTATGCATGTGGTGTGCAATTCTTATCAGTGTTGTGGTCTTCAGCCTTATTCTGGTATAAGCATTTAAAAAAGTATTAGGGCTGGAAATTGGTATACTTTTTGAGGTTCACAGTAGGAGAGAGGGGAAGACTATCCCTTACCCCAGCATTTGTCACCAAGTTGTATAGGTTAATATGCCAGACTTTTGTCTTAGGCAATGATGGGGGGAGGGGTTGAAGGGTTATGGAAAGTGGTGTATATTATTTTATTAGTCAGGCATCATGGTGAAAAGTCATGTGTAAAGTTATAAAAAATATTAAATGCATTTTTCTTCCTTGAATTGTTTCTACAACTTTATGATGGGATGATTTAGGAGGTGTACATGGAATGTAAATGGCATAAATTCCCCAGTGAAAAGATCAAGAGTCTTGTCAAGAATTAAAAAAATGTAATTCAAACGTGACCATGTTACAGGAAACCTTTCTAAGTAAATGAGAATGTAATAAATAAAAGAAAAAGTGTGTTGGTAACCTTTACTTCTCCCCGTGGCCATCAAATAGAACACAGAAACATAGAAGTTGATGGCAGATAATGACTACAAGGCCCATCCAGTCTGCCCATTTCTTTTTCTACCTTATAAATGTGCCATCGACCTTTGCTCTGTCAGTGGTCTATCTATTCATACTCATCTGTATTGCTCCCTTATGCCTGTCCCATGCCTGTTTGAAGCCCTGCACTGTATTCATAGCTACCACTTCCTGAGGTAGGCCGTTCCATGCATCCACCACCCTTTCTGTGAAAAAGTATTTCCTCACATTCCCCCTTAATCGGCCTCCCTCTAATCTCATGCTGTGTCCTCTTGTCCTGCTATTTTTCTTATATTTAAACATGTTAGACTCTTTCAACTTGTTAATGCCCTTAAGGTGTTTGAATGTCTCGATCATATCACCTCTCTCCCTCCTTTGCTCAAGGGTATACATATTGAGCTCAGTTAATCTGTCCTCATATGTCTTCTGGTGCAGTCCCTGCACCATTTTGGTTGCCCTTCTCTGGACTGCCTCAATTTGGTTAATGTCCTTGTGAAGGTGTGGTCTCCAGTACTGCACGCAGTACTCCAGATGGGGCCTAACCAGTGTCTTGTACAGAAGGATTATTACCTCTCTCTTACGACTTGTGATACCCCTACTTATACACCCTAACATCCCCCTAGCCTTACCTACTGCTTTAGAGGTCTGGTTGGATGATTTAAGGTCATCAGTGATGATGATGCCCAAGTCTCTTTCTTCCTTTGTGACTGCCAGCAACTCCCCTCCCAGCCTATAGGTGGCTTCAGGGTTTCTCTTCCCTATGTGCATGATCTTGCACTTCTTTGCATTAAAAGTGCTGGGGTAGCAATCCTTTTTGATAAAAACTTTAAAGGGGAAATTTTGGATTCTGTTTTGGATAAACAGGGAAGAATTCTATTGGTCCTAACAAAAATTAATGGTATATCTATTGTAATAGGATCAGTATATGGCCCTTTTAAGGGTTAGAATAATTTTTGTAGTGGAATGGAATAATCTTATGCTCACATGGGGAGAAGTATATTTTATCACTGGAAGAGATCTTTTTTATTTATTTAGTTTTTGTTGACCGGGTAAGTGCACTAGACAAATCCTGCCTATTTTCAGGCATGACCCGGGGGAGGGGGATACAGATGAATGCCAACTGACCTTGAACCAGATTAAGCTGTCTTAATTGTACTTTAAATGAGAAGCTGGATAAAACCTCTAAGAGCTCAGGTTGGGGCAAATATAAATCCAAGTTACTTCATACTTTTTTAGAGTTAAATAACCTGGTTGACATCTGTAGGGAGTTGAAAGCTGATATGACAGATTAAACATATTTCTCTGGTCGGCATTCAACTCACTCAAGACTTGACTATATTTTGGCTTCTAAGGATTTACTGATAAATTGTTTAGTGGCTAAGTCAAATATAGAACTCAGATTCATTTCAGATCATAGTCCTGTCACGTTGGAACTTTTCTGAGTTTTGAACAGACTGGGGGAACTCAGCTTTGGTGACTGAACAACACCCTACTGCAAGATAAATCATTTATAGACAAAATTGAAGAAAATATTAAATTCTTTATGAAAAAAATTTAATAGAAGAAAATATTATTGATTCCTGGGATGCTTTCAAGGCAACTTTATGGGGGGGGGGGTAATTATTTCAGAGGTTGCATGGAGGAACAAAAAAAAGAAGGAAGAGCAAAAGAAAATAGAGGACAAATTAAAAATTTTAGAACAGGCTTTTAAAGGAGGGGACAGCTCCAAAATGGACCAATTAAAGGAACTGAGGCAGCTGATCGAAGCAACAGAATTTTATGGTCTGAAAAGGCTTTGGGCCTGGTATAATAAAAATTTGAAAACAAATAACGAAGTGGTGGGCAGAACTTTAGCTAATAGGCTGCAGGCAATGAAAAAGGAGAAGAGGGAGATCACCGTCATGGTATCAGTAGACAGTCAAACAGTCAATGATCAAGCTGACATCATGAAGGTCTTTGTTCAATTTTATTCTAAATTGTACAAATTGGGTTGTTCTCCCTCTCAAAAGGAAATGGATTATCATGCCAGTTTTTTAGGTTCTATTTGAAACCAAGAAGAACAAGTGAAGCTTGTTAAAAAGTTTACAATATTAGAAATAAAAAAAAATCCAATCCAAGCCAAAATCTAAGTCACCAGGCTTGGATGAATTTCCATTGGAATATTTTTTTGGCTACGGAGTCTATATTATTGCATTACTTACATATGTTATTCATTCAAATCTTAAAAAAAGATTCCTCCTTCTTTTTCTCTGGCCTACATCTCTGTAATTCCAAAATCAGGAAAACCTACAAACAAGCCTGAATATTTCTGTCCTATAGCAATTCTGAATGTAGACTACAAGATTTTTGCTAAATTAATAAACAATAGGATAACACCTTTATTAGGTTCTCTGGTTCATATCAATCAAACAGGATTTATTCCTACTAGGACGATGCAGTCCAGACTGTTAAAAATTCAATTTCTTATACAATATCTGAAAATATTTATATCCCTACTGTCTTTATGGCTCTGGACACAGCAAAGGCCTTCAACATGTTGGAATGGCCTTATCTTTCCAGCATGCTTAAGGCCTTTACATTTCCTGAAGATTTGATTACCATTTTCCAAGTTATTTATGCCAGTCTCCAGCACAAATTAAATCACATGGAAATCTATCAAAAGAAATAAAATTGTGTAGAGGAGTTCACCAGGGTTATCCCCTGTCCCCTTCGCAATTTGTTTTGGGTCTGGAGCCCCTATTAAATGAAATTAGATCTAATAATTTAGTCTGAGGAATAACGACAGGTACAGAAGAAATACAACTACATGCTTTTGCAGACAACATCCTGCTGTTACTTCAAGACTTGGTGAATAGCTCTCAGGAGTTGGCTAAGATTATAAAAATATTTTCAAATTTAGCGGGATATAAGATTAATGAGACTAAGTTTGAAATTATAATTTTCCATGTTCAAGATCCAGAACAAATTAAGCAGCACTTTAATGTGGAACTAAAACGCGAAGGTTTGAGATATTTGGGAATAAATATTCATAATAAAATTGATTCCATGTATAAATTTAAATTCCAGGAACTTATTACATCATTGAAGCTAAAATTACAGTGCTGGGAAAAATATTCCCATGACATTATGGGGAAGGTACAAACTATTAAGATGATGATAATACCATTTCTATCTTTTAGGTTACAATCTGTAGTAACCTGAATACCCAATCAATGGTTTGCACAAATAAATAAAATCCTAAAAACATTAATTTGGAATAAAAAGCAACCAATAATTTCTAGGGAGAAGTTGTGTCTGCCTATTGATAAGGGAGGTTTGGCATGCCTTGATGTAGGTAAATATCATTTAGCATATATGTTTAAGTTGGTTTTGCTTTGGGTCCAAGAAAAAGATGTTTGCAAACCAATAATATCTTGGATTAACAATCTGATCCAGTCCCTTTACCAAGAATAGCTTGATATTGCACAACTTCTTTACACATCCAAAATATATAAAAATTCCAAAAGTCTTATAGTGAGACATCTGTCAGATTGTGTAATAAAATATACAAATAAGACTAAGTGGGCGATTCATTTATCCCCTGAAAATAATATCTGGGGCAATCCCAATGATCAGATAAGATGGAAGGAGATAAAAAATAAAACCTGGGAAAAGAAAGGGATTAAAAAATGGAGAGATTTGTTCTCTAAAGGAAAACTTCTATTGTGGTAAAAAATAAGAATGAATTACTATTTGGAGATTAATCAATATTTGTTTTTTAATCAACTTATCAGTCTATAAAAAAGACTACACGAGATGGGAAAGGGCCCTGAATAACGGGTTGATGGAAGATTCTCTACAAAAAATTTGGATAACCAAGCAAGTAAACTATTTTCTTTGTTATGGTACAATCTCCGAAAGCCCTTTGACACAATGCATAAACTACTGTTTCAAAAATGGTAGATGGATTTACAATGTGATTGTAATTTGGCACAATGGGGTTTGGCCTATGATGCAATAACAAATTATAGTTTAACTTGAGACCATCTGATACAGTATAAGATTTTGAATAGAACATATTACACTCCACATAGATTATTCAAAATGAAGTTAATGGGTAATAATTTCTGTTGGCACTGTAAGCAGGTACAAACTGATATGCTACATATGTTTTGGAAGTGTAAAGTCAGTCAGAATTGGTAACATAAGGCTTTTGAGATAGAACAAATGGGACTCCAATTTTTAGATTGGAATGATCCTAAATTCATACTTTTACAAATGTATAGTGTCAAATTGCTATCACATATAGAGAAAACTCTTCTGCACGCCAATAGTATGGCTGTTAAAAAGCTTTCATAAAAAAATTGGAAAAGTGAAAATTAGGAACTTCCCTTTCCCCCAGAATGATTGGAAGATGTCTTTTTTAACAGCCTTATATAATAATGTTTTTTTAAGAACTTTAAATCAGTTTGGAAGTTATTAAATATAGAAACTGCTGAATGGTCCCTTGCTGTCTTTAGAGAACAATAGTTATATCTGGGGGAGCAGACATTTACTGTCTTTTCAAGAATGATTTTTATATTAAGTAATATTTAAGAAGTTTACTATGCTTGAGGTCTTTTTGTAAACAAGTTGACTTAACTATATGATGCCTGTATGAATGTTTCTGTATATCGTTACATTTTCACCACAGAAAACGAATAAAAAAAACTTTAAAAAAAAAGAACTAGGGAACATGCTATGAAGCTGGAGGGGGGTAGAATAAGGAGAGATGTGAGGCAGTACTTCTCAGAAAGAGTGGTGGATTTCTGGAATAGCCTTCCAACAGATGTGGTGGGGATGAAAACAGTGGTAGGGTTCAAGAATGTATGGGATAGACACAAGGGAATCATGGTGGACAGGAAGGAAGGGGGAAGGAGAAAGAGCTGTAGATCATGAACGGTCTGCAGTAATAATGTAGGTAGGGAACAAATGGGCAGACGGGGTGGGCCAAGAAGTCCCCATCTGCCATCAGATTCTATTCTATTCTATTCTATTCTGTTCTATTCTATGCTGCCAGGTGTGTACCTACGCAATTCATGTTAGCTGCACACAAAACATCCTCTGGCAATTGCGTTTGATCTCTATTACCCTTTGAGTGAGAAAATGTTTCCTCACACCAAGCTTTTACATGTCTCCCCTTGACTTTCAAGGTTGACCCTTGTTCTGGATCCCTGAGTGCTAATGAATGGGCTACTTTGAACAAATTTTATGATGCCCTTCAAGCCTTTGAAAACCTCCCTTAAATTGTCTCTATTCTCATTTTCTTCTCAGTAAACAATTCAGGTTCCTTCAGCTTATCTTCATAGGTTAAATTTTCCAGTCCTCAAATCAACTTTGTTGCCCTATATTGTGACCTCTTCAATTACTTATTAATATCCAAGGCCTCTAGCCAGTCTGGTGGTGCTGAGGTTTGAGGCACTGCACACCACACCTCGTGCTATGCCAGCAACCCTGATTCGGGAATGGAATCAGGTCATTCTGGGGTCAGCCAGGGAGGTAAGGATTGAGCATCTGGAGGACTGCTCTCCTTCCTCAGGGTGGGTGTGGATTATGCTGCATGTGTCTGCACAAGAGGGGTTTGGCTCATACCCAGGTTGCTTGACTACATTCACAGAGATGGAGACAACTGTTGCACCCATTGCACTGGTGAGGGCACCAGGAAGAAAATGGAGGAAAAATACTGGGACCCGGCAGGACCCATGATGGCCCCGATGGGCCAGAGGACATACCTCTCCGGGGGGGGGGAGTTGTAGCCTCTGCATGGTCTGTGGAGCTGGTATAAATAATATTGTGATAAAATAAAAATAATATCCAAGGCCCCTAGAATTCTGTGGTTTCTTAGTGGAGGAATTTTCTGAACCTGTATCATGCTGAAGAATATATGTAAAGCCATAAAAAGTATTGCTCTTGGTCACCTTTTTTCTTAACATTAAACTTTTCATTGAACCTTCCAGATTAAACAGCAATGCAATTCATGCAGTAATGGATACAGAAAAAACATATCAGAGTAAAGAACATTTCCAAAAGAAATTGATAAATAGTACAAAGATAACAGCAGTATAGTCCATACAACAACCAATACAAAAAATAATGAGGTGGAATCCAAAAAGAACATAGAAAAGAGAAAAAGCACTGGATCTGACAAATCTAGCATGTGATACCAGATAGGGTGTTATTCAAGAGGAGGGACTAGCAGCCTGCAGTTTCAGGAAGGGGGACCAAACTTTAGAGTAAAAGTTCCTTTTGGCACTGGGCTATGTATGACAAGCATTCCAATGAGGCCAGCTGGCCCATGGATGCTAATCATTTGTGCAAGCAAGGTATGTCCTGACTTCTCCAGCACCTAAGAAGAAGGTGCTTGTCTGTGATTGTGGCTGCAGCCACCTACTAAGTGGATGCATTCATCCTGGAGATATCAGAAGGGATAATGCCTAGCAGTACCAGAGTGGGAGAGGTGTCATATTGTGGCCTGTTGAGGCAGACTTTTCTAAATATGTCTGGCACGGCATTCCAGAAATTAGATCAGAGAGGGCAGTTTAGGAGAATATGAGACAGTAAGCCTTCTTGGCTGTTGCAGCACCAGCACCCATCCTTCTGGCAGAGACGCTGATATTTAAGAGCTTAATGAGTCCTGTACCATCTGTGCAATATTTTAACTGGGATCAGTTGGGCCTTGGTATCCTGACCCTGTGTGCCTTATCTTCCCAGAGAAGGTTCCCTACCATGGTATCAGTTTTTGCAAACCAATGCTCTGAAATGTCTATCAGGAGAATGGAGAGGAGGCGAAGAATATTTGAAGTAGCTAACACTTTTACAGTAGGTCCATGATCATACCTGTTAGAGAGAAATTAAGTAGTTTCCACTGTTCAGAATTGTCCCTCGGTGTCTCTAGTAGGGGTGTAGTTGGTCATACACAGGTGTTGTGTGGAATGGGTCAGTTTAGTCCCTAGATATGTGATCCCTCCCTCTTCTCATTGCCATGGGACCCCAGCCAGAGACTGCTTAGAACAAAAGGCATTCGGGGGAATACTTCCAATTTGCTATGATTCATTTTGAGGTCAAAGATGGAAGAGGAATCCTGAAGTAGTGCTGAAGAGGGGAAATGGCCTGAGGTACATCTACCAGGACTATCCAAGTGTCATTGGCATGCAGAATGGCTTGGTGCTCCTTAGATCTGGCTGAGAGGCCCTTGATCTGTGGATGTTTTCTGATGACTAGTGCCAATGGCTTGATTGCCAGAAGGAAAAGGTGGGTGGACAGGGAACCACCTTGGTTTGTGCCTCTGTACAGAGCAAAGGCCAGTGAGATGGTGCTGTTCATCTGTATCCTGGCTGAGAGATTATTGCACAGGGTATGGACACCTCAAAGGAATGTTGGCCCAAAGACCATGACTTGCATGACCTCAAAAAGGTAATCCTATTTGACAGAGTAGAACATCTTCTCAAAATCTATGGTGAGGGCAGCCACAGGAAAGGTGTAGGATTTGGCCAGATGCTGGAGATTAAGGACAGAGTGGAGATGGTCAGTGCACAGTCTCCCTTTCAAAAAACTGGCCTGGGAGGAGTATATGAGATGGGGTAGGAAGGAATCTAGCCAGCAAGCCAGAGTTTTGGCCAAGATCTTGGTGTCAGCATTGTGTAGAAAAAGGGGCTGATAACTATGAGGGAGCAAAGGGTCCGTGCCCTTATTTTGGAAGCACCATGATCATTGCCTCCCTCGTAGTTGTAGGGAGCATTTTTATCGAAGGGGCTTCCTGGAAAGTTCTGAGGAGAAGAGGGGAGATATCCTTCACCATAAGTTGCTATACTGTAGGTTGATAAGAAGGCTGTCTTTCCTGGGTGCCTTGTTCTTATTCATGGAGCATATGGCAGATTTGATCTCCTCTGTTGGTAGTGGCGCCTCCAGGAGCCTTACCTAATCTGGGGAGAGTTTTCCCCTGGTGGGGAGGGGCAGTCATATAGTGTGGCATAAAAATCCCTCATGACCACATTAAGGGACTTGGAGGTAGTATGGAGGATGCCAGTTGTGCCTCTCAGCCCAGGGATGTACCTCATTGCCTTCATTTTCCACAGCCTATAGGGCAGGATTTTACTGAAATACTCTGCCTCCTCCCAAAATGTGTGATGAGTTCTGAAAAGGGCAAGTTTTGCTTCCCAGGAGTACAGCCAGCTGAGCTAGCTATGTAGGTGTATCACAGGAAGGGGACCAGAGCTTGGGTTGGCTTTCAGCTCTGCCTCTGCCTCTGCTTTAGTAATCTGGGCCATGAACTCCTTTGCCTGTGCTTCCCTGTTTTTTCTCCTATAGGCAAATGACTTACAACCCATCCCCTTAGATAATCTTTCATGGCCTCCAAGAGGGTGATGTAAGAGTCCTCCCAATTGTCATTTGAGAGTTTCTACTTCACCCATGATGGGAACTAGATGTCTTTTGAAAGAACAAGGCCCAGGCACCAAGAGGAGCATCTGGGCATTAGGGGCCCAAAGGATGATAAGAGAGACGGGGCCATGGTCCAAAATGATGATATGACAGTCTGTTAGAGTTTGGGTGATCTGAGGAGAGGACAGCCAGAAGTTTAACCTGCTAAATGATTGGTGAATCTGGGAGTAATAAGTATAATCCCTGATGTTGGGGAGAACCAAGTGCCACTTATCAGGCAGGGTGTGTTCTTGGATAGTATCCTTAAGCTGGGTTAGAGCCTTTTGGTGGGGCTACAACTGGGGGGCCATATCTGTGTAATTGTGCCTCTAAAGGCAAGATAAATTCCCCCCCACACCCACAGTACAGGAACATAGGGTGTATGGAGTGAGGACAAAGTCTGGTTAAGTTGGAAGAAACAGGCTGGAGAATCATCGTTAGGGGCATGGGCAGTTAGGAGTACCATGGGGCCCTCTGTTGTAGAAAATGTACCCACCACCTATTTTCTGTCTGGGTCTGCCTTGGACTCCAGCAGAATCCAGTGGAGATTCTTATGCCATAGAATAGAGACACCCCTCTTTGAGGATGAGATAGAGTTATGTATCTTCCCTCCACCCATTACCAAAGCAGTTTGCAAGCCTCATTCATCTCTAGTTTTGCTTCCTGAAGAAATGCCACTTGCACCTTAAGGATTTTTTTTGGTGATTGAAAACTTTTTTATGTTTTATGGAGGAATTCAACCCACATATGTTCCAAGATACAAATGTGGTATCTGTTGTGATAGCTGTTTATGGGGGTATTATAGTAGAGAATGATGTATGATAACCATACCCCACTGGGGAGAGTTGTAGTGAGATAAGTGCGATCAAAAAGCTCCCCTGGATACACCTCTCCCCTGTGAGATTCCTTCATGGACAAGCTTTCAGTAGAGCCCAGTCCCTTGTAAATTGATGTTCCCCAAATATTGAGAAATTGTCAGTAGTAAAACATACATAATCATACAAAACAAACACCAACAGGGGTTAACAACACCCCCCCCCCATCCTGAAGCATGTATATTTGAACAGCCTATAAAGCCACATTTGTGTACCTAGGATCTGGAAATCATGAGCAGCCCCATCTCGGGGACATGCAAGTGAGAGGTACAGATTCAGAGTAAGTGGTGGTTCCCTCCCAACCCCAACCTTTATTTAAGTAAGAAGTATGAATAATGCCTAGGGTTCTATACAAGAATACACATTATCAACATTATAACAGTAATTGACCATTTCAGTATTTAAACAAAGATGCCAGGTCTGTAAGGGATTAGCAAGAGCCATCTCTTCATGCCCTTGCAATAGCTTGGTTTTCAGTATGCCTCTCGGTTGTCCAAGGGATAGTAGCCCAGATGTCACAAGAAGCCCCCTGGGTATGCCATTCCCATCCAAGTAGGCTTTTAGGTACTTAGGAATGTAGGCTCTAAGAGAAGGAGAAGGCCCAATATCTTGGTGTGGCCGACTAAATTCCAACTGATCCTGCAATCAGCAGGCTGTCTCCCCTTTTGGACATTTACCACTTGAACTACTACAGCCCTTCCCCCCCCAAGGTGTAGACCATATCTGGGAGATAATAGTACTTGGAATGAAACCTTAACACAGATTGAATCCCTGAAAAAGAAAGGGTTATTGAACTACAGTATGAAGGATATGATTTAGTCCATTCATAGACATGTCCCTTTGAAGTCTGATAAATAGAGGGGTAGCTGTTATCTGAGATAGCTTTGCAGTTCAGCCAGAAAACTAGGAAGGAGAGATCCAACAGTTAAAACAAGCATTTGTCAATGCCGAATGTTGTCTTGCTGGTGTTAGCATTGGTAGTGCAGAAGTTAGAGAAATGCATAATAGGAATGGTAGTGAAGTATGGAACTGACGTCAACCCCACCCCACCCTGCAGAGAGTGACAGGCATTGAGGTGTGCCTTTGGGTCGTTGGCCATAACGCTCATGCCATTTCACCTCACCCTACTCTGCACACTCTGATAAGTGTCATGTTGTGCCTTTGAGTCATCGGGCCTTACACTCGCCCCATTCCATAAGGAAGTACATTGAGATGGGTGCAGTACAGAAGAATGGGATGAACTTTGGGGCCAAAGAGTCCAAGGAACACCTTGATACCTGTCAATGGTTGCAGGGTGGGGGTGCAATGGCATGAGCATTACAGCTGACAATCCAAAGGCACATCCCTGATGCCTGTTAGTCTGTACAGGGTGGGACATTATGGTTAGAAACCCTAATGCCCTGGGCGTTTGTTGGTATTTGCACTCCAAATTTTCAACATGGCCTTTTTGTGACCCCACCTTATGAAAGCATTTGGGACCTCTGTTCATGAACAGTGGTGCTGTGATTTTGTTAATCTGTCCTGAACATTGTTTTCCTACAGCGACTGCGCCATTGTGCACCGGATGTACGAAAACACATTTTGGGCATGATGTGGAAAATGACAGCTGTACTGTTCATAAGGAGGTGTGAAAAATGGCAATGTTGAAAATCTGGAGTAAAAATATAAAAAATGTTCGAAGTTATGAGCGTGTGTGGAAACTGTGCAACGCACGCTCGTAACACAGTCATTTTTTAAAATTTTTCACCAGATTTGCAACATAGGCTTTTTGGGAGCCCACCTCATGATCAGTGACACTGTCATTTCATAGAAACATAGAAGTTGACGGCAGATAAGGACCGCAAGGCCCATCCAGTCTGCCCATTACTTTTTCTACCTTATAAATGTGCCATCGGCCTTTGCTCTGTCAGTGACCTATCTATTCATAGTCATTTGTATTGCTCAATTATGCCTATCCCATGCCTGTTTGAAGCCCTGCACTGTATTCATAGCCACCACTTCTTGTGGTAAGCCATTCCATGCATCCACCACCCTTTCTGTGAAAAAGAATTTCCTCACATTCCCCCTTAATCGGCCTCCCTCTAATCTCATGCTGTGTCCTCTTGTCCTGCTATTTTTCTTATATTTAAACATGTTAGACTCTTTCACCTTGTTTATGCCCTTAAGGTGTTTGAATGCCTCGATCATATCACCTCTCTCCTCCTTTGCTCAAGGGTATACATATTGAGCTCGGTAATCTGTCCTCATATGTCTTCTGATGCAGTCCCAGCACCATTTTGCTGCCCTTCTCTGGACTGCCTCAATTTGTTAATATCCTTGTGAAGGTGTGGCCTCCAATACTGCACGAGTACTCCAGATGGGGCCTAACCAGTGTCTTGTACAGAGGATTATTACCTCCTTCTACGACTTGTGATACCCCTACTAATACACCCTAACACCCCCTAGCCTTACCTACTGCTTTAGAGGTCTGCTTGGATGATTTTAGGTCATCAGTGATGATGATGCCCAAGTCTCTTTCTTCCTTTGTGACTGCTAGCAACTCCCCTCCCAGCCTATAGGTAGCTTCAGGGTTTCTTTTCCCTATGTGCATGATTTTGCACTTCTTTGCATTAAATCCCAGTTGCCACTCTTCTGACCATTCTGCTAGTTTATCCAGATCTCTTCTCATTCTGCCCACCCCATCTGGATCATCTACTCTGTTGCAGATCTTGGTGTCATCTGCAAACAGACAAGCCTTACCCTCTAGTCCATCTGCAAGGTCACTAATGAAGATGTTGAAGAGGACTGGCCCCAGGACTGATCCCTGAGGTACCCGCTTGTGACTTGCATCTCTTCTGACTGTATACCATTTACCACCACTCTCTGTTTTCTGCTCCGTCAACCAGTTTGCCACCCAGATGACCAACTTCTGACCCACCCGAGCCTACCCAGCTTATTTATCAATCTTCTATGTGGAACAGTGTCAAAAGCTTTGCTGAAGTCAAGGTAGGCGACATCAACTGCTCCCCTTGGTCCACCACTCTGGTTACCCAGTCAAAGAAATCTATGAGATTAGTTTGACAGGACCTTCCTTTTGTAAACCCATGCTGTCTTGGATCCTGTGCCCCTATGGATTCCAGGTGTTGCACTATCCTTTCCTTAATGAGTGCCTCCATAATCTTGCCCACTACTGAGGTAAGACTGACCGGTCTGTAGTTCCCCGCTTCCTCCCTTTAATAATTTGATAATTTCGTTAATCAGTCCCTAAAGGTGATGCTGCACAGTGACTGCAAAATCACTTTTCAGGACTGAATAACAAGATGACAGTGACTGAATTCATGTGGTGGGGTCCCAAGAACCCCATGTTGAAAATTTGGTGCTACAATTCACAGAAATGGCCGAGGTATGCACTGAAGTTGAAAAAAAACATTTATGCCATTATACAGCTTACCGACATTTCTTCAGTTCGCAGTCAGCTTTGAAGAGTGCAGATGTGTTCTTGGTCCACTGAAGATCATCGCACCAGGCTCCAGAGGTAAGTATGTGGTGAGGGGGGTGTGGGGAGGTGGGGTACACAGAGGCTGGGTGTAGGTTGGGGGAGGGGCACCGGACATGATGAGGGACCGTTTTCTCTTTTTTCAGGTAAAAAAAAAACAAAACATAAAGACAATGCAGGTCGTTTTTCTTATTTTGCAGGTGTGTTTTGGCACACTGGAATGGGCTCCAAGTGTGCCACCTGTATTTTTGGGGAGGGGGACTAAAGCTGATGGGGATTGGGTCCCACGTCAGCACAGAAACATGTCTGGGTGGGTGCATGATGCCGAGAGGGATTGGGCACCCCCTTGGCACACAATTTAAATGATAAGGGGGCCATTATGTCGATGAGGATTGGGCTCCCCATCAGCAAACTGAACTGGGAAGGGGGCATGCCGACAGGGGGAATGGGCACCCCTAATATTGGCTTGATTGGAATTGTGAGGCGGACAGTGACAGCCACCGCCATCTTTTATTGAAATGTTACACCAGACAAGGCACGCCCTGCAATGTAGAGGTGCTCCCTCATTGCAGCAGCTAAATCATTCCAAGTTGGTGGTATGCTTTTGTACTGCTGTCATAGACAGCATGCAATCTAATTCATGCAATGGAGCCCAGTCCAAAAGAGCAGTGGCGCCACTGGCCACAACACAACCTCGCCTCCAAAACCTGCTATTCCAAGTTACCCCAATTTGTTGCTTGCATGTGTGCAAGACAATATAAAAAGACTTTTGATGAGAAGTCACATGTAGAACTGGATAAAGTCAGTCAGCCATGTTTGTGTTGATCTTGGGTTGCCGCTTCGGGAACTGAGGCCTTCAACAGGGAAGCAGAGGTTGTCACGTGAGTATGGATCTGACTTTTCTTGGAACTAGTAAGGACAACTTGTAGATAGTGAAGTCATTTCAGGCAGGGTTTGTGGTGGCTCTAAAGGGTAGTAAATAGCTGGGGGCTGAGAGGGTGGCTGTTTTTTATCTGTAGGTGTGGTTCTTATTCTCAGTGTAGTGTGGTCTCCTGAAGTTTTCTCAGTAGTGCAAGCCTGCTGTCTGACATGACCTCAGCAGAGCTATCGGATGATGCCTACCATTCCTTTCTCCTACTTTTGCTGTGGGGTCTCAGGGAGCTCAGTTGGTCTCGGTGACCAGACTTCCCTTTCTTTGCTTCCATGTTGTTAGCCCCAGAGGCAAAACGTTGGCTGCTATAATTCCTCCTCAAGATCTAGCCAATAGGAGGGCAGTCACCCCATGAGTCTCTGTACCCGCTGGCCGGCGACAGGAGTCATGTCCATGTAGTAGGCCTCTGCCTGCATGTCAGGAGTAGGGAGACCTGCTTCCAGCCAGGAGCATTGTATGAACTCTTCCGCTGTCCCAAGAGTGTCAAATGAATGTAAAACTCTGTTTCTGGTGAGTCAGAGCACAACCAAAAGCAGAGATAGTAAGGAACACCAATTCTGTGTAAATCCTTGTGGGCTACTGTTTAGGCACTACTTTTCTCAGTGCGCATCAATGAGATGTCCAGGATAATTTGAATGTTGTAGTCCTACCAAGGCAGAAGTTCTGTGTTCCCTCTGTAACAGCCCCCTTGTCTCACCTGGGTTGTTTCTGAGGTCCTTGGGCACATACTGCACACTCCTCCGATTGGGCCAGCCTGGATTCACAAGTGGACAGGAGAAGAAATAACATGGTGCCTCCTCCTGGGGTAGTGATATAGAATACCTATGGATAAACTGTAGGTTGCCATCCCCCCAGGAAAATACAGTAACTGCCCCCACTGTACCTTCTCCACACAATAAAAGCGTATACTTTCCAATAACCAGAAATACTAAATTCGACCATAAACCAGCTTTTTTGTTTTATTATAGGGAGGGGGTGAACAGGGGAGAAAACAGCACAACAATAATAAATGTAACTAAACTCCACACTGTCTCCCACACCTTCCACTTGTGGGTGCACCCTACTTACCCCCCAAATGGCTGTTAGAACAGTCAGTAGGTTGTGGTGGGTACCTCACTGGAGTTGATCCAAAAAGCAGGGATGCAGTGGGGATGAACAGTCTTGTAACTGGAACCAAATACTTTCGTTGGGGCCCAATAACTTTTAAGCAGTCACAAACATTAGCTTTATTGCCTGGGTGCAGCTTTAATCTTGGTGCAGTCCTGCCCAGGACTTAACCCCTTTACTAACTGGCTAGCTAACTAAAGAAGAACTCCCATGAGCCGCAGCCCAGAGGTACTTACAGTCTGTAGATTCAAAGGGGTCTTGCAGAAACTTGTTTTAACAGTACCATGCTGGTTAGGTAGAGACACAGGTACCTCCAACTCCACACACCTGTATAAACGCCAGCACCAAAAATTAGGAAAGAAGTCCACTTATAAACATTTATTTAATATTGTACATTTTCCATAAATAGATTTCAGAAGTGCAGACTTTCTCTTCTTATTTACAGAGCATATCTCATTTTTAAAAAAAGCACCATCTTATACCTAAAACATGCAGCGTGTCTTTAAAACAAATAGTAAAGTGCAATTCAGTGCAGACTATTAGTAAGAAACATGAAAATAGTAAATTCACATAGCGAAAGGTGAACTAAGGTTTGACAAAATTAACCTATATTTGTGAGTAGAAACTGCTTGCAGAGATATGCTCTGTAAATAAGAAGAGTTATGGAGTTGGAGGTGCCCGTGTCTCTACCTAATAAGTGATTCCACTTTTAAACGCATTGAGTGCACTAACTAGAATGGCTTGGGAGCTGGCAGAACTGTTCTTTTTTTCTTGTTGGAAGTACTGTGCTGGTATCAGGAGTTGTCGCAACAGTCTGCAGGAAAACAGCGTCTGGTGGTAAAAATGAAGAACACTGGTCTTCACCTGTCAGGCCTTTAAAATATTAACTGAGGCCTTTGTATGTGGTGTTCACCTGACAGGCCTCTCAACGTCTTCGTCTCTGATATTCTTCTTCATTGGTCTGGGGATAGGGCAGGCTGGTTGTTCCCCAGACTTGTCACTTGGCACACATGTTTCTCTGCTGCAGTAATGTTGCTGGGCTTTGGCTCAGTCTCTGGCCCCAGCACAGGCAATTTCTCTAGCTAGTCACAGTAATGCATCTTCTAAAAGAGAAGAAAGAGAGCCTTCATGGTGGTGGCCCCAGTGGTGGCCCCACATATTTGGAACTCCCTGCCTCTCCACCTTACGCGTTCCCCCTCAGTAAAGACCTTGAAAAAGGGTCTGAAAAGCTATTTATTCATGCTAGCATTTTATGTGTGCTATCTTTATAGATCTTCGTTACCTGAAGGAAAGGTTACAAGTTGACAGAATGAATGGTGGAATTTCTTCACCAAACCCTATCAACCTTGGCATCCCACAAAGATCAAGCCTTGGCTCACTTCTCTTTAGTCCTTTCATTAGTGACCTACCTTCTGCTTCTGCTTACCCAGATATAGACACTCGCCTATAATCAGATTGTCATCTACTGTATACTAAATCTAAACTTCATTACACACAGTCTAATACCATAGAGAATAGGATGATCACTAGCTGCTTTCTTTTGAAAAATACCCAAACAAGTAATGGTCTTGGTGGGAAAGCAAGCCTCCTAGTTATCTCCATATCCTGTCATTAGGAGGCTCCCTGCAGGACTCTGTACATCTTGTGAAGTACTTAGTAATATGACTTGATTCCAAAGTATCTTTTTCCGAACGGATCTACGGATTTGTCAGGACTACTCATAACATATTTGGACTGCTTTACCAAAACAAAAACTACTTGAACATAAACATCAGAAACGTCCATTTATGCCAGTCTCTATTGCCAGTCCTTGAATACAGTAGCAAAGTGAATAGATCAGCAAATACCACAGCAATTACAAACATAATGTTGGCATTCAGTAACTTGTGTGCATATTCACTTGCTTACAGTAAAATAACTCTTCACTGGCTACTGTACATTAGCCTTGGACTCCTCCCACCTGACAGGAGAAGGAACTCAGATGGGCTCCACATAAGAAAATCTTCTGATTATTATACAAATTTTTATTCCATATCCATACACACCATCAAAAGGGCAATGTTCCATGGCCTTGCCATTTCATCAGTCCCCCAGTGTTGTTATCTAATAATAAAAAATATTTATTCAGTATCTTGAAAATCAAGTAGTTACTTATCATTCCACAAAACACATCTCCCCATTCTACTACACACCTCCTACTATTCTCTTTTTCACATAAAAAAAAATCTTGTACTTTATTAACATAATATAAATCATCTTATATTTAATTTATAACCAAACAAAAAATATTTTTTAATAAAATCACTCTTATGTGCAAGTTATATGGACCCAAAAATACTTGGTGGGGTTCTTATTTTAAACTATATCTAATTATTGCCAAATACGCCCATCTTATTAAATCACTTTACCCACAAAAGTATTTCCATCTCTGCTCACCTTTTATGTGAACAATTCTTTCACACATCTTTTATGTTTATTTGTTTGTTTTTTCACCCTATTCCACATATTTCAAGATTGGTTCTAAAATAGAACCTCTTCCCCACACAATTAGTCTCCCCCCTGGTGGTTTCTTATTATCCTTATGGATTTTAGGGAAGACATAAAATGCTGGTGTTCTAGGTTTTGCCTGTATCATCATCTTTTTTATTTCTTCAACTATCCATCCCATCTCCACCCCTTGATCTAGCAAGTCTCTAATTTCCTCTTGTATTTCTGTTGTTGGGTCTTCACTTATCTCTTCATATTGTGCTCTATCATTCAATTGTCACAAACATTCTCCTTTATATTCATGATAATCCCACAGGACAATGCTACCTACCTTATCTACTGGTTTTATCACTAATGACATATCATTGTCCAATTTCTGAATGATTTCTCTTTCCCTTCTAGTAAGATTATTAATTCATGGAAATAAATTGTTTTTCTCTACCAACTCTTTGACCTCTTTCTCAACCAGTTTAATATAACTTTTCATGGTATCAGAGACCCTGGGCGGACTGAATTGTGATTTCACCCCCAGTGCTCATTGTAACACCTGTCTATGAGACTGTTGGCCTTGTGGAATACTACTAAACCATTCAACCAATCTAAGTTTTCTATAAAACTTCGGCAAATCAATTTCTAAGGAAAAGGCATCTAACTTTTTGATAGGTGAAAAAGAAAGGCCCTTCAAAAGGGTCCTTTCTTCTTCTTCTGAAAGTTCTCTCTTGCACAAATTAAAGACCACAGTTAAATCCCCTGTTGCCTGCCCCTGCCACCCCCTCCACCTCCTATGCCTCCTCTTCCAGCTCCTCCACACACACACCCCTCCTCTGGGACCAAGATATGGGCCTCTATGGAAACATGTCCCTTGCCATTGTCTGTTTCTGAGATTGTATCTCTGATATGGTGGGTCTGACTGTCCCCTTCTCTCTTGTGCATCTCTTTGGGTGGAACTCCCTTTTAAAAAAGGGCCCTGTTCTTATATTTCTGGGTTTAAGAGTTCAGAGCATATTAATGACAGAAATGATTTTTGTTGTTTCGTTTTTTATAACAGAGAGGTTAAGCATGAGGTAGCAGCATTGTGGCTGCCCTAAAAATGAGGAAAGGAATTAATCCTATAAGGTACTTTGAAGGAGGAAATTTAAAGAAGGGCTAGAAAGAATATAGCAGAGAAATTGATTTTTTGGAACTAACATGGGGTCTGTTTACTCTTTACTATTTTAGGTGTGCCACAGCTGTAGGATTTAAAAACAAACAAACATAAAAGATTTGTGAAAGAATTGTTCACCTAAAAGGTGAGCAGAGATGGAAATACCTTTGGGGGTAAAGTGATTTAATGACATGGGTGTATTTGGCAATAAATTAGATATAGTTTAAAATAAGAACCCCATCAAGTTTGGTGGATCTGTATAATTTGCACATAAGAGTGATTTTATTAAATAAATATTTTTTGTTTGGTTATAAATTAAATATGAGATGATTTGTATTATGTTAATAAAGTACAAGATTTTTTTTATGTGAAAAAGAGAATAGTAGGAGGTGTGTAGTAGAATGGGGAGATGTGTTTTTTGGAATGATATGTAACTACAGTACTTGATTTTCAAGATACTGAATAAATATTTTTTTGTTATTAGATAACAACACTGGGGGCCTGATGAAATGGCAAGGCCATGAAACATTGCCCTTTTGATGGTGTGTATGGATATGGAATAAACATGTGTATAAGAATCAGAAGATTTTCTTGTGTGGAGCTTGTCTGTACTATATTTTAAATTGGATCTCATTTTCTGTGGGTGACCCAAGACCATTTGGAACTTAATTTGTCCCTAGAAGGCCAGGGCAGCCTGAACCACATAAGCTAAACAAGGAACTCAGATGGGCCACCTTGATCCTCAGATGTGTGCAAGGAGCCTACTGTACTATGCATAGCTAACACATCTGCTTATCAAGTTAGCACATAGCAATCAACTTTGTTCTCAGAGCAAAAGCCACCCGCACATACAAAGGGTGCATAAATCCTTTAGGGAGAAGGCCTTTACTACAACTGCTCTACTACCAGGAATACTCTACCTAAGAATATAAAATATGCCAGTAACCTTTAAAAGAGCCTTGCTCCTGCAGTTCAAAGTCATCCTGTCTGCTAAACTCTCTACCCCTAGGGCTTCACTCTACTCCAACTAGACCACCCCCAATCCAAAAAAACAAGTGGTCACTCTGCTTTTTCCTATCCTTTATCACAATCCCTATATCTCCCTTTATCTGACCTGTTAGCATTTTTCCAAAGAAAAAGTTTATCAGTGTAGCGAGATTGTACTACTATAACTATGTAAATATGCATTAATGTAATATTAATGTAATTTAAACTTCTTGTAACCTTTAATTAGTACCTTTTCTGCTGCAGTAACTGCTCCCCAGGACTCTCTTGAAAATTTGTGACTAGCATAAATGAGGCTATCCTGGTGTGTGAAAATCAAAATAAATAAATAGTTGGAGTGCCATGAAGGGGGGGTGGATGGTGGGGCTATTTAGACTTGTGGAAGGGTGCTAGGAGGGGAAGGGGAAGGGAAACCCATTTTTGTTTAGACAAGAAACAAAACAATGTTGCACTGTGAATTACTGGCAGAGTGCCAGAATTCAAGTAACTACACATAGTGCAAAGTTTGGCACTTTGACAAAAATGTGTTGGTGAAGTTGTACAGTACTTCTTATCTCTCTGGGATCAAAACAAAAAGAAAAAAAAAGAAAACCATAACTAGAGGCATTGGTACATTGGTGTGCCATGGTAGCAAAATGCACACTACTGTAAGCTCATTACCAGAGGTGAAAATAGCAGATATAGGTAACCTCCTAAATGGACTAATGAAGGGATTTCAGACACCACTAGTTATACTCCATGTAGGTACAAATGATGTGGGAAGCGGCAATATAGAAAACATTGTACAGGAGTACCAACATAAAATAAATAAAATTAAAGAAAAGGAGGGGGTTATTATTATATCGGGTCTGCTCCCAACTCATGGGAAGCATGTTTTTAAAAACCCAAAAATAGAGCAGTTAAATATACTGTTGCGTGCTTTCTGCAAATACAATAACGTAGGATTTATGGATAATTCAGTAACCTTTGGAAATCATATACTGTTTAAAAGTGATGGTTTACACTTAAATAAAGCTGGGACTCACATACTGAGTAAGAAAATGAATGATATTATATCCTTCCATTTAAACTGGAAAAAGGGGGAAGGAAAATTCATAAGCTAGTACCTAAAACTGTAGATCTACAGGAAGGCTGGAAAGGAGTATTAATAAATGCATGCAGTCTAGTTAATAAATTTGAGGAATTACAATATTTACTGCAAAACAAAAATATACAAATTGCACTTATCACTAAAACCTGGTGGACAATAGAAGATCAGTGGGACACAAATATAGAGGGTTACAATTTATTCTATTTATCAAGAGATACAAAAAGAGGAGGGGGTATTGTTATTTATATTGATGAGTCAATACAATGTGAAGAAATAAATAGAGAAAAGGATGAGCTGGAAATGTTATGGTTAAAACTTATACCAAAAGGAGCACCAAAAATTAAAATAGGACTGTTGTACAGATCACCTTCAACTACTTCCGAGAGAGATTTGGAAATATTAAGTATTATTAGGAACTTAGATCCAGCAGAAAGAATTATCTTAACCGGTGATTTTAATCTACCAGATATTGAGTGGAATAAGCAAGAAGGCAAATTCAAAACAAGTACACAGTACTTAGATGCAATAAATCAGATAGGACTTGAGTAATTGGTAACAGCAAAAACCAAGGCACAAAATACTCTGGATCTGATCTTTACAAATCTGGGGTTAATAGTATACAATGTACAGACTAGCTCCCCATTAGGCGATAGTGACCATGAGATAGTTTTTTTTCCAAGTAAGAGAAAAAGGCAAAGAAATAAGGGAGGGTAAGACTACAGTCCTAAATTTTAACAAAGCAGATTTTACCATCATGAGGGAATCTATGGCATCTTAGAAGTGGGAAAAGGAATTTGAAAGGGGGACAGTGAAAAAGCAGGGATACTGAATGAATATTTCTGCTCAGTATTCACAAAAGAGGAGGGGAAAGTGCCTGATCCAATTAACAGAAGCACTCTTGATAGGGGGGTCGATCCCAGTCCTTTCACAGAAGAAAGGGTTCTGCAAGAACTCCTAAAACTGAAGGTGGACAAAGCAATGGGTCCTGATGGAATTCACCCCAGAATTCTAAAAGAATTAAGGGAGGAACTAGTGAAACCACTGGCTACTCTTTTTAATAAATCATGGGAGGATGGTGTGGTACCCGAGGACTGGAGGAAGGCAGATGTGATTCCCTTCACAAAAGTGGGACCAAGACAGAGGCAGGAAACTACAGACCTGTCAGTCTGACCTCTGTGGTAGGGAAAGTGATGGAGTCACTTCTGAAGGAAAGAATAGTTGAGTACCTAGAGGCCAGTGGAGCACAGGACCCAAGGCAGCATGGATTCACAGTGGGAAGGTCATGTCAGATGAATCTAATAGATTTCTTTGACTGGGTGACCAAAGTAGTAGACCAGGGAGGGGCTGTGGACATGGCCTACCTAGACTTTAGCAAGGCATTTGACACAGTCCCACACAAAAGATTAATAGTCAAATTAACCAGCCTGGGAGTGGGTCCCAGGTGGTAGCCTGGGAAAACATTGGCTGCATAACAGGACACAGAAGGTAATTGTAAATGGAGTCCACTCTGAAGAAAGAGAAGTTACTAGTGGGGTACCACAGGGTTCAGTATTGGTCCAGTCCTTTTAATGTCTTCATCAGTGACATTGCAGAGGGACTGGAAGGAAAAGTATGCCTTTTGCAGATGACACAAAGATCTGCAACAGGGTTGATACACAAGGAGGCATGGAAAGGATGAAAAGGACTTGGCAAGGTTGGAGGAATGGTCAGAAGTATGGCAGCTAGGATTCAATGCAAAGAAGTGCAAATAATGCACCTGGGAAACAAGAACCCAGGGATGAATACACAATGGGTGGGAGGTAGTAACAACAACAAAAAGGAAAGGGTCCCAGCGAATCATATCAGATGACCTTAAGGTTAGCAAGCAATGTGGAGAAGGCAGTAGGAGGGCTGGGGTATACTGGGATGTATAGGGAGAGGCATCAGCAGCAGAAAACAGGAAGTTGTTATCCCTCTGTACAGACAGTTGGTGAGACCCCATCTGGAGTACTGTGTCCAGTTCTGGAGACCCCATCTCTGCAAGGACATAGACAGGATAGAGGTAGTCCAGAGGAGGGCAACTAAAATGGTGCAGGGTCTGCAGGAGAAGCCGTATGAGGAGAGACTAAGGGAGCTTAATATGTATACCCTTGAGGAAAGAAGGGAGAGAGGGGACATGATAGAAACTTTGGTACCTCAGTGGAATCAATAAAGTCCAAGAGGGTAGCATCTTTCAGAAAAAGAGACTTGCAAGAACAAGGGGACAATTTTAAAGATAGAGGAGGGCGGTTCAGGGGCAATGTGAGGAAATATTATTTCACAGAGAGGGTAGTGGATGCATGGAACAGCCTTCCTGAGGAGGTTGTGGGGTCTAAAACTGTGGGAGAATTCAAGAATGCATGGGACAGACATAAGGCAATTCTTGGTGGGGGGTAGGAAGAAATAGGCTGTTGGTTAACTAGGATATATGGCCTATTCTGTAGGTAGGGAAATGGGCAGAATAGATGGGCCAAGTGGTCTTTATCTGCTGTCAAAGTCTATGTTTCTATGTTTCTATGTTAAGGACTTTCTATAGATGATATGTGGGAGCTATTTGTGAAGAGGCTGAGATCAACAATAGAAATAGGTATACCCAAATATATAAAATATGAACATACAAGGAGTGCTCCAAAATGGTTATCACCAAAAATAAAGAAATTAACAAACAAAGAGTATAAACTGTATAAAAATACAAAAAATCACAACAATATACAGGCTTTAAATAAATATAGAAATATGGTTAAAAAAGTCAATGGGAAATTAAAAGGGCCAAAAAGGAATATGAATACAAACTTGCAACACAAGTCAAAGGAAACTATAAGGCTTTCTATTCATATATAAATAATAAACAAAAAATAATAACACCATTGGACCTTTTAAGAATGCACAAGGGGATATATTAAATAATAAAGAAGTCGCAGAAACTCAAAACAAATACTTTTGTTCGGTTTTTAACCCAGCTACTTCAGATAAGGAAGAAAATAAATGTAACTCTATACCGAGACAAATACAGATTACAGTAAAAAGTGTACTTGATAAACTAAAAACGACAAATAGAAATAAATCACAAGGCCCTGATGAAATTCATCCAAGGGTATTGTATGAACTGGCAGAACAATTAGCTTCACCACTAACTTACATTTTTCAAACTTGTATAGATTTGGGACATGTTCCACAAGGGTGGAAGGAGGAATTAGTGATACCTATATTCAACAAGCATTTGTCAATGCCGAATGTTAGCTTGCTGGCATTGGCATTGGTAGTGCAGGAGTTAGACAGATGCATCATAGGAATGGCAGTGAAGTACTGAACTGATGCCAACCCACCCCCACCCTGCAGAGAGTGACAAGCATTAGGGTGTCCCTTTGGATGTTTGGTAGTGCAGTGCAGGAAAACATGTCGGGCAGGATGTGAGAAATGACAGCTGCACAGTTCATAAGGAGGTGTAAAAAATGCCAGTGTTGAAAATGTGGCATGTAAATATAACAAATTTATGGGTTACTAGGTGTGTGTGGAAATATGCAATGCATGCTTGCAACACTGCCATTTTATGCATGCTGGGACCAAATTTTCAACATAGGCATTTTAGCACCTCTGCTCATGTACAGTGTCACTGTTATTTCCTCAAAGTGTCCCAAGAAGTGATTTCGCACAGCGACCACGATATTCTGCGCTGGAAGTGCGAAAACACATTTTGGGCACAATTTGTCAAATGATGGCTGTACTGTTCCTCAAGAGGTGTGGAAAAATGGCAATGGTGAAAATCCAGACTGAAAATATCACAAATGCACGATGGTACGAGCGTGCGTGCAATCTGCCAACGCATGCTCGTAACACAGTTATTTTATGGAGTATCATCACCAAATTTTCAACATAGGCATTTTAGGTCCTCTACTCATGATCTGTGTCACTGTCATTTTCATAATCTGGCCCAAACACTGATTTCCCACAGTGACTGCGCTATTGTACGCTGGAAGTGTGGAACACATTTCAGGCAGGATGTGGAAAATGACAGCTATACTGTTCACAAGGAGGTGTACAAAATAACAATGCTGAAAATCCTGCAGTAAAATATTGTGATTTTGCCTGTTACGAGCTCATGAAAGCAACTGCCAATGCATGCCAAACAGGGAATTTGTTGGATTTTTCCACCAAATTTGGAACTTAGGCTTATTAGAGGGTACCTCATGAACACCACCACTGTCATTTTGTTAATGGGCTCCGAAAGGTGATTTCGCGCAGTGACTGTGAAATGACCTTTCGAGGCTGATAAATGCCATGACAGTGACAGAATTCATGAGGAGCAGCCCCAAAAACCCCATGTTGAAAATTTGGTGCAAAAATTCCAAAAAATGCCTGAGATATGCAACAAAGTTGAAAAAACTCTATCTAGCCCATTATACAGCTTACCGGCATTTCCTCAGTTCGAGGTCAGCTTTGAAGAGTGCAGACGTGTTCCTGGTCCACCAAAGATCATCGTGCTGGACTCCAGAGGTAAGCATGGGGTGAGGGGGGTGTGGGGAGGCAGGGCGCGAGTGGGTGGGTGCGGGTTGTGGAGGGGCAGGGAGAAGCCATGGGACCGCTTTTAATTTGCAGGTTTTAAAAAAAAAAAGATGATGCGGATGTTTGCCACACTCGGGTGGGCTCCCAGCATGGCAGAAGGATGGTTGGGGGCGTGGAGCCGACGAGATTGGGCACCCGGGTGGGTATAGCATCAGTTGCCATGCTGGGGTGGGCTTCCAGTGTGGCACCTAGGGGGAGGGACAGTGGAGCTGACGGGAGTTGGGCACCCCCACAGCCATGAGACAGTTGCCACGCTGGGGTGGGCTCCAGCATGGCACCCTGTACTGGGAATGGCAGTAGTGGACATAACTTCTAAACAAAGTGACGCTGCATGACGAGCTTGTCTCTGATTGCAGCGGCACTTTGTTTAGAAGTTTTGTCCACTTTACACAATGTTGGTGTCAGCGCTAGCATGCTGGCTTATTGGGGAATGAGGGACGCAACTACTGATGCGGTGCCCCGTATCGCCTTCAACAGCAGCCACTTCCAAAGCTGCATTCCCAATATGTTGACTGCCGTGCAAGCACGGCAAGCCAACATAAAAAGGGATCAAAAACTGATATACAGAATTATAGGCCAGTCAGCCTAACATCAGTTGTAGAA
Organism: Neoceratodus forsteri; assembly: GCA_016271365.2. Lineage (NCBI taxonomy): Eukaryota > Metazoa > Chordata > Ceratodontiformes > Ceratodontidae > Neoceratodus > Neoceratodus forsteri. The sequence goes on along the minus strand of CM057450.1, from coordinate 1,459,573,076 downwards.
AAAATCATGGAGTCAATATTAAAAGATTATATAATGGATTTTCTAGATACTAGAAAAATGCAGGATCCAGTACAACACGGATTTAGAAAAAATAGATCCTGCCAGACAAATTTGTTAGTATTCTATGAGAAAGTAGGAAGGCATTGGATGAAGGAAATAGTGTAGATGTTGTCTTCCTGGATTTTTCCAAAGCCTTCGATAAACTCCCACATCAGGAACTAATAAACACACTTAAAGATTATAATTTTAACAATAATATAGTTAATTGGATTGATGCACGGCTGAAGGAGAGAAGACAGAGAGTGGTAATTAAGGGAGATACATCTGACTGGGAGGCAGTGACTAGCGGAGTCCCCCAGGGATCAGTTTTGGGCCCCTGTCTCTTTAACATCTATATAACTTCATTAACTGTACAAAATGAAAATATATGGGTAACGAAATTTGCAGATGGATGCAGAATTGGAACCATAGTAAATTATCAAAAGAATGCAAATGATCTGCAGGATGCACTAAATACTATACAAAAGTGGACAAAAGTAAATAAATTAGAATTAAATAGAAACAAGTGTAGTGTTATGCATTTAGGAAAGAGAAATAACAACTCATCTTATAAGATAGACACCACTGAACGAAGAAAAACAACAGAGGAAAGAGACTTAGGGATTATAATTACTTCAGATCTAAAATTTAGTTTCCATTGTAATAAAATAGTGAAGAAAAATAATCAGGTACTGAATTGCATATTGAGGCATATTGCCAGTAGAGATAGACAAGTGATTATGCCCCTGTATAGTGCCCTGGTGAGACCCAACCTGGAGTATTGTGCTCAGGTATGGGCTCAATATAAAAGGGATGTTCATAGCTTGGAGCGTATTCAGAGAAGAGCTACTAGATCCATCAAAGGGTTAGGAGACATGTCATACTCTGAAAGGTTAAAGGAGCTAAACTTGTTTACTCTGCAGCATAGAAGAACTAGGGGAGATTATTTTGTGTTATTTAAGTGCTTACAAGATGATGCTCTATTAGACGACCTAGGGTTGAGCCCCAAAAAATCAAAATATGAACCCAGGGGACATCAGTTTCAATTAACAATTCAAAAATGGCATACTCTTATGAGAAAACATTGGTTTAGCCAGAGAGTGGTTCTTGGCTGGAACTCTTTACCGGCAGAAGTGGTAGCCAGTACTAATACGAATATTTTGAAATCTAGATTAGACAAGTATCTTCTTGGTAAATAAAAGACATGATAGATTAATGTTCAATACATAAAATAAAGGCAAGCTCTATGGACGCAAGTCTAACTAGCTTGAAATTACCTATGAACCTATATACAACACTAAAAAACGGCTCCAGTGATGAGGATTCAATGAGGCAGAAATGGAATGTAAAAATAAAGAAAGCAAAAAAGGATTTAAATAGGGGATGGATAGCAAAGTATATAGGTAACAACAATAAAACATCTTCACATACATCAAAGCAAAACAGCAAGAGGGAGAGGAAAGGGCTACTAGAATATAGAAGGAATAAAAAGTACTGTAATAAAGGAGAGCTTGCATATGAATTCATTATTTTGCATTGACTGTATATTCTTGGAAGATCCCTGAGGGGTGTCTTTTTTAGGGGCACAGTGACTACTGCATGGGCTAATATGTGAGCAAGGACTATATAAATCCCAGCAGAACTGAAGGTTAAATAATTGAAGACTATATGTGCCTAGTTGTCCAGCTGATGTTTCCGCTCAATCTAAGTCCTTCCTGTTCAAACTAAGTGTTCCCTTACCAAGATTACTCCCCCTTCCCTCAGTCCATTCTAGTCCCACCGGTACTACTGGTTCACCTCAGTCCATTCCAGTCCCACCGGTACTACGTACTCACTGCAACACCCCCCCATCGCCCACTCTTATGCCCTGATACCACCTGTTTAGTATCCCAGAATCTTTCTGCCAGCATCTCTGCCTCCTACGTGTGTGCTTTTCCATATCCCAGGGACTCCTTTACAGGCTCTGAACATGTTATTGATGGATAGGATTATAAAGGTATCTCTGTATATATTATTTACCTTTATTTCTACACTGTATATATTTTGTTGTATACATCTTGCTACTGCTGTTTTATGTATATTTTACTTGTACTCTATTCTGTACCCTCGTCCTTGCAAACTGCAGGTCCACCTTGTAAATGAGCGTGCTCAATGGTGATCACCTGGGTAAATAAAGATTTTGATTGATTGATTGATATATAGCAAAGGCCCCTAGGTTACACCCGAGGGTTTATAAGGAATTGAGAACAGAAATGTCACAAAGTTACACCCAAGGTTTTACAGGTATAAGGAACTGAGAACAGAAATGGCACAAGCTTCAGCAGAGATCTCTTGGAACAGATACAGTACCGGGAGCTTGGCAAATCGCAAATGTCATTCAGTTGTTTAAAAGGGGTGATAGGGAGGGCCCAGGAAATTAAAGACTAGTTGGCCTAGCTTCAGTGATCTGCAAGGATTCATTCATGGCATTCTTGGAAGAAAATGGGTGTTTAGGTGTAACAGTGAATGTGGCTTCAGAAAAGAAATGTCTTTCAAAGGCAGCCTTATAAAATGTATGCTGAAAATCCTGTAATCTGATTTGTCATTTTGCATCAAATGACAGTAAAATATAAGAGCATAACCCACAGTAAAGCACACTGTGGCACTCTAATCATATGTCCAGACTTTTTCTTATTGAATTGCAGATGACAATTCTCCTTTACGCTAATTTTGTTTCTAACTGCATCACAGACAAATAAACTCTGACTGCAGAATAATCTTTCTTGTCTGCAGACAAACTTCGTTTTTTGTTTCTGTTTACTTTATACATTATTGTTAGAGGGATTTTTTTATTTTTTTGCAGCAGTAACATAGCAAGGTGGGTATAAGCTAACCAGGGAGGATGTGGAATCCAAGGAGCTGGTGCAGACAACAGACAGCTGGGAAGCATGGAAAAGGAGGGGGATGGAAGAGACAGGGCACAGGGAGAGAAAGGGGAGGTGGTCAGCTGCAGCAGGTGTGGGACCATAGTTTTTCTAGGAACAATGTTGAAAGCAGGGGGCTGTCCAGTGTGCAGACATCTTGGGCAACTGAGGGAAGAGATATGGCATCTGAGATGGGAGCTGGGGGGTGGAGAGAAGCAGGGGGGAAGAACAGTGGCTGAAGGGACAGGTAAGGGCTGCTCCAGGCCAAATGGTCAGTAGACATATGATGGAAACAGGAAGGATGCCAAAGTGTCCAGGGACATCTTCCCCTCAAGGACACTGGGGAACCGGAGCAGGGATTTTGCAAAAGATAAGGAGCTAAGGAGAAAGAGTAGATGGGTAAAGGAAACAGCGCAAATAGGAGGGGGAAAGAACAGGGAGAGAGAACAGAGGTATGTCCTGATATGAGGAGGCCCTCTTCGAACAGGTTTGCGGTACTGGCCGGTATGGCAAAACAGGGAGCAGATGGGGCGGTAGAGGATCAAGATAGCATAGAGGCCAAAGACAGTGGCAAGGGGGTAAGAGGGGAAGCAAGGGGGAGACAATGAGGGTGGACAGCAGGAGTGAGCAGAAGGCTGGCTACATGGTGGTTAAGAGGGGTAGTCCAGGTGGGGAGTCTGAAGGGAGGGAGGAAGGAGGGCCAAAGGGAGGTGCAACACAAGGGAGTTGCAGGGGGACAGGGGAAGCTGGAAATGTGGGAAGAGAGGGGTCTCTAAGGGAAATGAAAGAAACAGGGAGACTTGTGCAGCAGGGAAGGCAGAATGTGTGGAGGGGATAAGAGAAAGGGGGAGGGTCATTATCCTAGGAGATTCAATAGTGAAGGGTGTGAGATGGGGAGGTATGAAGGCAAGGTCCATCTGTAGGTGAGTGGAGTGTATGACAGGCATGACAGCAGGGCCTTTTATAACTAAGTGCATAGGGCAGGTGAGCAAGAAACCTCATATTATAGTACATCTGCGTACAAATGATAGAAACATAGAAGCTGACAGCAGATAAGGACCGCAAGGCCCATCCAGTCTCCTCATTTCTTTTTCTACCTTATATATGTGCCATTGGCCTTTGCTCTGTCAGTGGCCTATCTATTCATACTCATCTGTATTGCTGCCTTATGCCTATCCCATGCCTGTTTGAAACCCTGCACTGTATTCATAGCCACCATTTCCTGAGGTAGGCCATTCCATGCATCCACCACCCTTTCTGTGAAAAAGAATTTCCTCACATTACTCCTTAATTGGCCTCCCTCTAATTTTATGCTGTGTCCTCTTGTCCAGCCATTTTCTTATATTTAAACGTGTTAGACTCTTTCACCTTGTTAATGCCCTTAAGGTGTTTGAATGTCTCGATCATATCACCTCTCTCCCTCCTTTGCTCTAGGGTATACATATTGAGATCCGTTAATCTGTTCTCATATGTCTTCTGATGCAGTCCCCACACCATTTTGGTTGCCCTTCTCTGGACTGCCTCAATTTGGTTAATGTCCTTGTGAAGGTGTGGCCTCCAGTACTGCACACAGTACTCCAGATGGGGCCTAACCAGTGTCTTATAAAGATGGATTATTACCTCCCTCTTACAACTTGTGATACCCCTACTAATACACCCTAACATCCCCCTAGCCTTACCTACTGCTTTAGAGATCTGCTTGGATGATTTCAGATCATCAGTGATGATAATGCCCAAGTCTCTTTCTTCCTTTGTGACTGCCAGCAACTCCCCTCCCAGCCTATAGGTGGCTTTAGGGTTTCTCTTCCCTATGTGCATGATCTTGCACTTCTTTGCATTAAATCCCAGTTGCCACTCTTCTGACCATTTTGCTAGTTTATCCAGATCTCTAATCATTCTGCCCACCCCATCTGGATCATCTACTCTGTTGCAGATCTTGGTGTCATCTGCAGACAGACAAACCTTACCCTCTAGTCCATCTGCAAGGTCACTAATGAAGATATTGAAGAGGACTGGCCCCAGGACTGATCCCTGAGGTACCCCACTTGTTACCTGCATCTCTTCTGACTGTATACCATTTACCACCACTCTCTGTTTTCTGCCCGTCAACCAGTTTGCCACCCAGTTGACCAACTTCTGACCCACCCCGAGCCTACCCAGCTTATTTATCAATCTCTATGTGGAACAGTGTCAAAAGCTTTGCTGAAGTCAAGGTAGGCAACATTAACTGCTCCCCCTTGGTCCACCACTCTGGTTACCCAGTCAAAGAAATCTATGAGATTAGTTTGACAGGACCTTCCTTTTGTAAACCCATGCTGTCTTGGATCCTGTGCCCCTATGGATTCCAGGTGTTGCACTATCCTTTCCTTAAGGAGTGCCTCCATAATCTTGCCCACTACTGAGGTAAGACTGACTGGTCTGTAGTTCCCTGCCTCCTCCCTGCTACCACCCTTGTGGAGTGGGATCACATGAGCCCTTCTCCAGTCTTCTGGGACCTCTCCTGTGGTCAGAGCCTCACTAAACAGTTCTGCTAATGGCTCTGCTAGTTCCACCCTTAGCTCCTTAAGTACCCTGGGATGTATGCCATCAGGTCCCATTGCCTTATCCACCCTGAGCTTAGGGAGCTCTTGTAGGACCCTTTCTTTTGTGAAGGGAATAGTGCTCACCTCCCCCCCCCCGTGTCCTTGGTGCTGAGCTGTGGGCCCTGCCCTATCTTCTCTTCAGTAAATACTGAGCAAAAGTATCTATTTAGGATAGATGCTTTTACAGGGTCCTCCTCCTCACATGCCCCTTTTTCTCCATTGAGCTTATCAATACCCCCTCTGGACTTTCTCCTTTCACTAATGTATCTATAGAAAGTCTTGTCACCTTCTTTTACTGTTCGTGCTAGTGTTTCCTCAGTTTGGGACTTTACCTGCCTTATTGCCTTCCCTACTTCCCTTAGGGCAGTTTGGTATGCCTCCCTATCTTCATCCTGCTGTGTTCCCTTATATTTCCTGAAGACCAGCCTTTTGGCTCTGACCTTTTCTGCTACTGTATTTGAGAACCAAAGTGGTTTCCTTCTTCTTTTGCACTTCCTTTTCTGTCTAACACAATGGGATGTTGCTTCAAGTATTGCATCCTTAATGCTTGCCCACTTTGCCTGTACTCCCTCACCTGTGTTTCTTTTGCCAGGGCTAGCGTAACTCTGTTGGCGCCTTATCAAAGTCAACTCCTCTGAAGTCCCATATTTTTGCCCTGGAATGGGATGATTTAGATGTAGTGGCCAAATTGAACCATACCATGTGATGGTCACTGGCCCCCAGGTGACCTTCTACCTGGAGATCTGTGATCCCTTCCCTGTTAGTAAGTACTAGATCTAGGATAGCCCTGTCTCTTGTGGGTTGTTGTACCAGTTGTTTGAGGCCCTCCTCCTGCAGGGAATCCACCATGTGTCTAGTTCTGGAAGATGTTCCTGCTGGTATTGACCAATCTGTATCTGGCATGTTGAAGTCTCCCATTATCAGAACCTCCCCTTTAGCTGTCATGTGTTGTATATCTTCTAACAGTAATGTGTCTATGTCCTCCTCCTGGTCTGGGGGCCTGTAGACAACCCTGGTTCTTATAGCTGTCCCATTTCCTGTTTCCAGGGTGACCCACAGTTCTTCTGGCTCCTTATGTGTATTCTGAATTTCTGTAGCTTTGATATTTTCATTGACATAGAGGGCCACTCCACCCCCCTTTTGTACCTCAGTCTCTTCTGAAAAGTACACAGCCAGGTACTGAAGTCTCCCAAGTGTGGTTACTGGTAAACCACGTCTCACTAATTGCTACTATGTCCAGTTTAGCCTCTGACATTATTGCCTGAATGTCTGGGATCTTATTTCCCAGGCTGTGAGCATTTGTGTACATGATTTTCCATTGGCCAGATTTCGGTGTGTTAGTTGTTGGGTGAGGTTTGGCATTTCCCCTGTGTGTCGTATGGGGAGATGGACCTTTTTTATTACCTGGTGATACAAATGAACTGCAAACATGCTGAATCCCTGTTTGACCACTAGCTGAGGGGGGAGGGGTGTTCTTCCCATTCGATGTATGAGGTGCTGTACCCCTCTTCCCATTTGCTAGTTTAAATATTCTGCAAAGACGTCAAACTTCTGCCCCAATGCACTGACTCCCTCCTTAGTCAGATGCAGTCCATCAAATTTAAAGAACTTTCACTCCCAGAACTGTTGCTAGTTCCCTACAAATCTGTGTCCTTTTTCCTGGCACCAGCCCTTGAGCCACATGTTTAGCTCCCCTATCTCCCCTTCTGACCTTCCGTCCATCTGCCCCCCTCTCCCAGACTGGCAGGATCTCAGAGAAGGAGATGCCGGATGAAATAGATGATAGTTTGTCACCCAGCCTGGTCAGGTGTTCCTTGGTCTCCACAACTGACTGGCTGGCAAGATCATTAGTCCCTATGTGTACCAGGACATCAATGTTTTTTCCTGCTTTGTGAATAATTTATAATGCGGTCAGTGTCTCTCCATGCTGATGTACCTGGGAGACATCTGACCATTACCCCTGGCTGGAGATGGGTATCAACTCCCCGAATCATGGAGTCTCCTATGATCAGAAGTTTTCTGGATTTCCTTTTTGCTTTTCTTGTTTTGATTCCTGATTTGGGTGAGTTTTGTTGTGCTAGCTCCTGTGCTGCAGTGTCCTGCTCTGCAGTGTCCTCTGCCCCTTTGTTTGATTTCAGAGACAGAGGCAGATACCTGTTTGTAGTGTTTATATGGTTTTTGGAAGTAATATGTTGGAGAGCAGAGAGTGATGGGGCACTTGATTTGCCCCTCCTAACCACCTGCCAACCTCCTGGACCAACTGTGGGGTGTGGGTTAGAGGTTGTGCAGCAGAGGTTTAGAGAGGTAGAGAACATCTGCAGTGAGGCAGGAAGGTCAGTAATCATCTCTGATGTGCTGCTAGTCCCTAGGGCTACTACTGTAAGGAAACAGAGAACTGAAGAATTTAACAGTTGATTAAGAGGGTGGTGCAAGTCAGATGGGCATGCGCTGTTGGGGGGTGCAGTGAGACTCGAGATAATGAGGACCTATATGCAGCGGAGAGACTGCATTTAAGTAGAGAAGGCACTAGGGTCTTAAAGGATAAGCTGGATGATTACATGTCAACAAACCTTAATTTAAACTGAAGGGGGGGTAGATAGAGTGTGTTGTATTCGTAGTCACCAGCTGTGGGAGTCCATATGGACATCCACCCTATTATGTCAGCAGATGGATGCAAGTAAGATTGAAGAGCAGTGTTGAGGGAGAATGGAGGGGAGAGATGGAAGACAAAAAGGGACACTCAGTGGTAATGGTGTACAGGGGCCACGGTGGAAGGTGGTATCATTAAATGCAAAGAACCTGGCTAACAAGTTTCAGATTTTCAGGCACTGATAGCAGAGGGATAGGCAGACATAGCAGCCACCACAGAGACATAGGCCACCCAATACCAAGATTGGGAGCTTGTAATCCCTGGTTATAGAATTTACCAGAAGGACAGACAGATGGGCAGTGGGGTAGGAATAGCTTTATTCATGAAGGAAGGGATCACATGCACCAGGGAGGAAGCTAAGGGTAAAACTGAAGCCTTGTGGGTGCAGCTTCCAACTGCCAAGGGCAGAAAGGTTAGAATGTTGGGGGTTTACAGACCACCTTGGCAGGATGAGGAGTTTGACAGAGAACTTGGGGAGCAGATTAGAATGCTATGTAGTAGAGGAAATGTGGTCATAACAGGTGATTTCAACCTACCTGGAGTGAACTGAGGGATCCCAGCTAACTCCTGCTCCAGGGAGCAGTTCCTCCTAGAGGCTTTCTGGAATAGCTTCCTGGTGCAGAGAGTCACGGAGCCTACCAGGGATTAAGCCACATTGGACCTAATACTGTCCAATGGTGATTATGTCCTGGAAATAGAAGTGGAAGACACTCTTGCATGCAACAACCACTGCACAGTGTGGTTCTACCTAAATCTTGGCAAGGAAATAGCCAGGACTAAGACAAGGGCAGTGGACTTTAGGAAGGCTGACTTTCAAAAGATGGATGAAATCCTAGAGGGACATCTTGCCAAAATCAGTCTGGAGATGGAAGTGGATCAGAAATGGTCCATTATAAAGATGGGTCTGATTGAGGCCACTAATATGTGTACAAAGTCCCAGAGCAAGAAAGCCAGGATCAATAAACCAAGCTGGTTCAGCAAAGAAGTGGGAGCAAAGGTGAGGGAAAAGAGATCAGCCTTTCAAAAATACAAACTTACTCTGAGGGATATAGACAGGGAGGTTTACTTAGTGATGTCAAGAGGGGCAAGCAGAGTGGTCAGGGCAGCAAAGGCCATGAGGGAACTAAAACTAGATCAGGGGGTAAAAGTAGGGGGAAAGGACTTTTTCAAGTACACAAGGGAGAAACGGAGTATCAAGGATAGGACTGTTATATTAAAGCAGGAGGGGGGATGGGTAGAAAGTAGTGAGGAACAAGCGGAGGTCCTGAATGAGTACTTCTGCTCAGTTTTCACAATGAAGAAGGATGGACCTATATCACATGGAAAAATAGGGGTTAGGAAGGGGGGGTGAATCAGATGGAGCAATTCAGGAGGACAAGGTTTTAAAAGGCCTTAGGGCTCTTAAGGTGGACAAAGCTTCTGGACCAAATGGCGTGCACCCAAGAGTTCCAGGCCAATTGGCAGAAGTCCTGGCTAGCCCCCCTAGCAGACCTGTTTAACACCTCACTAGGACAGGGTGCATGCCTCAGGACTTGAGAATAGCACATTTTTATTTATTTTTTTGAATTTTTGTAACCGGATAAGTCCACTGAGGCAATAGCAGTCCGTTTTTCCGGAACAACCCGGGAGAGCAACAAAGGAAGTAAAGTACAGAACAATTGCAAGAGTTCCAAAAGGGGATAGTTCCAATTCAGTGCAAAATCACAGAAAGATAACTACAGCGACAGTACAAATTATAGTAAAAAACAATGGTCATCAAGTGCAGTAAATAAACAGTAAAAGAATCAACATAATATAACAATTAACACACAAGGCAGATTAAAAACATTACAGTTTTGGATTCTCATGTTAAGGTCAAACCATTATAGACATATGCAGGACATTGGAAAGGAAGCAGTCTGGGGCAAAGAAAGGGAAGAGGAGCAAAAGTAGTGTGTCAGGCAGAGGATAGATAAGGGGAAGAAACAGCTAGGTAGGAGCTGGAGTGAGCATCATCAGCAACAGGAGCATGTAGCAGCAGCAGAGAGAGGTGAGCAAATTGGACTGGAACATGGGAAGAGAGAGGCAAGATGGAAAGAGGAAGGCAGTTCCAATCACACACTGCTGCAAAAGCCAAGGACTTACAAGCCGTGGCAAGTCACAGGTTAAGCCAGATGAGAAGGGGGAGGGAGGTAGATCTAAGAGCCCTAGGAGCTTGTCTATGGCAGACAATCACACTGAGGCAGGGAGGGGTGAATTTATGGACCATCTTATGCATAAGACTCAAGGTGGTATACCTCAGTTTAGATTCATAGGGTAACCAACCTAATGAAGAAAGGACATCGCAGTGATGGTGATGGGCGTTGAACCCCAGTGTGAACCTACCTACTCTATGATATGCCTGAGACAGGAGAGACAGGGTAGTAACACTGGTAAACTGTAATAAAGGAGCACCATAGGTGAGAAGAGGGAGAAGGGATGAGGAAGCAATTTTAAAGCAGGAGGCAGAAGTGAGGAAGAAATGGATACAGTAGAGGAGACCTAATTTTTGATTCAGGGATTTAACTATAGTGGAGGCATGGACATTAGAGGAGAGTGATGAATTTTGGGATGCCTAGATATTTAAAGGTGTGGACAGATTCAAGGATATGTGGTGCCTCTCCACAAGAGTGGACCCAGGAATGAACAAGGTAACTACAGACCAGTCAGCCTTACCTCCATTGTAGGTAAATTAATGGAGAGCATTATAAAGGGCACTAGTGGACTTTCTGGAGGTTAATGGTCTCCATGATGAAAAGCAACATGGGTTTGTCTTAGGGAGATCTTGCCAGACCAACCTGATAGACTTTTTTGATTGGCTCACAGGGATTGTGGACAGAGGCCAGGTGGTTGATGTCCTGTATCTGGACTTCAGCAAGGCCTTCGACTCTGTGCCACATGAGAGACTGCTCGGTAAGCTGCACTACTTGGGAGTTGGGGAAGAACTGGTGGGGTGGGTCAAGAGCTGGCTATTAGACAGATACCAGAGGGTAGTAGTAGGAGGAGAACCTCAAAGCCTAGGCCTGTAACAGAGGGGTCCTGCAGGGCTTTGTGCTTGGCCCAGTGTTGTTTAATATCTTTATTAGTGACTGCACTTGGAGTACTGTGTGCAGTTCTGGTACCCATATCTGAAAAAGGACATCAAATTACTAGAGGGGGTGCAGCATATGGCAACTAAGAGGATCCAGGTCTGCACGACAAACCCTATCAAGGGAGGTTGTGGGAGCTCAATATATATTTTGTGGAGGACAGAAGAGAGAGGGAGACCAAACTGAAACCTTCAAATACCTTAAAGGTATAAACAAGGTTATTATGGATGACACATTCAATCTCAGGGGGAATGGGTCCACTAGGGGGCACAGTCTAAAATGGGTGGGGTGAAGATTCAAAAGGGAAATGAGAAGGCACTTTCTCACAGAAAGACTGGTGTCCAAGTGGAACTAACTGCTGGAAGAGGTGGTATCATCGAAAACAGTGGATAGTTTTAAAAGGGGTTTGGACTGAGCAAACGAGAGAGTCATAATGGGTGGGAAGTTGGGTAGGGTGGATTAGAAGTGGAAGTGGAAGAAGGAAAACTCTATATGGTAAAGGGGGGTGGGGCAGCTTCAGTAAACTCATCTGAAGAGCTGCACACTCGAGCAGACTAGATAGACTACTGTTTCTGCTGGTATTTTCATATGCTCATATACACTTAACAAAAGAAAAGCTTCTCTTACAAGCAGAAGTATAATTTTGTGTTATAATTTTCTTTCCCATTCAGTGGGCCATTTTATGAGCCCAATGAGATACTCAAGGACTGGGCTCTAATAAACAATCCTACAGGTGTCTGAGGCTACTCGTCTTCACCTTGTGGTTGTGGCTGCAACCCACCCAAAGAGTGGGTTATGCAAGCATAACACACACCCTCTCCTATGCTATTGCTTAATGATCAAATGCTTTGATGAAATCATCAATTGAGTGGGCAGTTGAGGCATTAGATTTAACACAGTAAGTCCTTTGATTAGATACCCCACAACAGATTTATGCATAAAATGAGAAAATAGGGGCTGGGTGGTACCTTACTGAGGTCGTTAACTATCTGACAGAGCAAATAGAAGCCAGAGAGTAATGATGGAGGGTTATTACAGGAGTTGGTTTTAGATTGGTACTTGTTAAAGAGCAAGTAGCTGCTCAAATAAAAGTCTGAAATGATAACATTTACAATAATTATATTTAACTTTACTATTTCCTAGATTTTTTCTTTCTACTTTTATTGAACAATTAAATATTTCCAGTAATGAAGTGTTTATTTTACTGTGTCTTCAAAAAGCGGCTCATTCCCAAAATGACCTCGTAATCTGTGTCTGTGACACCAGTCTGTTGCTATGGTAATACCTATGATGTCACAAAATGCCCTACGAGATCAGCTGGAGACAATCAAGTGGCTTTTATACAGTTATTGAACAGGCTACCAAGATGTGCTATAATCTGAAAAAAAAACTGAAAATAGAAAAGTGTTCTGTGGTAAATTATATTAGAAGAAAGATCATGTACATGAAAGTACACACTGAAGTACAGAGTTGATTTTTAAGCTATATAGATAACTTGGAGGAGGGGCTCAGCAGCCTACTGGGAACTAGAGCTAGAGGAATCTTTTGCAGTTCACATTCAAAACGTTTGGAACATGGCCAAAAAATTCTTGCTTCCAAACCTTTCTTGAATCTTTAACTTACATAGCTCACACACAAATTTCTGTTTGTAAACAAATTGTATACATCATTTTTGTCTAGAAGAACCAACTAATCTATATGTCTGAGGCAACAGATGTTCAATAAGACAATGGCAAGATTGAATATAAAAAGGGAGACCTGGGTCTGAGAGGACAGATGGAGGTTGGTCTGTTGATGTACAAGCTGGTTGTGTTAGAGTTTGGGTCAGGCTTTTTTAATATATAGTAGGCTGGCAATGGCAGAGACAGAAGAGCAAGACAATGACATCAGAAACTTCAAAAGGCAGAGGAGTTTCATGGCAATGTCCTTAAAGATTGTTCCATTTCTTATTTTCCACCTAGTAGTAGAGATAATGGGGAAAGGGAACAGGAAAATTAAAAACAGTGAGAAGGAAGGGGAGCAACAAGGAAAAAAAGGGGAGCTACAAGCAGAGAGGAAATAAAACCTGGATGGTCATGTGTGTGAATGCTAAAGTCAAGGAAATAAAATTCCAGACCTAGAAGCCATCATGGCAGAAGCCAACCTTGATATTGTGGCCATTACTGAGTCATGGTGCACTGAAAACCTTGACTGGGACATGGCCATACCAGGCTATATTCTGTTCAGGAAGGACAGGGTGGGAAGGAAAGGAGAGGGTGTGGCACTTCATGTGAGAGAAAGCATAAAAGTGATGGACATACAGAGAATACAATGGGAGGTAGAGGTACTGTCGCTCACCCTGGAGACAGAGAACAAAGTTACTATTCACACTGGAGTGATCTACAGACCTCCAGCACAGTGGGAAATTAGATAAGGTACTGGTGGAAGCCATTGGCAAGATAGCAGAAAAGGGGGAAGTGTTGCTGGTGGGGGACTTCAAACTATCAGATGTAGATTGGAGCCTCCAAGCAGCAGCTTCAGCTAGAATCAGGGACATCCTGGACTGTCTGCAGGAGGAGTTCTTCAGGCAGTTAGTGAACTCACTCATGTTGGGGCAATACTGGACCTGGTACTCACTAAGAGGGACAGTATTACAGACATCTGGATGGGAGGTCACTTGGGAATCAGTCATCACCATATGCTGTGATTCAATATAAGGAGGGCTGTAGAACTGAACCACACAGGGGTGAGGGTCCTGGACTTTAAGAGAGCAGATTTCATAAAGATGAATGCCTCAGAAATGGCCTGGCGGGGCAATGTCCTGGGATGGGTGAAGGAACAGTGGGCAAAACTAAAAAGGAGCATAGTAAAAGCAACAAACCTCTGTCTATGTCAAGCAAGTGAGCAAAAGCTAGAGGAAAAAGAGACCACTGTGGTTCTTGAAAGAGGTAGCAGAAAAGGTAAAGGCTAAAAGGGTAGCATTCAGAAGGCACAAGGAGATGCAGAAGGAGAAGGATAGTTAGGTGTATCAGGGGAAACAGGGAAGGCAGTAAGGAGAGTAAATGTGCAAACTGAAAGAGTCTAGCCCGGGAGGTAACAAAAGGGAACAAAACATTTTTAGGTATGTAAGTGAAAAGATGAAGACTAGGGGTGGAATTGCAAGGAGAAAAAGGAAAGGGGAGCTGTGCTGAGGGAGACCAGGAAAAGGCAGACATCCTGAACTAATACTTTTGTTCAACATTCACAGAGGAGGAGAAGAAGGGGAGAAGCCACAAAAAGTAGCAGCAGCTTTGAAGAGATGGAGGCAGGTGAACACCAGTTATTTTTTTGGAGGACAGAGTCCTGAATGGTCTCACTAATCTGAAGGTGGACCCAGCAACAGGGTCAGATGAGGTGCATCCAAGCTTAGTGAGGGAACTCAGGGAAATACTGGCTGCACCTCTGACAGTTCTGTTTAACAGCTCACAGGAAACAAGTGTGGTTCCAGAGGACTGGAAGAGAGGAGATGCAGTTGGCTGGCAATTATAGGCCAGTCAGCCTGACTTCTGTGGTGGGAAAGTTAATGGAATCACTGCTGAAGGAAGGCATTATGGAATATTTTGAATCCAGTGGGTTACAAGACCCGATGCAGCATGGGTTCACAAGGAGAGGTCATGTCAAATGAATCTGATAGATCTGACTGGCTAACAAAGGATTTAGAGCAGGGTGGAGCAGTGGATGTGGCCTACCAAGATTTTAGTAAGGCTTTTGACCTCGTGCTGTATGGAATACTAGTAAGGAAGTTGAATAGCTCAGGAGTGGGTCCAACAGTGGTAAACTAGATAAGAAATTGGTTAGCAGATAGGCAACAGAGGGTGGTGGTAAACAGAGTTCACTCTGAGAAAGGTAAGGTGACTAGCAGGTTGCCTCAGGGATCAGTGGTGGGACCAGTCCTCTTTAATGTCTCTATAAGGGACTTTGCAGAGGAACGGGAAGGAAAAATCTGTCTCTTTGTGGATGACACTAAAATCTGTAATAAGGTGGACACTCGGGGGGCAGAAAGGATGAGGAGAGACCTGGAAAAACTAGAGTAGTGGTTAAGGATATGGGAGCTGCGTTTCAATGCAAATAAATGCAAAATAATTCACTTAGGACACAGAAACCCTGGCCGGAGTACAAAATGGGTGTAGTGATATTGAATACCACCAAGCAGGAAAGAGACATAGGGGTAATCATATTGTTTGGCCTAAAGGTGGCCAAGCAGTGTGACAAGGCAGTCAGGAGGGCTAGTGAGTTGCTGAAGTGGATATGGAGGGGTATCACCAGCAGAAAGAGAGAGGTGGTGATGCCTCTGTATAGACTGTTGTTAAGACCCTGCCTAGAGTACTGTGTTTAGTTCTGGAAACCACATCTCCAGAAGGACATAGACAGAGTGGAGGTGGTCTAGAGGAGGGTAATTAAAATGGTACAGGGTCTGCATTAAAAGCCCTATGAGGACAGACTAAAATGACCTCAATATGTACACCTGGAACAGAGGAAGGAGGGGGATATGATAGAGACCTTTAAATACCTCACAGGTGTAAAATAAAGTATAGGAGGGAAGTATGTTTCAGAAGAAAAGGTGTTCAAGAACAGGGACATACTAAGAACATGGAGGTGGGTAGATTCAGGAGAGATGAGAGGAAGTATTTCTTCACAGAAAGAGTGCTGGGTTCCTGGAATAGCCTTTCATCAGATGTGGTGGGGGTGAAAACAGTGGTGGGGTTCAAGAACACATGGGATGAGCACAAGGGAATCATAGTGGAAAGGAAGGGGGAGGGAGAAAGAGCTGGCTGTATTGAGTATGGTCTGTGGTAGAAGAGTAGGTAGGGAGGAATGGGCATATTGAATGGGCCAACTGGTTCTCATCTGCCATCAGATTTTGTTTCTATGTTTCTGTGATAGTACCTAGCATTAAGAAAGTAATGCGTTACAGTTCTGTAAAATCAACTTTTTCTTTTGCAAGTTTTCTCCTGTAAGAACTTTTATTTTAATACTTATGATACTCTGTAAAAAGTTGCTTTTCATTTATCATACCACATGTAACCCCTAGGCAGCACTATTCCAAGGGCTACTACCACTGCCCCTTATGGCTACGCAGAGTTTGAGGGTCCTGGATTCAGTATTAAGGTGTTGCCACTGAGAGTAATTATAATGGGGATGTTTACCTGTTTTGCTATAGCCCTCTGGGAAGCTATAACCACCCATCAACCCTCCTAGTGGCCCAATAGCTGGCTCAGTAGTCAATTCACAGTCAGTATAAAACGGTAATACAGTTGAAGCCACTTAATGGGGATGTGCTTAATGGGGATGTTAGCATTAAGGGGACGAGCCCCCAGACACTGATTAAGTGGCTATGCAACTGAATGGAAGTATCACACCTTTAAAGGGGACATAAAAATCCATTTAATGGGGGTGATTTTGTGGGTGTTCCCTGTGCTATCCTCGCAATATCAGTCATTATCACCTGCTTAGACACTTGACATTTCACACTTAATCAGGTGAGGCTAATCAAATTTAATCAGTACATACTGCATACAAAGAGTCACAAACTGCTAATTGACATAGATTGTATCTTTTGCTGTTACCTGTGTGCATTTATCTGTCCTGATGGAGTCTAAATGAGTGGATCTGCCCTTGAAAGACAAAGTTAATGTTATTGAAGTGCTGCAGGAGCTGCGTGCATCAATGTCCAAGGTAACTAAACTCTGTACTGTTTTTAAATACTTTTTACAAATTTATTCTTGATAAAATAAAGTAACGTTACCTAACTTGAGACTACAGCACAAAATCACAAAAGGGCTGAAATCAGTATGTGCTGTTTTAGTGTTAGTGTATGTCTCTGCTTGTTCCTGAGGTTCATTTGCTCTCTTTGTCGCTGTACATTGCATTTTTTGGATCTTCTGTTATTAGAGACACCTGCTTAAAGGGGATGAAGGCCCATCCATGGAGGCATCCCATTTAAGAGGCTTCAACTGTGCTATGCACACATCCTTCAGACTTACCACCAGGGTTGGACCTGCAGCAATTTCCCTGGAGACACCCTGTAAACTAAGGCTAGTAATACAGTTGCACATTTTCAGCACTGTAACCCAACTAATAATATGCACACTAGCCAGGTTAAACATGAAAAAAAGACAATCAGGTTTATTTAGGTGTAGTGAATAAGAAAGGGGTGTGAATTTAGTCAAATTATTGGCAATCTGATTTGATTCAGTTTTGGCATGCACTTTTTGTCCCAAACTGACAGTCACACAACACTGGGTACCCAGCATGGAAAGTCTGGCTAACCAGAGGCATTGCCCAGGGGTGGCCGGCATTGCAGCTGATGTTGGGGCCCTTAATGGAAAGAAAAGATAGTTAACATGCAAAACAGCCAGATGATTATTTGTAATCTGAGCCAGATGGCTCAGTCCCTTGCAAAACCCAGAAAATAGAAGCAATTAGATAGTACCACAGATGAGCTAAATATTTGTTGCAGGGAGCTACCCTGATTTGTACTTATCCTACCAGGTTACTGTGGAAAGGCAGGTGATGTGGAGACCTCATTGTGTTTACCGAGGGGCATAGGGAAACAGGGCCAACATGACACACCTTTTCTTCACAGCCTTTACTCCAGGTGGCCACAACCTGTGAGTTGTTGTTGTGCAGGGGCTGGATCCCCAAAACTAGTCTTTCACCAAAACAGTCTCTGGTGCAAGGATTTTGGTCTGGGCCAGATTGGCGAGGCCCAGGCAGGATGAACAGTCTGGCAAAATGCATGGTCTTCTGCTATTGAAGCCTCAAGCTGGCATAACAGGTTTGGGTCATAGAAGACAGGTCTCAACCCATGAAACACATTCAGCACATTCAAAATAAGCAGCCCTAGCTTTGAACAGTTCAGATGCAGTCCGGATGCAAATTCAGCAGTTTCGCTGAGCAGACCTCTCGATACCAATTCATCTCACACACTGCTGGGTCGATTGCTTCACAGGAGCAAATCTTCGGTCCAAAACACAAATGGCACTAATAAGTTTCTTTCCTTCTTTCTGCTGCTGTTCCAGGCTGGACTTGGACAAGTCAAACTTCTGTGATAGTAGTCCCAAGGCAGAAGAAACGTGGAAGGGAGGCAAGGTAGGCCTCTTCCCGCCGATTCCACTATGCTTCTTCAGGGAGTAGCTGCTTGAAGGCACGAGCTGTTCGCACTTCAGTCTCCAGCTCTAACTGATCCACTGTCTCATGGCACACTGGGGATTTTCCTTATAAATCCAGCAAGCAGGTTGGCTGTGGAAACTATCAGTCACAGTTAGAGCTCCCCCTCCAGGTTAATTTGGCGCCAACCTAAAAAATACAAAACTACAGTTTTTCTTTCCCATAAAACACTGGGGTAAGGATCCATTTTAGGTCCCCAGGTTCTGTTAGTCCAATTACTGGAAGTCCTGGTCCTAACATTGTGGCTCCCATCCCAGGACACAAGCTACAAGGAAAGCAGGTTAGACAAACATCTCTGCTTCAGAGATAACAGCATATAAACAGTAAATAAGCATAGTTCCTATACAGGCTCCCTCTGTACAAATAGTGACTGCAGCATGGAGCAAAACAGAGCGGCGGCTGGCCGGCCACAAGCCCTAAATCACTTGGACCCAACTCAGACCATTTAATATACATAGATTAGTTAGTCTCTTAAAGGGACAGGCGCGTGGAGGCTCAGTATGTTTATGTTTATTATTATTTCAGAAGACACCTTTGAGCCAAGGCTCTTTTACAAAGGTTCCACATTAGGGAAACAATACAGAACATAGCGAGGACAATAAAAAGTACAGTAGTTTCAAGCAGCCATAGGCTTTGTTGGGTACATTAAAGCTTTCATATGGAATTACTGTAATATGTACAATGATTCACATTATGTTTAAGCTACAGTAATTTGTGTATATCATTCAAGAACATATGTACAATAAAAAAACACAGTTGTAATAGTAACAGTATAGCACTGTCATGCAAATAACAGGATCACACTGGGATGGGACACTAGTCTGACAGTGGGTATTGAGGAGCCCAGGAAGACATTACTGTAAATCCCAAATTGGGGGGTGGGGGGGTTGCACATAATATACTGACAGGTGGTGCATTTTAAATAAGGTATTGTTGTAAACTTCCAGGGTAGTCATCATTCTGAATGGACACACTAACCTATTTAAAGTAATATCTGAAACAGAATCCTTCCTGATACAGGGAAATGAGATGGATAAAATCTGACATGACAAAACCACATTTCACCTGGGGATCCACCATTCTGCCATGGCTTGATACATTGGGTTTGGTGATGGAGTTCAAACGGATTTTGGTGTCTGGGGCAGGCCACCTTCATTGAAAGCTGAGTGTGAGCACAATTACTGTGTGGGGCAAAGCAGGGTGGAGGTCTGCAGCAGCCAGGGTGAGAGGGGTACTGGCTGGGGCATGGACAGGTGTTTTTTTCTTTTAAAAATTCCAGCTCATTACATTATGTACTTTGACAAATATGGTCAGTGGCTAATGAAACTGAGCATGAGCACATATGATATCATGCATCATAAGGGGAAACAGGAATAGCAAGCAGATTAGGAAAAAGGATCCACTAACACTGTAAAATTAAAATGTATTGTTTATTTGGTATTTACAGGGTAAGTCTGAAAATCACAGCAAGGCAAGGCATTTATTTTTATATAGTGTCCCATCAACAGGGGCTTGGAGTGCTTTACAAATTTCACAGAGCCCATACAATTCTTATCACTGTAACTCAAGCATACTGTACGGAAATAATAAATAAATACATATTTAAAAATAAAAGGTATAAATACTGAGACAGTGCCCTGTGATCCATGAGCTGTCTACTTACCAACTTCTCCAATATCTTTCTCATGGTGGATGGAGCAGAAATTGATCAATAGCTAGTGGCATCCAATGTGGTCCCAGATTTGTAAAGAGGGGTTACTATAAGTTTCTTTCATATGTCGGAATTTGTCTTGTATGAATGAAAATGTAATATATACAGGATATAAGATATGCTAATGGCTCAGCAATATGTTTTAATAGCAAGTTTAATGGATAGTTACTATTTTACTGCTTCTTCTAATCCATCTTTTAATCAAACTCATCTTTAACCCCTTTTCTTCAGCTTCTCCTAGGAATTTAGTCATAATTACCTTCATATTGAAGAAGTTTGCCATGCTGAAATTTAAAATTTTCATGACTAATTTGCACTTTAATGCACACCTTGTACATGACTATGCTGTGATCACTGTTCCCCCGGTTCTCACATACCTTCTTCCCAGCAGTCATCATCTCCTTCCTGTTACTCAAGACTGGACCAAAAAACTGCTTCCTCTATCTGGTATCTACCCAGTGCCCAGTTAGTCTGTCTCCACTCTTGAATGAGCATTTTCATTTCCAAATCAATCTGCAGTTGGTCATTGGGAATTCCAAATCATGTTAACTTGCTGGGCATAAACTGTGCTTGTGGGACAATATGATTTATTTGATGTCAGGTCTCCTTACTAATGAAGTTGCCACCCTTTAAAAATAGTGCCATATGGACAATTCCCTAGGCAGAAAAAAAGTAGAACCCTCACCAGCTGTTCCACTGAACTCCAGGGATAGCACATCAAATTAAAATCCCCTGCAATAATGAGTTGGCCTTTGCTTGCTGCATTGTTTATTTCTTTCCTATTGTCCATGCCCACTTCATCTGCCTGCTCTGGGGGTCTATACCAGACACCTAATTGCAGCCTCAGATGTTGTCCTTATTTAACTGTACCTCCAAAAGATTTGAATTAACTCGTATTTCATCTGATATAACCTAGATCTCTTACTTAAGCATCTCCCCTGTAGGTGTGGGAAAAGTTGCCAAAATTCCTCTTGCAAATAAATTCATGAATTTTAGCAACTTTGCTTTGCCAATTACTGCAATTTATGGTTTTACATTTGTTGAATTGCCCCCAATTCATGCCGCAAAACTACATGAATTGCCTGTCAACTGTCGAATTAGTCAATTCAGTTTTACTCTGCAAATCGGGGCAATTCACTGGCGAAAAATACACACATTGTAGTCCTAAAATGCATAAACTACCTCCTCCCACTGTTGTATTCCACCCCCACACTTCTCCAAAATTCATTTAGATTTAACAGTACCCCCACTATACCCTGCAAGCACCTGCATCCCTCCTCCATTCTGCCTGGCAAATTTCACTGATTGTAGTGGCAGTGGCAAGTAGTGTAATGAAAAATTAGTAGAAGAAGTTTTATTCTGTACTTGTAATAATTTCCAGTAATATAGTCATATACTCCTCATCCACCTGCATACCAAATGCACTCCCCCACCTCCTCCCACCTGAACAGGCCATCCAGTAATTAATAAGACCCCATCCCAACCCCGACTCCCACCACTCTCCTTCCCCTACTAGTCTCAGAACCCACAAAAAGCATTTAAAATGCAACCTGTAAATGAAAGAAAATTGTTCCCTGGTGCAGAGCATCTGCTCTGTTCAGTGTGCATCATGGTAATGACATGAATGAATGGTGACATCTTGACTCCTAGTAAAACATGATCCAATCATTCCTTTATAGGTCACACTAAAAATGTTTATTTTGGGGTGCTACTGAATTGGTAGGGGGAGGACGGTGGTGGTGGGGTGTCATCCTAATTACTATATGGTCTAGTCAGTGGGGATAGGTGGGGAGTGTATTTAGTGCTTGTGCAAGGGGGACGGTATATAACTGTATTATATAGACATTACAAATACAACATAAGACTTCTAATACTTTTTTATTACACTATTGCTACTGCCATTTACCACCAATGACATTTACCTGGGCAAAAGGGAGGAGGGTGCTGGGGGGTTGGGAGGGGGATTACCAGATGTAAAAGTATTTGGGAGGGTGTGTGGAAGGCAGCACCATGGGTGGGGGGAGGGAGGGAGTATATTAAACATTTAAGCTTTTTTGTAAATAAAAATATAGTGTGGTGAAGTTTGTGCACTGCTGGGAAATTTGCATAGCTTCATGAATTACAAATCTCCTTGTTTGCGTCACCATCACTGGCAAATTATAAATTCACAACAGTACTACTCATAAAGTTTGACTCCTTCACCCCATGCCCCCTCCATATACTTCCCAAATAATTAGTGGAACTTGAAAGTGGTATTCCAGCAATCTGCATCTTTACCAATTTATAGTTTCTAGTTACATACAAGCTTTGAGAAATAGCAAGAAACTCTAGCCTCCAGCTTTCCCATTCATAATCCCAGCATTATTTGTAGCTTATACACAGTCCCTTGTCCTTTCTGTGTGATTTTCAGTTTCACTCACACATTGTACAGTATTTCCATTTATAACAGACCCTACCCACACACTTTTGGTGCTTTCTCAAATGTTGTGGTCTATAAACAATCATCTAACATTATCATGATCCATCTGCCTCATGGCATCACCTCAGTGTGATATAAATGACAAGGAAACATTAACTGTCATCTGAAAATCATACAAAAACAATTATTCTAATTTTTAAAGTGCCCGTATCATTCTTAGCATTGTGGCTATCCAGGAAATAGTTTAACAAGCACCAACAAGGTACAGTACTTTATGAATACTTTTGATGCCTCCAGAATTATCACATACCCTAGAATGAGTTTAGCCATTTTTAAACTTACCTCAGAGTATATATTCTTAAATTAGAAGAACAAACTGGAAATAGTAGATCTGAACCATAATGGAAAAATCAGATATCATTCTGGCTTGGAGAACTGTCAGCCAAACAGGATACAGGATTTGCATGACACTTTTCATAAAGAATTGGAGATGTGACTCAAATTCTGGCCAACATTACCTTTCAGTAAAACAAGTTTCACTGTTATTGTTTGAGGCTGTGTGTATGTTGTTGTATATATTGCATGGCAGCTGAATTTCTCTCAATATAGTCCTTGCATTGCCAGCAGGGACATGCATTTACAATGATTGGAAAAAAGTCAAAATCATTAAGCACAGGATTCTGGTATTATTTACTGGGGGTCTGCATTCCCAATTATGTTACACTGGTCACTCATTTGAATCAATTGTCCTCATGACGTTCATCTATTTTACTGTTAAACCACAGTCTTTGATTATAGCCAGCATCTAGCTCTTTGTTCTGTGTTGTGTGTTAAAGAAAATAGTAACACTTCTCACAAAAAGATCTAGTTCTTTTTTATGTGTACCGTACATCAGAATAAATTACATACGGAGAAATACAGTCTCTGCCAATCTTAAACTATAAATATGTCAGCCATAACTCTGCAACAGAGGTAGGACACCTACTGGCTCCTTAGTATGTGGAATTCTGACAAAGAAAAACAAACAGTAACATTTTTGTACAGTAGTAAAATACACAGCACTAACTTGGCTGTCTTACGAAGAGAGAACATATGCACCTTCAGATACTTCATTGATAAAAGGCATTGTATTCTAGTCTACTTGAATCTATTCTAGTATATACTGTACTACCATATGTTTTAGCACCTCAAACTTTGAAGAATCAGTAAAACATTTTCAGGTTACAGAGCCAAAACTTTGCACTGTTTGGATTCATGTCAACTCATTATCCCTGTACTTATCATAGCATGCCCCCATCTATACTCACAGTTTTCTTCACTCTGATCACTAGAGAAAAACAGCTTGCAATAATTAAAAGATAATCAATCAATGAAAAGAAGAGTTTCTACATTTTAGTCTGTGACTCCCCCCTCCCGCCAGAAAAAGAACAGGAAATAGAGCTTGCCAATCTAATTATTTTATTATATATAGAGTGAGAGTCTCAACATTAATTTCATTATATGCTGCCAAGATTTAGACTAATTTGCCTTGAGCTTGTGTATTCCAACTTTCTGATCCAGTTCCAACTCTAATAATAAAACAAACACTCATCAATACACAATACACATCACTCCTCACTCTTCTTCTATAGTACTGCCACTCTAGGCTGGCTGTGTAATCATTTATTTTATATAATCTATAAGTTGTAATTTATTTGCATTTCTTGAAAGCACTACGCTGAAACATATGGCATGTTGTGTTAAGTCATGGTCAAGGATGCTTCCTTCAGCTTATCAGATCTAGAGAAATGCCACAGCCTGAAATGCTTTCAGGCTATTTGCTATAAAAACTAACATAAGCTTCTTATCAGAAAATATTACATTTCCTGCAAAAGGTGAACTGTTCTGCCAGTTGTTCAGGCCGTGCAGAATTCTTTCCTTGCTATGACAGGTCAGTGAACAGAACTCAATAGCACAGTGTGGGACTACAGTTACAGCTACTGTAAGTGCAAGTATATGAAATGTACTGATATGCACAAACGTACAATACATGCAAAGGGAGAGCTGGCCAATAACTCTCATCATGTATTAAGGTACTCTGTTTCTCACTGTGTCTACAGTGGTACACAGTTTGTACCTTTCTGCATTTAAACTGTTCTTTTTATTCTTTATTCTTAATTTAGAGTCTAGGATTACCTTTTTTGGATTGCCTTTTTATGGCAGCTGTTAAGGTCTTAATTCAGAAAGCACCTGTACAGTGGAATTTGAGAAAGTAAGCCTTTTTTATTGTAAACTGTCATTATGGAATGCAGTGGAGTTCAATGGTTAGAGCGCTGCTACAAAGCAGGAGATCAAAGACTGGGATACCATTAGAACCATAGTCTCACCGAGTACCCTGAGCAAGTCTCTTGACCTTCTTATACTTTGCTCATTTCAGCTGTAAAACTAGGTTGATGCAGTGCCCCACATGAAAAAAATACTGCATTTCAGTTGGGCTGTCCTTTTATGTTATTTATTAATTTATTTGAAAATGATTTACCAGGCAAACATACGGAGGTAAGGAGGCATTTTGCTTAGAGAGGCAACCGGAAGGGAGGAATGGAAGGAGGAAGGGAGGAGAGACAGTAAGCTGCAAGTTTGAGATACAAGAACCACCTAATAACAAATAAACAAGATGATAAAATAAACAGAATATAGAAATGGATGTAACATGCAGAATAAGGATTTGTATGTCAGGTAATGATGGTGGGGTGGGTGATCACTGAAAGTAGGTTGTTCAAGAGATGTGGCAGCCTGTAGCACAGGGGGTTGATCAGATGTCTTCTTGTATCTAGGGATGAAAAACTGGTTTCTGGGTTGGAAGCACAGATTACAAGTAGAAGGGGTGTCAGGGGAAACTCATTTTGGTAGCTAGGGAGCCTACCTACCAGTATTTTAAGTGAAACAGACCACGATACTGAGAGCACTGACAACTAAATGAATGCCAGTGAATATGATTGTCATACAAGATACAGTGGTGAGTAAAGAGAGGATAGCAGAGAAGAAACCAACAGTGTCAAGTTTGGAGATGTGTGATTTTGAAGCAGCTGAGTAAATGATTCTGCCTTAGTTGAGGAGAACCAACAATACCCCATGATCCATAGTATCAAATGCTGATGAGAGATCAAGGAGAATGATAAATTGATACTACCCCATCCAGTACCAAGAATAGATCATCAGACACCTTGGATAGCAAGGTTTCTGCACTGTGGCAGGGCCTGAAACCCAACTGGAGAGGTTCATAGATGTTATACATTTTGAGGTAATCCCCCAGCAGTGACACTACACCATTTTGATTACCTTCCCTAAAAATGGAAGAGTGAATGCAGCCTGTAATATGCTAGTATATCTGGATTTAGGAGTGGCCTCACCATGGGTTGTTTACAAGCTACAGGAAAGCAACAACCTTTAAGGGAACACTGGATAATGTCAGTAAAAATTGGACCTGGAGCCTCCCCTCTGTCCTCCAACAGCTATGTAGGGCCAGCGTCTGAGATTCAGCAACTGGGATGCAGCCCAGAGATCATCTCGAGCCACTCCTTCATAAGCACGGGTCAGAATGCACTCCATACCCAGGAGTCCCTCCTTGCATCTCATCCTCACCATTTTATCACATCTGCAGAACAGTCTTTACTACTGTAAATAATTAATTCTATAAAAATTGTATGCAGACCTCAGTCTTCTGTCACCTGTTGAGGAACAGTTTAAAATGTCTATAAAAAGGTTTTTTGTGTAGACCAGTGACTAATGGACCAGAACAACAGTCAGTAAATTTGAAGGTAAAGGAGTCCTTACCATTCACTTCCGCTGGACTACAAGTGATGCAATGGAGTTGGGGCCAAAGATGCCCATATGGGATTTCTTACTGAAGTGGTGTCCCATTCACCATGTAACCTCCAGAACACAATCAGACAGCAGCAATCCGCAGATAATTAGTCCACATTGGGGTTGAAATTGCTACAGCTTCCACCTTCAGCCCTGCCTCAGATGCGGTTGTCCTGTTGGTGGTTGTAACACCCTAGCAACACAGCAGTGGTTAACAGTTAGAAAAGTTGGTTGTACCAACCAACACTGGACAAAACTTCAGATGCTCTGGCAATATGACATAGATGAGGCCTTGGCACAAAACTGGATAGCAAAACTCACAGTCCTCCTGCCACAAACAGCATCTGTCCTTAATGGAACACACTCACCCAGCCCCTGCACAGAGAAGATCGAAGCAGAAAGTCCTCAGCCATGCAAACAACAGGCCAGAACAGCAGAAAGCAGATTTCTCAACAGATCAGCAGTTCACAAAATGAAGAACAAATAACAAAAAGGTGAACAGCTTACAGTAGTCAAGGTAAGCCGACCAGTACACAGACACCATGATACACTGAGAAACAACACTCAGACTAACAATCCTCAAAATAAAAAAAAAAACTTAACCTTGCTCACTTCTTCTACCCATATCTACTACTAAAAGCATCACTATCATATTCAGAAACAAAAGCTTGTTAAACAGTAAAATAAGTCAGACATTTACACAAAATGCTCTGTAAACTAGGAGCTGACAGACAGCCTGCTTGGCATGGTGGCTGTCTTCCTCTAATTAGGAGACAGTCAAAGTGCAGCTGATTTTTAGGCAGTTTCAAACAACTTCAGAACAATGTATAACATTTTAAGAAACAAATGTTCATACAGATACAGGAAACACAATAAAAACACCATACAAAAATAACTCTACAGAAATGTGCATCCAAGCATGGGAAAGTAAAAAAAAAATGTTTACATTATTGTTCACTGCTATGCCTTAAGGGACCACCATTCCCTGACTAATAACATATTTTCCCAAAATGCAATACAGTGCAAGATGGGAGAATTGATTGGCTTTAAAAAAAATGCAGGGGCTGAAGGGTCCATACTCTTGGGTTGGGAAATAAGTAGCCCCAAAGAGGACTTGGACTGGGCTCAAAATAGGAAAAATAAGATGCGTTGGAAAGATATGGGGTATTAATAGCACTAAATGCCAAGTCTGATCCATTAATGCAATGTGTGGCTAAAAAGCTACTGTATTTAATGGGATCCTTACAAATGACTTTGAACAAAGCTTGAAATCATTGAGGTGAAAGGGGGTCCTAAATCTTAAAACTAATCAATTTGAAATGTTTTTACATTTCCTGCAATGGCTTTTGGAACTCACCTTAACAATCAAATAATATATTGTCTCAATAGTCCCCTTACCTTTGTCCTGAAGAAATTCACAAACTCACACAGGTCCTGGAGAAATGGCTGCATACATATATTTATTAAAAGAATTATTACACTGTTGGAGTGGCATGCTCAGCTGGGAGATCTTGTGCACTAACTCAGACCCATTCAGTTCCAGCAAAGGGCCTCACCCTTGTGAAGGTCAAGGGAATGATGCACATCCTAGGTTGGTACCCAAGAAACAGGAGTGGGGAGGTCACATGGCCAGCACACGAGTGACCAACCTCATCTGGGGTCACCATCCCTCCCCACAGGCAAGTCAAATCAGGTTGAACCGTGACCGCCCCCCCAAATGGGGTCCAGGTCCTGTGGTCCCACAGACCCCATGCCAACAGCTGATAAACAACAGCTGATAAGCTTTAAAACAATGTAGGAGTTGAAGAGACCCACATTTAGAGTTTGGGAGATTACATGGCCTAAATCCAGGTAGAATAGGGCTCAGAATGGCAACTTTAAGTCACATTGGTGAGATGGGGGGCTCTTGACAGCACTGAATGCCAGGTTCAATTTAATGCTTTCCTAAAAAGCTGTCTAATGAAGCTATGTCCAGTGGAAGACAATTTGAACCTGGATGGAATCATACAGGGGTCCTAAATCCAAAAATAAAATGTAAGTTGAAACATTTCCACATCATTGCAATGACATCTGGAACACCCCTTGCCAGACAAATAACATATTTTGCACAAATATAATATGCTGTTAGAAAGGACAGCTAATTACAGTAATTTTAAATATGGTTCAGTTGAGGGATCTATCATTAGGATATGGGAGGGACCAGAGCACAAAAGGGCATTGGACAGGTCCCATAATATAAATAACTGGATACAGTTGTGAGATAGGCAGTCTTAACAGTGCTACAAATCAAGTTTAATCCACCAGTTTACCCCAAGAACACAAAGTGCTGTAATATTCCTTAAACAATACACCAGCACCATGCAGTAAATAATGGAATATCTCCATAACAGTACACCTAGAGCACAACTAAGGGATGTTATATCTCTTTAACAGATCTGGAGGGCATATAAGTGATCTAATAACCCCTACCAATAATGAACAAAAATAAGTGATGCCATCTCTCATTAACAGCAGACATGAGCAGAGGAATGTGCCATAGAGAGTAACTGAAACTCCAGTTATTTGGACACCTGCCTATATTTTCTGCTTTGGCAAACAGGAATGTGTAGCACATGAGTGTGCATGGATACTCTAACCTATTGTAGAAAGCAAAGGGTACCAGGCATAATATCGCACGCCTAATAGTGTATGATATTATGGCTAACCTGGTACAGCGGTGCACCAGTGAGTGAATGGTGTAATATTGTGTATACTGCTGTACGTGATATTGCACCATTCTCACTCTCCCAGGCAGAGGATAAGACCTCTGCTGGGAGTGGGTTCTGCTGACCAGCTGTTGTGGCTCAACGGACTGAGCCACAGCAGCAGGGAACACAGACAGTGATATAAAACTGAGTTTAAAGCTTATTTATTTGAGCTGGCTTTCCTGAATGATTTATAATATAATATAATGTAATTTTTAATGTTATTTATATTGATTATTTGTTTTTATGTTAAGCGCATTGGTTTTGAAAGGCGCTATAAAAATAAAGTTGAATTGAATTGAATTCTGGGACTGGGTTTGAATCCCGGTCCTAGAAACTTTTATTCTTTTGAACTTTGTGTGATCCCCGACTTGAACCCCCACCCCGGAGTTGAGAATCTATAGTGGGGGGGGGGTTCAGGGGGAACAGACCCCCATAACTGGGGGCATGGGGGGAGGAGCCCTCCACAGAAAAAAGATATATGCTGCATGGCAAGAATCACACTGTATTGGAAGAGCAATTTTGCCATGCAGCATAGTATCATGCGACATTATGACCCTGTACCAAAGCAAAGATATGAGACGCTACACCATACTTGCCCCATGAGAAGCAAGTAATATCTCTAAAGTGTGTACATTCTACACACAAAAACATTTTGTAAAGAGCCTAAGTGGTCTACTGTAAATGTAGCTATGCCAGTGCCCCTACCAGACTTACAGTGGTCTGTTATCATGTACTTTAATTTGCCACAGGAGCTACATTATGCAACCATGGCCTGTAACACTTTATTTGAGATTGGCATCAAACAGAGCAGAATTGTCTTATGAGAAACAATGTCTTGTTTTTGAGGAGGCCTCTTGGTACATCAGTGTACAAAGATTGATAGCACAAAATTATACACAATTACTAATTCTAAAAGAATACACAATACAAGAATGTTCATGGCAGCTAGGGAGGACAAGTACTCGTAGCAAGTATGGGGATGATAACCACTGGTGTTGACAGATGCCCGTTTAAACACACACACACACTACAGAGAGTTGAAAGAGACATGTGCTAGTATTCCATACACATCAGTAAGTAGTGCTGGGTGGATGGGGAAGCGGTTCAAGTCAGAATTAGAGATGCAGTGAAGTTTTACTACTAATGCGAAGTTCAGGTGAAGTTAGCAACTTCGAATCCGCGGGTAAGTATGCAAAGCTTTTAATAAAAGGTCAAAATTTGCCTTTAATTAACTTCACGTTGCTATCTTTGCCTTAACTTCGGGTTGCATTTCAGGAAGGTGAAGTTTGTGAAAAACAGCCCACAGCCCACATGTCTGACTTGCAGGTCACATGGTGCAGGCAGGAATTTAATCAGGCTAGACAGTGAACTAGCATGCAAAATGGCTGTGCTCAGCAAACTGACATGGGTGGGGTGCATTTGACATGTGATGGGGGTGTACAAGTAACAAGCCAACAAATTAGGTTATTTTACCTATTTTAAGCACAGGGGTTGATGTACTAGAATTACTACATAGACCACCACTGCTGCTGTGACCACTACCTGACAATTCAAAATCCTCTTCCTCTCAGGTCTGTAGTAATTCTCTGGTGTTATTTCACCACTACTACAGACATGGCTAGTTTGGCTGTTAACAGCCAAGGAAGGGGATGCCATGCTCACTAAGGTGGATGAGGGTGAATGCCCCACTATGGCATTAGCTCACCTCTGGTGCCGAGTCCACAGTGTTATGTGCCTACTCTTCAGATGTGTATGCTGGCCCCCAGTGCCAAAATAGTTACCCTTTTTACCACGCCTCACACGTGCTTGGCAAATCTGGCAGATTGCCACTGTTTCATCACTTTTATCTTGTACAAAAAAGTCCCACACTAGGGATTTTGATACCCTATTTTTCACATGTCACTGATGCTGCATTTTGGACTCCAGGTTTTGTGGCACTGAAATGGGTGGTGTACTGCATGATTTACATTGTTGAGCACACTTGGATTCTACCTGAACATCACAATCTATGACTATTACTGGGTCATCAATCATCATCAACAGACACAGCTACAATATAACTTCGAGGAGGGGTTGATTTAATAACAGACTGTTTACACACGGCCACCTTCAGTTTCTTTTTCTCTGGTTCCCAACTGGGGTCACCAGCATCATCATCATAATCATCATCCACATCCACAAATTCAGTTTGGATGCAGTCCTGTGGAGAACATGTTCCAACCACAGATGCAGTATGATCATCCTCAATTGTTTCATCAACATTTGAATATTTGGATGCCCAGGCATAACTGCAACATCTCTGGAAATGTGAGATTGTGAGTCATCATCATGATCAGAATCATGTTCAACTAATGTGGGTATGGGGAGTGTGACATCAACTACACTCTGAATCATGTCTTCGGACTCCACAACATTTTGGCATCCAGATAAGTTTTCAGGGGTTGAACTTGGAGCAGTACTCATGTCTGGCCTGCCACTAACTTCACTACTACCCCTACCTACTAGGGGGAGGAAATGGACAAGGAAATGATAGAAAGTATACTTAGAATGGCAGAAAAAGGGGAGATATTGCTGATGGGTGATCTGAATATGCCAGATGTTAACTGGAGTGCAGTTGCAGCAGCCACTTCGAAGAGTGGGGTTATTCTAGATGCCCTACAGGGGGCATGCCTTAGACAACTAGTATTGGAGCCCACTCGAGAGGGATCAGTCCTAGACCTGGTTCTCTCAAATGGAGATGAAGAGAGATCACAGATGTAGAAGTGGGTAGACATCTGGGAACTAGCTGACCATCGAACAGTATGGTTCACAATAAACACAGCAATAGAGTCAAGCCACACAAAGGCAAAAGTACTGGACTTCAGGAGGGCTGACTTTGCCAAAATGGGTGAGTGCCTAAGGAATGCACTAGCAAATGGGCAGGAAGGAGGGGTGGAAGAACAATGGGGAACAATAAAAACTGCCATCACAGAGGTAACAAGCCTTTGTGTGAAGCAAATAAACAAAACAAAATGATGTAAGAAACCACTATGGTTCTCAAAGGAAGTGGCAGTGAAGGTTCAAGAGAAAAAGAAAGCATTCAGGAAGTACAAGGAATCACAGAAGGAGCAGGACAGAGAACTGTATCAGTTAAAGCAAAAGGAAGCTGGGAAGGCAGTCAGAACAGCAAAGGCCCAAACTGAGGAAAAGACAGCCAACTCAGTTAAGAAGGGGATAAACCTTTATAGGTACATCAGGGAGTGAAGGAAGACCAAGGGAGGGATAGTGAGGCTTAATAAAGGGAGGAGGGCGGCAGATGGTGACTGTGAAAAGGCAGAGATGCAAATATTTTTGCTCAGTATTTACAAAGGAAGAGGGGGAGGTACCTAAAACAAACAGTAGAAACACTCTGGATACAGAAGTTGATACCAACCCATTTACAGAAGAAAGGGTTCTGAAAGAACTCTTAAAACTGAAGGTGGACAAAGCAATGGGGCCTGATGAGATTCACCCCAGAATTCTAAAAGAACTAAGGGTAGAACTAGTGACACCACTGACTACCCTCTTTAACAAATCATGGGAGGATGGGGTGGCACCGAGGACTGGAGGAGGGCAGATGTGATTCCCCTTCACAAAAGTGGGAGCAAGGCAGAAGCAGGAAACTACAGACCTGTTAGTTTAACCTCAGTGGTAAGGAAAATGATGGAATCACTTCTGAAGGAAAGAATTGTCGAGTATCTAGAGGCCAGAGGGGTACAGGACCCAAGGCAGAATGGATTCACAGCGGGAAGGTCATGCCAGACAAATCTGATAGATTTCTTTGACAGGGTGACCAAAGTAGTAGATCAGGGAGGGGCTGTGGACATGGCCTACCTAGACTTTGGCAAGGCATTTGACACAGTCCCACACAAAAGATTAATATACAAGTTAGCCAGCCTGGGAGTGGGTCCCAAGATGACAGCCTGGGTAAAGAATGGGCTGGAGAATAGGACACAGAGAGTAATAGTAAATAGAGTCCACTCTGAAGAAAGGGGTTATTAGTGGGGCACCGCAGGGTTCAGTATTAGACTGGTCCTCTCTCAATGTCTTTATGTTTACATTGCAGAGGGACTGGAAGGAAAGTATGTCTCTTTGCAGATGACACAAAGATCTGCAACAGAGTTGATGCACAAGGTTGGGTGGAAAGGATGAGAAGGACTTGGCAAGGTTAGAGGAATGGTCAAATGTATGGCAGCTTAGATTCAATGCTAAGAAGTGCAAGGTAATGCACCTGGAAAAAAAACCAGGGAAGAGTACACAATGGGGGTGAGATACTAACAACAACAAAATGGAAAGGGACTGGGGGTAGTCATATCAGATGACCTAAAGGTGGGTAAGCAATGTGAGAGGGCAGCAAGGAGGGCTGGGGGATACTGGGATGCATAGGGAGAGGCATCACCAGTAGAAAACAGGAAGTTATTATCCCTCTGTACAGACAGCTGGTGAGACCCCATCTGGAGTACTGCGTGCAGTTCTGGAGACCCAATCTCCACAAAGGCATAGACAGAATGGAAGCTGTCCAGAGGAGGGCAACTAAACGGTGCAGGGTCTGCACCGGAAGACATATGAAGAGAGACTTAAGGAGCTTAATATGTATAGCCTCGAGGAAAGGAGGGAGAGGGGGGGACATGATAGAAACTTTCAAGTACCTCAAGGGAATCAACAAAGTCCAAAAGGTTAGCATCTTTCAAAAAGAGAGGTTTGCAAGAACAAGTGGGCACAATTTGAAGATGGGGGGGCGGCTCAGAGGTAATTTAAAGAAGTATTTTTTCACAGAGAGGGTTGTGGATGCATGGAACAGCCTACCGGAGGAGGTCGTGGAGCCAAAAACAGTGGTGGAATTCAAGCATGCATGGGACAGTCATAAGGCAATTCTAGGGGTTGGGAGTAGGAATAAGTAGGCTGCTGGTTAACTAGGATCTGCAGCTTATCCATTAGGTAGGGAAATGGGCAGACTGGGTGGGCCAAGCGGTCCTTATCTGCCGTCAAATTCTATGTTTCTATGTTTCTGCCACCAGCAGGGACAACAACATCTCCAACCATCATTGAAGTGACTGATTGCACTGTGAAAAACTTAGAGAAATCCCTTTACTTGCAACACCTATTCCCTTCTGCTACATACTACCACACCCATGGCCACTCTTGGCACTGGCAGCAGTGCCACGGCCAGAAAAATCTTTGCATGCACATCTCTTCGTGGGCATTTTTGGGGATTACACAGACAATTAACAACAAATTTAGATTTAGGCACTTTTGGGAGGATGGAAAGCCAAAAAACAAGAAGTGTGACTTACAGATGGAGATTGGGCCCTGAAGAGATGCAGTGGCACAGCCAGATGGAGGTTGCACACTAAAGAGATGGAGCTGCACAGGCAGAACAACACCTTAACCATTGGTCAGCAATCTAAAACTGAAAAAATACCTTCTTTTGTGGGGGGGGGAGGGGTTATAGCAGTGCCTAAATAGAAGCAGTAAAAAATAGTGCAGATGGACTAAGAAATTAAGAATAATGCGACTACGGTGCCACAATAAAATGCATTTGACTTGACGGCATGCACACACAAATTACAGGTAATGGGAAGACAATCGATGTACTAAATTTTGACACAAAATTTTGTAGCAAAAATGCTTTTTTAAAGGTTTTTCGATGGTTTGATTCTCAAAACTCTGAGAGCAAACTGTCTCCAGCTTTCCACTAAACACACTACGCTGAATTGAAGCTGTGCAAGACAATCTAGAGGCCATGTGACCTGCCATCCCATGAATCACTGCAAAATTTGCCTTAAAGAGCAATAAAAAAGACAATTTTAATACAAAGTCCATTGAAATCAATGGAATTTTGCATTAAAATTAAAGGCAAAGTTAGTCGCTTTGTGTTGCGGAGTATTTCACAAAATTTGAGTTACACGCAAAATACTCCACATAGCAAAGTTTAGGAGCTTCACCCACCCTTAGTCAAAAGGCATCTACACAGATCTTTGTGCTGCTCAACTAGCAGCCACTGATAAGTGGGAAAGTTAGGAGGATGTCAAAAGCAGATGTTAACTTGTTCCATTTTATAGGACAAATTCATGACACAGAGGAGTGCTGTGTCACATCTGGAGTGCCCAGGAGATATGTAGAATTAGGAAGTGTAATACTCCAGCATGAAGGGAAGCCCCGCTTTCCAACTTCATGGAACCAGTTTACATTTTGTGTTCAAAGGTGGTGTGTAGCACGATTTACTACTATGTGATAGAGTCCTCATCTCATGAAATGGAAACACTGGCATGGGGATGTAATAATACCTGTATTGATGTTAGCATGGAAATGGATGCTAGATGATTTTGTGCATATCATTCACTGATGTTAGCATGGGAATGTAACAAAGTTTGTTACTTCTACCAACTGTATCTTCTCTTTAGTCTGCTATGTGATTAAAATTTGCCACAGCAAAAAGCCTTTCTTAATCAGGTATTAGGTCATGAAAATGTGAGCGATCAATAATATTCAGACACCCCCCCCCCCCAGCCAGAAACAGTTTTGGGTGTGGGTGTGTGTGGGTGTGCATGTATGTGTGTAGGGCCTGGTGTGCATACAATGTTAATCACATGGCATACTTTGTGCCATAGTATAGGGAACGCATTTGTACATGTACAGATGTATGCATACATATACCAGATCTGGAGGAGGAGGAGGAGTAGAAGAAGATGGGTCATCCAGGAATTTGCCAGTGAGAGTATGCATCTAGAACCAAAATATTGGCACATATTTAAATGATAAAATATAACAATGTGGGGATGTTGTGTGATATCCTTCATCCCGAGTTAATTGGTAGAGATGAGGTATAGCCAAGTGCCTTCAACCAATTGGTTTGTGAGTTATTCCAGCAGATTGGATGATAAAATGGCATTATGTGACCTGGCATTTATTTGGTACTGTTCCTTTAAGGACAAATAGTGTATGGCAAATATTGTTTAAATCAAGCAGGACTATCTACGGTAGCTCTGCATTTAGGCAGTTTGACTTGTTTTGAGTCCTCTAATGCTGAGTATAATGCCACTTTTCTCAGAAACATAAATTTAACTGGAAAAGAAGCATGAAGAGAAAATCATCCACAAAGCAAAAATGTGAAACTCCTGTCAGTCACACATTCCATTTTAAAGATAGAGCTAGGATAAGATGTCCAGTAATGGACTGTATTCCTTCACAAAATGGTGCACAGCTCTGTCCCTTGAAAAACCTGGTACTGTGTAATGCACTTTATGTTGCATCCACAGTTCAAGGCACAGATGGGTCTGTCAGCTGAGCAATCCATGCCAGAGGGAATTTGACATTATCCTGTGAAGTCTTGGGCTAAAGAGCTACATTGTTGTGTGAAAGGAAGGGAGCCCTGCAATCAGATCCTGGCTGAGCAGGCAAAATAAGAACAATGTTCATTTTTATAAGCAGTTAGCACAGGGGCAGCCACAAGGTTTGTCAAACGTCAACTGTAAGTCATTGAGCAGAAACATGAAAAGACTCTCAGTAATGACCACCACACGAGCCCACAATGTTATGCATGTACTGTAGGGAAGGGTATCCACCTCTACCAAGTTTCCAGCTGCAGACTTTTGAACAAATGTGCTACTTTCTATTGCTACTGCTGTATTTGGTTTAGAATGTGCATGACCACTATTCCTACTGTATGCCTAATATGTTTCTGAGAAGGTATAGATCCTGGTAGAAAGTGTGGAAGGGAGGTATTGTGAAGATACAGGACATGTAGCCAAAAGTAGGCTGTAGCAATCAGCTGTGGGTTGACTGTGTTTGTAATCCTCCCAGTATCTTCCAGTAGTCCAGCCTGTTGCATCACACCATGCTCTGTGACTAGTTGATGTCACCATAATTGAATAGAATTGTTTTTTACTTCTCTATTTGAGCAGAAAAACGCAGGAATATATAGTGCACAAAAAATAATAGCAGTTTTTCGTGTATGCAGCAGGGATGGGAACAGTAAGAACAGTTTTACCATTCAGACAGCAAAATAGAGATCAAAATGACAAGGAAATTCAGTTGAGCTCATGGAGTCAGGTCACCAGCGCAAGTATCAGGATATAATCAATCAAGATATTTGATGATGCATTATTGGTTTCCATTCATCAATAGGGTATCCATTTGAAATTTCTGACTATGTTGGCCTTGTATGAAGTACTAGAACATGATGAATAGCCCCAGACTTGCAGTGTGGCCTTTGGTCATGAATGTAGGGGAGTGGGTGGGAGTCAGGCTTCATAACTCTAATGGAACATCTCCAAACTCTGGGGGCATTGGGCTGACAACCCTAATAGGATATTTCCAAACTCTGTGGGGTTTGGGGTTTGTGTCGTAGCATCCTTAATAAGCATTAATGTAATTGTTTTGCCATAAATGTCCTTACTTTTTGAGAAATTGCAGTGGTAACATGTTTTGTGTATAGTTTTTGAAGCCGTTCACATTACAGGAAGTATAACTTTTAACTTACTCTGTGCAAGGCCTTTTGAGTGCTGCAAAAACAGGATGTGCAGGGAAGTTCAGGTTCTGTATGTAAGTCCAAACTTGCTTCCTCAGCGCTGTATGGTCCGTGTGCAAAGCATTGCATGAGACATAAGTACTATTTAATTCATGTATAACTTAACTGTAGTACAAAATGAATATGACTTTTTTTTGTCTCTCATTTTCTTATTTATCAGCTTTAAATGTTTTGTTCAGGTACTACTTATAATATTTTCATGATGGCTATGTTCTTCATCTTTGTGTATCTTGAAAAGTTTTAAAACCTTCATTACAGATTTCTTTATGAATATTTTGGGTATAATTGAAATATATTGTTACTAATACTTTTTTTAACAAAGAGATTGTGTGTCTCATTATACCCCTCTCCTGCAAACACTGAAGTACCACCCTTAAGAGTTATGCACTTACTATGTTATCTTACATTAAATTTTTGTTCATGTGGAACTTCAACATCAACTTCAACATCAAGGCAATTCTTGTGGGGGGTAGGAAGAAAAAGGCTGTTGGTTAACTAGGATCTGCAGCTTATCCTGCAGGTAAGAAAATGGGCAGACTAGGTGGGCCAAGCGGTCCTTATCTGCTGTCAAAGTCTATGGGCCCAATTCTAGAAGGATGGCGCAAGTTGCCACCGAACACAACTTGCGCCACCCACAACTGTGACATTGACCCTGCACCCTATTCTAGAAGGGTCAGGGTCTCCAAAGCAAAGTCCTGTGATTTGCAACATGCGGTTACGTATGCCGCACAGAGGGCTTACCTGGCCAGCATGTTGCAACCCGCAGCTGCAAGTCGCAAGTATAGCCCCTGCCCAGCAAGCCACAACAGCTGCCCTGTAGGGCTTCCCACACCCCCTGCCCCCCAAGCCTCCAGCAATTGCCCCAAAGGGCTGGCCACACCAACTGGCCCCTGAAACCACCAGCAGTTGCCCTGTAGGGCTGCTTACACCCTCAGCCCCCCCAAAACATAGATCCAGAGCCCCGCAGGCTGCCTACACCCCGCGCCCCTGAAGCCTCCAGCAGTGGCCTTCCAGAGGGCTGGCCACCAATTGGGCCCTGAAACTCCATAGAAATGCCTCACAGGGCAGTGCAGTCAACCCCCTCACCCATGCCCCACCCCAAGTTGCATGCCGCAAATGCGGCATACACCCTGCATGCTCTGGTAGTCTAGTGGCCCCCACTCTCCCACCCAGCCATGCCAGCCCACCCAGCATACCCCAACCCATCCCCAGCTGGAGACTGGCATAGCCCACCTCTCATCTCCAAGGCCAGCTGCCGACTAAGTTATGTAGGAGTGCTACTGGAGAGACATACTCAGATAGTAATTTCTGGCGTGTCTTTCCAGTAGCGCTCCTGCTGAACTCAGTTGGCAGCTGGCTGTGGAGGTGAGAGGTGGGCTATGCCAGTCGCTGGCTGGAGGTGGGTAGGGGGTGCTGGGTGGCTGGCACAGCTGGTGGGGGCCACTAGAATAACAGGGCATTCAGGGCATGCCACATTTGGCAGGTGACTTGAGGGTGGGGCACGGGTGGGTGGTTGACTGCACCACCATGCGGAGCATTTCTATGGAGGTTTCAGGCACAGTTGGTGTAATAGCCCCGCGGCACACTTACTGAAGGCCTAGGGACAGTTGGTGGGGTATTTATGGGGCATTGATACTACATGGGGTACAGGTAGGCAGTTCTGTGGGACATTGCACAACAGGGATTCTAGGGTGTTGGGGTGGTATCATGGGCATGATAATATGCATAGGGTTAGTTGGTGTGGCAGCCCAGCGGGGCTGCTACTGTACAGAGGGCATGTACAGTATGGAGATTAGGCGGGAACATACAAGATGCCCAGTGGGGCAACAATGGGGGTCTGGGCATGGTGGGGACACTTGGACCAGATTCTACAGGACCCTTGGAGGATGGATGTAAGTTACACCAGCTAAATGCAGGTGTAACTTACATTACCAGTTCTCCTCTGGGGGTTCTTGTAGAATCCCGACATTGGGGACTTTGTTGCTGCCCTTCTGGAATGGGGCACAACTGCTGCTGTAAACCTCCTAGCGCCATGTTACAGGGGTTTATGGCACAACTGCTGGCATAACAGCTGTTCAGCACAAGTGGCCTGCAACATGTCGCAGACTACTTTGTAGAATAACGCAAGTCGCAACTGCTGGCATAAGTTGCTACTTGCGCCATTCTACTTGGTGCAAGTGCTGTTACACCAGGTGTATCCCTCCTAGAATCTGGACCTATGTTTCTGTTTCTATGTAAAAACCTTAGCATGCCACATAGGTTTTTTAAATCATCATGAAAATTATTAGAACCTTTTTCACACATCATATGGTTGTTGAAAACTTTCACTCATCCAGTAGATTTTGACAGCTTAATGCAGCACTTACATTTTGTGAACCTTTGTGAAGGATTTCTGTGAAACTTTCATAGAAAAACATGATGCAGCACATATGTTTTGTACCCTGCCTTGTAGCACTTAGATTTTTACACAGTGCATACATTTTGAAAACCACCTCACAGCAAATAGATTTTGACAAATAATTGTTATGCATGTCATAAGGATTTTGAAAACTGGCATGCAGCATGAATGTTTTAAAAACCATCATGCAGATATTCAAATCGGGTGCCATGCACTAATGGGTGGGTTATACAGGCATGAGGCATGTAACCTGCCTGCGTACTTACACGGTCCCAGACAGGCACGGGGTACATGGTTTGCACAACTGCATGCAACCATGGCATGCCTGTCTGTGGCCATGCTCCCTTGGCATGCAGAATCTCGCAGGTGTTTGGGGCAGAGTCATGGACCCATCGGGCATCCAATAAGATGCCCATAGCCAGTCCTGCAGTGGATCCCTTGAGCTCGTGCAGCAAGTGCACAGAGTAGGGGCCTGCCATGTAAAGAGGCAACACAAGTACTCCTTCCAGGCACTTGCCTGAGCTGCTGCCCCAGCCTTCCCCTGCAGCCTTGTGGGCTGTGGCATCAAGGATGTTTGTTGCATGGTGCTGCCGTGCCTGGTGGCTGAAGAACATGGGGGTGTATACCGGGTTATGCCTGGTCTCTGCTAGCATATTCAGCACCCCCCATGCCTAGCACTATATGGCTTAGTGAATGCTGCGTAGTGCAGGCACACTGCTAACATGCACCCAGTGGCTTGCTTGGGCAGTTGGCATGTAAGTACCTTGTGCATCCTTGGTGAATGCTGCTGGGGGTCCACAGGACCCCCTCTGTGTGGCATTCACACTTAAGGTTGCCCATGCACCTCAGATAGTTGGCACATAGGCAACTTTTCTGTTAGTGCATAAGGCCCATATGTGTGCAGCACATAGATTTAAAAAAAATGTGTACAGCATTCCTATGTGACCATTTTGTTTTTTAATTAAAGATAATTAGTAATTAATAATATAAAACACATTGTGTGCTTCGGTACATTACAAATTAAAGTTAAATAAAAACAGTATAGGAAATAAATTTTAGCAAAATACATGTACAGTAATTCAGAAGCAGAAGATGAAGACAAAGAAGAAGCAGAATTATTAATTACATTTTTTGTTGCACTTTTCTTACACATTGTATTTCAAAGCAATTTAAAAGCATTGTGAGACTGGTAACAAAGTGAAAGTAAACCAGTAGGGGCAACTATTTTACCCAAACACCCATATATAGCCTTGGACAATTGCATCACTGTTTAAATGGAAAGGGGATGTTGTCAAGGACACGGGAATAATCCCTACTCTTGTGCAAAGTACTTTGGGTTCTTTTACTTCTACTTGGACACTCACCAGGACAGCAACAGAGATGGGCAAAAGGTACCTATGATTAGCATCTCATCTGAAGAATGGCACACCTCTAGAATACAGCATCCCCCTAGTACTGGGCTCTGGTGCCTGCATTTACAGTATGAGCCCAGTTACTGTGTGGGTCTAGAACCCACAACCATCTGGTCCAGAGGCAGATATGTTACCATATGATCTACACTGACAATGTGTCACCATGCAGATGCATTTCGTCAGTATAAAATGTTGAATTCTGTGAAACTCTTGTGATTTTTTATGTCTTTCTAGTGAACATCAAAGAGACATAAGGCAATTTTTGTGGGGGGCAGGAAGAAACAGGCTGTTGGTGAAATAGGATCTGCAGCTTATCCTCTAGGTAGGGAAATGGGCAGACTAGGTGGGCCAAGCGGATCTGCCATCAAAGTCTATGTTTCTATGTAATGTCCCGGATCATTTTGATTATACAGTACTAATATAATTTAAGGACCCCTAGGGGGCAGATACTGTACACTGACATGGCATCTGAACAAGTGCCCTGTGCATCCATCCAAGAGTACTGTAGGAAATTACAGCTGCTGAAGTTACTGCAGGGAATGGCTGCATGGGTGGCATAGAGGTTTTGATAATTTTCTCAAATTGTACTTTTGCTTTTTATTATCTTATCCTGGCTCTTGCTCTGGGTCAATAAAAATTACTCTGTTTTAGTAGCTGAGGACTTCTCTGCTGTTTAGTGTATCCCCTGCTTGAATGCATGGAACAAAGAGCTGTTGCAATCCCTAATTATCCAACAGGAACTGACACCGGTCAATGCAGGGATGCAGTGAGTGGGACTTGGGATTAATAGGGGAGGAAAGAGGAGACAACTATGATGCAATTAAGCTATTCAAGGTGTTAATTTTTATTCTGCAAGTTGTGTCATTTACTTATAATTAGACACAGCTTGGTTACTCCCTGTTCTGTTTTTTTTGTATGTTTGTTTGTGCATGTGCAGCAAACATATTGGCAGCATGCTACATCCTAATGGGTTTTTCAGGTGTGGCCTTGTTGGGAGCAATGCATATGAGCATTGCCAAGACTTGGCTGTGAGTAACATATTACAAGAAGGCTGGTGATGATGCTGGTCAGCTTGCTGATGGGAAGAACCATCTTACACATGAATAGATGAAGCCACTCCCATCATAAAAAGTTTTCTTCCATTAGCATACCAGCTGGGCATGTTGATCAGTTGTACTTGTTCTGTCCTCCATTCCTGTTCTAGCCAGCCCCACTGTACAAGTCAATCCCCCCAACTTGCTTCCTCTGCTGCTGTCCTGCTCTCTCTTCCCATTTCCACTGACTGAGGTGTATGAGTTACCCCCCCTCCTATTCACTCCCTCTCCTGCTGTCCTGCCCTCCTTTCCCATTTCATTGGTCCCATAGTACAACTTAACTCACCCTCCTGCTTGCTCCCTGTGCTGCTGTCCTGTCCTTCATTCCTATCTCTATCAGCCCCTAAACAGAGTGCAACACCATGGTGCACACCCCT
The DNA here is from genome assembly GCA_016271365.2 of Neoceratodus forsteri. Lineage (NCBI taxonomy): Eukaryota > Metazoa > Chordata > Ceratodontiformes > Ceratodontidae > Neoceratodus > Neoceratodus forsteri. The sequence goes on along the minus strand of CM057450.1, from coordinate 1,459,530,058 downwards.
GATGCTGCAAATCAAATACAGTAACTGCAAAGATAAAAATAGTCCCTTGTCATCTGTCTGCTTCCCCAACCCTCCGGACCCCCCAATCCAACCGTGTCTCAGCACCCACACCCTAAACACCTCCAACACCACTCATTTACCTATCTGGTAAAACTCTAAGATGACCAGCATGTCCTGCTGCTTCCAACACCAAAAATGAATGGAGGAAAATAAGATACATTTGGCTCATGGCTTCTTTTTTTTTTTTTTGGAGCAGGTACCTCCCTTTTTTTTAATTCAAGTTTATTGAACAACTTGAGTACAGGATACATCACAATAACATCTGACAAGTTCAAGCAGTACACATTTCATTATACAAATGAGTCCTAACAGCAGGTTTTCAATCGCAGCAGTTTTAGAAGCTTAGGGTAATATTTTTTTTTTTGTATTCTCATATTTATTGATTTTAGATTGCAATAAGTACAAGCATAGCCCATAGGACAGTGCATCTGCATTTTAAAATACAGCATCTGATTAGAAAAAGCAGTATCATTAACACTCCTAATTTGGTACATCATATGAGGGTTACCAGTATGTATATAATTACTTGATTAATAATATGCTGTACATAGGCCAAGTGCTGCCATGAGTGGGGAATTTTATTTATATGAAGTCACTTTAGTGCCAAAATTTCCAATCCTTTTAGTAGGTTTGATTCCCCATTTAACTACATAAGATATAAACAAACCAAATATGTACCAAGCATCTTCTCCTCCCTCCTCACCAAACACTACCCAGAAATAGATTAAACAACAATAGCCTAGAATCAGGCAAACATAAGGCCCCTTTACTAGACCTAGTATAGCATTTTTAATAGCTCATTTGAACAATAAACAGTTTAACTCTTAAAAGGTTCAAGAGCATTGAGTGAACTTTTAAGGTTCAGCTTATCACTCTACTCTATACTACATGCATTAAAGGTTCCCCATTGAGTGCACCATGATCGTTAATACAAAAGGATAAACCGTATCCTAAAAAGGTAGTTAAACCTCGTACCTAAAATAACATTTATGCACAGTAGTAAATATCATCCTGTAATGTTCATTTTATTAATGTCCAAGTCCATTCAGTCACTCTTCTTTAGACACTTACTACACCCTTTGCTTCAGAAATTCAGGTATTCTCTTCCTCCCCTGTGTCAGAATCTGATCCTCAGGCTGAATCATCTGATTCAATCTTCAAAACTAGTTTACTGGCTTCCATTGGATCCGAAAAAAGATAGGACTTCTCACCATAAGCAATTTTTAGACTTGCCAGCATCAGGAGGATATGATGGACTCCCAGTGGGCATAACTTGGCTTGGATCCCGTCGAAAGCTTTACGCCATTGCTTCGTGGCATAACTTAAGTCCAGGAAGATGTGGATGGGTACCCCCTGCCATTTAGAGGGGCCTTGTTTTCGTGCCTTGACCAACACGTAGTCTTTCTCTTTTATTGAGCTCAGTACAACCAAGACTGGTCTGGCAGATGGGGGAAGAATCCACGTGTAATTGGGGCCCTCTGGCATTCACTCTATAGGCCCGCAGCACTGATATCAGGGAGTCTAGATTTAAGAAATCAGGCAACCATTGCTTGATAAAACTGCCAAAGGCCTCTCCCTCAGATTCCTCTGGCAAGCCCAATATTCTAATATGGGATGCCCGCGCCCCATTTTCAAGCGATTGCAAGCATCTCCTTAGCAAGTTGTTCTCCTTTATCAGGCCATTCATTACCGATAGTGCTTTTTCCACCGTCTCATTGGCTCCCTGAGCGGAGTCAACTACCCTCTGGATTTTCGTTTCAGCGGTTTGGATCCTAGACGTAAACTCGTCCATTTTCTTGTCAAGTGCTTGAATTGCTTTTAATATTGCAGTGTTAGATGGCTGATTAAGGCTGCCATCTGGAGGGTCCTTGTCTTTCTCCAGGCCTACACGAGTGTCTTTCTGTCGAGCTCCATCTCCTCCCATCATAGTTTTAGGACGTCCCATTTTCCAATTGTGTCAAATTTTATATCTCACCTGTCCTCAAGGCACCAGCAATCTAGTCTAGAGTTGTTTTATAGCAATTATTCTTAAGTCGGTGTGGAGCTGAAGGAGATAGGTGCTTCCAGCTTGGCTGCTAGCCACGCCCCCCGTTCCTGGCTTCTTAATGTGTTTTTAGTTATTACTAATAACTTTGTCTTTTGTTAACATTTTTACACCAAATTTTCAACATAGCTTTTTAGGACCCATCTCATAAACAAGATAAGTGACATTTTTCAAAATCCCCCCCAAAACAATTTCACAGTCATGCCACAAAATCAACTTTCAGATTGGATTTAAAAAATCCCAAGCCTTGTTCAAAAGGTGGGGTCATAAAAGTCTATGTTAAAAATTTGGGGTGACAATGTCAAAAAGAATGAAGATGTGAAAACATTGAATTTTTCTGTTTACTCAAAATTTTGTGATTTCTGCAGATTTTGGTCCTATATTTTCAACATAGCCCTTTTGTTATTTTTCAAATCTCCGACGAAATAAGTTGTTATAGTTGCTTTGGAAAATCACCTTTCTGGCAGGATTATAAAATTTCCACCTGTCATGATCATAAGGTAAGGTGATCAAAAGACTGTCTTGAACATATGGGGTAAAAATGTCAAAAACAACAAAGTTATAAAGAAACCTTAGCTTATTTCAATGTTTACTCACAACTCTGTGGTTTTTGCGGATTTTGGCCCCAAATGTGTAACATAGACCTTGTGTTATTCCACCTGATGAACATGACAGGTGTCATTTATTAAATCCCCTCCAAAACATGTTTTTGTGTTGCTCTGTAAAATCACCTTTCAAATGGGATATGAAAAATTCTGCCTATCTTGGTCATAAAGTGGGGTCATAAATAGACTATGTTGAAAATTTAGAGTAAAAACAAACACACAAACAATGAAGTTATGAAGAAATGCTGAACTGTTCAAATGTTTGCTCATAAATTTCTCATTTGTCCACATTTTGACCCCAGATTTTCAACATAGCCCTTGTGTTACCCAATCTCATGATGAATGACAGGCATCATTTTTCAGATCCCCTCTGATACATGTTTTTGCCGTCGCTATGCCAAATCACCTTTCAGATAGCATTTGAAAGTAATTTCACCTGTCAGTAATAACATGGGATCTTAAAAAGACAATATTTAAAATGTGGGGTCAAAATGTGGAGAAAAGAAAACTAAGTTGGGAAAAATGACTTTGGCCCATAATTTCAACAAATCCCTTGTGTTACCCCAACCCCCACTCCCCCATGAACATGACAGATCATGACAGGGATATGATCTAAACTTTTAAATATTTAAAGGGGAATAACAAAACTGATACAGAGAGGATGTTCCAGATTAGAAGTGGGAGGGACACGAAAGGGCACAGGTTGAGATTGGTAGGGGAAAGTTTCAGGAGGGAAATCAGGAGACACTTTTTCACTGAAAGAGTGGTAGATAAGTGGAATGCCCTGCCTGAGGAGGTGGTTGCCTGTAGCATAGTGGGGGTTTTAAGAGGGGGTGGAATAGAGTGAGGGGAAGTGTAATTAAGAGGATCAGGAGGGAGGGTGGGGCAGCTGCAAGTTGAGGGGCTAGCTGCACAATTGAGCAGACTTGATAGACCATTAGGCCTGTTTCTGCTGGTGTTTTCATATGTTCATATGTCTATTTTTTTCAAATTCCCTCCAAAACATGTTTTCTCAGTCACTTCACAAATCATCTTTTGGATGGGATTTAAAACATCCCACCTCTATTGATCATATAACAGGTTCATAAAAAGACTGATTTTGTGTTTCATAAAAAGACAATGTTGGAAATTTGGAGTCAATATATTGGATCCCACTGACAATGAGATATTGTCTCTCAGGTGGTCTATCCCTGGTAAATACATTGTCAGAATACGTAAAAGCTTAGCCCCCACTGAAAACAAGATATTGTATCTCCACTGTTCTGTTCTAGGTAAATAAAGTGTAAAATGTGTACAAGCAGGAGCCCACTGAAAATGAGATACTACAACTCAACTGGCATATCATGGGAAATGCATTGATAAATGACTAAAAGGAGGATCCCAAGCCAGTCTTGTAGCACCATGGCAGTGTTACCACTTTCTATGCCACCTTTATGCATTTGGGAATCAAAACAGGCTGTTGGGGACTGGCTGGGGGAGGAAGAATTGAGTTTCCCAGGGATTTCTCTCCTTCCTCAGGGAAGGGAGGAGGCTGTTCCTACTGTGACAAAGCAGTGGGAAAGGCTAACAAAATGCTGGGGTGCATTAGGAAAGGGATTTTCAGCAGGAGGAGGGAAGTGGTGCTGCCAGTGTATCACTCATAGGTGAGGCCCCACCTGGAGTACTGTATCCAGTTCTGGAGGCACACCTCCACAAGGACATTGAAATGGTGGAAATGGTACAGAGGAGGGCAACCAAAATAATAAGGGAGTTAGATGAGAAGCCATATGTGGTAAGTCTGCAGGAACTTAACAAGTACTCACTAGAAGAGAGGAGAGCAAGAAGGGAAATGATTGAAATCTACAAGTACCTCACAGGAGTGAACAAGGTACAACTGGAGGGTCTATTTCAGAGAAAAAAAGGCACCAGAACAAGGGGTCATGCAATGACTCTAAAGGGGGGAAGATTAGGAGAGATTGTGGAAATACCTCTTCGTGGAAAGGGCAGTGGATGATGAAACATTCTGGCAAACTAGGTAGCTGGGCAAAGACTGTGGGGAGCTTCATGCATGCATGGGATAGGCACAGAAGCATATTAAGGAAGAGGAACAGGGGAAGGGAGTGATACCTATAATGAACTTGGGTCAGTGGTGATGGAACAGACAGGGGTAACGGGCAGACTGGATCGACTTAAGGGTCATTTTCTGCTGACAAAATTCATGTTTCCATGTTTCTGTGTGTAACTACCAACTAGTGGAGACTGCTTAGCAACACAGTCTGGAGCATCAGGAGGTGAGTTGCCACTGGATGTCTGCCACACATGCGTGCCACCCCAAATATGCACAACCACCTCATTGCATGCAGTATACCGACGTTTTCTCAACAACTTTACCTCAACCAACACTACAGCGTTAACAGCGCCAGGTTGCTGTAGTGTCAGTGTGGGACCCTGGCACTGCCTTCTGGGAGTATTGAACCCATCCCTGAAAAAACTCTGATTGGGAGTTGATTATTTAAGTAGCAGGGGGTGCAGGAGGCAGAGTCCTCTGCATAGGGAGTTCAGGGAGCAAAGCCCACTGAAGAAAAAACAGTTAGATGAGACTTCCTTTACACCAACCACAAATGTGATCAACATAACAGAGTCACTGTAACATTGGTCCACAAAGAAATTGTTGACCGACTGTCATAGATCCATTGCATGCCACCATGCCAGGGGAGAACATCAGGTGACAGGAGGAAAATGTCTGTCAGCCATCCATATCGGCAGCCCACCAGGATCTTTCACACAACCAGCATGGCTGAGCACTCACCACATTATGGTCTTGGGTAAGTGGTAGATAATTTGCAAGTCTATAAAAAGGTCAGTGATGTAGCTGTGAGGTGCCCCCAGACGTGACTGGAACAAGAAACAGCTTTGTGGGAACATGAAAAAGCAGGACCTCACTGAAAACAAGATATTACATCCAAGTTGTGCTATCATGGGAAAATACAGTGTAAAAATCTGTAAAGACTGGCCCCATTGAAATGAGATATCGGTGCTGTTCTAACTTGTAACAGCATATACTGTAAATAAACATGTCTGGCATTGACAAACGTTTGTTTTACTGGTAATAGAGTACTGTATTTTATTAGTGCAAACCTTCTTACCCAAAAGCTGCTATTTTCACTATCAATTTCTACAATGAAACACCAGTGTCTTACCCAATGGGTTATTGTTTTTCATAATCATTTACATAAGCTGGCTACTGGACTGCGAGTTTGAAAATAAAAGAACTTACAAAAGTTGATCTTCACGTTTAAACCTAAACATCAACAAAAGTGGCTGCTAAAACACTACCTAAATATAAACTATGAATTCTCTTCCTGTTTTTCATCTTGCTGAATCTTGTAAAGTCAGGGGTTCTCAAATGGTGAGGCCAGCCTCCTTGGGGAGGTCCCAACCTGTTCCAGGGAAGGCTCAAGCAAGTCGTGAAAAAGTATTATATTTCAGTTTTGAACTTTACAGATTTTGTGTGAAGAGATAAGGCAAACTGAAAGAGGATAATAGTAGGTGAATATATGTACTTATTCACAAGTCTGTGACCAGGGAAGGTACTGTACACTGAGCCATGGCTTATATCAGGTGTACCCAGGGAAGGGTAGTGAGAGAATACAATTCAAAATGTAACTGCAGAGCATTCAAGCAATATAAAATGAATAAAAGTACAAACAAATTAAGAACTATAAACTAACAATGCAAGGAACAATTGATAAATTAGACTGGCCGCAGAACTGTCCAAATACAAGGGTTAACCATACAGGTACTAGGAATAAGAGCAGGAGGGAGCAAAATTATTCCTGAGAAGTTGCTTAAGAGCTGGGAGAGAGGCAGAGGTCGGCAGGAAGGTTATTCCAGTTAGAGGGGAAACAGAAAAAGCAGTCTGACACATGAAGGTATGGTAGTAAGGGATAACAATGGTTTGAGAGTCAAAATATTGGAGCAAGTAGAGTGTGATGTTTTTTGGGGGGGTTACAATAAGCTTAATAACATGAGAGCCTGCTATGCAATTAGGTTTTAATTTATTCCTGATGTACTGTGAAAAGTAAACTATTTTACTATGGCAAGGCCCAAAAGCATTTCATTATTTTGGGGGAGGCTCAAGATCTTTTCCATGGCTTAGGGGAGGCTCACTATGACAAAGTTTGAGAACTGTTGTTGTAAAGGAATTTATTTTATGCTTTTAAGTCACACCAGAACTTTTTGCAGTGAAGGTAACTTTTGCTGCCATACGGTACTTCATCATTTCTAGAGCTATAATTGTACCAGTACTAAAATATTGTGTTGCCAGGGACAGCTGCATCTATGTCACACAAATATACAGCACTTTGCCCCTCCAATGTGTATAGCCATACTACTAGTATATATACAGTGCATGCATATATTCAGTATCTATTTATGTATCTATTTGTATTTGTCTGTCTGTCTGTCTATCTGAATTGCACACAAAAAAAACTGTGTTAAACCACCAGTTGGGGTTCCAGTTACCATCTCAAAAGTAAGGAAATGTGGCATTAGGGTTTTCAGCCCTAGATCTGCATCTCACCATCAGCAAAAGGACAAGATTACACAAGTAACCACAGAGCGATCCTCAGGTAAGGCTAAAAAATCCCACATACAACTGTCTCCAGGTGACACAAATGCAGTTTCACTGATCTGCTACCTTTCTGGATTTGTATCTGCTGCATGCACACTGAAAGACATACTCACTTATTTCTGGCTGCAGATCCATATTGCTGAAATCAAAACACTACTTCTGTATAAAGAAGCACAGGCCCATGTAGGCACACATACAAATTCATGATACCCAATTACTAGAGTTCTTTTGTCTTCAGAAGCACTGGCCCTTATAGGGCCAGCCCTTCTGTAACCATAGGTACTCATGCACACAGTAAGACATACATACACTTCTGCAGATGCAGTTGTAAGATATACACACTGAGGTATGGCTGTAGAAGTGCAGGCCCCATGAAATCCATGATACCCAAATACTAACACTGCTTCTGTCTGCAGAAGTGCATGTGCCTCACAGACCTGTGATTCTGCAGCAGTAGCTGTAAGACATATACACAGACTTCTGTCTGCAGAAGCGTAGGCCTCTGTGGGGCCTACACTTGTGGCACTGCATATAGAAATCCATGATACTCAAAATGCAACACTACTTTTGTCTGCAGAAGCGCAGACCCCTGTGGGACCACTGTGTCTATAGCCACTTATACTAATGCATGCAGTACGACATACACACTCATTTCTGGCTGCAGATAGAAATTCACAATGCTTAAATCAAAACAGTACTTCTGTCTACAGAAGCACAGGCCCCTGCAGCCACTGACACAAATCCATGATAACCAAATTATAAGAGTTCTTTTGTCTGCAGAAGCACCAGCCGCTATTGAGCCAGCCCTTCTGTAGCCATAGGTACTCATGCAAGCTGTAAGACATACCCACACTCCTGGCTACAGAAGTGCAGGCCTTACTTCCACAGCCACAGGTTTAAGACAGACACACCAACCTCTGGCTTCAGAAGTGCAGGCCCCACAAAATCCATGATACCTAGATAGCAATACTACTTCTGTCTGCTGATGTGCTGGTGCCTCAGGGATCTGCGATTCTGCAACTGCAAGTGTACAGTTGCAGTCAAAAACATAGACAGATATTTCCTGACATATCTGTGATATCTCTAGAGAAATTCCTTGCCTGCCTGCAGTACCACTGTGGGCTACCAGTGAAAATCTCTTTAGATATACTGCAAAATATCTGGAAGTATCTGAGCATATGTATGGCTGCAACTGTAAGACATATACAAGGACTTCTGTGTGTAGACATACAGGTCCCTGTGGGGCCTGTACTTCTGCTGCTGCATGTAGAAATCCATGATACCCAAACTGTAATGGGGGCCAGTGCTTCTGCAGCCACATGTACTCACTCATGCATGCAGTAAGACATACAGTACACACACAATTCTGGTACTTTTACAGCCACAGATACAAATCCATGAAGGTTGCAGTTCAGTGCTACTCATTTGTGTCCTCTGGAAACAGTTGTATGTTATTCGTCTTACCTAATAATTGCTGTCTGCAGTTGGTTGTGTGGTCTTGACATTTTGCTTCCTGGGGCTTGGTGAGTTAAGGTTGGAAACCCTAATGCCATATTTCCCTACTTTTGTGGTATTAACTTGAACCCTAAGTGGTGCATTAACACAGTTTTTTTGCAATGAATTTCCTTTCTTTTTGAGATTGTGGAATCACATCCTCATTTATACAAGTCCCTTCAGGACCTGCGTGAACAGATGCAGATGTGCAGGGATCAGTCTGCCCACATTTAAGTGTGACTCAAGAATTCCATTTTTGGTGTGCATGAAAAACTTTAATTTTCCAATTTTCAGTATCACACTTTAGTACTGCACTTAAATGTGGGACACAAAAATTATTTTGAACCCACATCATTAACATGGTCACTAAAATGTACTAAATCCAGACCAAAAAGGTGTTTTTGAAGAGCATCTGTGAAATCACCTTTTGACCAGTACTTCAAAATTTCCACCATCCTTGTTCATGAGGTATGGTCATGTAAACAGTGTAAAAAAACTTAGGTCTAAAATATTGTAAAACCATCAAGTTATGAGTAAATATGTGTGAGACACAAAAATGGAATTTTAGTGTCACAGATTTAAGTGCACCATCAAACCATACAACAGTAACATTTTAGTGTTCCAAATTTTAGTGTTGTACTTTAGTGTCACACTTAAATGTGCAACATGAAAATTATTTTGACCCTACATAATGAACATTGACACTAGAATGTGTTAATCCCTCCAAATAAAGACGGTTCTGCAGAGTGACTGTGAAATCGCCTTTTAACCTACAGTATACTTGAAAATTTCCACAATCTTTGTTCACGACATAGGGTCATGAAAGCAATATACTCAAAATTTGAGACTAAAATATTGTCAAATGGCCAATTATAAGTAAAATATGTGAGTCACAAAAATGGAATTTTAGTGTTGAATATGTTAGCATCGCACATTTAAGTACAACACTAAAATGTGTCGCACTAAAATCTATGCAAAGCCAAAGTCCCTAAAAGGTTTTTCTGGCTCAGATTGGCAGAGACAAAGAACAATATATTGCTTAACAAGTCCCAGTTATCAAGATTTATGTGTTTTGTTTTGTTTTTTCAAATTCTTCATTATTATGTATTTTCCATGTTTTGAGTTAAAAAAAAAACAAGATGGCAACTGTTACCACCTGAAAAAGTGTTTTTCAGGTTGTGAGAACTAAGTGATGTGAAAGCAAAATGCCTTCATGTCAAATTTTTGTGTCATATCCAATGGTTACCCTAAAACCCTACTGATCATGATCAGAAAAAGGAATTTAAATACTTATAAATTTGAAGCCGATTAATATTTTTTCACGAAAGCTTCAAAAGGCACAAGTGCTTCTATACTAAATGTTTAAGAAAAATCTTCAATACCATTGAGGCTGTAGGTACAAGCAAGAAAAAGTGTAGTAAATCTAGGAAAAATACTACACTTCATTAAAATGGACATTATGTACAGTATCTCAGAAACCACACAAACTGTCATCACAAAACTTCTCATATCTTGAGAACTTGCCTCCAAGACAATGCATGCTACATTTTGAGTAATTTTGTCAAATACTGCTAAAGTTATCAAGGTGAAAAAATCATGGTGTAACATTAAATACCCTACTGAACCCTAACTATACTGGTGCTGATGCACCAGTATAATATTCTATATATTTATATACAGAGGTATCTGTTTTGCCCAGTATGCAAGAATTACACAAAGGGGCTTACATGTACACACATACAATACCACCAACTAATATGCTTATATGATCTATTTATTGTATTTACACGTAAAATTATATACAGAAGATTGGACAAAACTTAATACATCACCGATTCAATAAAGCAACATCCAAGCCCTCTTCCAATGGCTGGGAAGCCCCTTCAGCCTGGCTAGGAGTCTCAGGAATCGGGGAACAGCTCCTGCAGCAATGCATCCACTCTGCAGGTGAGGCTTCTAACCAGGCATCTGGAAAGTCCCATTTTTATATATTTTATCTGGTTTAGAAATGCTAAACCACCATGTCCTAAGCAGGTTATATTAAAATTAATAACATTCTTTTGATACTGTTGCGCTACTGATATGCAAGTAGATGGCACTTTAATTAGGCTGTCATTACTAATGGTAGGATAATTCTTCAACACAGTTAAGTAATCAGCCCAAATAGTCCTGTTGGTTATCTCTGTAGCATTCATGCAAAATAAAGTGTTTATTTCCATTAACCGGAGAGTTTCATTAAAAATGTTCGTTTGATTTGCACAGCAATGTCGTGCCAGGCCTCGCTCTGCCATGCACCTATCGGGTAGGTTGCAGCATTTAATATCAGTCGTGTTGTGCAAAGAGACTTCATTAGTATCATTGGTATATTGTACATATAATCATCCTGGGCCACCAGTTGTCGTCCAGAGATTGACCCCTGGTGAAAATGTCATGTTCAGTACCACACACTTCTGTCCGGATGGGCAGCTAAAGTTCCCTTGGGTTCTATCTTTGGTATCATTTTTCCAACTCCAGGTTCCTTTACAACCAGTGTCATTACAGTTAACCCTTTGAATCCTTCCTCCAGGGGTAACTAGCTTTGCCAAATGGACCATAAGACACACCAGCATTCCTTTCAAAATCCATTGCTGGACCTAGAAAGACACAAATTTCATTATTCTCGAAGATAACATTTATGTGCAGGCATGTATTCCCATTTTTCTTTCCCTGATCTGATGACTAGCACAGTGTTGTCCTTCCCCATGGCTATCACTTCAGCTGGCTCCGGCAGGCCATTTGGACTAGTGATCCACACCCTAGCTCCATTATCAAAATTGTCGGTGGATCCAAACCCCTTGTCTCCTCTTACTGTCAAAAGTGTGGGGGCCTCCCCCTTAGTCGGTGTCATTTTGTGATAGGGAATAATCAACAACTGTGCAACCCTGTCATGTGGCTGGATAAGAAAGCTGAAAAGACAATCAAAAGAATGAATATGTGTGGACATACATACACAACTCTACCCTCCAGCGTAACTGATTACTTGCTGAGGGCAGAAACCCTTGTACCAATAATAGGTGTGAGATTCAACTGTTTGCACTAGAGAAAACAGAAGGGCTTGGGCTGGGTTATGCTGTTAAAATACCTTGGGTCTTTTCTAAAACCTGTAAATAAGAAACAATTATATAATATTACAATTAGTTTAGTAAGTTTTATACCTTACTATAAAGATGGGGAACTTCTTTTCTCTAGAAGAAAGAGAAGAAACACAGACAAAACAACAAAAACAAACACACACCAGTTTAAAAATAAAACAAGATTATTTCCATAGGATAAAAAGAAGCGTCCCTGGTTCCTTATCCTAAGCATGACAAATGTCAGCTGAGTTCATAAAAATCCAGATTGATGGTAATACCGTACGTACGTATCTCTTAGAATGCATTTCAAAAGACAAAAAAAAAAAATGATTACACCATGGTCACACATAAAAACAAAAGCCATTGTTTTTAACTGTAGATGGTAAACTCTCAAAAACAGCTGTAATAGTCCTTTTTTCAAAAGCATACTATATATATAATAAAAATATGGGGAGATGATGAATAATTCTCCCCTTCCAGCCGGAGTATTGCCTATGTTGGCTGCAAGTCAGAAGCAGTGAGAAGAGAAGAAAAGTTTGTTCCTCTTCACTTAGAATACTAGTTTTGCAATAAAAAGTCAAATTACATGGTTCACTCTTGGTGTGCTTTCATGAAAACATACATTTTGTGTGAAAAGTTGTGCTTTAGATATGGAATACACATCAAGTTTGAACTGGTAGTAACATAAAATGTTGAAACACAAGAAGGTCAAATAATGTGCAAAAGGTCACAGAGTGCATGCAAGGGTCGTTCAAACCCAGTTATTTTTGTAGTGTCCTTGAACACTACTGATATTAAATATCTTTAAATGATAATAGAGCACACAATAAAACTGCTGGCCAAAACAGTACACACCCATGCACATACACAAAAAGAAATACTTAACACAAAATAAGACTGACATTATTTGACACTAATTTGCTGAGGTAATGCCCATAGTTTTATTAGAAAACTGAGCGGTTTTAGATATATGTGCTGCCTCCTGCCTGTCTTGTAACACTGACAATTTTTAAACCAACACATTTATACATATTGCCATGCCAAATCTTTCCAGAACAAAACCTTTTTAAACACATTTTAATTTCTTTAAAATGCAGTACAACACACCATTTGTAAGTGAACACATCTAGTATAGAAGTATGATAACACATTACATTTTCACCTAGCAGTGGCTTGGCACGTTGCTTGCAAACTACAACTCTTTCTGCACATTGCAATCTATGATGTCATATTTCTTCACCTTTAACACTACCTGCTCCAACCAACAACTACATACAAAAGTTACCCAATCTAGGCAGCACAAATGTTTAATTAAAAATAAAACCAATTAAAACAGTCAGCTATGAGGCAAAGAAGCTTCTTCTCTTTTTTTTTTTTACTGTAACATGTTGTGCACTGAAGGCAGTCAATCCTATCTCGCAACCTTGACAACAGAACATAATTACAAAACACAGATATAAGCTAGAAAATATGCACGAGAAAGACGGAGCATTACCTTGTTTAGTATACGTATTACAGAAATAAAACAGACAGACATAAAACAACTTTGAATAAAAAAAATTCAGACTTACCCGGTGCCAAGGTATTTTCTTCCTCTTTTCCGATACACAAGTCTGAGTAAGAAAACTGACTGCAGAACCTTCGTGATAATTTCCAAACGCTGCAGCTATTAACCCTTTTAAAGGTTTTAACCCTTTCAAAGGTTTTCTTTTGGCCATTTTAGTAACCTGCCAAACCAAGTCTTTTTCCAGAGCTCTGGTTTGCAGTTTAAAAAAAAAAATCTCTAACAGTACTAGATTGAGATCCATCTGGTAGAGGTCCCCAGTACTTGGGTTTGGGATCAAATGTTTCAGCCTCTATAGGAGGCAAGGGAACAGAAAAACTTGAGACAACATGGGGGGGGAGGATTTTCAAATCATCCCGTCTGTAGTCACCTACTGTGCGTACATCCACAGTAGTTTATTTTTCTTTTTCTAGATGTTGCTTATCTAACTTTACTTAATCAGCCGCTGCTTTTCTCCTAAAAGCAGTCTGAACTGTGAAAGCCATCACTGGCTCTAACAGTATATACTTGCAGCAAGCACAAATTACAAGTACAAAGGGCAGTGCAGTTGCCCTTGTAATTTGTTTGGTCAAACTTGTCAAACATACATTTTGCCGGTCCAGATAATACTAACTCTGGACCCAGCTATTTTTTTCCTTGTTTCCCATATTATCTAGGTCTGTCCTTATAGTGCACCTCGCTCCAAGGTATTCTTGTACTTACAGTGATGATGAGTGTCGCGGCCCCTAGGCATCATGTCCTGATGGGGTTCCACAAAAATGTCCTTCTTTTTGTCCAAGGGAAACAACCCGATCATGAGGTGACACGGACCGAAGAACTCATCCTGCCGACTACGCCAAAAATGTTTTGCCCAGTATGCAAGAATTACACAAAGGGGCTTACATGTACACACATACAATACCACCAACTAATATGCTTATATGATCTATTTATTGTATTTACACGTAAAATTATATACAGAAGATTGGACAAAACTTAATACATCACCGATTCAATAAAGCAACATCCAAGCCCTCTTCCAATGGCTGGGAAGCCCCCTTCAGCCTGGCTAGGAGTCTCAGGAATCAGGAACAGCTCCTGCAGCAATGCATCCACTCTGCAGGTGAGGCTTCTAACCAGGCATCTGGAAAGTCACATTTTTATATATTTTATCTGGTTTAGAAATGCTAAACCACCATGTCCTAAGCACTGGCCAGGTGCCCAGAACATCATGAGTTCAGCATGACAAACACCACTTAATAAATATTTGGCATTAGCCAGATCATCATGTTCTAAGCACTGGCCAGGTGCTCAGAACATCATGAGCCAAACAACGCCAAAGCAAGTCTCATAACATCTTGTACAAAACATCATACAAAAACAAGTCTCATAACATCTTATATAACTATGATTAAGCATTTCAAAATGGAATAATATCATACAAAATGGAGTGACAATAATCAACACAATACATATATATATATATATATATATATATATATATATATATATATATATACACATCAGTATCTTTCTTTCTTTCTTTCTTTCTTTCTTTCTTTCTTTCTTTCTTTCTTTCTTTCTTTCTTTCTTTCTCTCTCTCTCACAAGTGCCTGGCATGGAAGGCACTTCATCTACATGCCTCACCTGGCTTCCAGAATGACATACTGTATGTGGTAGTATCCAGGATTGGGCCCTTCTCCCATCAAAGGACCCACATCAACTGAAACTGATCCAATGGCTTGATGAGAGACTCCATCTATCAATCAGTCTGTCTGTCTGTCTGTCTGTCTATCTATCTATCTATCTATCTATCTATCATCTATCTATCATCTTCCCACATGCAGCCATAGCCACAGGAGCTGCTCACTGCTGGCAACCCACCACTCCAGTCAACATCTACCCCCTGGGCACTTCCCACACATGGCCGTAGCCACAGAATTCACACATGCAGCTGTAGCTGCAGGAGCTGGTCCCTGCCAGCAATCCACCACTCCAGTCAGTGTCGGCCCCATGGTGACTTCCTACAAATGGCCGTAGCTGCAGGAGCTGCTCCCTGTCCACAAACCTCCACTCCAGTTGTCATCTGACTCCTGGGTACTTCCCACATGTGACCGTAGCTGCTGGAGCAGCTCCCTGCCCATAAACCACCACTCCAGTCAGCATCTACCCCCCTGGACACTTCCCTCATGCAGCCATAGCCACAGGAGCTGCTCCCTGCCCACAAACCACCACTCCAGGTATGCCTATTGAACTGCTCTTGGAGACGGCGCCCATCGGAATATTTCAGTTTGAATCTGGCTCCTTTTCTTGGACTCATCCCTTCTTTGCCTTTTGACTTCCTGAGATACTTTTGTTCTTATCTGTATGAAAGGATTGTAACTGATCCTGCTAATTATATCCAACCAGATGCTGTTCTGCCCGATATGAAATTTAATTAATTTGTTCACTCTGACCTAGTTGCCAAGACAAGGTTCCTTATTTATTTATGTGTTTTAACCTTCTCTCTGTGTGCCAACTACTGAGTTCTCCCTAACCCAGGAGACCCGAGGGATGCACTGCCTTGTTCTAATGTGGGACACCCTCTCATCTTGAATTTCAGCTTCTCAACTCTAAAGTACTGCTATTCTCAGTGTGTGCATCCCTCTGCATTCTGCAGCCATACCGCATAACCACTAATTTTAACTCCTGCTACCCTCAAACTCAAATCTCCTGCTTAACAGCTTATGCACTATCAGTGCTTTTGCTTGTAGGCTTTTAACAGACAGTGAGGGAAGCTCCAGACAGTGTTACTGGGACCCTGACCATCTCAACCTGGAACTTCAGCTGTATATCCTGCTTGAGACTGTGTGATCCTTATAAGTCTGATTCTGTGCCTTGCTCATTTGATTTTTGTTGCACTAAACTGATTTATACCCTGATAATTCATTTAGTTCCCATCTTCTGAACTGTGCCCTGTAAATTTGTTTTTCTGCACTGATCTGAACTGTGCCCTGATAATTCACTTGTTATTTATTCATTTATTTAGATTTTTTTTTTTCCTGCACTCATTAGAACTGAACTGAATTTGTTTTGCTCTATAATATTCTGCTGGTCATTGATGAAACTGCTAGATTTTTAGTGGTCTCTGTTCCCTTCAGTTTGCTGCAGTGTATAATTCATTTCATTAATGTAAATGCTTTAACTCTATGGGTCATTGTTCTCGCTTGTCTTTCTAAATCTCCCTGACTACACCTCACTCCTCTGCTTCTCCCCCCTTATTCATTACCTGATCTCATGTTTCTCTCCTACCCCCCAACCTGACCTACTTTCTCTGACTACTCCTTCTCCTACCTTCAGACTTACCCAGAACTGTGTCCCCCCCCAACCTGTCCTACCCTCTCTTGCATATTCCTTCCCCCACCTTTTGTTTAACTTTGTCTCCCACTTTATCTCCACAGTCAGCATCTGCCCCCGGACACTTCCCACACGTGGCTGTAGCTGTAGGAGCTGCACCCTGTATGCAAACTACCACTCCAGGCACACCTATTGAACTGCTGTCGGAGATGGCACCCACTGGAATATTCCAATCTGAATCTGGTGCCTTTTCTTGTACTCATGCCTTTTTTGCCTTTTGGTTTCCTGAGATACTTTTGTTCTTATCTGTACACAAGGATCGCAACTGATCCTACAAATTATACCCAACTGGGTACTGTTCTACCTAATATGAAATTTAATTAATTTGTTCACTCTGACCTAGTTACCAAGACAAGTTTCCTTATTTATTTATATGTTTTAACCTTATCTCTGCATGTCAGCTACCAAGTTCTCCCTAAACCAGGAGACCTGAGGGGTTCACTGCCTTGTTCTGATGTGGGACTCCCTCCAAACTTGAATTTTAGCTTCCCAACTGTAAAGAACTGCTATTTCTCGGTGTGCACATCTCTCAGCATTCTGCAGCCATATCGCATAACTGCTAATTTTAATTCATGCTACCCTCAAACTCAAACCTCCCACCTTGCAGCTTGTGCACTAGCGGTACTTTTGCTTGTAGTTTTTTTTTAATTTAAGCTTTATTAAAGTTTTGACAACAAAGCTTGACATGGTTACACAGGCATAGTAATGATACAAAGCATCAGATTCCCATGTCAAGCCCCCCATCCCCACCTCCCCCCTCCCCTACCTTCCCTCCCCCAACTTGGCATTGATCATCATATACAATTTATATAAAAAGCACACTAGATCATCTAACGAGACCTATCCATGGAGAAATCTCATCAGTAGGTACCCACAAGCTTTATCAAGAGGAAGCCCCTGACTGGAGCAGGTATAATGCATGAAGCCCTTCCCAGACTCTTTTATTTAAAAATCACCTCGTGGAAAGAAGTTCTTAAACTCTTGGTGGGTCTCAACCCCAATAGCTCCCCAGGATTTGATACCTTGCCACCAAAATTCCTCAGGATAGTTGCACCCGATTGCACAGTTGATTAACAGATCCTTCCTTGCACAATCCCTCCCTGATTAATGGAAAATTGCAATTGTAGTCCCCGTACACAAAAATGGCCGACCAACCTCGTTGAAAACTTTAGACTCATATCCATTATGTGCCCTATTGCCAAAATCCAGGAAAGAATCTTATACAATCAGCTATACTTCTTTCTACAACAGACCAACGCCCTTACCATACATCAACATGGCTTTCAGAAATCACACAGGATTGAATCTGCTCTTTTGAGGGTCACTTGTGACACCTTTCAGCCCATGGACCAGGGTCGTGCCATGGTGGCTGTCTTCATAGACCTCATGAAGGCCTTTGACCTCATAAACCATCCACTCCTCATGTCCAAGCTCCATCATCTTGGCCTTGACTCCAACTCTCTCTGTCTCTTGGTTCACTAACTACTTATCCAACCAATTTCAATGTGTTAAATGGGCTGGGGCCTATTCCTCTTTATCCCCCATTGTGGGACGATGTCCCCCAAGAATTGATTCTTGGGCCTCTTTTATTCTCTATCTTCATCAATGAACTGCTGCTAATCTGTGGGGGGGGGGCATTGCTCCAACTGTATGCAGACGATGCCATACTATACAGAACCAGTAGAGATGTCTCCTCTATTAAGTCTGACCTGGAAAAAAGATTTCTAGTAGCTGGAAGTCTGATTCAAAAAGAACCTGCTGGTGCTGAATACTAAGAGAAACTTAAAGACATATTGTTCCATCATACCTCCTTTGACTTCACCTCCCAGTCTCCCCTGGTAGTCAATATCTCCTCTGCAGTGCCATTGGAAGGGTTAGACTCCTTCAATTACCTGGGCATGACCCTAGATGAGCACTTATCCTTTGAATCACACAAAAACAATATTATTAAGACCATCAATCAGAAACTTGGCTTCCTATACTGTACTGCCCCCTACCTCACTACACATGCAAGGAAGACAATTGCCTCAACTACCCTTCTCCACAGTCTATTTTATGGTGCCCCAATAACTCACTCTGTCAAGCCCTCTATTCTGAGGAAACATAAGTAGGCCTATCACAGAATCACTCGCTTTGCTGCCAGAGTACCTTCTCGGACCCACTAGTGTGAAGTGCTCAACACTCTAGGCTGGCCATCCTTCAAGGCCAAAATGGACTTCCCTGTACTGTGCACCATCTTTAAACTCATTCACCTCCCTTCCCCACCAATTCTCTCTGATCTGTTCACTCTGAAATCCTTCCCTAGGATTCTTATATCCTCCCATCTCCCCATACTAAGCATGCCCAAGACTCGCCTTGCGATAGGTAAGATATCCTTGCCTTCTGCAGCTCTTCAAAAATGGAATATCCTCCCACACAGTTTACTCTCATGTTCCTCTCTTTCCCAGTTTGAGTTGCTTCAAAGAAATCTTCTTCCCGTCCCCAATTGCAGTGGTAACTGCTCCTAATTTCCTCCTGTCTCCCTGCGTCCCCACTCCATCCATCCACCTCCCCCAACTTTCCCTCCTCTCCTGTCTCTACTCGATATTCAATCCTCTCCTCATCTCTCCTTCTACTGCCCTCACTTTTCTGCACTCCTATATTCTGTACATATGTACATATATAAATATTGTATTTAAATGAATGTATAATCTGTAACCTGCTACATGGCTGAGCATGCCATGCACCTGTACCTTGCCTCACGACCCTGCGAAGGCTTACCAGCAATGTATTTGTATGGTACTGAAGGTATCAATGATTGAGATGGAATTTTTGGATTTGCTGCCCTAACTCTATTGTACTCTGTAACCACTTGTACTTCTTTATTTTCTCCTCTGTCCCCTTCCCCTAGGACACACCTGGAATCAAGCAGTACTTTGCTCAGTATGCCCTCCTGATAACACGTTTAAATAAATGAATTAATTAAATACATTTCTAATCCTTGTACTTCTATATTTTGTTCCTGTCTACCAATTGTACTGTACATTACAGTACCTCTCTATGTATGGAATGACTCTATTCCCTGGGTCGCCGCTGAAAAAGAGACACATGTGTCTCAGTGGGCCAACCGGGTCATCAAAATTCAAATAAATAAATAAATAACATCTATCTATCAATATATCTGTACATTTGTCTTTGGGATAAGGGAAAGAATCAAAGTACCAATGCCCATAGTCTGGGCAACAAGCTCCCTGAGCTGGTGGCCTTGATGGAAGAGGGAAGCCTGGCTATTGTAGCAGTCACAGAAACATGGTACACAGAGAACCATGACTGGGATGTTAACATACCAGGGTACATAACCTACAGGAGAGACAGACAGGGGAGAAGAGGAGGAGTAGCTCTCTATGTAAAGGAAGGGATAAAAGCAACTGAACAAAAGAGTAAACAGGGAGGAGAGGAGGCACTGTGGGTCACCTTGGAGACTGGAAAGGGTACTGCAATCCACACAGGGGTTGTGTACAGACCCCCAAATCAGGGGGAGGGAATTGACAAAGATATGATAGAAGGCATTCTTAGGATGGCAGAAAAAGGGGAGATACTGTTGATGGGAGACCTGAATATGCCAGATGTTAACTGGAGCACATTTTCTACAGCCACATCCAAGAGCAGGGCCATTCTCGATGCCCTACAGGTGGCAGGCCTCAGACAGCTAGTTTTGGAACCCACTCATGAGGGAGCAATCTTAGACCTCATACTGTCAAATGGGGGCAGTGAGAGGATCTCAGATCTAGAAGTGGGTTGCCATCTGGGGACAAGTGACCATCAAACAGTGTGGTTCACTTTAAACTCAGCTGCAGAGTCAAGTCATACAAAAGTGAGGGTACTGGACTTCAGGAGGGCTGACTTTGCAAAGATGGGAGAGTGCCTCACAAAAGCACTAGCAAACAGGCTAGAAGGAGGGTGGAGCAACAATGGGGAATCATCAAAACTGCATCACAGAGGCAACAAGCTTTTGTGTGAAGCAAATAAACAAATCAAAATGAAAGAAAAAGCCACTATGGTTCTCAAAAGAGGTGGCTAGGAAAGTTAGGGAGAAAAAGATAGCATTCGGGAAGTATAAGGAAACACAGAAGGAGCAGGACAGACAGCTGTACCAGTTAAGGCAGAAGGAAGAAGGGAGGGAAGTCAGAATAGCAAAGGCCCAAGCTGAGGAAAAGATAGCCAACTCGGTTAAGAAGGGGATAAAACCTTTTATAGGTACATCAGAGAGCATAGAAAGACAAAGGGAGGGATAGTGAGGCTGAATAGAATGAATGGTGGGTGAGCAGAGGGGGACAGTGAAAAAGCAGGGATACTGAATGAATATTTCTGCTCAGTATTCAGAAAACAGGAGGGGGAAGTGCCTAATTCAATTAACAGAAGCACTCTTGATTGGGGGGTCGAGCCCAGCCCTTTCACAGAAGAAAGGGTTCTGCAAGAACTCCTAAAACTGAAGGTGGACAAATCAATGGGGCCTGATGGAATTCACCCCAGAATTCTAAAAGAATTAAGGGGGAAGTAGTGAAACCACTGACTACTCTTTTTAATAAATCATGGGAGGATGGTGTGGTACCCGAGGACTGGAGGAAGGCAGATGTGATTCTCCTTCACAAAAGTGGGACCAAGACAGAGGCAGGAAACTACAGACCTGTCAGTTTGACCTCTGTGGTAGGGAAAGTGATGGAGTCACTTCTGAAGGAAAGAATAGTTGAGTACCTAGAGGCCAGTGGGGCACAGGACCCAAGGCAGCATGGGTTCACAGCGGGAAGATCGTGTCAGATGAATCTAATAGATTTCTTTGACTGGGTGACCAAAGTAGTAGACCAGGGAGGGGCTGTGGACATGGCCTACCTAGACTTTAGCAAGTCATTTGACACAGTCCCACACAAAAGATTAACAGTCAAATTAACCAACCTGGGAGTGGGTCCCAGGGTGGCAGCCTGGGTAAAACATTGGCTGGGCAACAGGACACAGAAGGTAATTGTAAATGGAGTCTACTCTGAAGAAAGAGGGTTCATAGTGGATACCACAGGGTTCAGTATTGGGTCCAGTCCTTTTTAATGTCTTTATAAGTGACATTGCAGAGGGACTGGAAG
The DNA here is from genome assembly GCA_016271365.2 of Neoceratodus forsteri. Classification (NCBI taxonomy): domain Eukaryota; kingdom Metazoa; phylum Chordata; order Ceratodontiformes; family Ceratodontidae; genus Neoceratodus; species Neoceratodus forsteri. The sequence continues at coordinate 1,459,508,077 of CM057450.1, read as the reverse complement.
GAAAAGTATGCCTCTTTGCAGATGACACAAAGATCTGCAACAGGGTTGATACACAAGGAGGCATGGAAAGGATGAGAAGGGACTTGGCAAGGTAGGAGGAATGGTCAGAAGTGTGGCAGCTAGGATTCAATGCAAAGAAGAGCAAAATAATGCACCTGGGAAACAAGAACCCTGGGGAAGATTACACAAAGGGGGGGAGGTAGTAACAACAACAAAAAAGGAAAGGACCTGGGGGTAATCATATCAGATGACCTTAAGGTTAGAAAGCAATGTGAGAAGGCAGTAGGAAGGGCTGGGGATATACTGGGATGCATAGGGAGAGGCATCACCAGCAGAAAACAGGAAGTTGCTATCCCTCTGTACAGACAGTTGGTGAGACCCCATCTGGAGTATTGCATCCAGTTCTGGAGACTCCATCTCTGCAAGGACATAGACAGGATAGAGGCAGTCCAGAGGAGGGCAACTAAAATGGTGCAGGGTCTGCAAGAGAAGCCATACGAGGAGAGACTAAAGGAGTTTAATATGTATACCCTTGAGGAAAGAAGGAAGAGAGGGGACATGATAGAAACTTTTAAGTACCTCAGTGGAATCAACAATGTCCAATAGGGTTGCATCTTTCATAAAAAGAGACGTGCAAGAACAAGGGGACACAATTTAAAGATGGGGGAGTGGTTCCGGGGCAATGTAAGGAAGTATTTTTTCACAGAAAGGGTAGTGGATGCATGGAACAGCCTTCCTGAGGAGGTTGTGGGGTCTAAAACTGTGGGATAATTCAAGAATGCATGGGACAGACATAAGGCAATTCTTGTGGTGGGTAGGAAGAAATAGGCTGTTGGTTCACTAGGATCTGCGGCCTATCCTATAGGTAGAGAAATGGGCAGACTAGGTGGGCCAAGCGGTCCTTATCCGCCGTCCGTCAAAGTCTATGTTTCTATGGGTTTATATGCAATGTCTTACAGACAGACGTGTACACACACACACACATACACACACACACACACTCAGAGTCTCCCATGGGTCAGAACAATGAATGAACAGTTGACATCAGCTATTCAGCAAGCACAGGGAGATAACTGAGATTAACTGAGAAAGAGGGTGGTTAAAACACTGCAGCCACTGTAGCAGATCCCTAGACAGTTACTGAAGGTCCCTCCATCTATTGCAGAGGGCTGGACGGGGTTCCTATAGGTCTTATGAGACCATTGATGTGAGTACAAGGGACAAAGCACTATAAACACCTTATGCAAACACAGAGTAACAATTGTCCACAACTGGTCTTCTTTTCAAGCAGTGGGGGGGGGGGTCATAAACTTCTCTGTGTCTTAACAGAACTTACAGTGATGCATGTTACATTTTACTGAGGCGGATGGTACACGTGACTTTTTTGACACTGATCCGTTTTACTATATCTTGTCCTCATTCCCAACCTCCAAGCAGATGGATTTTCTTGGAACATCCTTGGCAACAAGAACAGTCTCTGTCCATTTAGAACATGCATAGTGAGCATACCGGAGAGGCAGTTTACAGGGTACACAGTACAGAACAGTCTCTGCCAGTGGTTCTCTGCACACATGGGTGACTCCTACTGGTATACTTGTACATGAGACAGCTAAAGGATTTCTCCTTGAGTTGCTCTCCTCAAAGTCAAACTAATCACCTACAGCACCAACCTCCATCATCCTTGAACAAGAATGAAAACTCCCACCCCTCTAACATGCTCCTTTAGCTTTTATCAAATTTGAGAGGTTCCATTAGAGGTCCTCAGTATTTAGTTAACAGCTCCTTTCCCTTGCTATTTTACACTTCCTCTCTTTTCTGTGCAGCATTTTGGGGACCCTGTCTGAGGTCCCAGATTATTTCACTGTACATTGTAGGTCTGGTAGCAATACTCTTGCAGGTCCAGATACATGACTCAATGTCCTCCCTTTTCACATCTGGTACATCCAGCTCAGTTACTCACATCATCCATTAAGGACACACTTGAGTAAAGCCTCTACCACTTCAACACCAACCCTGCCAGAACTTCCTTCAGGCTTCAAAAATGCTGGCCCTGGAGCTCCCAGTTTCAGGAACCTATAGAACAGGCAAAAAGCCTTTTCTCTTCAGCTACTCCTTGCAACAAGTGAAGAATTGTGGAACTTTCTCTCTCTGCCTAGCTAGAATTGGCTCTACAATCTTTTCGATTTTCCTGAGAAGAATGTAGAAATGGTGGTTTTATTAACTCTTAAGTTGCACAGTGGGGCAACACTTAGTGAAAACACAGAAAAAAAGACAATATTTTGAAACACAGCTTATCGTATGATTCACACATCTATAGTTCTCTTCATTCTCTATTACTGAGGACATTTCAGCCTTTGCTGCTTATTCCCCACCTGAAGTCATAGGGCCTGATTCTTAAAGAGGGCTTAGAACAGTGCAAGCTGCATCAGCTCCTTGCACCAGGGACCCTGCATGAGATTCTGGTACAGGAAGGGTCCTGGCGCCAAACTTGTAGCAACCTCTCCCATGCAGCAAACACAAGGCACGTGGGAGGGATGAGCTGCAGGCTCCTTGCAGGAGATGCAACCGGCATCCCTACCTGTTATAAGTAATGTAAGCACCCATCCCCCATGGTAACCCTTGTGACATATATAAGATAGCCCCCAAATCCCGATGGTGACCCTTGTTGCATATATAATATAGCCCCAGACCCCTGACGGTGCCTGTTGTTGAATAGTTATTATAGCCCCCCTCCAACCCTTGATAATGTCCTGTATACATTAGTATATATCACCCCCTTCCAATCCCCAAAACAGGGACAAATGTAGAACACACATATATATATATATACACACACACATATGGGATAAAACAACATATTAAACCAGCCGAGTGGCCACTCACCCACCCCCACAGGTAGTGCCCACTACCCCGATACAGAGTTGGGGATGGCACAGCCCTCCTCTCATCTCCACAGCTGGCACCGACTGATCATTCACTGGTGTCTTACTGTAATGTGCACACAATGGGCACCACCCTGTGGGGGTGGGTAGCCACTTGACCACCAGGGATGGGGGCTGGATTGATATGTTACTTCACCATATATATATGTTCTGCATAATTCTCCGGTTTTTAGGATGGTGGGGGTGATATGCTACTTAATGTATACAGGGCATTATCAAGGATCAGATGGTGGCCTATATTAAGTATTCAACAATGGGCACCATCGGGGATCAGAGGGCTACATTGCTTATAACAAGCCATGTCTGGATCATGTAGGGGGGACAGTGGCAAAATGCCACATACAGATCATCTCTCCCAGTGGGGGGATTTCTTTCTCCCTCTTGGAGATTTCTGTGAATTGCATATATGGGGCTGTGGCAGCTTGCATTCTGCCACATGCCCCCTAGTGTCTTGTCTCAGCCCATTTCTGTGCACAGGGGAGGCCTGTTTGGGGCAGGCAGCTTGCGGTTGATGCAGGCTGCCTTTGTGAATCACTTACAGTGTATCATTAGGTGTAAGGGGAACTTTGCGCCATTCTTTGTGGTCCAAGCCCCCTGCACCCAGCTGGGAGCTTTGAGAATCAGGCCAATAATCTCCTGCTGTATCATTAAAGTCTATTGACATGGTAATGACTCTGATGTCACAAGCAGAGGATTATGATCGCAGGTGGAGAATAAGCAACAGAAGCAGATAACACCTAAGCAAGCAAACACCCAGAGCTAAATTCTTAGAGCTCCGAAATTGATGCACTGTGCTTGTGCTAAACAAAATTGATGCAAGGGGCACCATGCATTAAAACTTGTCACATTCCCAATTTTTGAATGCAGGCTGAGTCAAAATCAGGTGTCCTTGTGCCAAACTGGTCCTGCACTAGCCACAATTGAAACTGGGGTGCATCTTGGTGAAATGGGGGGCTTGGGGCAGATCCTGGCTGCAACATCCCCTGCAGAGGGCTTTTCAAAGCCTAACAACAGCCTCATACAGCGCTGTTGATTAGAACCACTACAGCTGGTCTAACAGCCATCAAGCTGACATGGACTGGCACAACCAGCTGGCTGACATGGCCACAACCATCATGAATGCAGGGGTGTGCCACCTGTGGAGGGTCCCTATGATGAACCTGACCCCCCAGTCCACATCACCCCATGAAGCAGACCTGCAGCTGCCAACCACAGGGTGTCCAGTGGAGTTGGAATCTGTGCTGTTCAGGGAATGATGACGTGAGGCAGTTGTCAGTGTTATGGACTAAGTGCAGAGGAATGGCAGGCTGGTGGCATGGCAATGCTGGGTTGTTGGGGAGATGCCAGGCCATGCACTCTGGCCTACACACCGCAGCCCCATCACCATTTGTTGGTGCTGTTCTGGGGGTGGGTACCAGCACTACCATTGCAGCACACAGTTGGGTGGGTGCCAGCTCTGTCATCCCAGGTTGTCCCTATGTGGGCCACACTGGGGTCAGTATGGGTGATGTTGTCCCATATACGGTATGCATTAATGCAAGGCCATGGTTATACTCTGCTGTACCATAAAGGAAAACTGGCATGTTGTGGCACATGGCTGTTGTGGACAGGACATCATCTCTACACTCAAGTACATCAGCCTATGTGCAATGGGCAGAGCTGGACAACACCACAGATGAACTGTGTATGCAGACCAAGACCAGACACAACACATTGAGCAATGGTGAAAGGTATGCTAGAGGCTGTCCATTTGTCAGACATACAGAACTAATTGTACAGTAGTGATGGTTCTAAGTGTGTAGTTCTGACATGCACAGTGACCCTCAAGTGGCATGTTCCATGTCTCATATGGTGGTAGTAGTCGACTCCCGTACCAGCAGATACCCAAGCCACATGAACCTGGATACCACCTCACAATACTACATAGTACTTTTTCTTGGCATGTAAGGGCTATACCACCCCTTTCCCAACACTTGTGTCCTTGGTTCCCTCGGTATTATCACCTACCCACAGCCTCTTAATACCTTTTTTGCACCTGCCCATGCCTGCCTCATGGGGTATGTCCTGTAGTCACTTGGCCACATGGGATGGTATAGTGTACAATGTTCACAACCCATTCCCTCGAGTGCCCATACTGTGCCTCCTTGAGACACTCACCCTTTACATGCTAAGTGAAGGACTAGCATGTTGGTCACTCCCTCACTGCAGTCTCTCCCAGGATGGCATCGTGCACAGCAGTCAGCTACTGGGCCAACTTATGGTTAGGACTTTCATGTGTCTGTCAGTTCCCCACTTCAGTAAATATCCTGCTTGTGGTAGACTTGTAACACCTGTTACTGTACCACCATGGCACCTGTCAGTGGTTCGTGCCTCCACTGTGGACTACTGCATTGCCTGGAGTCACTGCTGGTGGGATGTACCACAGCCTACACCAAAACCCTCCCATGCGTCAGTTATTTGATGCACGAAAGCAGCTGTGGCAATGTTGGGGAGTTTGGTGCCAGGACCCCTCTTGTACCAAATTCTGGTGCAGGGTCCCTGGTGCACCAGGCTTTGACACAAGCTGCCATTTCCTATTTATCCAATACATGGCCCCTTTGAAAATTGAGCCCCCTGTGCTCATGAAACAAGCAATAAGACATGACAAGGTGTGGAGTTAGGCTAAAAGAACTGCCCAAGCAGGGGCATAATGAGGCCCAATTCCATAGGTGGAGAGCTTTACAACCTCTGAAAGGGTAGTCATATCAGCCAAACCCATACCTTGGAGTGTCTTACTACACTTATAAAATGGGTAAAGTGAGAAATCATTTAATTAAAAACAGGTAATTTCTTTTGTTAAATGTAACTAGTAAAACGTTGTTCCTCCCCAACTGTCAATCACCTGTCTTTCCACCCATTCTGTTGATGGAAGATTCATTATAGAATACAGAAATTGAAACTTCAGCAGAATTCCTCTGGCAGAATGCTGACCCCCTCACACACAACAGAAGACCTTATGTAAGCAATAAGAAATGAGGGTGTGTGCATTAGACATTTCTAATGCATGGCCAGGGATGTAGTGCGGCCTCATACCTTCAGACCCTGGCTGTGTGTTACAAATGTCTAATGTACACCCCAGAGTGTGTTATTGCACTTATAAAATGAGGAAGTGTATTTTACATTCATGTAGGAATTAAAATTATTATGTTTACATTAAAAAAAGAATTACATCTTTGATATCTTGTTGTACAAAAGTTCATCCACCTGCACAAGATTGCTGTATTTTTTTTTCCTCTAGGACTTTTGTCCTACTGTGGCCACCATTCCTAAAGTTGGCTGTCAAGGAGCCCTGGGGGACGCCCATCAAGACGGGCAGGGTAGGGGAGCAGGCAGGTGCAATACACACAAATTGGGTACGATCAGTGAGGTAGCTCTTGAACCAATTTATAACCTCTTGAGAGCAGCTGAGACCCTGTAGTTTGAAGAGGAGGAGGGCATGACTGACCATGTCGAAGGCTTTAGAGAGGTCTATGAAGACTGGGGCAGTGGCATTACCACAGTCCATGTATATGAGGATGTGGTCAGTCAGTATTGTGAGGATGGTGATGGTGGTATGGTTTTTGTGGAAGCCATGCTGTTGGATACTCAGGAGGCTGTGTTTGCTCATGTACTCAGCCAGCTGGTGGTGGATAGCCTTCTCGAGTAGTTTACTAAGGTGGGGGAGAATGGAGATGGGACAATAAATGTCCATGGATACAGGGTCACTGGCTTTGAAGATGGGAATCACCTTGGTTGTCTTCCAGGGGTTAGGCATGGATGAGGAGGAGGAGGAGGAGGAGGAGAAGGAGAGGGCAAGGTTGAAGATACAGGTGAGTGGTTTTATGATGACTGGGGAGATGAGCCTGAGGAAGACTAGGAATAGGCCTTCAGCCCCAGGGGAGCCATGATTTAGGAGGCATTTGAGAATCTTGGCAGTGTCAGCATTTGACAGAGCTTTGAAATAGAAAGGGGGGGGAGAGTGGATGGGTGGTAGGCCCAGTGGGGTTGACACGGGGTTTGAGTGGGGGTCCAAGTAATTATGCTGGTCATTAGGAAGTTTACTTAGATACATGGAGAGGTCAGAAATGTTGTCATTGAAAGCCCTGGCCACTTCCAGAGGGTGCATAATGAGGCCATCCAGGGAGTTTAATTGTAGGGGTGCCCTACTGGAGTGAGGGTTTAGGAGAGAACTGATGGATGACCAGAATTTCCTAGGGTCCACAAGGTTAGCCTGTTGAAGATTATGGAAATGAGCCTGTTTAAGGGACTTGGCCAGATGTTTGCATAGATTCCTTCGGCACCTGTAGGCATTCCAGAGGGTGGAGGAGGGGGATGCCTTGTAGGTGGACCAAGCTCGATCCCTATCCTTCATTAAGGTAAAGAGATTTTTAGTGACCCATGTGAAAGAGGAAATACTCCCCCATTTTTTTTTTTTATATAGGGAGATAATGGGTCTTGAATGTACTTCTGCTATTTGTCTTTGTCTTGATGGTTATATGTTTGTTTGTTGGGCTGGCCACCCACTTTGCTTTATATGTTTCACTGTTAGTCCTGTCTATTGTTTGTAACTTTGTATTTATCTCCAGTACATTACTGTCCCATTGTCATGCCTATAATAAAGAAAAATTGTATTAAACAAAGTTCTAAAATGTTGCTGATGTCAGGACTATCTTCTTAAAAAAAACCTTCATACAGTCCTGAATAATTATACATAGTTGGTTTCTGCAGAAACGTTTGTCCATTGGAATATAGGGTTTACAAACCCTTTACATGTAACAGGCATACATTATCAAAAACTAAAATGACTGTATTCAATATTAATGTTCTGTACAGACATAAAAAGCCTTTCATGTAATATTACGGCAGGACACTGCCTCTTTAAATGCCCCTGTAATAGGTTTCTGAATGTGCCATAATGCTCTCTTACATGTTAGGCTGGTGAAATAAAAATAATAATTATTTAGCCCCTAGTTGTAGCCCCGTTAAGCTCTTTTTCCCAAAAGCGCTTTAAAATGTGACTGTCTGTGTATGGTTTTCACACGAGTCCTATGATAACGCTTCATCACCGCAAATTTGGTCACATGATCGGTAAGAATATCTGGCTACATTTAGCCTTCTAGTGGTTTGGAAATGAAGGGTGCTGTTAAAATAATGGCTAAAATAGACACTACATACCCCTAGGACATAGACAGTGAGGTCTGAAGCTCTTGTTTGGGCTTTCTTAAAAATGAGGGTTTTGTGGTGATGCTGGTTCTCCAAAGCTCTGTATGGCCCTCCCTATGTTACAGCAAGCTCTCTAGGAGCTGGCCGGCCTTTAGTCAGCTGTTTTTATGCTCTGGCTTAAAGGGGCGGTGCCTACTTCAGTTAGAATTGCTGGAAAAACTCCTAAAAAGGCTGTATATCATTTATTCTCATTGTAGTGTAATGCTGTATGGCATATCTATTATAATTAAAGAAATGCTGTTACAGAAAAGGCTTCAGGGGAGGAGTTGAATGGTCACATTACCCCTGAACAGTATAAAGTCCTATGTCTTCAGTTTAGTTCAGTTCAGTCTAGATTCTAAGAGATCAGACCTGGATGAGCTGTTGTGAACATCCTAGGAAGCTAGTATTTTCTAGCCTATGATTATTGTTATTTTTTTTTTTTGCTTTGCTCCTCTTAATTTTGTCGTGTTCAGTTGGCTCTGCATTATTTTGTAAATAAATATATTTGAGTTTGCTACTTCAAACCGCTTCTATGGTCCATCATTACTCACAGCCTGTGACAACCCAGTATGAGCAACTGCCTCTGAACCTTCTTGTAGTTTCAGGAAAGTGCCTATCCTGTAGGGTCATAAGAGTCTATGTAAATAGGGTTACTGCTGGAGTCACATCAGAAACAGAATATAGAGTAGACCACTCCAGCGACCATGCCTCCTTGAGGAGGTTAGAGGTGCTGGGGCTGCTAATGTTCCAGAAGGACAAGTACTTGGGGGGACATTTAAGTTTAGCTGACCAGAGGAGATTTTTAGGGGAGTGGTCACTGGTGCCAGCATGTAGTACACAATCATCCCTGTTAGTGATTATCCTGTCCAGAAGGGTCTGAGTGGCTATATGTGGGTTTTGTCTGGTGGGGAGTGTGACAGTCTGGACTAGGTTGTATTGTTTTAGATTGGAGACTTAGTCTGATTGGTGGGTACTCAGCCAGTTTAAGTTAAAATTCCCAAGGAGAATGGAGTCTTTATGGGGAGATAAGGAGCCCAGGCCCACGAGGAAGTTGTTTAAACCCTCAGTTCAAGTGGTGGGAGGGTTGTAGCAGCAGCCTAAGGACAGTTTCTTACTGTTTTCCAGGGTTAGTTCTGGGAGAAGCCATTCACTAGGTGATTTGGGATCAGAGCAGAGGACTATATTGGCTGAGATGGGTTCCCTTCTGAATCTTGCAACAACACCTCCCTTTTTTCTGCCTAGCCTATTAAGGCACAGGGAGGAGTACCCAGGTAGTTGATATGTGGTGGCGGCAAGGTATGGCTTTAGCCAGGTTTCGGAATGTCCCAGGATGTGGGGCTTTTATAGCATGCTCCATGCCTCCAGGTCTGGGAACTTGGAGGGAAGATTACATATGTTCATGTGAACAATCTTCAGACCTGGGGCATTTGCCCAGATGCTGGGAGTGGAAATGATGTGAGAGTTACGTGGTCCTGGGTTGCATCTGATATCTCCAGCTAGAAGGAGGAGGGATAACAGGAGTGTGCAGGGGCAAGAGGGAATAGTAGGAGAACAGGAGAGTGAAACCAGGTAGTGGCTGAGTAGATGGTGTTCCTGAATTGAAAGAAAGGAGAGTGTAATAGGTCTGAGGGGGGATAGTTCCCATGTAGAATGAGAGGTGAGGCATAGCAGGGGGAAGTGGCAGACAGAGAGGGAAGCTAGAAACTCTTGGTCAAGGGCAAGCACAGTAGTGCGGGAGTCCATCAGTACCAAGAAAGATGGCAGAGAGTTAGCGAGTGGTGTGAGTTGTACCAGCAGATTCATGGTAGCAGAAGCAAGCAGGAAAGGAAGGAGAAATAGGGGAGGGAGGGCGGTGCAAGTTTAGCAAGACACTTACTATCTAGTCTGGTGATATATGGAGAAGCTGTGGCAGAAAACTGCAGTGGGAGGGGTATCGGTTGAAGAAAAGAGTAACGTGAATGAGGAGCAGACAACAGATTAGAAAAAAGAGAGTAAAACAGGAAGCAAAACAAAGCAAAGACAGACAGGAGCAGAAAAAAAGAGTGAATGGAACAAGAAGCAATATAGAGCAGAGACATGGAAAAGGTCTCCAAGCAGGATGGGATGTGACCACATGCAGGAGGAGGGGGACTGATTCTAGAAGTGCAAGATAATTAGCAGGAGCCAATTGAGATTGATTTAGCTTGGGAAAGGAGGGGCAAGAGTGGACTTAAAGAGTGAGGGGGGAGGTAGGAGGGCCAAAAAGTCTCTGTAGCTAGCGAGAGACACTCAGCCTTGGTTCCTGTCACCGTGCACTGGCCATACCTGCAAGCTGGATCTTGGGGCAGGTGACAGCAGGCTCCTTCATGCCATGTGGGCTGACAGAGATCCTTGTGTAGGCGATCGCGGATGGTAGTTGTAGCCCACGGGGCTAGGATGGATGCCTGAGGGAGAAAGAGACAGTAAGGGGGTTAGATAAGCTTCAGGAACAGTGGGAGGGCTGGGAAATTAACATTAACACAAAGGAACTGTGATTACAAAAAAGGTTAAATCGGGGGGCTGGTCATAGACCAAGGGCTAGGCACCAGCAGGGTCTGAGAAGGAGAGAAACAAAAGAAGCAACATTCAGGGATGGGCAAAAGGTTGAAAAAGGCTAGCAACAGTACAATACAACAAATTTCATCTCTGTCACAGTGGTTCAGAAATACAAATACAATAATAGAGCACTTTTAGCAGAGGTGTACAAACTCCTCCATGGACAAAGCAGTTGGAGAAGTTTGTACACCTCTGCTTCTTAAGCTCTTCTCCTTCACAGTGAAGCCACAATATGACGTGAATGCTATTGAGAGCCATGTGCAAAGCCTTAAAGCAATACTCTGTCTCACTCTGTCTTGATCGTGATTGATTAACAACTCACCAATATTCAATCTGTCTTGTTGTATTACTCAGTTTTGCTAATTATTTTATTCCTCTTCTTCTCTGCATCCAGTCTTGATTCCCCTGAGAAGAGAGAGGAAGCTGGAGCACTACAGTCCACATTTTTCAGTAACTCATTAAAAAAAAAACTTGAATGGATATTGTTCATATGGGTTGAACAGTTAACAGTATTTTTCACATTAACTCTTGATACTGTTCACTGAAAGGATATAGCTCAGCATTCTAGCTGTAACTGTTATTTTAGTTACTGAAACTGCAGCCCCTTTCCCTGTATCAGAAACAGCACAACTTTAATACAAATGAATTAGTGTTGTTTCTTCAGATGAACTTCATAGTGCAACCCCAAGGGCAGAGCTCACTTAACAGCTTGTCTGTGGAGGACTAGGTTTAGAACCCTTACAAGTACTGCTGGTCAACTGCTTACAAACAAAACAAAAAGGACACACAAACATAAGCATACACATATGCATATGTAGCTCCCAGAATTATCCAGGCTAAGGTCCAATATTTTACATACAATTGCGACTCATTTGTGACATTTGAAAGTAATCCTTCATTCTCTGAGTAACATTTGAACTAATACAACAGCATGCTTCCATTCTTCCTGTCTGGATAGAATGAGTTTCAGGATACCAAACCATGGGGAGAATACACAAACACACTCATCACAGAAACTGAACCTAGATATGAAGGATGGTACTGCTGCAGATATGAAGAAACTGTGGCCAGATTCTTAAATGAGGGCTAGTCCATGTTTGCTCTGTTATTCAAATGATGTTGTTATGGATGAATCAGGTTTTTAATACATGAAAACATTAAAGCTTTAAATTTCATTGGAGTACAGCAAAGGAGGTTAGAGGAATAACAAGTAACCAAATATACAAAAGGAAAAAGGAAAAACAACTTTTCAGTCTGTTAAATTCATGAAGGCTACCAAGCCACAAATTGAAATTATGTCACTCTGCACTGATAAATAAAGCAGCTCTGGTCCCTAAATCATGACACTAACTATACGTTTCGATTTTTTTAAGTAGTGATTAGGTGAATACTCAGGGGAATCTACTAGCCTTCACAGAGATAACAGACTCAATATCAACTTAAAAAGAGACTTGAATTCCAACCAATCTCATGTAATGAATTGAAATTCTATAGCTTTCAGAGGAAAAAAAAGATAAAAAAGCGATGCGGCTCCCTTCTCTAACTTGCTGTCAGGAAATATAATTTGTGCTCTCGGTGATTCACCTAGCTCATATGCAGCATGCAAATTTATTTCCCTAATAATCAGACCTGGAGATTGCCCAAGAGGATTAATAGCATCATTCCTTATGCACTGGCTGCCTCTTGGACCGCCAGGATATTATGCACCTCTGACATGGAAAAATTGTGTTAGTTCTACAGAGAAAACGCAAGGATATTTGTCCTGCTAGACAATATAATAGGCTGGTGCATCATCAGATTGCAATGTCATTTCAAAAACCTTGAATACAAATAATGTACAGTTGGGAAATGCAAGGTACAACCTCTCTTAATTCAGTGGCCTTGAATCTGGATCTGGTTTTGCACAGATATGTTTTTACTTAACCACAGTTTCTAGCTGTTGCTTACACAAAAGGTTAAATTAGTTAAATAGAAAAGGAAAGCACTGTATTAAATCATGGCATCATTTCAGGTTTCTCACAATGCCTCTGACCTTCCATACCTGCATGCTGACTCAAGAAATAAAGGCCAGTGCCTGTGTTACTTTCTTATCAGATGTACGGAAATACACATTAACAATTTTATTTGATAGAAACAATCAGATTTCAAAATTTTGGGTTGGGGGGCTTGAGCTGCATAGAAAGGAGGTGACTGTTCTGGTCTCATGAATATGGCAGCAAACTTGTACAGTGCTCTTGATTTTTTTTTTCCTCACAAAGCAAAGTGAAATAATCTTGCTTGTGTTATTAATATTCTGACAGGGAAGAACTCAGATTTTATTTACAGGGGTTATAATAATTTGGCAGAGCAGTTCCTTTGCAGAGACATTAAATACTTCCACTGTTCCCAGCAGGCCAGTGGATTTGCTTAGAGAGCTTCATTAGTATGCATATCGGTGCAATCTGATTAGCTCTTTGAGCTGCTTGAAAGGAGGAGCAGCAGCAGGAGCCAATTGGGTGGTGCTAATGTGCATGTTAATAAAAGGCTGTGTATGCACAGATGATTGCTTTGGGAGAGCAATCACTGTCTGTTTAAGAACTGTATGTCTTGAACAGAACTGCATAGATGTACTGTGGCTTCTTTTGGTGGGCGTGTACAGGATTTCCAATTGCTGTTCCTATGCTGTTGAGAGTTCACTGAGTTCAATGCCGGATAAAACAGTTATGTAGCTAGTGTTCTGGTGCTACTGTTAGTAGAGGAGTGTTGGCTCCATCAAAAGATCAAAAATGACAGTACCCAGTGCTGACAGGAACAAATGCAGCTTTATATATGTCCCCAAATGACTTTAATTGAAGAAAACACAAAACTTATAAAATCATGAATATTTCTGACAATGTCCTTATGGTACAGTAAATAGGTAAACTGAAGTAGGGCATCACCCAAAGTGTTCATGCTTTGGTACATTGTGCATTGTCTACTACAAGTGTTATTAAAATGCATGAGTAACCCTTTATTTGTCCCTTTGTGCACTGGATCCTTCCATTCAGTTCCAGTTTACAGTCATTCTTGATATGCTGTGGGAAAAGATAGGAATAATTTAATGTCTGTATGTAAACAAGGCACATTAGAAATCTGCAGAGTATAAACACTTCTTGGGGTACAGCAAAGGAAAAGCTGTGTTACTGTTTTGATTTACTCTGGCATAAGAGTTTTGAATATGTGCCTTAACTGCAACAGCTTGACAAGAAACAAGCTTTAACATGATGGATTTTATAAGATATTCTGTAGTACATTTAGAAAACCCAATGCAGAACATATTTTCACATGAAGGTGGAGCACCACACTAGTGCCCTGATGTGGGTGTCCTCTGTTACTGCAAGAGTCCTGAGATTCTATCCTTACATAGTCAAGGCTATGATAGAACTTACAGCACTGCAGTGAGATCCTAGCATGGGGATATGCCTTGTAGATTGGAAAAGCAGAAGAAAAAGGGAATGTAAACAAATATGTGACCTACTGTAAGTACCTCTGAGCTGTATGCAAATTGTTGGATCCTTGCCCAGACCAACTGGCTGTTGCAGGGTGACAACAATATCATGATCTCATGCCACCAATAGGAGTCACATGGCACCAAGAATAAGAGCCACTGTATGCTGAGAATGGGTCGGGCTAAAAAAGAAGTCAAATAAGTGTTGACAATATCTTTTTGGTACTGCCCAGCATCTTGTGACAGTTTAAGAATGTTGCTGCACATGTTCATAGGGTACAAAAATCAAAGAACAAAGCTGGGTCATGTACTCTTAAGTTACAGTACAAGACGCAGCACTCTGATTCAGTAAAGAGATGTTAGCAAACATCCCACACTGTTACAGTTAAACTTTAAAAATGCAAATAAAATGTCAAAATGTGATTTTTTTTATTTAAGCTCCCCCATAAAATGAAGTCCCCCACACAGGATCGCTGTGATTATTTGCAGCAGACCTACAGTACTAACTTATAATTAAAATAGCAGCAATACTGCCACACTGTCCTTACCAATGTGTGGAAAACTCTTTGGAGCTAGAATGGGAGATATACTGTACATTACACTGCCTAGTGAAAGAGTGACCTGTAACAAGACTCAGGACTTCCCAGCTTGAGCAAGTGCTGCGGGGCTAAACTGCTTCAATGGGGAGGGGGGGCAGTGCTGCTATCCTGTGCACCAGCACTGCAGGGTGAGTGAGAGAAGGATGATTGGGGCATGAAAGAGCTGAAGCAGGACAGGATGTGACAGCGGCTGAATAGACTATTGGTCTTGTATCCCATGCATTTAGAGATGTGTGAAGTTGGCAAACTTTGCTCTGCAAAATAATTTGCTAAGTTTGCCAGATCTGAGAAAGTGTGAAGTGCCTACATCACAAAGTTTGTTGCAGGTAGAGTGACACTTTTTACTAGAGAAGTTATTCAAATTCACTGGCAAAGTTGCAACTTCACCTTAAGTTCACCTGACTTCTCCTAAAAATGTGCCACTTTCCCAGGCAAACTCTATGTGAAGCGGTAAAGTGGCTAAATGGGCAATTCGCAAAGGCAAATTTCGTAACTTCACCAGGACTTCACCAGCAAAGTAAAACTTTGCAACATTTTTTGTTAATTTAAACTTTATTAAATTTATAATAACCAACAACCATAACCATAACCATAACCATAAAACATAAAGCAAGCAATGAGAAGTGTCATAAAAGTTTGAACATTACATAACTTTGCAACATTTCTACACACCATGCGTGTATTACGTACAGTACCAATG
This sequence comes from Neoceratodus forsteri, assembly GCA_016271365.2. Taxonomy (NCBI): domain Eukaryota; kingdom Metazoa; phylum Chordata; order Ceratodontiformes; family Ceratodontidae; genus Neoceratodus; species Neoceratodus forsteri. The sequence continues at coordinate 1,459,492,573 of CM057450.1, read as the reverse complement.
CACTCCATGCTTGCCAACTTAAATATTCTCATGGGCACTGCTTTCAGACACTTACTGCCAAAAATAGTGCTACTCCATCAACTTGGCTGGAAAACTCAAGATTTCTAACTTTTTTAAGCATCAGTGGCATACCTAAACAGATACAGGAAAGCACAAGCTTGTCTTTTAGACTTTTAAAGTGGAAACATCTAATACATATGGGATATGTCATGGGCTTGCTAGAAATCAATGTGATATTTTTAAACAGCCTATAACATATACAGTATTTCATTTATGCAATGATAGCACCTCACTAGCAAGCTACAGTAGGTCCTGGTGCTCAATTCTTAACATTGTATTAAAAAATAACTTATTTTATTAAAAGCAATTCATTTTTAAAAGTTTAATTCTAGACTTATTTCAATAACAATGGATCAATCATCAGTCACCATACACATTCAAATGAACAAATTATAATAAATATATTAAAATGACTAAAGCATTCCAAATATGTCCTGGTAAGGAATTGTATCACTTAGGAATTCTGACAAGTGCCCTGGAACCTAATGATGCTTCGGGGGGCGGGGGGGTTATCTACTCCAGGATAATCAACAATGAAAATACTGTAGGATGTGGCACAGTGCTAATGACAATATGCCTGTTATTTTATGAGTGGTCTGTGAACCCATGACATAGCAAATGGTATGATGCTTCTGAAGGGGAAAAATCCACTCCAGAATAATCAACAATGAGAATAAATATAGGATGTGACATAAGGCTAATAGCAATGTGTCTGATATTTAATGAGTGGTTCATGAACCCATGGCATAACAAATGGTGAAGCCATGAGTGAGGTCACATGTGTCATGGATCAAAAGTAAACTATCAGGCATACTCTTATTAAGTCTATGTCACCTCTTTTTTTTGTTTCCTTTGAGAGTGCTCCTATAGTGAAAATTCCATTTCAGGAACATCATCAATGGAAATTATTATAGGATGTGATATAGGCCTAATAAAAATATGCCTTATATTTTATGAGTGGTCTGAGACCCTATGGCATCACAAGTGATGAAACTGCAAATGATGTCACAATGGTCATGGATCACAAGAAACATATTAGGCATATTTTTTCAGGCCCATGCCATTCTGACTTCATGCAATGACATGGATTTGTGCATTTATATCATTAATGTATTGTTGGTTATAAGACATAACAGTCAAATTTCTAAAACAGAACTTCCTGAACACAATCAAGTCCAAGAATGAAACTGTTCCAGGATTGTATTCTGAAGGGCCTACCCTAAGAATATTTGTTTGTCATTAACCTAGACTGAGATTATTATGATATTTTCACTGTGGGTGAATGAAATGCAAACATAACCTTGCTATGTGTGATTTTTTAAGGACTGCAGTGGGCAGAGCCCTGCAGACCTCTTGCTATGAGAAAAGGACTCCCACATTCATTGCAAATGAACAACATGTTGGAGTGACAACACAGTCACCTCTGCATCTGTGAAGCACTCTATATAGGCAGTTATAACTTGGGTTGGTGAAATGAGATATGCCATTGGTACTCACTGTACTAATTCATGGGCCCACAGACCAACTCTAGAGATCCACCATTGAGTCTCATTCTGTTGAAGGAGAAGCAAATCAGACCAGTAGCCATGTACAATTGGGAGACAGAAAGTAGGACTGGAGATGTGATGTGTAGTGCAAATTTGTATGTCCCTGTCCATCCCAGCTACAGTGATAGAGAGACACAGATACAGGAACACGGGCACTTGCCTCAATAGTGAGGAAATCAGAGGCACAAGGTAAATGTGATTGGTCAATTCCCTGGTACTTCTCCCCTGGCAGACAGCAAGAGGACTGCTATGAAATTTCTCTCCAAGGGGCACAGCAAGAGCAAGGCTATGAAATCTGCCTCCTTCTGTATTTTGGCTGCAGCATAATGAGCAGAAAGGGGGGCAGGGGGGCAGAAAACAGTTGGCAAACTCCAGAGTGTTTTATGTTTTAGGCAGGCATTGTAAAGTACGATATTGTCAAGTAGTGCAGGACATTTTCCCAGATCATGTTCATGAGCTGCAGTGAGACAATGGTACAGTCCCCATGAGTGCTTGTGATAGTGAGACAGAGCAGGAGAGAGCCCACACCACCCTGACAATAATCGCTCCCTATCCTTCTGTCCCATGAGTGGGACATCTCAAATTCTTATTTGATGAGAGCAGTAAAAAGAATATAGGAAAGATAACATTTTTAATTAGTGACAGCAGCAAAACTGCTTGGAATGCTAACTTATAACGTAGCAGAGAGACAGTAATATGTGAACTGTCAAATTTAAAAAACAAAAATACATTCCCTGGTCAAGTGGACATGGTGTGTACAGAGATAGAGTTCTCCTGACACTGTGGTGTTGTGTCATCTATGTCTCTTAAAATACATTCCCTGGTCAAAAGAGGGCATGGTGTTTAGAAAGAGACTTGTCCTGCTGTTGTGTCCCCCCGTCTCTTAAAATGCATTCCCTGGTGGAGTGGGCATAGTGTGTAGAAGAGAGAGAGAGAGTTCTGCTGAAACTGTGCTGCTGTGTCCTTTGTCTGTATGGAGGGGTTTTGCTTTTTCTGTGCGGTGTCCATGTAAAATACTCGGTGTTCACTACCAGTATTAGAGAGAGAGAGAGAAAGAAAGAGAGAGACAGAGTGAGACACACACTGACAGCATGATCGGGACATCTGTGCCATGTCTCTTTCTCTCTGGTGTATCTTTCATTAAGTAATATTGAGTTTTAGAAGGAATGTCAACATCGGTCATGAATAAAGGGGGATATAAGGTATTCTGCTTTTTTGGACCAGCTGATAAATCTAATGCTGCCTGTGTCCTCATTGACATACCTCTTTACCTACTAGGACTAAAATCAGGGACACTCAACCCAAATATCAGGAACAATTGACCAAAATCAGGGACACAATATTTTATTCAGCGTGGCACTGTGCCTTTGCATGACATGTACAGTACATCACATGATGTAGTACTGTACATTGTAAAGTCCCTACAGTTTATACTTTTCATATGTCAAATTCAGTTGCATACTACCAAATGGCACAATAAAAACAAACACTGGCAAATGTTTTGCCTGGTTTTTTTTTTTCTGTTTCTCTTCATTTACTTACTTGAAATGGGCATTACCAGAGAAATACTTTTTTTAGGAGCCAGTGTTAATTTTCAGGCTTTGAACGATCCAGTGTTATTAATTCCCAGACTTAATTGAACAGAAATATACTGTATTGGAATGCATTGTGTGTGTGTGTGTGTGTGTGTGTGTGTATCTCTCTCTCTCTCTGTAGTCTCATTAAAGAAACAGATAAGCCTATGGAATGCAGGGGAAGGTACGCTTGCTACAGTCTGCATTTTTCTGATTGGACAAGTTTAACCCTTGTTATGTTGTTGACTGATATAACAGTCCTGAATTCCTGTACGTTCTAATTCTGTTGGTAGCATAAGTGTTAAACAGATCTGCTAGGTTTGCACTGGCATTCTAAAAATCTGTAAAAGAAGCAAGCAAGTTGGGACTTCGGGACTGAAATTCTCAGAGTTTTCACTCTTGTACTAGCGCTTTCTCATAGCCTTGAGAAAGCGCTAGTACAAGCGTGATAATGTTTGGCTTTATTTTTGGGAGGGGTGTCCTGGATTGTTATTTGCACTGCTGGTTAATCAACAATAAAGACACTTTATCCTGGCAGCAGAGTGTGTTACCTGCCTACATGGTGAAAGTGATGCTGAACCTGTCTGCCTGCATACTGTGAGTTACTTTTGCTTGTCTCCTTCCTACAGTAGTTGTTTTTGTAGCTGCTTGTACACTGTGTTTGCTGTGAGCCTGCATTGACTTTTGTGAACGCAAGCTCATAACTTTGGTAAGTATCAATATTTTTACCCCAAATTTACAATATAGCCATATCTTTATTGCAACTCATAAATGTGACAGCTGCCAGTTTTTAAATCCTGGTTCAAAATGTTTTTTTACATCCTGAAAGGTGATTTTGCAGTCCCTTTACAAAATCTCCTTTCAGAAAGGAGTTGAAAATGTTCTGCCCTTGTTTATGAGACAGGGTCATAAGAAGGCTATGTTCTAACTTTGGTGTAAAAATATAAAAAAAAGTTATGAGGCTATACTGAATTTACAAATGCAGCCTCATAAGTTTGGTAATATTCAATGTTTTTACCCCAAGTTTCCACATAGCCATTTCTTTACAGCACCTCATGAATGTGACAGCTGTCATTTTTCAACTCCTACCCAAAATGTGTTTTTGTGTCCCAACAGTTGATTTTGTAGTCCCTGCAAGAAATCACCATTAGGCCAGGATTTGAAAATGTTCTCTGTCCATCATAATTAGGCAGGGTCATAACAAGGTTATGTTTAAAATTTGGTGTACAAATATAACACAGCAACAAATATATGAGCCTACATTATATTTTGCTAACACAGGCTTGTAACTTTAGTAATTTTCAATATTTTCACCCCAAATTCCTCCCATGCAGCCCTATTGGATCTGGTCAGAGTTTGTTATTTTAGCTGCCATTACATGACTACATTGATTTGGTAGTTTTTTATTCTCACACTCACTGTATATGATTAATATGTGTTTTGTATGATAAAAACAACCCTTGGACCTACTGTATGCTTTCTGTTCTCAGCTCTGCTGCTTAAAGAGTTGTCTTTAGTATGAAATGAATGAAAAATGCTAAGAGCATACATATTAAAAGCCATACGTCCCCATTTCCCAAATGATTATCACCCTAAACATGGTGTTTGTGCTATACATTGTTCATTTTAAAACAATATGGGCAGCTACTCATAGGAGTGGACTGTTGGTTGTTGTGCAATCAAATTGGGGCAAAGGGAACAAGCTTCTTTCAGTTGTGTTTCTAGTGCATGTAGACCTGATTATGCCTAGTGTCCCATACAATGACTTGCTGACAAACCTAATGTACACACCACTCTTTCTTTTGCTGTGTCTTTCTTTTTGTTTCTCCCAACAGTTACATTTCTACAACAATGACTAGTACCTTAAACAAACTTAACCCTACTTAAACTTGTGGTGTTCCTTGTGTCTCCATGCCTTCAACTTGAAACGCTGAATTTTTTGTTATCTTTATTATCTGTTACCATACTGTTTAGAGAACCTGAAAAACAACAAAAAAACTACCAAATCAGTTCTCTGCAGGGTATCAAACTTCTTGGATCCAGTAGGTTGCAGTGTCTAGTTGGGACATAGAGATAAAAAGAGAACAAGCATGTGCCAATGCCGAATGTTGGCTGCTTGTTAAACAATTTTCTTTTTGCAATTCTGACTCCAAATTTTGAAGATACTTGCTTTAGAACTCACCTTATAGGCATGACATGTGCCATTTAGAGCACATTGGCCAAAATTTCATTTTGCACTAGAGGTGCAAAAACACATCTTGTCCAGGATTTTAAAAATGACACATGCCACATTTCTGAGGTGGTGTGAAAAAATGGCTGTGTTGAATGGTTGGAATCAAAATACTGAAAATGAGTGAAGTTATGAGTGAACATTGAAATGGCATAACATTCAATCAAAACCTTGGTATTTACTGTATTTGTACACCAGATGTTCAGCATAGCCTTCATATTAGCCAACCTAATGAATGCAGTAGGTGAAAATTTTCCAATCCCAGAGAAAATATAATTTTGTGCCACAGGTATAAAAACACATTTTGGCCAGGATGTGTATAATAACAACTGTCATATTCATGAGGTTCTGTGAAGAAATGGCTATTTTGAAAATCTGGGGTCAAAATATTGACAATTACCAAAGTGGCAAGGCTACATTGGCAAACTTCAATGTCGGCTCATAACTTTGTTGTTTTTTTAATATTTTTATACCAAATTTTCAACATAGTCTTCTTATGACCCCACCTCATGAACAATAGTGGGTAAAATGTTTAACTCCTGCCTGAAAGGAGATATTGCATGACTGTGAAATCACTCTTTGGAATGCAAAAACACACCTTGGCCAGGATTTGAAAAATGACAACCATCACATTCAGGAGGTGTTGTGAAGACATGGTTATGTTGAAAGTTTGGGGTCAAAATGTTGAAAAGGAGCAAAGTTATGAGCCTGCATTAATAAATTCCAACATAGGCTCATGACTATTGTTTTTTTAACATTTGTGCCCTAAATTTTCAACATAGACTTCTTATGACTCCACCACATGAACAATATGAAAAGAATTGTCAGCTCCTGTCTGGAGGGTGATTCCATTCAGAAACTGTGAAATCACCTTTCAGGATGCAAAAACACATTTTGGCCAGGATTTGAAAAATGAAAGCATTCAGAATCATGAGGTGCTGTGAAAAAATGGCTATGTTGAAAATTTGGGGTCAAAATACTGAAAATTACCAAAGTTACAAGCCTGCATTTGCAAACTTCAATTTAGACTCAAAACGTTGTTGTTTTTTTTTTACATTTTTATGCCAGATTTTCAACATAGACTTTTTATGATCCCACTTCATGAACAATGGTGTAGAAAATGTTCAACTCCTGCTCAAAAGGCAACAAAAGCAAATATCAGCTTTCAGGACAGATTTACCTATCATCACTTGCATTGTTCATGAGGTGTTGTCCTAAAAAAAGTATGTTGAAAATCTGTGGCAAAAATATTGAAAAATGCCCAAGTTATGCTACTAAGTTCAACACCTCATTGAAATACATTGATCAGCATATCTGATTTCCTCTGATTTCCTCAGTTCATGGTCTGGCATTGAAGACTGAAGATATTTCTGTGGTCTGGAGAAGATTACGACATCAGACCCCTACTTGGTAAGTAAGGGCTTGGGGTGTGGGTGCTGAGTGGGATGGTTAGGTGGGAGGACTAAAAGTGCAGCAGACAATGATGGATGGTTTTCTGTTTTACATGTAAAAAAACAACAACATTATCAACAAAATGATGAGGGACAATTTTCAATATTTCAGGTGATGACACTGGGGGATTGGGCACCCCCAGTGTCACTGTTACATTTATAGAGGGGTGGGGTAGAGGATGCTGAAAGGGAACATTGGGTGGAGGGGACAGTTAAAAGTAAAAACACTACAATGGATGACAGGGGGGATTGGGGACCCCTAATGCCAGTGTTATATTTGTTGGGGGGGCTGCTCAGAGGGAGGGTCGGGGGAGCAGTTACAGCGGCACCAGCTACAGGCATTGAGGGGTGTTTTTTTTTGTTACAGGCAGAGGAAACAGGATTCTTGAATGTAAATTATGAAAAGAAGCAGCAGAAGGTGCCAAATCTGTGATGCACTATAGGACAGTGCTTTTTGCACAGCTGGTTGTAAATCGAAAGCTGTCAGTGATCTACCACACAGAAGTTACCTACATGGCAAGGATAGACAACCTAGGGGTTGGTAAATATGGTAATGGTATGTCTGGAAAGGTAGACCTGTTATAAACCAAGTCACTCTATGATATAGGGGTTTTAACATTGCTAATAAAGCACCTGTGGCAGTTTGATATACTGTGGTCTATGGTTAACTGGAAAAGAATAGCAACTTTTTTTAACAGATATTGAGAAGTGAGCTTTATTATGGAAGAGGAATCTAAAGATACATTTTAGCTTAATGACCAAGAAAAAGATATGTTCATCAAAGCACAGAGAGCTATCAAGAAATGCCCCTAGATACGCATAAGAATGGATTAGTGCCAGAATAATGTTGTCCATAGTTATAAGAGCAAAAATCTGAATTCCAGGAATTGATGATTTAGTAATAACACCCACAGAGTCCTTTTTAGCACTTAATAATAAGCAATGGCTGAATATGGCTGACTGTATGTTATTGATATCTTGTTACAGTAAGTGAATAGCAGTAGATGGACATTTCAAAGAAGTATACATGCTAGTATCATCAGTATATGAAAAAAAATATTTTATGTGAAAAAAAAAACACTGGCAAGATCACTGACACAGTACAGAATGCAATGATAAGGAGCCCTGAGACAGAATCAAGAGGTCTACCTTTTCCTAACAGCTTTAAATCAGAAGTGATAATAGAGACACTGAAACATTGTATCTAATATATAAGTAAGATGAAAACCAAAGAGGAGAATGATAACTAAAGCCTATGGATTAGAGTTTATTAATGAGATGATCATGATCTATGGTGTCAGGTGCTTTTGTTAAATCCAAGAAAAGTGCTAGAAAATCCCTTTTTATCAAGTGAGGACTGCAAATCACTGACCGAATGAGATACAAAATCAAGTGTACTGTAACCAGATCTAAAGCCGGACAGAAAATGATACAGAAGATCATAACAAATGAAAAAGGAAAAGTGATTTGATTATGCACTAGTATTTCAAGAATGTTTGCACAGAGGAAGTATAAAATTGAGACCGGTCTGCAACAACTCAAATCTTCAGCTTCACCACCCTTTTAAAAATAAGAAAGACATATGTGTATACAGTCTTCCAATCCTTGGAGATATCAAAAGTTGCCCAGAAAGGTAAATAGATAAGTGAGATACCCCGATAAGGTGGGAGATCTAAGGTTTTTTTTTAATTATAATTTTTTATTGGAATTTTCTCTAGAATACAAAAATACAGTACAATTAAAACAACAGACAGTAATTTACAAGAGCAGGGGCCTAATATTCGCAAGCAGCCATTTGTGCCATGAAAACATAGTGCTGTGCATGAAATAGCATGCAGAGTGCCATATTCATACAAGTACCATGACCTGTCCAGCACTCACTGTCTATATGAGTATTGGCCATTAACATTCGGGCAAAAATATTTAAAAATGACCAAGTGATGCTACTAAGTTCGAAACCCCATTGAAATACATTGAACAGCATACCTGATTTCCTCAGTTTGTGGCCTGGCATTGAAGAATGAAGACATCTCTGCAGTCTGGAGAAGATCACAGCATTGGACCCCCACTGGGTAAGAAAGGGCTTGAGGGGTGGGTGCTGAGTTGGGGGGTTGGGTGGGGTGCACCAATGGTGCAACAGACAACAATGGACAGTTTAGTGTTTCACAGGTTTTGAAATAAACAAAAAAACAACAACAAAAAATGAGGAATGGTTTTCTATATTTCAGATGATGACAGTGGGGGATTGGGCACCCCCAGTGTCAGTGTTACATTTATGGGAAGAGGGTGTGGGGTGGTGGGTGCTGAGAGGGAGGGCAAGGTGATGGGATAGTTAAAAGAAAAAATATTATGAGGGATGACACTGGGGTATTGGGAACCACCAGTGTTAGTGCTGTGTTTGTTAGGGGGGTGCTTAGAAGGAGGGTTGGGTGGGGGGAGCAGTTAGGGGGCACCAGCAACAGACATTGAAAGATTGTTTTCTTTGTCACAGGCAATAGGTAAATAAAAAAAAAATGACATGGTGATGACACTGGGGGATTTCGGCACCCCCAGTGCCAGTGTTGTGTTTGGGGAGAGTGGAGCAGTGGGTGCTGAGAGGGAGGGTCTACTGGGGATGCAGTTATAGGAAGGGGCAGAAACAGACATCTATGGATGTTTTTTTTTTAATTTAATCTACTTTATTGTTTTGAGTTGAAACAAACTAAAATTACATTCATACACAATACTAAGTAAAATACTTCAGGATATGGACTGAGTGGGTTTAGACTGGTACAACTAAAGTACACACATTAATGTAGTAGACAAAACAATACATAATACAACCCAATTACCCCTCCACCCTTCCTGCCACCCCTTCCCCATCCACTGGAGATGTAATTTAGAGTTGGTATGGGGTGCCAGACAAAAAGTGAAAAGTGCCAGTGTCATACATTTTACGCTTGTACCCTTAATAACATTTCTAATAAATAGGCATCTGGAAGAAGGGATGTAGACTTGAATTATTCGATCTGATATAGGCAAATTAGGGGAAAGAATGGGTGACCAACGGAGCTTCCAGTTTACTCCATTTTTTGGTGCAAGCTGTTAATCGATTCTGTGTACTAGCAATTGTTTTTTCTATTCACAGATTAAATAAAACTTCATTCAACCATTTTGGGAAGGTGATGTCCTCCTGGTCAAGCCAATGGTGTAAAGTAACCCTTTTAACAGACAGTGACTTTAATGAGATATGAAACTTCCTTTCAGTCACCAGAATGTTAGCCACATTGCCCAAAAAACAGATCTCAGGGGAAAAACAGTCTTGCAATCCTAATAGGGGGTCCAAATCTGATTTAATCTTTTCCCCGAGAGGGGCTACTCTAGGGCATTCCCACAAGATGTGCAAGAGGTTCCCCGCTGCTGTATTACATCTAGAGCATTGGGTACTGGGCAGTTTCCCCATCTTATTTAGGTGAAGAGGGGTAAAATAAATATTATGTAATATGTGAAACTACGTAAGGCATACCTTGCCATTTGATACAAAACAGTACATGCCCTTCCAGAGGCTATCTCAACTAGGATTCAAATTGGGCAGGGCAGACTACCAGTAATGTGCCTTACCCGATGCATCAGGGAATAGTTACATGAACAGTAGGGATACTAACTGGGATACAGCATGGGGCTGCCAGACAAGAAACAGTGCCAGGGAAATAAAATTGCTACAGTCTGTAGTCCATTCTGACACTCCAAACCAGGCAATCAACATGTGTCTTAATTGAAAGATAGGAAAGATATGCCTCGTGGGGAAATTCAGTTGGGGCAGCAGATCTCTGCTATTGGGAATCCATCCTTCCACGAAGAGGTCAGAGATTTGTTTGTCTTGCAACTCTGGAAATTTCGAAGGAGAAAACATCTTGCCATCCATTTTAAAGTTTAGGTTGTCACAAAGCAGCTGAGAGATATCTTGTAGATTATTATATCGCATAGACCTACAAAGCTGAGCATGTAGATGCATTGAGTTATTTCTTACTGTACCTTTAAACTCAGATGGTAATTTACTGCAGGATGTGTAGAAAAGACTAATAGGGGATATACCCAGGGACTGAAACTGTTGTCTTTCAATTTGCAGCCAAATTGGGGTGCAGGAGGATCCCTGATCTAGACTTGTGGGCCACAGTGTGTATTTGGAGAGGTGACTAGCCAGATAGTAGAGATAGAAATTGAGCAATTTAAGTCCTCCTAAATGTTTTGGGGCTCCCAATTTGACATATGCATTATGGGAAGTCTTTCCCTTCCATATGAACTGATATATGGCTGAGTTGACCTGGCGGAACCAACTACATGGGAGGAATAACTTTAACATATTAATGGGATAGAAAATATGTGGGAGTACATTCATCTTTATCACACTAATGCGGGCCTACAAGGAGAGAGAAAGGGAGTTCCATCTGTCGAGATCCTGTTTAACGACATCCAGCACTTTATCTAAATTGAGCACTTTCACTAGAGATTGTTTTTGAGACAGAGAAATACCAAGATATTTCAACTCTGTTGCCCATGTTACCACAAAATGGATATACTCAGCAGGGACAGCCTTGGGGTTTAGGGGCATTAAGATAGTTTTGTCTAGATTGCGCTTGTACCCAGAATATTTCCCAAATTCTGTAATGAGGCGCAATACTTCAGGTATGGAGTAATTCAAATGAGACAAGTGTAACAAAATATCATCTGCATATACAGATATCCGTAGGTCAAAGCCTCCCACCGATACACCAGAGATATGGGGAGAGGTCTTAAGATGATGAATTAGTGGTTCCAAATATAAATTAAAAAGTTGGGGGGATAGGGGGCATCCCTGTCGAGTTCCTGAGTGCAAAGAAAACCCTTTTGAGAGTACCCCATTACAATATACTCTTGCTTGTGGCTTAGAATATAGTACTCATATCCAGTTTATAAAGGAAGTAGGAAAGCTGACTTTTTCCAAAACTAGAAACATAACCTCCCATTGTACTCTGCCAAAGGCTTTCTCTACATCCAGGGAATCCAGAGCCATAGGTAGCTTGGCCTCCCTGGATGCAGAGAAAACATGTGCCAACTTCCTTAGGTGGCCAGCAGAGGACCTTCCTCACATAAAACTAACCTGTTCAGGCCCAATCAAGTTCTCCCAGACCTGCATAATTCTAGTGGAGAGAATTTTGGCAAATATTTTCATGTCATAATTTATAAGGGAAATGGGATGATAATTAAAGACCTTATCTCTGGGCTTATCCGGTTTAGGCAACACTATGATTAGGGCCTCCAGCAGGGAGTTGTTTGTTATCTCTTTATGGCAAAGAAAGGAAAAAGGTTGGTGGAGAATAGGCACTAGCTCTTTGACAAGTGCGTTGTAAAAATTAGAGGGGAAGCCATTGGGGCCAGGGGACTTATCCAAAGGCAGGGATTTTATAGCAGAGAGAATTTCTGAGTTAGAAATGGGGTGTTCCAAGTATACCTTCTGTTTTGGAGACAAGGCCGGTAGTGAGACTGAATTCAGGTAGGCCTAGGCCTCTCTCTCAGGGGGCAAGTTAGACCGAGATCTGTACAATTGGCTATAAAATTTATCAAATTCCTGGGCAATATCCACCAGGGATATTTTAAGGGATTCATCTTTTTGGGATGACATAGCTTGGATCAACCTGGAGGCTTCTTCTTGTCTTAACCAGAGGACTAGCAGATGCCCTGACTTGTCACTTTTATCGACATATGTTGAGTGGATTTTCAGTATAGCATACTCTGCCCTTTCTCTCAGGCAGTCTGTATACTGGCGTTGCATGTTGGCTAGGGTGGACTGGCTTGCTTCTGAGGAGTCCAGCAATGGGTCCTGCTGAAGGGCCTTAATTCTTACCAGCAGGGACTGCAAGAGGGCTTCTTGTTTTCTTTTCCTGATAGCCACTATCCTAATAAATTCCCCTCAAGGCACATTTAAGTGAGCACCAGATCTTATCTATATCTGGAATAGACACCTCATTCTGTTTCATGAATTGACCAATAAAGGATTTAATGCCTTTCAAAGACTGGGGGTCCTTTAGTAATTAGACATTCAGTTTCCAGATATGATCCCTCCTGGTGTTTGGGAGAGAGATGTGTTCCAATCACACAGGGAAGTGATCTGATAGAACCCATGGGGAGATTCCTGCATCCATTAATCCTTACGGGGAGTTAGTATTGATTAGGAAATAATCTAGGTGGGAATAAGACTTGTGCACTGGGGAGTAGAATGTATACTGGCGTTCGGCTGGATACATGACTCTCCACAGTTCTCAAAGCCCCATTTCCATAAGTTCATGGAGTGCTAGCTGTGTAGGAGAGAGGCATTTAGGATGGTGTCCTAACCTGTCTAAGTCAGATGTTATTGTCACATTCCAGTCAGCCACCAGGAGAATTGGCAGGCATGCATAGGGGACTAGAAGGGTAACCAGATGGGAAAAGAACTCAGGAGATGGTGTGTTGGGGACATAGATGCAGCCCAACATTATCTCCATTTGGTCTAATATTCTATTTAACTAAATATATATTCCTGTATGGTCCGTAATACTATGCTTTAAACTGAAGTTGGTATTTTTGAAAAACAGAACTGCCACCCCTCTTTGCTGAGTGGAGTTCCCAGCTGCAAACACCTGGCTCATATTCTGCCAATGGAAAAGTAAATTGTCCATGGACAGAAGACGGGTCTCTTGCAGGAATGCTGTTTGGCACTGAAGGGTTGGCAGATGTTTTAAAATCTGATATCTTTTCCCGCAGCCCTTACTCCCTTAACAATCCATGATATGTATCTCAAGTACAACAAGTGCTATGCCAGGGGTACAAAAGAATAGAATGATTGTACTATATATCTTGGAATTTGCACCAGTCAGCTTTACTTCCCTCATCTCCAGATCCCCCCCCCAGTAACACACACACCCCATGACCCTCCATAACACATATAACAAAAAGGTACTTAAATAATACCCTAGTCCCAACAACTGATCCGCCCATCTCTTCTGGGTCATGATATACAATAGCTTCCCAAACATAACCCACTTCACTCAACCCCCATCCCCATATGTCCGATTGTAGAACTATTCATAAACATGATAAGAACAACAAAATCTTCTGGCACAAGAAAGTTCACTACTCTCCCCGGATATCAAGACAGGGCAGTGGTATGAGGTTTGACCAGAAAATGTGCCTGGTGCAGTAAGGCCCAACATAATTAAAATGCAGATATGTTCCATGGTTAGCTTTCTTTCACTGCTGTTGGCCTAGATATGCCTGAGGAGTCCAGCTTGAGGGACTTCATCAGACTAGTCCCCAAGGAGTCAAATTAACATGGGTCTTGCCCCATCCTTTGGGCACTGAGCCACCATCTTCGAGACAAAAGAAATCGACAAACAAAATTAAACACATATGCACATGTATATAACAGGCTATTACTTCATAGGCCACTAGATGGAGTGAGTGCAGTACATAAAATTATGACACAGTTAAGGTTAGGTAGCATGTAAATGGTTTTCCAGGGACCTTTGCAGTCAAAAGGCAAGTTAATTTTCAACGCCCAATCAAAAGAAAAAGGAAAGCCCTGGTGTGCATTCACAGGTAAGGATCTCCATGTCTAATAGACTTACATTATTTCTGAAGCATCAACCCCATACTGGCAAACTGTTCATAACATACTGTATGTGCATACATTAAAAATTAGCCCAGGAATAGAATTAAGCCCCATGATTGAACTTCCTTCGCAGCATATGTCCTGTTGTGCTTAAGGCCCCTACGTCGAAGGTTCCACCCTGACTACTCCAGATTACCCAAACCACACAGTTGCAGACCTGGTCCTTTGGCATTAAGTAAATAGTTGCAGAGCAAGGGGAATCATCAGTAGGAGTGTTCTTGTGTTTATGTAGCAGGCTGTTTTCCCCCATAGAACATTATGCTGAGCGAGGGCAGTGTACCATGTTACAGTACAGTTGAAGCTAGGTAGGGCCAGCATGACAATCAGGGAACCTTCGCATCTAAAAGTCTGGTTGCAGCACTACAAAATTCCCTGTTATCCAGTCACAGGTGCAGAGTGCCATCCTTAGTAAACAAACACTTGTCATGGAAATATTAAAGCCATATTGCCAGAGTAACTCTGAAAGTACCAGACATGTACTCACTTGAATAAGTCGGGGTACAGAGATTTAAGCTTAGTCGCTGCTTGTTCAGCTGTATCGCAGTTTTGCCAGATATCACGGTGCAAGACCTGAAGAGTCGCAGGATATTTCATGTGGTATTTAATGTCCGTGGCAATCAGCTTTGCCACATAAAGGTGCAACTTGGTATTTTTTGCCGCACTGTTATTGGCAGGTCTTGAGCTATATGGATTATTTTTTCCCTCCCACAGCAATTCTTGAAGATCTCTAGTCTTCCCTAAGATATGTTGCTTTTTGAGGAAAATGAGGAGGCAAAATATCAGGGATCGAGGAGGTGCACCCTGAGAAGTAGTTGGGTGCAAAGATCTGTGAGCCCATTCTACCACATACAAAGGGTCATTAGGAGAAGGGCCTGTAATTTTAGAGCATAGCTTTTGGATAAAGGCGAGAGCTGAGGTCCCCTTCTTCCCCCCCTTCTGCTAGTCCCATAATAACTAAATTGTTTCTCCATGATCTGCACTCCATATCTTCCATTTTAGTCTCCATAGCCTTCAGCCGCTGGTGCCATTGTGATATTTTGGGTTCCACCTTAGACCTCCAATCATCTAAAGAAGAAATACCAGCTTCATTATCTCCCATCCATTGAGTGAGAGCAGCCAGGGAGGATGGGATTATCTGAATGTCGATCGCCAAGGAATCCAAGGTGGCTTTCAGAGGGCTCAGACCTTCTAAGAATTTTTCTTCTGTAAGCGTGGCCTGTGGGACCAGGTGGATTGGCACCCCAGCAGGGATAGCTTTGGAATGCTTAGCGGCTTTGTCTCTGGATGGTGTGGGAGGTGGCGTGTGTCGAGGTAGGCTTTCCCACATTTCAGCTTCCATAGCAAATAATTTTTTACTTAAGGAAAGGGTCACCTTGTTTTTAGGTAGTGGTTGTGCCAGTTTTGCTGCAATTAGTCTTCTTTTGATGAGGAAAAGGCAGGTTAGATGGGCATGGGAGCAGGAGCTGGCCAAGAAGTGTCTGATCAGGCAGCCATCACGTGCCATCTCCCAAGTGTTTTTTTTTTAACAAGACTAAAGAATGACAGGCTCCTTTGAAAGCCACCCAGCTGTTTGCTGATGGCTTCATTCAGATCAAAGGACTGAAGCCCTCTCTGAATGGAGCGACTTTGTTCCTTTCAAATAAACAATGTTTCAGCCCACAAAGCAGAGATTGATGTCAGGACCACAGCACATGGCATTGATCTAGACTGGTCAGCCCTTGCTTTTGTGAACTGCAATGGGCTCAGCAGTGACAACCCCCCAAAACCCCTTATCATTGGTACAAAATTTTTGGTGTGCAAATGCAGCCAGCGTAAAAAAGGAACAATACCGGTTGGTCATTGTTTGACAACATAAAAATATGCATTTTGGACTCCCACCATTAATCCCTACACTTGAATTTTGATTACAAGATGGGCACTTAAAAATCCTATGATGTCAAAGGGAAACACTGAAGATTTTTAGAAACATTTCAGCTTGCATTTCACATGTTCTCTGTATTTAAATCCCCACCCAGAAGAAGTGCAGAGTTACAGTTTCAACCAGTTATTGCTTGTGAGATACTGCAGGAACCAGTGTTATCCTATGGTAATTGCTCCAGTTTGTCACATAGAAAACTGTACCATCCAGTTACAGAGTACTTCCTTCTGGTGGATAACACTGTAGCTTCCTCCTTTTCTTTACAACTTGGGGGGGCGGGGGCATTAACCAAAAACAGTATCACTGTCTTTTAAAAATTCTTCTGCTCTCACGCGTTCACTAAAACTGATATTGCAGATGTATAATAGGTAGTACTTCTAACCAATTTCACTTTGCTCCTTTGCCTGTGAGACACTCTAAATCTTCAGAGTGTCCCAAGAGCAGTTGCCCTAGAAATGGGAATATTTGGCTTTTATTATATTTCTTTAAATTTTGAAAACAGTAGTGACTCAATTTGGAAATATTAATACATTGCACATGGCATGCTCATTGTTAAATGAGTGTTCATACTAACATTCCTAGGGTGCTACAGCTGCTCAGATTTGATTTGTGGTCTTCACTCCCTTAGAATGTATGGGAGACCACTCTTACTATCACAAGAATACCAGTGGGGTAAGAATAAGCCAATGCCAAAGTTGAGTTTCATGGAATCTGAAAATCAACACTTATGACTCAGGTAAGGGAGATCCAAAATGTATTGGCTTTCCTTTAGCTCTTCTGTTCTTTGACAGCACGATGTAGCTTTCTTCAGTAGCCAGTCAGCAATGTTGAAGACTGTGATCTCCTTACACTGCACATGTCTTGGGACTATTTCCAGCTCTTTCATGCCAGAAAAAGATATGTCTGCACTGAGAAGTAGAGCTTTTCCATTCTTTGGAAAATGTGTTGTTTTCAATCCAAAAACACTGGGTAATTGTCAGAGAATCCTTTATTATTATTTCAGTTAGTTAGTTACAAGAAGTGAGCTGTAGCTGCTGTGCAGGTCAGGCCAGTAGTAATTTGGGTGCTGCTGTAGAGGCAATCTGCAACAGGGCAGGGTATTCAAGACAGCCCAACAGGATGGAGGGATTGCAGATTTCATTTTACCATTATTTCACTGATTACTGGTGGTGCAGGATGCAGAATCCATCCTTTTATTTCATATTCTTATTATACTGACCCAGCCAGTAGTCAGTGATGAGAACAGTGAAGGAAAGTGAATTAGTGTGCTATATGAGACCGATTGCATGTTCGGTCTCTTGACTCAGTGTCTCTCAGTGGGTCTGTCAGTGTGAACAGGTGGCCTCACTCTTACTTGTTGCTTCCCTCATACCTTGTGAGTCACATCACATGGTTGTCTAGTCTTCAACATGCACATTATTGTCCTCATAGTTTGTGTTACATCCTTCTGTGTTGTAGTGTTGTCTGTAGAAAGCATCTAGAAAACATGAAGAAAAACACAGAAAAAGAAAGAGAGATACAGGGGGAGGAAAGGTGTAGATAAAGGTCCCTGTATGCCAGTTCCAAGTGCATCATTTTCTGCTGCTGGTGATGATAGTGATGGTTATTGTGAGTGCCATGTAACCATGGAGCTCCGAGGACTGAGGATGATGAGTAACAGTGGTACCAAAGATACCCTGGTTTAGTAGTTCACAAAAGTACATTGGTTCCATTTCCAATCTTCTTTGTAGACTTTTCAAGTCTGCCAGTGCATCTGATGATGCCACTCTGGGCAATCGAGAAGTACACTGGTTTTCTTCTCCTCCTCCTCCTCCTCCTTCAAGTGCTGCCATTTCCAGTTCCATGTCCCCTAAACAAGAATGAGATGGAAATGATCCATTGATAAATGTGAAGTGAAACACCTTCTCTGCCATCTTGTATGAACAACACAACAGTAGCTAACACAGCGTGGTGACATATGCCAGTTAACCTAGAACCACAATATGATGCCCCCATATCACACAGCAGCACCATTAAATAAAGTGCTGCTCAGTTATCTACCATGCGTGAGGAAGGTGTCACTGAGTCTGACTGTGACATTGACAATACTGTAATCCTGTCAGCTGAGGAAAAATCACAGCTCTTACTAGAAGGAGGAAGGTGAGATATACTGATACACAGTTATACAAAATGAAGTCAGTAGCACCAAGGAAACTTTTAAGGAAACGTGCCACTGAAGAAGATGATATGGAAGTGCAGCTTTTAGAGGGGAAGGGGACAGAAACCGAGGCAGAGATATTAAAGAAGGGGAAATGCAAGAGAGACAGAACTGGTAGGGACAATATATCAATGAGAAGATGATGATTGGCAGGGAAAAGGAAGTACAAGAAAGGAAAGCAAGAAGAAGAAGCTCAAGAGGAGAAGGGACATGCATAAGAACATGAAAGAGGAGGATGAAGAATGAAAGGAGATTGAAACTGTGATGTCAGTTACAGCACTGGTTAATTGTTATGAGTGTGATAATTAGTGGAGGCAAACATAAGAAGAGATAGCAAAATTAAAAAAAGATAAATAGAAAAGCAAGAAAGTAAGTTTCTTCACAAGGGAAATCAAAAAACAAGCCCCAACCACCCCAAACAGCTTCATAGTACTGTATCACCTGTTTTTGCTGCGACTACCCTTCCTCAGCAAACTCATGCTACACTGCCCCAAAAGCAATCAGCTAACCGTCGCTGCCCAATTCCTCCAGAAATACCCCTCAGACCACCATCACTAACAAGCCAAAGAAATCCACTATGGTTTGGGAGCATTTTAAAGGTGACACAACAGTAGACTGGTCAATTAGGTGGCTTTTGTCCCTTGGGTTTAAACAGCATAAGATAGTTAAACTAATCTATATTGCCAGACATCTTTTAAAGTATAGCTGACCACTGGTTAGAAATTAATCTGATGGTTACAACACCACCATAAAGCTGACAACTAACTTTGCTTATCTAAACAAAATATCCAAATTAAATTCTATTTAAAAAAAAACAAACAATGCCAGGGTTGCTAGCAGTCTGAATACTAAATCCACTGAATACATGTTGCACTCTGTGGTAAAAAGACCAGTCAGGTTTAGTGTACTCATACTTTGGGATTAAGTGTTCTGGCCAATCATTCAAAAAGTGAACATACTGTCCCACTACCAGCCAGTCCCTACCTCACCCAGGTCAGGTTGGACTGAAGCCAGCCGGAATGATCAGGAATGGGAAGTGGGATAAGTTGGTTTCTTCAGGTAATTCAGCCAGCATCATAGCACCCAACAGAAGCATACTCAGCCCAAGTCTAACTAACTCCACCAGTTAAATCCAGGCCTAGTAACTCTAGCAGTGGTGCTGAATTTGCAATAAATAAGCTACACTGCCAAAGCCATTCTGTGCCCAGTCTAAAGTGCCACATAATCACCTACAGTAAATTCTATACATAAAATTCTCATTGGTGAGATGATGGCTCATGGTCTTCAGGCATTCTCTATGATGGAAGACACTGATGCTCGAAGACTACTGTTGAAGGAAGTGAAGTCCAAATTATAATTCACTTTATCTTTGTCTATCTATCTATCTATCTATCTATCTATCTATCTATCTATCTATCTATCTATCTATCTATCTATCTATCTCTCTGTTTGTATGTGTGCATAAGCACTGGGTGGGTGGAAATAAAGTATTTATTTCCATGAGTGAGGGGGAAGGACCATAACATGCAAGTGGCAAAACCACAACTAAGTTATGAATGTCCAACCTCCTCAAGTATGCAAATAACTGGTTTAAACTCCTCACCCATTGCATGTTCAATTTATGCAATATACAGTATATGTAACTGATGTGTGCTAAATCTATTCCCCTTCCTTTCTGCTTCCCTTCCTGTGTTTCCTAAGGGTATCTTGCTGTTGTTTTTTTCCCCTTTTTGTACTTGACCCCCCCCCCCGTCTCACCTGCTTGACTGTTTTTAAATGCAGTGCTGTTTTGTTTTGGTTCATTTGCAGTTTTTTTTGTTTTGTTAATATGGAAAGCAAGTGGGAAAGAGAGAGGTTTGTGTGTAGCAAATTTGAGAGGCAGGAGAGAGAGAGCATCAATCAATTCAGGGACAGTGCATTTGTAGGGAGCTCCAACAAGAATGGTTTATCTGTGCAGTGGTTATGGGGCACTACAGAGTGCATTGGTTGAGCTGGGACCACAAGCCTGTACATGAAGTCAGCATTGGAGCTTTTAAATCATGTATGGATCCCAAGATATGATTACAGCAAAGGCTGATGTTCCAAAATTGCATTTACAGACAGCATTGTGATGGTTTGTCTTGCAGCCACCTAGAATATGTGTGGCTGTGAAATTCGGAAGTGGGCAGACTTGGGAACAGAAAGAAACATGACAGGGGAGGGCTGTAAATTTGAAAACAGAAGTCTGATAATGCTTTTAATGATTTAAATACAATGGATTCCTTAATGTTTGTTTTGGGCAAGGTAGTGTTGTTTGGAAGCTAAAAATGAAAGTTGGTCAAGGCAAGGCATGTTTATTTATATGGTGCCCAATCCCAGAGGCTCTGCGCAACTTACATAAAAACAGGTAGGGTAATAGCGATATATACACAACACATAAAGCATACACAAATATTAAAACAATAACTAACATACTAAAGTACCTAAATTTAAACTAGGGCTGGTCAGTCACTTTCATCAGGGGAAGGCCTAGCAGAATAAATGAGCCTTTAGACCCTATTTAAACATCTCAACCGTCCGGGCCTACATGGCCAGTCTGATGACACTGAAGGCACGGTCACTGGAGGTTTTTAATCTGGTCCTAGGAACAATGGGGAGGCCCCTAGTTGAGGGTTTGAGAGAATGGACTGAGGTGGCAGGTGGCAGGAGATCAGCCACATAGCCAGGGCTCAGTCCGTATAGGGTCTTATAGTTGAGTAAGCCCACCTTGAAGATGATCCTCCACCTGACAGGCAGCCAGTGGAAAGCTTTCAGGACTGGGTTCACATGACTAAACTTGGATAGGCCAGTCAACAACCAGGCCACTGCATTGTACTCCAACCAGTCAGGCAGTTATTAAGCACTTCCATGGTGTCCTGTGTCCCAGGGGCAAATTACATATACAAATAGAATAATAGATAGATTCCAGTGAATTACAAGGCTGTAATTCCATCGAGAGGTTCTGGGGACATAGGGAACCTCGAGAGTGAAGCTCGAGAGGTTCACATGTCCCCAGAACCTCGAGATGGAATTTACAGCCGAGTAATTCACTGGAACGTATTTTTTATTTTTTGTAATATATGGATCACATTTTATTTTTTGTGTGCAGCTCTTTGTTTATGGTGTGCTGTGTGGCTGGGCACCCGCTGCAGCTTGAACTCATCAATTATCTCCATGAAAACCCACCCCCCTTGCTCCCACTCGTTCCCTCGCTTGCTGGGGTCTCATACCTTTTTGTCCTGTTCTTTATTAGTGTTCGTAGGATTCAAGAGATACTTCTGTGGAACTGGCAAAGATAAATAAAAAGCCAAAAGGGTCAGCAGAAAAAGAAAGTGATGGTTTTCTCTCGCTAAGTGAGAGATGGCCGCCATGTTTTTGAACTGTTACGCCTGCCCACAGGAATCCATGGCCAATCAGGAGGTGCGGTTTCAGGAATGTCACATCATGTGTAAAGGAGGTTGCCGTGTGGATCTTAGCAACAAGCCTACCGTGTGGAGGAGTTGAGCTTGCGTCGTTTAGTTTTAGTGATAATACTATCGTTCAGAGGTGGGATGATGGTATTATCACTTCTGAACGATAGTATTATCAGGGACCAACAATGGTATTATCACTTTGGCTGATGTGGTATTACCGGGATTTTTTTGTATGGGATACAATAGTATTATTTAAGCATCTCCATATATTACAATTAGGTAACATCTGCATAGCAGTGAAAACCCTCATGGTAGCACCTAATGAGCTCTTCCACAGGCATCATGTACACCATGAATGACATCGGTGACAGGATCATGGCCTGAGGGTCTCCACATGGCAGGAGCTTTGAGAGGAGGAGAAATTCCCCATCACCACCCATTGATTCCTGCTAGAGAGATAGGACTCAAACCAGTTGATGACTGTATTGGTGAGTCCACAATACTCTCTAAGGCAATTGAGAAGCACTACATGATCCATGGTGTCAAATGCTGATGAGAGATCAAGGAGCACAAGAAATTACCTATCTCCTCTATCTCTAACATTGAGGAGGTAATTTACACCTAACCAATTCTGTTTCAGTGCAGTGCCTGGACCTGAAACCCAACTAGAATAGCTTATGGATATAAAAGGTCATGAGATGCTCCTTGAGCTGCTGCACCACTATTTTCTCGACAACCTTTCCTAAGAATGGAAGGTTGGAGATTGGACAGTAATTTGACAGGACATCAGGGTCGAGAGATGACTTCTTTAAGGGGGGGCTCACCCCAGAGCCTCTTTCAAGTCATCTGGAAAGACTCCCTCAGACAATGAGCACCGGACAATCCCAGCAAACACCTGGCTGATGGACTCAACACATCTCATCAAGACATGAGTTGAGGGTGGATCCAGTTCACAATAAGTGTGCCTGACCTTCAAGATCACCTCAATGACCTCTGTCACCTCCACTGGTTTAAACTCACCCCAGACAAACAAAGTACCTCTGCTTGCCTCTAGGCTGATCACTACAAGGAATAGCTTGCCTCACTGATGGGATCCCCAGCTGGATAGAGGACACCTTGTCAGAGAAGAATTGAGCAAACTCATCACACAATGTGATTGAAAAGGCTTTTTTTGGCTGTAGACAGACTAGATATAAGAGTCTATCCACAGTCCAAAATAGCTGAGATGGTCTGTTCTTCCCTGCAACAAACTTCCTGGACCAGAACTCTACCTTCTTTTGGTTGACTGCCCCTTGGTACTCATAATAATGAGCAGGCAAGGCCAATTTGTACTCTTCCGACTGAGTCCTCCACCAGCAACACTCCAACTTCCAACCCCTGATCTTCATCACTTTGAGATCCCCGTCAAGCCAAAGCGATCTCAAGTGAGAAGATCTAGGTTGTATATGAACTGGTGCGATGGCATGGACTTTCTCGGGTACTGCTTTATTCTAGGCAGCCACTGCCTCACTCATGCCACCTGCACATTCAGTGTCTACACTAGATAGATCAGCTACTGCCAACAGTTTCTCTGGGGATGCTCCCCTTAAAGGGCAATAGTTCATCATCTCAACAGGGGAGGGACTTTTGGTGGGGCCCAAAATGAGAACTTCTCTGTACAATGATCAGACCATATGACCTTATCAGTCTTGAGGTTTATCACCTCAAGCTCCAGTGAGAACACCAGGTCCAAAATGTGGCCACGGTGAGGGATTGCAGAAGTAACTACTTGTGTCAGGCCCAGTGATGACATCAACTGGAGGTGGTCATGACCAAATTGTGAGGATTCATCATTGACCCAAGCATCGGAGTCCCCCAGAATCAAACATCTGGGAGACTCCAACACCTCATCGATGATGAAGTCCACGACCTCCTGCAGGAAATCTTCTTACACCCTGGAGGGTGATAAATGAGGAGAATCTGGCAGCCTGCACCTGGACCCCCATGCACCGCCACACATTCAAAGGACCTGGCTAACCCCACTAGGTGCACGGTGAAGCCCAGACTGGACCTAAAACAGATGGCCACTCCCCCGCACCTGTGTGTCCTCCTTGGGAAGTGGATTACAGAGTACCCAGAGGGGACAGCCACCTAAAAAACTGGCCTAGCATTTTCACCCAACCAGGTTTCCATGATGCAAGCCAGACTGACCAAAGAAATCAAGTCTGACATAATTGCAGTCTTTTTCCTCATCTATCTGGAATTGCACAGCACAGCCCAAAGGGGTCTGGTAGATGCTGTAGGCCCCCCTAGCTACCTGCTCACTCAGTCTCAAGGGAACCCTGGGGACAGAGACCAAACAGTTAGTTGTGAGGCTGCTGTGGGGAGAAAGGTGGATACCATTTCAAATGTGAGAGTTTGATCAGGAGTATGTTGATTGATTTGGGTAATCAGGGAAGTAGGGAAGGGGTTTGTAGGTGGAGTTGTCAATCAAAGTAATGTTGTTATGTGAAAGTATATGTTTCCCATCTGAAATGCTGTTTATTTTCTTATAGTGGAAAATAAATTATTTGTTTCAGCTTTTACAGTTACACATACATTGCTTAATATAGTGGCATGGTGGTGCAACTATAGTTATTAGAGTGGTGAGGCAGCAACACTATAGTTAGTATTAGTAGGTTGTTTAATGTTAAACCTCTAATTTTCACTTTAATAGCTTCACCACAGTTCAACAGATGTGCATAATATTTTGCATGCACAGCCTCAGGGTCAAGATCTCTTGACTTGCCAAGTTTTGTTCCAGTCAGATGGGTGGATTCAAGATTCAGATAGTGAACAAAGTGACACTTTTGCTATCTCAAAGTGATTTTTTGCTGTTTTTTTCTTGGGTCATCACCTGGTGCCTGGACAGTTTGGAAGTGTGCACTGACATTTTAAGGGTAGAAAGGGTTTGTGCCACAGTGGTGCCTTTCAGTGGTTTGGTGAAAAAATATTAATCTGTTCCAGAGTTATACGGATTTGAATCTTTGGTTCTGAACATGCTCAGTATGGTCTTTTGGATAGCTGTTTCATATGAAAAAAAAATTGGCCCCCATATGAGAAAAGATTCTGTTTCATATGGGGTAATCTCTTTTTTTGAGAAACAAATGCTTTTTTCACCATCTTGTTTCTGTTTTTTCCAAAAAAGGTTTTGAAAAACCCATAAATATAATGTCCTGCAGAGTCTCCAACATGTGTATCTTGCTAATCGTGCCCCCCTTATGTGGATTCTGCAGTTAGTTTTTGGAAAAATAACCCAGAAATTAGTTTTTAACACACTTTAAAATCTTCTTTGTAGCCCAAATTTTTCATATGGCCATAGAAAAAAAGAATAGTGCCATAGGAATCAGCACAACCTCACAAAAAAGATCCCTTCATACGAAAAGAAGAATTTAGACTTCATTTTTTTCACATTCATTTTTCGTATGACATAATTTTTTTTGTATGAATGACATAACCTCAGAAAAAGACCCATTAATAAAAAAAAAAAATAGTAATTTGTGCTTAGTTTTCTCCACATTTCAACTTTAACATGCCATAATTTTGTCAATATATGCAGCTATGGGACAATCTGTATACCAAAATAAAGGTCTTAATGAGTACAACAACACTACCATGTAACACCCCACCCAAACAAAATTAACAGCCATATAAAAAACCACAACAATTTTAAAAATCACAATTCCCATAGGATAACATTGCAAATTTCATAAGCTGTAATTCTGTCAATCTTAGGAGTTAATGCACCATGTATATATCAATAAAAAAGATCTTAATGACTAGTACAACAATAGACCCCTAAGAAATAAGAACTGACAATGGTCCATCCCTACAAAAAAATACAAGGCAGCACATAAATTGCTTTCCAGGAGGAAAACCCACACAGAAATGAGCATACATGGAGGAACAGAAGTGGTGGGCTCAGAGGGTCCTGCACTTCCATAATCACAATGAGTGTGTTCATGCAGATCCTGAGGGGAGCTGTGTGAAATGACGATACAATTCTACTGTCTCAAAAAGTAAAGAAATTCATTGCAAAAAACTTTGTTAATGTACCAGTTAGGGTTAAATTGACAAAAGCAGGGTATTGTAGTGTTAGGGTTTCTGACCCTAACACCCAACCCCACCCCCACACTGCAAGCAGCAAAAGGAAAAAAAATACATTTTTAGCTATCCTGAGACTTGATAAATCAGGCCAGTGGTCTTCCTTGGGGTTATCGACCCTAACTTTAACAACATTTTCATATAGTCTGCATATCTGAGCTTATTTACTGATGGAATGGGGGAGGGCGTTAAAGAGAAGACTACTGTATATTTCTGATTTGGATATGTCCGTATTTATTATACATTATATCAGTTACTGTACATATGTCAATAAGAGATCAGTCATCTCTGCTGTTGCAACACGTATCTAGAGTCTGAGGCTCTGACACAAGGTAGTAAAATGTCAAGCAAGCCTCCTTTTACATGCAAATGGTTCACTTGTAATACAGTCCCTCCCATTGCCTGATGTCATTGCAGCGACAGTACAGAAGTATACATAAGGGTATCAATGCAGTATATCCTGCTTTTAATTTAAGTTTACAATGGCTTAAGACAGTTCTGTCATGCAACTCACACAGGGAGTGGTACTTGTAGCCTTAATACTGCAAGTGCAGAGCAAATAATACATCTAATAGTATTTCATTCACAGGAAACAGAATTTCTTTGTACTGCTCATTTCTCTCTGTGAGACAGTTGCAATATGTTGTGGAAAGCAGCAGAAAGAATCAATCAGACAGTCAAGCAGTCAATCTAGCAGTCAATGAGTCGATCAGTATTGCACCAGATGAACACCCTTGAGAAGATTCATTTGCAAGGTAGGCCTGAGCAGTTTCTCAAAGGATCACACAAGACTGAATTCCTCCTTTGCACAAATTATACACCCCCCTTTCAGCAGCCTGAAAGTGGAGAGCTAGGTCACTTACTTTATAAAGTGTATTGTTTAAAATTTCATAGAGAGTAAGGGACTTTAGTAGGATGTGAACCAGAGTTTCCCAGTTCTTGTGCCTGTGCTTTAACCACTAGATTACACTTCTTCCATATGCTGCAGCTGATGTCCAGGTAACCTATTCCTTGATATAGCTGACCTCTTTATTGCCTTACATCAGCCATCCAATCACAGACTGCCTAGTTACAAAGGGAAAGGGGCATTTTGCAAGATTGCATCTCACTGCTGGTGTTAATCAAAACAGAATGCTAACACACACAGAACATAATACAACAGCTATATAATACCACTTAAGACTCTTGTTGTACCCAGAGTCATTTATTGGGTAAACTGTTTTTGCTAACAAAAACATTAACACAACACAAACAGACACTTCCCAATAGGCATACTGTATATACATGTCAAATCAGTGCTGCATCACACTCATATGGTCCTAGTTCCTATTAGACCTGCACTTCAGGATATGCACAACACTTAAAGGGTTCCCATTACTCAAGTGGGGAACCAAACATTTGTGGGTTCTGTTTACTGGTGGAACAGCATTTAGTGCAGCACCATTATCTGTTACTCTGATGACATCATCCTCCAGCAACATTGATGGTAAAATGGAGGACAAACATATTGATAACTTCTGGGGGCTGTATATTTTATTTATAATCTAGATTTGGACAGCAATAGGACTGCTGGCAACTGGAGGAGGCACACAACAGTTACTCATAAGGAGTTGGAAAATATGGCCATGAAACTATGGGAGATTTCCCTTTAAGGTTGATAACCCACAGGAAGATCCCAGGCCTGATTTGCCAAGACTCAGAACAGCTAACCCATAATGATTTTTCTTTTGCTGCTTGCAGGTTGGTGGAGGGTGTCAGGGTCAGAAACATATATCTATATTAATAGATAGACAGATAAATATAGATATAGATATAGATAATAATAATAATAAAACTTTATTTATATCGCGCCTTTCTAAAATCAAGGTGCCTTACAATATCCAACAACATTATAAATAAAAACCAATACATAATAATCTGAGCTCCTAAAATCACAGTATTAATTAAAAGAGACCTTCAACCATAGATAGGCCTTTAGGGCCTTTTTAAATTCCTCCATGGACACACACTGACGAAGCGGGCGAGGTAGAGAATTCAAAGGGTCAGAGCAGCATATATAAAGGCATGAGCACCTGATGATTTTAAAGAAACCCTCGAATCTCTAGCAACCCCATATCCACCAAGTGCAGAGATCACATAGGGCAGTAGAGAACCAAAAGCTCTTTCAAGTAGTCTGGACCCTGTCCATATAGAGCTTTGTAAGTCAAAAGACCAACTTTAAAGGTGATCCACCACTGAATTGGCAGCCAGTGCAGATTGTGCAGCACCAGTGAAATATGACAGGCATGAGACATACCTGTTAATAGCTGGGCCTCAGCGTTCTGCACCAGCTGCAAGTGGTGGATATCAACCCCAGGAAGCCCTAGATAAAGGGAGTTGCAATATTCCAGGTGTGAGGACACAAAGGCGTGGACCAACGTTGGTAAATCCGCGGGCGAAACAAGGTGCTTAATCCTGGCGATGTTCCTAAGATGGTAAAAGGAAAGTTTGACAACTGCCGACACCTGAGAACGACGTGTCAGCTCATTGTCAAAAATCACCCCAGGTTGCACCCCCATTCAGAGGTAGGAAGCTGGACACCTCCCAGAAATAAACCTGAGAGAGGACCAACTCCCACCCCCTCTACCCTACAACCCAGGTCTACAACCATTACCTCCGTCTTCTCCGAGGTTCAACTTTGCCAGCTTGAACTCATTCAGCACTAGTTTCAGTGGCGCAGTTATTAAAGACTGAGAGAGCCCTATCCTGGTCGGGTGCAAAAATAGGTAGAGCTGGGTATCATCTGCATAGGAGTGAAACCTCAGCCCATACCTTCTTACAATGTCTCCGAGGGCAGAATATACACTGCGAACAACATGGGGGTCAACACTGAGCCTTGGGGAATCCCACATGACAGAGAGACTGGGTGGAAAGAATTTATCCCCGACACCACTCTCTGAGTTCTGTCAGTGAGGAAAGAGCCAAACCATCTGAGGACTGTTCCCGACAGGCCACAGATAAACTCCAGGTGCACAAGAAGCACCCCATGGTCCACAGTGTCAAAAGCCGATGAGAGATCAAGAAGAAGAACAAGAATGGACCGCTTCTTCTGATTTCTAACCATCAGAAGATCACTGAGCACCCAAACCATCGCTGTCTCGGTACTACGCCTCTTTCGAAAACCAGACTGGAGCAGTTCATAGACGTCACGGATGGTTAAATGGTTTTCCAATTGAGCAGCTACTACTTTCTCAATAATATTCTCAACAAAGGGAAGATTAGAGATTGGTCTGTAGTTAGCAGAGCAGCCAGGGTTCAAGGAAGCTTTCTTCAGGAGGAGTGTCACCACCGCCTCCTTCAGGGAGCTAGGAAACTCACCCATATCCAAGGAGCATCAGACTATCTGTGACAGGACAGGGCCAATGGTATCAAGACAACCTTTTATCAGGGAAGTCTGGCCTGAATCCAAACTACGCCAAGTATTGCGCATACTCTGGACAATTCTCATGACATCAATGAACTCAGGCCAGCCAAAGGAACACAAGGAGCAACCGAAGGATGTGACCAAATGCCGATCAATAGCTTCTCCATAAAGAAATCAGGCTGGAGCTCAGCTCTGATGTTGACCACCTTATCTGCAAAGAAGTGAGCAAGCTCATCTCTATTTGTAAAAAGCTTTCCGAACCTGAAGATGGGCTGGGTTGCACAGTCTGTCCACAGTTTGAAAAAGCTGACCTGGTCAGTTCTGAGCAGCTGCAATCTCACTGGACAGGAACTCTGCCTTCTTATGAGAGGTTGCAGAATGATAGAGTTGATAATGTTCTATCAGTCTAAGATGGTTGGCATCAAGGGCTGTTCTCCGCCAATGACACTCTAACGTTCGTCCTTGTAGCTGCATCTCCCTCAAATTTCCATCAAACCATGGAGACTGAGATCAAAGGGGGAGAAGACGAACCCAGACTGGAGCAATTTGATCAAGAGCTGAGGAGATGGCCCTATTATAGGCCAACACCACGGCATCTGGATCATTGCTCACTCCAGAGAACTCTGATAGGTCGAGTACTGCTACCAGGCCCATAGAGCAAACATCTCGCAAAGAGCAGTACCTAACCATCTCCACGGGGTAGGCCTACAAGGGGGGTATAAAAACTGAACCCCACAGTGTAATGATCAGACCAACTGATGGGTTCCACCCCCACATCAGAGGCCTCAATCCCCAGGAGGAAAACCAAGTCCAAGGAGTGACCAGTCTTATGAGCGGCAGAAGTAACCACTTGTGTAAGGCCCAAAGATGTCATTAATTGGAGGAAGTGTTGTCCAAACTGCAAGAGTTCGTCATCGACACAGGCACTGAAGTCGCCCAGGCCCATCCCCCTGGGTGACTCAAATGCTATGTCAATGATGAAATCAGCTACTTCCCGTAGAAAATGTTTCTCATCACCTGGTAGACGGTAAATAAGAGCAATTCTACAACAAACACTTGCCACTACAGTACACTCACAGGACTCAGTCCCCTCAACTGGTACACTTGTGAGACCCAGTTCGGTCTTGAAACACACCACGACCCCCGTGGTCAATCTTGGATGGTGTAACACTGAGTACCCAGCTGGAACTGCTGCCTCCAAAACTGGCCCAGCATTTTTGTCCAGCCAGGTCTCGGTAATGCAAGCCAGATCCACAGACTCCACAAGATCTGCAATAACTGCAATCTTATTTCCTATGGAACTGGCATTGCACAACACCGCCCAAGTTGGACGGGTCTCAGGAGCGGTACAGACCACTTGCCCAGTACCTTCAACAGTAGTGGTGCCCTTGGGTATGGAAACCAGGCAAGAATGACCTCGCTCCAGAATCCATTTCACTTCAGGGTGTCTTCTGGTTTCCACTACCCCAATACGATGTACTCGCTCATTCATCTTCCATTGTTCACTACCCTCAAAACCCCTCCTCCCCCTCTGTGCAATCTCCAGTGCTCTACAGCACTAGTAAGTTGACAACTGTAATGGCAAGGGGGAGAAAGGGCGGAGGGCGCGAAGAGTGGAGGATGAATAGCGTGCAACCGTGGTGGCAGGCCCTTTACACATATTAAAAACCCCACACCCACACAACTAAACCCTAGAAAGAAAATATACAATCCAAATTAAACTAAATAAAATATTAAATCAACAAGCAAAAATAAAAATATCCAAATAAATAAACAAAATATCCAGAAAGTGCTGCATGTTTGGAATAAGGGAGGCTCTCACCCTCCCTCAGTTCTAGAGCAAAGTCAAGAAATGTAAGTCTCGATATAATCTCGGTTAATCAGCATCTAAAAATACATAGAGATTTCCAAAATCAACCAGAAGGACCTCTTAGAAAAAGATAGTAAGAGGGGTTCTCACCACCTCAAATCTAATTTTCAATAAGTTCTTCCAGAGACCAGTTCTTCTTCACTCCTTTCAGGAGGTATTCCAGTACTCAGGCCAAGGCGCTAAGATCAGGGACAGGCTGAAGGGCTGTGCTCAAAAATAGGACCACGTGAAGAAGCAATTGCTCCCCTCACAGAGAAACCTTAGGAACCTCTAACAAAGGGCCCACTTCATATAACCCCAGGAGTTCCTCTAAGCACAACCCAGAATTCAGCCACGATTTCTACTCAGAAGCCATGGCCCAAAAGGCAGAATAAAATTCCCCCCTTTACAGGAGTGTAAAGCTCACAAGAGTAACAAGCTGCTCCAGGAGGGGAATCAGAAAACCCAGCCACCCACCAGTCGCTGAGGTCCTCCCCCACCAATAACCACTGGGAAAAGTGCCCTCCGGTTCAAATCCCTGCAGCTCCTCCCTAAACAGCTCAAAACCCTGTACACTGTCCATGCCGAGAGGAAAGGAACATCTGCCTAAAAATTCAGGAGGGGAAGATATTTCTTTCCATCCTCGGTATGCCAAGCAGGTAGTCACAACATCACCAGATAGAAATAAAATATCCTTCATTTACTGTCCCTGGATTCCAGGTGCTCTCACCACCCCGATAGTAATTCCTGGCAAGCGTCAAAAGCCTACTTCCAAGTGCTCCCACCACAATAAGAAGCAGGCAAAGGGGATATCACTCACGGACCAAGAATCCAGAGTCCCAAAGATATGGTGCTCAAAACCACAGGACTCTGAGGTCTTAAATTCCCCACTGAAATCTAGGTACTCCACAGGAATCCAAATATTCTACTACATCCATAATTTCCTTGAAAAATGCACTAACAGGCACCAAAACAAAATCACGAGGCTCCAAAGCACAAACTCCCCACCAAAGTCACTGAATGCAGGGCTACCCTGCGATATCCATAATCTTCTTGGGGGAGTATACAGAGCTCTGAAATCACAAAACTCCCCTCCAAGGTCCACAAAAGATCCTAGGGTTGTTCCACATTACCCGTGGCTTTCTTGGGGGAATATGTTAGAAGACGCCGAAAAACCAAGATACAAACCAGTCACTATCGAGACCGCAATGCTGTAATATTTGACTTCGATCTTTGCTAAATATAAAACGCAGACAGTTAAATGAAAAAAGCAGACAAAGTAAATAAAATAAAACCAAATCTAAGATAAAATAAACAAAAACAATTTAAAACACCTAGAGCTCAGAAAAAACGAACGCAGCTCAGGCAGCTCACATACACCGCCCATATGAGGCTTATTCAGAAACTGAAATAGATAGGGCCTGATTTTCAAAGTCCTGCACAATGGATGAGATTACAGTAATGTGTACAAATGTATACATTACAGTAGTCTCACTGTTCAGTCGGCGGGCCAGCTGTGGAGGTGTGAGGTGGGCAGTGCTGGTTGCCGGCTCTTTGTATTACTAGCAGTGCTGGCACCTGTGGGGTGGGGGTGGATGGCATGGATGGTATTCCAAAGTACTACAGGGGCCATTGGGATGCAGAATGGGGGCCATTGACTGTGCTCATTTTCACTTCTGTCAGCGTCAGGGATCAGTGGGGGGGGGGTGAGAGATATCCGTGTACATGGTGGCAACATTGGGGATTGGGGTGGGGGACCTGGGGGCTAACAGTTTAAATGGTGATGAAATCAGGGATCGTGGGGGTGGTGGGGTTCTAATTTATACTGGGGACAGCATCAGGGAATGGGGAGTGTGGACTGCTTGCCCTGATGCAAGGGGCCTGTGGCAAACCCTTCTGTGCACCAGGTGTTTGTTGCATGGGAGAGGTGGTTGCAGGTGTGGGGAGGACCCCTCTTGTACCAGAATCTGGTGCATGGTCCCTGGCATACTGGGCTTCAGCGCAAGCTGCTGTTTGCTGCAGCTTGCACTGATCCAAGTCCCCTTCAAGAATCGGGCCCATAGATTTAATGACTCTCAGTCAATTTAGCGCAAGCAAAACAGAGCAGTAAGTGATAGCTCAGACAAAATAGTGACTGCAGAAACTGTATGTCAGGAATACAGCATGGAACAATGAACGTGCATCAGAGGGGGCTGAACTCAAGGGAGGAGAACATCATTGGGGGTAGATTTACTATTACAAACTCTGGGGGTGGAACTCAGGGGAGAAAGTTGAGGGGTGATTTACCATAAGTAATCCTGGAAGGGTAACAGTTGGAGGTAATAACATCCTAATGCCTTTTTATCCTGGTTACTATTTTTCCCAAAAGTATTTTCCCATGCATTTTGTGTGCATTATTGTGGTGCTAAATTAACCAGATATAGATAGACATACTGTACATATACATGTACATACAGTACATACTGTATAATACATATACCCAGCATATAAAAACTATTAAATTATGATATTTTTGTATTGTATTATATTATAATCATAGTACTACTTACCACTTCAACACAGCCAATATATACCTCCCCTCCTCTATGAATTGTTATGTACAAAACTGCAAATGTACATAAAATATAGAGTACTATATTGTAGTAATCTATGTGTTAACTGGGTATGTCTACAGAGTACTACTTATTATAATTTCAAAACAGTTGATATACATCCCTCCTACTCAACTTCTATTAATTTTTTTTTGTTTGTTAGTATAGAATATTAATGTAAACTAGAAAAATAAATATGGTTCTCCTTGGTGAAATAGCACTAGTATCTTTTGATGCTGCAGATAATACTATATCAAGTGTTGCTTATCTCTGGAGAAGCTGAACATCTACCTTTTCGTACATTTGTAAGTGTGCTCATTTTAAACAAACAAATTGTGTTTATACAGTACTGTAAGTATCCTGATGTATATAACTATGTATCAACACATGGAAACTCCCGGTGACACCTTGAAATAAATAAGGAATAATAAACTTTATTGCCCTGATACAGCCATGTTGACCTGCCTCCAGCTTTAATTTAATAAAAGTGCAGTATAATTGTCTTACTTATGTTTCCAAAGTAAAACTTTCTCAGATTAGTTATCATTAAAAAGGTCAATTTTTTGAACCATTAGGGATATGGACTTATTTTTTAAATGAAAGCATAGAATCGCAGCAAGAATGGATAGCTCCTGTTGATATTCTTGCAATGTACTGATATGCCGAAAATGTGTAACTATATCGGTATGCTAAATATTGTTTTACTATATGAATTTGTATTTATCTATTTTGAAATGTTGAAAGTCTAGCAATAGTATGTAACTATATTAACATGACTACTTTTTCATTTAAAATAATTAATGTTTCTATCCCTTTAAAAAAAAACAGCAATAATAATCATCTTTAGAAAGGGCTTATCCTTGAAAATTTTAACTAGAAACTTATTGTGTTGCTTGCACACATGTGCAAAAAATACATTGCGTCAGTCAGCCATTAGGGAGCATGCCACAATGCGTCAAATAAATTCTGCCACGTCACCACGCAGTCAGCTGTTTTGGTGCAGTACAAGCTACCAAAACAGCTGACTGCATGGTGCCCCCATGGTGATGGCTTCTCTGTCAGCCTCTCACAGTCCCCAGGAAGCCAACAGAAAGCTGCCACCTGCCATTCAGTGTGCCTTCCCGGTGAAACATTTCAATAAATAAAAAATAAAAAAAGCCGATAGGGTGCCCAATCCCCCTGTTGGCATGACTCCCTCCCCAGTTCATTTGCCAATGGGGTAGCCCAATCCCCATCAGCATAATGCACCCCCCATGGTTCATGCATCCCCCCCAGCACACTGTATGGCTGATGGAGGTGCCCAATCCCCCGTCAGCTCCACTGCCCCCCATACCAACTTCCATCTGCCATGTTTGGAGCCTACCCCAGCATGACAAAAGTCTCCTTGGCCAATGGGGGTGCCCAATCCCCCATCGGCTCCACTGCCCCCAAACAAACTGCCTGGTGCCATGCTGGGAGTCCACCACAGCATGGCAAAATTCCCCCATTGTCTTTAAAAAAAAAAGCCTAGAAGAAAAAAAAGTCCCTTGTTGATTCTCTTGTCCCCCCAACCCGTGCTCACACTCTGCATACCCCACCTCCCCACACCCCCACCTCACCCCATACTTACCTCCAGAGCCCAGCGCGATGATCTTCGGTGGACTGGGAACACATCTGCACTCTTCAAAGGTGACCGTGAACTGAAGAAATGCCAGTAAGCTGTATAATGGCATAAATGTTTTTTTTTTTTTCAACTTTGGTGCATATCTTGGCCATTTTTGGGAATATTTTCTCCAAATTTTCAACATGGGGTTCTTGGGACCCCACCTCATGAATGCAGTCACTGTCATTTTGTTATTCAGTCCAAAAGGTGATTTTGTGGTCACTGCGTGGAACCACCTTTTGGGACTGATTAACTGAAATAGACGGTGTCTGATTTATGAGGTAGGCCCCCAAAACCCTATGTTGAAAAATTGGTGAAAAAATTCCCCAAAATTACTGTTTTAGAAGCGTGTGTTGCGCAGTTCCTAACCACGCTCATAACTTTGAGCATTTTTAATATTTTCACTCCAGATTGTCAACATTGCCATTTTATCACACCTTCTTATGAACAGTACAGCTGTCATTTTTCACATCTCACCTAAAATGTGTTTTTGCAGATGTAGCACACAATGACGCAGTTGGTGTGTGAAATCAATGTTCAGGACAGATTAAGAATATTACAGTGACACTGTTCATGAGGTAGGCCCCCAAAAACCCTATGTTGAAAATTTGGTGAAAAAATTACCCAAAAGGACTGTTTTAAGAGTGCGTGTTGCGCGGTTTCTATTCACGCTTGTAACTTTGAGCATTTTAATATTTTCACTCCAGATTTTCAGCATTGCCATTTTACAACACCTCCTATGAACAGTACAACTGTCATTTTCACATCTCACTCAAAATGTGTTTTCTCACATGTAGCGCACAGTGGCATGGTCAGTGTGCAAAATCAATGTTCGGAATAGATTAAGAAAATCACAGTGACACTGTCCATGAACAGAGGTCTTAAACAGGCTATGTTGAAAATTTGGTGACAAAAGTCCATAAAATGACTGTGTTACGAGCGTGCATTGTGCAATTTCCACGTACCCTCATAAGTTCACAAATTTACCTTCTTTTCGGTCCAGATTTTCAACATTGGCATTTTTCCACACCTCCTTATGAACAGTGCAGCTGCCATTTTTCACACCCTGGCCGAAATGTGTTTTCTCACTTCCAGCGCAGAATAGCATGATCGCTATGGGAAATCAGTGTTCAGGATAGAGTAAGAAAATCACAGTGACGCTGTTCATGAGCGGAGGTCCCAAAATGCCTATGTTGAAAATCTGCTGTAAGAAATCTCAAACTAATTACAGTACAGGTGTCGTATTGCAGTTTCTACGCATACTCGTGACTTCACCAGTTTTTTTATATTTTCACTCCAGATTTTCAACATTACCATTTTTCACACCTCCTCACGAACAGTACAGCTGTCATTTTTCACATCCTGTTCAAAATGTGTTTTTGCACCTGTGGTGCCAAGTGGCGCAGTCACTGTGCAAATTCAACTTTCAGCTAATGAACTGATAGTGTCACTGTTCATGTGGTGGGATCACAAAAAGCCCATGTTGAAAACTTGGAATAAAAATGCCAAGAAACGCCCTGGGTGTTAGGGTTTCCAACCATAATGCCCTACCCTGTAGGGACTGACAGGCATCAGGGGTGTGGCTTGGGATTGTCAACAGTAATGCTCATGCATTCCACCCCCACTCTGCAGCCAGTGGCAGGCATTGAGGTGTGCCTTGGACCCTTTGGCCTCTAAGTTCACCCCATTCTCCTATACTGCACCAATTTCAGTGTATTTCCTTATGGAATGAGGTGACTGTAAAGCCCGAACAGTTTAAAGCACACTTCGACACTTGTAAGTGTCTGCAGGGTAGGATGAGGTGAAATGTCATCACCGTTATGGGCGATGACCAAAAGGCACACCCCAATGCCTGTCCATCTCTGCAGGGTGGAGGGTGGAGTTGGCATCAGTTCAATACTTCACTGACATTCCTAAACTGCATCTGTCTTACTCCTGCACTTCCACTGCTAATGACAGCAAGCAACACTTGGCATTAACAAATGCTTGTTTTTTAAATGAAATCTGAGAGTCACGTCAGTGTAGTTGCACCATGTTGATACACTTTTGATATGTTGATACACATCATTATACAACAATATGCACAGAAAAAGAAATACAAGTGACCTGTTGCAATATGCTGAAGTTGTTATGACACTGAATAAACATTTTTCAAATGGGGCTATGACACTACATGTATAGAGGAAGCACAATGAACTTGTAAGGTGAACGGAGGAGTTGCTTAACAAACAGAAATGTGATGTCACAAACAAGGGTTTAAACTTTGCTTCTGATTTTATCTCCCAGAATTACAAGATAAGAAAAAATGTATAGAAAAATTGGCACATCCTCACCACTGAGCCAAAATTTAGGGATGCTGTTCAGGATCCCCCACCCAGAGTATTACCTTAGGAGAACATTGGTGATTATGGACCCACAGTTTGTATAGACCACAGGAAGAGTGCCATTTAAATCCATTAATAGGTGATACATTTACTTGCAGAAATTGCATATTTTACCAACATATCAAAGGAGGTGCAACTTTTGGCATTGTACTAGGAGGCAGTATAGTGCAGTGGTTTGAGGCTCTGAACTGCAAACCTGAAAATCGGGGTTTGAATCCCACAGCCCCCACTTGAAAACTGTGCGACGCTGAGCAAGTCACTTAACTTCCTTGTGCTCCCAGGTCACACCTGGAAACAATCTTTGGCTTAATGTGCCTTTCCTGGTTAAACAATTTCCCCCTTTACCCTTTTGTTCATCCAGTATTAGGAGAAGTGTTCTTGAACAAAGACATTATCAATTGCAACACTACAAATATTGTGTATGTTGCTAATTGTAGCTGCAGCAAGTTTTATATTGGCAAAACAAAATGTACATTTAAGACTAGAGTATTAGAACATTTGAAAAGCATTACTAGAAAGGATAAAACCAATGTTCTGGCAATGAATGTCCTGTAGACTGGATTGGGACACGTGTTCATATTCCAGGGACTTGAAAAAAATGCTGTGAACCTGGGGGTGGGGAATCTAGACAATAAGCATTTACAGCATGAATGCAAATGGCAATACAACTTGAGAGCCAGTGGTGATAAGGGATTACATGAGGTCTTTAGTTTAGTCCCATTCTTAAAGAAACAAAGATGAAATGTTCTATACCTGAGAGTGAGTATATGTTATACAGTAAAAAAGTATTATAGGATTTTTTGTAATATTCTGAACAATTGGTGAATATATGTCAAGAGATCATTGAATAGTTCTGTCTTATATTTGCAATATTAATTGTGTATGTTAGGGATGGGTCAGGGATTTGTTGTGGCTGTTATTGTACTTTAACTTGAATTTAATACTGTATCTCTAAATAGGTACCTTATAAAGCTCACCTAGGTATCTGTGAAGTCACGCCATGAAAAAGCATTAAGTATGATGTGAAACATTGGTGCTTATAGGGAGTTGTTGCTGCTGTGATGTTTTATGTATTTTAGCAAATAAACGTTTTTTTTTTTTAACAAAGCCTATCACAAGAGGTTCATTAATGGTAAGTACACTGTGATGCCCGACTTTCCATTGGTACACTTGATATGTTGATACACATCATTATACAACACTATAGTGAAATACATGTTTTACTGTATGTATCAGTATTGTAAAGTGAATGTTCTGTAAATCGATACATTGAAAGTGTGCTACCATACAGCAGTATAACTGTAAAACCTGACTCTAAGCTTACATTTCAAAATTAAGTTTTTGGCCCTTGTGCTTCAAGGCTTAGCCCTTTTAAAGAAATTACCTTTAAACAGGGTTAACTTTTGAAATATTAGGGCTAGAATTAAGCAATATACCATGACAGAGAGTGGGTACAGTATATTGGTGGATTTACCACCTATATACCCACTGTCTGTCATGGTATATTGCTATTACACAATGTTCAACTTTTTTTTTTTTTATTATAGTGATATAAAACTTTTACAGTGGGTATACTGGAGGATTTATCACAGTCATGGGATGTGTTTTGACCAATGAGGTTACAGGATTTTCATACCCCATTGTATAATGTTCATTTTTTAATTAAAATGTTTTGAAATCAGGTCAATGTAGCTATGCCATGTCAATACATTTTCAAAGTGTCAATACACCAAAATACACCAATGTAGTAAAAGGTTTTTTTTAATATATGGCTGTGTAAAAGTGGATTACCTTAATGTTCTGAACTCTCATACAGATACATCTTTAAACTACAGAATGCACTATTGTGCTGTAGTTGTATGGACACTTCTGTTGGCGTGGGGGCACGGAGAGTTAGAACATAATTTAAGTCACCTGGGAGAGAGACTCTCCAAACTTCTATATATTGAAAACTTCTATATGGGAAATTGCCTCAGGAGAAATGTACAGGACTTGTCTTTTGAGGAGAAGGGTCAAAAACACATGGGCTCAGATATTCAAAGGCGCACCCACTGATCGCCAGCGTGATATTCAAAAGGAAAAGTCGCGCATAAATCCAGTGCCGTAGTGCATCAATAATGTATGCAGGCACAGGTGAGGGGGGCGTGCCCATGCATAACCTGCACAGCCCGATATTCAGCCCGGGATGTGCAGAGTCATGCATGCACAACCCCTACCTGCGCCTGCACAAAGTTAAGCCAAAAAAAGGAACAAGTGATGGCCACCCACAGGTGAGCTGCTGCATTGCAGGGCACAACACAGCAGCTGCCATCTGTGGGTGGCCACCCGAGTTCCTGCCACACCTGGCAGCGCCCCCAGGCCCCATCGCGAGCATCCGTGTAGTGAAACCCCCCGTCCTATATCCCTGGTGGTCCAGTGGACCTCTATGTGCCCAATCATGGGCATTTGTGTAGAAGAATAAGCCCACCCTCCTATAGCCCTGGTGGTCCAGTGGACCTCTATTTGCCCGATTGTGGGCATCGGTATAGTACCCCCCCACATCAAATATCCCTGGTGGTCCAGTGGACCAATCACTGCCCAATCATGGGCATCTGTAACTCATAAAATACCCCTACTACCCTGGTGGTCTAGTGTACCCCCCTCCCCACCCGCCCACTGAGCCCCACTGCCCGCTTCCCCGTCCAGCCAGCGGCGGCAGCACCCACCTGCCGCCCACTGCCCACCCGACTGACAACTCAGTAGGGCTGCACACACATTGGTTCTGGCGTGAGCCAATAGGCGTGCAACCCATACCATCTAACACAGTCCAGATGTGAATGAATTCGTTCACATATCTCTGCACTGGCTCAGTATGGTATGGGCTGCAGCCGGTAGCTCGCGCTGTGGCTGTCGGCATGCTGGCCGGTATCGTCGATGGGGCGGGGCGGCAGGAATAAGTGAAGGTGCTAACACCTACCGGCGGCCGGGGAGCGGGCGGTGGGGCTCAGTGGGCGGGTGGGAGAGGTACACTAGACCTCCAGGGTAGTAGGGGTATTTTATGAGTTACAGATGCCGTGATTGGGCAGTGATCGGTCCACTGGACCACCAGGGATATTGGATATGAGGGGCTACTATACCGATGCCCACAATCGGGCACATAGAGGTCCACTGGACTACCAGGGATATAGGAGGGGGGCTTATTCTTCTACACAAATGCCCGCGATTGGGCACATAGAGGTCCACTGGACCACCAGGGATATTGGACAGGGGGGTTCTTTTACATGAATGCCCATGATCGGGCTGCAGGGGGTGTCAGTCCCTGACAGCTGCTGCCTGGCAGGGCGCCAGGTGCAAGTCATCGGGGATCGTCGCGCCTGCATGGTAATGGCATGCAAATGGGGCCATGATATGCAAATGGCCCCTGTGCACCTTGCATAAATTATGGCCCCTTTTGCATGTCCCCTTTTGAATATCGCAGATGCTGTGCATGGCGCAATGGCACTTGAGCTAGCACATCTCCATGCTCCACTCTGGCCACTTGCGCTGGCGCAGTGCCACTGTGCCATGCACAGTGGGGGTGGCCAGGGTGCGATATTCAAAGCTGCTGTGCCATAGTGCAGCTCCGTTGAATATCGCCCAGGCCACACCCCTGCGCAACAAAGTTGAGCTGCGCCCAGGCTTGCGCCACAGCCTGGCGCAGTTTGAATATCCGGGCCATGTTGTATAAACAGATCATGACATGACCTGACTGAAGATATCATATTTATCTGCACTCAAGGCTGTGAGATATCATGAATTCATTGGCCTTGAGTGAAGATAAATATGATATCTTCAGTCAGGCCATGCCATATCCCCTATATATATATATATTATGTAGCACGGTAGTGCTACCATAGTTAGGGTTGAGGAGCCATTTACATGTTAAACCTAAAATTTTGCACCTTAATAACTTTGCAACCGTTCAATGGATATGCCTGAAATTTGGAATACATGATCAAGAACCATATAGCTCGGGATCCTCCAATTTTGTACTGTTTGGATATACGGCTGCAGAGTTATGAAGCATAATCTGCACGCGCATTTACGCTTTTTTGAATTCTTTGCTCATCCTTACAGGTTGCACGGTTTATGCAACTGGTCTGAAAACTTCAGGGAATGTGCAGCCGGGGTCCCCGATGTGCCTTTTGAAGATTTCTTGAAAAAATATTGAACGGTTCAAAAGTTATTCAAAAAAACAAGTTCCCATTATAAGTCAATGGGAAAAGTTAACAAAAAGTTCAACACTTTCGCAAATGCAGTTTTTACTTTCGCAAATGGCCCTTTTACTTTTGCAAATCCACCATTTTGTTTTCAGTTGGTGATCAGAAAAATGGTTGGCATTTAAATTTGGGACCCTTTAGCAACACAATTCTTTTTGTGTTTACCTAGTCGAAACCTGAGGATGCTAGGCATGTCTTTATTTTGAGGTTAAACACCCTAGAAATATGTTTTTCAAGTTTTGGGAAAAAGTACTTTCGCAAAGTAGTATCGCACTCACGAAAGTGACGCAAATTTTTGCGAAAGCTTTCGCAAATTGCGACACTACTTTTCCAGGCTATGGCAAAATGACAGCAATTCTTTGCCACCCTGCTGCAAGAGAACTGTTTGGTGTTTTGGGCTGAAATTCAGAGGGAACGCAGCGAACATCTCACAGATGTGCCTTTTGGTATTTTGGTGAAAAAATATTAAAGGGTGGCAAAGTTACGGCACTCCAAAGTTGACACTTTTTCCCATAGGATAACATTACGGCATCCGCCGCATTACAGGAATCCTTTGCTGCCCTGCTGCAAAATAACAGTTTTCTCGTTTGGGCTGAAACATGGAGGGAAGAAAGCCAACATCCCACTGATGTGTCTTTTGGTGGCATTATGGCGGCCGTTGTGCCTTTCAGGGCCCGTATCTTGGAAGCAGTGCGAGATCACGTACTTTACAAAACTAGCCAGGAAAGTCATAATTCATATGAAATTTACATTTTTTTTCTACATCGTACAGTTCCTGAGATATAAGCAATTTAATATTCCAAGTCCTCATTTTCTGCTCCGAGGCCCATTGTTATGTATACATTCTTTGTTTTCGCTGTGTTTTCCAATGCATTTCTTGGAGAAAAGAAGGGTGTGTCCTTTCGTTACTGTGCCAGTTAATGTTTCCAGTTGCATTTCCGTTACCGTTTGTGGCACCATTATTGTCTACGCCACCTTGTGCAATACGGTTTGCATTTTAGCTTGCTTTTGCATTTCTGTGTTGTTTGGAATTATTGTTGCTGTTACCTTTACCAGTTTCATTTGCAAATGTGGTACCATCCACGTGTGTTACGGTTTGCATTTTCATACACGCTTGCATTTCTGTTTCGTTTCTGTTTCCTTTGGCGTTATTTTACTGTTACTGTTACCATTTGCGTTTACAATTGTGGTACTATGACTGTGCGCATAACAGTTTGCATTTCTGTACTCACTTGCATTTGCATTTCTTTTTCCTTTGGCGTTATTGTTGCTGTTACCATTACCATTTATGTTAACAATTGCGGTTCCGTGACCATGCAAGTTATGGTTTGTTTTTCCTTACGCACCTCCATTCCCATTTCCATTTCTGTTTCCTTTGGCATTATTCCTCATGTCAACTTTACCATTTGCGTTTACTATTGCAGTACCGTGGCTGTGCGCCTTACGGTCTGCGTTTATGTGTGTGCTCGCGTTCGTGTTTCCTTTCCCGTTGACGTTCTTTTTGCTGTGACACTTAACATTTCCATTTAAAATACCACTGCCATCACTGTTCGCATTACCAGTTGTGTTTTTGTATGCGCTTCAATGTCCATTTGCGTCACTGTTCACTTTGGCGTCGCTTTGCGCTTATGTTTCTATTAACGTTTCCTGTACCATTTATGTTTTCATTACCATGTGCGCCACAGTTGGCACTTCTGTTTGTGTTGCTGTTCCTGTTACTATGTCACAAGACATCATAGGCAGACCCCATGCTCCCCACTGCATTACTTTCACTATTTGTCATCATCATTCTCAAAAGAAGGAAATTAGAGGCAAAAAACTCCATTTAATGCATCAGTTAGGGTTGTTCCACAGCAACAAAGTGAGGAAATTCGGTGTTAGGGTTGAAACCCCTTGGACCACCCACCCCCAACCGGCATCGAGGTGCGGTTGGTGTCAGTCGGTCCCAACTCTCACCCCATTCTCCTATACCTCTGCTTCTTACACATATGATGGGGTGAGAGTTAGGGCCGACAAACCCAATGTGCACTCTGATGCCTGTTGAGGAGTGAGCTTGGGGGTCAAGTGGCTTTCAACCCATAACACTGAATTTCCTCACTTTTGTCGCTGTGGAACAACCCTAACTGATGTGCATTAAACTGAGTTTTTGCCTCAATATATATACTATATATATCATATATAGCATATATATATATATATATATCTATATATATAGATATATATAGATATATATATTATATATAGAAACATAGAAACATAGACTTTGATGGCAGATAAGGACCACTTGGCCCACCCAGTCTGCCCATTTCCCTACCTATTGGATAAGCTGCAGATTCTAGTTAACCAACAGCCTACTTCCTGCAACCCCCCACTATAATTGCCTTATGTCTGTCCCATGCATGTTTGAATTCCCCCCACTGTTTTAGACCCCACAACCTCTCCAGGAAGGCGG
The DNA here is from genome assembly GCA_016271365.2 of Neoceratodus forsteri. NCBI lineage: Eukaryota > Metazoa > Chordata > Ceratodontiformes > Ceratodontidae > Neoceratodus > Neoceratodus forsteri. Next base: position 1,459,447,818 of record CM057450.1, on the reverse strand, counting down.
TTCCATGCGTCCATCACTCTCTCCATGAAAAAGAATTTCCTCACATTACCCCTGAGCCGTCCCCCCTCTAACTTTAAATTGTGTCCCCTTGTTCTTACACATCTCTTTTTCTGAAAGATGCTACCCTCCTGGACTTTGTTGATTCCCTTTAGGTACTTAAAAGTTTCTATCATGTCCCCCCTGTCCCTCCTTCTCATCAAGGGTATACATATTAAGCTCTCTCAGTCTCTCTTCATATGGTTTCTGATGTAGACCCTGCACCATTTAGTTGCCCTCCTCTGGACTGCTTCCATCCTGTCTATGTCCTTGCATAGATGGGGTCTCCAAAACTGCACGCAGTACTCCAGATCTGGTCTCACCAACTGTCTGTATAGAGGGATAACCACTTCCCTTTTTCTACTTGTGATGCCCCTCCCTATGCATCCCAGTATCCCCCTGGCTCTCCTTACTGACTTCTCACATTGCTTACCCACCTTTAGGTCATCTGATATGACTACACTCAGATCCCTTTCCATTATTGTAGTTAGTACCTCCCCTGCTATTGTGTACTCTTCTCCTGGATTTTTATTTCCCAGGTGCATTACTTTGCACTTCTTTGCATTGAATCTAAGTTGCCATATATCTGACCATTCCTCCAACCTTGCCAAGTCCCTTCTCATTCTTTCTACCCCCCCTGTGTATCAACTCTGTTACAGATCTTTGTGTCATCTTCAGAGAGGCATACCTTTCCTTCCAGACCCTCTGCAATGTCACCTATAAAGATGTTAAAGAGGATTGGACCCAGTACTGAGCCCTGAGGTACTCCGCTAGTAACCACCCTTTCTTCAGAATGTGTTCCATTCACTATTACCTTCTGTGTCCTGTTGTGCAGCTGGTTTGCTACCCAGGCTACCACCCTGGGACCCACTCCCAGGCTAGCTAACTTGATTATTAATCTTTTGTGCGGGACTGTGTCAAATGCCTTGCTAAAGTCTAGGTAGGCCATATCCACAGCCCCTCCCTGGTCTGTTACTTTGGTCACTCAGTCAAAATCGAATTAGATTCATCTGACATAACCTTCCTGCTGTGAATCCATGCTGCTTTGGGTTCTATGCCCTGCTGGCCTCTAGGTACTCAACAATTTTTTCTTTCAGAAGTGATTCCATCATTTTCCCCACCACTGATGTCAAACTAACAGGTCTGTAGTTTCCTACTTCTGCCTTGCTCCCACTTCTGTGAAGGGGAATCACATCTGCCCTCCTCCAGTCCTCAGGTACCACCCCATCTTTCCATGATTTGTTAAAAAGTGTTGTTAGTTGTGTCACTAGGTCCTCCCTTAGCTCTTTTAGGATTCTAGGGTGAATCCCATCAGGCCCCATTGCTTTATCCACCTTGAGTTTTAGGAGTTCTTTCAGAACTCTTTCTTCTGTAAATGGACTGGCATCAACCCCACTATCCAGAGTGCTTCTACTGTTTGGTTTAGGTAACTCCTCCTCTTCTTCTTGTGAATACTGAGCAAATTATTCATTTAGTATCTCTGCCTTTCACTGTCTCCCTCTGCCCATCTCCCTCTCCTTTATTAATCTTCACTATCCCTCTCTTAACCTTTCTATGCTCCTAATGTACCTATAAAAGGTTTTATCCCCCTTCTTAACTGAGTTAGCTATCTTTTCCTTAGTTTGGGCCTTTTGCTTTGCTGACTGCCTTCCCACTTCTTTCTGCTTTAATTGATACAGTTCCCTGTCATGCTCCGTCTGTGATTCCATATACTTTTGAATACAGCCTTTGTCTCTTAACCTTCCCTGACACCTCTTTTGAGAACCATAGTGGTTTTTTATTCCACTTTGTTTTCTTTATTTGTTTCACACAAAGGCTTGTTGCCTCCATGACGGCAGTTTTGATTTTTCTCCATTGTTCTTCCACCCCTCCTTTCTGGCCATTTGCTAATGCATTCCTCAGGTATTCACCCATTATGACAAAGTCAGCCCTTCTAAAGTCCACTATCCTTGTCTTTGTATGGCTTGTCTCCATGGTTGTGTTTATTTTGAAGCACACTGTGCAGTGGTCACTTGTTCCCAGATGTCTACTGACTTCTAAATGTGTGATCCTTTCTCCATTTGAGAGTACCAAGTCTAATATTGCTCCCTCCCATGTGGGTTCCACAACTAGCTGTCTAAGGCATGCCCCCTGTAGGGCATCGAGAATGACCCTGCTCTTTGATGTGGCTGCAGTCCATGTCGCCCAGTTAACATCTAGCATATTCAGGTCCCCCATCAATAGTATCTCCCCTTTTTCAGCCATTTTGAGAATGCCATCTATCATTTTCTTGTCCATTTCCTCCCCTTGAGATGGGGGTCTGTATACAACCCCTGTGCGGATCATGATGCCATTCCCTGTCTCCAAGGTGACCCAGAGTTCCTCTTGTCCTCCCCCTTTACTTTTTAGTTCTGTAGCTTTGATCTCTTCCCTTATGTAGAGAGCTACTCCACCTCCTCTTTTACCCTCCCTGTCCCTTCTGTAGATTGTGTACCCTGGTATGTTGACATCCCAGTCATGGTTCTCTGTGTACCATGTTTCTGTGACTGCCACAATATCCAAGTGTTCCTCTTCCATCAGGGCTACTAGTTCTGGAAGCTTGTTTCCCAGACTACGTGCATTGGTACTCATTGCCCTCCATTTAATGTTGGCTTTATCCTTTTTTACCCATCCCTGCTCTTATTTCCCCTTGTCCATTTTCCCATTTACCCCTATGCTGCCCTCTGTCAAGCTCTGTACCTCAGTGTTTACCCTACTACCTGCCATGTTTTGTGGGGGAGGCTTGAACTTTCCTGTTTCCCTATCAGCACCTCCCCCTTGGCTAGTTTAAAAAGCTTGCCAAGGAAGCCTTTAAACTCTGTCACCTGGGGTGTGTTTCCTTCCTGGACAGATGCAGACCATCATAGCCAGTACAGACCTTCAACTCTTCCAGGTGGACCCCCAGTCCCAGTGAAGCAAAAGCCCTGTGCTGTGCACCAGTTTTACAACCATACATTTAAACTGCATGGTGTGCAGTACCTAGCCCTCACCTCTGCCAGAGACCCAGCAGCACCTCTGAGAAGGTTACAGTGCTTGCTACCTGTCTGAGGGCCCCTCCCCAACTCCACAAATTCATCCTGCACTGCACTGATCTCATGCCTATCTAGGTCATTTGTCCCGAGGTGGACAATGATATCTAGTTCCCTCTCCTGTGATGCTGCTTCTGCAATCCTGAGGATTTGCTTCCTGTCCCTCCAAGCCATGGCACCAGGCAGGCACCTTGCTTCCCTCTCCTCTCCCTTCCCCAGGTCTACACCCCTAACAATTGAGTCCCCTGTCAGAAGCTGTTTCTTTCCCCTGTGGTGTCCCTTGCCACTCTTTTGTGGGTCTCCCTTGTGGATGTTCCAAACATTCTTCTTGGTCTCCAATGAGGGTGTCATCATGGGGAATCTTGATTTGCCAGACTGACATATGATTTGTGTAGAGAGTTGCAACCTCTACCACAAATATATATATATATATATATATATATATATATTATGGTAACATGGTAGTGACTACCATAGTTAGGGAACCGAGGAGCCATTTCTATGTTAAACCCAAAACTTTGCACCTTAATAACTTTGCAACCATTTAGATGGATTTGCCTGAAATGAATTTATGATCAAGAACCATAGGCCTTGGGATTTGCCAAGTTTTGCTGGTCGGATGTACAGCTGCAGAGTTGTTAAGTGTGATCTGTCTGTGGCGTTCACGTTTTCCAGAATTCTATGGTCACACTACAGGTAAATGCGGTTTGTGCACTGGCCCAAATCTTCAAGGCGAATGCGGCCAGGGTCCCCAATGTGCCTTTCAATTTACGTGAAAAAATATTAAGCAGTTCAAAGTTATTCAAAAACAGTTTCCCATTATAAGTCAAGCGGAAAAGTTAACAAAAGTTCAACACTTCCAGCAAATGCATTTTACTTTCGCAAATGGGCCTGTTACTTTCGCCGACGACCATTTGTTTTGCAGTTGGTGATCAGAAAAATGGTTGGCATTTAAATTTGGGACCCTCTAGCAACCTAATTTTTTTGTATTCACCTAGTCCGGCCCTGAGGATGCTTGCCATGTCTTTATTTTGTGGTAAAACACCCCAGAAATATGTTTTCAAATTTCTGGAAAAGTACTTCATCAAATTACTTTGTTAACTCAACGAAAGTGTCAAGATGCAGCTTTATGAAATGCGACAGTAGTTTTCTAGTCTGTGGGAGAAATGACAGCAATTCTTTGGCACTAAGCTGCAAAGAACCGTTGGGAGTTTTGAGCTGAAATTTGGAGGAACGGAGCTGACATCTCACAAATGTGCCTTTCAGTGTTGTATTGAAAAATATTACATGGCGGCAAAGTTCTGCGGCACTCAAATTTGGCGGTTTTCCCATAGGATAACATTACGGGCCAGCGGATTACAGAAATCCTTTGGATCCCTGCTGCAAAATAACGGTTTGGTCTTTTTCCGAAATTTGGAGGAAGAAGACAGCCAACAGTACACAGATGTGCCTTTCAGTAGTTTGGTGAAAAATATCACATGGCGGCAAGATTCGGCACTCCAAAATTGACGTTTTTTCCCATAGGATAACATTCTGACACCCGACACAGAAATCGTTTGGAGCCCTGCTGCAAAATAACAGTTTGGTCTTTTTCCTGAAATTTGGAGGAAGACGACCAACAGCCCACAGATGTACCTTTCAGTGGTTTGGTGAAAAACAACATTACAGGAGACAAAGTTATGGTGCTCGAACTTTTTTTTTTCCCATAGGATAACATTACAGGCGTTAAGCAGCGCCTTTCAGGGCCAGTATCTCGAGGAAGCGGTGCCGAGATACGGACGTTTCGTCCGGAAAATATCTTAGCCCCATAATGGGGCTAAGATTCAAAATGTCAGGACAGTTGTAAATAATATGACTTTTAAATTTTTTCTCTACGTCATTGGTTCCTGAGATATAATGTATTTAGTATTCAAGATCTCATTTTCTGCACCGATACTCATTATTTTGCATACATTATTTGTACTCACTGTCTTTCTCAATGCAGGTTTTGGGAAAACCAGCCTGTCCGCTTACATTACTGTTACTGTTGCCCACTTTCCGGCTTGTGGATCCGTGCCCATTTCACTTACCATTGGCGTCTGCGCCACCATATGCGTTATCCTTTAACGTTTTTCATTTTGCGCTTGCGTTTCTGTTATTTTGCCATTTCTGTCTACAGTACTGTTTATCTTACTGTTTCCTTTACATCCTATGCCCATTGACATTTCTGTTTGCAGGCACCATGTTACTATGTGACAACACATCATGTGGCAGACCATTCCCGTCTAGCCACCATGTGCAGTACCCTCTGTTCTCATTAGGTAGCTTGTGTTACCATATGCGCCACTGTGCTCATTTATGTTTGCGTTGCTGTCCCTGTTAGTATGCCACAACACATCATGTGGTGGGAGTGCGGGGCCCTTAGGCCCCTGCGCTCTCCATCTACGCATATCATTGGGGAGGCGCAGCGGAAACGCTAAATACATTCACTATTCTGCGTTATCATTCTCAAAAAAAGGGAAATTAAGGGCAAAAACTCCATTTAATGCATTAGTTAGGGTTGTTCCACAGCGACAAAAGTGAGGAAATTTGCTGTTGGGGTTCAAAACCCCCTTGGACCCACCAGCCACCCCCCAACTGGCATTGGGGTGCGCATTGGGATCGTGGGTCCTAACTCTCACCCCATTCTCCTATACTTCTGCTGCTTTACACATGTCATGGGGTGAGAGTTGAGACTGGCCAGTCCCAATGCGAACAATGCCAGTTAAGTGGGGCGAAAGGGTCCAAAGGGGTTTTCAACCCAACAGCGAATTTCACTTTTGTCACTGTGGAACAACCCTAACTAATGCATTAAACGGAGTTTTTTGTTCTAATATATATATATATATATATATATATATATACAGTATATATTAGAGGCAAAAACTCCATTTAATGCATTAGTTAGGGTTGTTCCCTGGCGACAAAGTGAAGAAATTCATTGTTAGGGTTGAAAACCCCTTGAACCCCAGCCCACCCCCAACCCGGCAGTTAGTGCGCATTGTGGTGACAGCCCTAACTCTCACTCCATCACATGTGTAAAGCAACAGAAGTATAGGAGAATGGGGTGAGAGTTAGTCCGATGACCCCAATGTGCACCCAATGCCGGATTGGGGGTGGGCTGGGGTCCAAGCGTTTTCAACCCTAACACTGAATTTCCCTCACTTTGTCGCTGTGGAACAACCCTAACTAATGCATTAAACAGAGTATTTTGCCTCTAATTTCCTTCTTTTGAGAATGATAACGGTGAAATAGTGAATGTACTGTAGCGAGGGAGGCCTTTGACCAAGACCCCGCCATTACGATGTCTTGTGGCATAGTAACAGGAACAGCAATGCTAACAGAAGCACCAACAGTGGCATATGGTAATGCAAGTGCAAATGAGAACAGAAAGGGTAACGCACAGGGTGGCATAGATGGGAACGGTCTGCCACGTGATGTGTTGTCACATAGTAACATGGTGCCTGCAAACGGAAATGTCAATGGGCATGGTGAAACAGTACTGTAGACACAAATGGCAAAAAATAACAGAACACAAGCGCAAAGGAAAATGCAAAGGATAACGCACATGGTGTCGTAGACGTCAACGGTAAGTGAAATGGGTACGGAAGCGCAAGCGGAAAGGGCGACGGTAACAGTAATGTAAGCACACAGGCTGGTTTTCCCCAAAAGCTGCATAGAGAAAGACAGTGAGTACAAAGAATGTATGCATAATAATGGGTATCGGAGCAGAAAATGAGGACTTGGAATACTAAACAGGTTATATCTCAGGAACCATAAGACGTTGAAAAAAAAATTAAAATGTCACATGATTTACGACTGTCCTGGCTAGTTTTGTGCTAGCCAGCCCAGTAGGGGGGCTAAGTGTTTTTCCGATGAAAAGTCCGTATCTCGCACCATTTCCGCAGATAAGGGCCCTGAAAGACGCGGCGAACGCCGTAATGTTATCCTATGGGAAAAAAAGAGAAGTTCGGAGTGCCATAACTTTGCCTCCCTGTAATATTTTTTCACCAAACCCACTGAAAGGCACATCTATGGGCTGATGGCTGTGTTCTGTCCAAATTTCAAGAAAAAAGACCAAACCATTATTTTGCAGCAGGGTGCCAAAAGATTCCTGTAATGCGTCGGGCACCGTAATGTTATCCTATGGGAAAAAGCGTCAACTTTGGAGTACTGTAACTTTGCAGCCACTGAAAGGCACATCTGTGAGATGTCGGCTACGTTCCCTCCAAATTTCAGCCCCAAACCATTCTTTTGCAGCGGAGTGCCAAAGAATTGCTGTCATTTTCCCACAGACTAGAAAAGTACCCCAAAATAAAGACATGACTAGCATCCTCAGGGTCTGACTATGTGAATACAACAAGAATTAGGTTGCTAGAGGGTCCCAAATTTAAATGCCAAGCATTTTTCTGATCACTAACTGAAAACAAGATGGCGGATTTGCGAAAGTAACAGGGCCATTTGCGAAAGTAAAAATGCATTTGCGACACTGTCAGACTTTTTGTTAACTTTTCCCATTGACTTATAATGGGAAATTTTTTTTTGAATAACTTTTGAACCATTTAATATTTTTTCACAAAATCTTTGAAAGGCACATCGGGGACCCCGGCTGCATGTTCCCTGATGATTTTGGGCTGGTTGTGCAAACCATGCGACCTGTAGGCACGACCGTAGAAGTCCAGAAAAAGCATAAACGCACGCGCAGATCACACTTAATAACTCTGCAGCTGTGTATGTGACTGGTACAAAACTTGGCAGATCCCAAGGCGTATGAGTCTTGATCATGTATTCCAAATTTCAGGCAAATCCATCAAATGGTTGCAAAGTTATTAAGGTGCAAAATTTTGGGTTAACATAGAAATGGCTCCTCAACCCTAACTATGGTAGCACTACCATTCTACCATAATATATATATATATATATATATATATATATATATATATATAAATACATCCATACATACAGATCCTGCTTACAGAGATGCATAGGTGCATTGTATGCATTGACTGTGCCTGCAAACACCCATTTCCTCATAGCTCATTTACATGGGAGTTTTGAATATAGCTCTTGTTTGCCCTGGGCTAACCAGTTTACACTGGACTATTGTGTTAGCACTGTGTAATTGGGTTAGCCCCAGGCAAATCTCACTTCAGCATAACACAGTTCTGCAGTGTGGGGCTTGCATTGTTGTTTGCAGTAGATGTGAGACATCTCTGTGCAATCATACATAACATTCTCCATCTGCAACACTGGCCTGCTCCAGTGTCTACTGAGCTTCTGTTGCAGTTTGCACTTCCCTGTTGCTATATTCAGTGCTGTCCTATTCTCAGGCCATTTTTGCCCTGCACTTCTGGCCCTGTTTACCCGGCTTCCTTTGCTTGCTATATTCAACTGGTTTTGCACTGGGGTATTCCTTTTGAATATAGCTTGCTTTTTGCTCCAGGCTAAGTTTGCCCGCTGGGCAGTGCTAATTTAGCCCCCGGGCAAAGTTTTGAATATCTGACCCCATATCTGTGGCTACTACTGTATGCATCAAGCAAATACAAAATTTAGGTTTTAGACCTTTGCTTGTAATCCCCTTTTAGTAAAGTATGCAGAGAATTCTCAGAATCAACAATTTGTAGGTGCAGACCGAGGATCTCTGAGGACACTGTCCATAATGTGCTATTCTGCCCAAGACATAATACCCAGCAGAAAATAGGTTAGGGTCTTTTTTGGAAAAATCCCCTGATCCACCAAAAAAACAATGTTGTTTTTAGGCTCTGACAGCATGTAAATGACAACTTGTGCAAAATTCCTGAAATCCGTAATTCCAATATGTGAACAATTTAAATGAATAGTTATTAAATGTGTTTTGCAAAATGACATGATGTGCTATGTAAAATGTCCAGTTTGTATATATTCTTATCCTTGCATTCATATTGTGCAATGTCCTTTTGGCAGATCAAATAAAATCATTACAATAACTACTACAGAACTACTGTGTCTCTTTTTCTCCTCCTCCTCCTCGTCATCCTCTACAACCATCTATTGTGTTCATCTAATAGAAAAAATATTTTAAAAAATGTAAAATATAAGATGAATAATAAAAACATTGCCATTGAATGATAAAATATTGTGAAAGGCAATATAATGCCTTACATTTTTTTACATCAAATATTTTATTGTAGTTTTCAGAATGGAGTGCAAAAATCTTTCAAAAACTGCCAGGCGGGTCACCATCATGTGCCAGGTTAAAACAGTCAGAGAAGCAGATAGTATCCATTTCATGAAGACAGCTCATTTCACTTCTGTGAGTACAGCTAGTAGCCAGTTGGCTTCTTGGTTGGACATCCTGGGAACACCAAAGTGTAACCCAAGAGGATCAGAGTGGGATGGGAAAGGATCTGAACATTCAGAACCTTAGAACAGCTCCCCCAAACCCCCTTCCGGAAGTGATGTAAATGTGGACATTGCCAAAGTACATGTAGCAGGTTGGTATTTCGAGCATCACATCTCCAGCAATGAGAGTGGGGAAACATGCCTCTACTGCATAAGAAGTCAAAGGTGTGGTTCCACTTAAAGAGGATTTTGGTCTGTGTAAGTTGTCCTACAGTAAATGCAATTTTTATTTGTTTTGTTCTTCTCTTGAAGCATTCCTTTTTTAATCAGTGGCAATATTATTATGCAATTTTAAAATGTATGGCATCGTAGAGAATACAATAAAATGGCATGGGTGTAAAGCAGAGACCACAGGGGGTATAAGTCTTAAGGTCATCATTTAATATTTATTACTTTAGCTAAACAGGCTGTACCACTGTGACCTTAGTAATTGCAGGCTCTATTACACCATCACAAATACAAGAATCCCTAGCAGTGGCATACCAACACCACCTACCACAAGGAAAACGGTGTAATAAATTGTCATTGCTGTCCTCAAACGTTTTATTACCCCTGTTTGTAGTCTGCTTTACCCCACAGCAATTATTGCATTGCAAACTGAAGTGGTTTGGCCAAATTATAGAAGCAAAACCAAATTCATGGGGCCGGAATCAAAGCCAAACTGAATTCACTACCAACTTCTCTCACTTTTAGCAGGAGGCATATTAATATTTGTCAGGAGTTGCTAACTGTTTCTGCCTCCTCATTGGTCATAACTTGGTCATATTAAGGTATGATATCTTAGATAACATGGCCTCAATGTAATTGTGGAAGTATGTCAAAAATACTGAAATGTCCCCTGAATAGAACAGAAAATGTTGATAAGAGGAATAAGGCATGACAAAGTAAGTATTGTATCGTGTAACATACCTTGTGGTAGGTGACACTAATCACCTTCGACTTAGGCTGTAAACCCCACACTAAGTGTTACTATGTACGCTATAACCCACAACAGGTCATAGGTGTATGAGGCATAAATGCACACCCCTGGTGGTCGTGAAGAATGAGCTTGAAGGCTGTGCATCCTCTCAACCACTCCAAATGTACCTTAGTGCCTGATACACCCATGCCCTTAAAGGGTTATTGTACTTGTAAAAAGGAAAAGAAAGTTGCTGGGTTTTTTTGTTAATGAAAAAAAAAAATTATTTTTATTTTCATTAGGTTGTGCCTAAGTAGATTAGTGTAGTTTAGTTATGAACTGTGCATATACCATACATTAATCAATGGTCAGGTGATATGTTTACACTGATGAATTTGTTAGGATTTTGATGTCTATTTTATGAGGAATAATGCTTAGTCTGTCATGCATTAAGCCTTACTTAGAACATGGGTTGGAAAAAGCAGGCAATCCAATTGGTCAAAGAGGTTCATGTGACCATTGATTAAATCTCCTATTTAATCAACAGTTACTATGTCAGAATTACTTCATGGAGAAAATCCCTTGTGAATGTTCCATGTGAAATATCGCTACACAGAGACACAGAACTATTATTCTTTTTGACTGGGAAAGAAGGACAAAGAAATACTTCCTGTTTTTAACCTCATCCTAGGGGGAAAGCAATACAGACCCAAATGGATATTGAATCAGGCTAATTTGTTGGTGGTTTTTGATGACTGTGGGAAATTTGGCCAGCATACCATGGAAATGCATCTACTCTTTTCAGGAAGTGCTATAGGTCCTTTAACATTCACCTAAATAACCCCCAGAACAGGCAGACTGGACCTCAGTTTAACCCAGCACCAAAAAAAATGAAATATTATAATTCTCTATTTAAAATTACCTGCACAATGATAGACTATGATATCACAAGCAGATTATTGTGATATCAGGTGTACTCAAACAGCCAGAGCAGTAAAATGTAACAGAGTTCCTGTTTCCTTGGTTAAAACAGGAAAAGGAGACCCTAAATACAGAACATATGTAAATTATAAGCTGATGTGTTCAAAAATGATTTTTTTTCAAGTTGCCCCCTGAGCAGGGATTACACTGAGCAGGGGAGCTCAAAACTCCAAAGCTTTGTGTCTTAAACCATGACACTTGGCCTAAAATAAAGCATCACAGTTCAAGGTGCAGGCACAGGGGTTTGTGCCTTGCTTTCTCCTGGCTTTCCAATACATTTTTTCTTTTTGCAGTTATAGTGACAATTTTCAGTTTATTCTTTAACTTGTCTATGTGTGTTTCACTGTGCTCCTTTAGTCATTTTGTTTCAGACAGCACCTGCTTTTTTCGCAGAGAGCATGTGATTATTTTGTGTCTGATAATACTGAGCAAGAATCCACAGTAACTCACTTCTCCTCTCTTACAAAATTGTATTGATTTCTGTACCTGTAACACCTTTCTCCATTGAAATCTGTAGGTGAGTGCACCGCCTAAAATGGCATCCCCCACCTACAAATCTTGTAGTGAGAGTTCTCCTACCTTAACCTATCATTGCCTTCTTCCTTGTGTATTTTGAGTTTTCCAGTTTGTTGTATTGCGATATAACATTGTCCTGGTCTGGGCTTGAAAAGAGGCAGTCAGTTGATTAATGCACTTTACCTGGTTATCAAAAACTAAATAAATACATTAACATTTCGAATTTAAACACAGACATACATGAAGTTCTGTAAAGTACAATAGGTGAATTGTGTTTATTTGTTGCCCTTGATTAAGATTTCTGGTAAGCAAAAAGCTGTTTGGTCTTTTTCTAGAGGCTGCTGTGATGCCTTTTATTGCTTTGCTGAGTTCCACAATAATAAATGTATCCTGTGACTTTTAAGTGCAGTCTTTTACCATGAGGGTGACTCTAAATGAGAGTGGGTGAGCTCTAGCATTCTTTTATGTTCACCCTTGTGCTTGCATGCAACGTGAATATTTTGGTACCATAGTTGGGTTTTGAGAGGCGTGTCATTGTTGGTCAAATGCAAGGAAGTCTAGAAAGGGCTCCTCAGTGTCAAACCAATCATCAGCCAGGTGGACCATGACACTTTTCTTGTCTTGCTGAGAGGAAATTTCATGTAGTTCAAAGGAAAGAACTAGCCCAATTATAGGATGGTTCTTTCCTTTGATCTGCATAATGCTTCCCAGCAAGCAGAGATGATTAGTGTCCCAATCAACCTACTGTGGTTCTCCCCTTAACATAACCTGAAATAAAGAAAACTGTCCCTCAATCCCTCCCACCCCTTCCTTCTTAATTTTCCAACATCAGGGTGCCCAATCCCTGGTCCGAGCTACTACCCCCACCTCACCTCTTTTCACTATATGACACCTGGGACCCCCCCAGTGCTGCCAAACATAAGAGAACCATCCTTCACTCCTTCCTAAACCTTCCTTCTTAATTTTCTGAAACCGGGGTGCACAATCCATAGTGCTGATTACTACCCCTGCCCACATTTTCATTGTGCAACACTGGGAAACATGCCTCTGGTGTTGCCAAACATAACACCAATACTGAATTGCCCAATCCCCAGTTTCAGTACCTGAAATACAGAAAATCATCCATCACAGTCTTTTTTGTTCATTTTTCTATATCCTGTATAAAAGAAAATTGTTCATCAATGGTTGTTGCCATAACCACTGTTACCCTCCCCCATCTCACCGTCCCATTCAGCATCCATTAATTTCCTAATGCTGGGATGCCCAATCCCCGGTGCTGGCTACTACTGCCTACCATGCCTGTTTTCATTGTGTGACACTGGGGACCCTGCACCTGGTGCTGCCAAATGTAACACTGACAGTGGGGTGTCCAAGCCCCAGTGTCAGTACCTGAAATAATGAAAACCATTCTTCACTGACTTTTTATTGTTATACACCCTGTAAAATAGAAAATTGTCAATCAGTGTCTGTTGCCACCACTACCATTACCTTCCCCCAACAGACCCCCCTCAGCACCTCCCACACCACCCCACTGCTGCTTACATACCTACCTGGGGTTCAACATCATAATCCTCTCTGAACCAGAGCCACGTCTTCAGTCTTAGGTGCCAGACTAGGAACTAAGGAAATCAGGTATGATGTTCAATGTATTTCAATAGGTTTTGAACTTGTCCTCATAATTTGGTCATTTTTGAATATTTTTCCCCAAATTTTCAACATGGCCTTTTAGGAACCCACCTCATAAACAATGCTGTGAAATTATTCAAATCCATCCCAAAAGGTGATTTTGTGATTGCTGTGGGAAGTCACCTCTCAGATAGGATTTTAATTTTTTTTCAGCCCTTGTTCATGAGGCGGTATCATAAAAAGGCTATGTTAAAAATTTGGGGAAAATATTTAAAAGCAACAAAGTTATGACTGCACATTGAAGTTTTTCAATGCACACTTGTAACTTTGGTAATTTTCAATAATTTTAACCCAAATTTCAAAATAGCCATTTTTACACCTCCATATGAATGTTACAGCTGTCATTTTTCAAATGCTGACCAACATGTCTTTTCACACCTGTGGCATGAAATCACCTTTCAAGCAGGACTGGAAAATGTTCTCCACCCTAATTTATGAGGTGAGGTCATAAGAAGGCTATGTAGGGTCATAAGAAGGCTATGTTGAAAATCTGAGGTAAAAATATTATAAAAACATTGAAATGTTTAAATGCACACTTATAACTTTGGTAATTTTCAATACTTTGACCCCAAATTTTTAACGTCGCTCTTTTTTTTTTCACACCACCTCATGAATGTGACATCTGTAGTTTTTCAAATGCTGACCAAAATGTGCTTTTGCACTCATGAAGCAAAATCACTTTTTGGGCAGAATTTGAAAATTATATCTACCCTTGTTCATAAGGTGGAGTCATTAGAAGCCTATGTTGAAAATTTGGGGTACAAATATTAAGAAAACAACAAAGTTACGTGTGTATATTGAAACCTTTCAATGCATTCTCTTAACTTTTGTAATTTTCAATATTTTGATCCCACATTTTCAACGTAGCCATTTTTTACACTGTCTTAGGAACATGACCGCTGCAATTTTTTCAAATTCTGGTGAAATGAAAAGATTGTAATGGACCAGTTCACCAAGTATCTATGCAAATATCAACTGCAATGTCCAAATCAGCATGGTTTCAGGTGGAATCACAGTACTACCACGGCTCTGGTGGAATTCACTGACTTTGTGTACCAAGCTATGGATGAAGGCAAGCTGGTAGGGTCACTGTTCATGTATCTAACAAAAGCCTTCAACACCACTAGCCACACCCTCCTCCTGGCTCAGCTGCGGAACCTGGGGGTGGCTGCTAACACAATATGCTGGTTCCAGGACTACCTGTCTCTAAGGTCTAGGCATGTCAAAATAAGCCAAACCATGTTTAGATCCAGAGAAGTCTCACTGGGGATCCCTCAGGGGTCTATCCAGGGACCAATACTTTTCAGCCTTTTCTTAAATGATCTTCCAGGTGCATGTGGCTCTAAAATTATTCTATATGCAGATGATGTGGTCATTCTCAGCAGTGATACACAAACTGAGTCTCTCCAAGTTGCACTTCAGCACTCTTTCAACAGATTAGAGGATTTGTTCTGTGAACATAGGCTTCTGCTCAATTATAAAAAGACTACAACCATGCTCCTATCTAGCTCCCAGCTCAAGAAAAGGGCCCCCACCCTCTCCATCTCCAATAATGTCCAAGCACCCTTGGAGCAAGTGCACTCCTTTAAATACTTGGGGGTCACCGTCGATGGCACCATGTCCTTTGCTCAACATGTTGACTCAATGGTCAAGGCTGTAAATGCAAAATTGGGACTCCTTTACAGGCACAGGAAATATCTAACTCCAGCAGCACTCCACCTCCCATACCAGCTCCATCTGATTGACCATTGTTTATGGGGCAGCCACAGAAACTGTGCTAAAAAGGGTGCATACTGCACTTAACAAGGCCTGCAGACTCACACTGGATGCTGATCACATCACCCACACCTGCTCCCTATATGAGCAGATGAACTGGCTGTCTCTAGGGGGTAAGATCAAATTCTAAACATGCTTTCTTGGAAAGAAAGCACTACTGGGCATGGCACCCTCAAGCATATCTATCATCTTCTCCAAATCAGGCTCAGGATACAGCATCAGAGGCACAAAGCAGGGGGCACTATTGCTACCATTCCAGCGAATCGCATTTGATCAACGTGCCTTTTCCTACAGAGTCCCCCACTGGCTAAATGTGATTCCTGAGGTCACTCACAATATGAAAAGTCTCTCCCTCTTCAAGTCTGAGCTCAAGCACTACCTTACTTCCTGCAATATGTGTGCCTGTTCTCTGAACACCTAACACAACCACCCACTGGTAGCCTGTAGCCAGACTCAGTGAGCTTCTCACTTGAATATAGCATATGATCTCTCCTCAGCTCCAACTCCATTCTCTGACTCCCATCCTTGGCAATCCTACCTCCTCACCTTGCTTCCCTTTTTCTGTCCCCCACCTGACCCTCTCCTTCCTCTCTCCACTCCCTGCAGCCCACCAGTTCTTCTCCGCCTGCCCCCTTGCCCCCACCCCCACTCTGTGTCCTGTTGACAAATCCTGCATAAGGCTGCTCTCCACTTTCCCATCTCCTCCTACACCCACCTCCCCCTGTCCTGGAATTCCCTCCCATTTAGCTCTGCTTGGGATTGGGGAACTCCGGGGGTCTCTTTCTGCACCTCACATAAACCCTATACTTCCAGCTATATACTGTTGCTACCAATTGCTTAATCAATATTAAAGCAGTGTCCTCTGATTTATTTTATATTTTAGTATGGTCTCTGTTTTTATTTGTGTACTCCCAATGAACTGCATTGTTTTTTGTGTTTGTCACTTTTATTATGATGTGGAACCTTTGTAAAAGAGCTTCAGCTCAAAGGTCTTTCCGAATACCTAAATAACATAAAGTAAAATAAAAAAATAAATACACTTGTGGTGTGAAATGACATTTTGGCCACTATTTTATAAATTACTCCCATCATGTTCAGAACGAGTGGTCATAAAAAGACTATGCTGAAAATGTGGGGTTAAAACCTTAAAGAAATATGTGTGTGCTGTGTACATTAGTGCTGTGTGGAATGTTCAGATTCCGGCAGAGCAAAATTCCATGGAATTTTAAAAATTCCACCAGAAATGGAATGGTGCAATTCTGTAGCAGAAAATAGTTGCGGAATGATTTTCTGTGGAAAAAATGCTGTTCTGTAGAATATTATTCTGCGGATCTCATTGTTTTCCATGGAAATTGTTACAGAAGAATTTTCCAAGGCATAAAATGCTGTTCTGCTGAACATTATTCCGCAGATCACAGTAGGTGGAATTTTGCAGAAGAACCAGTGAAATTCCAGCAGAAATTCCGCCGGCAGAATGGTCATTCTGCACTAATTCCACTGGTGGAATTTCCCATTCTCCACAGCACTAGTGTGCATGCAGAATGCAGGCCACATGTTTAATTGTGCAATGTTTGCATGTGGTTCGCATACACAAAGTGAACCTAAGTGAACCAGGTCTAAAATGCAAATCAGGTTCACATGCTGCAAGCTTGACATGTGCACAGCAGGTAAGCTGGTGAGAACATCTTCTAAAAATTACATCAGGTTCGCATGTTGCACATTTGACATGAGTGCAGCAGTTTAGCTGGTGTGAACATCATTTAAATATCACATCAGGTTCACATGCTGCACGCATGCCATTTGTGCAGCATCTAAGCTGGTACAAATCTCATCTAAAAAAACACATCAATTTCTATTTCTCATACTACTGCTAGAAATTAGAGTCATTAAAATTTATTTTTATGGCTGGCCCGGTGGCATTGAGAGTTGAGGTGCTGGATGCCACGCCTCGCACCACTCCGGTGACCCAGGTTCGGGAGTGAGCTCGGGTCATCAGGGGTTGGCCAGGGGGGAGATAAGCTGGAGAGTCCAGTGACAGCTCGCCTTCTCCAGGGGTTGGGGGGGGACTTCTAGCTAGTGAGCAGCAACTCCTGGTGGAGGCTGGTGGAAGCGACAGCAAGCTGGTGCTCCTGGGGTATGATTGGTTGCAGGCATAGGCTGGCAGCCAATCAGCATTGGGGGCTGCTCCTTCAAGGAAAAAGGGGGGGATGCCACAGTTGCCAACAGATGCCTAGACGCATGCACGTAGTGTCCCATGGGGGAACATGGGAAAAAATTCCCTCAGAGCCATGGATGAAAGAACACCGAGCCGGGCACTGATGTGCCAGCACTTGCCTGTGACCTGGGACCCTGACAAGATTAAAGACTCAGGGGTCCCCAACCTTGTCCCTGCCCGGGGGGGTCCACAGCATGATGGAGGGACCAGAGGTTGCAGGTGGGTGCTGGCAGCGGCAGGCTTAATGGGCATTTCTGAGGGGATGAGGCTCTGTGCGGCAGGAAGGATGAAAAAGAGAAATATAAAAAAAATGCATTTTTATTTGAATTCCCATAAAAATTAGGTAAACTCATTAATTTTGATCATTTGCAAATTATTTAATGGCTTTTGATTTTTGTTATTAAATCACCATTAATTTGTAAAGTATTGTCTGCTTACTGTATTAAATGGCTAGAATATAGCCAGTGAACATCCCCTATTCCAGATGTACGAAGAGGGGCCTCTGTGTTGTGAAGCCTATCCTTTTTGTTCTGGATCATGCAAATCCCTTATGCATATTTAATGTTACAAATGCGTTTCTACATGACTGTTTCATCTCACTTACTTTTTCCTTTGTCATTCTGTATTGAGCATATACACTATGGTCATGCACAGCACTCATTGTGCTGAGTAGGGTCTTGGAAGCATGCACCAAACCTCACATTTTGTCACTGAAATGAGGGACATGGACACTCAAAATGAGGTACAATGAGGGACACTAACCCTCATGATGTTCAAGATACATCCTGAAACATGCAGATACAGTACCTCAGAACACAGTGGAAACTGTTGTATTTACTTGTACCTATTCCTGAAAATTAATTTCTACCATAAAACAGGGGTGCTATTTAAGAAGTACGGGGGGCATTTGTGCCTAGGTTGTTCATATGGTGTGGCAATAATGGTATTAAATTTGGATTTCATCTTTTGCACTGTAAGTGCCTCCCGGCCTGTGTGCACTCACGCTGCAGGTGCACTCCTGACTTGACTATGTCTGTATTGTGTTGTCCACTCTCTCCACCTATTAGCGGTAGCACCATCACACATGATGTGAAGGAGCTCCAGCCAAACAAGAGCACATGAGTCATGTGAATGCGACACTGTCATTCCCACAACAGAGTAAACAGACTGCACACTACAGCTTGGAGGAGTCAGTGAGCACTGAACTCTCAATAGCAGTGTTGCAGCAGTATATTTTTGTTGGTCTGCTTGTAGTGAACCTCCATCTCACCTGGTGGCTGAAGGGACAGGGGGTGAGCTGGAAGCTAAGTCAAGAATAGGCTACCTACTTACTCCATTAGGCTCACCTCTCAAAAAAAACAAAAAACATAGGCTCCCTCAGCAGCAAGCTAGGCCTAGCAGCAGCAGTGACAGTGGAGTGGGTGGCCTTCATAGGCCTTGATCAGTGTAGTGCAGCAGCAGCCATGGCAGCAGCCAAGCAAGAGGCAAGCAATGTAGTTTGGTTGTGTTTGGTTAGTGAAATGACTTGGTCACGGACTGCACTGGGGACCTGGGATGGTCGGTTCTAGCATCCAGCTTCTGGTAGAAGGCCGGAGGAGGAGTGGACTGAAAACTTGGTTAGTGGCACACTGCCAGGCTGAAGGTTCTGGCCAGATGGCCAGGTAAGTAAAAATAAATATTTTTTTTAAAAGGGGGACTGGGGAAGGAAGAAGCACTGAAATATTGATGTGTCTTTCACTTTTCTGTGCCTTTGGGTGGCTTCATGACCTATGTGGAATGGGTATTGAATGAAATGGAGTCAGAGAATGAAATTAGGGCAACGTTGTTTTTTTTGGGGGGGGTTCAGAACATCAGCCAGGATAACAACTGTTTAATAACTTGGTGGGTTTAAGCCCAAATCTGATGCACTGCTCCAGGGTATAGCCAGATGAATCTTAGACAATTTAGTTTTTCCTGATTTGCATATCACTTTTCAGTAACAACAAATATGTTTTACCTTTTAGAAATGTTCAAAACATTCTAGAGCTTGCCACCTAGGGGCTAATTAGTACCTGGTCTCCATTGGTTTTTGGCTCCCACATGCTGAAATCTGAAATGGTGCCCATGCCATAAAGTCTAAATTTACAGGACAGCCTATGTGTGAGTAGCATGTTTCCCACGAGGGATAGATGAGGAGCAGAGCAGTTTTCAGAGGTAAAATGAGGGCTGTCCCTTGCATTAAGGGACGGTTGAGCAGTATGGTATGCACAGACTATTGGAGCCCCACTATGGTCAAGCTTATGCATCCACCCCACTGAAGCTGACTTCCACATCACCACACTCAGGCACATTATGACATAGGGCAAAGGTGAATGTAGGGGCATGCATCATTGAAATGAAAGTGAGTATTTTTTTAATTACTATTTTATACATTATTGTTGGAGCGTAGGAGATTAATGAAGGCCACTGCTTGACTAATAAGAGCCTTGTTAGTAGAATAGTAGCCTCCATTATTCTCCAACTCACCATCATAATGTATAAAATAGTAATAAAAAATAACTCCATTCATTTTAAGGGGGTACAGCTTTGCCCCAGCACTCTGACCCATGGACATCATATTTTAAAGACTCCTGCTTTTGGCTCCCTAGTACTCAGGTAAGAGACTCTCAACTTATATCTATACTTGGTGTGTTGTCTGAAGCAGCATGGCTACACCTGTTGCTGTGTGTGTGCATGGGGGTGGGGTGACTGGCCATGTGGTGGGTGTCAAGTTATTGCTGCTTTTGTGTTTGTAATGTAAAGTTTGCATGGAAGCATTCAAAACTATGGAGAGACAATAGTAGGAGTACAGACCAGAGAGAAGTAATTAAGTAGTTTTGTGGATTAGTGTGTGTATTGGGGATGAGAAGAACCACGGGTGTTTCCATTGGTATGTATGCTACCATTCAGTTATGCAGCTGAGGGAGGACAAGAAAACTGAAAAGCATAATAGTGGCTACAAGCATGCTGCATGCATGCAGATGTACAGTATGCAGATTTGTATTGAAGTACAAGAGAGCCATATGTTTGCGGGCTGTATAGCTTAGTGGTTAAAGGCACTGAACTGCAAACCAGCAGACTTGGAGACCTGAGTTTGAATCTCATCAACTCCCACTTGTACAGTACATGGTGTGATCCTGCGCAAGTCACTTAACTTTTATGTGTGCACTTATCAGTGACCACTTGCTTTTTGCACACATGCCATATGCATGCAGTCGGTTCCAATTTAACATAAAAAGCATGCTTTCCACACTTCCTTGCTGCATGCATGCCGCAAGCATGTAATCAATTTCAATTTATCTAAATCAAGTTCGTAGCACACATATCACGAGCAGTTTTATATGTGCAGCATGAAAACATTTCATATAATTATTTCTGTAAGGGAAATGTGCAAAAAACAACTAAATTATGAAGAAACATTGAATTGTTTCAGTGTTTATTCACAACTTTAGTTTTACAGATTTTGGCTCCTAATGTTCAACAAATCCCTTGTGTTATTCCATCTCCTGAACATGACAGGTATTATTTTTCAAAATCCCCTCTGCAACTTGTTCCCACAGTCACACTGTGAAATCACCTTTCGGATGGTGTTTAAAGAAAGTCCACCTGTCTTGATCATAATGTCAGGTCATAAAGGCCCTGTCCACACTTCTGATAAAATTTTGGTAATGGTTTTAAAACCATTATCACACTGAACATGTTGCTGCATCCACACTTGTGAGAACCATATTTTGACACGGTTAGGCACCTGTCCACACTTCCCATAATGAAAGTGTGTTTAAGCACACTTTGCATGCTCTGGCTGGCAGGTTATGCAAGAGTATGCCCTCCATCCCATTAAGCATGAGGAGGATCTGTAGCAGGGAACATGGATCAGTTGCCCGTACACACTAGTAACTTTTAATGTTTTTCTCTTACATTTTCAAAACTGTGCTAAAACCCTTGTTTCATCAGGGCTTTAAGCACAGTTTTGAAATATGGTTCAGTAATGTTACCAGTATGGATGCAAACAGTGTTTCCTGATTTTAAAACTTTAAAGGATGCCAGTAACATTTTAAAATCCCTAGTGTGGACAGGGCCAAAAAGACTGTTGTAAATTTGGGGTCAAAATATGGGACCGCACTGAAAATTAAATATTGCCTCTCAGCTGGCCTTTCCTAAGGAAATACAGTCTAAAAACATGTAAAAGCAGGCACCACTGTTCATGAGATATTGCATCTCTTCTGGTCTATCCTGGGTAAATAAAAAATGTGTACAAGCAAGACCTGGTGCAACAGCAATGCAAACATAGAACATTCAGAAATGACAAATGCTTGCTTACTTGTGGTTTCAGTTTTTGAGTCCAAAAACATAGTCACTGGAAGCTGCTCCTTTGTGCTGTTCACTGCTTTTTTTACTTTACAGATCATTCCTGATGAAAACGTATGGTCAAAGCATAATTTCTAACTTAATTTCCTGTGTTAAGCATGTATTAAATCTATTATTTTAGCATTTGTTAACCCATTAAGTACACTGAGCTATAGAAGCCTTTTTTCAGGGGTTAGCCTGGTAATGTAACTGATCTAGAAACATTCAGAAACATAGTATTTACCAGCAGATAAGGACCACGTGGCCCACCTAATCAGTTCATTTTTATGTTTGCTTGCATGCATGTGCAAGAAACATAGTGCCACCATATGAATTTTCGTAGGTGTGCTACGCCACTTCCAATGCCCTGCTCCTTCTTGCAGGTGTGGCCTCACCACACCAATAAATGTCTGAGGTGTCTATGATAGCAGTTCAGATGCAGTGGCGTACAGTTGAAAGCTAAAGACTGCTACAATCAGTGGTGGTAACGTGTAGGCAATTTGCATACTGCCATTGGCAGGCAATTTACATACTGCAATCAGCAGAATGCAAAGTGCCTACGCTCAGCACTACATGTGAACAGCTGTCATAGACAGCTCTGTTTTTTTCTACTTCCCCCCAACAAACAACCAAGTAGCACACTTGGAGTCCACCCCAGTGTGCACATGCTCTCCCCTGCAAACCAGTATGGCCAACGGGGTGCCCAATCCCCATTTTTCACCACTGCCCCCTCCAAACAGACTTTCAGGTGCCATGCTGGGAGCCTGCCCTGCATGGCAAAGTCTGTATGGCCAACAGGAGTGCCCAATCCCCCATCTGCTCCACTGCCCCCCAAAAACTTCCAGCTGCTAGGCTGGGAGCCCACCCAAGCATGGCAAAGTCCCACATCGTTTTCCTGAAAAAGAAAAAACACCTGTAAAAAAAAAAAAGGTCCCTTGTTGACTGTTTGCCCCTCCCCAAACCGCTCCCACCCTCTGTGCACCCACCTCCCCACACCCTCCCTGACCCCATGCTTATCTCTGGAGCCCATTGCGATGATCTTTGGTGGACCGGGAACACATCTGCACTCTTCAAAGCCGACTACGAACTGAAGAAATGCCGATAAGCTGTATAATAGCATAAATTTTTTTTTTCAACTTTGGTGCATATCTCAGCCATTTTTGGGAATTTTTTCACCAAAATTTCAACATGGGGTTCCTGCGGCCCCACCTCATGAACTCAGTCACTGTCATTTTGTTATTTGGTACCAAAAGATGATTTTGTGATCACTGCATAGAACCACCTTTTGAGACCGAGTAACGAAATGACAGTGTCACTGTTCATGAGGTAGGATGCCCAAAACCCTATGTTGAAAATTTGGTGAAAGAATTCCCAAAAATGACTGTTTTACGAGCCTGCATTGCTCAGTTCATACACACGCTTATAACTTTGCAAATTTTTTATATTTTCACTCCAGATTTTCAATATTGTCATTTTACCACCCTCCTTATGAGCAGTACAGCTGTCATTTTACACATCTTGCTCAAAATGTGTTTTCACGCATGTAGCGCACAATGGCACAGTAGGTGTGCAAAATCAATGTTTGGGACAGATTAAGAAAATCACAGTGACACTGTTCATGAGCAGAGGTCTTAATATGGCTATGTTGAAAATTTAGTGACAAAAGTCCATAAAATGACTGTGTTACAAGCATGCATTGCACAATTTCCATGCATCCTCATAAGTTCATGAATTTGTAATATTTTCAGTCCATATTTTCAACACTGGCATTTTCCACCTCCTTATGAGCAGTAAAGTTGTCATTTTTACACCTAGCTAAAATGTGTTTTTGCACTTCCGGCACAGAATAGCGCGATCGCTGTGGGAAACTAGTGTTCGGGACAGATTATGAAATCACAGTCACACTATTCATAAGCAAAGGTCCCAAAATGTCTTTGTTGAAAATGTGCTGTAAAAAATCCCCAAACTAATTACATTACAGGTGTAGGTTGCGCAGTTTCTATGCACACTCGTGACTTCACCAGTTTTTGTATATTTTCACTCCAGATTTTCAACAATGCCATTTTTTACACCTCCTGATGAACAGCACACCTGCCACTTTTCACATCCTGTTTGAAATGTGTTTTCACACCTGTGGCGCCAAATGGCTCAGTTGCTGTGCAAAATTACCTTTCACCTAACGAACTGATAGTGTCACTGTTCATGTGGTGGGGTCACAAAAAGCCCATGTGGAAAACTTGGAGTAAAAATACCAAGACACACCCAGGGCATTAGGGTTTTTGACCATAACACCCTACCCTGTAGGGACTGACAGGTGTCAGAGGTGTGACTTGGGATTTGATGACAGTAATGCTCATACTATTCCACCCCCATCCCCACTCTGCAGCCAGTGACAGGCATTGATGTGCACCTTGGACCCTTTGCCCCCAGAATTCACCCCGTTCTCCTACACTGCACCCATTTCAGCATATTTCCTTATGGAATGGGGTGACTGTAAAGCCCAAACACCCCAAAGCACGCCTCAACACTTGTCAGTGTCTGAAGGGTAGGATGAGGTGAAATGTCATGACCATCATGGGCGATGACCCAAAGGCACACCCCAATGCTTATCCATCTCTGCAGAGTGAGGGTGTAGTTGGCATCAGTTCAATACTTCAATGCCATTCCTACACTGCATCTGTCTAATTCCTGCACTTCCACTGCTAATGCCAGCAAGGAAACATTCGACATTGACACATGCTTGTTTCCCTGACTATAGTATCACCACAGATTCTACTGGATCTCCAGAATTTGTTTTACTTGCAGTGCCCAAGCTGATGCAGCATTCTTTTTTTTTTTTTTTTGCTTCATACATGCAGGTTTTAAGTAGCTCTGTATTAAGATGTACTGTACATTACTAGCACAGAGAAATCTCCAAAGATTTTCCAGTTTCTTTTTGCAGTCAATAACAAGCACTTGTTTACCTGGTAGTGCCATGGTCCAATGACTCTAGTTAGTGGTCAACTAGTATCTGCCCAGGATCAAGTCCACTGATGGCTGCCTCCAAATGTGAATGTAGCCAAGTGGAAGAGATCAAGGTTGATGGGAATTCCATTATCTGAGACACAAACTCAGTAACTGAAGTACATGAACACTTAAATGGCCCTACACAGCTGACATGTGACATAAGCAACTGTGCCCAAAAAGACCACATGTTTGTTTAGAGGTCTATGCCCAAAAAGAATCCATGTTTGTTTTGAGGCTGAGGGGCTGAGGACATTTTTCTTTAATATCATTCTTTGGTAATTGAGTAAGAACCACTAGGCCCAAATGCTTGTTTTCAGGGGGAGACCCAGGAGCACTGAGGGGGTTAAGTGACTTGCTCAGAGTCACACAGTATTCAAGAGGCACTTGTGGGAATCAAACTCAGGTCTGCTGGATGTACCAAACTCATTCACTGCTCATTAGTATTACTCTAAACTCTTAAGTATATTGTCAGCTAATTAATAATATGCTAATTATGTAATATATGTTAATTATATAAAAATACAGCAAGATTGTTTCTTCCAGTTTCAGTTTAGAGGTAGCTGTTTCTGTCTGTTTCCAGAAATGTATTTTATAAAACAAATCCAGAAGTCAATGATTTGCTACCTTTTATTGGACCAAAATATATGTAACAAAATGAACAAAGTGCTTTAGCTTTTGGACCTACCAAGTCCTTCTTCAGAAGCTTAATGAAAACAAGTCACAAAACAGCAGATGAAAGACTTGCACATTTTTTTAGAGCAGTGTTGATAAAGATTGAGATTCCTTTATTCACTTATGTAAGCAATGATTCAAGCTTACTTCCGGTCCTAACCTGTTTGGTTGTGCTTGTAATTTAAACTAAGATAAAAGTGTGTGTGAATCTTGGTTTGCTCTGTCACATGCTGCAGAGAGACTGTGAACATCTACAGACCACCAAAAAATGTGATCTGGATGACTGCTAACCAAATCTCCTGCTGTCTGCCAAAGAGTGTTTTTCTTGACAACATTTAATCTGAAATAAACAGCAACTTTGTAATTGTTTTTACTAAATGGGTTTTTAAGTATCTTAAAAAGCCATAAACTGTTTGACCTGAAATAATCTTTTTTTATACTCAAACTTTATTGAAAGCTCAATCCATACACAGGTCTCACAAATGACTACAGCACAATATTATGTAGAACAATGGAAAGCATACTTACAATAAATGCACAAAAACTTGAATTAACAGTGCTATAATTCAGAACAAAACAACCCTTAATTGTAATAAAAAGCATATAAAAGGAGAAGCTGAAATTAAAAAGAAAAGGGAAATGGATCCCAGTAACTCAAGAGGATAATCCCTCCAATAAAATAGCATGTACTGCAGAAAAACAAGAAAAAGGAGTACAACAATTTGGAAACATCCCACCAGTCCAAACATTAACTATGAGGCCATCTGAAAGAAGAGTCCAGTTATTACCTGGCAATAAAATACCTGACAGTTTACAAAAAATCTTTAAAAAGATGAGCCATAAAGTATCTATCAGGAGAGGTAGAACCTTCATAGAGATTCCATATAGTCCAACCATTCAGCAAATGAGAATTTCTTTGTTGAAGTAAGAAAGTAATTCTTTCAAATTAAGAAACTGAATTAGCTATCCTCCTCCATTCTGCTATATAGGGAGGGTCAGGTAAAAGCCATTTCCTATTAATGGCTTTGAAAGCAGCTACTAATAAACTGCTTCATAGATATTTAGCCTCTCTGCCTACAACATCACAAGGTGGAAGGCTCAGAAGAATATTTTCTGTGCAAGGAAGAGAGGGTAAGCAAAAAAGTACCTTGCAGATGGGCCCGGCATCTCCAACCAACAAGAATTCAAGACTGCACAGGATCAAAAGGCATAAGTATGTGAAGCTACACTTTCACCACATCCCCTCCAGCAAGCAGATGTAACCAAGGGGGTTCTTTTGGAAACCACTGCTGGAATCTGGAAGTACCTAATACATAGTTTCCATAAAAAAAGTTTCCACCCTAGTGACAAAGAGATCTGCCAAGTATATTTCCAAGTCAGGAGACAGTGTCTCTCATCAATATTAATAGCCAATTCTTGTTCCCACTTTTGGTGAATATCATCTGTGGTTTGTAGAAAATCTGATATATAATTAGCATATAATAAAGAAATGACCTTCTCTCCAGACCAGGATTTCCAAATGATCTCAAAGGGTAAGCCTGGCAGAGATCTCTCCTGACGTTGTGCAAAATTTCTCAGGAGGTCATTGATGTAATCTCTAATTTGATAATAATAATAATAATACATTTTATTTAATATAGCACCTTTCAGACTTCAAGGCACTGCACAGTAAGCTAAAAATGATAGACAATAAATACAGGTAAAAATCAGAGGAATTCAGGGTATGCTTTTCCCCACAAGTAGGTCTTCAGTGCCTGCTTAAAGCACCCCACTGTCCTGCACTCCCTTAGCTGATGGGGCAGAGAATTCCAGAGGGTAGGTGCCACAAACCCAAAGGCATGCACACCAGATGACTTTAAACTTACCCTCAGAATCTCCAGCAACCCCTAATCAGCTGAGTGGAGCTGTTGCTGGAGGGTGTAAGGAACCAGGGGCTCATTCAAGTAATCAGGACCCTGTCCATGTAGGACTTTGTAGATCAATAGACCTACCTTAAAGGTGATCAGCCACTGGACAGGCAGCCACTGCAGATCACGCAGCACAGGGGTAATATGAGTTCTTCTCAAAGCCCCAGTCAGCAAATGTGCTGCAGCATTCTGCATTAGCTGCAAGTGGCAGATATCAACCCCAGGAAGCCCTAGGTAAAGGGAGTTGCAATAGTCAAGGCGTAATGTCACAAATTCATGGACCAAGACAGGCAGGTGCTGGACGGAACAAGGTGTTTGATCCTAACAATGTTCCTAAGATGGTAAAAGGCCAGCTTGATGACTGCCAACACCTGATGATGAAGGGTCAGGCTATCGTCAAGCACCACTCCTAGGTCATGCACCCATTCAGAGGTGAGAATATGTGCTCCCCAAGGACTAAACTGGATGGGAGCTCAGTCCTCAACCCCTCTGTCCTATGACCTGGGTCTACTACCAAGACCTCAGTCTTTCCTGGATTCAACTTTAAACCACTAGCACTCATCCAGTCTTGGATTTCTATGAGGCAGCTTTTCAGTACTGAGATAGCATTAACCTGGTCGGGGGCAAAAGACAGGTAGAGCTGGGTATCATCAGCATAGCAGTGAAACCTCAGCCCATACCATCTTGCAATGTCTCTGAGGAGAAGCATATACACTGCAAATAACATGGGGACAGCACCAAGCCCTGAGGCACCCTGCAAGGCAGAGAGAAAGCCTCAGAAGAAAAAATACCCGAGACAACTCTCTGCATTCTACCAGTGAGGAAAGATGTAAACCACCTAAGAACTGATCCCGACAGCCAGCAGATGGACCTCAAATGCTCAAGCAGAACCCCATGATCTACAGTGTCAAAGGCTGATGATAAATCAAGGAGAACCAAGATGGAGTGATGTCTCCAATCTCTCGCCATCAGGAGATCATTGAGTACCCGAACCAGAGCAGTCTCAGTACTATGCCTCTTACAAAAACCTGATTGGAGAGGTTCATATAAATTATGGATGGTTAAATGGTTTTCCAGTTGAGCTGCCACAACTTTCTCAATAACCTTCCCCACAAAAGGAAGGTTAGAGATGGGCCTGTAGTTTGTTAGGTTCTCCGGGTCTAAAGAAGGTTTTTTCATCAGGTGTGTCACCACCCTCTCCTTCAGGGAGCTAGGAAACTCACCCAAATCCAAAAAGCACTGGACAATCTGAGCTAAGACTGGGCCTATGATGTCACTACAACCAAAAATCAAGGAGGTAGGGCCCGGATCTAACCTACAGCAAGTGTGACGTATTGCCTGGATAATCCTCATAATATCCATGAACTCAGGGAGATCAAAGGTACTCCAGGAAACTCCAGGCTCTGCAACACAACACCGACCAACAGCATCCCCCATAGAATGAAGTTGGCAGCACTCCTGCCTGATGTCAGCCACCTTGTTTGCAAAGAAATGAGTGGTCTCATCATACTTTTTTGTGAATAGACTCAACAGAACTGCTGACAGACTGGGTTGCACAGCCTTCCAACCATTCTGAAGAGTTGAGCTGGTCGGTTCCGTGTGACAGAAATTTCCCTGGACAGGAAGTCTGCCTTCTTATGGGAAATTTCTGTTTGATAGAGTTTACAATGTTCTAACAAAATAAGGTGGTCAGCATCTAAGGCTGTCCTCTACCAACGATGCTCTAACCTATGCCCCTGTCTCCGCAACTTCCTAAGAGTCCCATCGAACCATGAGGCCCCAGGACAAAGCGGGAGGGGGCAGACTCGGGTAGGAGCAATCAGATCAAGAGCTGAAGAGACGGTCCTATTATAGGCCACAACTAACTGCTCAGGATCTGTGCTGGTCTCATCCAACAGCGAGAGGTCCATCATCACCATCAGGTCTTTGGGGAACACATCCCATAAAGGATGATAACTGACCATTTCCACAGGGGTCGACCTATCCAGGGTGGGCCAAAAAATTGAACCCAGTGGTGAAGTGGTCAGACCAACCTGCTGGTTCCACCACCAAGTCAGAGGCCTCGATCCCCAGGAGGAAGACCAAATCAAGGAAGTGACCACCATTGTGAGTAGCTGAGGAAACAACCTGTGTGAAGCCCAGAGATGTCATCACCTGGAGGAAGTGTTGACCAAAAAGTGAGTATTCGTCATCAACCCAGGCATTAAAGTCATCCAGAACCATCAGTCTGGGTGACTCCAATGCCATGTTGGTGACAAAGTCTGCTTGCTACCTCCTGCAGGAATAGCTTCTCATCACCTGGTGGATGGTAGATAAGGGCTATCTTGCACCCCACACCAGCTACCACAGTACACTTGAATGACTGGCTTCCTCAACTGGTACATCAGTTAGGCCCAATTCGGTCTTGAAACAGACCATGACCCCCCCCTCCCCACGGTCCAGTCTCAGGCAATGTATAACTGAGTACACAGTGGGGATAGCTGCCTCCAAAATAGGGGCAACATTCCCATCTAACCAGGTCTTGGTAATGCAAACCAGATCTGCTGTACCCACAAAATCTGCAATAAGAGCAGTCTTGTTGCAAACAGATCTGGCATTGCATAACAGCGCTCGAGTTGGACAAGGTTGGCTAGCCATCCCAACTACTTGCTCTCCCAAAATGGAGGTGCCCTTCAGTATGGAAACCAGAACACGATCACCACGTTCCAGAAACCATTTCACCCCAGGGTGTCTTCTGGTTCTATCACCCCAATGGGAGAGTGCCACTCATTCAGGCTCCACTGTCTGCAACCCCGCACCCACCCCCAACACCCATCCCTGAGAGCAATCCCCAACGCTCGACAGTGCTGGTGGATAAAAGCAGGCAGGGGAGAAGAGAATGGGTGGAGGGCACAGAGAGCGGAGACCAAATAGCACAGGACGGGGGTGCAAGCAGGCACATTCCACCAATAATTATAACCAAACAATAGATAAAGCACACAAAACCCCAAGTTCCTAAAACAAAGCCATGAACAATTAAAATCCTAAAACCCCCAAAGCAATATTAACTTAAACCATAATCCCAACCCAGCAAAACATATAAAACTACCCTTCTCCCACAACTGGATAGAATTCAAATCCAGAAAACAAAATAATAATAAAATCCCCTCTCACAGGATATAAAATGCACACACAAATATAAATTCACCCCCTCCCGCAGCCCTCTCACAGCCAAGGGGAATGGGAAAATTCTAGGCACTCCCACTGCCCAGAATACTGAAAACATCAAAACCAAGATAAACATTAATATAAACATCAAAAATAAAAATAAAATAAAAATAAATATGTACACCCTGGTCCTCTCACCACCAGGAGATCATAAAATAAATTAAAAGAGTCTGGGAAAGAAGTCTTCCAACGGTAGGAGAAATCATAAAATAAATCCACTTAATATAAATCTAAATGGAAGCTTCTAATAATCCAACATAGATCAGGCCCCTCGCAGCAGAATCCAGGCTCCCAGTACATCCTATTCATGACAAACTTCCTGGTGTCAGTAGTTCAGCCCTCACAGTTCTTACTTTTGAAATTTGTCCAGTAAAATGAACATAACGAAGGTGAAAACACTCCCAGTTCAAATGATGCCAGAACTCAACCAACCTAGGGCAAGTCACGATATATGCAACTGATCACCCCCTCTTGGATCACTGGAGAAACCCCAACCTCTACCAGGCAGCTCTGGTGACTCCTGGAAGCTCCACGAACACCGGCCCTCCAGTAGGCACTCCCGACCCTCCCAGGGACAAACAGCTACACCCCGCACCAACCTCTAGGTCAGCTGGACTGGCTAAACCTCTCCTCCTCCTCCTCCTCCTTTGAAACTCCACAGCACAATATCAGGGCCAGCAGTTCAAGCAGTCCTCGAGCACCAAACCATATTCAATCACTCGACTGCTCAGTTATTCCAGACTCACTCCTACATCCAGATTAGCTCCAACATGCAGAATAAACCTTCCCTGAAAATGCATAAGACTCCCAAACAGTAATGACTGGTAAATATATTCAATACCAACACTGGCAATAGTCAAAAAGCTTCAGAGCAAGTGGTTTGCAGGCTCCATCGATTTCAACAAACGAGAACAAATGGCAGCACTCCTAAACAACGTTCCACCGGTCACAGGATTCTCAAAGCATTTCATCCATCACAACGGGAAACACCAGCCCTACAGAGCTGCACCATGAAATACTGTATCCCCAAACAGTGAAAATGGCTAAATGTGGTAGGGGAAAAAATAAAAGCAATATGAATAATAAACAATATGTGAAAAAACATAAAACTTCAACATAGGGGGCTAAATAAAATAAAATCTGCAAAAATCTGCAGAGCTGTGTTCATGGCTGGCCCAGCATGACTGCCGTCTTGGATCAGATGATTGACAAGGAGATAGCTTATACCATAATAACGTATGCGATATTTGGGGAGCCAACCATATCTAGTCTGGGTGAGCTCAAATTAAATAAAAGTCCCCTCTTGTAAAAGTTGCCAGGGAGCAAAAATATCCCTATGATCCATGTTGTAAAACCATACATCTGTTCTTCATGAAAGAAATATCGGATTGGCCAACCACCCCTGATGTTTCCACAAGTCAAATCTAGTGGTACCCTGGTCAAATCCCCATTTACATCCTTCTAAAATTGATTCTGTACCTGAAAAAGGGGTTTTCTCCCAGCTAGAAAAATGAGATGGAGAGAAACACTGCATCAATAGAGGAGGCTTAAGAGGCTTAAAGAGATCTTTAAATGTTCAGTGAGAGTGGTAATTTGCATGGCTCAACAACAAAGCAAGGTGCATCTGGGCAGAAGCCCAGTAACCTGCCAAACATGGGACAGCAAGTCCCCCCCCACAAATATTTAGGTAAATATACTGTATGATCAACTGACAAACACTGGGCCTCTTAGATTGGCAAAGATACTTCCTAAAAAGCTGTTGCCATGACTCCAAATCTTTTTTAGAAATTTTACAGGGGACACATTGAAATAAGAAAAGGAGCCAAGGAAAAGCATTAATTTTTTAAAACTTGAATACGTGAATAAAGAGGGAGGGGTAACAATGACCATCATTGGAGCAAAGGGTGGTGTAGTTCAGGTGATGAAGCTAGGAAACAAAGGGAGATAAGTGGATTCCAAGATATTTTAAGTTTTCCAAAGGGTAGGTGAAACTTCGTAGTTGAAATTTGAAACTTTGGTTTTACATAGAAACATAGAAGTTGATGGCAGATAAAGACCGCAAGGCCCATCCAGTCTGCCCATTTGTTTTTCTACCTTATAAATGTGCCATCGGCCTTTGCTCTGTCAGTGGCCTATCTATTCATAGTCATTTGTATTGCTCCCTTATGCATATCCCATGCCTGTTTGAAGCCCTGCACTGTATTCATAGCCACCACTTCTTGTGGTAAGCCATTCCATGCATCCACCACTCTTTCTGTGAAAAAGAATTTCCTCACATTCCCCCTTAATCAGCCCCCCACTAATCTCATGCTGTGTCCTCTTGTCCTGCTATTTTTCTTATATTTAAACATGTTAGACTCTTTCACCTTGTTAATGCCCTTAAGGTGTTTGAATGCCTTGATCATATCACCTCTCTCCTGCTTTGCTCAAGGGTATACATATTGAGCTCTGTTAATCTGTCCTCATATGTCTTCTGATGCAGTCCCTGCACCATTTGGTTGCCCTTCTCTGGACTGCCTCAATTTGGTTAATGTCCTTGTGAAGGTGTGGCCTCCAATACTGCCGCAGTACTCCAGATGGGGCCTAACCAGTGTCTTGTAAAGAGGGATTATTACCTCCCTCTTACAACTTGTGATACCCCTACTAATACACCCTAACATCCCCCTAGCCTTACCTACTGCTTTAGAGGTCTGCTTGGATGATTTCAGGTCATCAGTAATGATGATGTCCAAGTCTCTTTCTTCCTTTGTGACTGCTAGCAACTCCCCTCCCAACCTATAGGTGGCTTCAGGGTTTCTCTTCCCTATGTGCATGATTTTGCACTTCTTTGCATTAAATCCCAGTTGCCACTCTTCTGATCATTTTGCTAGTTTATCCAGATCTCTTCTCATTCTGCCCACCCCATCTGGATTATCTACTCTGTTGCAGATCTTGGTGTCATCTGCAAACAGACAAGCCTTACCTCTAGTCCATCTGCAAGGTCACTAATGAAGATGTTGAAGAGGACTGCCCCAGGACTGATCCCTGAGGTACCCCACTTGTGACTTGCATCTCTTCTGACTGTATACCATTTACCACCACTCTCTGTTTTCTGCCCATCAACCAGTTTGCCACCCAGTTGACCAACGTCTGACCCACCCCGAGCCTACCCAATTTATTTATCAATCTTCTATGTGGAACAAAAAGCTTTGCTGAAGTCAAGGTAGGTGACATAAACTGCTCCCCCTTGGTCCACCACTCTGGTTACCCAGTCAAAGAAATCTATGAGATTAGTTTGACAGGACCTTCCTTTTGTAAACCCATGCTGTCTTGGATCCTGTGCCCCTATGGATTCCAGGTGTTGCACTATCCTTTCCTTAAGGAGTGCCTCCATAATCTTGCCCACTACTGAGGTAAGACTGACTGGTCTGTAGTTTCCCACCTCCTCCCTGCTACTATTCTTGTGGAGCGGGATCACATGAGCCCTTCTCCAGTCTTCTGGGACCTCTGCTGTGCTCAGAGACTCACTAAACAGTTCTGCTAATGGCTCTGCTAGTTCCACCTTTAGCTCCTTAAGTACCCTGGGATGTATGCCATCAGGTCCCATTGCCTTGTCCACTCTGAGCTTAGCAAGCTGTTGTAGGACCCTTTCTTTTGTGAAGGGAGTAGTGCTCACCTCCCTCCCCCCTGTGCCCATGATGCTGAGCTGTGGGCCCGGCCCTACCTTCTCTTCAGTAAATACTGAGCAAAAGTATCGATTTAGGATAGATGCCTTTACAGGGTCCTCCTCCTCACATGCTCCCTTTTCTCCATTAAGCTTAGCAATACTCCCTCTGGACTTTGTCCTTAACCTAATGTATCTATAGAAAGTCTTGTCACCTTCTTTTACTGTTCGTGCTAGTGTTTCCTCAGTTTGGGACTTTGCCTGCCTTACTGCCTTCCCTGCTTCCCTTAGGGCAGTTTGGTATGCCTCCCTATCTTCATCCCGCTGTGTTCCCTTATATTTCCTCAAGGCCAGCCTTTTGGTTCTGACCTTTTCTGCTACTGAATTTGAGAACCAAAGTGGTTTCCTTCTTCTTTTGCACTTCCTTTTCTGTCTAACACAATGGGATGTTGCTTCAAGTATTGTATCCTTAATGCTTGCCCACTTTGCCTGTACCCCCTCACCTGTGTTTCTTTTTGCCAGGGCTAGCTTAACTCTGTTGGCCATCTTATCAAAGTTAGCTCCTCTGAAGTCCCATATCTTTGCCTTGTAATGGGATGATTTAGATGTAGTAGCGAAATTGAACCATACCATGTGATGGTCACTGGCCCCCAGGTGACCTTCTACCTGGAGATCTGTGATCCCTTCCTTGTTAGTCAGTACTAGATCTAGGATAGCCCTGTCTCTTGTGGGTTGCTGTACCAGTTGTTTGAGGCCCTCCCCCTGCAGGGAGCCCACTATGTGTCTAGTTCTGGCAGATGTTCCTGCTGGTATTGACCAATCTGTATCCGGCATGTTGAAGTCTCCCATTTTCAGAACCTCCCCTTTAGCTGTCATGTTTTGTATATCTTCTAACAGTAATGTGTCTATGTCCTCTCCCTGGTCTGGGGGCCTGTAGACAACCCCAGTTCTTATGGCTGTCCCATTTCCTGTTTCCAGTGTGACCCACAGTTCTTCTGGCTCCTTATGTGTATTCTGAATTTCTGTAGCTTTGATATTTTCATTGACATACAGGGCCACTCCTCCCCCCCCCTTTTTGTACCTCTACTGAACAATACATAGCCAGGTACTGAAGTCTCCCAAGTGTGGTTACTGGTAAACCAAGTCTCACTAATTGCTACTATGTCCAGTTTAGCCTCTGACATTATTGCCTGCAGGTCTGAGATCTTATTTCCCAGGCTGTGAGCATTTGTGTACATGGTTTTCCATTGGCTAGATTTTGGTGTGTTAGTTGTTGGGTGAGGTTTGGCATTACCCCTGTGCGTCATATGGGGAGACAAACCTTCTTTTCTTACCTGGTGATGCAAATGAACTGCAAACATGCTGAATCCCTGTTTGACCACTAGCTGAGGGGGGAGGGGTGTTCTTCCCATTTGATGTATGAGGTGCTGTACCCCTCTTCCCATTTGCTAGTTTAAATATTCTGCAAAGACTTCAAACTTCTGCCCCAATGCACTGACTCCCTCCTTAGTCAGATGCAGTCCATCAAATTTAAGGAACTTTCGCTCCCAGAACTGTTGCCAGTTCCCTACAAATCTGTGTCCTTTTTCCTGGCACCAGCCCTTGAGCCACGTGTTTAGCTCCCCTATCTCCCCTTCTCTGACCTTCTGTCCATCTGCTCACCTCTCCCAGACTGGCAGGATCTCAGAGAAAGAGATGCCAGATGAAATAGATGATAGTTTGTCACCCAGCCTGGTCAGGTGTTCCTTGGTCTCCACAACTGACCGGCTGGTGAGATCATTAGTCCCTATGTGTACTAGGACATCAATGTTTTCTCCTGCTTTGTGAACAATTTTAGCAATGCAGTCAGTGTCTCTCCATGCTAATGTACCTGGGAGACATCTGACCATTACCCCTGGTTGGAGATGGGTATCAACTCCCTGAATCATGGAGTCTCCTATGATCAGAAGTTTTTTGGATTTCCTTTTTGCTTTCTTTGTTTTGGTTCCTGATTTGGGTGAGTTTTGTTGTGCTAGCTCCTGTGCTGCAGTGCCCTGCTCTGCAGTGTCTTCTGCCTCTTTGTTTGATTTCAGAGATAGAGGCAGATACCTGTTTGTAGTGTTTATATGGTTTTTGGAGGTAATATGTTGGAGAGCAGAGAGTGTTAGGGCACCCGATTTGCCCCTCCTAACCACCTGCCAACCTCCTGGACCAACTACCCTCTGCGGTCGAGTTTTTTCTGTTGGATGCTGGGGAAATGGCGGGTGGTTCTTATAATGTATTTCCTCTTGAATATGAAATTTGAGGCATGCAATCTCTGCCCATGCTGCCCGGAGCTGAGCCCTAAGGTCTCCAAAGGCCCAGCATGTAGGATAGTGTCCTAAATCCTGTAAGACTGTCCTTCTGAAAATTGTTCCACAGTACCTGCAGTTAATGATATCCATTCCAGATAAGTTGCTGTGTTTACAACCTAGCCAGAGTAATTAGAAGGAAAAAAAAAGGAAAAAAAATGCAAGTAATGGTTTGATTGTGTTTTGTTTAATTTGTTATAACAAGTTAAATTACTAGTGCCCCTGTAAATGAGCTCACCTTGTGGAGGCCCCAAAATCCACCCCTTCCTGATCTGCCACAGGAAATGTCACAACTGTGGTACCCTATAAAAGGAGTGTAGTGTGGGGTGGTTGGGGATGGGGGTGGGTGGCTGGGCCCTTCCCCTGCCGAAAAAGAAGAACCATGGACGAAAGAACAAGGAGGTAAGAGCAGAAACAATCAGTCAACAACAAATGCAGTAACCCTGAAAGCTTATCCTAATGTTAGATAAAACTGTAAAACCTGTAAAACACCACCTGTAATAATTTCAGAGAAGATATACGCTGTAAGAAACACTTTGCTACAGAGAAAAATAAAACAATGAAATGTTAGCAACAAACAGTAGCAATCCCTGTGAGTAAAAAATAAAAACAACACCACACAGTAAATCTGCTTAGCCAAAATAAGTCTTAATCCTTTTCCCTTGCTCTGGTAAGTTTCTCTACTCTGCCTTTCAAGCAGTCTTAGAAGTAAAGAGCTCAGGTGAAGCTAGGTGCCTTGGCCAGCAAACCAAGTCTTAGCAGTTTTAGCAGTGTTAAGGGAATAACCTGAAAGAGTCAAAAAGAGGGACATACATTCAAACACTACTGGCAAGAGGTTTCTGGATGAGTTAAGTGTAATAAAACATCATCAGCATAGAGTGCAAACTTATAATGAAAACCCCCCAACTTGACTCCTTTAATTGTCAAATTTTCCCATATACCTTTAGCTAAAGGCTCAAAATAAAGGGCAAATAAAAGTGGAGACAAGGGACACCCCTGACACGTGCCTCTCTCTAAGCACAGCTGGGACATAATATACCCATTTGACCTTATATATCCAACTGGGTCATTGAATAACTTAAATAAGAAATGAATAAAGTCATAAGGGAACCCAAACCCTGACAGGACGGACCTTAAAAAAGGCCAAGAGACCTTATCATATGCCTTTTCAGCATCGAGACTGAGTAAAAAGGCTTGGTTGTTAATATGAACTGTTTGTCTAAGATTGTCTTGCACCTGATGACTGGGAACAAACCCAGTCTGATCAAGATGGATAAGGTCTGATATCACCTGTTGTAACCTCCAAGTAATGAGGGAGGTAAGCAATTTATAATCTGTATTAAGGACAGATATTGGCCAATAGAAGATACAGACAGATGTGTCCTTTCCAGGTTTGGGCAAAACAGAAATAATCACTTGGGACCAAGAACTGGGACTAGAACCATCACGAGTCATAGCTTCCAGATAGATCCTCAGCAATAGAGGGGATAACATCTCTTTATAAATTTTATAGAATGCCCCACGTAGGCTGTCTATACCAGGACACTTCCTAGATTTAAGAAGAGCAGTTTGGGTTAATAATTCCATTACATTAACAGGGGATATTAGTGATGTACCTACTTGTGGGGAAAGGGATGGAAGAGATAATTTACTCACTGACCTGGGAAGGGACCCATGGAATACAAATCAATGTAGTATAATTTAAAGACTTCAGTGATCTAAGGAATCAAACATAATGTTTGTTGTGTATGCAGATGTTTCAGGCTCAGAATGGAAGCCCGAGCCCAATGTACTCTTAATCTGCCAACTAGGAGTCTTAATGATCTAGACCCACCCTCATAAAATCTCTGCTTTTAAAAAAGAAGTCTTTGTTCCACTTCATAGTCTAAAATACTATTCAATTCCTTTTAAAGGGCTAAGAGGGTCTTTGTGCAGGTTCTGTTGAAAGAAACTTGTTGAGCCTCGAACTGCATAATCTGCAGGCTTAACTCTTCTCACCTGGCTTTGCATTTCTTCTTTCTGTAGGCTGACAACAAAATAAATTTCCCCCATAAAATAGCCTTAATGTAAGATCTCATAATAGTGCTGGGATGGTATCGGGGGAATCATTATCCAAAAAGGCTTCGTTAAAAGTCTCTTGTATAGTTTCTAGTACCTCAAGATCTTGTAATAGTGATAGATTCAAACACCAGAAAGTATTTTTCCTGAAATCCCCCAGCTTTAATTTTAACAAATAAATGAGCAGGATCTGAGAACACAAAGTCCCCTATCCAACTATCTTGAACCAAACCCAAGGATTGCCCAGGGAGAAAAAATAATCTATCTGGGAATAACTCTTATGGGGTAACACATATAAGCTGTGTGTTTTCCATATACATAATGCCAGGTATGTACATAACCCAGTTCAACCAATAGCTTGATAAACAGCTTGGGGTCCTGTGCTCCCATCTAAGAATACCAGCTGTGGAGTCCAGTTGCAGATTTAGGAGTAAATTAAAATCCCCACCACAAATGACCACCCCTTCCACCCATTCTTGTAGGGCTAAAAAGGTATTATGGTAATTTTAAAAATCCAACCCAGAGATATATAAACAGAAGCAAGGGTTAAAACTTTACCATGATAATGACCTTTCATAAACACATACCTCCCTTCCTTGTCTGTCAAGGTGTCAAGCAGTTCAAAGGTAACTCTCAAGGGGACCAAAATAGCTGCCCATCTATGGTGGCCTGTTTTATATGAGGCATAGGCTGAAGCACAGAACCCAAAGCAACTTAGTTTAACATGCTCCTGAGGAGAAAAGTGCATCTCTTGAAGAAATAAAAAATCCATCTTTGTTCTCCTCAGCAAACTTAAAATTGTACTACGTTTAACTGGATTTGTTAAACTGTTCACATTAAAGGAACAAAAATATTAGGACTATCCTTCAAAAAAGCCAAAAATACATAGGTTAAATCCCTGCAATAACTGTATATACCTAGTCAATATTAAAGATAGCAAAATGCCCCAGCACACTGTCAAACTGAAACAAAAATAGAATCCAGAAACTGTAAGTGATGGGGTTGTGAGATAACAAATGGACCAGACACCGAACTTCAAGTTCAACACACAATCTCTGTGTGATGTTTATTCAAAATAAAAGAAATAACCTTCAGCAACAACATATTCTTTCTTCAATACATCAGTTTGCAGCAACAGACTATGACTGTCCTTCCTCTGCACTTAGCCAGCACCTGCTGATACTGATCTCTGATCTAACCATTTTTAGTGAAAACCCTTCATCCCTATGTGGGCCTGTTTGCTTGGGTAGTGGGGGCTTAAAAATAAAAAAATAAATTAAACAAGCTAGAGACAAAGAACCTCAAAGCAGAATCACTGAAAAAAAGGGTAACCCCAAAGGGCATTGGCAACAAATCAAGTTTCAAAAAAATACAATATCACACATACTTCCATAGTGCAGAGCATCATGGGATACACACAAATCACCATGCCATTTCAGATTGACTCAGTTTACAGCAGGAATGCATGGTACCAATTTACATGCATTTAACAACACAACCAACTTAATTTCTATAATACAGTAACCTGGTACTTTTTACCTTGATCAAAAACACCTAGTGCTATGGTATTTTCAACCTTTACAGGTTTCACAACATAGGTTATATACATCAAGGTATTTTATGGCATAGTGTTATCACATACTAAATCCAACAATGATAAACACAGGCTGTTGTTTTACATAAGCTTGGAGGTCACCACAATGACCTCCCTGTAGGAGGACCTGAGAGGGAAAAGGAAAATTAGAGAGGACACTACAGCGTAGTCAAATTCTATGTTTCTATAACAAGGGGGCACAATTTGAAGATAGAAGGTAGATGGCTCAGAGGTGATGTGAGGAAGTATTTTTTTACAGAGAGGGTTGTGGATGCATGGAATAGCCTTTGTGAGTAGGCCGTGGAGTCAAGAACAGTGGGGGAATTCAAGAATGCAAGGGACAGACATAAGGCAGTCCTACTGGGGGGTAGGAGGAAGTAGGCTGTTGGTTAACTAGGATCTGCAGCTTATCCATCAGGCAGGAAAATGGGCAGACTAGGTGGGCCAAGCGGTCCTTATCTGCCGTCAAATTCTATGTTTCTATGTTTCTATATAAGAAAGGGGAGGGGGGCCATAGGTGTCCAGCCTTATGGGCTAGAAATTGTAAAGGATAGATTAGGTTAAGAAATAGAACAGTTGCAATGGATTTAAGAAAGGTCAGCCCTCAAGAGTGGCAGGACCTCCCTGTCAAACTGTACTTCAGAAAAAAACTGGCAAGACCCTGGAAAAAACAAATATGCAACTAGTAATCCCAAGGTGGGAAGTCCGATAATATTGGATTTCTAATCCCTTCCCCCTAGAGAAAAAAAGCACTGAAGGGATGGAGAAGACAAAGATAAGGATGTCTCCAAAGATGAAGACACTCCCTCTGGGCTACCCCCCAAAAAAGGGAGAGCCCAACTTATAGGGACAAAGGGCTAGATTCACAAAGAGAGCAGAAAAATCCACATGTGCAGAAAAAAGCTTGCAAAACTGTAGAAACAAAAGTGTGGCATATACACAGTCAAAATTTCCACAGGTGGGGAAAATCGCAACGCAGACGAGTTCAAAATTCCACAAGTACTGAAAATCCACAACATTTTTGCTGCAGCTGCAGAAATAATATAAAAGGACCAGCAAACAGAACAATAGCAGATGATCTATAGTAAGTGGAACAGGGTACTTTGACAGTCTTGCAAAAGTTGCAGCAGAACCAACACTCCCAGTGAGACAAGCAGCCAGTGCCCAACTGGGACCATGGTACTGTATTGTAGCACCACCTGTACCAGTAGGACCTTGCACACAGTGGCAATATGTATATGTTGGTTGTGCCTCAGAGGTGTTTCTTTCTCCTGCATCTGTAGGACACACTTCTGGCTGTTACCACCTCTGTGTCTACTGCCTGTGGGGCTCCTTTATGGGCTGTACAGGGTCATGTGGTTGTGCTTTGTTGCCTTTCAATGGAAATGTGTGCTAGTTTTGGTGTAGCAACTGACGCTACTATACAGCCCACAGGTTTGCTGTTGTTTGGCACCTGAACCCCCACTATGATTATTTCCCAACTGTTAGTTCACTGCCTTTTGCTGAGGGTGGGTTACACCTCATTCTCCTTGGTGCAGCATGTGTGCAACGTTTTTTCTGCAACTGTGGAAAAACAGTGGCTGAGAATAGCCTTTAAGGGGATATGCCATACAGTTCAATGTCATTTCTTGTGCAGATATTTTATGCAGCTGCATATTTTATGCAGCCCAGAGTGTATTTTGTCAGTAGCTGTGGGCTTTTTGCACAAATTTTGGGGACTTGCACATATTTTTCCCCTTCAAAGTGTTTTGTGAATCCTGCTCAAAGTCCCTACTAGTGAAGATGCCACTAAGAGCACAAAAACCTGTCAAAAATCTTTCGGGTTGCACTAGAGACCGAAATATATACTGTAACTACAAACACATGTAGTAATACTTAAGTCAAAGCTGTGGAGTTTGAAGCATTATGAAAAAGTAATGACTAGTCATGAATGGGAAAAATAAATAAGTGAAAAAGTCAAAAAAAAAATCTAAGGGGGAACAAAGGTAACAATAAATCTGTCAAAGAATTAAAATAGGCATTATACCCAACTGGTCCTCACCTATCAGGCAAAAAATCAGGCACCACAACTAGAAAAACAAGAAGAAATCCACTCCTAAAAC
Source organism: Neoceratodus forsteri (assembly GCA_016271365.2). Taxonomy (NCBI): domain Eukaryota; kingdom Metazoa; phylum Chordata; order Ceratodontiformes; family Ceratodontidae; genus Neoceratodus; species Neoceratodus forsteri. The sequence continues at coordinate 1,459,405,380 of CM057450.1, read as the reverse complement.
AGCATAATGGTCTTACTTAGTTCACTAAAAAAAAACAGCCCCAATGAGTAAAAACAGTAAGTTGTGGAAACTCCAATGCTCTGTATGTAATCATAAATAAGACAAAAAATAAGAAAAACATAAGAGGGTACTAGGAATAGTGAAAAGCAAAAATGTGAGCCAGTAATTAAATACCATGAGTGAGATATTCAGAGCAATTGCACATGGCGCAACTGAATTGCACCAGTGCAAGCATGGAGTTGAGCCGCTGAGCGATAGTCAAAGGCAGCGGCTGCGCAGCACAAATCCCATTGTGCCATGGCACAAAAATAATGTATGTAGTGCAAGTGCAGGGGGCGTTCCCACGAATAAGCGGTGTAATAGCATATTCAACCAGAAAACATGGCGCAAGTCCAGAGCAAACCTCAAGTTGTGCCAGCCAGACTGGAGCAGATACAAACCAGCTCAAACACACAGACAGCAGATGCACAACTTTGTACTGGGAGAGAGAGGGAAGGAGAGAGAGTGTGAGAGAGCAAGAGAGGGAGTTAGAGAGAGAGAGAGAGAGAGAGAGAGAAGAGGAGACTGTGACACAGAGAGGGAGACAGAGACACAGACGGACGGACAGACAGAGCGACACATGCACCCAGGGAAACACCCAGTGATGGAGCGATGGAGAATGCCCCATTCCTAATGGAGGCAGTAATGAGGGGTGTGAGGAGCCAAGAGGAACACCAGCATGGCCGACAAAGGGTCCAGTGGTGGTATGCCCAATACAGGTGGTACCGTGCCAGGATCACATATCAGAACTACAGTGACACCAAAGTAGTGGGTCAGTACCACCTTAACAGAGCAATCCTGAGGCAGCTCTTTGAGCTGTGCAGTGATGAGATGCAGGCATCCACCAGACATAGTCATGCCATGTCAGTGGAGACTAAGGTGACCGCCGTGATGTGCTTGCTCACCATGAGCACCTTCCAAAGATCAACAGAGGATACCATGGGCATCACTCAGTTGGCCATGTCCCACCTCCTCACCCAGTTCCTCAATGCTGTGCTGCCACATGCTTTGGAGTTCATATGGATCCCCAACATACAGGCAGAAGGTACAGCAAACATGTAGGACTTCCACCGGGTTGCACACATGCCATGGGTGATTGGGGCTATTGACTGCACCCACGTTGGCATCTGCACACCACCTGGCCCAGAGGGCTCAGTATATATCAACTGGAAGGGCCACCCATCCATAAACTGCCAGGTGGTGTGCGATGCCATGGGGTGCATCATCAGTGTCTGTGCCACACACCCCGGGAGTGCACATGATGCCTTCATATGGCACAGCACTGTGCTGTGCCATAGGTTTAAATGTGGTGACATCCCCATGGGCCACCTTGTAGGTGAGTGGGGCATGTGCCAGTGTGGTTGGGAGCCACAGCCCTGGGGGTGAGGGAGGGTAAGTGGGGAGGGCATGGAGGTGTGTGTGGTGGGGCACAGGGGGCAGGGGCAGTACAGCACAGGGATAACCATGTCAGTTCCCACACAGGTGACAGTGCATAACCCCTCAGGCCATGGTTGCTCACCCCATACCAGCAACCATCATCCCCTGTGGAGGAAAGCTACAATAAGGCAGACGCCAGCATGCACAATATCATCTAGTGTGTCTTTGGCATGCTAAAGATGTGATTCCATTGCCTGGACAGGTCAGGCAGTGCCCTACAATACAGTCCATCAAAAGCCTGTGGCATATTCCTGGCCTGCTGCATCCTGCACAACATGGCCACTGACCGTGTGATACTTGTCGAGGCTGATGAGGGCGACAGTAGCGGGGATGATAGTGGTGAAGGACCGGAAGGGCTGGGCGCACAACACACATGGTGGAGCCACGGGCAAATGGGAGCACACACACACCCAGCATTGGCATGTGCACACACACACACACACATATGCACACACACACATGCTGAGGAACATGGCACGGATCAGAAGCATGACACCGGTGCACAGGCATGACTGGCACAGAGCTGCCCTCATCACACCCCTGCCATATGTCCCAGCAGCATGGTCCATGCACAGGGGACATGCTGTACAACACACATGCGCACCACCACATGCATGCTGCACCACCACTGCCCACATGTGCATAGGGCAGCAGCAGCAGATGGCAGGTCAGGGCAGCTGACATGTCATTCCACGGCCACAAGGGCAACTACACCAGGGCCAATCAGCAGACACTGACTGTGCATCGGCCACAGGGTGTGTGTCAGATGCCCCCCAGGGGTTGATATGATGTCCGGGACCATGACAGTGTCCTTGCAGGGGTTTAGAGGCAGTCAAGCAGGCTGGCCTTGGGGGTGCAAGGTATGCCTCCATCCAAGCCCAGCATCTGCTGTGAGGGAGTCTCCAGACGCCAGGACTGTGGGGTGGACACTGCACTGCGGGAGGTCCTCTGCATACAGCCAAGCCCTGTGGCTGCCAGTGACGCAAGCCCCGCCACAATGGTACTGGTCATGCAGTCCATTGATGCAGTCGTGGCCTCCTGCATCTCGTGGAGGTCGTCAATAAGCTTCACATTGCCCCGTTCTGCTGGTCAGCCAGCTGGCGCACTGCTGCCTGCAGTGCATGCACCTCAGTAGCAAGCAATGCCTGGTTCTCCACGGATGCCCGCAGTAACTGGGTGTGCTCTGCCAGCTGCTCATCATCCTGGGTCTCCTGGCCCATACACTGAGCTGCTGGGGGTGACAAGGCATGCTGCACAGCCTGCCGCTCTAGTGGACACTGCACAGTGGGCTGGAAAGGAGTTACGGTGTCACCGGAGCACCGGCAGTGGGCACCATGATGCGCTACCCATTGGAATCTACATCCTGCTGTCACTGCCTGACCTGCTGCTGGGCATTGCCCTGCACTGCCGCTGCCACAACAGCAGCACCACCACCCACGCTGGACACAGCGGTGGTGCCACACACTGCCATGTGGGTGGGGAGGGGTGGCAGCTGTGCAGCAGCGGGTCCAGCACTGGGCCCCGATGGTGCCTTTGAAGCAGGAAGGGGTGTGTCAGGCACCACCCCTCTACACTGTCCAGTCTTAGGGTTATGTTATCATCAGTGCTGGACCCAAATCCAAGCTGGGTCTCTGCACACAGCACACTCAGGCTGTCATCATTCAGAAACCCAGCCAGGGTGTCATCCGACCCCATGCCTATAACATCCACCTGCCCCACGTCACCAAGACATGGCCTGTCCCTGCTCTGGATGCCCATGGATGTGGAAGGTATGGCTTCCAGTTCCTCGGCCACCCACCTGGTCCTCCACATGGAGGTGTGATGGTGCTGCAAGACAGAGATGGCGTCTTAGTGGTTGACCACAGTCCATGCCCCCTGTGCATGTCACCATTGCCACATGCCACCATGTTGCACTGCAAGGCTGCATCCACACATGCTTGTGGCATGCAGCACAGCATCAGACACACCTGCACATGTCCCCCATACCTGGCATACCTATCCTAGGCATACATACTCATCATGCAGTGAGATGCTCCCACCCATATGGAATCCACCACCAGGCACACCCTCCACTGCCATGCAGCTAATGGTGGCTGACATGAGCTCCTCAGTGGCCATCAATGGTGGCACTGTATGTGGACCACCAATGGTCGCCCTGGAGGAGGCACATATGGATGCCAACTTGTCCTTATCACATCTCTTGTCTGTGCCCACCTTCTTCCAGCATTCCTGAGCGGTGTGCTGGTGCCTGCAGTGGGCACTGAATTACCACACTACCTCCTCCCAGTCAGCCACTGGCTCCTGCAGTGTGCCTATAGCACCACTGAGTAGGACCTCCCTGTCGATGTACGCCTCAAACAGGGCATTTGTCTCTGCTGACATGAAGTTGGGTCTGTGCTTGTGTGCAGGCCCCTGCTCCTCCTCTCCATCATTGGCTGACATTCCACCACCTGTGGACATGAACAGCATAGTGGATCAGTGTTGGCACTGCCCTGAGCAGTTCTGTTTTGCAGTGTTGTAGTAGGCCTCTGTACATCCATATTACCTGGCACTTACCTGAAGGGTTGCAATACCGGTCTGTGGCCTGTGCTGTTCTGTGGCACTTATAAGGTGCGACAAATGTGAATGAGCCTGTGCGCAATGGTAATGATATGCTAATAGACCCTTCTGTTCTGTGCATTGGCTGATGAGGTGATTTGCATATGGCGTCTCAATATTGCGAAATTGTGCCGTTCGCAATAGGGAGGAAATGGAGCAACTCTATGGTGCAATACCTGTGCACACACAGTATGAGTTCCCACAGTGCACATGTGTGCAGGACACAGAACATGGCAATCGCATGTCTTGCATAGCAAGTGCGATGCTCTGGCACTGTGCCTGCAGTGCTGGTATGGAATTGTGCATGCGCGTGCCTCCTGGCAGTGATTCATATTGTGCACATGGACACTGTGCATTGGATGATGACCTCTGACCTATGGGTCATATACCTGACCCCATGCCCATGAGTGCGTTATGAATCTGCACTGTGCACTGTGTCTGTGCATCCCCGTGCTGTGCAATTGCATCCTTGCATTTCCTATCATGCATCTTGCACATGTGGACAACATGTGTGCTGATCCACAATCATGTTCACCAGCATTGCAGCTGCCCTGTGGGCATGGTGCAGGGTGCGAGCAGGTGTGCAACCAACTGGACCGCCATAGGGCTGGTCAACCTGGTGGCCATGGTGCAGCCTTATGTGGGGCAGCTCTTCAGACAGGTGCCCTTCCAGCAGGCCAGGGGGAATCTGTGGCACAGTGTGTCTGAGGCCCTGGAGAGGAGGATGGGTGAAGGCCAGGACACCAGAACAGTGCCACCACAGGTATGGGGACCTGCAGTGGAGGGGCTGTGACCATCTGTGCCAGATGCAGGCATGCGACCAGCATGGTGCAGTGCCACAGCCAGGTAGATGTGCACATGTGACATGTATGCCCAGGTGCTGTACTGTAGTGTTTGTAGGGCTGTGCATCATTTTCTGCAGCAGGGTCAGTCACCACCCTGGTGGGCACTGCGCTTCATGCATGGCTGCTGCACATGTTGCATTTGTGCTGGTAGGGGGCCTCAGGAAGGATAGGGACATGCCCAATGCATGGTGGGCTGTGAGGTGCTGGGGGGCTCTACATATGTGATTGTGTACTGATGTCCACCTCACTTCATTCCCTCCACAGGGCCAGAGGACCGCAGGTGGGCCAGAGCGGCCACGGCAGCCAGGGCGGAGCCCCCTAGGGATCAACTAGCAGCACCCACTGTGCAACGCAGGGCAGGTAGGCAATGTCACACTCTTTGTATGTGTCACAGTGGGACAGCAGTGGGGACAGGGTACAGCCATGGTCACCTTGGCCATGTGCCTGCACAGCCATGTGCATTGCACAGTCAATTGTGCATGCCACTGTGGCCCATCCCTTGGCCGCTGTGTTCAGGCTGTTGTGGGGATGGGCATGCGCATGTCTTCCACTGTGTGTGCTGCAGCATTGCCTTTGCTCTGTGCCATGTGACCATCCCTATGTGATCATGTGCATGCTGCACTGCACCATCTACCTCTCTGCACCACTGTGGTGTGTTGTGTGGATGGTTAACATTGACCTGTGTGCATGGGTCCATTGTGGTCTCTCCAGGGGTGTGTGCCCCCACTGTCCACTGTGCACTATGGGTGGGCAGGGGTCTTTGGGGCATTGAACTGATTACCTGTCTTGTCCCTTCCCCTAGGTGTCCAACAGCCAGTGGTGAGGAGTTGTGCACGGGCATGGAACAGGATGCTGTGCCAGATCCTCTTCATGATGTGGAGGGTCCTCATGGTGATGAGGTCTGTCCAGAGGGACATGGTGATGCTAAGGCAGGGGATGCATCTGCAAGGGTCATCCAGCCATGGATGGCAATAGGCCATCTGTACATAGCCCACTTTCCCTCGCTTTCCCTATCTCCCAGCAGTCCCCCATCCTATTGTACAGCCCCTGTTATCTGTCCCCATCCTACAGTTTACCTCCCCTGTCCCTGACCCTTGTTTCTGTACTTTGTTGTGTTGATTTGTTACCATATAAAGCATGTATTTTGCTACATGCCAGTGTCCATGTCTGCTTTGCAGGTGGTGTATGGAGCCATGCTGCAGTTGTCAGGTGTTGGTCCATGGTGTCGGTGCAGGGGGGGGTGCACGTGTGGGGTTCATGGGGTTCCAGGCTGTGTCCAGTGGTGTGTCACATTGTGGTGGGGCTGTCTCCTGGGTTCAATGGGTTTGTTGTTTGTCATCACAGTCACTGTGGAGCTGTGGTCAGGGGTAGGCAGGTGGGTGGGGAAGGGGGGAATGCACATGGACCTAGGTGTCCTGCTGGCCTGGTCCACCTGCTGGCGTGTGGATGTCTGCTTCCACTGTTGCACTCCCAGTCACATGGGGTGTGACCACCTGCCTGGGTCATGCCTCATTCAGTGCCTGGCGTCGGTGCTGCCTGTGAGGGTGTGGGGCATGGGTGTGTTTGTGTCCAGGGTCATGGGGTTGGACACCCACTTTGGACTGGCATTGGCCATGGCTGGCAGGCTGGTGGCCTGCGTGGGAGGGAGGCATCGCTGGCGGTTTTGCATTGGCCATTGTCCCCACCTGTCACCTAGCGGTAGGCCACCAATGGCTTCTGGGGTGCTGTTCTGGTGACTGCTCCTGTCACACAGACATGGACCAGCTGTGGTTGGTGCAGTGCACAGTGCCTCTGTTTGTAGTTGTGCTCCATCACGTCTTGTCTTGTGTTCCATCCAGGTCAGTGCCTCTGTGTACACAGGTGTACCCTGCTGGTGGTGTCCTGTGCCCATTGTCCCTGTGCCTCCTTGGCTGTGTGTCCCTGGGCCTGTTACAATTGTCCTGCTCCCTGGGTTTGTGTGCAGGTTTGCTCTGCACAGCCATGGTTGCACTGGAAGATCTCTGGTTGCACCATGGCTCATCTTTGCCATATTCAGCTGACTTGCACTGGCTCATTTTTGGTGGTGCATCTTCTGAATATGGCTCCCAGTTTGAGATGGTGCATCTCACTTGTGCTGTGTCGGACTTGCACCGGCCTTTGGTGCATTTCTGAATATCTCACCCCATATGAACGAACCCCCTGAACCCCTTCTGAAAGAGATACAGAGCTTTAATCCTTATCAAAAGCACCTTGCTCAGCCAAAGATTATGCCCTGACCTAGTATAGAGTACTAAAGGAATTAAACAAACTACTCTATAGTCAGAAAAACTATCAGCTGAAAAGCTTGAATAAATCCAAAGAAAAAATCGTATTGCTAGCAAAAATCTCAAAACTTATAATCAGGTATTCAAGCAATCTACCATAAGCAAACATTAAGATATGTCCAACAAAAATATATTACTGTAGCATTGTAAATGAACCCAACTTTAAAAACCATAATAGTTTTTGTAGAAGTAGTGTTGATAATGAAAATCTCTGTCTGATGCAGGGAAAATTCCATTTGATTCCAGAACAGGAAGTGGACCTGCAAAATACAGTTGCTTTAAAATTGTGAATTGTGGGGAGTCACGTGATGCTATGTGGGGGAGCCACATGATGCTACACAGAGGAATCACATGAAGCTACTTGCTGAGTGCTCCTGCATATTGCTCTTGCCTATTCGGGTCTTTTTTGGGGATAAATTAATTATTTCATCTAAAAACCTTGCATATCCAACCTGCGGCAATCACTGTCCGAAACACTCTGCTGTGCTGAGGCATTTCTTTGAATCTGGTTCTTCGTGCAGCGTGGAAGCCAACATGCATCAAGCTCCTCCACGGCATAATCCTCCCCCCACCCCCAACAAGGCTTCCAAGAAAGCCAAGGCTCACGCTGCTTCTACTGGCAAAGAAGCAACTACCAGTTCGGAGTTTAGGCCGCTCTATGAGGATTGTTTTTTGGCTGAATTAACCCCACTGAGAGACTCTCTGGTTGAACTGACCACAAAGCTCTGCTCCTTGAGGAAGGATTTGGTGGAGCTTAATATACAGGTTGGGCACGTGGACTCTCATAAACTTGTGAATTGCTGTAGAAATAACAGAAATGAAATGGAAAATTAAGTCCAAGCTGAAAAACATAGAAAAGACATATCCCAGTAGAAAAACCAGTCCGGTAAAAAGTAGAATGTGTGTCCAAGCCACTTTGCAAACTGGTATAAGCTAAAATCCAAAGCCATGGTTGAAAGAACAGAAAATAAAGTAAGTTTGAAACAGTATGATCAGCATGTGAGAAAAAGCTGAATCGAAATAAAATTCTCAGTAGAAGTAGCAATACGTGAAACAAACACCTCCTCCAAAGAAAAAAGCTGGTTCAATCCGAAAATGAAGATCGATATCTTGAAGCAAGTCATATCGGGGAACCAGTCCAAAGCATACAAGGAAAGGCATCACACTGCTGCTGCCCTGCTTAGAAAAAAACAAAAGAAAAAAGCTGGAAAGTATGCCAGACTCTGCTTCTCACTGGAAGAAACCAGAATCCCAAAGTAGGCCTCTTCTAAAAGGTGATGCAGGGTCAGTCAGAAACTGAAAGAGACTAACATTCAGCAACTTCTCAGTATTAGGGTGAAAATCAGTCTGTAAAGGCCACTGGGTATCATAACAGCAAGTACAGTAGCTCCAAATTAAGTATAAATATCAGTAGCTCTCCAATGTTGCACAAAAGCTGATCAAACCTAAATCGCGGTTCAAAATAAGAAGGAGGGTGCACTATTTCAGCCAGTTCAATCAAATTAGGGAAAAGTGAACACTTAAGGCTCAAGAAAACACTGATATATAAATCAACCATTGGGCATGCTTAATCCAGGTTCCACTTCTCTCAAGAAGGAATCCAAAATCCTAGAGGTAGTTTGCTTCTAAATGTTGTTGCAGAATCAGTTAGAAAACCGTAGGAGAGCCCAACAGTTGATTTCCCCTCAGTATTAGAATAAAAGTCAGTAGGGAAGGACCACCTCATACAATAACACCAAGTATCTCCAAATTAAGTATAAATACCAGTAGCTCTCCAACAGTGGAGAAAAGTTAATCAAACCCAAGTCATGGTTTGCAATAGGAAGGGGGATGCACCATTCTAATTGGTTCAACCATAGTGGGGAAAAAGAACACTAAAGCCTCAAGAAAATCATAGATTCATAAACTAGCCATGCTACGTTTAATCCATTGGTTCACTCTGGAGACTGTAACAAACACTGGATCCATCTAAGGTCTGCACTTTGAGTTTCTTCTTTCCCTCAGAGGAAGCCTTTTCCCCATTTCTTTTTGAAGGGCCCTTTTGCTCCACTTTCCTGAACCTCAGAGCCATCGTCTTGCACCGCTGTCTGTCAATTAAGGCTTGTAATGCAGAACTGTAATCTTCAAAGATGCCCGGGCGATCCAAGAAAAAAAAATTTGAGGCAAGCTGGAAAAATCATGTTAAATTTAAGATGATGACTATGGAGGATCGTAAAGAGGGGGGGCAAAGGCTCTATGGTGGCATTGTAAGGAGGGAGAGTAGTCATTATCCAACATAATACGACTACCATTGTAGTTCAGCTGTCCTTTCCTCCATGCGTGAACTAGGATGGCTTGTTTAACAGCATAATTGTAGAAGTGAATAATTATCAAATGGGGTCGGGCCCAGCACCCAGTGCTGGAGAGACCAAGGATTGATGGGCTCTTTCAATAGGAAGAGGCATTATGTCAGTAATATCCATGATAGATACCAGCAAATCTTGTAGAAAGTTAGGAAGGTCTCCTTTCCATTCAGCTCCTTCTGGTAGACCGTAGAGATAATTATTATTTTGTCTAGACCTATTTTCAGGGTCTTCACATTTCTTATTAAGATGATGGGTATCCTGAAGCAATCGGGTGAAAAGCCACTCCAGTTGATCTACCCTGGCATCGGTATTGGATACTTGTTTCTCGAGCTCCTAGGTTTTATTTTCCATCTGAGTAATAGACGAGCGCAATTCTTGATATAAAGTCCTGGACTCATCTCGGAATGCACGTATCTCAGCTAGGAGGGCAGAATTTGTGGATTGAGAATCTTCTCTAGAACATTCTGTCACCATTGTCAGAGCTGATTGCTGAGGTGGATTAAGTAAGTCTCGTTGTCTTATTGCAGTATTTCCAAATTGCTTCTGATAATGATGTCTTCCACTAGAGCATACTATAAAGCCAAAAAGTGAAGGACTCAGGGTAAAAGGAGGGTTTTAACTTCGATCTACATGGAGCTCTGCTCCTAAGCCTCAATGCTTATCACTAGCATCACCAGAAGTTCTATCTGAAATAGTCCTATGGAAATTGAAAGCCATAATGGAATAAAAATGTGCTGTATGCATCACAGCACCCAATAATCTGGCCATAGACACAGGCAACCATACTGACTAACCTTATGTGTAACTGCTTGCAACTTTGTGAATGGAACATGGGTAGTGGAGGACTATGGATGGGCTGAAAGAGTGAAAGGTACCAGTGAACATCAGGCAACACACAGATAGGACTTTCTGTACTTCAGAGAGTGGGAACTTGCAGAGATAATGGGAGAGGGATTTGTGTCAGTATGGGGGGATGTGCATTGGTAATGAAATGGTACTTGCAGATGGGACGGAAGGGATTGCATTTTATTAAAAATGCAACCTTTCCCAGTGCCTATTACAGCCACAGCCTCTCATTTACACCCCTACAAAACTATTTTTGGTTCTGCTATCTCTGAGACTACTTTGTGCTCTCTGTCCTCTGCCTAAACTAGTGTGACCCCCTTCTTTATTTTCTTGGTCTGATCTGTCCTGCTGCCTCATCTAGATTGGTCCCACTTTCTATTAGTTCTTGTTCTGTCCTGCCCTTCTGCCATATCTGACTCTGATCTCATTTTATTCCTCTGGATCTTGGCCTAGCCTGCTCTGCTGCTACAGATAGCTCTGGCCCACGTTTTACACCTGTAGCCTTGGCATGGCCTGCCCTTCCCTGATGCTATATCTGACTCTGGAAGACTTTTTCTTCTTCTAGTTCTGGTCCTAACATGCTTTGTTGCCACATTTGGTTTGGGTAATTTTTCTTGAAGTTCTGGGCTTGACTGACTCTTCTACCTCCTCTGGCTCTGCCCCATCTTTTCTTTCTCTGTCTCTGTGCCTGACATGCCCAGCTTTCTTATTTGGCTTAGGGTCCCCTTTTTTTCTCTCAGTCTGACTCTGAACCAATGAAGTCCAGCTATCACATCTGGCTCAAGCTCCTTTTATTCCTCTAGCCTTAACTTGATTTGCTGTGCTTTAAATTTCATCTGGCCAACTGATTTTAGCTCTAAACCTGGCCTTCCCTTCTGCCACATCTAGATCTGTTCCCCTTTTTCTTCCCCCAGCTCCTGACTTGGCTTACCCTGCAGTCTTGTCTTGTGCGGTTCTACTAATTCTTGATCTTGTCCTGCATTCTGTTCTGAAAGGGCATTTCTAATGGAGGGTACAAAACTGTTTTCAGTGATATGTAGTAGGTTGCTTTTCAAAATATAGTTTATTCAGAAAGCTTGACTTAGGCATACAATATCACCCTATGTGTTTTGCCTATATAAATTAAAACTTCTTCAGGAGATGACCCAAACATTCTAGAAAGATATAAACACAATTAATAAGCTGTATACTCCTAAATTGTTAATACAAATTTACAAGTACTGTTTACTGTAAGTGGGTGTTGCCAATTACCTACAGCTCCCTGGATATGCTAATTCATATTAAATCTCAATTTCATACATTTCATGATGATTCCTGCAAATTATCATATAAATATTTAGTCTTGTGAGATAACATTTTTATGTCTGTTAAGATTTGAAAAGTGACATTCCTCTACCTCAGACAAGCTCACCCTGCAAGCGTTTATTATGGGAACAACCCCTTGTTCTCATGGGTCAGAGTTCAGGGCTACTGCCACCTAGGGGTCTGGAACAGGGTCTGTCTGTGCCTACCTCAGTTTACTTGGGCATAATAGCTCAGTCCCACTGGCCATGGCACCTCTGTTGGATGCCCTATCTAAACCCTGCCACTGTTGCAGTGCCCCCCATTGCCCACTAATGCACCCCCACTAGTCCCTCTGCCCCATTCCTGACATTGCATTCTCTCCTCCCTCTCACCTTTCACCAAGCCAGTGGTGCAGGGCTCTTATACCAGCTCATGCCTGGTCTAACCACAGTCCCCTCAGGCAACCATGGTGGGGCTTCAGAAATCCCAAATAATGGGATGGTGCAGCCCTGCAGTGCAGCAGGCCCCTTTGAGACCTGGTGCACAGGCCCATCTGCTACAGGGTTGGTGCAGGGCAACTTCAGTGAAAGGCATCCCAATTTCAATGCAGTCTGCATTTAAAAATTCAGATTGCCACAAAATTTGGTGCAAGGTGCCACTTGTGGCATTTCCTTTTGGTGCAGGCACTTTGCACCAAATGTCTGGTTCTTTAAATTGAGCCACAGTGCTAAAAGGTTGACTAGGCAACCTTACACAAACCACAATCAAAAATGATTGTCACCGCCTTCTGTTCTGCCATATTTGGCTTTGTCCCCCTTCAGCCCCACCTGTCCTGGTCCGGAGTGCCACTTGCTCTGCCTAATTGTCACCATTTCCGTTTCTTGGCTTGGCCACCAGCTGATGTTACTTTTTGTAAAAAAAACAAAAAAACAGAAACATATTGCTACAGGCTTAGTAGCTAAGGCCACTGTTGTCCAAAAGTCACCAGCTCCAAAAAGGAGTGTTTTTTTTGGATGGGGTTGCCAGTCCATTGAGGTTACTGATGGTGGCAGTAGTTGCAGTACAAAGTATGTAATTTGTTTCCATGGTGTCTTAACCACTTTGTACAGTCCACTGCCCTGAGTACAAAGACACAGCAAGGCATTTGCAATCTTGCTATCCATGTGTTTACCAAGAAAGTAGTTTAATCAATGAGAACCACATGACAGCCTTCAGAAAGCATCTCCCGTGCAGTGTATTAGCAGTCTGGATACCAACTCTAATGAATCAGATATTGACTACCCAGTCTGATTTTCTGACAATGCATTTTACCCTTGCAGACACAAATTGTCTACAGAACTCTGTACTAACCTAGCATTTGCAGTGCACTGAAGATGCCACAGTTTGTCTGTTATCCAAATGGCACAACTGTCCTGTGCTCAGGTTATTCTGTGCAACAGAGCTCCTTTGCAGACTGTCTACTAATCCATAGAAGATCCATGCTCAAAATACATTTTGCAGATATTTCAAGAATGTCAAAATGACTTCTGTACTCCTGTTAAAATGTCAGTTGCAGCAGCTTTATGCTTCTGAATCTTAAGTTGTAAATGACAGGATGAAGGAGCCTACTTTCCCCACATTTGTTTTGAATTAAGTGATGGCAATTAATACATTTATCAGTGTCAGTGGCTCAGTAGGTAGAACACATGCATCTGGGGCCAAAAGATAAGAAAGTTGTGGATTCTAGCCCCACACCAGGTACTTATGGTAATATAAATAACTGACACTGTAGTGCAGCGCAGTGTGGCACTAGTGAGGTACTTCCTTTAAATTAGATGTTAAACCGAGGTCCCTTCTTCCCATCTCTGGTTACTGTCCAGTTGGAAGAAAAAGATATGATGGCACTACAGAAGCAGAACAACTCAAGGAGAACAGAAATGTACAAATCTTAGGCAATACCTCCAAGAAAAGTACAAAGAAGATATTTTGATTATTAATCACCAAAGAAACAAATCAGGATGTGGGACAAAAATGGGGGCAATATAGAAACACAAAAGAGGAAAACTACCCTTATTCAAGTCACAAGCTTGGTGGGTCTAGTAATCCATGTTTTGTGTGGAAGAGGACCAAAAAGACAGACATATTGAAAAATACTTTTGTTCGGTATTTACAGAGGAAGGGGTAGGTGATGAGCCAAAAAATCAGAGGCAAGGGCATTAAAGGAAGGGAGGTGAACAGGGTAGCCTGTGACATGGGTGCCTGAATCAAGGCATGTCCAAAATGGTGATGCGATGTGAGCGAAAGCCCAACAGGTGAGGGAACAGGGAGGGTGACCGGATGTGGTGGGGTGGGTGACCCTAGCAACAGGATGTCACTGTATATACATGCACGTGGGAGGGGGAGTGAGCAGGGTGATCATGGCCTGGGAGGGGGCAGAGGGGATGTATGGGGTGGTGCTGCGGTCAGCTGCTGAGTTGCACCATGGCATCAGAGGTTGGCCTCCACTTACAGTGTGTGGGGTTCTGGGTTCGGGTCTGGGTCCAGGTGCTACTGCATTTTTGTTGCGCCCGGCCCTAAACTTGTGTTTTTTGCTCCCCCCCCAACATGCACCTCCATTGGAGCTGAGAATCCTGAAGTATGGGTGTGTGGAGGTTGAAGCCCCCACATGGGGCTGGGGTTGGGGGGCTGCCCCCCCACAGAAAGCAAATATATTGAGTCTCCAGTGCTGTTCCTCCATGCGCCGAGGTTGTCAGGGTGGCAAAATTGTTTTCACCATCCTGACTTCACGATAATGTGGGTCACTGTTCAGCCTCGCCATTATCACATAGAACTGGTGGACACTAATCCTTTTACAGGGAGGTAGTCCTCAAGGAACTAGCACAACTAAAAGTGGACAAGGCAAGGGGCTTGACGAGGTATACCCTAGGATACTGAGGGATCTCAAGGAGGTGCTGGTTGTACCTCTGACAGCCCTTTTCAACCTATCACTAGTTATGGGGAAGTCCTGGGAACAGTAGGAGGGCAGATGTGGTCCTACTTCACAAAAGTGGTAATAGGAAGGAGGCAGAAAATTAAAGACCTGTCAGCCTGACTTGGTGGTCGGTAAGTAAAGAAATCACTACTGAAGGAAGTGATTGGGGAATAGCTTGTGACCAGTGGATTACAGGATCTGATGCAGCAAGGTTTCACAGGGTGGAGATCGTGCCAGGCAAATGTGATTGAGTTCATTGACTGGGTGACCAATTAAGTGGATCAGTGCAGAGTGGTGGATGTGACCTACCTGGATTTCAGTAAGGCCTTCAACACAGTTCCACACTGAAGATGGGTGAGAAGGCTGAGCTGGCTAGGAGTAGATCCAAAAGTAGTAAAATGGGTATGAAGTTTGCTAAGCAACAAGAGTCTGATGGTGGTGGTAAATAGTGTTCACTCTGATGAAGGCAATGTGACCAATGGGATGCCACAGGGGTCAATATTAGGCCTGGTCCTCTCCAATGTCTTTATTAGTGAAACTGGTAGACGTTTGTCTGTCCTGATGCTTTGGGTATGTCACTGGTTGTAGCAGAAGCAGGGGCTTGATGATGAGCTTTAATACATTCTAAAAGCAGGTAAACCACCATTGCCTGTGTGTGTACATTTACATATGCAACTTGTTTTCAAGAATTAGAAGGCTTTTCCAAGTTCTTCCCAGATCTGCTTGTGCTGCGGAGCTACAGCAGTGAGGAGGTCTGTTGTTCCTCATTCAGTGAGGCCTGCTAGGGTTCCAGTGGTGGAGGTAGCCTGCTGTCCCCATTGATAGGAGAAGAAGCCCCATGGGGGTTGTGCTCCAGATCTCTCATTCTGCCTTGAATTTGTTTCGTGCTCTGTTTTAAGTTGCTACCCTCCCTCCCTCTCCCTGTATATTCATCTGTATCAAGTTTAGTTTTTATAAACTGACTAAATGATAGTTGGCCCATTTATAAGCATCCTGTTTCTTTTCAGCATCTTATACTGTATACCAACTGTGTGTTTCAGTCATCCTGTAAAGGGATTTAGAAATTAGTAGTGACCATGGTAACCATTATTTATTTGTTCTTTATTTTTAAGAATTTTTGATAATGTCACAGTTATAGTTATAAATTGTAAGTTATGACTTATAGCTTTAAAATTAGTCATTAAATTCAAATGTTGTGCTTTATTGCCCATTTACCTGCTCAGGTTTCAACAATGTAATCCACATGCTCCAGGCATAGATTAAACTTTCAACACTTGGTTCTGGTGCAGCAGGAGGGCATGAGCATTTTACGTGAAATGTTTGTGGTTTTGTAAAGCTTTTTCTGCCATACTACCATTTTCTATTGCTAATTTTGCTAAATTTAAGCTGCACTTTGTGCTCTGTGCAACAATCCATTAACAATTTTATTTTAGTGCACCTCTTTTGGGGCTTTCTGGAGCTTTTTGGCTTCGGAATTTTTATTGGCATGGTGTGACATGGTGTCTTTCTGCTAGCCTGCGGTTTATTACCCGTCTGACTCCTTGACAGCATGCCGAAGTGTGCTCACCAAGCTAAAGCACCAACAATGATAAATGTATGTATTTCATAGGTTATAACAGCTGCATGATATACATTTTTATCTCATTTATTAAATAGCCTTTATGTGTTTTTATGTCACTACATTTTTAATGCTTGATAGCCTACTATCATTGATAATCAGTTTACTATATATCATACATTTGCACATTATTACTAGTAGGTTTTAGTAGGTTCCTAAAAAGCTGGACAGGGCTACTTAGTTTTTAAATGCAAAAAAAGTTATTTTGGGGGGGATGTGCTTATTCATACTACCCTTCTTTAATGTTTTAATTTGTCACATAAATATGAGAGACATGACTGATCTGGCTTACCTGGCCTCAAGATCTTTATGGAGTGGGACTGGATTGAATACTTGCACTTTACCTGCTTCTTTTGGATGACTATCTCTATTACAACCTTGTGGCTGGCAATGCTTGAACTTTGCAATTTGGCTGAAAGGCTTTTACTTTCATTCACACTCACTCACTTTAGTCAAGCAGGAAAACAGAGGCATCCCAGTTGGAATTTTATCCTGCCAGAATTTGGATAAAATTGAAGCAGCAAGAAAGCTAAGGTGGCAAAATGTTTTGACTTTTGTTTGTTTTTGCACTCTTGTATTCATTGTTTGTATGATTAATTTCATTTGGAATTTAATAAGGGTGAAAACATTGCTTGTTAACTAATACACTATTAAATATACTCTTATAATCTTGTCTATTGGGTTATAATTGGACAGGGTACTAATATGGTACTAACTCATAAACAAGCAGTAGAAGCTGGTATTGATTTGGAAACTAACATAGCTCATAAAATGAGTCCCTTCATAATAATTAGTTTAATTGACCAAACTAATTTACCTGATTTGAATAATATGTCCCAGAATTCTGAGCATAATTGTTCAAATCATGAGTGCTCTGTTCCATTGAAAATAAACAAAGTAAGGAAAAGAGGAAGGTAAATCAAAATAAGAAAAAGTAAAATGGGGTAAAGGAACTAAGCAAACAAAAATTAGTGAGCACTTTGAAAAGCAAAGTCTTTGAATGAGAGAAAGTTACTATCCCCAGAGAAGAGCTGCTATTATAATTCAGAGGTGATAGGTGGAAGTAAAGATCAGAACCAAGACTTTACCTGTCTGACCTCCACACCTAAATTATTTTATTTTAATTTTTTATTTAGTTTTTGTTGACCGGGTAAGTGCACTAGATAAATCCTGCCTATTTTCAGGCATGACCTGGTGAGGAGGATACAGATGAATGCCAACTGACCTTGAACCAGATTAAGCTGTTGGTGGTATTTTTTTTTAGTGAATGAGGGAAATTTGGCCAGGACACTGGAGAAATTCCCCTACTCTTTTTGATAAGTGCCATGGGATCTTTAACATCTACCTGAACTACCACCAATCCAGGCAGATGGGACCTCGGTTTAACATCTCATCTGAAAGATGGCACTTCAGAAGTGCAGCACCCCTCTCATGCTGCACTACAGTGTCAGTATTGGAATATTAAAACAAGTGCCAGATGTGGGAACTGAACCCACAGCCCTCTGATCTCCCAGCTTCAGAGGCGAGTGTGCTACCTACTGAGCCACTGACACTATTTAGCTCTAATAATTAATATTTTCAGACAAATAAGACCACAGAGTCTTCTAGCTCTATAGAAAATACTGGTGTGAGTCATACAACTGTTAAAGATAATGCTTGAATGTCATGAGCACAAGACTACTTCCAATATGTCACACTATCTTTGACTCAAATAATGCATCTATCTGGCTTAAATATAGATTGCCTTAGAGTATTTCTATGACTTTGGATTTCTCACTGGAGAAGTCCATCCCAAAACACTCTCAGATGGGCTTAGTTGGTTCACCAAGGAACACAGATCTTTGAGGAATTGTTGAGGAGCTTCAAGAAACCATTTCTGGTCTTAAAAATTAGATTCACTAAATAAAACTGGTAAATCTACGTTGGCAAATAGATCCTATAATTCACACAGAAACCAATGCCAACTTGATATCAGGGGCAGTGAACTCATACCCATTTACTTTAAGTGAAGATGTTAAAATTTCATCAGAACTCTGTATGCTGCTCATTTGATAATCATGGACCAACTGATAATAGTTAAAGGTGAGGTTGATACACTTAGTGAAAATATTGCACTAAATAATTTTGTGCTCGAAGACATCCTGGAAATACCAAATAGGATATTTCCTCAGGATGGTTCACCCTCACTGGTAACAGAGGGCTCTAAGCAGATTAGACCTGATTTTCCTCATTTCATATACCTATGTCCCTGTCAAAATTAAAACCAAAAACCTGGAGAAAAAGAAGAATAGTCAAAAGACACCCTCAGCTGAAAATGCTGGTAATCTACTTAATGAAGTGTGAGGTGCACCACCTATTCCAATATCTAGCTCTGCATTTGAGTTAGATGATAGGTCTGAGCAAGACATACAAACTGCTTGAGTTGCAAATCAAATTTGACTGAATAATAATGCATCTGAGAAGTTTGGGTGAGCTATCAAATTCATTAACAGAGACAGGTTAAATGAATGCTAATAATGGGACCACCAAGAGCAAATCCAAAAGATTAGCATATTTGGGTTTAAAGCATTACCCAGTGAAATCACAGGGAAACTGAAAATGCATTACCAAATTTGTTACACATTTCCCAGTAGAAGTAGCAATATGTGAAACAAACACCTCCTCCAAAGAAAAAAGCTGGTTCAATCCGAAAATGAAGATCGATATCTTGAAGCAAGTCATATCGGGGAACCAGTCCAAAGCATACAAGGAAAGGCATCACACTGCTGCTGCCCTGCTTAGAAAAAAACAAAAGAAAAAAGCTGGAAAGTATGCCAGACTCTGCTTCTCACTGGAAAGAAACCAGAATCCCAAAAGTAGGCCTCTTCTAAAAAGGTGATGCAGGGTCAGTCAGGAAACTGAAAGAGAGACTAACATTCAGCTACTTCTCAGTATTAGGGTGAAAATCAGTCTGTAAAGGCCACTGGGTATCATAACAGCAAGTACAGTAGCTCCAAATTAAGTATAAATATCAGTAGCTCTCCAACGTTGCACAAAAGCTGATCAAACCTAAATCGCGGTTCAAAATAAGAAGGAGGGTGCACTATTTCAACCAGTTCAATCAGATTAGGGAAAAGTGAACACTTAAGGCTCAAGAAAACACTGATATATAAATCAACCATTGGGCATGCTTAATCCAGGTTCCGCTTCTCTCAAGAAGGAATCCAGAATCCTAGGGGTAGTTTGCTTCTAAATGTTGTTGCAGAATCAGTTAGAAAACCGTAGGAGAGCCCAACAGTTGATTTCCCCTCAGTATTAGAATAAAAGTCAGTAGGGAAGGACCACCTCATACAATAACACCAAGTATCTCCAAATTAAGCATAAATATCAGTAGCTCTCCAACAGTGGAGAAAAGTTAATCAAACCCAAGTCATGGTTTGCAATAGGAAGGGGGATGCACCATTCTAATTGGTTCAACCATAGTGGGGAAAAAGAACACTAAAGACTCAAGAAAATCATAGATTCATAAACTAGCCATGCTACGTTTAATCCATTGGTTCACTCTGACGTGACTGTAGCAAACACTGGATCCATCTAAGGTCTGCACTTTGAGTTTCTTCTTTCCCTCAGAGGAAGCCTTTTCCCCATTTCTTTTGAAGGGCCCTTTTTGCTCCACTTTCCTGAACCTCAGAGCCATCGTCTTGCACCGGCTGTCTGTCAATTAAGGCTTGTAATGCAGAACTGTAATCTTCAAAGATGCCAGGGCCATCCAAGAAAAAATATTTGAGGCAAGCTGGAAAATCATGTTAAATTTAAGATGATGACTATGGAGGATCGTAAAGAGGGGGCAAAGGCTCTATGGTGGCATATAAGGAGGAGAGTAGTCATTATCCAACATAATACGACTACCATTGTAGTTCAGCTTTTCCTCCATGCGTGAACTAGGATGGCTTGTTTAACAGCATAATTGTAGAAGTGAATAATTATCAAATGGGTCGGGCCCAGCACCCAGTGCTGGAGAGACCAAGGATTGATGGCTCTTTCAATAGGAAGAGGCATTATGTCAATAATATCCATGATAGATACCAGCAAATCTTGTAGAAAGTTAGGAAGGTCTCCTTTCCATTCAGCTCCTTCTGGTAGACCGTAGAGATAATTATTATTTTGTCTAGACCTATTTTCAGGGTCTTCACATTTCTTATTAAGATGATGGGTATCCTGAAGCAATCGGGTGAAAAGCCACTCCAGTTGATCTACCTAGCATCGGTATTGGATACTTGTTTCTCGAGCTCCTAGGTTTTATTTTCCATCTGAGTAATAGACAGCGCAATTCTTGATATAAAGTCCTGGACTCATCTCGGAATGCACGTATCTCAGCTAGGAGGGCAGAATTTGTGGATTGAGAATCTTCTCTAGAACATTCTGTCACCATTGTCAGAGCTGATTGCTGAGGTGGATTAAGTAAGTCTCGTTGTCTTATTGCAGTACTTCCAAATTGCTTCTGATAATGATGTCTTCCACTAGAGCATACTATAAAGCCAAAAGTGAAGGACTCAGGGTAAAGGAGGTTTTAACTCGATCTACATGGAGCTCTGCTCCTAAGCCTCAATGCTTATCACTAGCATCACCAAGTTCTATCTGAAATAGTCCTATGGAAATTGAAAGCCATAATGGAATAAAATGTGCTGTATGCATCACAGCACCCAATAATCTGGCCATAGACACAGGCAACCATACTGACTAACCTTATGTGTAACTGCTTGCAACTTTGTGAATGGAACATGGGTAGTGGAGGACTATGGATGGGCTGAAAGAGTGAAAGGTACCAGTGAACATCAGGCAACACACAGATAGGACTTTCTGTACTTCAGAGAGTGGGAACTTGCAGAGATAATGGGAGAGGATTTGTGTCAGTATGGGGATGTGCATTGGTAATGAAATGGTACTTGCAGATGGGACGGAAGGATTGCATTTTATTAAAATGCAACCTTTCCCAGTGCCTAATACAGCCACAGCCTCTCATTTACACCCTACAAAACTATTTTTGGTTCTGCTATCTCTGAGACTACTTTGTGCTCTCTGTCCTCTGCCTAAACTAGTGTGACCCCTTCTTTATTTTCTTGGTCTGGTCTGTCCTGCTGCCTCATCTAGATTGGTCCCACTTTCTATTAGTTCTTGTTCTGTCCTGCCCTTCTGCCATATCTGACTCTGATCTCATTTTATTCCTCTGGATCTTGGCCTAGCCTGCTCTGCTGCTACAGATAGCTCTGGCCCACGTTTCACACCTGTAGCCTTGGCATGGCCTGCCCTTCCCTGATGCTATATCTGACTCTGGAAGACTTTTTCTTCTTCTAGTTCTGGTCCTAACATGCTTTGTTGCCACATTTGGTTTGGGTAATTTTTCTTGAAGTTCTGGGCTTGACTGACTCTTCTACCTCCTCTGGCTCTGCCCCATCTTTTCTTTCTCTGTCTCTGTGCCTGACATGCCCAGCTTTCTTATTTGGCTTAGGGTCCCCTTTTTTTCTCTCAGTCTGACTCTGAACCAATGAAGTCCAGCTATCACATCTGGCTCAAGCTCCTTTTATTCCTCTAGCCTTAACTTGATTTGCTGTGCTTTAAATTTCATCTGGCCAACTGATTTTAGCTCTAACCTGGCCTTCCCTTCTGCCACATCTAGATCTGTTCCCTTTTCTTCCCCAGCTCCTGACTTGGCTTACCCTGCAGTCTTGTCTTGTGCGGTTCTACTAATTCTTGATCTTGTCCTGCATTCTGTTCTGAAAAGGGCATTTCTAATGGAGGGGGTACAAAACTGTTTTCAGTGATATGTAGTAGGTTGCTTTTCAAAATATAGTTTATTCAGAAAGCTTGACTTAGGCATACAATATCACCCTATGTGTTTTGCCTATATAAATTAAAACTTCTTCAGGAGATGACCCAAACATTCTAGAAAGATATAAACACAATTAATAAGCTGTATACTCCTAAATTGTTAATACAAATTTACAAGTACTGTTTACTGTAAGTGGGTGTTGCCAATTACCTACAGCTCCCTGGATATGCTAATTCATATTAAATCTCAATTTCATACATTTCATGATGATTCCTGCAAATTATCATATAAATATTTAGTCTTGTGAGATAACACATTTTATGTCTGTTAAGATTTGAAAAGTGACATTCCTCTACCTCAGACAAGCTCACCCTGCAACGTTTATTATGGGAACAACCCCTTGTTCTCATGGGTCAGGTGCCAGGGCTACTGCCACCTAGGGGTCTGGAACAGGGTCTGTCTGTGCCTACCTCAGTTTACTTGGGCATAATAGTTCAGTCCCACTGGCCAAGGCACCTCTGTTGGATGCCCTATCTAAACCCTGCCACTGTTGCAGTGCCCCCCATTGCCCACTAATGCACCCCACTAGTCCCTCTGCCCATTCCTGACATTGCATTCTCCTCCCTCACCTTTCACCAAGCCAGTGGTGCAGGGCTCTTATACCAGCTCATGCCTGGTCTAACCACAGTCCCCTCAGGCAACCATGGTGGGGCTGCAGAAATCCCAAATAATGGGATGGTGCAGCCCTGCAGTGCAGCAGGCCCTTTGAGACCTGGTGCACAGGCCCATCTGCTACAGGGTTGGTGCAGGGCAACTTCAGTGAAAGGCATCCCAATTTCAATGCAGTCTGCATTTAAAAATTCAGATTGCCACAAAATTTGGTGCAAGGTGCCACTTGTGGCATTTCCTTTTGGTGCAGGCACTTTGCACCAAATGTCTGGTTCTTTAAATTGAGCCACAGTGCTAAAAGTTTGACTAGGCAACCTTACACAAACCACAATCAAAAATGATTCTCACCGCCTTCTGTTCTGCCATATTTGGCTTTGTCCCCCTTCAGCCCCACCTGTCCTGGTCCGGAGTGCCACTTGCTCTGCCTAATTGTCACCATTTCCGTTTCTTGGCTTGGCCACCAGCTGATGTTACTTTTGTAAAAAACAAAAAACAGAAACATATTGCTACAGGCTTAGTAGCTAAGGCCACTGTTGTCAAAAGTCACCAGCTCCAAAAAGTGTTTTTTGGATGGGGTTGCCAGTCCATTGAGGTTACTGATGGTGGCAGTAGTTGCAGTACAAAGTATGTAATTTGTTTCCATGGTGTCTTAACCACTTTGTACAGTCCACTGCCCTGAGTACAAAAGACACAGCAAGGCATTTGCAATCTTGCTATCCATGTGTTTACCAAGGAAGTAGTTTAATCAATGAGAACCACATGACAGCCTTCAGAAAGCATCTCCCGTGCAGTGTATTAGCAGTCTGGATACCAACTCTAATGAATCAGATATTGACTACCCAGTCTGATTTTCTGACAATGCATTTTACCCTTGCAGACACCAAATTGTCTACAGAACTCTGTACTAACCTAGCATTTGCAGTGCACTGAAGATGCCACAGTTTGTCTGTTATCCAAATGGCACAACTGTCCTGTGCTCAGGTTATTCTGTGCAACAGAGCTCCTTTGCAGACTGTCTACTAATCCATAGAAGATCCATGCTCAAAATACATTTTGCAGATATTTCAAGAATGTCAAAATGACTTCTGTACTCCTGTTAAAATGTCAGTTGCAGCAGCTTTATGCTTCTGAATCTTAAGTTGTAAATGACAGGATGAAGGCCTACTTTCCACATTTGTTTTGAATTAAGTGATGGCAATTAATACATTTATCAGTGTCAGTGGCTCAGTAGGTAGAACACATGCATCTGGGGCCAAAAGATAAGAAAGTTGTGGATTCTAGCCCCACCAGGTACTTATGGTAATATAAATAACTGACACTGTAGTGCAGCGCAGTGTGGCACTAGTGAGGTACTTCCTTTAAATTAGATGTTAAACCGAGGTCCCTTCTTCCCATCTCTGGTTACTGTCCAGTTGGAAGAAAAGATATGATGGCACTACAGAAGCAGAACAACTCAAGGAGAACAGAAATGTACAAATCTTAGGCAATACCTCCAAGAAAAGTACAAAGAAGATATTTTGATTATTAATCACCAAAGAAACAAATCAGGATGTGGGACAAAAATGGGGGGCATATGAGAAACACAAAAGAGGGAAAACTACCCTTATTCAAGTCACAAGCTTGGTGGGTCTAGTAATCCATGTTTTGTGTGGAAGAGGACCAAAAAAAGACAGACATATTGAAAAAATACTTTTGTTCGGTATTTACAGAGGAAGGGGTAGGTGATGAGCCAAAAAATCAGAGGCAAGGGCATTAAAGGAAGGGAGGTGAACAGGGTAGCCTGTGACATGGGTGCCTGAATCAAGGCATGTCCAAAATGGTGATGCGATGTGAGCGAAAGCCCAACAGGTGAGGGAACAGGGAGGGTGACCGGATGTGGTGGGGTGGGTGACCCTAGCAACAGGATGTCACTGTATATACATGCGTGGGAGGGGTGAGCAGGGTGATCATGGCCTGGGAGGGCAGAGGGATGTATGGGGTGGTGCTGCGGTCAGCTGCTGAGTTGCACCATGGCATCAGAGGTTGGCCTCCACTTACAGTGTGTGGGGTTCTGGTTGGGTCTGGGTCCAGGTGCTACTGCATTTTGTTGCGCTTGACCCTAAACTTGTTTTTTTGCTCCCCAACATGCACCTCCATTGGAGCTGAGAATCCTAAGTATGGGTGTGTGGAGGTTGAAGCCCCACATGGGTTGGGGTGGGGGCTGCCCCACAGAAAGCAAATATATTGAGTCTCCCGTGCTGTTCCTCCATGCCGAGGTTGTCAGGGTGGCAAAATTGTTTTCACATCCTGACTTCACGATAATGTGGGTCACTGTTCAGCACTCGCCATTATCACATAGAACTGGTGGACACTAATCCTTTTACAGGGAGTAGTCCTCAAGGAACTAGCACAACTAAAAGTGGACAAGGCAAGGGGCTTGAGAGGTATACCCTAGGATACTGAGGATCTCAAGGAGGTGCTGGTTGTACCTCTGACAGCCCTTTTCAACCTATCACTAGTTATGGGGGAAGTCCTGGGGAACAGTAGGAGGGCAGATGTGGTCCTACTTCACAAAAGTGGTAATAGGAAGGAGGCAGAAAATTAAAGACCTGTCAGCCTGACTTCGGTGGTCGGTAAAGTAAAGAAATCACTACTGAAGGAAGTGATTGGGGAATAGCTTGTGACCAGTGGATTACAGGATCTGATGCAGCAAGGTTTCACAGGGTGGAGATCGTGCCAGGCAAATGTGATTGAGTTCATTGACTGGGTGACCAATTAAGTGGATCAGTGCAGAGTGGTGGATGTGACCTACCTGGATTTCAGTAAGGCCTTCAACACAGTTCCACACTGAAGATGGGTGAGAAGGCTGAGCTGGCTAGAAGTAGATCAAAAGTAGTAAAATGGGTATGAAGTTTGCTAAGCAACAAGAGTCTGATGGTGGTGGTAAATAGTGTTCACTCTGATGAAGGCAATGTGACCAATGGGATGCCACAGGGGTCAATATTAGGCCTGGTCCTCTCCAATGTCTTTATTAGTGAAACTGGTAGGCGTTTGTCTGTCCTGATGCTTTGGGTATGTCACTGGTTGTAGCAGAAGCAGGGGCTTGATGATGAGCTTTAATACATTCTAAAGCAGGTAAACCACCATTGCCTGTGTGTGTACATTTACATATGCAACTTGTTTTCAAGAATTAGAAGGCTTTTCCAAGTTCTTCCCAGATCTGTTTGTGCTGCGGAGCTACAGCAGTGAGGAGGTCTGTTGTTCCTCATTCAGTGAGGCCTGCTAGGGGTTCCAGTGGTGGAGGTAGCCTGCTGTCCCCATTGATGGAGAAGAAGCCCCATGGGGTTGTGCTCCAGATCTCTCATTCTGCCTTGAATTTGTTTAGTGCTCTGTTTTAAGTTGCTACCCTCCTCCCTCTCCCTGTATATTCGTCTGTATCAAGAGTTTAGTTTTATAAACTGACTAAATGATAGTTGGCCCATTTTATAAGCATCCTGTTTCTTTTCAGCATCTTATACTGTATACCAACAGTGTGTGTTTCAGTCATCCTGTAAAGGGGATTTAGAAATTAGTAGTGACCATGGTAACCATTATTTATTTGTTCTTTATTTTTAAGAATTTTTGATAATGTCACAGTTATAGTTATAAATTGTAAGTTATGACTTATAGCTTTAAAATTAGTCATTAAATTCAAATGTTGTGCTTTATTGCCCACATTACCTGCTCAGGTTTCAACAATGTAATCCACATGCTCCAGGCATAGATTAAACTTTCAACACTTGGTTCTGGTGCAGCAGGAGGGCATGAGCATTTTACGTGAAATGTTTGTGGTTTTGTAAAGCTTTTCTGCCATACTACCATTTTCTATTGCTAATTTTGCTAAATTTAAGCTGCACTTTGTGCTCTGTGCAACAACCATTAACAATTTTATTTTAGTGCTTACCTCTTTTGGGGGCTTTCTGGAGCTTTTGGCGCTTTGAATTTTTATTGGCATGGTGTGACATGGTGTCTTTCTGCTAGCCTGCGGTTTATTACCCGTCTGACTCCTTGACAGCATGCCGAAAGTGTGCTCACCAAGCTAAAGCACCAACAATGATAAATGTATGTATTTCATAGGTTATAACAGCTGCATGATATACATTTTTATCTCATTTATTAAATAACCTTTTATGTGTTTTTATGTCACTACATTTTTAATGCTTGATAGCCTACTATCATTGATAATCAGTTTACTATATACATACATTTGCACATTATTACTAGTAGGTTTTAGTAGGTTCTAAAAAGCTGGACAGGGCTACTTAGTTTTAAATGCAAAAAGTTATTTTGGGGATGTGCTTATTCATACTACCCTTCTTTAATGTTTTAATTTGTCACATAAATATGAGAGACATGACTGATCTGGCTTACCTGGCCTCAAGATCTTTATGGAGTGGGACTGGATTGAATACTTGCACTTTACCTGCTTCTTTTGGATGACTATCTCTATTACAACCTTGTGGCTGGCAATGCTTGAACTTTGCAATTTGGCTGAAAGGCTTTTACTTTCATTCACACTCACTCACTTTAGTCAAGCGGGAAAACAGAGGCATCCCAGTTGGAATTTTATCCTGCCAGAATTTGGATAAAATTGAAGCAGCAAGAAAGGCTAAGGTGGCAAAATGTTTTGACTTTTTTGTTTGTTTTTTTGCACTCTTGTATTCATTGTTTGTATGATTAATTTCATTTGGAATTTAATAAGGGTGAAAACATTCTGCTTGTTAACTAATACACTATTAAATATACTCTTATAATCTTGTCTATTGGGTTATAATTGGACAGGGTACTAATATGGTACTAACTCATAAACAAGCAGTAGAAGCTGGTATTGATTTGGAAACTAACATAGCTCATAAAATGAGTCCCTTCATAATAATTAGTTTAATTGACCAAACTAATTTACCTGATTTGAATAATATGTCCCAGAATTCTGAGCATAATTGTTCAAATCATGAGTGCTCTGTTCCATTGAAAATAAACAAAGTAAGGAAAAGAGGAAGGTAAATCAAAATAAGAAAAAGTAAAATGGGGTAAAGGAACTAAGCAAACAAAAATTAGTGAGCACTTTGAAAAGCAAAGTCTTTGAATGAGAGAAAGTTACTATCCCCAGAGAAGGCTGCTATTATAATTCAGAGGTGATAGGTGGAAGTAAAGATCAGAACCAAGACTTTACCTGTCTGACCTCCACACCTAAATTATTTTATTTTAATTTTTTATTTAGTTTTTGTTGACCGGGTAAGTGCACTAGATAAATCCTGCCTATTTTCAGGCACGACCCGGTGAGGAGGATACAGATGAATGCCAACTGACCTTGAACCAGATTAAGCTGTTGGTGGTATTTTTTTAGTGAATGAGGGAAATTTGGCCAGGACACTGGAGAAATTCCCCTACTCTTTGATAAGTGCCATGGGATCTTTAACATCTACCTGAACTACCACCAATCCAGGCAGATGGGACCTCGGTTTAACATCTCATCTGAAAGATGGCACTTCAGAAGTGCAGCACCCCTCTCATGCTGCACTACAGTGTCAGTATTGGAATATTAAAACAAGTGCCAGATGTGGGAACTGAACCCACAGCCCTCTGATCTCCCAGCTTCAGAGGCGAGTGTGCTACCACTGAGCCACTGACACTATTTAGCTCTAATAATTAATATTTTCAGACAAATAAGACCACAGAGTCTTCTAGCTCTATAGAAAATACTGGTGTGAGTCATACAACTGTTAAAGATAATGCTTGAATGTCATGAGCACAAGACTACTTCCAATATGACACACTATCTTTGACTCAAATAATGCATCTATCTGGCTTAAATATAGATGCCTTAGAGTATTTCTATGACTTTGGATTTCTCACTGGAGAGTCCATCCCAAACACTCTCAGATGGGCTTAGTTGGTTCACCAAGGAACACAGATCTTTGAGGAATTGTTGAGGAGCTTCAAGAAACCATTTCTGGTCTTAAAAATTAGATTCACTAAATAAAACTGGTAAATCTACCTTGGCAAATAGATCCTATAATTCACATACAGAAACCAATGCCAACTTGATATCAGGGCAGTGAACTCATACCCATTTACTTTAAGTGAAGATGTTAAAATTTCATCAGAACTCTGTATGCTGCTCATTTGATAATCATGGACCAACTGATAATAGTTAAAGGTGAGGTTGATACACTTAGTGAAAATATTGCACTAAATAATTTTGTGCTCGAAGACATCCTGGAAATACCAAATAGGATATTTCCTCAAGGAAGTAGCTAAGGCCACTGTTGTCCAAAGTCACCAGCTCCAAAAGGTGTTTTTTTGGATGGGGTTGCCAGTCCATTGAGGTTACTGATGGTGGCAGTAGTTGCAGTACAAAGTATGTAATTTGTTTCCATGGTGTCTTAACCACTTTGTACAGTCCACTGCCCTGAGTACAAAAGACACAGCAAGGCATTTGCAATCTTGCTATCCATGTGTTTACCAAGGAAGTAGTTTAATCAATGAGAACCACATGACAGCCTTCAGAAAGCATCTCCCGTGCAGTGTATTAGCAGTCTGGATACCAACTCTAATGAATCAGATATTGACTACCCAGTCTGATTTTCTGACAATGCATTTTACCCTTGCAGACACCAAATTGTCTACAGAACTCTGTACTAACCTAGCATTTGCAGTGCACTGAAGATGCCACAGTTTGTCTGTTATCCAAATGGCACAACTGTCCTGTGCTCAGGTTATTCTGTGCAACAGAGCTCCTTTGCAGACTGTCTACTAATCCATAGAAGATCCATGCTCAAAATACATTTGCAGATATTTCAAGAATGTCAAAATGACTTCTGTACTCCTGTTAAAATGTCAGTTGCAGCAGCTTTATGCTTCTGAATCTTAAGTTGTAAATGACAGGATGAAGGAGCCTACTTTCCCACATTTGTTTTGAATTAAGTGATGGCAATTAATACATTTATCAGTGTCAGTGGCTCAGTAGGTAGAACACATGCATCTGGGGCCAAAAGATAAGAAAGTTGTGGATTCTAGCCCCCACCAGGTACTTATGGTAATATAAATAACTGACACTGTAGTGCAGCGCAGTGTGGCACTAGTGAGGACTTCCTTTAAATTAGATGTTAAACCGAGGTCCCTTCTTCCCATCTCTGGTTACTGTCCAGTTGGAAGAAAAAGATATGATGGCACTACAGAAGCAGAACAACTCAAGGAGAACAGAAATGTACAAATCTTAGGCAATACCTCCAAGAAAAGTACAAAGAAGATATTTTGATTATTAATCACCAAAGAAACAAATCAGGATGTGGGACAAAAAATGGGGGGGGGGCAATATGAGAAACACAAAAGAGGGAAAACTACCCTTATTCAAGTCACAAGCTTGGTGGGTCTAGTAATCCATGTTTTGTGTGGAAGAGGACCAAAAAAAGACAGACATATTGAAAAAATACTTTTGTTCGGTATTTACAGAGGAAGGGGTAGGTGATGAGCCAAAAAATCAGAGGCAAGGGCATTAAAGGAAGGGAGGTGAACAGGGTAGCCTGTGACATGGGTGCCTGAATCAAGGCATGTCCAAAATGGTGATGCGATGTGAGAAAGCCCAACAGGTGAGGGAACAGGAGGGTGACGGATGTGGTGGGGTGGGTGACCCTAGCAACAGGATGTCACTGTATATACATGCACGTGGGAGGGAGTGAGCAGGGTGATCATGGCCTGGGAGGGGCAGAGGGATGTATGGGGTGGTGCTGCGGTCAGCTGCTGAGTTGCACCATGGCATCAGAGGTTGGCCTCCACTTACAGTGTGTGGGGTTCTGGGTCTGGGTCCAGGTGCTACTGCATTTTGTTGCGCCTGACCTAAACTTGTGTTTTTGCTCCCCAACATGCACCTCCATTGGAGCTGAGAATCCTGAAGTATGGGTGTGTGGAGGTTGAAGCCCCCACATGGGGCTGGGGGTGGGGGGCTGCCCCCCCACAGAAAGCAAATATATTGAGTCTCCGGTGCTGTTCCTCCATGCGCCGAGGTTGTCAGGGTGGCAAAATTGTTTTCACCATCCTGACTTCACGATAATGTGGGTCACTGTTCAGCACTCGCCATTATCACATAGAACTGGTGGACACTAATCCTTTTACAGGGGAGGTAGTCCTCAAGGAACTAGCACAACTAAAAGTGGACAAGGCAAGGGGGCTTGACGAGGTATACCCTAGGATACTGAGGGATCTCAAGGAGGTGCTGGTTGTACCTCTGACAGCCCTTTTCAACCTATCACTAGTTATGGGGGAAGTCCTGGGGAACAGTAGGAGGGCAGATGTGGTCCTACTTCACAAAAGTGGTAATAGGAAGGAGGCAGAAAATTAAAGACCTGTCAGCCTGACTTCGGTGGTCGGTAAAGTAAAGAAATCACTACTGAAGGAAGTGATTGGGGAATAGCTTGTGACCAGTGGATTACAGGATCTGATGCAGCAAGGTTTCACAGGGTGGAGATCGTGCCAGGCAAATGTGATTGAGTTCATTGACTGGGTGACCAATTAAGTGGATCAGTGCAGAGTGGTGGATGTGACCTACCTGGATTTCAGTAAGGCCTTCAACACAGTTCCACACTGAAGATGGGTGAAGAGCTGAGCTGGCTAGGAGTAGATCCAAAAGTAGTAAAATGGGTATGAAGTTTGCTAAGCAACAAGAGTCTGATGGTGGTGGTAAATAGTGTTCACTCTGATGAAGGCAATGTGACCAATGGGATGCCACAGGGGTCAATATTAGGCCTGGTCCTCTCCAATGTCTTTATTAGTGAAACTGGTAGACGTTTGTCTGTCCTGATGCTTTGGGTATGTCACTGGTTGTAGCAGAAGCAGGGGCTTGATGACGGGCTTTTAATACATTCTAAAGCAGGTAAACCACCATTGCCTGTGTGTGTACATTTACATATGCAACTTGTTTTCAAGAATTAGAAGGCTTTTCCAAGTTCTTCCCAGATCTGCTTTGTGCTGCACGGAGCTACAGCAGTGAGGAGGTCTGTTGTTCCTCATTCAGTGAGGCCTGCTAGGGGTTCCAGTGGTGGAGGTAGCCTGCTGTCCCCATTGATAGGAGAAGAAGCCCCATGGGGTTGTGCTCCAGATCTCTCATTCTGCCTTGAATTTGTTTCAGTGCTCTGTTTTAAGTTGCTACCCTCCTCCCTCTCCCTGTATATTCATCTGTATCAAGTTTAGTTTTATAAACTGACTAAATGATAGTTGGCCCATTTTATAAGCATCCTGTTTCTTTTCAGCATCTTATACTGTATACCAACTGTGTGTTTCAGTCATCCTGTAAAGGGATTTAGAAATTAGTAGTGACCATGGTAACCATTATTTATTTGTTCTTTATTTTTAAGAATTTTTGATAATGTCACAGTTATAGTTATAAATTGTAAGTTATGACTTATAGCTTTAAAATTAGTCATTAAATTCAAATGTTGTGCTTTATTGCCCACATTACCTGCTCAGGTTTCAACAATGTAATCCACATGCTCCAGGCATAGATTAAACTTTCAACACTTGGTTCTGGTGCAGCAGGAGGGCATGAGCATTTTTACGTGAAATGTTTGTGGTTTTGTAAAGCTTTTTCTGCCATACTACCATTTTCTATTGCTAATTTTTGCTAAATTTAAGCTGCACTTTGTGCTCTGTGCAACAGCCATTAACAATTTTATTTTAGTGCTTACCTCTTTTGGGGGCTTTCTGGAGCTTTTGGCGCTTCTGAATTTTTTATTGGCATGGTGTGACATGGTGTCTTTCTGCTAGCCTGCCGGTTTATTACCCGTCTGACTCCTTGACAGCATGCCGAAAGTGTGCTCACCAAGCTAAAGCACCAACAATGATAAATGTATGTATTTCATAGGTTATAACAGCTGCATGATATACATTTTTATCTCATTTATTAAATAGCCTTTTATGTGTTTTTTATGTCACTACATTTTTAATGCTTGATAGCCTACTATCATTGATAATCAGTTTACTATATATCATACATTTGCACATTATTACTAGTAGGTTTTAGTAGGTTCCTAAAAGCTGGACAGGGGCTACTTAGTTTTTAAATGCAAAAAAAGTTATTTTGGGGGGGATGTGCTTATTCATACTACCCTTCTTTAATGTTTTAATTTGTCACATAAATATGAGAGACATGACTGATCTGGCTTACCTGGCCTCAAGATCTTTATGGAGTGGGACTGGATTGAATACTTGCACTTTACCTGCTTCTTTTGGATGACTATCTCTATTACAACCTTGTGGCTGGCAATGCTTGAACTTTGCAATTTGGCTGAAAGGCTTTTACTTTCATTCCACTCACTCACTTTAGTCAAGCAGGAAAACAGAGGCATCCCAGTTGGAATTTTATCCTGCCAGAATTTGGATAAAATTGAAGCAGCAAGAAAGGCTAAGGTGGCAAAATGTTTTGACTTTTTGTTTGTTTTTGCACTCTTGTATTCATTGTTTGTATGATTAATTTCATTTGGAATTTAATAAGGGTGAAAACATTCTGCTTGTTAACTAATACACTATTAAATATACTCTTATAATCTTGTCTATTGGGTTATAATTGGACAGGGTACTAATATGGTACTAACTCATAAACAAGCAGTAGAAGCTGGTATTGATTTGGAAACTAACATAGCTCATAAAATGAGTCCCTTCATAATAATTAGTTTAATTGACCAAACTAATTTACCTGATTTGAATAATATGTCCCAGAATTCTGAGCATAATTGTTCAAATCATGAGTGCTCTGTTCCATTGAAAATAAACAAAGTAAGGAAAGAGGAAGGTAAATCAAAATAAGAAAAAGTAAAATGGGGTAAAGGAACTAAGCAAACAAATTAGTGAGCACTTTGAAAAGCAAAGTCTTTGAATGAGAGAAAGTTACTATCCCCAGAGAAGAGCTGCTATTATAATTCAGAGGTGATAGGTGGAAGTAAAGATCAGAACCAAGACTTTACCTGTCTGACCTCCACACCTAAATTATTTTATTTTAATTTTTATTTAGTTTTGTTGACCGGGTAAGTGCACTAGATAAATCCTGCCTATTTTCAGGCATGACCTGGTGAGGAGGATACAGATGAATGCCAACTGACCTTGAACCAGATTAAGCTGTTGGTGGTATTTTTTTTAGTGAATGAGGGAAATTTGGCCAGGACACTGGAGAAATTCCCCTACTCTTTTTGATAAGTGCCATGGGATCTTTAACATCTACCTGAACTACCACCAATCCAGGCAGATGGGACCTCGGTTTAACATCTCATCTGAAAGATGGCACTTCAGAAGTGCAGCACCCCTCTCATGCTGCACTACAGTGTCAGTATTGGAATATTAAAACAAGTGCCAGATGTGGGAACTGAACCCACAGCCCTCTGATCTCCCAGCTTCAGAGCGCAGTGTGCTACCTACTGAGCCACTGACACTATTTAGCTCTAATAATTAATATTTTCAGACAAATAAGACCACAGAGTCTTCTAGCTCTATAGAAAATACTGGTGGAGTCATACAACTGTTAAAGATAATGCTTGAATGTCATGAGCACAAGACTACTTCAATATGTCACACACTATCTTTGACTCAAATAATGCATCTATCTGGCTAAATATAGATTGCCTTAGAGTATTTCTATGACTTTGGATTTCTCACTGGAGAAGTCCATCCCAAAACACTCTCAGATGGGCTTAGTTGGTTCACCAAGGAACACAGATCTTTGAGGAATTGTTGAGGAGCTTCAAGAAACCATTTCTGGTCTTAAAAAATTAGATTCACTAAATAAAACTGGTAAATCTACCTTGGCAAATAGATCCTATAATTCACATACAGAAACCAATGCCAACTTGATATCAGGGGCAGTGAACTCATACCCATTTACTTTAAGTGAAGATGTTAAAAATTTCATCAGAACTCTGTATGCTGCTCATTTGATAATCATGGACCAACTGATAATAGTTAAAGGTGAGGTTGATACACTTAGTGAAAATATTGCACTAAATAATTTTGTGCTCGAAGACATCCTGGAAATACCAAATAGGATATTTCCTCAGGATGGTTCACCCTCACTGGTAACAGAGGGCTCTAAGCAGATTAGACCTGATTTTTCCTCATTTCATATACCTATGTCCCCTGTCAAAATTAAAACCAAAAACCTGGAGAGCAAAAAGAAGAATAGTCAAAAAAGACACCCTCAGCTGAAAATGCTGGTAATCTACTTAATGAAGTGTGAGGTGCACCACCTATTCCAATATCTAGCTCTGCATTTGAGTTAGATGATAGGTCTGAGCAAGACATACAAACTGCTTGAGTTGCAAATCAAATTTGACTGAATAATAATGCATCTGAGAAGTTTGGGTGAGCTATCAAATTCATTAACAGAGACAGGTTAAATGAATGCTAATAATGGGACCACCAAGAGCAAATCCAAAAAGATTAGCATATTTGGGTTTAAAGCATTACCCAGTGAAATCACAGGGAAACTGAAAATGCATTACCAAATTTGTTACACATTTCCCAGTAGAAGTAGCAATATGTGAAACAAACACCTCCTCCAAAGAAAAAAGCTGGTTCAATCCGAAAATGAAGATCGATATCTTGAAGCAAGTCATATCGGGAACCAGTCCAAGCATCAGGAAAGGCATCACACTGCTGCTGCCCTGCTTAGAAAAAAACAAAAGAAAAAAGCTGGAAAGTATGCCAGACTCTGCTTCTCACTGGAAAGAAACCAGAATCCCAAAAGTAGGCCTCTTCTAAAAAGGTGATGCAGGGTCAGTCAGGAAACTGAAAGAGAGACTAACATTCAGCTACTTCTCAGTATTAGGGTGAAAATCAGTCTGTAAAGGCCACTGGGTATCATAACAGCAAGTACAGTAGCTCCAAATTAAGTATAAATATCAGTAGCTCTCCAACGTTGCACAAAAGCTGATCAAACCTAAATCGGGTTCAAAATAAGAAGGAGGGTGCACTATTTCAACCAGTTCAATCAGATTAGGAAAAGTGAACACTTAAGGCTCAAGAAAACACTGATATATAAATCAACCATTGGGCATGCTTAATCCAGGTTCCGCTTCTCTCAAGAAGGAATCCAGAATCCTAGAGGTAGTTTGCTTCTAAATGTTGTTGCAGAATCAGTTAGAAAACCGTAGGAGAGCCAACAGTTGATTTCCCTCAGTATTAGAATAAAAGTCAGTAGGAAGGACCACCTCATACAATAACACCAAGTATCTCCAAATTAAGCATAAATATCAGTAGCTCTCCAACAGTGGAGAAAAGTTAATCAAACCCAAGTCATGGTTTGCAATAGGAAGGGGGATGCACCATTCTAATTGGTTCAACCATAGTGGGGAAAAAGAACACTAAAGACTCAAGAAAATCATAGATTCATAAACTAGCCATGCGCACGTTTAATCCATTGGTTCACTCTGACGTGACTGTAGCAAACACTGGATCCATCTAAGGTCTGCACTTTGAGTTTCTTCTTTCCCTCAGAGGAAGCCTTTTCCCCCATTTCTTTTTGAAGGGCCCTTTTTGCTCCACTTTCCTGAACCTCAGAGCCATCGTCTTGCACCGGCTGTCTGTCAATTAAGGCTTGTAATGCAGAACTGTAATCTTCAAAGATGCCAGGGCCATCCAAGAAAAAATATTTGAGGCAAGCTGGAAAAATCATGTTAAATTTAAGATGATGACTATGGAGGATCGTAAAGAGGGGGGGCAAAGGCTCTATGGTGGCATTGTAAGGAGGGAGAGTAGTCATTATCCAACATAATACGACTACCATTGTAGTTCAGCTGTCCTTTCCTCCATGCGTGAACTAGGATGGCTTGTTTAACAGCATAATTGTAGAAGTGAATAATTATCAAATGGGGTCGGGCCCAGCACCCAGTGCTGGAGAGACCAAGGATTGATGGGCTCTTTCAATAGGAAGAGGCATTATGTCAGTAATATCCATGATAGATACCAGCAAATCTTGTAGAAAGTTAGGAAGGTCTCCTTTCCATTCAGCTCCTTCTGGTAGACCGTAGAGATAATTATTATTTTGTCTAGACCTATTTTCAGGGTCTTCACATTTCTTATTAAGATGATGGGTATCCTGAAGCAATCGGGTGAAAAGCCACTCCAGTTGATCTACCCTGGCATCGGTATTGGATACTTGTTTCTCGAGCTCCTAGGTTTTATTTTCCATCTGAGTAATAGACGAGCGCAATTCTTGATATAAAGTCCTGGACTCATCTCGGAATGCACGTATCTCAGCTAGGAGGGCAGAATTTGTGGATTGAGAATCTTCTCTAGAACATTCTGTCACCATTGTCAGAGCTGATTGCTGAGGTGGATTAAGTAAGTCTCGTTGTCTTATTGCAGTATTTCCAAATTGCTTCTGATAATGATGTCTTCCACTAGAGCATACTATAAAGCCAAAAAGTGAAGGACTCAGGGTAAAAGGAGGGTTTTAACTTCGATCTACATGGAGCTCTGCTCCTAAGCCTCAATGCTTATCACTAGCATCACCAGAAGTTCTATCTGAAATAGTCCTATGAAATGAAAGCCATAATGGAATAAAATGTGCTGTATGCATCACAGCACCCAATAATCTGGCCATAGACACAGGCAACCATACTGACTAACCTTATGTGTAACTGCTTGCAACTTTGTGAATGGAACATGGGTAGTGGAGGACTATGGATGGGCTGAAAGAGTGAAAGGTACCAGTGAACATCAGGCAACACACAGATAGGACTTTCTGTACTTCAGAGAGTGGGAACTTGCAGAGATAATGGGAGAGGGATTTGTGTCAGTATGGGGGGATGTGCATTGGTAATGAAATGGTACTTGCAGATGGGACGGAAGGGATTGCATTTTATTAAAAATGCAACCTTTCCCAGTGCCTATTACAGCCACAGCCTCTCATTTACACCCCTACAAAACTATTTTTGGTTCTGCTATCTCTGAGACTACTTTGTGCTCTCTGTCCTCTGCCTAAACTAGTGTGACCCCTTCTTTATTTTCTTGGTCTGATCTGTCCTGCTGCCTCATCTAGATTGGTCCCACTTTCTATTAGTTCTTGTTCTGTCCTGCCCTTCTGCCATATCTGACTCTGATCTCATTTTATTCCTCTGGATCTTGGCCTAGCCTGCTCTGCTGCTACAGATAGCTCTGGCCACGTTTCACACCTGTAGCCTTGGCATGGCCTGCCCTTCCCTGATGCTATATCTGACTCTGGAAGACTTTTTCTTCTTCTAGTTCTGGTCCTAACATGCTTTGTTGCCACATTTGGTTTGGGTAATTTTCTTGAAGTTCTGGGCTTGACTGACTCTTCTACCTCCTCTGGCTCTGCCCCATCTTTTCTTTCTCTGTCTCTGTGCCTGACATGCCAGCTTTCTTATTTGGCTTAGGGTCCCTTTTTTCTCTCAGTCTGACTCTGAACCAATGAAGTCCAGCTATCACATCTGGCTCAAGCTCCTTTTATTCCTCTAGCCTTAACTCGATTTGCTGTGCTTTAAATTTCATCTGGCCAACTGATTTTAGCTCTAAACCTGGCCTTCCCTTCTGCCACATCTAGATCTGTTCCCCTTTTTCTTCCCCAGCTCCTGACTTGGCTTACCCTGCAGTCTTGTCTTGTCTGGTTCTACTAATTCTTGATCTTGTCCTGCATTCTGTTCTGAAAGGGCATTTCTAATGGAGGGGTACAAAACTGTTTTCAGTGATATGTAGTAGGTTGCTTTTCAAAATATAGTTTATTCAGAAAGCTTGACTTAGGCATACAATATCACCCTATGTGTTTTGCCTATATAAATTAAAACTTCTTCAGGAGATGACCCAAACATTCTAGAAAGATATAAACACAATTAATAAGCTGTATACTCCTAAATTGTTAATACAAATTTACAAGTACTGTTTACTGTAAGTGGGTGTTGCCAATTACCTACAGCTCCCTGGATATGCTAATTCATATTAAATCTCAATTTCATACATTTCATGATGATTCCTGCAAATTATCATATAAATATTTAGTCTTGTGAGATAACAATTTTATGTCTGTTAAGATTTGAAAAGTGACATTCCTCTACCTCAGACAAGCTCACCCTGCAACGTTTATTATGGGAACAACCCCTTGTTCTCATGGGTCAGGTGCAGGGCTACTGCCACCTAGGGGTCTGGAACAGGGTCTGTCTGTGCCTACCTCAGTTTACTTGGGCATAATAGCTCAGTCCCACTGGCCAAGGCACCTCTGTTGGATGCCCTATCTAAACCCTGCCACTGTTGCAGTGCCCCCCATTGCCCACTAATGCACCCCCACTAGTCCCTCTGCCCCATTCCTGACATTGCATTCTCTCCTCCCTCTCACCTTTCACCAAGCCAGTGGTGCAGGGCTCTTATACCAGCTCATGCCTGGTCTAACCACAGTCCCCTCAGGCAACCATGGTGGGGCTTCAGAAATCCCAAATAATGGGATGGTGCAGCCCTGCAGTGCAGCAGGCCCCTTTGAGACCTGGTGCACAGGCCCATCTGCTACAGGGTTGGTGCAGGGCAACTTCAGTGAAAGGCATCCCAATTTCAATGCAGTCTGCATTTAAAAATTCAGATTGCCACAAAATTTGGTGCAAGGTGCCACTTGTGGCATTTCCTTTTGGTGCAGGCACTTTGCACCAAATGTCTGGTTCTTTAAATTGAGCCACAGTGCTAAAAGTTTGACTAGGCAACCTTACACAAACCACAATCAAAAATGATTCTCACCGCCTTCTGTTCTGCCATATTTGGCTTTGTCCCCTTCAGCCCCACCTGTCCTGGTCAGAGTGCCACTTGCTCTGCCTAATTGTCACCATTTCCGTTTCTTGGCTTGCCACCAGCTGATGTTACTTTTGTAAAAAAACAAAAAACAGAAACATATTGCTACAGGCTTAGTAGCTAAGGCCACTGTTGTCCAAAGTCACCAGCTCCAAAAGAGTGTTTTTTTGGATGGGGTTGCCAGTCCATTGAGGTTACTGATGGTGGCAGTAGTTGCAGTACAAAGTATGTAATTTGTTTCCATGGTGTCTTAACCACTTTGTACAGTCCACTGCCCTGAGTACAAAAGACACAGCAAGGCATTTGCAATCTTGCTATCCATGTGTTTACCAAGAAA
The DNA here is from genome assembly GCA_016271365.2 of Neoceratodus forsteri. Taxonomy (NCBI): domain Eukaryota; kingdom Metazoa; phylum Chordata; order Ceratodontiformes; family Ceratodontidae; genus Neoceratodus; species Neoceratodus forsteri. The sequence goes on along the minus strand of CM057450.1, from coordinate 1,459,365,509 downwards.
GTAGTTTAATCAATGAGAACCACATGACAGCCTTCAGAAAGCATCTCCCGTGCAGTGTATTAGCAGTCTGGATACCAACTCTAATGAATCAGATATTGACTACCCAGTCTGATTTTCTGACAATGCATTTTACCCTTGCAGACACCAAATTGTCTACAGAACTCTGTACTAACCTAGCATTTGCAGTGCACTGAAGATGCCACAGTTTGTCTGTTATCCAAATGGCACAACTGTCCTGTGCTCAGGTTATTCTGTGCAACAGAGCTCCTTTGCAGACTGTCTACTAATCCATAGAAGATCCATGCTCAAAATACATTTTGCAGATATTTCAAGAATGTCAAAATGACTTCTGTCTCCTGTTAAAATGTCAGTTGCAGCAGCTTTATGCTTCTGAATCTTAAGTTGTAAATGACAGGATGAAGGGCCTACTTTCCCCATTTGTTTTGAATTAAGTGATGGCAATTAATACATTTATCAGTGTCAGTGGCTCAGTAGGTAGAACACATGCATCTGGGGCCAAAAGATAAGAAAGTTGTGGATTCTAGCCCCACACCAGGTACTTATGGTAATATAAATAACTGACACTGTAGTGCAGCGCAGTGTGGCACTAGTGAGGTACTTCCTTTAAATTAGATGTTAAACCGAGGTCCCTTCTTCCCATCTCTGGTTACTGTCCAGTTGGAAGAAAAAGATATGATGGCACTACAGAAGCAGAACAACTCAAGGAGAACAGAAATGTACAAATCTTAGGCAATACCTCCAAGAAAAGTACAAAAGATATTTTGATTATTAATCACCAAAGAAACAAATCAGGATGTGGGACAAAAATGGGGGCAATATAGAAACACAAAAGAGGAAAACTACCCTTATTCAAGTCACAAGCTTGGTGGGTCTAGTAATCCATGTTTTGTGTGGAAGAGGACCAAAAAAGACAGACATATTGAAAAATACTTTTGTTGGTATTTACAGAGGAAGGGGTAGGTGATGAGCCAAAAATCAGAGGCAAGGGCATTAAAGGAAGGGAGGTGAACAGGGTAGCCTGTGACATGGGTGCCTGAATCAAGGCATGTCCAAAATGGTGATGCGATGTGGAGCCCAACAGGTGAGGAACAGGAGGTGACCGGATGTGGTGGGGTGGGTGACCCTAGCAACAGGATGTCACTGTATATACATGCACGTGGGAGGGAGTGAGCAGGGTGATCATGGCCTGGGAGGGGCAGAGGGATGTATGGGGTGGTGCTGCGGTCAGCTGCTGAGTTGCACCATGGCATCAGGGTTGGCCTCCACTTACAGTGTGTGGGTACTGGGTTCGGGTCTGGGTCCAGGTGCTACTGCATTTTTTGCCTTGACCCTAAACTTGTGTTTTGCTCCCCAACATGCACCTCCATTGAGCTGAGAATCCTGAAGTATGGGTGTGTGAGGTTGAAGCCCCACATGGGTTGGGGTGGGGGCTGCCCCACAGAAAGCAAATATATTGAGTCTCCCGTGCTGTTCCTCCATGCCGAGGTTGTCAGGGTGGCAAAATTGTTTTCACCATCCTGACTTCACGATAATGTGGGTCACTGTTCAGCACTCGCCATTATCACATAGAACTGGTGGACACTAATCCTTTTACAGGAGAGTAGTCCTCAAGGAACTAGCACAACTAAAAGTGGACAAGGCAAGGGGCTTGTGAGGTATACCCTAGGATACTGAGGATCTCAAGGAGGTGCTGGTTGTACCTCTGACAGCCCTTTTCAACCTATCACTAGTTATGGGAAGTCCTGGGGAACAGTAGGAGGGCAGATGTGGTCCTACTTCACAAAAGTGGTAATAGGAAGGAGGCAGAAAATTAAAGACCTGTCAGCCTGACTTCGGTGGTCGGTAAAGTAAAGAAATCACTACTGAAGGAAGTGATTGGGAATAGCTTGTGACCAGTGGATTACAGGATCTGATGCAGCAAGGTTTCACAGGGTGGAGATTTGCCAGGCAAATGTGATTGAGTTCATTGACTGGGTGACCAATTAAGTGGATCAGTGCAGAGTGGTGGATGTGACCTACTTGGATTTCAGTAAGGCCTTCAACACAGTTCCACACTGAAGATGGGTGAGAAGGCTGAGCTGGCTAGGAGTAGATCCAAAAGTAGTAAAATGGGTATGAAGTTTGCTAAGCAACAAGAGTCTGATGGTGGTGGTAAATAGTGTTCACTCTGATGAAGGCAATGTGACCAATGGGATGCCACAGGGGTCAATATTAGGCCTGGTCCTCTCCAATGTCTTTATTAGTGAAACTGGTAGACGTTTGTCTGTCCTGATGCTTTGGGTATGTCACTGGTTGTAGCAGAAGCAGGGGCTTGATGACGGGCTTTTAATACATTCTAAAGCAGGTAAACCACCATTGCCTGTGTGTGTACATTTACATATGCAACTTGTTTTCAAGAATTAGAAGGCTTTTCCAAGTTCTTCCCAGATCTGTTTGTGCTGCACGGAGCTACAGCAGTGAGGAGGTCTGTTGTTCCTCATTTAGTGAGGCCTGCTAGGGGTTCCACTGGTGGAGGTAGCCTGCTGTCCCCATTGATAGGAGAAGAAGCCCCATGGGGGTTGTGCTCCAGATCTCTCATTCTGCCTTGAATTTGTTTCGTGCTCTGTTTTAAGTTGCTACCCTCCCTCCCTCTCCCTGTATATTCGTCTGTATCAAGTTTAGTTTTTATAAACTGACTAAATGATAGTTGGCCCATTTTATAAGCATCCTGTTTCTTTTCAGCATCTTATACTGTATACCAACAGTGTGTGTTTCAGTCATCCTGTAAAGGGATTTAGAAATTAGTAGTGACCATGGTAACCATTATTTATTTGTTCTTTATTTTAAGAATTTTTGATAATGTCACAGTTATAGTTATAAATTGTAAGTTATGACTTATAGCTTTAAAATTAGTCATTAAATTCAAATGTTGTGCTTTATTGCCCACATTACCTGCTCAGGTTTCAACAATGTAATCCACATGCTCCAGGCATAGATTAAACTTTCAACACTTGGTTCTGGTGCAGCAGGAGGGCATGAGCATTTTTACGTGAAATGTTTGTGGTTTTGTAAAGCTTTTTCTGCCATACTACCATTTTCTATTGCTAATTTTTGCTAAATTTAAGCTGCACTTTGTGCTCTGTGCAACAGCCATTAACAATTTTATTTTAGTGCTTACCTCTTTTGGGGGCTTTCTGGAGCTTTTGGCGCTTTGAATTTTTATTGGCATGGTGTGACATGGTGTCTTTCTGCTAGCCTGCGGTTTATTACCCGTCTGACTCCTTGACAGCATGCCGAAAGTGTGCTCACCAAGCTAAAGCACCAACAATGATAAATGTATGTATTTCATAGGTTATAACAGCTGCATGATATACATTTTATCTCATTTATTAAATAGCCTTTATGTGTTTTTATGTCACTACATTTTTAATGCTTGATAGCCTACTATCATTGATAATCAGTTTACTATATATCATACATTTGCACATTATTACTAGTAGGTTTTAGTAGGTTCCTAAAAAGCTGGACAGGGCTACTTAGTTTTAAATGCAAAAAAGTTATTTTGGGGGATGTGCTTATTCATACTACCCTTCTTTAATGTTTTAATTTGTCACATAAATATGAGACATGACTGATCTGGCTTACCTGGCCTCAAGATCTTTATGGAGTGGGACTGGATTGAATACTTGCACTTTACCTGCTTCTTTTGGATGACTATCTCTATTACAACCTTGTGGCTGGCAATGCTTGAACTTTGCAATTTGGCTGAAAGGCTTTTACTTTCATTCACACTCACTCACTTTAGTCAAGCAGGAAAACAGAGGCATCCCAGTTGGAATTTTATCCTGCCAGAATTTGGATAAAATTGAAGCAGCAAGAAAGGCTAAGGTGGCAAAATGTTTTGACTTTTTTGTTTGTTTTTTTGCGCTCTTGTATTCATTGTTTGTATGATTAATTTCATTTGGAATTTAATAAGGGTGAAAACATTCTGCTTGTTAACTAATACACTATTAAATATACTCTTATAATCTTGTCTATTGGGTTATAATTGGACAGGGTACTAATATGGTACTAACTCATAAACAAGCAGTAGAAGCTGGTATTGATTTGGAAACTAACATAGCTCATAAAATGAGTCCCTTCATAATAATTAGTTTAATTGACTAAACTAATTTACCTGATTTGAATAATATGTCCCAGAATTCTGAGCATAATTGTTCAAATCATGAGTGCTCTGTTCCATTGAAAATAAACAAAGTAAGGAAAAGAGGAAGGTAAATCAAAATAAGAAAAAGTAAAATGGGGTAAAGGAACTAAGCAAACAAAAATTAGTGAGCACTTTGAAAAGCAAAGTCTTTGAATGAGAGAAAGTTACTATCCCCAGAGAAAGCTGCTATTATAATTCAGAGGTGATAGGTGGAAGTAAAGATCAGAATCAAGACTTTACCTGTCTGACCTCCACACCTAAATTATTTTATTTTAATTTTTATTTAGTTTTTGTTGACCGGGTAAGTGCACTAGATAAATCCTGCCTATTTTCAGGCATGACCTGGTGAGGAGGATACAGATGAATGCCAACTGACCTTGAACCAGATTAAGCTGTTGGTGGTATTTTTTTTAGTGAATGAGGGAAATTTGGCCAGGACACTGGAGAAATTCCCCTACTCTTTTTGATAAGTGCCATGGGATCTTTAACATCTACCTGAACTACCACCAATCCAGGCAGATGGGACCTCGGTTTAACATCTCATCTGAAAGATGGCACTTCAAGTGCAGCACCCCTCTCATGCTGCACTACAGTGTCAGTATTGGAATATTAAAACAAGTGCCAGATGTGGGAACTGAACCCACAGCCCTCTGATCTCCCAGCTTCAGAGGCGAGTGTGCTACCTACTGAGCCACTGACACTATTTAGCTCTAATAATTAATATTTTCAGACAAATAAGACCACAGAGTCTTCTAGCTCTATAGAAAATACTGGTGTGAGTCATACAACTGTTAAAGATAATGCTTGAATGTCATGAGCACAAGACTACTTCCAATATGTCACACACTATCTTTGACTCAAATAATGCATCTATCTGGCTTAAATATAGATTGCCTTAGAGTATTTCTATGACTTTGGATTTCTCACTGGAGAAGTCCATCCCAAAACACTCTCAGATGGGCTTAGTTGGTTCACCAAGGAACACAGATCTTTGAGGAATTGTTGAGGAGCTTCAAGAAACCATTTCTGGTCTTAAAAATTTAGATTCAGTAAATAAAACTGGTAAATCTACCTTGGCAAATAGATCCTATAATTCACATACAGAAACCAATGCCAACTTGATATCAGGGCAGTGAACTCATACCCATTTACTTTAAGTGAAGATGTTAAAAATTTCATCAGAACTCTGTATGCTGCTCATTTGATAATCATGGACCAACTGATAATAGTTAAAGGTGAGGTTGATACACTTAGTGAAAATATTGCACTAAATAATTTTGTGCTCGAAGACATCCTGGAAATACCAAATAGGATATTTCCTCAGGATGGTTCACCCTCACTAGTAACAGAGGGCTCTAAGCAGATTAGACCTGATTTTCCTCAATTCATATACCTATGTCCCTGTCAAAATTAAAACCAAAAACCTGGAGAGCAAAAGAAGAATAGTCAAAAAGACACCCTCAGCTGAAAATGCTGGTAATCTACTTAATGAAGTGTGAGGTGCACCACCTATTCCAATATCTAGCTCTGCATTTGAGTTAGATGATAGGTCTGAGCAAGACATACAAACTGCTTGAGTTGCAAATCAAATTTGACTGAATAATAATGCATCTGAGAAGTTTGGGTGAGCTATCAAATTCATTAACAGAGACAGGTTAAATGAATGCTAATAATGGGACCACCAAGAGCAAATCCAAAAGATTAGCATATTTGGGTTTAAAGCATTACCCAGTGAAATCACAGGAAACTGAAAATGCATTACCAAATTTGTTACATTTCCCAGTAGAAGTAGCAATATGTGAAACAAACACCTCCTCCAAAGAAAAAGCTGGTTCAATCCGAAAATGAAGATCGATATCTTGAAGCAAGTCATATCGGGGAACCAGTCCAAAGCATACAAGGAAAGGCATCACACTGCTGCTGCCCTGTAGAAAAAACAAAGAAAAAAGCTGGAAAGTATGCCAGACTCTGCTTCTCACTGGAAAGAAACCAGAATCCCAAAGTAGGCCTCTTCTAAAAGGTGATGCAGGGTCAGTCAGGAAACTGAAAGAGACTAACATTCAGCTACTTCTCAGTATTAGGGTGAAAATCAGTCTGTAAAGGCCACTGGGTATCATAACAGCAAGTACAGTAGCTCCAAATTAAAGTATAAATATCAGTAGCTCTCAACGTTGCACAAAAGCTGATCAAACCTAAATCGCGGTTCAAAATAAGAAGGAGGGTGCACTATTTCAATCAGTTCAATCAGATTAGGAAAAGTGAACACTTAAGGCTCAAGAAAACACTGATATATAAATCAACCATTGGGCATGCTTAATCCAGGTTCCGCTTCTCTCAAGAAGGAATCCAGAATCCTAGGGTAGTTTGCTTCTAAATGTTGTTGCAGAATCAGTTAGAAAACCGTAGGAGAGCCCAACAGTTGATTTCCCCTCAGTATTAGAATAAAAGTCAGTAGGGAAGGACCACCTCATACAATAACACCAAGTATCTCCAAATTAAGCATAAATATCAGTAGCTCTCCAACAGTGGAGAAAAGTTAATCAAACCCAAGTCATGGTTTGCAATAGGAAGGGGGTTGCACCATTCTAATTGGTTCAACCATAGTGGGGAAAAAGAACACTAAAGACTCAAGAAAATCATAGATTCATAAACTAGCCATGCGCACGTTTAATCCATTGGTTCACTCTGATGTGACTGTAGCAAACACTGGATCCATCTAAGGTCTGCACTTTGAGTTTCTTCTTTCCCTCAGAGGAAGCCTTTTCCCCATTTCTTTTGAAGGGCCCTTTTTGCTCCACTTTCCTGAACCTCAGAGCCATCGTCTTGCACGGCTGTCTGTCAATTAAGGCTTGTAATGCAGAACTGTAATCTTCAAAGATGCCAGGGCCATCCAAGAAAAAATATTTGAGGCAAGCTGGAAAAATCATGTTAAATTTAAGATGATGACTATGGAGGATCGTAAAGAGGGGGGGCAAAGGCTCTATGGTGGCATTGTAAGGAGGGAGAGTAGTCATTATCCAACATAATACGACTACCATTGTAGTTCAGCTGTCCTTTCCTCCATGCGTGAACTAGGATGGCTTGTTTAACAGCATAATTGTAGAAGTGAATAATTATCAAATGGGGTCGGGCCCAGCACCCAGTGCTGGAGACCAAGATTGATGGCTCTTTCAATAGGAAGAGGCATTATGTCAGTAATATCCATGATAGATACCAGCAAATCTTGTAGAAAGTTAGGAAGGTCTCCTTTCCATTCAGCTCCTTCTGGTAGACCGTAGAGATAATTATTATTTTGTCTAGACCTATTTTCAGGGTCTTCACATTTCTTAATAGATGATGGGTATCCTGAAGCAATCGGGTGAAAAGCCACTCCAGTTGATCTACCCTGGCATCGGTATTGGATACTTGTTTCTTGAGCTCCTAGGTTTTATTTTCCATCTGAGTAATAGACTAGCGCAATTCTTGATATAAAGTCCTGGACTCATCTCGGAATGCACGTATCTCAGCTAGGAGGGCAGAATTTGTGGATTGAGAATCTTCTCTAGAACATTCTGTCACCATTGTCAGAGCTGATTGCTGAGGTGGATTAAGTAAGTCTCGTTGTCTTATTGCAGTACTTCCAAATTGCTTCTGATAATGATGTCTTCCACTAGAGCATACTATAAAGCCAAAAGTGAAGGACTCAGGGTAAAAGGAGGGTTTAACTTGATCTACATGGAGCTCTGCTCCTAAGCCTCAATGCTTATCACTAGCATCACCAAGTTCTATCTGAAATAGTCCTATGAAATGAAAGCCATAATGGAATAAAATGTGCTGTATGCATCACAGCACCCAATAATCTGGCCATAGACACAGGCAACCATACTGACTAACCTTATGTGTAACTGCTTGCAACTTTGTGAATGGAACATGGGTAGTGGAGGACTATGGATGGGCTGAAAGAGTGAAAGGTACCAGTGAACATCAGGCAACACACAGATGGGACTTTCTGTACTTCAGAGAGTGGGAACTTGCAGAGATAATGGGAGAGGGATTTGTGTCAGTATGGGGGGATGTGCATTGGTAATGAAATGGTACTTGCAGATGGGACGGAAGGGATTGCATTTTATTAAAAATGCAACCTTTCCCAGTGCCTATTACAGCCACAGCCTCTCATTTACACCCCTACAAAACTATTTTTGGTTCTGCTATCTCTGAGACTACTTTGTGCTCTCTGTCCTCTGCCTAAACTAGTGTGACCCCCTTCTTTATTTTCTTGGTCTGGTCTGTCCTGCTGCCTCATCTAGATTGGTCCCACTTTCTATTAGTTCTTGTTCTGTCCTGCCCTTCTGCCATATCTGACTCTGATCTCATTTTATTCCTCTGGATCTTGGCCTAGCCTGCTCTGCTGCTACAGATAGCTCTGGCCCACGTTTCACACCTGTAGCCTTGGCATGGCCTGCCCTTCCCTGATGCTATATCTGACTCTGGAAGACTTTTTCTTCTTCTAGTTCTGGTCCTAACATGCTTTGTTGCCACATTTGGTTTGGGTAATTTTTCTTGAAGTTCTGGGCTTGACTGACTCTTCTACTCCTCTGGCTCTGCCCCATCTTTTCTTTCTCTGTCTCTGTGCCTGACATGCCCAGCTTTCTTATTTGGCTTAGGGTCCCCTTTTTTTCTCTCAGTCTGACTCTGAACCAATGAAGTCCAGCTATCACATCTGGTTTAAGCTCCTTTTATTCCTCTAGCCTTAACTTGATTTGCTGTGCTTTAAATTTCATCTGGCCAACTGATTTTAGCTCTAAACCTGGCCTTCCCTTCTGCCACATCTAGATCTGTTCCCCTTTTTCTTCCCCCAGCTCCTGACTTGGCTTACCCTGCAGTCTTGTCTTGTGCGGTTCTACTAATTCTTGATCTTGTCCTGCATTCTGTTCTGAAAAGGGCATTTCTAATGGAGGGGGTACAAAACTGTTTTCAGTGATATGTAGTAGGTTGCTTTTCAAAATATAGTTTATTCAGAAAGCTTGACTTAGGCATACAATATCACCCTATGTGTTTTGCCTATATAAATTAAAACTTCTTCAGGAGATGACCCAAACATTCTAGAAAGATATAAACACAATTAATAAGCTGTATACTCCTAAATTGTTAATACAAATTTACAAGTACTGTTTACTGTAAGTGGGTGTTGCCAATTACCTACAGCTCCCTGGATATGCTAATTCATATTAAATCTCAATTTCATACATTTCATGATGATTCCTGCAAATTATCATATAAATATTTAGTCTTGTGAGATAACACATTTTATGTCTGTTAAGATTTGAAAAGTGACATTCCTCTACCTCAGACAAGCTCACCCTGCAACGTTTATTATGGGAACAACCCCTTGTTCTCATGGGTCAGGTGCCAGACTACTGCCACCTAGGGGTCTGGGACAGGGTCTGTCTGTGCCTACCTCAGTTTACTTGGGCATAATAGCTCAGTCCCACTGGCCATGGCACCTCTGTTGGATGCCCTATCTAAACCCTGCCACTGTTGCAGTGCCCCCCATTGCCCACTAATGCACCCCCACTAGTCCCTCTGCCCATTCCTGACATTGCATTCTCTCCTCCCTCTCACCTTTCACCAAGCCAGTGGTGCAGGGCTCTTATACCAGCTCATGCCTGGTCTAACCACAGTCCCCTCAGGCAACCATGGTGGGGCTTCGAAATCCCAAATAATGGGATGGTGCAGCCTGCAGTGCAGCAGGACCCTTTGAGACCTGGTGCACAGGCCCATCTGCTACAGGGTTGGTGCAGGGCAACTTCAGTGAAAGGCATCCCAATTTCAATGCAGTCTGCATTTAAAATTCAGATTGCCACAAAATTTGGTGCAAGGTGCCACTTGTGGCATTTCCTTTAGTGCAGGCACTTTGCACCAAATGTCTGTTCTTTAAATTGAGCCACAGTGCTAAAAGGTTGACTAGAGCAACCTTACACAAACCACAATCAAAATGATTGTCACGCCTTCTGTTCTGCCATATTTGGCTTTGTCCCCCTTCAGCCCCACCTGTCCTGGTCCGGTGCCACTTGCTCTGCCTAATTGTCACCATTTCCGTTTCTTGGCTTGGCCACCAGCTGATGTTACTTTTTGTAAAAAAAACCAAAAAACAGAAACATATTGCTACAGGCTTAGTAGCTAAGGCCACTGTTGTCCAAAAGTCACCAGCTCCAAAAAGGAGTGTTTTTTTTGGATGGGGTTGCCAGTCCATTGAGGTTACTGATGGTGGCAGTAGTTGCAGTACAAAGTATGTAATTTGTTTCCATGGTGTCTTAACCACTTTGTACAGTCCACTGCCCTGAGTACAAAAGACACAGCAAGGCATTTGCAATCTTGCTATCCATGTGTTTACCAAGAAAGTAGTTTAATCAATGAGAACCACATGACAGCCTTCAGAAAGCATCTCCCGTGCAGTGTATTAGCAGTCTGGATACCAACTCTAATGAATCAGATATTGACTACCCAGTCTGATTTTCTGACAATGCATTTTACCCTTGCAGAAACCAAATTGTCTACAGAACTCTGTACTAACCTAGCATTTGCAGTGCACTGAAGATGCCACAGTTTGTCTGTTATCCAAATGGCACAACTGTCCTGTGCTCAGGTTATTCTGTGCAACAGAGCTCCTTTGCAGACTGTCTACTAATCCATAGAAGATCCATGCTCAAAATACATTTTGCAGATATTTCAAGAATGTCAAAATGACTTCTGTACCTGTTAAAATGTCAGTTGCAGCAGCTTTATGCTTCTGAATCTTAAGTTGTAAATGACAGGATGAAGGACCAACTTTCCCACATTTGTTTTGAATTAAGTGATGGCAATTAATGCATTTATCAGTGTCAGTGGCTCAGTAGGTAGAACACATGCATCTGGGGCCAAAAGATAAGAAAGTTGTGGATTCTAGCCCACACCAGGTACTTATGGTAATATAAATAACTGACACTGTAGTGCAGCGCAGTGTGGCACTAGTGAGGTACTTCCTTTAAATTAGATGTTAAACAGGTCCCTTCTTCCCATCTCTGGTTACTGTCCAGTTGGAAGAAAAAGATATGATGGCACTACAGAAGCAGAACAACTCAAGGAGAACAGAAATGTACAAATCTTAGGCAATACCTCCAAGAAAAGTACAAAGAAGATATTTTGATTATTAATCACCAAAGAAACAAATCAGGATGTGGGACAAAAAATGGGGGCCAATATAGAAACACAAAAGAGGAAAACTACCCTTATTCAAGTCACAAGCTTGGTGGGTCTAGTAATCCATGTTTGTGTGGAAGAGGACCAAAAAGACAGACATATTGAAAAATACTTTTGTTGGTATTTACAGAGGAAGGGGTAGGTGATGAGCCAAAAATCAGAGGCAAGGGCATTAAAGGAAGGGAGGTGAACAGGGTAGCCTGTGACATGGGTGCCTGAATCAAGGCATGTCCAAAATGGTGATGCGATGTGAGCGAAAGCCCAACAGGTGAGGGAACAGGGATGGTGACCGGATGTGGTGGGGTGGGTGACCCTAGCAACAGGATGTCACTGTATATACATGCACGTGGGAGGGGGAGTGAGCAGGGTGATCATGGCCTGGGAGGGGGCAGAGGGGATGTATTGGGTGGTGCTGCGGTCAGCTGCTGAGTTGCACCATGGCATCAGAGGTTGGCCTCCACTTACAGTGTGTGGGGTTCTGGTTGGGTCTGGGTCCAGGCACTACTGCATTTTATTGCTTGACCCCTAAACTTGTGTTTTGCTTCCCCAACATGCACCTCCATTGGAGCTGAGAATCCTGAAGTATGGGTGTGTGGAGGTTGAAGCCCCCACATGGGGGTGGGGGTTGGGGGCTGCCCCCCCACAGAAAGCAAATATATTGAGTTTCCAGTGCTGTTCCTCCATGCGCCGAGGTTGTCAGGGTGGCAAAATTGTTTTCACCATCCTGACTTCACGATAATGTGGGTCACTGTTCAGCACTCGCCATTATCACATAGAACTGGTGGACAATAATCCTTTTACAGGGGAGGTAGTCCTCAAGGAACTAGCACAACTAAAAGTGGACAAGGCAAGGGGGCTTGATGAGGTATACCCTAGGATACTGAGGGATCTCAAGGAGGTGCTGGTTGTACCTCTGACAGCCCTTTTCAACCTATCACTAGTTATGGGAAGTCCTGGGGAACAGTAGGAGGCAGATGTGGTCCTACTTCACAAAAGTGGTAATAGGAAGGAGGCAGAAAATTAAAGACCTGTCAGCCTGACTTCGGTGGTCGGTAAAGTAAAGAAATCACTACTGAAGGAAGTGATTGGGGAATAGCTTGTGACCAGTGGATTACAGGATCTGATGCAGCAAGGTTTCACAGGGTGGAGATCGTGCCAGGCAAATGTGATTGAGTTCATTGACTGGGTGACCAATTAAGTGGATCAGTGCAGAGTGGTGGATGTGACCTACCTGGATTTCAGTAAGGCCTTCAACACAGTTCCACACTGAAGTTGGGTGAGAAGCTGAGCTGGCTAGGAGTAGATCCAAAAGTAGTAAAATGGGTATGAAGTTTGCTAAGCAACAAGAGTCTGATGGTGGTGGTAAATAGTGTTCACTCTGATGAAGGCAATGTGACCAATGGGATGCCACAGGGGTCAATATTAGGCCTGGTCCTCTCCAATGTCTTTATTAGTGAAACTGGTAGACGTTTGTCTGTCCTGATGCTTTGGGTATGTCACTGGTTGTAGCAGAAGCAGGGGCTTGATGATGGGCTTTTAATACATTCTAAAACAGGTAAACCACCATTGCCTGTGTGTGTACATTTACATATGCAACTTGTTTTCAAGAATTAGAAGGCTTTTCCAAGTTCTTCCCAGATCTGCTTGTGCTGCACGGAGCTACAGCAGTGAGGAGGTCTGTTGTTCCTCATTCAGTGAGGCCTGCTAGGGGTTCCAGTGGTGGAGGTAGCCTGCTGTCCCCATTGATAGGAGAAGAAGCCCCATGGGGGTTGTGCTCCAGATCTCTCATTCTGCCTTGAATTTGTTTCGTGCTCTGTTTTAAGTTGCTACCCTCCCTCCCTCTCCCTGTATATTCGTCTGTATCAAGTTTAGTTTTTATAAACTGACTAAATGATAGTTGGCCCATTTTATAAGCATCCTGTTTCTTTTCAGCATCTTATACTGTATACCAACTGTGTGTGTTTCAGTCATCCTGTAAAGGGGATTTAGAAATTAGTAGTGACCATGGTAACCATTATTTATTTGTTCTTTATTTTTAAGAATTTTTGATAATGTCACAGTTATAGTTATAAATTGTAAGTTATGACTTATAGCTTTAAAATTAGTCATTAAATTCAAATGTTGTGCTTTATTGCCACATTCCTGCTCAGGTTTCAACAATGTAATCCACATGCTCCAGGCATAGATTAAACTTTCAACACTTGGTTCTGGTGCAGCAGGAGGGCATGAGCATTTTTACGTGAAATGTTTGTGGTTTTGTAAAGCTTTTTCTGCCATACTACCATTTTCTATTGCTAATTTTTGCTAAATTTAAGCTGCACTTTGTGCTCTGTGCAACAGCCATTAACAATTTTATTTTAGTGCTTACCTCTTTTGGGGGCTTTCTGGAGCTTTTTGGCACTTTCGGAATTTTTTATTGGCATGGTGTGACATGGTGTCTTTCTGCTAGCCTGCCGGTTTATTACCCGTCTGACTCCTTGACAGCATGCCGAAAGTGTGCTCACCAAGCTAAAGCACCAACAATGATAAATGTATGTATTTCATAGGTTATAACAGCTGCATGATATACATTTTTATCTCATTTATTAAATAGCCTTTTATGTGTTTTTTATGTCACTACATTTTTAATGCTTGATAGCCTACTATCATTGATAATCAGTTTACTATATATCATACATTTGCACATTATTACTAGTAGGTTTTAGTAGGTTCCTAAAAAGCTGGACAGGGCTACTTAGTTTTAAATGCAAAAAGTTATTTTGGGGATGTGCTTATTCATACTACCCTTCTTTAATGTTTTAATTTGTCACATAAATATGAGAGACATGACTGATCTGGCTTACCTGGCCTCAAGATCTTTATGGAGTGGGACTGGATTGAATACTTGCACTTTACCTGCTTCTTTTGGATGACTGTCTCTATTACAACCTTGTGGCTGGCAATGCTTGCACTTTGCAATTTGGCTGAAAGGCTTTTACTTTCATTCACACTCACTCACTTTAGTCAAGCGGGAAAACAGAGGCATCCCAGTTGGAATTTTATCCTGCCAGAATTTGGATAAAATTGAAGCAGCAAGAAAGGCTAAGGTGGCAAAATGTTTTGACTTTTGTTTGTTTTTGCACTCTTGTATTCATTGTTTGTATGATTAATTTCATTTGGAATTTAATAAGGGTGAAACATTCTGCTTGTTAACTAATACACTATTAAATATACTCTTATAATCTTGTCTATTGGGTTATAATTGGACAGGGTACTAATATGGTACTAACTCATAAACAAGCAGTAGAAGCTGGTATTGATTTGGAAACTAACATAGCTCATAAAATGAGTCCCTTCATAATAATTAGTTTAATTGACCAAACTAATTTACCTGATTTGAATAATATGTCCCAGAATTCTGAGCATAATTGTTCAAATCATGAGTGCTCTGTTCCATTGAAAATAAACAAAGTAAGGAAAAGAGGAAGGTAAATCAAAATAAGAAAAAGTAAAATGGGGTAAAGGAACTAAGCAAACAAAAATTAGTGAGCACTTTGAAAAGCAAAGTCTTTGAATGAGAGAAAGTTACTATCCCCAGAGAAGAGCTGCTATTATAATTCAGAGGTGATAGGTGGAAGTAAAGATCAGAATCAAGACTTTACCTGTCTGACCTCCACACCTAAATTATTTTATTTTAATTTTTTATTTAGTTTTTGTTGACCCGGGTAAGTGCACTAGATAAATCCTGCCTATTTTCAGGCACTACCCGGTGAGGAGGATACAGATGAATGCCAACTGACCTTGAACCAGATTAAGCTGTTGGTGGTATTTTTTTTAGTGAATGAGGGAAATTTGGCCAGGACACTGGAGAAATTCCCCTACTCTTTTTTTGATAAGTGCCATGGGATCTTTAACATCTACCTGAACTACCACCAATCCAGGCAGATGGGACCTCGGTTTAACATCTCATCTGAAAGATGGCACTTCAGAAGTGCAGCACCCCTCTCATGCTGCACTACAGTGTCAGTATTGGAATATTAAAACAAGTGCCAGATGTGGGAACTGAACCCACAGCCCTCTGATCTCCCAGCTTCAGAGGCGAGTGTGCTACCTACTGAGCCACTGACACTATTTAGCTCTAATAATTAATATTTTCAGACAAATAAGACCACAGAGTCTTCTAGCTCTATAGAAAATACTGGTGTGAGTCATACAACTGTTAAAGATGATGCTTGAATGTCATGAGCACAAGACTACTTCCAATATGTCACACTATCTTTGACTCAAATAATGCATCTATCTGGCTTAAATATAGATTGCCTTAGAGTATTTCTATGACTTTGGATTTCTCACTGGAGAGTCCATCCCAAAACACTCTCAGATGGGCTTAGTTGGTTCACCAAGGAACACAGATCTTTGAGGAATTGTTGAGGAGCTTCAAGAAACCATTTCTGGTCTTAAAAATTAGATTCAGTAAATAAAACTGGTAAATCTACCTTGGCAAATAGATCCTATAATTCACATACAGAAACCAATGCCAACTTGATATCAGGCAGTGAACTCATACCCATTTACTTTAAGTGAAGATGTTAAAATTTCATCAGAACTCTGTATGCTGCTCATTTGATAATCATGGACCAACTGATAATAGTTAAAGGTGAGGTTGATACACTTAGTGAAAATATTGCACTAAATAATTTTGTGCTCGAAGACATCCTGGAAATACCAAATAGGATATTTCCTCAGGATGGTTCACCCTCACTGGTAACAGAGGGCTCTAAGAAGATTAGACCTGATTTTTCCTCAATTCATATACCTATGTCCCCTGTCAAAATTAAAACCAAAAACCTGGAGAGCAAAAAGAAGAATAGTCAAAAAAGACACCCTCAGCTGAAAATGCTGGTAATCTACTTAATGAAGTGTGAGGTGCACCACCTATTCCAATATCTGGCTCTGCATTTGAATTAGATGATAGGTCTGAGCAAGACATACAAACTGTCTCCCTTTCTAGGCATACATCTAAGGTAAACTGGCTAAATACACAAAATGATTACCATAGTCCTATCCAGGCTGATACGGAAATGGGGAAGTTACACTCCATGTCCTCATCAGAGATAAATGAGGATAACAATGAAATTGGAAAAGAGCCATTTATGAACAACATATACAGATTGTTCAGTAGATTTGATCTGAACTGAAGGTTTTTAGGCAAGACTGGTGTAACTGGTGTAACAGCTTGGGGAAGGATAGCCAACCCCTTACTCCTAAAATTCATTATGGTCAAGATGCTAATTTAGGTAATGTCTGTCCCATTTCCTCATTCCAACAACCTACTCAAAGGCTGATAGATAGATGTAGACAAAGGTACAATGATATGTTTATATGGTTCAAACATGGGATGTAACAAAATCAGTAAAAGAAAATAGTGAAAAGAGTGTGCACCTATTAAGGGCAGGGACTGGGGCAGAGATTCTAGAAACTAAGTTTGACAAAATCTTGAATGATCAGTATGAAAATGGAACAGACTCTATATCCAATGTTTGTATTTCTGCTTGAGTTGCAAATCAAATTTGACTGAATAATAATGCATCTGAGAAGTTTGGGTGAGCTATCAAATTCATTAACAGAGACAGGTTAAATGAATGCTAATAATGGGACCACCAAGAGCAAATCCAAACAGATTAGCATATTTGGGTTTAAAGCATTACCCAGTGAAATCACAGGGAAACTGAAAATGCATTACCAAATTTGTTACACATTTTTCACAAATTACAGCAACAGAAGTTAGAATCCTAAAAGTCTGTAGGTGGAAATAAGGCAGGACAAATTTATATCCTTCTCCAGGGAAATGAAGCAGCAGATTTGATCCTATAGAAGGCCTCAGTTCAAGATGTGTCAGGCATCCACATCATTGACAGTGGTATTCTGAACAATCCAAGTAATACAATGGAACTTAGAGGGGAAACAGAGGGAAATGAGAAAGTCCCTAGATCTCTTTGTCTTTATTGGACTAAAGAGATTTATACATGAACTAATTCTAAATTTAAACTTATTATAATAGATCTTTTTGAGCAACTGATCAACACTTCTGTGAAAAATGATGAAGATTTATTAGTTTCATGCATGGGCAGTGACACAGAATGTGATCAAATACAAATTATAATAAAGTCCCTTAGTTTGTACAACAAGATATTAGAAAACTCCTACATTCTGGATAGAGTGTGATTTTATACTGTTGACATGAATAGTGAAAATGAGCTATCTTGCAAAGAAACATTTAAACCAAAGCAAAAAAAAAAAAAGACTCTAGTTTCAATAACATCTCAACCAATCAACAAAGTCTGCATAAAGGACATATACTCTACTGTTAAATGTTTCCACCAGTAACAGATTTGTAGTCCTTTCTAATCAGGAAAGCTGACTAATAGATGTACAAACTTCAGATTCTATGTCAGGGACAACAACAAATTCCATGTTTCCCCTGCTCTCATGAAATATTGCTGGTCTAATATCCAAATTTGCTGATAATTAATGGATTGATTTTATTAATATATAATATGCCTACAGGAAACCTGGCATACATAACAAACTGACATCTCATAAATATGTACATCTCCCCTTCTAATTCCAAGTATTATTATCCATTACTTTGGGATGAATTAGAAATAGTAATTCATAGGAACTGGGCCATGACAGCATGTGATAATATTTTACTTTGTGGGGACTTCCATGCCAGGATAGGAAATTTTGATAGCTATACTGATAGTGTTATTCAGAACTGGCTGTATGAAGAAGTCTTTAAATTTCACAGATCCACCTTGGACCACAGAATTTATAGTTCTGGTGGAAAGCTTATAGAGCTATTGTAAATTTACAATTTAGCTGCTATAAACGGAAGGGTTAGTGGTGATGTGCAAGGTAATTACACACATTTTAATTCTTTGAGTACCTCAGTTTTAGATTTTTTTCTTTTGGAATGGAGCAATGAATACTTGGGACTCTTGTAAAGTCCTTACTAGGGTGATAGTGATAATTTTCCCCTAGTTCTTACCTGGGATGGAACAAGTGCTCAAAATATTAATAATACACCCAACTTGCAGCAATTCAAAATTAGAAATCTTACAAAAATAAAGTGGGACATCAGCTGTGGTGAAAGCATTCATAATTTATTGCAGGATCTCTTTTCCCCCACAGTTATTGCATTTTATAGTGGGGAACATTTTTGCCTAAGGCAGGAAGCACCGGTTGAATGTTTTAAGCAATTAGAAAACTTATTTACCAACCAGCCCAGAGTAAACCAAAGGCCAATTGCCTAGTATCTTGGTTTGACCAAGAATGCTGTAGGGAAAAGAATACCCTAACCTAATTGATAAGGCATACTAAATGCTCTAAGGATAAGGGTAAATTTAGAACTCTTAATAAAGCCAGGAAAGGTATAACATTTTCTTAAAAGTAAAACAAAAAGGGCCCAATTCTCAAAGCTCTTGGCAGGGCTCAAGAGGCTTGCACTACAAAGAATGGCACAAACTGCATCTTGCCCCAAAAGAAGCACTGGAAGCTATTCACAATAGCGTCTGCAGCAACCACTTGCTTCCTGCCCCAAACTGGGCTTGCGCTGCCCATGTGCCACAAAATGGGCTGTGGCCTGGTGCAAGGGGGGATAAGGCAGACACAAGCTGTCACATCCCCGAATGTCCGATTCACAAAACTCTCCAAGAAGGAGAATTTCTAAGTACCCGTAGACCAGTCAGGGCTGATGTAAGGGTACTTAGAAACATCCCTTGAGGGGGGAGAGAGACATGCACAGAGTAGCATTCTGATGAAGCAGAAGCTATGTGATCAGCTCAAACTCCCCCGTGGATCCACACAAACTATGGCTTCCTGTTACTCGTGGATGTTACATGAGTTTTTTTCCTTTTAACTGCCATATGCAACTCTACTACAAGCCAGAAGAAATGGACAAAAGTTAGCTCTATTAAAGTTACATCTGGTAAATTAAAGTTTATTTGCACTCAGATAGTAGTCAGAGGGGCCAGACCAGAAAAGTTTTCCTTGTTGCCGGTGTGATCTACTCAGTGCACTATCAGTAAGGAATGTACCATGCTAAGATGGAGGTCTGAATTTGAGGTTCCTACCTGTTCCCCGAAGATACCAAAAGTATAAACTGGCTGCATTACTCCACTCAACATATGAGTCTGTTTGTCACAACACAGAGGACTTGAGAAGGTATCTGTTTTGTTTCTTTAATGTGGTAATGGAGGTCTGAATGTGGGGGTTGTTGTGCCCTTAAAGATGCCAAATTTCCTAATTGTCCTTCTATGCAGATAAATCTTTACTAGTACAGAACTATTGACAGAACTATCTATAAACAGATTTAAGGCCCTTTTCCAGGTGTGTGATGCCTGAAAGTATTATAGGTGGGAAAGTGTCTTTTTACTCAGGTAAACATTCTCAGATCCACATTCTATTACTAGAAAAATAATAATGTTCTTTTCCTATTTCTCTGAGTGAAAGAATGCATCACCTTTTTGAACTGTATGTAGCAGTTACAAGTTTTCTTGGTGATATAAACATGCTGTCGTAAATATTAAAAAGTTTCTGGGTGCAGTAAATAGTGAAACCTGTCCTGGTTTTAGGCCTGGAAATTGTATGTCAAATTTTAAAGAACAAGGATACGCCTTCCTTGTCATACTACATATGAACATGTCCTGAAGACGAGAAAGGCATGGAAAAAAGCATTGCAGCAGAAGCCTTAGAATGTAAACAGGAAAAATTTCAAAGGGACACTAAAATAAAATATAAATTGCAACAAAAATCTCAACCAGAACAAGACTTACTAAACTTTTTTGGGGAAATTACCTACTTTGAACATAGTAAACCCTCTGAGCCCCAATAGCTTCACCCCATGAATTCCAGGCTAAAGAAATATTAGATGATATAGGGGGTTAAAATGAAGAAAATCCTAAGAAAAAATGTATGAGTGAGCAGGACCATGTAAAATTTAACATGGAATTAACAAAAGACTTTCAACAAACTGAAGAGGGTAACTTGCCTGACATAAGAAATAGTCCAGCCAAAGCAAATTACCTCCTCAATATAAATTCTCAGGTAAACAAATTTTTATCATTAGAATCTGATGCGGAGTTACAGTTTGATGAAAATAAAACAGGGTCACCTAAAAGAATGGAAAAAGTTGTGAATGTTTCTGCTAAACAAAAAGTCACTATGGTTCAAGTATCTGAGCTAGATAAACCCTCTCTAGCAAATGCAGGAGCAGGAAAGTTGAAAGTACAGCATACAGCAGAAGACAGCATACCTGCCTAAGCTAATGTCTTGGTGGGCAATGTAAAAGAAATAAAAGATGGCCTGACTTTTGTTAAATTGATATCTGAAGGGATGGACAAAATTATTTCAGAAATGGAAATGATTAAAACAACCATTCAACATGTGGATGCCTCAGTAAGGACATTAATGAAAAAATGCCACAAATGGAAAACAGAATTTCTGAGATCGAAGATAATATTCTTCAGAATGAAAGGCAATTAAACTACCATGAAAAATCAATCTCAGATTTAACAAGCAAAATATCTGATATGGAATTAAGAGCCAGAAGGAAACACTTACATTTAATAGGGATTCCTGAGGAATGGGAGCAAAAGCAGAACCTAAAAGAAAAAGGTTTTAAAATGTTTGCTGTATACCTAGACATTTCCAGAGAATATGTGGTAGTAGTAGTAGTCTTTTATTGATTAGTCTAAATACCATTAAAAAATTCCAACAATACATACAATACATTTAAAAAAAAATAACAGATGTAACATAAATAATGTCAAACGTATAATAGAACACTTCAGTATGTCAAAAAGACAATAAATTAGATTTCATTTAGCAGAAAGTAATTCAGACACAGAAATAAAAATGTGTAGCCTGGCTAGACATTGGAACAGCCTACAGTCAGTAGTTTTAAAGTAAAATATTTTTTAGGCACAAACACTATACCAAGGCCATACCAAATGGAACATTTAAGCAGCGGGATAATATAAGTCATTTTATTAAATAGAACCCATGGAGATTACACAAGACTGACCTAAAAACCTTAGCAAGAAGTCTACAGATTGCATCAGTGTAACCAGCAACTGCATAAGCAATTACTTCATCTTTGTTGTAAACAATATATGTAACAGTAGAGACTGATCATCAGTTTGTATTATATCACAAGCAGGTTTTAACTATTTATTTCCTAATCTTGTTATACCATGTCCAAAGAGCACATAGAACAGATTCCCTGGGAATTGAGAAGAACAGTGACAATAACTGTCCAAAATGTTAGTACTCTTTTGATATCTTGCAGTTAATATATTTCTAGGAAACAGTTCTATCATATACTTGGTATACAATACCCTTAGTTTTTTATCTGTAATCATATCAAGATGAGGTCAATAATAATGAATAATAGCGTTTGCTCTTAGCCAAGGTAAAACATGAAGAGTCGAAATAAGATGACAGTCTTGGTTTTTATATTGAGTAGAAATTCTATTGGTCACATATTTCTGATATTTAAGAGTAATCTTTATTTCTCTAGTTTGATATGTTTTTGAAATATTCTAAATTGGCATCATGAAGAATATGACAAATACAAGAGAGCCAACTTGATTGTAAGTGGCCTAGATTAAGCCAAGAATTCTTTTCCATTAGTGCGAGATGAGGAACTCTCTTTCAGAGAAGATGTCAATATTGAAATAGACAGAGTACATCATGCCCTTAAAGCCAGGCCAGAGGATGGCTTACCACCGCATTCTGTAATTGTTAAACTGTTTAAAACAGAAGATAAAATATGAATTATAAATGGGGTATACCGGAAGACAAAGAATATTAATGGACAGAGCAAATATAGCAATCTGTCAGGACCTTCCTTTTGAGATCATAGAAGAGAGGAAAAAGAATGATTTTTTGAGAAGAACATTGTGGCAAAAAGGCTATAAATCCTCTTTACGGCTTTCTTCTAGGCTTTGAGTTATAGTGAACTTTAAACCATACTTATTTTCCACCGTGAAACAGGCAGACAGAGAATTGAGACTATTAATACCAGATTTTTTTTTACCTAAGGGGCATTGTTTACCAGATTGTGTTGTACATGTGGGGAGGGGGGGCATGCTGATCCCACCTTGAATGTAAAAGAACACTAGGTATCTGTATGGTCCAGGATACCAATTTTTTATATACTTTTGTATAATTTATACAAATGGGTTGGAATAAGGCTTCTTATTAATTATATGTGTGGTATGGGTGGTGTATAACAGCACTAATTTAAATATTAGTCTCTGGTCCAAAAAGAGAAGGCAGCTAACAAGAGAGTATGGGGATAGAATGAAACTGTTATATATGAAGTTTGGAGATGGCTACACCTAATAAGTATTTGGACATTGGGATTGCCTCATTAAATGCACATGGATTAAATAGTTATAAAACAATCTAGAATATTTTACAATATGCTAAATTTATCCAAGTTAAAATCTTATGTTTACAAGAAACACACCTTCTAGAAAAGAAGTTTAAGAGACTAAAAAAGTCAATGGGTAGGACATTTATTTTATTTAACAGGAACATATAACAGCTGGGGAGTGGCAATCCTAGTGTCCAAAGACACTAATTTTAAAAGTATGCAAGTAATTAAAGATGTAGAGGGACGCTATGTATTGGTTAAAGGTGACTTAGTTGTATCAGACATTTCACTGGGATCTATTTATGGGCCTTTCACAATGTATGATAAATTCATAAACACTCTCAAAAGGGATACTGTTTTACTGGGTTGCAGGACACCATTTTAGTGGGAGACGGGAATGTGTTGGGAGATCATATGATGGATAAGATATCCAATATTACAAATAATGAGCTACATCATGCTAATCTATTGATAGAGTTTACTAATAGGAACTACTTAATAGATATTTGGAGAGAGAGGAATCCCACAAAAAAGGAATATACTTACAAGTCTTCATACTTAAAAATGTGTAGTGGGATGGATTTTTTCCTTATTAACAAAACATGGCCACTAAGATTAATAATGCATACATTCATAGCATTCTGGTCTCTGACCATGCAATGGTGTCCTTGCAACTAACTCCTATCTGGGACAGGTCTTTTACTAGACAATAGCATTTTTAAAACTCTTTATTAAATAATGCAGAACTTGTGGCCATGATAAAACATCAACTAGAGGAATATGGGAAATTGAATAATACTTTGGACCTGGCAATGGTTGTTAAATGGGAAGCATGGAAAGTTGCTATAAGAACTTTCACTATTTCATTCAAGATTAAACAACAGAGACAAAACAGAAAACAATTTCAGAAAGTAGAAGAAGAAATTAAGAAGATGTGAAAGACTAAACGATTCTAATTTTGATAAAAAGAGTAATGGATAGCCTGCTAGACTGTAAAAACAAACAAAAAATGAACTAATTCCACAGTCTTCAGAGAAAGATGTTTGGAAGATCAAAAATAAATTATTCTTTCAGTTCTTTCAGGGTGATAAAACAGGGAAACTTTAGCCTATGCCCTTAAAAAGCAAAAAGACAGGAATATTGTAACAGCTATTAATACTGGGCAAGAAGAGGTTTATACTGATAAACTTATCACGAAAGAATTTGTTAAATATTTTCAGAATATTTACAAGAAAGAACATGTTCATAACTTAGTTAATATGGAATAATATACCAAAGAGATGATTAGAACTAAATTAAATATCAACCCAAAACCATTTACATTAAAAGAAATAAACCAAGCAATCATAGATCAGAAGAAAGGTTCTTCCCCAGGTTCAGATGGATGTACATGTGAATTCTATCAGATGTTTAAAAATGTGCTTATCCCCTGGTTTAAATTAGTAATCAAAGAAATAAAAGCAATGGATAATGTCTACAGTCTATTAATGACTATACAAAATTATTCTACTATTAAAAGAAAACAAACATCCAAAAAGAGTAGAAATGTATCACCCAATATCATTATTAAATTTAGATGACAAGATAATCATGAAATTAATAGTTAACCATATTTAGGAACAGGTCATACATCTTATAGGGGAAGAACAGAGAGGGTTTATTAAAGGAATAAATATATTTCAGGGTCTGGAACAAATTCAAGAAATAATTTCTAAACATGCAAAACAAAGGGTTGAACATAAAGAGGAGGAAAAGGTCAGGATAGCATTAGATGCGACAAAAGCATTCAACCTACTGTCAAGAGATTTTATGTTTTGTGTATTAGAACAATGGGGCCTCCCCTTAACTATTCTGCAATTGTTTCCTCCAAGCTAATGCCAAACTAAAAATAAATTCTTTCTTGTCTGATGCTATAAAAATTTCAAAAGGTGTCAAACAAGGATGCCCACTCTCCCCCTTGCTATTTATATTATGTTTGGAACCTTTACTGTCTAAAATTCACAGCAGTTGGGACATCAGGGGGATTTCTACACATACAGATTTTATAAAAATGAATGTTTACGCAGATGATAAGCTACTGATCTTGACAAATTCAAGTGAATCATGGCCTAATGTACTGAAAGAAATATATCATTATTCCTCCTTCTCAGGTTATGAACTAAACCAAAATACATCTTTGGCGTTACCTATTACTAATCTAAGTATAGAAACAAAAACATTCTATCCCCAATTAAAATAGTTAGTAATATGAAGTACCTAGGAATGACATTAACCAATAATATGGAGGAAACTGTAAAGATTGATTCTAACATCATATACATTAAAATTCAAAAATTACTGGATGGTTGGGAAAACTTTGCTTTTTTGTTATGGGGGAAAATTGATACCCTCACGATGGCTGTTATGTCACATATTATGTTTCTGTTTCAATCTTTACAAGGAGAGATCCATGAATTATGGTTCTTTAAGGTAAAGCATATATTTGTAAACTTTATATGGCGTGGGGCCTCCCCTTGAATTGTATGGTGTAAGTTGACTATCCCAAGGAATAATGGTGGAATGGGCTGCTCAGACCTATATATGTACCATGTTGCCACAAAGATTAAGCTAGCTTTTCTCTGGTCAGACATAACTAAATACAGTATAGATAAAAAAAAGGTACACACTTATTTTATATACAAGAACTTCTTAATGACTATGATCCTGATTTATATATACAGTACAAGACACTGTAACTAATTATAGACTATTCTTAAGGCTAGATATGAATCCCATTATTAAGAGAGTAACCCTGGCTTGTAGAGAGTGGTTAAAGAAAAATAAAATAAAAAATCATTTTCACAACAGCATTCTATTTGTAAGTGAATAAATCTAAAGTTAGAATAGAGGAATGCCCTAATAGAACTAAAAATTATATGCAAAAGGAAATTAATGTTTATTTGTGGAAGGGGAAATCGGTTAGGCGTTCATACTTGAAACTCACAGGTCAAAAGAGGTCGGGAGGCTTTGCGCTACCCTCTCTTTATAAATATTACATCACCTTGCATATTAGTAAAATAGCACAATGGCACGGGTCGAGTTCCCCGTCAACCTTAAGTTCTTATGTGCCTTCCTGGCTTAACATTGAGAGAGAATTAGCGCTTAAATATTTGATTGATCTGAGTTCAATTGCCTACACTAATATTAAACTTCTTCCTAAACCGTTGAGGGACACCCCTATCAGATGGTCAATCAAAGTTCTACAGCAGGTTCAGAAGCTCCTTAAGGTTGACTGGTACAACTCATCAGAACAAAAAGTGACACAGAATATGCATTTCCTAATTCAACGGACCCCGATTCCACCTGGTTTTTTGGGTCCATTAGAAGGGCTAAAACTAGGAGATTTGGCTCCCCAAGGGAAGTTGATATCATATGAGCAGGCTTGTACTAAATTTCCAGAGCTAAAGGGTCACAATTTTAAATTTCGACAAATTAATGATGCAGTAAAGACCTACTTTAAAGGGGCAAGATGGGTACAAAATAGAGTTGAATTGTCCTTACTACTCAAAGCAGCTGACCAGCCCATTCTATCTCCAGAGTCTATAATCTATTGCAAAACATAGATGAAAGTCTCCCTTCTAGTGTCTTTTATTATTGGATGCAAAAGTTAGGGATGGTAGAAGAGCAGGGCATTTGGGAACAGATATGGGCTAATAATCACAAGAACATTAGACAAGACAAATATAAGTTACAGCAATTTAATATAATGCATAACTTGTATTACACTCCTGCTAAACTTTATAGGATGGGTAAGTTGTTGTCACCCTTATGTAGCAGATGTGGAATCAAGGAAGGAGATTTGCACCATGTATTATGGGAGTGTGCTCAGGTTCAATCTTTCTGGCAGATAATTAGGGCTTCCCTGTCACAAATTACCGGCATAGCAGACCTGTTTACACCAGAAATTTGTTTGCTGAACAGTTATCAAGTGAGCATGATCAAGAGAGACAAATTATATATGGGCATTATATCAGCAGCAGCAAAAGCGGTACTCTTAAGACACTGGAAGGACCTAAATCCTCCACCGGTTATAGAATGGTACAGAGAGGTGGTCCTTGCTTTACAAGTGGAATTACATATTGCTAAAATGAATAACAGAGCTCATTTATATGAATCCATATGGGGAGCGTTGAGTACCGATTTATCAACGTGGCAAAGCAAAACTACCTAATAATAGACGCTGCCTCGCAGTCTGATGAACAGTGTCCTGTTGACCCCTCTGTTATGCAGAATCCTAGGGTCACCACAATTAGGGTGTGGATGCTATGGAAAGTGGGGGGGGGCTGGGCGGAGGAGGGAGAAAAGTATTAGGCTGGCTAAGTTGTTATATCCTTATTTAGTCCTGTAGAAATTAGTAGCATGTGACCAGCAAGAATGTTATTATGTCTATGGCACACTTAGTTTGCATTGTACAGTTGCACAATACTATAAAATCTGTGTGTTGTCAAGGATATCAATTCAAATAAAAGCGTATTGAATTAAAAAAAAAAAGAACTAAAAATTATAAATTGGTTAGATCTGATAGACAACACAGATTTTATTTCCTATAAGAAGTTTAAAGAAATGGCCCCACTAAACAGAATCAAAGATACTTGGTTATTGTATGCTCTATTAAAAGCAAAATTCACTGCTCTAAAAAAGAAAGTGGGTAAAAGTACGATACATTGTAATGCTAACATATATTTGAACTATGGACTAAATAAGAATTCTAGTATCATTACACAAACGTATAATTTGTTGACAAATATAGAAGGTGACAACGTGTGAAAAAATTAAGGCAACACAACAGAAATGTAACCAGGAAATAGAACAATTTATTACACCACAAACATGGTCTAACGTAAGAATGGATGCGAATAAATTATATTCCTATGTCAAAAATAAAAGCATCCAATATAAAATAGGTGATAGGGCTTTCTTAACTCCTACTACAATTTTTTATTTTGGAGATGCCAAGGGGAAGTCTTGCTGGTATCTGGGTGGCAACATAGGCAACAATGGCCATTTGTTTTGGAGCTGGCCCAAAATTATAACATGGTGGCAGAAGTTACATTCTGAGCTAGAATTAATTCTGAACAGAAAAATAACCTTTGAACCTAGTTTTTTCATACTAAATGAATATGGAGCTTATAAATGTTCAAAAGAAGAGAAAAAATATGTGCATTATCATCTATGACCATGAAGAGACACATTTTGGAAAAATGGAACTGAAAAGAAGTGGGGGAGTGGAACCAGAATGAATGGCTACATACATTTAGAGAGACTTTACTGTTGGAAAGAATATCAGATGTTACTAACAGATCTGACAATGATGGGGAGAAGAAGTTTATAAACTAGATTGAAATTATTCGCATTCTTCCCCAATTCTTAAATTAAATTAACATTTAACATGTGTTGGCATATGATCTGATAACATTAACCATTGACCAGAGTTGTGTAATCATGGGTTGTAAAATGAATGATGTTTACATATGCAGAAAATGTGAAATATCATGTATGTATAAAGATAATTAAAAGTGAATAAAAAATACAGGGGCAGCATGGCTCAGTGTGGCACTCCAATCTGCCCATACAGCTTACTTGACCTCATACATGTTTATCGCACCCCCCCTACACACCAATCTGCCATACTGGTATGTAAGTGTTAATAAAAAATGTATCCCTGGTGATCTAGCAGTCCTTCCCCCTGCTCCAATATACCCATTTTTAAACATGTATAAATGAATTTATCCTGGTGGCCTAGCGCTCCCTCCCCCCACCCTGATATGCCCGTTCATACACCATGTACTGTATTACTGTATTTAGTTTATCCTGGTAATGTAGTGGTCCCTCCCCCACCTCAATATGTCTGTTCTTAAAACATGTGTAAATTAATTTATCCTGGTGGTCTAGCAGTCACTCCACCCACCTCAATATGCCCATTTGTACACCTTGTACTGTATTATTTAATTTATCCTGGTGGTCTAGTGGTCCCCCCCCAATATGCCTGTTCTTAAAACATGTATAAATTACTGTAATTCATCTTGGTGGTCTAGTGGTCCCACCTCACCACCCTGGCAAGTAGTGCCCACCACCCTTTCCCCCAACCCGAACCCTGAGCCAGGACCGACACAGCCCTCCTCACTCTGCCTTGACTGGCTCTGACTGAACAGTCACTGAGCATGTAATACAGTAGGAGGGACCACTTGACCAACAGGATAAATTCATTTATACATGTTTTAAGAATGGGCATATCGGGGCAATGGGAGGGACCACTAGACCACCAGGATAAATTAATTTATACATGTTTTAAGAATGAGCATATAAAGGTGGGTGGAGGGACCACTAGATCACCAGAATAAATTAAATAATACAGTACATGGTGTACAAATGGGCATATAGGGGAAGGGGGTGCTAGCCACTGAGAGTCCTGCTGGCCCAGTGCACAGCTGCTTCACAGCTTGCTGGAAGCCCTCCTGCTGTGCTGTGTGTTTGGCACATGGCCAGGGTTGCTGCAAGCCTAGGCACTTAGTCATCAGGACCCTGACAGAGAATCTGGTGCAGGGTCCCTGGTGCATGGGGCTTCAGCGCAAGCTGCTGTTTGCTGCAGCTTGCAATGATTTATGCCTCTTTGAGAATCGGGCCCAAAGAATTTATCTTAAAACAATGGAACAAAATGTTAGACATCATAAATAAGAAATACCCCTCCTACTGGCTCTTAGAAGTGAAAGGTACAAATATCTGCAAATTTGACATTGACACGTATATTCCTATAAACACTGGGTAAAGCATTATACAAAAGTTTTTTTATGATCCTGATTTGATGGATGATATCCCACAGTGGCAATCATTATTGGAGAGAAAACCAATTCAAACCTATATCAGGTACTGAAATTTATATAGCAAAAGACACTTTGAAAAGAAACACGGCCCCGGATTCTGATTTAATTTCTCCTGAAGCGTTCCTCTCTGTTCCAACACCATGGACAAAAGTCCTTACTTCTTTTTTTAATCGTTGCATAGTTAAGAGAGAGAGATTCCCAATGTATGGAAGGGTGCTCTTGTCATCTCAATTTATAACAAGCCAATGCCGAACGTTCGCTTGCAGGTATTTGCAGTGGTGTTTGGCACGTATGGTGCTTTACCCTAATGCCCTGTGCGATTGCTGGTATTTGCACAATAAAATTTCAGCATGACCTTTTTGTTACCCCCATTGTGCGCTACATAGGCGGAAACACGTTTTGGGCAGGATGTGAAAAATGACAGCTGTACTGCTCATAAGGAAGTGTGGTAAAATGGCAATGTTGAAAATCTGGAGTGGAAATATTGAAGGGTGCAAACCCTCACCGTGCGTGGGAACTGTGCAATGAACACTTGTAAAACAGTCATTGTTCGGAATTTTTTCACCAAATTTTCAACATTGGCATTTTAAAACCTCTGCTAATGAACAGTGTCACTGTGATTTTCTTACTGTGTCCCATACATTGATTTCGCACACTGACTGCACCATTGTGCACTACATGGGCGGAAACACATTTTGGGCAGGATGTGAAAAATGACAGCTGTACTGCTCATAAGGAGGTGTGGTAAAATGGTAACGTTGAAAATCTAGAGTGAAAATTTTGAAAATTCGCAAACTTACAAGCATGCATACGAACTGCGCAATGAACACTCGTAAAACAGTCATTTTTAGGAATTTTGTCACCAAATTTTCAACACAGCCATTTTAAGACCTCTGCTCATGAACAGTGACACTGTGATTTCCTTAATGTGTCCCATACATTGAGTTCACACACCGACTGCGCCATTGTGCGCTACATGGGCGGAAACACATTTTGGGTAGGATGTGAAAAATGACAGCTGTACTGCTCATGAGGAGGTGTGGTAAAATGGCAATGTTGAAAATCTGGAGTGCAAATATTGAAAATTAAGAACATACGAAAGATGCGAGGAACTGCGCAACGCATGTTCGTCAAGCAGTCATTTTTAGGAATTTTTTCACCAAATTTTATTCATAGCCATTTTAAGACCTCTGCTCATGAACAGTGTCACTGTGATTTTCTTAATGTGTCCCATACATTGATTTCGCACACCGACTGTGCCATTGTGCGCTACATGGGTGGAAACGCATTTTGGGCAGGATGTGAAAAATGACAGCTGTACTGCTCATAAGGAGGTGTGGTAAAATGGCAATGTTGAAAATCTGGAGTGAAAATATTAAAAATTCGCGAACTTACAAGCCTGCATAGGAACTGCAGCAACGCACGTTCGTAAAACAGTCATTTTTTGGAATTTTTGCACCAAATTTTCAACATGGGGTTTTGGGACCCCTTCTCTCACGAATGATGTCACCGTCATGGCATTATTACAGGCCTGAAGGTGATTTCATGCAGTGACTGTGCGGTGACTGCGGAAATCACCGCTGGGCCAGATAGCGCCATGACAGTGATCATTCATTAGAAGGGTCCCAAAACCCATGTTGAAAATTTGGTGCAAAATTCCAAAAAATGCCTGAGATATGCAATAAGTTGAAACCCCCTATCTAGCCCATTATACAGCTTACTGGCATTTCCTCAGTTCGTGGTCGGCTTTGAAGAGTGCAGAGCGTGTTCCCGGTCCATCGAGATCATCGCGCCACGAGCTCTGGAGGTAAGTATGGGGTGAGGGGGTGTGGGAGGCAGGTGCATAGTGGGTGGGTGCCGGTTGTGGGAGGGGCGGAGATTGTGTGGGACCGCTTTTACTTTACAGGTTTTTTTTAATTGAAGACGGGACGCTTGCCACGCTTGGGATGGGCTCCCAGCATGGCACAAGGATGGCTGGGGGCTGAGGAGCTGACTGGGATTGGGAAACCCCATCGCAAACAATTGGGATTACGGCCATGCTGGGTGGGCTCCCAGCATGGCAGAAGGATGGCTTGGGGCTGTGGGAGCCGACGGGGATTGGGCACCCCCGCCGGAAAACAATGCCGGATGTTTGCCACGCTGGGTGGGCTCCTCTAGCATGGCAGCAAGGATTTGGGGGCAGCATGATGGAGGGGGTGGCATGATTCAGGGGCGCATGATGGTGCCAGGCGACAGCGGTGGTTTTCTTTGAAGCGAAGACCACCGCTGTCATACACAGCTCCCGCACCCATTGGTGCAGGACTGCCATGCCTGCTCAACTGAGCAGTGGATTTAACGGGAGAGGCACACCTCCAAAGTGTGCTACTCTCTCAAAACGTTCCTTGCGCATGTGCGCAAGTGAACGTAAAAAGGGGGACAAAAATTAATCGCTAATGTACAGACCGATTTAGTTTTTAGACATAATAGGGAAAATGTTTTCCAAAATAATTTTAGCACAACTTCCTGAACAACTAAAGCAGCTGGGAGGCCTTTCAGAATTACAAGCAGGATTTAGGCCTAGTTATTGCACTACAGACAATTGCTTCATTTTATTACATTTATATGAAAAATATGTTACTCTAAGAAAGCAAAAGTTATATGTAGTTTTTATCAACTTCAGCTCAGCGTTTGATATTATTTCTTGTGCCTTAAAGTGGAAATTAATGTATGAATGGGGTATACGGTCAAAGATAATTAGCATTATTAGAGAACTGTATTCAAATACATGGGCTCAGGTCACAATAGAGATAAATGGACAACTTTTATCAAACTATTATCAGTTAATAAAGGTGTCAGGCAAGTCTGTTTGCTATCCCCTCTGCCTTTTTTTTGTATTTATATTAATAAACTACTTATTCATCTCTCCAAAACAGTTTCCAATTCCTCACAAATTGGTAAAAGATGCTGCCACGCACTTGTGTACACTGATGATTTGGTGCTATTTGCATTAACCCAATCATGTCTGCAATGTAAACTGGATATTTTACAAGTGTATGTTATAAAATAGAAGTTGAAAATAAATGAAAATAAAAGTCAGGTACTTATTCTTGGTTCCAGAAACACTAATAAAACCTGAAAAATTGGTAATAAAAAGCTTAGCATGGTTAAATTGTATGTTTACCATGGCCTCTCTCTATCAAATGATGGCTTATGGACTAAACAAATCAAAAGTTTAAAGGAGAAGCTCAAACAAACCACTACTTCATTAACCCTGTTTAACAATAAATATGGTGGCAATTCAATTAAATCTCTTATTGAAGCTGGCAGAGCCAAATATTTTGCCCAAGCTTTATTCCAGGCAGATATCTGCAACAAAGAAAATATAAGGTCTTTAGAAATTCCACTAAATAAATTGTACAGATCATCCCTAGGAGTGAGCAATTTGTTCCCAGCATCCATGGTCAGAGTTGAATTAGGCATGGCAAGACTTAAAGCTCACATAACAGCCTGGAAAGTAAAGTACTTGATAAGGTTATCAAGACTGGATTCAAGCAGACTGCCTTATGAATGTCTAACTGAAAAACTTAGATGGCACATTATAGGCTGTAAGCAATATAAATGGTTAAAAAATGTACATCTTATACTAGAATATGGGATAGATTACGTAAATAATTATGTCAGTAGAAGAATATCGATCAGTACAAAATACAAGGTTTATATCACAAAAAAATCATCAACATTAATAAAGCATTAGACACTGAGTCAGTATCTAGGTACAACATTTCACCTTGGCTGGTGCAAAAGGAAAATAGACATACAGTACTATAGACACTATTTAGATGCGCTAACAGATCACAATCAGAGGAAGCTGTATACCAGATATAGACTGAAATGTTTAAGAGCAATGTTTTAAAAGCCAGATAATAAAACTTTCTGACCCAGCAGCAGGATTCTGCTCATGTACAGCCCAGTAGACTGAAAATTTACATCATGTTATATTTGTCTGTCCATGGTATAGCGAGACCAGGGCATATTGGCTAGCCCCAATATGGGATGAAAATAAATTCAAACTTGAGACAAGAACATTCTTTGGAACTTTATGCTCACAGCTGAAGCTGAAATAATAATCAGTAGAGTAGCAGGTTATCTTACAGCTATGTCATTGTTATGTTTGAAATGCACTTAAAGTATAGGTTGACCTGTATCATACAAGTGCTGACTACACTCGAATTTATGTGTATGTTTAATGCATTTATATAGGGGAATTACTCAGAGTTGCATGATTATTAGCTAAAAAGTATTTAACATGTGATGTAAGATAGTATTTATAGTAGAGACTATACTTGTACTTCGATGAAACATAGAAACATAGACTTTGATGGCAGATACGGATCACTTGGCCCACCTAGTCTGCCCATTTTCCTACCTACTAGATAAGCTGCAGATCCTAGTTAACAACAGCCTATTTCTTCCTACACCCCACAAGAATTGCCTTATGTCTGTCTCACGCATTCTTGAATTCCCCCACTGTTTTTGATCCCACAACCTCCTCAGGAAGGGAGTTCCATGTGTCCACCCCCTTTCTGTGAAAAAATACTTCTTCACATTACCCCTGAGCCGTCCACCCTCTATCTTTAAATTGTGTCCCCTTGTTCTTGCGCATCTCTTTTTCTGAAAGATGCTACCCTCTTGGACTTTGTTGATTCCCTTGAGGTACTTAAAAGTTTCTATCATGCCCCCCCCTCCTTTCCTCAAGGGTATACATATTAAGCTCCTTTAGTCTCTCTTCATATGGCTTCTTTTGCAGACCCTGCACCATTTTAGTTGCCCTCCTCTGGACTGTCTCCATCCTGTCTATGTCCTTGTGGAGATGGGGTCTCCAGAACTGCACGTAGTACTCCAGATGGGCTCTCACCAACTGTCTGTACAGAGGGATAACAGCTTCCTGTTTTCTACTGGTGATGCCTCTCCCTATACATTCCAGTATCCCCCCAGCCATCCCTACTGCCTTCTCACATTGCTTGTTAACCTTTAGATCATCTGATATGATTACCTCCAGGTCTTTTTCCATTTTTGTTGTTGTTAATACCTCCCCCCTCCATTGTGTACTCTTCCCCCTGGTTTTTGTTTCCCATGTGCTTTACTTTGCAATTCTTTGCATTGAATCCAAGCTTCCATACTTCTGACCATTCCTCCAACCTTGTCAAGTCCCTTCTCATCCTTTCCACCCCACCTTGTGTATCAGCCCTGTTGCAGATCTTTGTGTCTTTTGAAAAGAGGCATACTTTTCCTTCTAGTCCCTCTGCAATGTCACCTAAAAAGACATTAAAAAGGATCAGACCCAGTACTGAACCCTGCAGTACCCCACTAGTAACCCCCCTTTCTTTAAAGTAGACTCCATTTATTATTACCTTCTGTGTCCTGTTGTCCAGTGAATGTTTTACCCATGCTACCACCCTGGGACCCACTCCCAGGCTAGCTAATTTGTTTATTAATCTTTTGTGTGGAACTGTGTCAAATACCTTGCTAAAGTCCAGGTAGGCCATGTCCACAGCCCCTCCCTGGTCTACTACTTTGGTCACTCAGTCAAAGAAATTGATTAGATTCATCTGACATGACCTTCCCACTGTGAATTCATGCTGCCTTGGGTCCTGTTCCCCACTGGCCTCTAGTTACTCAACAATTCTTTCCTTCAGAAGTGATTCCATCATTTTCCCTACCATTGAGGTCAGCCTGACAGGTCTGTAGTTTCTTGCCTCTGTCTTGCTCCCACTTTTGTAAAGGGGAATCACATTTGATATATCACAGTCATGATACTTAATGAATACTGGTATTATATATTTCTAAACTTTGACATTTGATTTTAAATGTAAACTAAAGTGTAATGTATATGACCAAATAAATAACTTGAACTTTTTAAAACATATAATTGACATTGCAAAGGGGCTGGATGGGAAAGTATGCATGCTCGCAGATGACACAAAAATCTGCAATAGAGTAGACACACCAAGGGTATGTAGAAAAAATAAGGAATGATCTGAAAATCCTGGAAAACTGGTCTAGAGTTTGGAAACTGTTTCAAAGCAAAAAGTGCAAAATCATGCACTTGGGGCACAGAATCCCAGAGGCAACATACCAATTGGGTGGGGAGGTATCCACAAGCATAGAACAGGAAAGGGACTTGGGGGTAATCATTTCTGAAGACCTAAAGGTAGCAAAGCAGTGTGATAAGGCAGTGGGGAAAGCTAGCAGGATGCTTGGGTGCATTGGGAGTGGCATCACCAGCAAAAAAGAGGGATGTAGTGCTACTCCTGTATAGATCAATTATTAGGCCACACCTTGAGTACTGAGTCCAGTTTTGGAGGCCTCATGTCCAGAAGGACATAGGATGGAGGCAGTGCAAAAGAGGACAACCAAAATGGTGCAGTGCAGTGTCAAAAGCTCTACGAGGAAAGACTCAAGGAATTAAACGTACTCTCTTGAGGATAGGAGGAAAAGGGAGTACATGATAAAGACTTTCAAATACCTCACAAGTATTAATAAGATACATGAAGGTAGTGTTTTACATAGAAAAAGATGCTCAAGGACAAGGGGGTCATGTTATGAGGCTGGGGGAGACTCAGGGGATATGTGAGGACATACGTCTTCACTGAAAAGGTGGTGGATGACTGAAACAGTCTCCCAGTGGAGGTGGTGGGTGCTAGAAATCGTAATGTGATTCAAGCATGCATGGGATAGACACAAGCAGACCTTAGAAATAAGGCATGGGGAAAAACCGGAGATTGAAAAGGGTCTGCTGTGACACAGTCAGTAGGGAAAAAAGGGTAAACTGGTTGGGCTAAGAGGTCCTTCTCTGTCAAAAACTTCTATGTTTCTATGTTTATGTGTCATGCCATCTTTTTGCTTTTTGCTAAAATAGCACAAGAGCAATGCTTAAATGCATTACAGTAAATAAAAAATTCAGAAGCAATTCTATTAAAAACTTCAAGTTGTGTAAACATTTTCTGCTGTAAAGAGAAATTGCACCTGTTTGACCATAGGTGCAATTTAAAACAAGCAAACAATATGTCCAAAAACTGCTATGTCATTTCCCCCCAAGCATTACTGTAATGACCATACACTCATTATATAGGAGCATTAAAAAATGGTATTCCATAGTTTCCAACTGGTTATTACAACCCAGCTTTGCACACATTCTTTCATTAAACTTCTTGTGCTCCTGATTGCCCTTGTTGTGGCAACACAACCACACTATGTCCCACATCTTGGGAGGTGTCCTGCTGTCAGACAACTGGCACAGTAAACATCTGCAAGTCCCAAGGAGAATGTTTTCAAATAATTGAGTCTCAGAAAATGTAATCTCTAGTACAAAAGTATACAATACCTTCCTGGGCACATCCTGTAATTATTCATATGTGATGCCCCAAGTCTGAAGTTTGGAAAAGGTCTCTTTCATATAACGGAGAGTTATTACTGATGGCCGTAAAACTTTAAATTATGCTTGACTAGGTTCAGTCTGCTCCCCCAGAGGACCTGGAGAAAAATACACAGGAGAGCAGTTTCCTAGGTAACAGGGGAGGAAAAATGTGACTGACATATAAAAAAAGATGAGCTAAAAAGGTTATTATTATATAAACCCTCTTCTTCTTTCTGAGGCTCCTTTTATTTCAGTACAAAACTTTGTGTTTACCGAATTCAAGTTTACATTCCAAATTTAATTTGGCAAGCTCTCCCAAGCCATATTTTATACTCATGATGGTCATGGACTCTGTCTGAAGCCTAATGCCTTCTACTGACTCATATGAAGCTGAAACATCACCCAACAACCTCCCAACACATTTTGTAAGATTCAAGGTGCCACCAGAAAAGAGGCCAAACAAACGGAAGCAATATAAACATTGCAAAGCCAAATGGGTATCATGAAGCAACTGGCATACATCATCTGCACAGGTGATGGCTTCATGTCAGATCTCCCCTTCTAGAGTCTGCAAAGGCTGGATGAGTGGATCCTACTCAAGTTTCCTAAGCAGTGGATTAAAGGACGTACAAAATAGGGCTGAGGGGCAACCTTGGCACACCCCATTGAAGAGCAGGCAAGAGGATTCCAGCCAGCAGTTCACCAGTGGAGTAATGGCCTGGTGGTATAAACATTGGATCCAGTGAAAGAAACTTAAAGAGCTGGTGTATTGTCTAAAACTATTAAAAAGCAGTCAATTACCTTTTTATCTGAGGTACTTTTTGCTTTCCTTTTGGTTAATTAGAAAATGTTTTACTTGATGTTAGTAGGTGTGATGTGTGGGACAGCATTCTGCCTGGCAGCTGACATGTCTAGCTCTGTTCCCCCCATTACTTATTCAGCATTGTGACCTCACTGATGGTGACATCACTGCTGCTTATGAACAACCACTCAGTAGCTGCCGTGTCAATCACCTGTAACGCCGCTGTCAGTGAGATCACAGTGCTGATGATGTAGTTGGGGGGAACAGAGACAGATATGCCAGCTGACAAGCTGAGAGCTGTTTCATACATCTTGCACAATGTTATCACATAGAAAACATTCTAATGAGCAAACAGAAAAAGAAAAAATATTTTAGAAATACAAAGTTACCGCCGACTACTTCTTGCACTTCACTTTGCTGCTCACATAAACGAGGTGTGCCGCTCGGCTAACTCCAAGATTGGGGCAGCATTTACAGTTCGGCACTCTCTCACCCTGGCCGCCAAGATCTCAGTAGCAAGAGGTGTGTTACTTCCACAACTTCAATATGCCCTCCCTGTATTCTCGCATGCCAATGCAGGGGTCCTTCACAAATGGGACATCTCCTATAATAATAACTGTAGATTCGCCTTATCTGCTCCTCATCTTACCCATCACTGCCTACTCTACTTGGCCTTAAACTGGTTATCTCCTAATGCTCTCCATGCTTATGCCTTAGGCTGTTTCATTGACTCCATAACTAGAACCCATTGACCTGCCACCCTGGGTGACATGCTTACTCCTGTCTCTCACTTCCACCCACTTATGTCCTCCTCATCTACCTTACTCTCTGTTCAACCCTGCTCCTCCAAAATGGGTGAGCAAGCCTTTTCCTATTTTGCTTCTAGGTTTTGGAATTCTTTCCCCCTCCATGTAAAGAATGCTTCATCTCACCTTATCTTTAAGCATGCTGTGTTTACACACCTCAATGCTCTTGGTTACTGTGCTTGCACTTAAATTCTGCATAACTGCTACCGATGTTCTCCATCATTGCCTCCTAGCCAAGCTAATGATATGCCTAATTGTTATATATACTACTTTCATCTCTCCTTGATGCCATCATTAACTTGAGTAACTTGTTATTTGCTACTATTGTATTACTACCCAAACTTGTATAATGTTGCTGGTATCTGGCCAGTATGTATTTTTAATTGCTTCTGCTGTTTATGTACTTTGTCCTGACTGTTTGGTTATGTATTTTTTCTTTTTTTTTCTCCCTCATTATGTCCAATTTGTTGTTCACTGCTGTTTTTCTTCTTGTACTCTCCCGGGTCATGCCTGAAAATAGGCAGGATTGCCGTATAGTGCACTTACCTGGTTACCAAAAGCTAATAAATGAATAAATAAAATGGGTATCATTTTCCTATCTGTCTGTATTGGTTCCAGTAGATCTTTAAAGGGACCCCATAACCTTTTACAACACACCACAAAAAGCCATGGCAAACAAGGCCAAAGGCCTTAGTTGGGTCCGAGAATCCCTACCCCCAATCTATTTGTATTTCCTCTTTCAACTACTTCTCTCTAGAGAATGAGATGGTCTTGTATGACTCTCTTCAGGATACAGCAAGCTTGTGACAAGGAAACCAATGCCCAACTATTTGTAACAATCTAGAGGCTCTAATTTTAGAAATAATTTTCAAATCATAGTTAAGAAAACAAAAGGGTCTCTGATTATTTAAATTATTCTTCCCAGCAGCTTTATATAAAAGGAACAACAGGGTCTAGTTCATTCCATTACCAAGAGAAGGATGTTGCAAGAAAGAAATTAAAGACCTGTGCCAGCTCCTCCAGGAGTATACAGCCTTTCATGGGGGCAGTGTTATATGTAGGTTTGCAGTGGGCATAGCCCTGCAGACCTCTTGCTATCAAACAAAGTATGCAGCACATTCCTTCCAACTGAACAAGATGTTGGAGTTGCAACACACTCACCTCCATGAGTGTGAAGCCCTCCGCTAGCTGTGTACATTGGCAGTGTCACTGCACTATTTTGTAGTCTGTCTGTGGTCACAGCAAAACAATGCACACTCCGCTGTGTCCAAGATGGCCGCTAGATCATACTGAGCATATGCGACAGCTAAGCATACACAGTACACTGTGGCAGGCATCTTGGTCACAGCGAACTGTGCTGTGTTCCACCATGACCACCAATTTCCTCTTTTTTTTTATAAGGTACATTTTTTATTTTGGAGGGGACAGTGAGAAGTTGAAAACACATAAAGGGTACAGTTGAATGGCAGAACAATATAATCAGAAAAGATCCCCCCTCAATGGATGCAGCTTCAGACTGGATACTGACACAGACTGAGTCCATCGGTGTGAAGTAAGGCATCTGATTAAAGGACCTGTGTAGGTTGTAGCCTGACAGCATGTGTGCGACAGTATCCATGTATAATATCTATGTTGAGCCAGTATAAATGGTATCACATTATCCAACAAGCCTCTGGATACTCCAAAAATGCAATATTGGTTAACTGTTATTACTCAGTTTTACAGGATGGTTGACTGGAACATTGAGTGCCTTCATGATGTGCTTAAACTCACACTGGCATAACCACATTGGATGGGTTTAGAAGTTGGGTCTACTAGTTCCAAGTTGTGGGCTAAAACTAGGAGAGATTGAAATTAAAAATCTGCAAACAGCATATTAAGTTCATCGAGCAGGGTAAATTCATTTTGAAACTTATGCCTACGAAAACATATTTACACCACGAGAAGGATGCATTATCATTTCTTTTATTCCTTTTTTTTAAGTACACATATCCCACCAAACCCAACCCTCCCTCTCAACACCCACCCATGCCTAAAACATAACATTGATACTGGAGGTGCCCAATCCCCCAGCGTCACATTCATTGATTTTTTGGTTTTTAATTATGTTTTTTCCCCCCACCCAACCCTCACTCTCAGCACCCCAGCAACATAACAACAACACTGGCAGTGCCCAATCCCTGGTGTTGCTCTTGGGAATCCTCTGTTACGTTTTGATTTGTTTTTACTTGTAAAAAGAAAACCATCCATCAATGTCTTTTGTAGGCATTCCTTACCCCCAACTGACCCTCCCACTCAGCACCCACCACCCTGAACCCCCTCCAAGCCCTTACTTACTCATTGTGGGTACAATGCCGTAATCCTTTCTGGACCGCAGACACGTCCTCACTCTTCAAAGTCGGACCACATACTGAAGAAACAGGTATGTGATTCAATGTATTTCAATGAGGTTTTAAACTTAGTTGCATAACTTGGGCAGTTTTGCATATTTGTGGCCCAAATTTCCAATATGCCTTCTCTGGGACCCCACCTCATGAACAATTGCACTCATATTAGGCAAATCTGTCCCAAAAAGTGATTTTGAGGTCCCTGCATGAAATCACCTTTTGGGCAGGAGTTGAAATGTTCTCTACCCTTGTTCATGAGCTGGGGGTCATAAGAAGGCTATGTTGAAAATTTGGTGTAAAAATATTAAAAAACAATAAAGTTTTGAGCCTAGGTACAAGGAACTGCAAAATCAATTTTCAGTACTCAAAAACACATTTTGGACAGGAGTTGAAAAACGACAGCTGTCACATTCATGAGGTACTTTAAATAAATTGCTGTGCTGTAAATTTGGGATAAAAATATAGAACATTACCAAAGTTATAAGCCTGCATTCACAAAATTCAACAAAGGCTCATAACTTTAATGTATTTTTAATATTTTTATACCAAATTTTCAACATAGCCTTCATATGACCTCGCCTTATGAACAAGGGAAGAGAATATTTTCAAGTCCAGCTCAAAAGGTGATTTCATGCAAGGACCACAAAATCACCTTCCGGGACCAATTTGCCTAGTGACAGCTCAACTCTTCTTAAGACAGGGTCCTAAAAGAGGCATATTGAAAATGTGGGCCAAAAATATTAAAAAATGGCCAAGTTATGCAAGTGAGTTCAAAAATCCATTGAAATACATTGAATCATATATCTGTTTCTATAGTGCATGGTCAGACTTTGAAGAGTGAAGATGTGTCTGCAGTCCAGAGAGTATTACGACATTGGACCCCCGATGGGTAAGTAAGGGCTGGGGGGCTGCAGGGTGGTGGTTGCTGAGGGGGAGAGTCAAGTGGGGGGGAGTGCAACGGCCACAAAATAGATTGATGGACTTTTTTTTTTACAGGATAAAAAATAAACATGAGGATTCCTGCACTGAGGGATTGGGCACTCCCCCACAGGGCCACTGTTACATTTCTGGGAGGATTGTGGTGGTGGGAGCAGAGATGGAGGTTTGGGTGGGGGGAGGATTTAGGACAATTAGGGATTGTTCACCCCAGTGTCATTATTATGTTTCGGGAGGTACTGAGGTGGATGGTTGGGTGAGGGATATATATAATAAAAAAAACTGACCACCGACAGTAAAATAGTGCAGTGTGGAGTATTTCACAGATGAGGAGGTGACTCTGTTGGCACTCCAACATGTTGTTCAGTCATAGTCCTTTTCTCATAACAAGAGGTCTGCTGGGCTCTGCCCACTGTAGCCCTAAAATCGATGAAAAGGGTGAAATCGGCAAAAGTTTCAGAATGTCCAGTCCTAAGTCTAACTAAATAGAACTATACCATAATATTGTATTATCATTAATCACATATCATTTAAGATATTTACTTGCATGACTAGCAAGATAATAAAGGGAAAATAAAGGAAGTTTGAGTCCACCTTGATGCCTAGGTGCAGCCAAATTAATATACGAATATCTGGATTTTTTATCTAGCCATATAAATTGAGAAATTAAAGTATGGACTTTCGTAAAACAGCTCAAAGGAATATACAAATTCAACATATTCAAAGGGTAAAGAAGAACTCAATTCTTGTGGCCAAATGTCCTCTGAAATATGTGGGTTCCTTCCTCTCTGAGATCTTGAAATAGGCAGCAGTTAACTCTGAAGTATGCACCATAGAAGACAAAAAAGTCACAATTTTCTTTTTGTTCTTTTGTTGACACCTCAGTCCAGATGGGAGAGGCCACGGTTGAAGTGTCCTCCCAAAATCACTGGTATGGCTGTAAAGAGACAAGACTGTTTGACGTGTTTTAATTATGTGTTGGTAGAAGTCTTGGACAGTCAGACATTACTGTCCCTCTAGGCTCAGGGACCTCTGACCTTTTCACTGTCCCCCCTTTCTCTCATTGCCGCTTATTGGGGATAGCTTGGAGAAGAAGGGGCCTGGGGAGAACTGAGCCTTAGTGGAGCGGGTGAATTGGGGTGGTGAGGCCAAGGAAACAGCCTGGGGTGAAATGGGTCCTAGAATGGAGTTCTCCATGCCCAGATCCCATACCCAAGGGTTCCAGCTCTGGTGGGCAGATAGCTCGGCCAGCTTCACTTATCTATTCTACTCGGACAGTGTTATGCAATGCCAGCTCAATTAGGAACAAGATGGCTATAATTGCTGATCTTGTTGGGTCAGCTGGTCTGACTTGCATCACCAAGACCTGGCTGGTCAAAAATGCTAGCCCAATTTTTGAAGCAGCACTTCCTGCCAGGTACTCGGGGATACACTGCCCGAGGGAGGATTGTAGGGGCGGAGGTGTAGCCATTTGTTTTCACTCA
This sequence comes from Neoceratodus forsteri, assembly GCA_016271365.2. Taxonomy (NCBI): domain Eukaryota; kingdom Metazoa; phylum Chordata; order Ceratodontiformes; family Ceratodontidae; genus Neoceratodus; species Neoceratodus forsteri. Next base: position 1,459,321,991 of record CM057450.1, on the reverse strand, counting down.
AAACTGGGCCTTATAGAGGTATCAGTGAGGAGTACTAAATCTTTTGAGTGCATCGTGGGGGCAGGTGTGGGTTGCAGAATACTTCTTGTCTACCACCCACCCGGGGACAAGAAGGAGTTTCTGCAGAAAGTAGTGGACTTCATCATCGATCTGGTATTGAGGTCTCCAGATGGTTAATTCTTGGGGACTTCAATACCTGGGTCAACAATGAACTTTTGCAGTTTGGTCAAGACTTCCTCCAACTTATGAACTTGTTGGGTCTTACACAGGTTGTTTCCTCTGCCATGCACATTTTGAGTCACTCCCTAGAATTGGTCTTCTTACTGGGGATGAAGATCACTGACTTGGTGGTGGAGACAGTTGGTTGGTCTGACCATCACACTGTAGGGTTCAGTTTCCAGGCTCCCCCTCATAGACCTGCCCCTGTGGAGATGTTTTGGTACCATCCTTTAAGGGGTTTAACCCCTAATGGTCTTATAGTGGTGCTGGACATATCAGGTTCATTGAGTGCTAGCAAGGATCCAGGGGAGCTGGAACTTGCCTATAATAAAGCTGTGATGGCAGCTCTGGATTCCATTGCAACTGTACGTGTTTGCCCCCTCACTCTCTGCCCCAAGTCCCCATGGTTTGAGAGGACTTTGAAGGAGCTGAGATGAGTGGGGCGAAGGCTGAAGCATTGTTGGTGGAAATCTGGCCTGTAGGTTGACAGACTTAGATTGACAACTCATTATGAGGACTATCAATCAGCAGTCTCCTATAAGAAGTCAGAGTTTCTGTTCAGGAAGCTTGCTGCTGCACAGAATACACCCACTCAGCTCTTCCAGACTATTGTCAGGATGTGCAATTCAGTTTGTCTCCAGCCCCAGAGAACATTTTCACAGGATATGTGTGATGAGTTTGCTCAATTCCTTGCAGATAAGATTGCCACCAGTAGGTTTGAGATCTGCTTAGCTTACTCCAATGGGCCTTGGGGGTGTCAACAGGAGGTTGCAAGCACCCAGTTTACCTGGTCCAATTTTGGCCAGCTAGATAACATGGACATTGAATGGATCATCCAGGAACTGCACCCAACCTATTGTAGCTTGGACCCGGGCCCAACGTGGGCTCTGTTAAGATCATTGGCCAGGTCCTGGCAGAGATTGTCATACAAACATATGAACATATAGAATTTGCCAGCAGATGAAGGCCTAGAGGTCTATCAAGTCAGCTCGAATGTGCAGCTAGCACCCCTTATTTTGAAGCTGCCCCTCCCTTCCACCCTTCCCACTCCCTCTTGCCCTGTCCCAGCTCCTTTTGAAGCAGTCCACTATTCTACTGGATGCCACTTCTGCTGGGAATGCATTCCACCCAGCTACCACCCTCTCTGTAAAAAAGTGTCTCATCATCTCCCTCCTGAACCTTCCTCCTTCCAGCCTCATACCATGGCCCCAGGTGTCCCTTCCCTGCCTTACTTTGAACAGCCCCTCTGTACCTGTCTTGTTTATTCCTTTCATGTACTTGAAGGTTTCAATCATGTCCTCCGTCCCTTCTCTCCTCTAGCAAGTACATGCTCAGCTCCCTGAGCCTCCTCTCATATGGAAAGTCCCCCCAGCCCCTTGATCATCTTTATCACCCTGCACTGCACCCCCTCCAGTAACTTAATGTCCCTCTTCAGATACGGGTGCCAGTAGTGCATGCAGTGCTCCAGATGCAGCCTAAATAATGACCTATACAGTGGCAGAATCACCTCCCCCCTCCTCGAGGAGATACCCCTTGCAATGCAACCCAGCATTTTGTTGGTCTTTGCAGCTGCCTTCCTACATTGTGCAGAGTTGTTCATTGACGCCGTAATGAGCACCCCCAGATCCTTCTCCTCCACTGTCTTGGCCAGCTGCACTCCCCCCAGCTAGTAACTCCTCCTTGGGTTCTTCACCCCAAAATGCAACACCTTGCACATTTTGGCATTAAACCCCAATTGCCAGATGTCTAACCAGGTTTCCAGCTTTCCAGATCATCCTTCAAACCCTTCCATCCCACTAGGTCATCCAACACTGCTCCCATCTTGTTGTCATCAGTAAACAGACTGATCTTGCTCTTGATGTTCATTGATATGTCTACAATGAATATCCCAAACAACACTAGTCTCAACACAGAGCCCTGTGGAACACCACTCATCACTACCCTTGGGGATGAGAGAGCCCTACCCACCACCCTCTGTTGCCTTCCCTGAAGCCAGTTCCCTACCCATCTCACCAGCTTTGCACCTGCCCCTGTGCCTTCTAGCTTACTTCCCAGTCTCCCTTGTGGCACCGAGTCGAATGCCTTACTGAAGTCCAGATACAGGACATCCATTGCATGACCCCTGTCAAATTGCCTAGTTACCCAGTCATAGAACTCCAATAGGTTGGTTTGGCAGGATCTGCTACGCATGAAGCCATGCTGTCTGCTGTCCTGTAGTCCTTTGGCCTCCAGGAGGTCCACCAGCCTCTCCTTCAGGATAGTCTCCATCAGCTTACTCACAATGGATGTGAGGCTCACTAATCTGTAGTTACCCAGTTCATCCTTGTAGCCACTCTTGTGGAGGGGCAACACATGATCCATCCTCCAATCCTGAGGTACACACTCCAAGTGTAGTGATGCATTAAATAGGTCTACCAAAGGTCCTGCAAGGACCTCTGCCAGTTCCTTCAGTACACTGGGGTGGATGCCATCTGGGCCTGGTGCCCTGTCCACCCTCAGTGCCCTCAAGCCCTCCAGAGTTCTACCCTCCATGATTTCACCATCTGTCACCCCCTCCCACTCCATCTCTGCTGTTCCTCCCCCCTTGGGTATCACCCCTCTCTTCTCCTTAGTAAATACAGAGCAGAAGTAATCATTTAGTGCTTCTTCCTTATCACCCCCTGCTTCCACGCACCTCCCTCCTTCCTAATCCTTACTATGTGGTCCTTAGAGTTCCTTTTTCCCCCTATGTACCTAAAGAAGTCCTTCTCACCCTTCTCAATGCCTTGTGCCAACCTGATCTCCGTAGATGTCTTGGCTCCCCTTACTGCCCATGTCACCTCCTTAGATTCCTTCAGGTACTCCTCCCTGTCCTAACCCTTCCCTGTTTTCTTGTACCTCCTAAAGGCAGCTCTTTTCCTCCTTACCTTTTCCATTACCTCCTTGCTCACCCAGCTTGGTTTCTTAGCCTTAGTCTTCTTGCTCTGGGCCTTGCTGCAGGTTCTGGTTGCCTCTGCTGTCCTCAGCTTTATGAGCTCCCACCTATGGTTAGTGTCCATGCTAGGTTGAATTTTGGCCAAGTACCCTTTTACCACTTCTCCCATCCTCCCAAAGTCAGCCATCCTGAAGTCCAGCACACTTGTGCCAGATTCCACTCCTTCCTTGCCCATATCCAATGTGAGCCATACTGAGTGGTGGTCACTCCCTGACAGTGGTTCTTCCACCCTAAGTTCTCTCACAGACTCCCCATTTGCCAGCACAAGGTCAAGGGTATTCCCTAACCTAGTTGGTTCATTGACCATTTGCACCAGGAAGCTGTCCTGGAAGATATCCAGCAGTATCTGCTCCCTTCTATTGCTGTTTGTTGGAGTACTCCAGTCCACTCCTGGCATGTTGAAGTTCCTGACATTCACCAACACTACTGGTCATGCAGGTCCTTCAGATCTGTACTGCTAGTTCCTGGTCTAACTCCTCTGTCTGAGAGGGTGGCCTGTACACCACTCCCATTCCGAGAGACCTATTCTTGGAATCCTGGAATTGAATCCAAAGTTACTCCATGCTACCCTCCTCCCCTTCCTCCCTTATACACTTCAGTCCTTAACTCACATATAGTGCCACCTCCCCTCCTTTCCCAATCACCCTATCCCTACAAAATAACCTGTACCCTGGTACAGACAGGTCTCAGTCATTGTATTGGGTGGTCCATATTTCTGTGATGGCTGCAATGTCCACCTTTCCCTCTGCCATGAGCACCTGTAGGTCTGCAGTTTTCCTTCCAAGGCTCCTAGCATTAAGGGTGACCACCTTCTACCCCTTCTCCCCTCCCATCCTGCCATCTTTTACTAGCATCACCAATAGTACTTGCCCTTTGTCTTTTGTCACTGTTATGGGGGGTAAGCTCATGTGGCTTCCCAACCTGTGGTCTCTGCATGTCTCTTGTCCACTTGCCACCCCCTCCCACTCCTAGTTTAAAATCCCAGCTTCCTCTATGAACTCTGCTATCCTCTGTTGCAACACTTTCTTTCCCTCCTCACTCAAGTGTAGTCTGTCTTTGGCATGGAGACTACTGTCATCCCAGGTCCCTCCTCACCCCACACCAGCCCATACCCTTTAGCTTGACACCAGGTTCTTAGCCATTCGTTAAATTCCTCTATTCTCAGCTTTTTTGTTGTGCTTACCTTGGGCACTGGGAGTATCTCTGAAAATTTTATTGATCTTCCTGCCCCCTCACATAATTGTCCAAGTTCCTCAAATATCCTCTCAACTATATCTACCATCTTGTCAGCCAGGTCGTCCATTCCCATATGTATAATCAAATGAGACTTGTCCCTACCCCTTCTAGCATATTTAAGAACAGATTGTTCTACCCTTTCTGCTGTCATTCCTGGCATGGCCTCCACCCAAATGTGACTATGCCTCTCCCCTTTACTACCCCACCTGACTCCTCTTAGTATTGAGTCCCCAGCACTAAGGTTCCACCCATCTTACTTCCTGTTTGCTTCCATTCCTCTCCATCTCTCAGTCCTGGCTCCTCTTATTCCTCCTGCATAGTATTTCACCCTTCTGCCCCTGTTGTAATTCCCCCAGTAGAACTTCCTCCCACTCCAGTTTGGTCCAAGCATTTCCCAGTTACTCATCCAATTTCATCATCTCCCTCCTGCTTCTTTCCATCAAGTACTGCAGAACAATTTTCTGAAGACCCTTTACCACTGACCACTTTCTCTCTCCTCATAGTAACCTGTTCCCTGCTTTCCACTCCATGACTGTTGCCACTTCTCCTCCCCTCACAAGTCCCTATCTCCTCCTTCTGTTTGTCTTTTGTTCCCGGACCTGTACAGTGTTTGATTGAAACAGGGATGTTTCCATCTCCCCTGAAGGACGCAGTAGTGACACCCCTCCTTAAGAAAGCTTCCCTCGACCCAGACTGCATGTCCAAATATGGGCCATTCTCTAACCTGCCCTTTGTCGGCAAGATTATTGAGAAGGCAGTTGCAGAGCAACTGGAGGGCCATCTAACCACATATGATGTCTATGAACCTCTCCAATCCAGATTCAGAAAGAGACATAGCACTGAGATGGCACTTATTTGGGTATGTAATGATATTCTGACTGTGAGAGATGGGGGAGGATGTTCCATCCTGGTCCTCTTTGATCTTTTGGCAGCATTTGACACCATGAATCATGGTGTGTTATTGCAGTACCTGTAGTTTTTCTGTGGACTGTCCGAAACAGTCCTCAGATGGTTTCTACCATTCCTCATGGGTAGGACCCAGAGAGTGGTGCCTGGGGTTTATTCCTTGGCCCCTCTCACCCTGCCCTATGGGGTTCTGCTGGGCTCCATTCTTTTACCCATGCTGTTTGAGATATATATGCAACCATTAGGAGACACTATTAAACAGTATGGGTAGTGCTTCCACTGTTATGTGGATGATACTCAGCTCTACATGTCTTTTATGCCTGAACAGGCTGGAGCCATCTCAGTGTTTAATAGCTGCCTCGCCAGGGTCAAGGACTGGATGAGGGCCAGCTGGCTGAAGTTGAACCCTGATAAAACTGAGGTGTTAGTAGTGGACTCAGGTCACCAGAGATTAGGTTTTGTGACTGATCAGCCATCTGGGCTATGCCTTGATGTGATCCAGCTACTTACCTCTGACTGGGTGCAGAACCTAGGCATCGTTCTTGACAGCAGCCTGACTTTAAAGGTCCAGGTGTCTGCTGTCATGAAAGCCTAATTTTATCATCTGAGGAATACCACCCAGGTCAAGCACCTGGTCCCTTCTGATGACCTCCAAGTATTGGTTCATGCTTTTGTGTCCTTCCACCCTGACTACTGCAACACCCTTTACCTTGGGCTACCGGGAGTCGATATCTGCTGACTGCAGCTGGTCCAGAATGTGTCAGCCAGGCTGTTGACTGGCTTATTGAGATCCTGCCACATCATGCCAGTGCTCCACAGTCAGCACTGGCTGACAGTTTATTGCTGGATCACCTTTAAGCTTGGTTTACTCACCTATAAAGCCCTACACAGCCAGGGACCAGGGTACCTGCAAGATCTCCTTCACCCTTATCACCCCCTTCAGTCTCTCCGCTCCTCCAATGAGGAATTGCTAGAGGTTCCCAGTGTTCAACTAAAAACCTCTGGTGCTCATTCTTTCACCTTTGCAGCTCCTACACTGTGGAACTCTCTACCTTGTCAGTTAAGAGAATGACTAACTGTCAAGAGTTTTAAATCTACCCTTAAAATGTACCTGCAAGTGAGGAACTCTTACAGAGATTACAGGTAAGGGGGTACTCTAAGCAAGTGCTGCAAAAAGCATTAGAAAAAGCTAAATGGATAGATAGAAAAGAATTTTCTGAGTACAGAAGAAAGGAAAGTGAAACCAAGTTGAGTTTTGTAACAACATACTCGGCAGTGTCTATGGACATAAGGTCAGTGATTAAACAACACTGGCACCTGTTGGGTGTGGACAAGGATCTTTTAAAGAACTGAGTAAAACAGAGCCCCTAACATCTTTTTGATGGAGAAGAAATGTAAAAGATTTACTAGTCCATAGTGAGTATAAGGAATCAGTGTCTGCTGGAAACTGGCTGTGTAGAAAAGAAGGAGCAGAATTTTTGGATAACTCGGCAGCATTTAATGATCCAAATTTGTTTAAGCATGATGGACTCCATCTTGAGAGGGTAGGGACCAGATACCTAGCCAAGAGATTTAAAGAAGTCACTAGGACTGATTTAAACTAAATGAGAGGGGGCAAGGGGGACAAGATAGAGAAATCACAAATAAAGGAAATAATGTTGATAAATCAGATAAACCCGATACTTGGAACTGCATGCTATTAAATGCTAGAAGTTTGAAAAATAAAATGGGAGAATTTAGAAATATATTGTCCACTAACAATATACATATAGCAGCAGTAACAGAAACATGGTGGGACGTAAATGATGACTGGGATCAGGCTATAGCTGGGTATACTTTATATAAACAGTCTAGAATATATAGAAAGGGGGGAAGTGTGGCCCTATATATAATAAATAGTATAAAAACAGAAGAAATAACAATATCTATTGACATGATTGATGAACTATGGGTTAAATTAATACCGACATATACCACCAAAATAGTATTGGGACTTATTTATAGATCTCCTTCATCAACCTTACAATGCAATAAAAGTTTGGTTGAAAAAAATGTTGTCTTTAAATCCAACGGACAGAATACTAATCCTAGGGGATTTAAATTTACCAGGAATAAATTGGAGAACATCATTTGCAGAAACACCCTTCAAGAGAGAGAGTTCTTAATTGCATGTGATCAAATTGGACTAGTACAGTATGTTGAAGATCAGACAAGGGGACAAAATATTCTGGATTTAGTTCTAACAAACATGGGAGATATAATAAGCGAATGCAAAACAACTGCACCTTTAGGTACAAGTGACCATTCCAAAGTAGAATTTAAAGTGGCTGAACTACTAACTAAACAAAGGGGAAATACAGCTACCTTTGATTTTGGCAAAGCAAACTTTGCCAAGATGAAAGCTAACCTTTCATAATGGCAGTGGAGAGAAGATTTTGACAATAGATCATTAAACAACGTATGGGAAATCTTTTCTTCCAAGATTAAGCAGCAAGAAATGGATAACATTCCTGTCAAACAAAAGTATACTATGAGAAATAAAAAAATACAGTGGTGGACACCCAAAATCAAAAAACTAATAAATAAAAAACATAGGCTTTACAAAAAGTGGAAAACAAATAGATCAAACAAAACTAGGAACCAGTATACACAAATAACAAATCTAATAAAAAAAAATTAAGAAGACCAAAATAAACTGTGAAATAAATTTTGTAAATAGGGTGGAAGGAAATCATAAGGCCTTCTATGCTTACATAAATAACATTAAAGGGAATTCAAATATTATAGGACCGCTAAGAAAAATAAATGGGGACAGTACATCGGATAATAAAGAAATGGCTGATATTGCAAATGAATATTTTTCAACAGTTTTCATTAAAAAAAGGGTTCATATCCTATTAATAGATTTGACTTAAATCCAAAAGATAGAATAGTATTAAAACAAATTGAAATCAAAGAAAGATTGGCTAAATTGGATCCAAATAACTCCCTGGGTCCTGATGGTTTACACCCAAAAGTACTTAAAGAGTTGGCAGAGATAATAGCCCCCCCATTAACATACATATTTCAAAGGTCATTGGATACAGGGGAAGTGGTTGATTGTTGGAAATCGGCGGCTGTTGTCCCAATCTATAAAAAGGGTAATAAGATGGATCCTGCAAACTATAGACCTATTAGTCTTATTGCTATACCCTCCAAAATTTTGGAGGGATTATTAAAGGATAAGATAAATGAATATCTGGAATCTAATCATCTTACAGACCAATTTCAACACGGATTTGTGAAGGGTAGGTCATGCCAGACGACTATGCTGGCTTTTTATAACAAAGTTATAGATAGATTAGATATGGGAATCCCTGTGGATGTGTTATTTCTTGATTTCTCTAAGGCTTTTGATAAGCTCCCTCATCCTGAATTATTACAACAAATGAGCAATTTGAATATAAATCCATATATATTAAATTGGGTTCACAATTGGTTGGAAAACAGAAATCAACGTGTGAGCATTAGAGGTGAGCTGTCTGAAAGGTTGGGGGTGACTAGTGGGGTCCCCCAGGGTTCGGTGCTGAGCCCTTGTTTATTCAATCTATATGTATCATCTCTTCAAATAAAGCATGATTCTGTTTGGATTCAAAAATTTGCAGATGACTGCAGGATAGGTGCAGAAATAAATATTAGCCAAAATTCATCAGACCTACAAGATACAATTGATAACACAGTTATATGGACAAATAAATTTAAATTGACATTAAATCATGATAAATGTTTTGTTATGCATTTGGGAAATAGAAATCCAAAAATACCCTATAAACTAGGAAATATATTATTAAAGACAATAGATGAGGAAAGATACTTGGGTATTACAGTTTCTAGTGATATGTCTTTTTCATCACACTGTCAAAAAACAGCTCAAAAAGGAAATAGAATCTATCATCTAGGAGTGGGACTGTTATCATGCCTTTTATATATATATATATATATATATATATATGTATCACCGATTAGACCAATCATGGAGTTTGGTGCCCAGGTTTGGACACCATATAAAAAACAGGATATTGTATTGTTGGAGAGAGTCCAGAGGAGAGCAACAAAAGCAATACACAATACGGCAGACAAAAACTATGAAACCCATTTGAGGGAGCTGAATATATATTCACTGGAGGAGAAAAGGAAAAGAGGGGATATGTGCTTAGTGCACAAGGCTTAGAAAAATGATGATCTTTGGAATATCACTGGTCTTGAATTAAATAAAAGTGTATACAATACTAGGTCTCATCCTATGCAGTTAACAGCATTAAATAGGAAAAAAGTACGTAGTACATGGTGGTTTAATCAAAGAGTTGTGCATGACTGGAATAGACTACCATTGGAGGTTGTGGCCAGCCAAACACCTGCTGAGTTTAAATCTAGATGAAACATATACATGAATAAAATTAGAGTTTAGAATTAGATGGTGAGCATATAGAACAAAAGTCCATTTAGCTCAGTATTATTCCTATGATAATTCCTATGATGATAAATAAACCTCAAGAATTCTTCCCATGCCATAATTGTAGTACATGTCCCAATGCTAAACAGGGTAGTGTATTTCTCAATCCTAGTAACAGAGGCATTAGACAGGTGAAAGTACAACAGTTTATAATGTGTAACACCACAAATGTAGTGTATGCCATTTGGGGTAACAGTGGTCTTGTATACATTGGGCAAACAACAAGTAAACTAAAAGAGATGATACAGGAACACTTTAGAGCCTTGAGGCAACATAATTTACAGCATCCTATTGCCAGACATCTGGAAAGAGTAGAAAATCAAAAAGAACATCTTATCCAGTATATGGGTATTGACCATGTACCCCCTTTATCTAGAGGTGGAGACAGAGAAAGTGTGCTGGACCAAAAGGAATCTAAACTGACCTTTTTCCTAAAGACCCTGAAACCTACAGGATTCAATGACTATAGGGATTGGAAACCCTTTTTGTAAATCAGTAACATGGAGCTGGTGATAATTTTTCAGGCAGGTTAATACAATATCATTTGGTTCTGAACAAACTGGGGGGCTCTATAGGAGCTAAGAAAGAAAGAAATAAAGTTGTGTTTTAATCTAGTCATCGTTTTCCCTCTTTTTCTTTTTAAAAAAAAAAAGAAAAAATGTTGTATCTGTGAGAGAGTTGGTTTAACTGCCATGTGGTGTCAGGCAGTTCACCCTGGTGCTAAAATTTGGGAATATCCCTTTAAATGTTGCACTAGGTGAACTAAGGACAGCCTCTCAAAACATGACAGTTTCCAACTTCATTAGGACAATGTTGATATTTGGTTAGAATTAGAGTATATCATAAATAGGTGACATATTTGCTTATGATGGTTGTTCTACACTTAGGGAATCAATTAATAAGGATTATATAAAACAAATACCATTAAGTGCACTTGAATGTTGTAACAGTTCATCAAGCATTATCGATGGGATGAATGCACCAATGGGCATTAAGAATGTAATTGAGGTATGCAATTGATGGGGTGATTTATCACACCTGGTAATTAAAACTCTATTTAAACGTGCATTTCACATGGAGGCCATACCCCTAATGAAGAGGTCCTTGTGACTTTGAAGCACTGGGCTGCTGTCACTAACATGGTATATGAACCTTGTACATTGTGTTTTATGAAGTTTCACTATATATATTTATATATGTATTTAACATTTCTGCTTGCGTATTATGAATGAATTTATTGATAATAAAAAATCAAAAATAACTAAATTAAAGATGTAAGTCTGCCTAGAGTGCCGTTTTTTGTATATAGAGTATCTTTGAATAGGAAGCCTGGTTCTCCCCCTTCAGGAATAGTAGGGGAATTAACAATGGGGGTTCTGCACTAATGTGGTGCATCCTTTGAACAAGATGCTCAACCGAGGTCCTTTCTGCCCATCTCTGGTCACTGTCCAGCTGAAAGTAAAAGATCCCATGGCACTTATCAAGGAAGAGCAGAGGAATTTTTATTGATAAAAAATGAAACAAATACATGAATAAGCATATGACAAAGATAAATAATATAGATTATCTCATTGCCAGGATTAAACAAGAAATAGAAAGAAAACACTATACACAGAACTGTAGTATGTACAAATTATTATACAAAATCACATCAGGGAGTTTACCCAGGGGTCAGAGGAGTGTGTTTCTACCACTCTTACAGAAAGGTCTGAGGGAGGGACTTATGTTCCCTGTAATAGCTAGTTAGGAACTCTTTAGTAAAATGTGCAATTAATATATGAAATGGGGTGCATTTCTACTGGAATATAAAATGACACCTAGTCTGTCAAATCATGCCTTTCAGGACAGCTGTTATTACACACAAAGTACTAGGTGGAATTTAGTCTACTCGCCCTTGAAATCCCCATAGTTCAAAACCTCATAAATCATGAGCTGAAAAATATTACGTTTCCAAGCCCTTGTCACCTCCCTCCAAAAAAGAGTAATATAAGTACAAAGAAAAAAAAATGTTTCATTGTTTCAAGTATCATATGGCAGCCTGGCCAAAGGCAAAAAAGATTAGTTAAACTTTTATGATGATGATTACTCATTACATTAAATTTTTCATGAGATTACATCCGTAAAGTATCCCACATTTTGTGTCGGATTCTTGTGTTCAGTAGATGATCTGTTAGATTTTTTTCCTGTATCTTGGGGAACACTTGAATTAGGGATTCTGAGAGAAGTTGTTGTCTGTGATCATCTTGTACATATGTTCCCTATTCTGACACTTAACATCCTCCATTTGTACCTTCCATACTTTAGCTTAAAAAAAAATCCAGAAGATACATGGGAATATTCCATTATGAAAAACTTAAGAACACCTGCATGCCACTTCCCTAAAAAATAATGACATCTAATCTGAAAGAAAGGGGTCCTAGGTTTAGCTACTTCTTGTAATAGGGGAAAATCATCACCATAAAGGGAAAAAACACTGAATTAAGCACATCTAAGACACCCTTGTTAACTGGTAAAAACACTGGATTAATCATATATAAGTCACACTTGCTAATTGGTACATGTTATATAGAAAATCATGCCTGTGCAGGTGTGCGTTATGAGGAATTTTCACACACCCATGGTGTATGAAAAACCCTCTTGACACACACTTGCATAGGTATTTTTATAATATCTAGTGCAAGGCTTCAACAAACAAAAAAGGTGTATTTATGTGAGCGAATGTATCTCTGAGCAGCCTCCATACTCACACAAATACAATGAAATGAGAGCACAAGGAAGAAAACTCTGTAGTAACCTGCTATCACGTTATTACGGAATTCAGCAGGTTATTATGGCATTTTATCAGGAATGTGCATCCAAGCATTTATGAGGGGTCACCAGTTATTATATTGCATTTCATGAGGTTTAATCTGCTGTCCCATAACAGCCAAATGAAAATATTATATAGTTTAACCTCCATATTCTTGGGGAGTGGAAAAACATAACTCTGAAAAAGAAAAATGGTGACTATGAAGGTTTTTAACAGAAAAACTTGTTTTTCCCATGCCATTGGCCAGGATTTCAATGTTTTTATCTCAGAATCTGCATACTCCAGTTTTATCTTCAAATTAGACTCAGTTAAATTTGGAAGCCTGAAAGTGACCCACAGGATCCTCACTGAATCCTGGCTGATGTGAATTCCTAATACTTCCAGAGACAGGGAATCCCATGGGCCACTTACTTGTATTCCTACACATATCCTAAGGTTAATGCAGAAACCAGATACCAGAGAGAAGTCTTGTACCACTGACATTTCCTGAATTCCAGAATGTCTGTCTTGTACAGTACTATAACACACAAGTCATCAGCATAAGCAGATGCACATGGAAATTCTCCCCAATCAGTACCTTTTATATTAGAGATTGACCTGGCTTGAGCAAATCAATCTCCTTAACAAAGGGTCTATGCAAAATACATATAAACAAGCATTTGTCAATGCCGAATGTTGTCGCACTGGCATTGGCAGTGGGAGTGGTGGAGCAAGAGATGCATAGTGCTGTGATTTTGTGAATGTGTCTCAAAAGGTGATTTTTGCACAGTGAGCACGCCATTGTGCGTCACAGCTGCGGAAACACGTTTTGGGCAGGCTGTGAAAAATGGCACCTGGACTGTTGATAAGGAGATGTGCACAAATGCCAGTGGTGAAAATGTGGCATGAAAATATTGCCGATTGACGAGGTTACAAGGGTGCAAGAAAACTGTGCAATGCACGCTTGCAACACAGTCATTGTATGGAGTTTTGGCACCAAATTTTCAACATAGGCATTTTAGGACCTCTGCTCATGAATAGTGTCACTGTCATTTCCTCAAACTGTCCCAAAAACTGATTTCATACAGAGGCCGTGCAATTCTGTGCCTGACATGCAAAAACACATTTCAGGCAGCTGTAGTGTTTATAAGGAGGTATGGAAAAATGCCAATGACGAACAGCTGGAGTGTAACTATTACAAATTCACAAAGTCATGAGCATGCATGCAAAGTGTGCAATGCACGCTCATAAAACACTCATTTTATTGACTTCCATTCCCAAATTTTCAATAGGCATTTTAGGGCATCTGCTAATGAACAGTGTCACTGTCATTTTCATCATGCGTCTTGAACACGGACTTTCCACAGTGACCATGCTATTCTGCGCCGGAACTGCGAAAACAGATTTTGGTCAGGATGTGAAAAATGACAGTTGTACTGTTCATTAGGAGGTGCAGAACAATGGCACTGTTGAAAATCTGGAGTAAAAATATTAGAAGTTTGTGAACATACGAGCGTGCGTGTAAACTGCACAATGCACACTCATAACACAGTCATTTTACGGAGTATTGTCACCAAGTTTTCAACACAGGCATTTTAGGATCTCTACTCATGAACAGTGTCACTGTCATTTTTGTAATGTGACCTGAACACTGATTTCGCACAGCGAACGTCCTATTCTGCACCAAAAGTGCGAAAACACATTTTGGCAAATATGTGAAAAATGACAGCAGTACAGTTCATAAGAAGGTGTAGTAAAATGCCAATATTGAGAATTTGGCATGAAAATATTGCAAATGTGCTAACTTATGAGCGTGTGTTGTGCAGCTGCTATGTACGCTCGTAAAACAGTAATTTTATGGAGCATTGTCACCAAATTTTCAACACAAGCATTTAAGGGCATCTGCTAATGAACAGTGTCACTGTCATTTTCACCATATGTCTCAAACATGGACTTTCCACAGTGACCATGCTATTCTGCGCTGGAACTGTGAAAACAAATTTTGGTCAGGATGTGAAAAATGACAGCTGTACTGTTCATTAGGAGGTGCAGAACAATGGCACTGTTGAAAATCTGGAGTGAAAATATTAGAAGTTTGTGAACATACGAACATGTGTACAAATTGCGCAATGCACACTCATAACACAGTCATTTTATGGAGTATTGTCACCAAATTTTCAATACAGGCATTTTAGGATCTCTGCTCATGAACAGTGTCACTGTCATTTTCTTAATGTGACCTAAACACTGATTTTGCACAGCGAACGTCCTATTCTGTGCCAGAAGTGCGAAAACACATTTCGGCGAGGATGTGAAAAATGACAGCTATACAGTTCACAAGAAGGTGTAGTAAAATGCCAATTTTGAGAATCTGGCATGAAAATAGTGTGAATGCGCTAACATAGGAGCTTGTGTTGCGCAGTTGCTACGCACGCTCGTAAAACAGTCATTTTATGGAGTATTGTCACCAGATTTTCAACACAGGCATTTTAGGACCTCTGCTCATGAGCAGCATTACTGTCATTTTTGTAATTTGTCCAAAACACTGATTTTGCACCTTGACCGTGCTATTTTGCGCCGGAAATGCGAAAACACATTTCGTCCAGGATGTGAAAAATGGCAGCTATACGGTTCACAAGAAGGTGTGGTAAAATGCCAATGTTGAGAATCTGGTGTGAAAATATTGCGAATTTGCTAACTTACTAGCGTGCATTGTGCAGTTGCTATGCACGCTTGTAAAACAGTCATGTTTTGATTTTTCCCACCAAATTTGCAACATAGGGTTTTTGAGAGCCCCCTCATGAATCAGTGGCACTGTCATATCACAGGGAGTCCTGAAAGGTGATTCCAATGTAGTGACTGTGAAATCACCTTTCGGACCAAATAACACCATGACAGTGCAAGAATTACGAGAAGGGTCCCAAAACCCCATGTTGAAAATTTGGGACCAAAATTGTGAAAATGCCTGAGATATGCAGCAAAGTTCAAAACCCTATTTATTCCATTATACAGTTTACCGGCATTTCCTCAGTTTCGTCAGCTTTGAAGAGTGCAGATGTGTTCCCAGTCCACCAAGATCATTGCGCCAGACTCCAGAGGTAAATATGGGGTGAGGGTGTGTGGGGAGGCAGGGTGCACAGTGGTGGGTGCGGGTGGGAGGGGCGCATCGAAGACTACGAGGGACCGTTTTCCTTTTACAGGTTCAAAAAGAAAAAAACAAACATCACAGGACTGTTTTTTTTTTGCAGAGGATTTGACATGCTGGGGTGGACTCCCAGAACGTCACCTAACTGGGGGTTTCTAGCTGATGGCGGATTGGGTACCCCATCGGCAAACAACACGTGGGGAGTTTATGCTGATAGGGATTGGGCACCTCTGTCGGCACACAAAAAGGGTGGGGAACAGAGCTGAGGGGGATTGGGTACCCTTCTTGGCATTAAACAATTGGGTTAAGACTTGCTGACAGGGAGTGGGCTCCCCGTCAGCACAAAAGGAAAGGGGGGGTAAAAGCCAAGGTGGATTGGGCACCCACCTCGGCATATCACAAATGGGGAGATGCTTTATGCCGATGGGGAGTGGGCTCCCCTATTGGAACATTCACAGGGGGCAGCCGACAGGGGGGATTGGGCACCCCTGAAGTTGGCAGTTCAGCAGCCAGTGTGCCACCATGTACATAATGGCAGTGAGCATGGCAAGGAAAGGACTGCTGTGTCTGATGAACTTTGCTCAGATTGCAGTGGACCTTTTCTTAGATGTGCTCACCACATTATGTATGCAGGAGTGTGGGCGCGGCATGCCGGGCTGATTGGGGGTGGAACCTGGTGCGTGCCCTGCATTCACCCAACAGCGACCGTGCCTCCAAAGCTTCACTGTCCCATGATGTTGGATGCACAAGCGTGCCAACATAAAAAAGGGCTTAATGGGCACTCCTGTTGTAGCACTCGTGTTATCTTCAAATGAGGCCCTATAACACCATTAACTGTAGGAGATATGCATGCAGACCCATATAATAGTTCTATCTAATGTACAAATAATTCTGGGATCTCATAAGTCCTTAAAACAGAAAATAGAAACTTTGGTGACATGGAATCAGAAGCTTTCTCCTGGTGTAAAGAGAGGAAAAAGCCCTCTGCTTTGTAACTGTTCCCACATTCAAATAATTCTCTCAGAAGGAACAAGTTATCCTGAATACTGCAACCAGGCACTGTACAAGTTTGTGAAGGTGAAATTAGAGTTTTTGCTGTGTTTACAAATCTTTTCTGCTAAAATCTTTGCCAGTAGTTTCTAATCCGTATTTTATAGACTAATTGGTCACCAGTTACTAGGTTTACTTTTTGTTCCTTTTTTGTGGAGGTATATAAGTAAGCCTTCAGAATCATCATGGGATAGTCCTTCTGATTCAAAATGGTAGCCTGTGATAATGGCAACCATAATTGAGTGCTTTCAAAAAGGGCGACTCAATCACAGCACCTGTCCACAGGGCTACTGAGCAGGAACGGTAACCAGATGGGGGGGTTGGCAAATTTAGTGACAAGATGTTGCTATATATACATGTCCACAGGGTGGGGGACCACACCGTGTGATGGGCAAAAGGGAGGGAGGGAGGGTTTGTGGGATGTAGTGCAGTGGTGGGCTGCTGAGCTGGCCATGTGGTGTGGTGGGTTGGTGGCAGGCTAGGGTTGGGAAGCTGCTGGGTTCAGTTCTGGGCATGCGCTCATTTTTGCAGCCGGTCTGGGAAGTTTATTTTCCTGTCTTTTGTCCCCCCAACATGCTCCCCCTGGAGTTGAGAATCCTTTAGTAGGGGGGTGCTGGGGCGAAGCCCCCCATTGGGATGGTCATGGATGCAGCCCCCCACATAAAACAAAATCCAAGTCTCCGGCACCCTTTGCTGTGTGCTGGGAGTTTACATCACTGAAATTGATTTTTGGCAATGTGCACTCGCCGTAATGGCGATCGCCTTTCTGCAGTTGCCATGATCACGTGGAACCATTTAAAACATAATTACCCATCACAGTCAGTTTTCCTACTAGTATAGGTACCAGGATTTTATATACTTCACTATGTAAGGTGTGCACTGCATCCAGAAGTTACTGTTTAGAAACAGGTGCCACCAGATATGTGCCTTCCAAATGAGATAGACTTGGGGGTTGGAAACTATTCAGAAATTGCTCTGGAGAGTCCAGCCCCAGAGGCTGGGCACTAAACAGGCATGTAGCAGGGGCGTAGCTACAAGGGTGCAGGGGGTGCAGTGGCACCCAGTCCCATGAGGTTTGAGGGGCCCAAATCATAATTTTGATCTTTATTCAAAATTGAGGAGGGGCCCTGTAACATTGCCTTGCACCCTGGCCCTCTGGGAATTTGTTACAATACTGGCATGTAGTATAATCCTGAACAATATACTGTATACCTTTCCTAGTACACTGGCTTTGTCAAGTCTCATTCTTTAAATTCTCCATGTACTTTCTATCTACCTATGCTTTAAAATAAGGATTAACATGTTGTGCTGTCCCCTTTGTGGCATATTTTTGTTCCAATAACAGGGACAATTCCCTATCATAATGCAAACTTGTCATATCTGTTTCAATCTGCATAATCTGCTCTGAAAAATCAAAACCTGTTTCTTTTTGTCTCAAAATTAATATCTAGAGATGCTTCCTTAGTTCCAAATATTTAAAGTGTTTCTTAGTGTTAACAGTTTTGCCTGATGTTGAAAAAAAGTTATTTTAATCAGATTTCGTATGCAGCCACCTAGAAGTAGGCTCATCATAACATGAAGACAGATGTTCTGTCCTGTAAAAGACATTCCAATTCTTTCAGGATTTTAGCTTCTGATAATAATAAAGTAATTAGTCTCCATATTTCTCATCCTTTGTGGGGTTACTTGATTGTACCTATGATACACCCCACAATATTATGGTCAGATATATCAAAGGGAATAATCTGAGACTTGCTGCAGAGCAACCAATCAGGCAAAAAAATATACTCTATCATGGTGGACAGAATACCTTTATGGAAAGAATGTTCCGGAGAATATGTATGTGCTGCCATACAATATTTCATACCAGTTGTTCTATACATTTTATTCAGAAAATTTGAGTCACTGTACAACTTTTTGGTTTGATTACTTTTGTCTTTTAATGACAGAATACAGTTAAAGTAATCTCCATCTATATTAACACCCTCAGCTCCAATATTGTCAATTCTAAGCTTCATTTCTTTGCAGATGACACCATTTTCTACACATCCAAACCCTCTGTGGATGAAGTCTGCAATGAGCTTCAAGCTGACCTCCTGCAGCTTGAGCATTACCTTATCAATTCCAATGTCCTACTAAATGCAAAAAAAAAACCCCTAAGGTTATGTTCTTCAATCACACCACCAATCACCCCGCAAACATGGCCACACCTAATAATAATTCTATAAAGACATCGATCAGGGAATCCCTTGAAGCTGTTGACAAATTTAAATACCTGGGCATCTGGCTTGACAGTGAGCTGTCCTTCACTGCTCACATCAACTGC
The DNA here is from genome assembly GCA_016271365.2 of Neoceratodus forsteri. NCBI lineage: Eukaryota > Metazoa > Chordata > Ceratodontiformes > Ceratodontidae > Neoceratodus > Neoceratodus forsteri. The sequence continues at coordinate 1,459,302,855 of CM057450.1, read as the reverse complement.
CTCATCACCAAACTTGGAGCTCGACTAGGATTCTTCTTACATAATAGGGCACTATTTCCAACTGAGGTCACACTCAGATTAGTCCAGGCCACATTTCTTCCACTTGTTGACTATGGAGACATTATCTATAACTACACATCAGCAAGCAATCTTCATAAACTCGACATATTGTACCACTGAGCTGTGTGACTTGTCACCACAGCACTGCCTAGGACCCATCACTGCAACTTGTATGCCTTAGTGGGCTGGACATCCCTCACCATGAGAAGGTTACTTCACCTTTGCATGTGGACAGTGAATATCCTCCTAAACAAGCTCCTGAGCTACATCTCTTCTCTCATCTATATCTCCCACAGTACATACTCCCTTAGGAAGTCAACATTCATCTCCTTGGATGTCCCTAGAACTCGTACATCCCTAGGTAAAGGTGCTATCTCCCATGCCCTCCCATTGGCTTGGGTAGCTTACAGACATTTCTCAAGCTTCCAAATATTGTTATGGTCAACTCCTTCAAAGCCCTGGCCTCCAAACACCTGAGGGTTGTATGTAACTGCTAAAAGAATTAGCTCTCTCTGCTTTGTCTGCCCCCCTCCCTCTTGCCATCACTCTACCTTATCAACATGTGGACCACCCCTTCTCTCCTTGACCACCCCACTCTGTTCTCCTCTCCACCTTACCTCTTCTCCCCTTCCCTTTGCCCCTCCTCCTTCTTACTCTGATTCTTACTCATCTCCCTGCCCTCTCTCTCTCCCCCTTACTTCCTTTGTCTCATCCCTCCTTCTTCACCTTCTCACTTCCTTCTCCTCCCTCTTCCTCCCTTGCCCCCACCCTCTCTCCTAAGCTTCTTATGTTTCCCTTATAACCTCCTACTAACTGTTTCTCCCATTTCTCTCCTCCCCCACCTCTGCACTTCACTATTTCCCACTCTGTACAGCCATGTCCGTGGCTTTTTATTATCTGCCCCCTTTGTACTTGTTGTATTTATGATTGTATCTATCCTCTATGCTTTGTAATAATGTGTTGCCCTATTCTCTATGCTTTGTAATGCGTTTTTGTACTATGTTACTGCTCGACTGATTATAACAACTTTGCATTGTGTATGCCTTTATTCTCTGTATATACACCCTTTTCTATGTAATCAGGATCTATCTGTGAATGAGCTTGCTCAACAGAGCTTTCCTGCAAAAAAAACTTGAACTTGAACTTAAAGTCTCCCCTATATATAATGCCTTTAGCTGTACACAGGTACAGTTTTACATTACTTCACTGAGAGGGTGATGAAGCCCTGGAACAGTCTGCCGGAGGAGGTGGTGGGGGTCAAAGCAGTGGAGGTATTCAAGAGGTCATGGGTCAGACACAACAGCTTGACCAGGGGGTGAAGGGATGGCTCTGGACAAGAGGGCAAGTAGGAAGGGGGTAAGGGGCAGACTTGATGGGCCAAAAGGGTCCTTTTCTGCCATCACTTTTCTATGATTCTGTGATATACTATTCTCATTATCTCTACCCTGGCAGATTTACAATGGGTAGCATAGTAATTTAGTAAACAGAGGTCATGATTATGAATAGTTATATTTAAAAGCAAAACTCTCTTGTGCAATAAATCCATCAGTATAATGACCATGACCTCTGATGTGGAAAATAAAATCCTCACCCTGGAACAAAGGTCATGGCCCAGGTTCCAAAAAGAAGGTCCTGAAAGCCAGTCCCTAGAGGCTTTAGTAATCTTGGTTACTGTATGGAGGCTGGTATCCTGAAGTATGGAAAAAGTGGTTTCTCTTTTATGATGATTTGTGATACTGTTAACAGTAGTACCAATCCAGAGGTTTGAGTCTGTCATGAATAAAAAAAGAAACCACAAAATATAAAACATTATTATTTCATAATATACCCACTCTTCTGAACACTAGCTTTTTCCTCATAGAGGAACGAGAGTCAGTGGTTCCCTCCTCAAATTCAGTAGAGGGATCTTGTTGACAAGAGGCTTTGTATGATGCATGGGAGTCCTTTTCTGGTTCCCTCCCCCAGGATTTGTGTTGTGCTAAGGTGTCTAATTTATTTTCCAAGGGGATACCTTCTGTTCACTGCAATTTTGCCTTGAGCTACTGCCTAGTATTGCGTTACCTGCTCACCTTTTGCAACTGTTCAGTCAAGGGGGTTGAAGGAGGAGGCATCACCACATTTGATGATGAATCTGTTACTTCCATATTTTCAGGAAAATTGGTTGAAGTGGATATTGGATCTGGAGAAACATCAGAGTTGGGTTGCACAGAAGATACCACAGCTAAAGGCTATTGAGTATGGGCAGATTGAGCAGAAGCCTCACTAATGTGGCATCTGTCAGGACTTGCCCCATCTCCTGGTTCCTGAGGGGTGTTTTAGCAGCTGAGGGTGGACAGTGGTCTATATTCTTTTAGTTATAACTGTGGATCTCAACTTATGTTTCTGTACAGTGGTTGACATAACATTCTTATTCTGCTTGCTCCATGGTGTGTAACGCATAGCCCAAAGACAGTTCTTATAGGAATGTCCTTTATCATCACACAACTTGAGCTGGCAATATAGCCTAGAGGTTAGAGGAATGAGTTGTGAACAAGCTTGATACATCCAGCAGACCAGACCTGAGTTTGATTCTCACAACCTCCACCTGCATACTGTGTGACTCTGAGCAAGTCATTTAGCTGCCCAGTGCTCCCAGGTTGCCCCTGAAAACAGGCACTTGTGCCAAGTTGGCCTTAACCAGTTACCAAAGACTAAAACAATAAAAAAAATAAAAAAAAAATAACAGTGACCAAGTGTTTACAACACCTGCTGGTATTGCTGATTTCAGAACACAGGGGACACTTTACCTGGTCACAAATGCTGTTAGATTGTATCTAGAGCAACAAACACGAAAACATGACCTAGGTTGGCCTGCATAAAAGATGAAGTCTCTATCTGCACCCAGATAGAAGCAGTTTGGGAGATGAGTAAGACCTTCCTCAGATAGTGGAAGGTGTACCTTCATTTTTCACCCTTCATTCCATGTATTTTCTGCACCCAGGACTGTGCATCTAATTTTTAATTAGTATAAAATGTCCAAACTAGATACTCCCTCATTTTTTTCAGATTGAATAAACTTTATTAAAAAAATTAAAATCATATAGTTCCATTGCATACAGATGTACCAAGATATGAAAAGAATGTATACTATAATACAAAACTGAACCCCACTCTAACCACTGCCTAAATACACACAAAGCTGATAAAATGCACAGAGAAAAATAACAAACAGTTATGACAAGATAAAACATTGATACATAAAAAGAAAGGTTATAAAGTTAGCTTGGATAGCCAAGATTCTTGAGGACCCAAGTGCCTAATATAGTTAGAAGAAATGTTCCTTATAGATGCCAACATTCTTTCAATTCTTAGAATCTTGAGTATCTCCCTGTACCATTCAATAATAGAGGGAGTGTTCTGGTCCATCCAGTGATGAAGTATAATCTTCTTAGCTACCATAGAAATTAACATGAAATAAAAACATCTGTTCCCTGATAAATCATAGTCATTATGGCCCAAAATACAATTATGTTTAGAAAAAAATTGTTTAATTCATGTATCCTGAGTTATTAAATTTATTATTTTGGTCCATAAAGGTTGTGGTTTAGGGCAATCCCATAGATAATGTACAAGCATGCTAGAATCTTGATTACATCTAATACAGGTTGGAGAATTTAAAATTTCCCATTTATACATATTAAAAGGGCAGTGTTATAAATCATGTGTATTATTTTATTTTGAATAAACCAATAACCCTCAAATGTAATAAATCTATGAATGTTTGATCAAATAGATTGCCAATTTTGTTCAGTTATAGGCAAATTCAGAACTTTATAGATCAGTATTGGGATAAGGATCAATATGAGTACCTAATTGTTGTATTTCATTATATAGCTTAGAAATGGCATGTCATTCAATAGATAATTTAGAAAAGGTAGTTAAAAAGCAGGTTGAGCAATATTGAAATTTGTATTGGCTAGAATAGAAAAAAAGAATATGTCAAATTCAATGGTAAAATAACCAATCTTTGTTAGGTAAATTGTACTCCATTTTTACTTTGGAAAAAGAGATCCAGTTATGTCCATGAATCAGCTGCAGGCGTCAGTCTATGCCACGAGACTGGCAACTTATATTCTTTAAAGTTTTGTTATTTGTTTTAAAATTTGGGTTTAACCAAATGGATTGTTCCTAGGGATCACAAAGTAAAGATTTTAAGCATGTTGCAGCTGTTTAAATATTACCAAAAAAGTACCTGTAGGTGAATCTTTGATCCTTAAGGGTAGGTTAGATAATTTAAGAAAGAATAAAGCTTTCAATTGTATACCAAATTGAAGACATAAATATTTTTCTACTTGCCACCAAAGTGGAGTATAAAAGGATGAATGTGTAGGATTCTGTACTGCCCAGCAAAAATATTTAGAATCATCAGCTGCATGGTAATAACCATAAAAATCTGGGACAGCAAGACCTTCTAGTTGCTTGGGAGCAGCTAACTTAAGGTAACACAATTTAGGCTTGTGCCTTCTCCACAGAAACTATGTAAGAAATGTATGTAGTTCAGTAAACCATTTAGATGTTAAATGAATTGTCAACATTATTATGGGATAAAGTATCTTTGGCAAAATATTCATATTTATTAAGCTTAAACTGCCTCAAAGAGAAACAGGTAGTTTATTCTATCTATCTAGATCTGATTTTATAGACCTTATGTAGTCGGTAATGTTTTTTATGGGTCAGTAAACAAAGAGATATCAAAATACATACTCCAAGGTATACCAACTATTTGGTAATTTTCACAAGGCTCAGAGGTAAAATATAACTCCTGCTCATATATTTATTTAGCAGCAATACCTGGGCTTTGTCTGTGTTTAATTTATAGTTTGAGACAGAGCTACATCTGTCAATCTCTGCTAACATATGAATTAAGGAACTAACTGGATTTTGCAGATGAAGTAAAAGATCATCAGGGTACACTGAGATCTTATATTGCTGAGATCCTATATGAATACCAATGATATGTGGGTTGAGTTTTAATAGTCGAATAAGAGGTTCAATATATGGATTAAATATAAATGGTGAAAGGAGCATTCCTGATGTACTGCATTAAATAACCGGAGAAGGGAGATGAAAAAACCTTATTGCATCTAATTTTGGCTGTAGGATATGTACTATATACCAGTCTCAACCACTTAACAAAATCAATGGGGAAGTCAAATCTTTACAGTGTACGAAAAACATATAACCAAGCAACTCTGTCAAAAGCTGTTTCTGCATTGAGTGAGGCAAGAACCATTGGGATTGTTGCCCCCATCATTGCAGAAATTACATGTTGAACCTTCCTGAGGTGATCAGAAGAATGTCTGTTTGGCATAAAACAGACCTTCTCTGAACTAATTAATTTAGACCAAACTTTCTGGATCTGAAAAGCAAGAGCATGTGTCAGAATTTTAAAATCTACATTTAAAAGGGATGTAGCCCTTTAGTTATTGACAGTGGAAGAATCTTTCCCTACCTTCTGGAAAAGTGATATAATAGATTCTTGCATAGATTGGTCTAAATTACCCAGTCCATATGCTTCCACAAACACATGAAAAAGACGGGGCAGTAAAAGCTCAGAAAAAGTCTTATAAAAAAAATGTAACCCATCAGGGTCTGGGGCTTAATCAGTAGCTTTGATATTTAATGCAGCTTGTAGTTCAGCCACTGTGAAAGAAGCAAGCAGGAATTCAGCATCTATAGAGTCCAACTGTGGTAAATCACATATTATAGGTCCAAGTAAATATCCACCTCTTGAAGGTTAAAATTCTTATCTTCCATACCATACAGAGTGGTGTAAAAATAATGAAATTCTTCAGCTATTAATTTAGGTTTGGTTATAGACTTTTGCGTTATAGGATCGTATATGCATTTAATAGTCCGAATTGTCTCTTGCTGTTTGATATGAATCATTAACAGCTTACTGTACCTGTGCATTCCCCAGAAGAAGCATAATTAAGTTTGGACCTAAGTATATTAAATTCTGCCTATGTTCTATTTGGTTCATGATACTGTTCCCTGTAATCAAGTAACTGTTTTAGAAGACTGTCTGAATAGGAACGAGACAGCTGAATTTCTGTACATCTAATTAGATTCAAAAACTCATTAGATTTGCCTAATTTCTGCTGTTTCATTTTAGAAGTCAAGCATATAATCTCACCAAGAATAGTGAATTTATATGTTAACCATAAGGTAGAATAATGAGCTACTGAGCCCTAATTTTCTTTGAAAAAAATGAATAGTAAAATCTTTCAGGGATGAAGTTATGTGATCACTTTTCAATAATGAGTCATTTAACCTCCAAGTTTTGTCTGACTACACATTGCAGACCACTTGTAAAGACAAATATACTGGTGAATGATCTGCTATCACCCAGGAGAGAATCAAAGCCTGTATAAGTCCTACTAATAATGAGTACCTTATTAAAAAATAATCAGTCCTAGATTGTGTATTGTGAGAAAATGAAAAAGGGTAAAATACTTATCTTTGGGGTGTAATGTTCTCCAAGGATCAATAAGGACATGGGAATCTATTAATTCTCTGAGAGCCTATTGGTTCTGAGAAAACAAAATACTATAAGGTCTAGTACCTGGCTATGTACTGTTCAGAAGAGACCGAGGTGCAAAAAGGGGGGGGGGGGTGGAGTGGCCCTGTATGTCAATGAAAATATCAAAGCTACAGAAATTCAGCATACACATAAGGAGCCAGAAGAACTGTGGGTCACACTGGAAACAGGAAATGGGACAGCCATAAGAACTGGGGTTGTCTACAGGCCCCCAGACTAGGGGGAGGACATAGACACATTACTGTTAGAAGATATACAAAACATGACAGCAAAAGGGGAGGTTCTGATAATGGGAGACTTCAACATGCTGGAAACAGATTGGTCAATACCAGCAGGAACATCTGCCAGAACTAGACACATGTTGGATTCCCTGCATGGGGAGGGCCTCAAACAACTGGTACAGCAACCCACAAGAAACAGGGCTATCATAGATCTAGTACTGACTAACAGGGAAGGGATCACAGTCTCCAGGTAGAAGTTCACCTGGGGGCCAATAACCATCACTTGGTATGTTTCAATTTGGCCACTACATCTAAATCATCCCATTCCAAGGCAAAAATATGGGACTTCAGAGGAGCTGACTTTGATAAGATGGCCAACAGAGTTAAGCTAGCCCTGGCAAAAAGAAACACAGGTGAGGGGGTACAGGCAAAGTGGGCAAGCATTAAGGATGCAATACTTGTAGCAACATCCCATTGTGTTAGACAGAAAAGGAAGTGCAAAAGAAGAAGGAAAACACTTTGGTTCTCAAATACAGTAGCAGAAAAGGTCAGAGCCAAAAGGCTGGCCTTCAGGAAATATAAGGGAACACAGCGGGATGAAGATAGGGAGGCATACCAAACTGCCCTAAGGGAAGCAGGAAAGGCAATAAGGCAGGCAAAGTCCCAAACTGAGGAAACACTAGCACGGACAGTAAAAGAAGGTGACAAGACTTTCTATAGATACATTAGTGAAATGAGAAAGTCCAGAGGGGGTATTGCTAAGCTCAAAGGAGAAAAGGGGGCATGTGAGGAGGAGGACCCTGTAAAAGCATCTATCCTAAATAGATACTTTTGCTCAGTATTTACTGAAGAGAAGGTAGGGCAGGGCCCACAGCTCAGCACTATGGACACAGGGGGGAAGGAGGTGAGCACTACTCCCTTCACAAAAGAAAGGGGCCTACAAGAGCTCGCTAAGCTCATGGTGGACAAGGCAATGGGACCTGATGGCATACATCCCAGGATACTTAAGGAGCTAATGGTGGAACTAGCAGAGCCATTAGCAGAACTGTTTAGTGAGTCTCTGAGCACAGCAGAGGTCCCAGAAGACTGGAGAAGGGCTAATGTGATCCTGCTCCACAAGAGTGGTGGCAGGGAGGAGGCAGGGAACTACAGGCCAGTCAGTCTTACCTCAGTAGTGGGCAAGATTATGGAGGCACTCTTAAGGAAAGGATAGTGCAACACCTGGAACTCATAGGGGCACAGGATCCAAGACAGCATGGGTTTACAAAAGAAAGGTCCTATCAAACTAATCTCATAGATTTCTTTGACTGGGTAATCAGAGTGGTGGACCACAGGGGAGCAGTTGATGTCACCTACCTTGACTTCAGCAAAGCTTTTGACACTGTTCCACATAGAAGATTGATAAATAAGCTGGGTAGGCTCAGGGTGGGTCAGAAGTTGGTCAACTGGGTAGCAAACTGGTTGACGGACAGAAAACAGAGAGTGGTGGTAAATGGCATACAGTCAGAAGAGATGCAAGGCACAAGTGGGGTACCTCAGGGATCAGTCCTGGGGCCAGTCCTCTTCAATATCTTTGTTAGTGACATTGCAGATGGACTAGAGGGTAAGGATTGTCTGTTTCCAGATGACACCAAGATCTGCAACAGAGTAGATGATCCAGATGGGGTGGGCAGAATGAGAAGAGATGTGGATAAACTAGCAAAATGGTCAGAAGAGTGGCAGCTGGGATTTAATGCAAAGAAGTGCAAGATCATGCACATAGGGAAGAGAAACCCTAAAGCCACCTATAGGCTGGGAGGGGAGTTGCTGGCAGTCACAAGGGAAGAAAGAGACTTGGGCATCATCATCACCGATGACCTGAAATCATCCAGGCAGACCACTAAAGCAGTAGGTAAGGCTAGGGATGTTAGGGTGTATTAGTAGGGGTATCATAAGTCAAAAGAGGGAGGTAATAATCCCTCTTTACAAGACACTGGTTAGGCCCCATCTGGAGTACTGCATGCAGTACTGGAGGCCACACCTTCACAAGGACATTAACCAAATTGAGGCAGTCCAGAGAAGGGCAACCAAAATGGTGCAGAGACTGCATCAGAAGACATATGAGGACAGATTAATGGAGCTCAATATGTATACCCTTGAGCAAAGGAGGGAGAGAGGTGATATGATCGAAACATTCAAACACCTTAAGGGCATTAACAAGGTGAAAGAGTCTAACATGTTTAAATATAAGAAAAATAGCAGGACAAGAGGACACAGCATGAGAATAGAGGGAGGCTGATTAAGGGGAAATGTGAGGAAATTCTTTTTCACAGAAAGAGTGGTGGATGCACGGAATGGCCTACCTCAGGAAGTGGTGGCTATGAATACAGTGCAGGGCTTCAAACAGGCATGGATAGGCATAAGGGAGCAATACAGATGAATATGGATAGATAGGTCGTTGACAGTGTAAAGGTGTGTGGCACATTCATAAGGTAGAAAAAATGGGCAGACTGGATGGGCCTTGTGGTCCTTATCTGCTACCAACCTCTACTGTTGGAAATAACATTCCAGTTCCCTCCTGTTATATGTGCAATATCAGGTCAATTAGCTAATTATAACGAGAAATTCATAAAAAAATGAGGATCATTTTTATTAGGACTGTACACTGATGCTAACAAAATTTTAATACTCTCCAATGTACCTATTGTAATAATAAATCTAGCCTTTGGGTCAAAAAATGAGTGGTGGCAAATAAAATTAACATTCTTTGCAATAAGTATAGAAACTCTGTCTCTCTTTTTATCTGTGCTAATGCAAAAAACTTGGTTTACCCAACCCCTTCTCAAGAAAAGAACATCTTTTGTCAATAAAAGAGTTTCCTGTAAAAAAATTATTAAGGGGTTAAATCTCCATAAATAAATACAAAATTTGGATCTCTTTTTTGGGGAATTTGCACCATTGACATTCCAAGAAATAAAATTGAAACTCATTAACTTGAGTCAAATATAACAACAATACTATGGGATTTCCCTTTATTTGGGTATCCCGACAAAATCTTCCAAAATATAAAAGACAGAATGGTGATAACAAATAACCTGTAGGACCCCCCTGTGCTAAGGCAAAGAACAAACCCTAAGTCATTCCCCACCCCATACATTTCTCTCTGAATAATCCAACAATCGACCAAAACAAAACCCTGTAATAAGATATATAAATAACAAAGTATGTTTAGCAGCAACAAACACTTTTTACTACCCCACCCTTCCCACACACACACTACTTTGTGACCCAATATCATCCTACAGGGATATCACATAACGGGTCATCTTTGGGTTACTATGACAAGAATGAGTAAGCTTCCTTAAGGATGAGCTCAAAAAAGTAACTAACACCAAATATAAAGTAAGGGTCATCACAACATACATAAAAAAGTTAAAAGGGGGGAAGGATCACTAATATCAAGTGGCTAATATAAATACTAAATTTATACTAAACATCTTAACAACAGATAAATAACTAATGCCTTTAGTTTAAACATTATTACATATTCATTATTTATTACTGAGATCAACCAAAGGAGCAAAGGATACGGTGCTGCATTGGCTCACTAATAAATTAAACACTTGGAATCCTTGAGCAGATAAAGGCATAAAATTAGTATGATTGGTTCCTTAGCTAATAAAAACTGTCTGGTCCAATTAATTCAAATCTTGAACGAAAGCCTGAAAAACTGTTAAACAGCTGAAAGGGATTTGTATAAAAAGTAAGCCAAAGAAGCTGTACCATATTTTTAGCAATATTCTTAAAAGCAGTGAGAGGAATTAAAGCTTATAAAAACAAATAAATCAAGAATATCTTTCAGCTGATCTAAAGCAGCCCTTGTGTACATCTAAAAAATAAGGACATAAAAGGTACATCTGACCCAAATCTTCTTCCTGCAAATAAGACCACATATGGGCAATGTTATAAACCTATCGACAGTCTACAATGATAGGAAAGCATTTTCTATGGTCTTGGACCTAAGGATTTAGTAGACAACAAAGTAGCAAAAAAAAAAAACCCAGCATATAAGCCATGTGGAAGATAAAGCTAAACATTGTAGCAACTTTCTATAATAAGTAAAGAATTCATAGAAGATACAAAATGAAACACCTTTGAATGGGAAATTTAAATAAAATTTGTTGGGGTTCATATCGGAAAGCTAGAAAATTAAATGTTAAAGCTAACAATAGTTGTCTACTCACTATACTGTGTCTGAAACCTGCCAACATGGGGGAAAAAAAAGAATGGCACTCTTAAACATACCAGCAAATAGGGCACCACCATAAGGCTTTCCGATAAGATAGATCTTCTCAAACTTTCGAGCAGAAACTCAAACTATAAAGGAAAAAAAGCACAACAATAACATCATTCCTTTTGCTGTAAAACCATCTAAATGGGCTAAAACTGAACCCCAAGAAAAGGAAAGAAAACAAATAACTGGCTGTAAAGCATTCCTTACAGAAATCATGTCTAGCAAAAACACACCATCTGTAGTGTTATATCTAAAAACATTACAAGTAAGTATCATATTATAAGCAAATCAAAAATGTTCCGTAAATTAAACAAGGTAATTCTCTGTCTGTATTTTGATAAATAAGGTCCCACTCCCAAACATATGTTCAGATGTTAATTCCTGCCATAGAATACAAATGGTAGTGTCTAAAATAAATATCTCACTTACAAACTGCAAAAAGGAGTTGGCTTGCCTTTCCTCCAAGATACAATCTTAAGGAGCATTTAAACCACTTGGAGGAAAATCTAATGACATAATAACATATGATATGAAATTAAACCTCACAGCAACTTTTCAAATATGTAAAAGATTCATAGAAAGTACTATAATATTATTAATAAGACATAGCTTCTAGTTGTTAAGTAAGAAACCAAATGAACAGCCTCATAAGCTGGTATCTGAAACAAAATTGTTGGGGTTCGTATGGAAAGCTCAAGAAAATAATTACTAAAGCTAGCACCAACTATTTAGTCACTATGCTATGTTAAAATCTGCCAACATAAAAAAATAGTTAAAAAACAGGCTCATTAGAACATAGCAAGAGATCAGACGCCACCATAAGGCTTTCCTTCAAAAAAAAATCTTTCTCGAACTTTTGAGTAAAAACTGAAACTGTAGAAGAAGAACAAAGCAAATTACATTATTTCTTTTGCTGTGAAACCATCCAAATGGGCTAGAATGAACCCAAAAGTAAAAGGAAGAAAGCAAATATCCAGCTAAAAACATTTTATACATGAAACAGGTCCAAGAAAATAGCACATTTTCTGCAGTATTATGTCAGAAAGCATTAAAAATGCATATCATAAAATAGATAAATCGGACATATTCTATAAAGGACAAAATAGATCTCTACATGTGGGCTAATATACAAGGTCCCAGAAAACATGTCTAAATGTTATCTTCCACTGTAAAATACAAGTGGTAGTAGCAATATGAGTGTCACAATTACAGACTACAAGAAGGGATTGACTTGTTTTCTTCCCAGGCACAGTCCTAGAGGTATTGAAGCAAGCAAAGGTTCCCAACTATAGGGATCATAAAAACAGTAAAGAAATATTCCTGGTCCTCTTCACTGATCCATGCTTTCCTGATGAAGAGGTAAGGAGACTTGCTTAGGGAACAGGTCAGGCAGTATACCTGGCAATTGTAGTCTGGCAAAATCAGCTGATTGAAATGAAAAATTGCCATTTGGCAACATAACCATCAGTCTGGCAGGAAATTGTATTCTAAATTTAATGTTTCCTTGATGCAAGCATTTTTTGACATACTGATAGGCTTTTTGTCGCTCCTGGACAGAGTGGCTTACATTGTTAAAAATGTAAAAGCAGTGCTGCTGCCAGTATAGGGCTGGTTGGGATCTGGTGACTTGTTGAATTTTAACTTTCTCTTGGAAATTAAGTAGTTTGCAAATGATTACCCTAGGACATTCACCAGGCTTAGGTTTTGGGTGAAGAGAACAGTGAGCCCATTCAATAAGATATGTTTGTCCAAAATCTGGGGGACCTGTGATCTGGCAAAAGAGGGAATTTACAAAATGCAGCATGTCAGTTTGTTCTGCACCTTCAGGTAAGCCAATAAGAAATAAAATGTTCCTTCTGGACCTGCTTTCCAGGATGTCTGTTTTTTCTTCAAGTTTTTGCAATTTCCTTCTCAAGATAAGGACTTCTTAATCTTCTGATTGGAATCTGTCTTCTAGTGGACTCACTCATACTTCAACATCGAAGAATTAGTAATTGACAGTCATAGAGATTGTTGTCTTTAACATCCATAGCCAGTTCAGTTAACATAGCCTTGATAGAGTTAAATTCATGCAAATATGCATCTTGTACTTTTTCTTGAGGTTGATCCTTGGTATACATAGGGCTGCCAGATTTTAATATGGATTTATGCCTCTTAGATGGTTTCTGCTGTTCAGGGCTTTGTAGTAAAGCTGACGGTAAAATCTTTTTCTTGAATCCTGTTCTGTTATCTTCCCCTTGAAATTTTTTGCCACTTTAAGTTGAAAATGGTGAGAACAATTATTAAAATTATATATTTAAATGCCAGGAAGCTACAATTATTAATGAATTAGCTTAATGTAACTAGTGACACACAACGAGAATCACAGCCAAGCAACCACCTCTATTGCCACCACATTGGAAGTTCAATACTGTCTCATATTTGAATAGAACTGTTTTTGTCTTGAAAGCAGATTAAATCAAAGGTGTCATGAAGAAGGGTGAGCACAAGGGGGAGTATTTAATGGAGAGTGTTAGTGCTTTACTTGCCATTCTGACCACTGTGTTGCTTCTTATAAAATAAAAACCTCCTCTGAAGAATTAGGAGAAACAGCCTGTCCCACTGTTATAGTAGTAGAGAGGGGCCCTGGGACAGATTTAATCTAGACATCAGAGTCAAAAGGGGCTGATTCAGCAGAGGGAAAGACATTTTTTAAAACAGTTTATGCATTAACCACAAATCTACTGAACTTCAGGGGATTCATATTTATCTCAGCGGCATCAGACATTGGTTTATCATACTTAGGTGAGGCATCAGTCAGAGTGCTGCTGTATTGTTGTTTCAAAAGTCCCATTTTTATGTTGGCACACTTGCGCAGCCAACATCTTGTGAGTAGTGCAGCTTTGGAGGCGCGGTCGCTGTTGGGTGAATGCAGGGCATGCACCAGTAGGTGCATCCCTCATTCCCCAATCAGCCTGCATGCCGGCACCACATAATGCATACATAATGTGGCGAGCACATCTAAGAAAACGTCCACTGCAATTCAAGCAAAGCTCATCAGATGCAGCGGACCTTCCTGGATGTGCTGCTGATATTGTGTAGAGGCGGCTCAACTGTTGACTCGGGGTGCCGAATCCCCTCGCCGCTTCCTGTCCCATCAGAGCAAAGCAATGGGGAGCCCACTTCTGTCAGCATAAAGCACTCTGCCCCATTTGTTGTATGCTGAGGTGCCTAACCTCTGCCTTCCCCTCTTCCTTGTGTACAACAGGGGTGCCCAACTCGTCAGCATAAATTAGCCCCCCTTGTGTTGTGTGCTGATGAGGTGCCAATCCCCCTGTCAGCTGCAGCAACCCCCCCATAGAGTTAGGTAGCACACTGGGAGCCCACCCCAGTGTGCCAAATACCCTGTAAAAAAACTGTCCCTCAATGTTTTTTTATTTCACCCTGTAACACAAAAACAGTCCCTCGTAGTCTCCCTACCCACCACCCGCACCCACCCACTGTGCACCCTGCCTCCCCACACCCCCCTCACCCCATACTTACCTTCAGAATCTGGCCAATGATCTTCAGGGGACTGGGAACACGTCTGCACTCTTCAAAGCTGACCGTGAACTGAGGAAATGCTGGTAAGCTGTGAAATGTAATAAACAGGGGTTTTTCAACTTTGATGCGTGTCTTGGGCATTTTTTGGAATTTTTGCACCAAATTTTCAACATGGGGTGTTTGGGACCCATACTCATGAATTCTGTCATTGTTATGACATTACTCAGTCCCAAAAGGTGATTTCGCAGTCACTGTCTGGAATCACCTTTTAGGACCGATTAACACAAGGAGAGTGGCAGTGTTCATGAGGTGGGCTCTCAAAAAGCCTATTTTGCAAATCTGGTGGAAGAAATCCAAAAAATGGCTGTTTTACGAGTGTGTGTTGCGCAGTTGCTACGCACACTCATAACTTCATGAATTTGCAATATTTTCATGCCAGATTTTCAACATTGTCATTTTTCTACATCTCCTTGTGAATAGTATAGCTGTCATTTTTCACACCCTGGCTGAAATGTGTTTCCACACTTCCGGTGCGTAATAGCATGGTCGCTGTGGGAAATCAGTGTTCCGGGCAGATTATGAAAATGACAGTGACACTGTTCATGAGCAGAGGTCCTAAAATGCCTATGTTGAAGATTTAGTGATGATACTCCATAAAATGACTGTGTTACGAGTGTGCATTTTGCAGTTGCTATGCACGCTCGTAACTTCACAAATTCACAATATTTTCATGCCAGATTTTCAACATTGTCATTTTTCTACACCTCCTTGTGAACAGAACAGCTATCATATTTGACATCCTGACCGAAATGTGTTCCCGCACTTCTGGCGCACAATAGCGTGGTCGCTGTGGGAAATTGGTGCTCGGGGCAGATTACAAAAATGACAGTGACACTGTTCATGAGCAGAGGTCATAAATGCCTGTGTTGAAGATTTGGTGATGATACTCCATAAAATTACTGTGTTACGAGTGTGTGTTGCGCAGTTTGCACGCGTGCTCGTAACGTGCATTTGTAATATTTTCGCTCTGGATTTTCACCATTGGCATTTTTACACACCTCTTGATGAAAATTACAGCTGTCATTTTACATATCCTGCCCAAAATGTGTTTTCGCACGTCCGGCACAGAATAGTATGGTTGCTGTGCGAAATCACTTTTTGGGACAGTTTGAGGAAATGACAGTCACACTGTACATGAGCAGAGGTGCTAAAATGCCTATGTTGAAAATTTGGTCCCAAAAGTCCATAAAATGACTGTGTTACAAGCCTGCATTGCGCATTTCCCACACACCCTTGTAACTTCGCAAATTTGCAATATTTACATGCCACATTTTCAACACTGCCATTTTTTACACCTCCTTATGAACAGTACAGCTGTCATTTTTCACATCCTGTCCAAAATGTGTTTCCGCACTGCACTACCAAAGCCAATGCCAGCGCAACAACATTCGGCATTGACAAATGCTTGTTGTATTCTTCTTCTGCCAGAAGTGACAGCAGGTATGCTTTCTTCTGTTGATATGCTGCTTCCAATATTCTTCTGCCTTTGACTGAGAGCAGGGCTCCCTTACTTCTCTGGATTGGCTAGGCTCCAATACTTCCTTTGGTGTATTCTTTTCCACTTGTACTGCATCATTTATAATGGAGTTTGCCCTTTAAGGGGCAGACCAAGTTGTCCTGCTGCACCCCTTCCCTTTCCATCAAGATGGTGTGCTCATAAGGGCGGGAGGCAGCGGAGGGCCAGGGGATAGAACAATGGGCAAGCAACAGGAAGGGGAGGGGCAAGTGGAGGTACATAAAGGACAGCACAGAAGTGGTTTAGCCACTTTTGCTAGAGTTTTGATGAAATTGGAACTGCAGCACATTGGATTGGCAGATTAATTGGAAGGTTTGTGCACTAAGATAAAGAGGTAAGAAACAAAATAATATGGAAGAGGTTGTTTGTTTTGTTTTTTTTTAAAAAAAGAAAGAATATATATAATAGACATATATACCACATAATAATATATATATATAATCACAATAGCTAGAAAGTTTCTGAGAAGCTGAATAGTTGGTAATGTGAGAAAGATGCATAGTTTAAGGTAGTTTGCAAATTTCAGCGATAAATAACGCTCTTTGTGGAAGCAGAGGTGAGAACTACAGTACTGCAATGATTTTAAATAGTAGGGTTGTGGACTAGAGGAAGCTTGCAGCAGGAGGCTGAATTTCATTGTAAGAGGCATAGTTTTATCTGGTTTGCCTACAGCAGTGGCTGAATTCATTGCAGAGGCATAGTCTTGTCAAGTTGCTTATAGCAGTAAGCCTGAATGGAATCGCCAGTGCAACAGCGGCTTTCTGCTGCTGAAAATCACAGAAGCACAGCTACAAGGGCTTTTGGGCAGAAAGGTAAGCGCTAGTAGGGGCAGCTGACTGGAGAAGCTCTAGGCTTGTTGCAAAGAGCGTGGGGCCAGGGGAATGGCCATTCAGTTAAAAAGCTTTTTGTGGCAAAACCTGATTGTGCAAGAAGTTGTTTGACTAAGGACTCCACAGGGCCTTTAAAATTGATGGTTAGGTGGAGCTGGTGCTCAGCGATGGGAGCAGGATGTTTTTGAAGCCTTGCAGTGTTGGGAGGCTCTTATTTCTGAATCGTTGGGGGATTTCAGAGGTTTTGGACACCAGGAAGTTAACTGGAAGAGAGCACCCTGGTCTGCAGGTACGACGGAGCATCAATCACTCCCTATAACAGAACCCCCCTTTTTTGTACCACTTTTCCCCAGAATGAGTCCCAGAGTGGCCAAGGCCAGGGAGAATCTCTCCTTTGAATTGTACAGTATGGGGCTGAACATCTCTCCGTGGAGCTCTAAACACGCCAGCTCGACTGCGTGTCTTGGAAATGGACCCCTCCCCAACCCCCCTGCTACCTCCTCGTGTCCTCAGGAGGCGATTACATCCCCCCATGTTTTTCTAGGGATCTCCTGGCTTCACCCACTGGGGAGGTGACTTGGGAGCCAGCAGTAGTCTCGCTGCCCCATTTGAGCGGCACGTTAAGAGCCACGAGGCCTGAAAGGGCCTATGCATTTGGAAAGGCTGAACAGAATGAGGACTAGCACTAAAAAGGGGCAGTAAAGCGCTGCAGAGCATTTCAGAAGGGGATAGGGAATGCTCTGCTGAACCAGTAGGATTAGCTCAGGCCTACGACAAGGCCTAGTGGGGGGGTGATGAGCAGCCACGTGGCGTGACGTCACACGCCAAGGGGGTATGCCGGAAGCGAGCAGCTAGGCCATTTTCTGTGGCAAGGGGAGGTTTTTTGCACTAATGGCAATGGGATAAGGGTTTTTGGTCCAGATACTGGACAGGGAGTCTCTTGGGGAAAGAACAAAGCACATGGGTGCCACGAGACAGGGACAAGTGGGAGCAGGCCAGAGGCCTGGTAATGAGGGGCCTGGCCATGGGGTGTGACATCACATGCCAGGAGGGCCAAGCCACAGAAGAAGGCCCAGGGAAAGAACATTTTTGTTAGGGAGCAGGGATCGATGATGGGAGAGAGGGATCAGCCACAGAAGGGGATCATGGCCTGGGGTTGGGGTAACATTTTTGGGGACAACCAGCACCCAGCATGAGGACTCGGGGCAGAGCAAGGGAAGGGGAATGGGGAGGCCTGTGAAGTCTTAGCAGCCGTAACAATACGGAGGCATGCAAGGGGAGCAGAGTTAGGCCTGGACAGCCATAGGAAGCAACGTTTAAAGCATTTTCGAGGCCTGGGGGGCACTAAAAAAAAAAGAAGGGGGGCACTTTGTGGCACCATGGGTCGACTGTTTATCTTAGGAAATGGGGCCAGGTCATAGGGGGAGTATTATGGGCTAAGAGGTTTAATGAAATTCTCTTTTCTTTCTTCAGTGTTTTCACAGTTGGCTGACAGCAAGGAACATGGCTCCAAAAAAGAACAAGCCTTCAAAGGAGGATGCCTACAGGGCTATAGTGGAGCTGGCAGAAAAAGCCAATAAAATGTGGGAGCTGGTCAAAGGGGAGGAATGGGGGAGGCCTCAGGAGAAAAGGAAAGCGGAGAAGGGAAAAGGGGGCAGAGGGAAGCGACCAGTCGAGGGACCAAGCAGCCCAGCCAGGATACAGCCACCGATAGAAGGACCCAACAAGGTGGCTAGTTCAGCACCCCTGCACCCTGTTAACCTGGTGCTGCCAGTATCTCACCAGGACCAGTTTGGTTCCCCCAGGTGAACCCAGACCAGATCCCCAACTCAAAGTGGTTCCTCCACAGCCACTAGTAGAGCAACCACCCCTCTGACCACAAGGCACCATACTCAGGCATCAGGAGGATGGCAGGCATCCCAGAGTGGACAAAGCCACAGGTAACACACCTGGCTCCATGGGGGACAGCATCAAAAAGTATATAAATCAAATTGTTTCGGCACTAGGGACAAGGGGTCTGGGGCCGATGGAGTCGGCACTAGCAGAGATTAGGTCAGAAAAGGAAGTGCCAAAAGAAAAAGAGGGAAGGGTGGAGAAAGAATGAAAAGGAATGAGGGAGATAGGGGGTCCTGAGATGAGGGTAGGCGAACACGTACCATTGGCCACGAAAGAAAATATGGAAGGGAGAGTATGTGGATATCTTCACCTTAGTAAGCCATGAAGCAGCAGCAAAATATGAGGAGAGAGAAAACAAAGGGAAGGGTGAGATGGCAGCAGCTGTAGTTTTGTTAGGAAAGAAGGACGAGGACAAATTCACAAAAGGGAAGACCTGGGAAGGATGGTTCATAGGTTTCGCCACATTCACAGCCATAGTATTGGAAAAGAGGCCAGAGTTGAGCATTCCACTCATCACATACTCCTTGATAATAAGGACAGCAAAAGCAAAAGGGGGTGTGGGATGGATATACTATAATGAATTCTTTCAGCAGAGAATGGCGACATATGGGGATGTAAGATGGGACACGAAATAACTAGACTTGTGGACAGACTACGTAACCGATCAGTCCATGCCAGAGGGGGAGTTTGGGACGAAGGGTGCCATGCCACAGAGATGTTGCTGGTCCTACAATAGGGCCTTTTGCTCGAGGCCACAATGCTGTTTCCTGCATGCCTGTTTGAAATGTGGGGGCTAACATCCGGTGAGCAGATGCAGGACGACATGGGTCCAGGGAGCCAAAGGATCTGGGGGGCAAGGGTCAGGTCAGCAGTCTTTTCGGGAAGGGCAGGGATATAAAGGGCAGACATGAAGTAGAGGGGAGAGGGGTAGGGGACATGCAAATAGAGGGAGTCAGAACCATTGACCAGCAAGGCCGGACATCAACCAGAGGGGGAGACCTTGGTGGAGAAAAAGAAATGAGGACATAGGAGCAATTTAAAGAAGCTAGAACCCCCATCAAGATAGAGGCATGGAGACAGTGGTTAGTCAGATACTGAGATAAGAAAATGGCAGAAATTATTAAAAAAGTTTTTTCCACAGGTTTTTCATTGCAGTGTGAGGGCCCAAGGTGAGCCAGAGAAGTGAACAATCTGGGTTCAGTAAGGGGGAGGGAAGAAATGTTAAGACAAAAAATAGAGAAGAAAAAGGTAGCAGGGAGAATAGAAGGACCATATGATAACCCCCCGTTTGCAGAATATGAGGATTTCTCCATTGGGTTTGGTCCCCAAAAAACAAGAAGGGGAATACAGGGTGATTCATCACCTATCCTTTCCGGAAGGTGATTCAGTGAATGATTTTATCAGCGAGGAATATAGTAAAGTGACATATTCCACTCTGGAAGATGCAGTCCGGATTATCCGGGCAACTGTGGATGCATGGATGGCAAAGACAGACATAGAGTCAGCTTTCAGATTACTTCCAGTTAGAAGAGAGGATTGGGATCTGTTGGGGTTTAAAATTGGGGGACGGTACTATTTTGACAAAGCCATGCCCATGGGTTGTTCTATAGCATATGCGACATTCGAAGCATTCAGCACCTGTTGCAGTGAATATTTCAAGAAAGAACTGGTTATAAAACAGTTATTCACTATTTGGATGATTTCCTTTTTTTATAGGCAGTGGGAGAAGAGAGACAGAATAAATGTTGGCCAGCTTCCAAGAGCTGTGTAAAGAACTAGGGGCCCCATTGGCACCTGAAAAAATGGAAGGGCCCAGTAAGGTGTTAGAGTTTCTGGGTATTGAGATAGATACCCTGGGGGAAGTATTTCAGCTGCCACACAAAAGAGTGAAAAAATTGAAGGAACTGATTCAGACACATACCAATAGAAGAAGAGTACAACTGAAACAGATACAACAGATATTGGGACATCTGAACTTCACGTGCAGGGCTATTGGGCCAGGGAGGGCTTTCACCAAAAGGTTAGCTAGGGTTACAGCCAGAGTGACCAGACCACACCATTGGGTAGACATGACAAAAAGGAGTCAAGGAGGATTTTAAAGTATGGGAGGAATTCCTGAGGGAATATAATGGCTGCTAATTCTGGCAAGAGGAATGGGTGTATAACACAGACCTTGATCTTTACACAGATGCAGCCGGGGCCTAGGCATGGGGGGCTACCTGAGGGGCAGTTGGTTTGCAGAACCATGGCCATTAGACTGGGTAAGGGACGGTAAGGTAAAAGATATAACATTGTTAGAGATCATGCCCATCTGGGCATGCACCCTGGTGTGGGGGGAAGAATTACAGGATCAAAAAGTGACATTTTGGTGTGACAATAGAGCAGTGGTAAAGGTCCTGAACAACAGGGAAGCCAGGTCAGAAATGGTCATGCAAGTTTTGTGACTTCTAGTGCTAAGGGCATTGCAGTTGAACATGTCATTCAGAGCAAAACACATAGAAGGGGTACACAGTACCCTGGCTGACAACATTTCCCGTCTGCAGCTGGAACGTTTCCAGAGGCTGGCACCAACAGCAGAGGAACAAAAAACACCCATACCAATGAACATATGGGATGTTGGCAGGAAGGAGCAGAAATGTTGTTCCGCAGTTCATGGGCACCATGGACTCTGAGGGCCTACGATGGGGCCTGGTGAGTGTTTCAAACATTCAGGGCAACACGCCACATGGAGGTAAGTAGGTCGCTCACAGAAAAACAATTGGGGAAGTTCACTGTAGAACAATGGCAAACAGGAACAGCCCACGCCATAATGGGGGTCTACTTGGCAGGGATTAGTGTTATCTGCTGTCTAAAAGGATGGAAGGACCCAACAAAATCAATGTTCATTAGAAGAATGATGCAGGGATGGGGTAGGTTAAAACAAGGGATGGTGGATAATAATACAGACCAATAGGGGAACAGTGGCTGGCAAAACTGAAGGGTGTGTTACCGGCAATATGCAGATCAAAGGCCGAGGCCCAGTTATTTCACATGATTTATGTGGTAATGTTTGCAGGGGCCTTGAGAGTGAGTGAGGTGGTAGGCCACGGCAAGCAAGACAGGGAAGGGGGATTAGAATGGGAAGATATAAGCTGGGGAATGAAGGAGATACAGCTCATGATTAAGAGGTCAAAAATGGATCAAAGGGGACAAGGTTGCATGGTAACATTAAAGGAACATGTAGAAGGTGCAGTGTGCCCAGTGCAGGCTTTGTGGGCTTTCACCGCAGAGTGTGGGAATAGGACAGGGAGATTATTTCTGCATGGTGATAGAAGTAGAGTCACAAGTTATCAAGTCACAGTATTGCTCAAGAAAGGCATGCAATTCCTGGGGGAGGATCCGATTAATTATTCTTCCCACTCCTTATGGATAAGGGCTGCCTCACAGTGGGCAGCGGCAGGTGAGACGGTGAATAATATTTTGGAGAAGGGGTGCTGGCAGTCGGCCAGTTGTAAAAGATACATTCGAACACTGCAGTGTGGAGACTAATGGATCACCTATGTTTTTTGGTTACAGATATGGAGCCATGGGGGGGTAGGGAGAGGTGAAATGATGGTAAGAAACTAAGACCATATATAAGATATTTATTCTGTTTAAACTATCTAGGAAGAGGGAGTAACACAGAAGTCTGGATTTGTGGCCACTCTTATATTTATTGGGCAGAAAGGAGAGCTGAGAAAAAGGCTGGGGGAAAGCAACTTTACCAGGATATGAAGCAATGTAAATTAGTATGGCGTGGCATCCAAGGGATGAGATGGGCACAACTGCTCCCCACATTGAAAGAGCTGAAGGAGCGGTGACCCATTCCAGACTTAATTATTATACATTTGGGGGGTAATGACCTTTGGGGCAAGCCATGGGTGGACACATACATGCAGATAAAAAGGGACTTAGAGACAATACAGCAGTGGTGGGCTGAGGTATGCCTTGCCTGGTCAGATATGATACCAAGGAGGATTTAGAGACATGAGCACAGCCATAGAGCTGTGGATAGGGCCAGGAGAAAGATGAACAGAAGGTTAGGGACACTGGTAAGAAAAAATGGGAGGACAAGTAATACTGCGGGGTGTGGAAGAGTGGGTAGAAAATGTCTACAGGTCAGATGGCATGCACCTGTCAGATCTAGCCATAGATATGTTCAATACAGAAATGATGGGTTTTACAGAAGCATGGAGAAGGCATGCAAAAAACAGATAAAAAAAGGGGAAGAGAGGGATTGGAAAGTGGGTTCCCTGAGGTATGGGGGAACAATACCCAAAGTGAGGGGAAAGCCAGTCATCCAACACAAGCTGGAGACTGGCTAGTGGGGAAAAAGGGGGGAAGGGGGGAAGAAAAAGGAATAAGATGAAAAGAGGAAGAAGCTGAAGGAGAAAAGCGGTCTCGGTTTTCACTGTTGCCTAACAGAAAGGAGAAGAAGAAGGCACCCAGGTTTTCACCTGGGGGGAGCAAAAAAGAGGAAGAAAGAGGGATGATCAGAGATTGATATATGGATGAAAATAAATGAAATTGTGAGCGATATAAGAATAAAAGATGGTCAAATGGAACATGGAATTATGATATATAAATACATTAATTGCCAATCTGAGCACAACAGCAAACAATGATCTCTGTCTTTTTGTGAGGGAAAAGGGGGAATCTGGGACAATGCCTTTTTCAAACACTATAGATGTGGATAAAGGAACAACTTCACACCTTACATCCGTATCTTCCTCAATACTCTGAGTGGAGAAGGAAGCAATCTCCTCCACCTGAGCAGCCATGTCGCCGTCCACCTCAAAGCACCACTCTCTCCAACAGGAAACAAGTGGTGCCCCCTGTGGAGAGTAGGGGAAATTTTATTTCTAAAAATAAAACACAAAACAGAATATACACGTCATACATTTCCAATAAGACATTTGTACTGTTGTGTATACAGAATAACAAATCAAAGTGAAATTGTACAAACAGAAACACTGCTAGCAACAATGTATTCTATAAATATGTGTGCAGATCCACCACCCTAGTAAAGGAACTGGTGTTTCTAACTATTTTAAGACAACAACAAAAAAAAAGAAAATGAAAAAGGCAATTATTCCATAATGCTCTCAACTTGGTTTTAGAAGACTTTGTTTCATCCTATGAGTAAACTTTCTGTAATGTTATTAAAACAATTTTAACACTTTCAATATGATACACGTTTTTGTTGTAGTACCCGAGCACATCTAGCTTGTCATAAATGATATTTCAGAGCTGCACAAATGATCTGTAAGAAGCCAGTATTCCACTATTTCAATGTAGAAGGGGAAAAAAAGTCAATACCAATTAAGGGTAGCTAAGAGAGCCAAGCAAAGGCTCTTTCCACACTATCGCCAGATGCTTCTCCAAAAGCCTGGGCATATGGGCATTCCAGAAACAAATGTTCTTGGGTTTCCAGGATGGTTACACATATCACTCTTGGACAATACTGCTCACTAATCTGTTTGTTTATTAGAGTTTCTTACCCCAGTCACCAGTGAGTACTAAGACACAGTACATCCCCAAGGGGGACATCCTAGGATTCATCAAATGATTCAAAACTGACTATGTGCCACTTGCAAGATACTTGGGAAATACCACCTCTACTCCAGAAGCAGCAGCCATGATAAACTGAAACAGCTGTGGTGGACTGAATTTGAGTAGATGTCACTGCCCACTTTTTAATCTTCTGAAAAGTGGTTTTTATTTAATTTGGAATAAATGTGGACTTAGTAGGGGTCCTCAATTTATTGTTTTGCCATACTGAAAGAGAAGGAAGTATCCATTCCCTAAACACTATAGTCAAAATGTTATTGCTCTGTCTCACCACTTGGCTTAAGTTACCATATAGAAAGAAACTAATAAAACACCAGAGGGTTAACTATCCCTAACCCTCCCACTGATTCAGGTTTACGCATAACCGCTCTCTTCTGGGGTTTGATGCAGATGCCCTACAGGGTGACAGGATAAGGTCACATAGGGAGAGAGGGATAAGCAGACAGGGCTTGATGACATCACATCCAAGATGAGTGGATGATTGGTGGTTGGGAAGAGAGAGAGGGCTGAGTGAGGGGTGCTTATAAGGCCAAGCAAAGAGAGGGGAGCTCTCAAATTTGCTGTCTTGATTTAATTCCCACCCTCCCAACCCAGAAAGAAAAAGGGGTGTGATAAGGAAGCAAGGAGAAATAGAGGGCATCTGATGCGGTATGCAGTAGGGTGCAAGGACTTTCCAATGGTGGACGGCATGAAAACGGGTATCGGGACAAAGAGAGAGTAAGAAGAAAATGGGAAGGGGAAGGTGGGGAGGGAGGCAAAAGTGGACGCATACAGTACAAGTCACATTAAACTGTTCCCTCAACTCACTGGTGTAGCATTGTTCAATGAGTTTCCTAATCTGTGCAGGGTTTTATTCAATGAATTAGTAAAAGTTTAGTATTGGTTTGTATCTAACTGTTATGTGCTATAAGCTTTATTTTCAGCTGAGTGCTTATGAATTTCATTTCAGAAGGCAGGCTAAACAACTCTTAAGGAATGCTGTGATATTTATAAACAATGCCATGAAAATGCAGCTACTGCCATTTCACTAAACAGTTACATGTGAGCTGAATAGGCAGTGAAGGATGGTTGGAAAATAGTTGAAAGCTTCAACAGTTTGAGTTGCCACTTTAGTAGCATCACAAAAAAATAATTCTACACCAGTGAGTTGATGGAACAGTTTAATGTGACTTGTACTGTACCTTTAGGACCTAGAAACAGAAGAAGGGTACGAGTTCACACTCCTACCTGGACATAAAAGAAGGAGGAGAATTTGGCCCTTGGATGTGGGAGAAGATATGACATTTAATAACACGTATTATGATTGGAATGTAATAGTGATATGGATGTTTGGGTTTCATATAAATATGTGTAAATATTGATGGTGGAATTAATTGTGAAATGAAATAATTGCCAACTGAGCACCCACACAATGGTTATCTGTATATTATTTGAAAGGGGAGAATCTGGTGACAATGTATGCATGATCTAGATACTGTTGCAAAATCACCCACATTTTCTAAGATAGCTTTACCTGATTCTTCATTCCTACAAAAATTAGTATATCATGTGCATACACCATCATTTTTGTCTGGGGTACCTCGGGATGTATAGGTATGCCCTCAACCTCTAGATTTTGATTAGTATATCTAAACAGTGGATCTACTAAATATACATAAGAGCAGACTGAAAGGGTACCCATTTACTTCCCTCAGTATTTCAATATGCTTCCCTAACCAGTCATTGATGTTTGAAAGATCTGCTCGCTTGTACAGACATTCGATCCACCTAACAAAGGTTTCTAGTACGCCAAAGGTCCAAAGTGAATCAACTATATTTTCATGTGCAAGTCTGTCAAAGGTGTCTTCTTGGTGGATACTGAGGATATATCCATTTATGGAGCAAGAGGCACCCCTGACAAAAACCTCATGCAGCAAAGTTATATTGTCTTGAACCTTCTTGTTTTTACTGAACATGTTTACATGGATGTGTGAGACACTCAGCAACTTGAGACAGTCTGCTTGCCAAGATTGTGGCTAGAATTTTATAATCAGAGTTTAACAGGCTTAAGAGCCACCAATTCCCTAAATCTACAGTGTCTCCTTTTTTTATAAATATACACCAACATTGATGTAACTGTTGAAACAGAAAGTGATCCTTTTTCTAACATACAGTTGAAAAAATTAACCAATAGTGGAGCTAGTTGAGAATTAAGAGAGTGGAGAGTAGGCGAATTTCCTCAGTGTCATGGTCAACATCCTCCCCACCAATAAAACAGGTCCATGAAACCTACCCACAGGACACCTGGAAACAAACTATAACAGTATAGTGTGCCTTTCCTAGTCAAAAATTACAAATAAAATAAAGGACCAATAAAGTATTGTTAAAACTGATCGTGGCATACCTGTTCATTGTGAAGGAAATTATTATAACTGTGCCAGTCACATTTTTGATAATTCATATTCCCACTTAATTTTTAAAATTAATTTGTACTCTCTTTCCCTCTGTTATCCCTAGGCAACCTTGCAGATGGTGCTCCTTCTGTGAATTCCAGGCTGATGGAGATGTGATGAATGGGCCTTACTGGGATCACACTACCCCCACCCCCCTTGCATCTAGCACTGTAGGCTGGTCTGCCTCATATTAAGTAGGGCAGAAACAGCCACTTTGGGAGAATGGAAAGGTTGTTCCTTCTGCCTAACAACCCCACCTACTGCAAGCAAGAAAGTATGATTGCACACACTGGCACAGCAGGTTCCTGCCCCATGAATGCTGTGCATCCTCAGACCACATAAAAAGACAAAAGGCCATGCAGTCAAAGCTTGGAGGAAAGGCAGGCTCAGATGGAGAGAGGCAAGAACAAGGGAGCCAGGGATTGAAGGTGCAGAATTCCAGGACAGTGTCCTGAGAGTTCACTGGGGACTAAGGAAACAAAGAAGATGGGTTTAAAAGGCCTGCACACAGGAGCTCTTGCCTCTTTCTGCTGAAATGTCTTGAACCATACAGATCTTTAGCACTTCTAACAGCTTCAGGTGGAAGACATTAAGGATAAGGTTTAGGTAGAGTATAGGTAACAGACTGAGAGACAGTATACAGAAATAATTGGCATTAACTAAAAAAAGGAAAGTAAGCCAAGGGGGTATGTTCTGGAGAAGCAGTAGGTTTGCTTATAAAGGAAAATATAGTGAAGGACACTAGCATTGTCTCATGGCAGATGAAGCAGGGACTGTATGAGCAAGGACAGTTCTAATACCCCTGGTGGGCCAAAAGTCAGTTCTAGTCTTGGTGGATGCTGCACTGGTGGAATGGGCTGCAGCCCTGATGGCAGAGATGCTGAACAACTCCATCACAGCCTGCTGCACCAGTGAGGAAGCAGAAAGGCCAGCAAGGAACAGAAGAAGGAGTATAGAGGACAAGGATCCAAAATGGTAGGTAGTAAGGAAAATAATAACAATGTGAATGGTATAGTGCATAATTGTATATGTGATTATGAGGCTGGTATTGTTGGGGAAGTGGGGGGGGACAGAATGGAGAAGCTGGAAGTGATTATGTGGGACTTTAAAAAGAATAAGGAGAAAGAAACAGTGGCAGAGATAGCACCATTCCATCCCAGGTTAACTGGTGGGATTGGTCTTGAAGGGAGTGCTGCCCAGAACAGGAAGGGTGCACTGGGGATAGACAGAGGGCAAAAAAAGGATTGCTGTAGGGGACCACATCAGCCTGACAGTCAGCAAGATTGGGGACAACCATGAAGGTGGTGTTCATTGTACAATGTTTGCACTAGAAAGTTTCTTTCAAAGCATCGCATATAGAGGTCAACATATATACCACTACTGACAGTCCTTCTCATTTACAGCTGTACAAATTCTGGGCACTAGGACCCAGGGTAGAGGCATTTGGTACCAAGGTCTGGGCCTAGTTGTGCGAGATTATGTTGAGACAGCCCAGTCACTTTTTACAGTGCCTGGGGGGATATGATGGTATATGCATCCTTTGGTTGGGTACTTCAAGCATCCTGAGAGTAGATGGGGCTGCAGGTAAGCTGGCCAGTGCCAGTAGCACAGATGGCCCAGTTTGTGGTGCAGATGTCTACAGAGGGCATGGCACTGGCTACCATGGCTACATACTTGGCAGCCATCTCAATGGTAAGTAAACTTCAGTAAACTCTTATCATGCCACAGTAATAAAGCACATGATGCATGGGTGGCAAACGACATGGGGCAAGATCCCAGATAGCTGCTGGCCAATGTCAGGGAAACTTTTGATGAAAATGATAGGAAGCCTTGGGTGTATACAGAAATGTGTCACCTACTGCAAAGGGCAGCTGTTCGAGGCTTCTTTCCTGCTAAGGATTTCTGGGATCTTCAGAGTAAGCAGGAATGTGGCAGAGAGCAAGGAAGCTCCAGGCAGGGGTAGTACAGGTGAAAGATATTTGGGTATTGGTTAGTGAGGTATCTTTCTACCTCACATGGTCCAAAACTGATCAAGCTAGTAAGGGGACAGTCATGCGCATAAGCAGGGGGCACCTGGAGTGCTGTGCTCAGTTTGTGGCATCCGTGAATTTGCCACTGTGTGACACAGCATAACAAGTCCATTTTTAATGCATTGGGATGGTTCTCCAGTGACTAGATACCAAATCATGTGGTATTTGGGCACAGACATACAAGGACTTGGCAGCTGGTGCTCTAAGAGGTATAAGGCTTTTGTGAGAAATGTGGAAATGAGCTAATACCATATTGTTTTCTTTTGATGTGTCTAACAGACTAGCCAAACTGGAAGACAGTGTGGATCTGCAGCCATTCATTCCTCTTTTAGGCAGTGAGGAGGGTGACTATATGCCTTGGAGGGATACAGCTGGATCTTCAGCTTTAGGAAGTGAAGGTCTATTGGCACAGCATTTGGGAAATGAGATAGCCTCAGATTGTACCAATGAAAACAAGGGTAGTTCTATACTCTGAGAAGTCTGTGGTGCTACATCAGGTAGCCAGCTCCAAACAACACAGATACTATAAACATAGAATAGTGTATGGGTAACCATACACAATAAGGCTGTGTTTCCATTGAGGACTTGTGATGGCATCACAGGGACCTTGAGAGCAAAGCTCAAGAGATCCGATGAAGTCATCACAAACCTGCCTTGAAGTGTATGGTTACCCATATACAGTTTTATATAGTATATGGCTGCCCTCAATTGTCCACAGATTTGAGCAGCTCAGGTGTTTCAGTTGCAGTAAAAAATTGCCGAGTTCTTGTGGCAGTTTCCTGAACAGAGAGGGAGAGGGAGAGAGAGAGAGAGAGAGAGAGAGAGAGAGCATAATAAGTGGATGTGGTGTGTTTAAACTGTCACTGTGGTGCCAAGCCCCACCACCACCACCTAACTGACCTTTCCAGTGTTTTTTTTTTCTTTTGTTAATACATTTGGAGTACATTGTTGAAGCCATTCTTGTTTCAGTTTATGATTTATGCTGAGCTGTGTTTACTAAGCGGTCTGTCAGAATAACAGCTTTCAGAACACTTGGGAAAGCCGGTGACATCACGTGCTCATTCAAAGGACAGAAAAGTTGTACTATTCAGTGTGACTTCAGACAGACAGTACAACTTTTTTGTCCTTTGAACTGTCCTACAGCAACATTTGGAAAGCTGCTGAAATCTGTGGAAAATCAAGGGCACCATATACAATAAAAGTGGTGTGCACTTACTGCAGAGATTTCTCACTGTCAGGACTCCATCCCCCCCAAAAAGTTGAAAGTCCACATCATGTGTCTGCTTTGCAGGATTTTATTATTTATATGGGTGCAGTCCATAAATTTCAAGTCAACAAAGTGTAACTTCACAGTTTTAGTAAGAAAGTGAGTGCAAGCAAATTCAGCAAAAGCACACAAGGGTCAATCCTTGATGCCCCAGCATGTTACTTGGATGGGTTTCATCGGGGGCAATGTTTCAATTGAAAGGCCAACAGCTGGAGCCTGATATTTTGATTATACATTTATGGGGATGATATGGCATGCTGGCTAAGGCTTGATCTGTTCATTAAAATTACAGCAGACTTAGGCAGGATAGAGCACATGTGGCCCAGAGTAAGGATTACATTTCATTTTCAGAATTGGTGGTGAGAAGGGTGGAGATTGGCAAAACAGGTGGAGGCAAAAAAAAGGCCAAAAAGTGGTTAAACAGAAGGGCAGTGGGGTTTATGAAAGAGGGGGCACCATGAACCACAGAGCCATGACAAATGGAATAGTAGATGGTCTGTCATAGACAGCAAGCTCAGGAGTCCATTGAGGACTCCTGATGAAATTGATAATCATGAGAGCTTAGCTCGACTGGTCTCCAATTTCATCCGGAGCCTGAGATGGAATCTGATGCTTATTGTGTATGACATGACATTTACTGATTTTTATAATATATGGTAAGTATCTGTTCTCCCATACATTTAAAAAATAAATAAAATATTTTCAATCTGAAGAGAGATGGGAAAGCCTCCGATGTTAGCTAGCAAAATCCAGTCCAAACTCAATCAGTATAATGAAGAAAAAACACTGTTTTTCATGGTTCATTTGAATTTGGCGTGTTCACTATGGTTATTGCCATTATTGACAGTTATCATTTCATTCATTTTATTTGTTGTGCTTGTTCTGGTTTAAACAGTGACAGACAAACATTTTTTAACCATGGCACATGCTGCTGGCTGTGGCTTGCTGTTGTACCACTGATCTGACATCAAATTGATAGTACAACAGCAGTCTGATGTCAGATTGATGGTACAATAGCATTTCAGCTGTCACTGAATTCAGCGAAAACAGATGCCGACCATATACTATAATGGCTTGCCCCAGGTTTTAAACAAGGGATGGGGTACATCTATCAGAAGTGGGGTTAGACTTGTTCAACTTGCGGCTTTGGGACTGGGTTCAGGAAGCCATAACCCAGACCTAATGGGAATGGCTTCTACCCTTTTTGTTGGCTGGTGTCAAGATAAGGGCATAGCAAATTGGGGAGGGGGGGGCACCAGAAGGAGTGACAGGCAAACAGGGACCTGGTTTACACTGTGGAAACCTGGACGTGCTCTGTTGTACATCTGGGTATAGCGGAAAGAAGACAGGATAAGATAAAATGTGGAGCCCTCTACAGGTTAAGAGATGAGATGTATGATTAAGGTATGGTTAATGTAATTATAATGTGACTGTGATGTATTAGGAAAGTGCTGCATTAGGCAGAAGAGATGCAAATGTATGAGATGAACATGTAAAGACATAGAATATTAATGTGTGTCACAAGATAATTTCTGTTGAAACACTGCCAAAATGGACAAAACCCACTGAAGTGTCACCAGTGGCAAATTGTGGGAGCAGGAATGAGGGAGGTGCAGAAAGGTGAAGGTGAGATCTCCAAGGACAATTATTTCTGGAAATAAGCTTGTATGTCCTTTCTCTAACTCTCTTTAACATTGCCATGCTCTGTCAGAGACATATACTGTAGGTCCCTGACCTAAGTCAATTCTAATTCCCACCCATCAACCCTGAGTGGGTGATCCTCTTAAATCTGGAAATTACTGGCACCCAACTCTCTTGTCAGTTTTAAGTGTTAGTAGCCAGACCATAAATCAAACTGCAGTCACAGAGCAACAGATCAGAACTCCTAGTATTAGCCATGGATCCAGGAACACATATGTCATGGCATACAAGTTGATATTTGGAGAAGTGCCATCCAGGGTCCTGGCTGTCATTTTTGGATGCTCCTACTAAGTGGTGACCTACCTCTACGTATGTTATTTTAGTGCTCTTTTGGAATTAGACCTATTGCTAAATGCATAAAACCAAGTAGTGATTCCCGCCTATTTGTAATTCTTTTACTGGTGGACTACAATAGGCCAGTCGTCCTTTTTGTATCACTTCTCTAAGCTATGGAATGCTCCCCCTCCCCCCCCCAAATCCACTTCTCTTCCTCCCAAGGGTCAACCTTAACCTTTTTTTGTACTAGCCAGCAGGGCAAGTTGATTCAAAATTGTACTAGCCCACAGATGGTTGCACTCACCCTTAATTACAATGGTAAATTTTGATCACTTATATAGGAAACAATGCAAGCACAGCCAAGAAATACTCTGATTATTGCACATATATACTGCTCCCACTTTGGTTCCAGCTCCACAGTAGAAAAAAGACTACAATGTCATCACAGACAGTAAGCCCCCCCCCCATTGTTTTGTATCATGGCATCCTCTTCTGCCCCTCCCACACACACACACACACACACACACACACACATACACACACATACATATCAAACAGAGAGAGGATATCACAACAGCAAATGTTCAGTCAAGCAGTCCCACCTCTGTGCACACAATAGCTGACATCATCACGCACCTCACCACACCGTCACCACCACCCACAGGGCAGTGAACAGAGTCAGGCAGAGAAAGACACTCTCAGTCCCCATCCTATAGTCAACTGGAGACCTGCACTTCTGAAAGTTTTTGTACAGTCTCAAGTGAGCCAAGATCACATTTCAGGTTTCTTTGGAGTGGGGGCTAGACAACCCTAAGGGGCTTGGGAAATAGAAAACTATGGTGCTTTTATTTGTAAAAGCATTGATTTTAATATGCTCTGCCCCAACAATAACAGATTTTTCTTAAACATTGTCCTTTCATCAGCCCAGGGGAAACAACACACAGGCATAATGCTATACTATCTCTATTTCTGTATAGGATGATCTATGCACCCCAGGTTTGAAATTATGTATTTTATCAAGGTTTATTTTTGTACCATACATGATCCAAAGCTTTGTTTTTAGGCTGAAAGGACATGCTGAGTGGGATACGAGTGGAATTGTATGGATGGTGATGGCTAGCATGGTCCATTTAGAAGAGCTGAGGATCCCCTACACTTGCCAGTAACGGCAGCTATGGATCTATGGATGGTCACTTCAGAGCCTAGTCTGCAGTGATGTCCAGGGGAAAGAATAGAGTCAAGGGATTTGGAGGGGAGAGGGAAGTTATAGTGAGGCTGTAATAAAACCCACCACCTGCAGGGCCGACCCTGTATACCACTTTGCATTTTGTCACTGAAATGTTGCATACCAAACACTCAAAATGTGGAGAAATGTGAGGCACTGGTCTTAATAATATTGGACAAATCATTAAGACATCAACACATTCAGAAAACTGGAACCTAGTGACTTACCAGCACTCTACCCTTGATCACACCCTGAACACTAGCTGAAAGTTTTAGCAGTGGAGTGATAATGACTCACACTGAGTCTTTTGTGGGATCCCTCTCTTGAGCTGCCAGATAATTGCAGCTCTTAATGAACTGTTAATCACACCTGGCCATCTGGAACATTGAGAGAGATTAGCATGAGGATTAGAGAATGCTAAAGTAGAGACTTTTATAATTTCATTAACAGCCATGAAAATCTGAACTAGTCAAGATGGGCAAGTAGAGAGTTAGCTGCACTAGCCCTGGTCAATTTGCACTAGTGTTTGGGCTAGTAAAACAATGTTAAGATCGACCACTGCTTCCTCCCCCTACTCTTTATCTCTAGCCCTAAATAACTTCCTCTAGGTAAACTGTACCTGCATCTAGCCTGCCACCACCTTCCCCTCCCTACTCAGCTGCTCATGCCCTGTACGATCCTCTGTACGTATACCCTAGCCACCTTGAATAAGCTGTCACTCAAATAGATTGCACTTGCTGTTTCTGCTGATTGACTAGATGATTGTCAGCAGATTTACTTCTCTAATGCACTTATTGCTTTACATACAATGCTGTCTGTAACCTGCTATGCTGCTACTATGTATTGCTTCTCTGTTAATTGTTTTAATGTATATTGGTTATAAGTATTTTGTGAGGAATTGGTAATTGCTTTACTAAGGTACACATTTAACCCGCTATGCTGCTGCTGGTCTCACATCTGTGTAAACTGTTTTAATGTCAGTTGATTGTATGTATTAGCTTTATGTAAGCTGTATTCCACCATATTAACCTTCCCCCAGGATGCACCATGTGATGAGCAACTTGTTGTTCAGTGTGCCTTTCCTGCTGAAACTTTTCAATAAATAAATAAATAAAATGTGTTTACTCTAACTATCCATTCCTTACAAGAGATGTTGTGAAGTTTTAATTTGCGAAGTTCCTGCAAAGTCATCAACTTTACCTCTGCCGATTAGTTCACTCTTCACAAATTTTTACCTTCACTAGAAAATTTGTCTTTTGTAACTTTGCCTGGCAACTTCACCTGTGTGGTACATTTGGGTAATGTTTGCTCTTATTGAGGTTTCTGGTAAACAAGTGCCTGTAGGTCACATGGAAACAGCTCCTGCAGGTCAAGTGCTACATCTCTATTTACAGAATGAGCCTTAGTTTCATTTGCAGTCTAAGTGAGTTAGTGGAGGAGATCAGAGGCCAGATTCACAAAACTTTGCCTGGGCACAAACCCAGTTTGCTCAATGCAAACTGGGTTTTTCCCAGATTTGGTATTCACAAAGCCCAGTTTTCCCTCACGTAAAGTTGTGAGGGGGGCCACACTGCAAATGAGGGGAAGGTGACCTGCATATCCTCGCAGTCCAATTCACAAAGGTTGTGCTCCATGCAAGGGCGCTTGCATGGAGAAATTACCACTGATCAAAACCTGGTGGAAGTCTACACAACCCTAGTGGTTGGCAGAGGTACTCCAACTGCCCCCACCTCCCTCACCATTTTCTGATCACCATCCACAAGAAATAAATCCATTCCCTGGTAATCAAGGTTCCCTCCCCCTCTCCTCAATCGCTGATGCATATGTAAAATAATGCTTCCGTAGTGTAGTGGTACCGCCCTGTTCTCCGATTGCCATCCCCAAGAAATAAAGTCATTCACAGGTAGTCTAGGGTCCCTCCCCAATTGCTGACTCATATGAAAAATAATGTTTCCATAGTGTAGTGGTCCCTACCCATTCTCTGATCACCATCCCCAAGAAATAAAGCCATTCTGTGGTAGTCAAAGGTCCCTCCCCCCTTCCCGATTGCTGACCCCATATGAATAATCATTTTCCATAGTGTAGTGGTCCTCCCCACCCTGGTTACTGATTTCCGTCCACAAATAATGTAAATGTATTCCATTGTACTCTCAGGTCCCTCCCCACCCCTACCCCAATGACTACTGGTCCTGTAAGATCAATAATTCTCCTTGGTTGTCTAGATGACCCTCCACCCCCCACCCCATCTAGTGTGTTATACCACCCTGCTCCTCCCCATCCCAAGCTGCAGTGGGTGACCAGCACAGCCTTTCTCTCACCACCATGGGTGGCTGCAAACTGAGTCCTCCTGGAGTGCATACTGGATACTGTATACTATGGAAACATTATTTTTTATATAAGTGGGTTATCAGGGAGGGGAGAGGGACCCTAGACTACAAGAGAATTGTTTATTTATTTGGGGATGGTGATCGGAGGATGGCGGAGGGACTAGACCAGGAGGGAATGTGACTGCATGGGGCATGGGCCTGGGGTAGCTATACTATGTTTACTATAGGCCACATGGGATTTGGCCCATAAAGGGCATGCTAATTGCCAATAACACCTTGCATGCCCAATGGGCTCATTTGCATGGCTACTTTCATGAATAGGGACTTAGCACATGTACACTATTGGTGGTTGGCCATTCTCCTGTCTGGCTGTGGGGGCAGTGTTACTGAGCTTCCTGGTGCTTTTCCTGGGTTAGCGCTGCCCCCGTCATCCTTATTCACAGTCAGATAGTGTACTGTGCTATCTGACTAAATAGCCTGGCTGTCCACCAGCACAACTGTGGGGTTGTGCGGCACTTTGCATTTTTTGTGAATCCTGTCCGAGATCTGCTGTGTCCTGAGGCTTTAAGAAATGAAGCAAAAAACAATTTTTACAGATTCTTTTTGCTTTTCTTATCATCTTCTGTTTACCTAGAAGTTTGTGTGGATTTATCTAATTGTTGTTTCAGTGTATTTTTCTCTATATTTCCCATTTTTTATTTATTCAGATTTTCTTGCTTTTACTGTTTATTTTAACTTAAAATGAGTGGTACTAGCAAGGAGGAGACTAGGAGGACTGTGACTGGGACCAGTCTCAGCAAGGAAAGGGGGATACAGTCCACTAATGGGCCACAGCATCTCATTCATCTGAAGAGACCCAGTTTGGCATCAGGAGTAATGCGACGTGGAACAGTAAGCATCCCCCACTGCACCAACTGCAACATTCAGTGGCACCACTGCCACCAGCTGACCCTACTCCAGTACAACCTATCCTGTACATGCAGCAACACCTTCCCCTGTGGCTCCCCTGTGGCTGTGCTGCCACTTGAAGCCAGTGAGGAACAACAGTCCCACCTGGGATCATCTGGCTCCTCCCCTCAAAAGTAGCAAAAGTCCCTTATTTGAGACTTTTTTGTAATTGACTCCACTGACATCAGTTTGGTGGCATGCATCTTGTGTCAAATCATTGCTCCACATAGGAAATGGGGCAGCCATTTGGGCACAGGTGGACAGTAAACTCACCTGGATCAGATGCACCACCAGGAGTGGGAGGAGCATAAAAGGTAGAGACAGACCAACACAGCTCAGAGGGGTGTAGGCAGTGGCACAGCTAGTGCTCCTTCTATGCCACAAGGTGGGAAGTGCAAGAAAGGTACATCCATCTGTACTGAGGAGGCACAGCTGTGCAGGAAAATAGGAGAGCTCTCCTGCCAAGTTGTGACCATGAAATAAACTTTGGAGGTGTTTCTTCAAAACCAATAGTGCATTCTTGAGAGGCTGGTGAAACTCTGTGGTGGTAATACCTCCTGTATTCCCAGACCATAGGTCTAGTCTCTCTACTCTCCTTGATTCATGACTCATCATCGTCATCATATGCTGTTTTATTGTCTCCTTTACTCTTCACCTGTTGTAAAAAAAATTAAAATTTAGAAAAATTAAAAAAAGAAAAAAACGTTTTGTACATCTTAATTTCTCTCTTTCTTGATTTCTTATACTGCTTCCTTCTATCTGGCTAAATTCTGCTGTCAGTTATCTTTCTCCAACATAAAGAAAGAAAAAAAATTCTGAATTCTTCACTGTATTATTCTTTTTCCTTGTGCAGCTGCAGAGTCCTTAGACTATCACTGTCTTCTTCTGTCATTATTTTTCTCAACTACTAGCATAAATATGCTGCTACAAAGTGTTGCACTGTGGCAGCCTCCCCCACCCCCAACCATAGTTTGTGCAACATACTTTAGGGAAATTGTGAGAAAAGCACAAGATACATACATTCTATATTCTCCAAAGTGTTTTCAACTACCAGAATAAATACCTCAGGCTGTTGCAGGCTACTACAAGTGCTGCACTGTATGTCTGTCCCCAACCACTGTTCTTGAAATGCGCATTAGGATGAATTGTGAGAAAAGCACAAAATACATAAATTGTGTATTCCCAGATTTTTTCACAACTACCTGACTAAAATATGTCAGGCTGCTTCATGCTATTACAAGGTTCCGTGTTGTGTGTCAGTCATCAGAGAAAGAACTGGAAGGGGACAGGATCAGTTGTGTTCCAGGACAGTAGCTGCTGCTGTTGTTTTCACAGGCTTCTTGTGGATTTTACTTGATAGGTTAGTTATTTTCTTTCTTACTTCTAAGGGGCTAGCAGGGTATTGTTTTGGGTGCTGCTGGATGTTTGTAAACTGATTTGGTGGCTGTAAGTGGGGCTCATTTTGTGGATGTTTCACTGTGTAACAGGCTGCGCTGGTAGAGGCCTATTTCTTCTGATTTAAAACCTATTTGGTGGGATTTGCTTGGAGATGGTTATTTGAATTGGAGACCTATATCTGTTAATTTCAAGCCTATTTTGATGTGTTGTTAGTGAAGTTGATTAAATTGGAGTCCTGTTTCCTTTGGCAGCAAACATATTTTGGGGGCTTTGACTTGAATTTTGATTCCTTGTGCTGACTCCATTAGCTGTAAAGGTTACTGCATAGTGGGGGAAGGGTGTGAATGGTCTGGCCAGGTCTCACTCAGCCAATTGATTGGAGGCAGAGCTGAATCAGATTGAGGTGTTAGCTGCTTTGTCTTCTCAGAAAGAACTGGAAGTGGACAGGATCAGTTGTGTTCCAGGACAGTAGCTGCTGCTGTTGTTTTCACAGGGTTCTTGTGGATTTTACTTGGTAGGTTAGTTATTTTCTTTCTTACTTCTAAGGGGCTAGCAGGGTATTGTTTGGTGCTGCTGGATGTTTGTAAACTGATTTGGTGGCTGTAAGTGGGGCTCATTTTGTGGATGTTTCACTGTGTAACAGGCTGCGCTGGTAGAGGCCTATTTCTTCTGATTTAAAACCGATTTGGTGGGATTTGCTTGGGCCTGGTTCTTTGGCTGCTGGGCTTGGAGGGGAGACACAGGGCTGAAACACTCTCTCTCGAGTCAGGTGTCTGCCCAGGACCCTCCCTCCCTCCCTAGAAGTCTGCGAATTTATAGGGGAACACCTGCCCTGCAATTGGAGGAAAAGGCTGCAGGTGCAGCTTATGTAGTTCTAGCCACTGGGGGTAGGATTTAAAGGCTGGGAGAGAGGAGCGTAGGGAGTTGTTCATTTCCTTATAAGTTTAATGTTTTGTACTGCACCAGTAACAGGGTTACTGGTGTACAGTGGGACTGTCTCTAAGATTAGTGGGTTACCTGATTAGGCAGTAGGGGTATCTTGGACTAGGGGGAACCTGGTGGCTCACCCAAGGAAACCTATTTGAAGGGGATGGAACCACACATCATTAGGGCTGCATCTTTGGGAGGGTGGTGGGGTGCACAGGGTGTGGAGCAGCCATGATACTGGACTGGGCTTGGAGTTGGTGGTTGCCCAGTGTGCTACCAGCTAGCACAGCTTAGGGAGGAGGTTGCGGGGATTAGGAGAAAGCTGGGGAAGGGGGTGGTATGGTTGGGGAAGGGGGCTGGGAATCTCCCACAGGGTTGCACCAAGCACTGGGGGTGGGGGCATAGGGAAAGGAGTGCAGGAGAATACTCAGGGGTCACAAAGGGAACCTGGCAGAGGGGGTCCAAAAGGACACTACCAAGGAAGCAGGCAGGTAACTGGGGCCCTCACAAAGGGGAACGGAGGACAACATTCTCAGGAAGTAGGCAGATGGCTAGGGCTGGACAGAAGGAAGCAAGGCGGGAGGTGGATCAGAACTACACTCAGTAACCTCCTCAATTCTCTTCTTCTGCTCAGGGATGAGGGGGGTGATGTAGCCACAACAGGGGTAGTTAGAGATGGAAAGGGAGTGGGAGTGGGAGGCAGGAGGCAGGGGACAGATAGCAGGAAGAACAGGGGGGAACCTGGAATGCAGAAGAATGGGGGGAGCAGTGAATCAGAGCAGGAGGGGCAGGGAGAAGAGGGAGGAAAGTGCAAGGAGAAGGACCAGTTGGGAGGAAAGGTAAAGGAGAAGGACCAGAAGTACAAGGAGGATTCAGTAAAGGGAGCTGAGGGTTTAGGCCAGGGAGCACGACTAGCAAGGAGGAACTAAATGGAGACAGGAAGGAGGATGAGCCAGGCTAGTTTAGAAGATGGGGAGAAGGACCAGTTGCAAGCAGTGAGGGGGAATTAGCAAGGAACAGAAGGATACTCAGGAGGAGGAGATGCATAGGATTAGAGGGGAGGGGGTGGCCATGGTAAATAAGGAGGGTGGGTGTGGCACCCAGAAAGGGAGGAACACGGAGCCAGCTGGGTGGAGGGGCCTGTAGAAAGGATGAGGGACATGGAAGGGGGGAATGGAGGAAAAGGAGTGGTCAGAGTGCTCCTGCTGGGGATTCTAAGATCAGCGGTATCAAATGGATAGGGAGGGGAAGCCTGGCCAGTTAGAACAAGATGCTTCCCTGGACTAACAGTGCACAGGCTAAGCACGTGGTATATCAGCTGGCAAGGATTGTGGAGGTTCCCCAGACATACTGGTCCACCTGGGTACAAATGACATTGAGGGAAATAGTGAGCTAGAGATACAGGCAAGATTCAGGGAGCTCGCCAGAGTCTGTCATGACATAGGATGCACAGTTTCTTTCTCAGAAATCCTGCCAGTGCCAAGGGCTAGTGGAGAAAGCAAAAGGAAAATTAGGGAGATAAACCAGTGGCTCAGGGAGTGGTGTGAGGCCAGAGGGTATGGGTTGATGGGGGATTGGGGGAAGACCTGGGAGGATAAGGAGCTATATGCTAGAGATAGACTACATCTCAATTTGGAGGAGGGAACCTTAGTTGAAAATAGAGGGTTCATTGGTGAAAAGGGGGTTTAAACTTGTGAAGGGGGTGGGATGGGAGAAAAGGCTGTCAAGGGGTGCCGATAAAGAAGGGACTCTGTCTCCACCCCTGGGGCCCAGGAGGATTGCAGGAAAGGCCAACTGGCAAAGTGCAGACCAGGGATAACAGAATCCCATGGGAACACAAGCAGGGAAATGGAACTATAGGGAAAGGGTGGAAGGTAGTCCTGCTAAATGCCAGGAGCTTGGGAATAAAATGCCTGAGCTCCAGGCAATGCTAACTGAGGGAGCAGTGGATGTGGCAGGTCATTGAGACTTGGGCCACTGCAAGACATGACTAGGACCTGAACCTGAGGATACACTATGTTCAGGAAGGACAGGGGAGGAAGAGGAGGAAGGGTAGCAATGATAGTCAAAACTGCATTGGCATAGGGGAGTAGAGGAGGTGGAGGAACTGTGAGGTGATTTGGGTCACCTTGATAACAAGGGGGGCAAGAGAGAAAAATAGGAGGTGTATAGACCCTGCCCTGGCGGATGAGCTGGAAGACAGTCTGGTGGCAGATGTTAGGAGACACTGCAGACTGGGCAGAGGAACGGGTGGTGGTGTTGGGGACTTAAACATGCCAGGAACAGACTGGGAGACTATGACATCCTCTGTAACCAGGAAACAGAGGTTGTTGGATGTCTTTCAAGACGCGTTCCTAACTCAGCAGGTGAGGGAACCGACCAGGGAGGCACGGGTACTGGGTGTGGTCCTGGCAGACAGTGACCAGATTGGGGGCCTGGAGGTAAGGGACCCATTGGCGGGGAGTGACCATGCCACAGTCTGGTTCTGCCTGGACCTAGGAGGGGCAGAAGGCTGCACAAAGACGAAGTAACCAACTTCAGGGGGCGGATTTAAGGAAACGAAGGATCCTTAAGGAGCATTTGGATGGGATTGGGTCAGACATGGACGCTGATAGTAGGTGGGAAATCATCAGGAGAGGGGTGCAGGATGCTACCAGCACCTGTGCAAGAGTAAGACGAAAATGCGGTAGGGCCCAAAAACCCTGTTGGTGGACCAGGGAGGTCCAAGAGGTGGTGTGGGGAAAGAAAGCAGCCTATAAGCAATTCAAGTGCTCAAGGAGTGAAAGGGATCGAGGGGAGTACGAGCTGATGGCTAGAAGGACCACTAGAGTGGTGAGGGTGGCTAAGGCAAGGAAGGAGCAGAACCTGGCCAGAGAAATTGGGAGAGGGAACAAGGGGTTCTTTAGATACATTGGGGAAAAATGAAGGGTGAAGGGGCAGATTAGCAGGATTAAATCAGGGGAGAGATGGGCACAAGACCTGGGGGAGCAGGCTGAGGTACTAAATGAGTACTTCACCTCAGTTTTCACCAGGGAAAATGGGGGTGCTGCATCATACATGGGAGGAGACAGAGATACTGAGGAGGGTGGGATCCTCACCGATCCGCAGGTCTGGGAGAGGGGAGCATCACTGGCAGGTGGGGGAGGGCTAGCAGGAGAAGGGGCACTGAAGTGGAAATCACAGCAGAGAGAGTGAGGGAAGCCCTCAGCTCCCTTAAGATGGAGAAAGCACCTGGGCCGGATAAATTACATCCCAGAGTGCTGAAGGAACTTGCAGATGTCCTGGCAAAACCCCTGGCAGAGCTTTTCTCCATCTCTCTGAGGACAGGGTGGGTGCCCCAGACTGGAAGGTGGCACATATAGTGCCTATCCACAAGGGGGGATCAAGGGAGGTGGCAGGGAACTACAGGCCTGTCAGCCTGACATCGGTGGTGGGCAAGGTGATGGAGGGCATTGTCAAGGAGAGGCTAGGGGGGACCTGGATAAGTCAGGGTGCC
This sequence comes from Neoceratodus forsteri, assembly GCA_016271365.2. Taxonomy (NCBI): domain Eukaryota; kingdom Metazoa; phylum Chordata; order Ceratodontiformes; family Ceratodontidae; genus Neoceratodus; species Neoceratodus forsteri. Next base: position 1,459,260,281 of record CM057450.1, on the reverse strand, counting down.
TGGACGATAGACAGCATGGATTCATCCCAGGGAAATCATGTCAGACAAACCTGGTGGAGTTCTATGACTGGGTGACAAGTGCCTTGGACCTGGGTAGACCAGTGGATGTCCTCTTTCTAGACTTCAGCAAGGCATTTGACTCTGTTCCTCACGTGGGCCTGTTGGATAAGCTGGGAGAAATGGGGGTGGGGAACCAGATGATCAGATGGATAGGCAATTGGCTCCAGGACCGGACCCAGAGGGTCATAGTTGGTGGAATAGTCTCATCCCCAAGGAGGGTCATTAGTGGGGTCCCACAGGGATCAGTCCTTGGGCCCCTTCTGTTCAACGCCTATGTATCTGACATAAGGACAGGAATCAGGAGTGAGATGAGTCTCTTTGCAGATGACTCAAAACTGAGGGCAGTGGTGGATGGGGAGGAGGGGAGGGTGGCCCTACAGGGGGACCTGGAGGCTCTGGAAAGATGGTCTAGAAAGTGGAAGCTGAGGTTCAATGCAGGGAAATGCAAGGTACTCCACCTGGGGGCCAGAAACCCAGGCCAAGTGTACACCCTGGGGGGGAGAAATGCTACAAGTCTTGATGGCTGAGAGGGACCTGGGGGTGGTGGTGGATGTCAAGATAAACAACTCTGAGATTTGTAGGAGAGCAGCAGCCAAGGCCAACAGGATGCTGGGATGCATCGCTAGGGGGATCACCTCCAGAAGGAGGGAAGTGATACTCCCTCTGTATAACTGCTTGGCGAGGCCGCACCTTGAGTACTGTGTGCAGTTTTGGAGGCCACACTTAAAGCGGGACATTAACCTCCTGGAGAGGGTCCAGAGAAGGGCAACCAAAATGATTTGGGGCTTGGGGGACAGGACCTATGAGGAGAGGCTCAAGAGCTAAATATGTACACATTGGAAGAGAGAAGGGACCGGGGACATGATAGAGGTCTTTAGGTACATGAAGAGGATAAATAGGGAGGAACAGTCGGGTGCTTTGAAGAAAGGAGGAAGGGGCCACTAGAGGGCATGGGTGGAAGCTGGAGGGGAAGATTCAGGGAGAAAGGAGGAGGTGCTACTCACTGAGAGGGTGGTGGAGCCATGGAATGCACTGCCTAGGGGCTGGTGGAGGCAGAGACAGTGGAGGGGTTCAAGAGGGGTGGGACAGGTACAGGGGATGGGTTCTGGAAGCAAAATCCAATGCAGCAAGAATATCCGGAACTGGGAAGGGAGAAGCCAGAGAAGGCGAGAGGGACAGCAAGGTCAGCACCCAGGCTGGGGACTGACCAAACGAGCAGACACGAAAGACCGTTAGGCCTATTCTGTTGGCATTTTAGTATGTTAGTATGTTAGTATCCCCTGTGTAATAAGAATTGTTACTATATATTGTGTGCATCAAGGGGTTGATTATGGGTCATTGAGTGGTTTGGACCGAGAACTAGGGGTCTTATTTTAGTTTTTTTTTTTAGCCAGGATGCATTGAGGCACTAGCTTTGTCAGGAACATCTACACTGATGGCCACCTTCAGCAGCTCAGTCCATTCATGGGACCACATTAGATCTTTCTGCAGAGGTTCTTAGGCATTGCACAGAACTGGAGATTCTGCAGATTAGGGGCAAACACCACAGAGGGTATCCTGTGTAAAATAGTTGGGGGGCAGAATTGGTGTGGCTGGAACTAGAAGACACCCAAGGAGGAAAGGGAATCAGGATCTTGGATTGTCATGTCTGGTTCCCCTTCCCAGGGTCCTGCTTAATGTCAAAAAGCAGGTAGTAGTCCATCCGGCCAGCACTACCCCTCCACTTTGGGCCTTTCCTTGTAATGAAGATCACTGAGGAATAAGACAGCAGTGACGGAGCATTCCATCACTGATTCCTTGGCTGCCCATGTTTGCATCATAGAGACCTGGTTGGGTGATGGCTCTGGACCTCTTCTGGAGTTATCTATCCCACTGGGTTTCTCCATGGTGCACTTTCTGAGGAGATATTGCAGGGGGGATGGCCATCTGCTTTAGATCCACTCACTGCACTCCCCATGAGAACCTTCAGGTCATTTGAATGTTTGGCAGCTAGATGTAGCTCAGGTGTCAGTGGCAGTATTGTTCTCATCTACTGACCTCTAAGGTGTAAATTCTAGTATCTTGTAGAAGTAAGACATCTAGGCAACAAGTTTCAAACATTGCAAAAGTAGCCTTACCTCTTAACCCAGTTCTAATACTGTTTGTATTTAAAGAGGCTACAGATAAATCAGGCATTTAAACACTAGCTCAGGTAGGTGGAAGTGGGATTTCCTTTGTTCTAAATCTAGTACCCCATCATTTTTTCCTTACTTTGGGTTTCACAACTTTGAGGTCGTCAGGTCCTGAAGAGGCCTCTAAAATGGAGGAAGCATCTGATACTTCCCCCATCTCAGTGTCCCCCCATTTCTATCCTTTGACTCAAGATCTTTAAATTCCTTAAAAATGGCTGAACTTTCAATAAAATGCATCCAATTAGATTTAAGTATCATTGCCATTACTGAAACCTGGTGGGATCAGTCTTCTCTACGTATGCAAGATATTCCAGGTTATAACCTTTTTCATAAAGATAGAGTAGATAGTAAAGGTGGCGGAGTTTGGCTTTTTGTTAAAGATGATATTTCTGCATATGAAATCACTACAAATAGTATGACAGAATCCATATGGATTTCTATCCAACCTATTGACCGTGCCAAAATTAATATAGGAGTGTATTATAGACCACCATCAGCAGATATTCAATATATAACTGAATTATTGAACTTAATATTGGAATTCTCTCAAAAAAAAACAATACTTTAATTTTTGGGGACTTCAACATGCCTGGTGTAAATTGGAAATTAAATACAAGTAACACTAACCATGAAAGGTTATTTATGAATACAATCACTGACCTAGGTTTGGACCAACTGGTAAATGAGCCTACATGAGGTAATAATATACTGGATCTAGTAATTGTTAACTTAGGTTTTAATATTTCTGAGACTCAAATTATGTCACCAATTGGCAATAGCGATCATAATTCTATATTTGTTAGTTTACAATTACAAACACTTAAAATTAAAAACAACTTTCAATGTAGGAATTACAATAAAGCTAACTTTACTATGATAAACCGGGAATTATCACATATTGATTGGTCCAAATTATTTAAAAACAAAGGAGTAAACAAAATATATACATGTCTTATAAATAGTATTCATGAACTAGAGGATAAATATATTCCCATATTGTCAAATTGTAATAAAAAAGGTAAAATACCTGTCTGGTTCAACAATACTATTAAAAAACAAATTAAAACTAAAGAATATTTATTTAAAAAATTAAAGACAAATTCTAACTTATTACTTGGAGACAAATACAGAACTGCTCTGGCAACATTAAAAAATCAATCAAAGCTGCAAAATTAAAATTTGAATTTAAATTAGCACACTCAAAAAACAACCTGAAATCCTTATTTTCTTATATGAATGGAAATAGAGTCAATAATAGAAATATAGGACCACTCTGTAATGATGGACTCACTATGAATACAAACAAAGATATGGCAGGTCACTTCAATAAGTACTTTTGTTCAGTCTTTAATCAATCAGGAAATTCTGTAATCAATACTAATAGTAATGATTCCTGTATTCCGTTATTTGAACTAAAAGAAATTAAAAATTCACTATACAAATTTAAAAGATCAACTAGTTCTGGACCGGACAATATTAATGCTATATTTCTTTTGGAAACACTGGATTCAATCATTATTCCTTTATAAATATTATTCAATAAATCTTTATTGGATTGTAAGATACCGGAAGTATGGCGTACTGCTTTGGTTACACCAATTTATAATAAAGAGCCTAAATATGATGTTCAAAACTATCATCCAATTAATCTAACCTCTATTTTAGGGAAAACGATGGAACGATTAATTAAAGATAGGTTGGAAAACGAACTGGAAAAATTGAACATTCAGGCCTGAATATTCAAACTGCGCCATTCTGAGGCGCAAGCCCTTGCACTACTCAAAATAGTTGTAGAGGGTGTGGCGGTGATATTCAAAGGTGCGCTGTGCACAACTCCTCAGTTCATACCGTGACATGACAGTCAGATTTGTGGAATGAAACACCATAAATCTGGACTGTCATGTACGGTATACAAAGCCCATTGGCTATAGCTCTGCACCACGGGCGGCAGCCCTACTGGACAGTCAGTCAGCGGGCGGCGGGCGGCAGGCGGTGGGATGCTGTCGCCACCAGCCGCGGGGGGAGCGGGTGGAGGGGCTTTGTGGTGGGGGGACACTAGACACCAGGGAGATGTTTGGGGGTCTGTGATGATTCTGCCCATGCGATCAGGCTTTACGGTCCACTGGACCACCAGGGAGATATTTGGGTTGGGGGGTTACATTCCTGCCCACGATCGGGCACTGGGGGTTCATACGTTATGCCCGCGATCGGGCTTCGGATAGGGGGTGTTACATGGCTCTGTACTGCCCGCGATCGGGCTGTGGGAGATGTGTGGGGGTCAGAGTACACTCATGCCCGTGATCGGGCTGTGGGAGATGTGGGGAGTCGTAGTTACACTATGCCCGCGATCGGGCCAGGAGATGTGTGGGGGTCAAGAGCACTATGCCCGCGATCGGGCTGTGGGAGATGTGTGGGGGGAGAGTCATTTACACTATGCCCGCGATCGGGCTGTGGGAGATGTGTGGGGGAGTTGTGTTACACTATGCCCGTGATCGGGCTGGTGGGGAGGCACAGGAAAGAGTTGGGGGCCAGCCAGGGGTGGCAGCTGCTGTGTTGCGCCCTGCAATGCAGCAGCTCACCTGTGGGTGGCCCTCAACTTAAGCCTTTTTTTTTGGGCTCAAGGTTGTGCAGGTGCAGGTTGGGGGTTGCGCATGCACAACTCTGCACAACCGACTGAATATCGGGTTCTGAGGTTATGCATGGATCCTCCCTCCTGTTGAGCATGCATTCATTTGCATTGCTCTCTTGCGCAACCTGATGCCAGTGGCGAACTGCCTCCTGCTGAATATCGCAGAATGGCGATTTTGGATTAGACAAGCAACCCTGTTGGCGATGCGCAACCCTTTGAATATCCCAGCCTCAGGATTTATCTCAGCATGGATTCAAAGCCGTTTCTCGTGGTACAACAAATCTCATATCATTCTACCAACATGTTGCTAAATTATTGATAGCAATGTAGCTACTGATGTAGTGCTACTAGATTTTAGTAAAGCATTTGATCATATATCATATTCCTTACTAATAAATAAATTACATAATTTAAAAATTCCACTTTGTTTAGTAAACTGGATATCTGAATGGCTGTATAATTGTACTCAATCTGTTAGAATAAATGGAGCTCTTTCAACATCTGGAGCAGTTACAAGTGGGGTTCCACAGGGTTCTGTTTTGGGACCGATTTTGTTCAACTTTTTCATTCATGATATGGTAATAGAATCTAAAAACTACTTATCCAAGTTTGCTGATGATACTAAACTGGGTGGAAGAGTTGATACCATAGGAAAATTTAAAATTCTAGAACAAGACTTGTATATAATTGAACAATGGGCTAAAAAAATGTAATGTTATTTAACATCAATAAATGCAAGATCTTGCATTTTGGTAAAAAAAATACATTACACAACTACTATCTAAATAACCAGTTATTGGAATCATCCAGTTGTGAAAGAGACTTGGGTATATTAATAAATAATAAACTGACATCAGATTACCATTGTAGTAAAGCAGTTAGATCCGCTAATATTGTAATAAGACAAATTAGAAAAAACTTTCATTAGTAAATCAGAACATAATTTGATCCCACTATATAAAGCGTATGTCAGACCACACCTGGATTATGGTTCTCCCTTATGGAGTCCTTATACAAAAAATGACATAAATCGCTTGGAACAGATACAAAGATGATTGACTAAATCTATTCCAAGATTAAAAAATAAGTGTTATGAGACCAGGTTACAACAAACTGATCTCTACCCCTTAACATTAAGAAGAGAAAGGGGAGATTTACTTCTAATGTATAAATTGGTTCACATTCCTAAATTACTTAATATATGTGGATTGGAATTTGCAGAAAAAAGAATTGTAGGAAGATTACACTCTAATCAACTAAAAGTAGAATGGGCCAATAACAAAAAATATGATAACTTTTTCAATATAAGGGCAGCAAAATCTTGAAATTCTTTACCACTCACATGTGTAGATTCAGCTAACTTTGAGATTTTCAAAACTAGGCTTGATCTCTGGTTATTGGCCTAATAATAATAATAATATTTAACCAAATGTCCCACTATTGAGGGAGGACAATCTAGATGGGCCTTGAGCCTTCTTTTGTCCTACTTTATCCAGTAAATCCAGTAAAATGTATATTGGTTCTGAACTGTAATGGTGTAGATGCATGCAATTTTTGTAACTGTTTTCCCCTTCCTTGTTTCACTAAGGGAAAGGATTGAAGGTCTGGAGGTGACATTTTCAGGGCAATGTCTAAACTAGCAATTTCTACCACTGGGAGGTTGTGTACCTCCACATTGCACATAGGTGAAACCATAGGAGGTGAAGCTTGGTGTGGGGCTGCATCAAAAACAAGAACCTGTGGTGGAGTTTACTGAGCAGATTGCATTTGAGGCTCAGACCTGGATGATTTATGAACTGCCGAGTTGACATAAAAGTCATGCTCGGCAAAGTCAGCATTCGGGGTGTTGTGGGAAGCCCACGAACATTTAGTAAAGGTATGACCTTCAGTGTCACAAAGACTACATTTAGGGACTGAAATACAGTGTATATCTGGGTGACCGAGCATGCCACACATATTGCACCAAATCTATCGCAGCCACTACTGACATGTCTCGGCGAACCGCACTTAAAGCAGGTACGTGGCATCCCAGGGTAAAACAAAATACCGCTATCCCTACCTAAAAAAAACTACAGTGCAGATGTGAAATACCAACATCAGCCATAGATAATTGAACCTTAAAATGCCACCCTCCTGTCCAAATTCCCTTAGTATCAATTATTGGGTCAGGGAGCCCTTGAATCTCACATTTTTGTTCCAACCAATAAATTATATCTTCAACATTGAACCCCTCATTTCTAAAAAGAATTATCACAGTTTTTAGCGTGGGTATTGTTAAAGCTCCTATAAAAAAAAATGTGTCCAGATATCTGTATCTTTTATCATGTAATATTTTTGCCAAAACCTGTCCAGTAATGTTGCAGTTCGAAAACTGATATCAAAGCTGTGTACTCCTGGAGCGTGAATGAAGGTGAACACCTCGGATGGTTAAAACTCAAGAAACTTTTTAATTAAGAATTTTCCCAGAAACGCTCTATCTAGGGGTGTTTCTAGTCCACTGATGTACTGAACAAGAAACCACATGGTGGCGTTTTGCATTGACTGGAGAATCATGAAACAGATTTACAAAACTCAATTTTTGTTTGGGTTCAGCAGATGGCAATTTATTAGGGGCAGCTTCATCATTCTTAAGAATATACACAGCTCCTAATATAATTTGACTGTCTGTAATGTCCTGAAGCAAATGCAGTCTTGAATGCATTCTAGGGGGAGAAGAAGACGGTTCAGGTGCAGTAGTCTGCAGTTGGGCTAGTGAATCTGAATCCGGGGAGTTAGCCCAGTCTCCATTTTGAACCTCATTCTTAGTAGCCAGACAAGGATCTCAGTGAGTTGCTCCCAGCAAGGGGATCTGTGGATCTGGTGACCATCCCCCTGCACCATCAGGAATCCAGCTGACTTGTTCAAGTGCGCAGTAGGGCGACCAAGTTCCATCTTCGAAAACCATCTGTGCATCTCCTACTATAGTAACTCATAAAGGAATATCCAAAGACTCAGATGGCAGCAACTTTTTTCCTGTAGTAAATTCGGGGCTTATTCTCAGTCTTTTCTGTTTTTTCTTTTCTTCCTCAAGCAAATGTTTCTGATGTGAAACATTTAGTTCAGCGGAGGATAAAAGATCAGCCAACCTCCGTTTCAGCTTCATCCAATTCTAATGAGATAGAGGTATCCAGAACTGGTGATATAACTTACATATTTCTCTCCATAGTTGTAGCAAGCATCTCTTGTGCTGGACCTGCAGGAGCAGAGATGCATCTTCCTGCAGGTACACCAGCCAACTTACTAGTTCGAGAGTCCATCAGCAAGGGTCTCCTACAGGCAAGTAGGGGAATTTCCCCTGTGCCCTGGCCAAATTTCCCCCCATTCACAAAAATACCACCAACAGCTTAATCTGGTTCAAGGTCAGTTGGCATTCATCTGTATCCCCCTGCCCTGGGTCATGCCTGAAAATAGGCAGTATTTGTCTATTGCACTTACCCGGTCAGCTAAAACAAAATATAAATAAATAAATGAAATTAACTGACTGCAAACACCTCAGATCATGGTTGGGCACATGGGTAATGGGAAGGGAGTAAAATTAAAGACAGATTTTAAATTAGCCTCAGCACTCCTTTTGCTACAACAAAAATAGCAATGTCAGTAGTAAAAAACAAACAAAAAACACACAGCAGAGAAGCATGAAGTCATGAAAGGCAAGGTGCTTGTGACTATCTATTCCCATTACATTTTAAAAATACAACAACGACAAAAAAAATGGGTTAGGTACTAAATCCCATCTTAAAAAATACCGCCATGTAAATTACCATGTAAAACATCCCAAACCGCTAATTTCCCGATACATTTGAAATCCTGACCTACAAAATACTGTAATGGGAGCAGGTCCATACCCTTGACTCAGTCAGACCTGTATCTTTCCTCAACCTGTTTCAATGTGACTGTCGTTTCATCATTCATAATGGCAACCAGTAACTTAACCATAGCCAAAATTTTCTCTCTGCATTCAAAGTGAACAGATAGTTGTAAAACATTTTGGGGGCATGGAGGCTTAACTTGCATGGGAGTAATGACCTCTGAGGTAGAAGTTCCCTGTCCTATGTGCTACCAGTTTTGACAGGCATAATGCTGTGTGAGTCTGTGTTTCCAGAGACAGCTCAAAGATAATGTCCCTAAGTTTGCATAGTCTACTATGCCTAATGTACGGCAGATTTGTACCATTTAGTTCCCAGCATTACAAGGTAGCTATGAAGAGAGGATAATGAGGATGTGCAGTGGTAAAGCACTGAGTGAAAGTGGGGTGGTAACAGCCTCTTTGGTCCTCCATGGAAGGGCGGAAGTCATGCATTTAATTACCTATGGAATAAAGTTACTGAACTGAATTACGAGTTTTTGATGCTGCTGCTGCACAGAGATTCAAGAGTTAAGTGGACCGTGTACTTTTCGATCATGCTGGCATTGAAGCATGCGGTCTTTTTCCTAAACCTTTAATGGAATAAATTAACTGAATGAATTTTCGATGCTGCTGCTGTACAGAGATTCAAAGCTGCAATGAGACCCTATTACTGCTGCTGCAATCAGTGGTGAGTCATTATTATAATTATTTCAATGTAATGGACTGTTCTCTCGATATCCAGGCAGATTTTCAGTCAGTCGATTTTCGGTCTTATTTTTTTTCTGTATTTTGGCTTTTCTATATTTTTTTTGGGGGGGGATTTCGTCATGCGGGATTATTTGGGGCGAGATTTAGGATGGATCCCCCAAAAAATGACCTTTCATACCAACCTGACAGTTTGAGTTTTTAATCTTGTCAGGGGTAAAGTTTGGCTTTGAGATTCTCTAAAAAACTGCAGGTATGCCTCTGTATGGCGACCCTATTACAGTGAAAATGTTGATGCTGACAACCTTGATGTTTTTGCTGTAATAGTCCGCCTGAGACCCCGGCACTCTGTCTCCCGGTCCTGCACCCCCTCCCAGATCCAGTTCTGACTTGGAGTTAGAATCCTATAGATCAGGGGTTGCAGGAGGTGAAGCCCCCCAATGAAAAAACAGCAGGGGTCTCAAGTCAGATTGATGTCAACTGCAAGTTGCGTTCAACATAAATCCATTGCTATGATGACGGTCGACAACTTACTTGTTGAACCGGCATCATAGAGCCCAAACTGCAACTGACAAGGGAAATGAAATAAACAAAAATAAATTACTAAAAATCATACCATGTGGGAAATGAGTGATGGAACTGTTTTTTCTTTATTTCAATCAGCAACTTTAAAGGTATTATTCAGCCTTTTGGCTCTAATTATTTGCAACAAGGGATAGCGGTTCTGCATGAAGATTTCTCTTTCTCCATTCCCTGATCAGCCTCAATAATAGGCATCAGTTGCTGACATCTCGAGTTACAGACTTGAGCTTAACGCAAAGCTGTCAATCAATGTTAGCCCTATCATGAATGAGCGCCCACTTCATGAATGGGGAAGGCAGCCTACGACAGCACATGTGAATAGAGTTTTTCACACGCAAGCTCAAGTCTGTTTCTGAGAGTGATGTAGACAAGACTTGGACCTGCAACTTGTTTACCAAAGACATTGTTTTGAAGAAACAGACCTGGAGGACTGAATGGGGAGGTATTTCATTATGGACTTCCAGTAATTTGCAGTTCCCAATAAGAATAAACAAGAACACACAAATAATTTGTGTAAAAAGAATGTTATTAAAAATGCTGCAAAAACACAGTATAAAGTCACAACATCAAAGTGAATGCCTGCTCTTGTGATGCCAGGATGGGAAAAGGAGGGTGCGGGGTGTACTGCATGAAGATGGTGGGAGCGGGAGGGCTTAATGGAATGCCAGATCCAGTGGGGAATGGAGGGTGCAGGGTGGAATGCATGCAGAGGAAGAGAGCGGGAGAGCTCAGTTGTGATATCTGGACAGGGAAGGGTTGGTCTAACAGTGCTATGCAAATGAAAGAAATGAAGTGTTCTCTCATTGGAGCAGTTCATTTCTCTAAACTAGACAACATGCCGCATCAGCAAGAAAATCTACTGTCATGACCAGAGTGCCTGGTCATTGGTCTGTGAGGGATGAGCCTACTGTAGATTGCTCTGCATTGGGTTAGTCCCTGACTCACCCCTTAAATGTTGTTCTGTCCCAAGATTTTTCCTACACACATGCAAGGAAACATAAAAAGACTGCAGTGCCATCACACACTGCTTGTGGTCGAATAAATTTTAAAAAGATCCCCCTATCTTTGTGAATAGCAGAATACCGAGATGAAGACAGATTTCCGCTTTTAAAGAGGCTCTCTCCCTGATCAACTGGTCTCCCATTGGGGTGTTGCAAGACATTGATAAATCACTTCAATACTTTAATGACAAGTTCAGTTTGGCTTGTGATAGATTTGCCCCTGTAAAAAATAGTAAAGCCTGTGGATACAATAATGGACGGATTACCAGTGAACTATTCAATCTTATGCGGGTAAAGGGACAATCTTTGGAGTAGAGCTAGGGCTACCAGGGATTACAGTGACTTACAGAAATATAGGGCTGCAAGAAAGAAATGCACCCATCACATACAGTGTGAAAAGGCCAATTACAACAAGAAACAATTAGAAAGAAATTGGGGAGATGGGAAGTGGTTCTGGGATAATATCAAGGAGCTCATGGGGAAGGAGGAAAAAAACAACCTCTACTGTGCAACATAAATGATGTGAACTTTATGGATCCCTCACCATTGCCGAAGAGTTCAATTCTACCTTTACTGACCTAAGCACCATTCTCTCAGCAGATCAGAATAACATACCCATACAAAACCATCGTCCTAATTTCTACTTCAAGAGAGTCACTGTGAAAGAAACCTTGGCTCATGTTAAGAATGTATTGGGGAAAACCAGCTTGGGTAGAGACAACACCAACATGAAATTGCTGGCCCTGGCCATCAATGAGCTAATAGTCCCATCTCCAAAATTTTCAATAAATCACTCATGCTTGCTAAATTCCCCTTACTCTGAAAACAAGTGCTGGTGACTCCTGTTCACAAGAGTGGTGACAGAACCCTTACATCAAACTATAGGCCCATCTCTATACTTTCTCCCCTTTCAAAAGCCCCGGAGAGGACTGTGGCAGACCAAATCACTAAATATACTCAGAAGTACCAGTTGCAATGTCCACAGCAGCATGGTTTTAGGAAAAACCATAGCACTGCCACTGCTCTGGTGGACTTCACTGATTATATCGATAAGGCCTTGGATGAGGATAAACTGACTGGTTCAATCTTTATCGACTCAACTAAGGCATTCGATACGGTCTGCCACCAGCTCTTCCTGAACCAAATATGATCCCTTGGAACCTTCCATTTTGTTGTCTAGTGGTTCCAGGACTACCTAACATAGATCACAAAGAGTCAAAATAGGCCAATCAATGTCTGACTCTAAAGAAGTCTCAATTGAAGTTCCTCGGCAGTCCATCCTGGGACCCCTGCTGTTCAGCTTATTTCAGAACAATCTTCCAGAAGCCTGCTCCAGCAAAATTATATTGTACGCAGATGATGTGGTTATTCTCAACAATCACACACACATTGAGAATCTTCAGGCCGAGCTGCATAGTACCTTCAAACAACTGGAATGTTGGTTCAGCTCAAGTAGGTTACTTATTAACTATAAGAAAACCAAAACAATACTCATCTTGAGCCCGCAGCTAAAAAGGATGCACCCCATCCTGACAGTCATAGATAACAGGTCAGTTCCTTTAGAATGAGTGTACTCCTTCAAGTACCTAGACATCTTGATTGATGACATCCTTTCATATGTGCAGCACATTGACATGGTGGTGAAGGCAGTGAACACAAAACTAGGTGTCCTGTTCAGACACAGGAAAAGCCTATCTCCTAATGCCCTCCGGCTCTCAGTCTCCAGCTCCATTCTATCAACAGTGGTCTATGAGCTTCTGGTATATGGAGCTGCCACAGATTCAGCTCACAAAAGGGTTGTGACAGCCCTCAAGAAGGTTTACAGATTACTGCTAAATGCTGACTGCCTCACGTACACTTACACACTGTATGAGCAGTTCAACATTCTCTCCCTCAGAAATAGAATCAGATACCAAACCTGCCTTCTAGGCAGGAAGGTCATGCTCTGCAAGACCTCTCCTTGCATCTCTGATCTGGTAAAGGCTACCAATTTTAGATATAATACCAGAAGCATGTCCAAGATCCAACTTAGTGTCCCATTCTGTAGGACTGCACTGGGACAGCGCTCTTTCTCCTACTGAGTGCCACTCTGGCTCAATGAGATCCCAGCAACTGCATTAAACACTGCCAAATCCTCAGGCCTTTAAAACTGAACTAAAGCAATTTCGTTGGCGTGTATGAGCAAGTGTGAATGCCAGCAGTAAGCCTGTTTCTCCCAACTATGGCACCTTACTCTCTTGTCTTTGAATGCCTGCACTGATTGTGTTTCTCCCTGTGATGACAATGCACCCACTCATTGCTGACTATCTGTTGTCCCCCTCTCTCTTCTGTCCACCCTGGTACCATTTCCCATCTATCCCACCAGTGATGGGAACACCTGAACTTACCAGTCACACACCACCATCCCATTTCTGTCCCTACCTTTGCTCCCATACCCCACACTGAGGTCACTTCTATAAACCACCACCATCTCTACTGCACCTCGCTACTACACTCCCACCTCACCCATTACCATACTCCTCTCTTGCCCTTTACATTCTCAGCAATTGTCTTATACCTCCTTTAACCCAGTTACTTAAGCGTTGCACACCCCTTTTCCTTCTCCACTATTTGACAAGGCCCCAGGGCTGCTTTATGTCCAACAGATTAGTAGTCTATCATGCTGCTATTGGTACTGCATATTGTTTAGCATTGTATAACTCTGTATAATAACTTGTTTGATACCTTATTTATTGTAATAATTGCAGGTCTGTATTGTCTCCCCTGTATCCATGACTTGGAACCTTTGTGAAAAGGTTTGTACTCAAAGATTGTTTCTGAATAATTCAATAAATAAATAAATAAATAAAACACAGTCTTCCTTTTTCTGACCCCCTCCCCCCACTGACCCAGAGGATACCACAACAGCAAATTTTCAATCAAGCAGTGCTAGCTTTGTACATACAACAGCTGACATCGTCATGCACCTTACCACCCTCTCACCTTCACCCACAGGGCAATGAACAGAGTCATGCAGAGAAAGATGCTCTCAGCCACCACCCTGTGATCAATTAGAGACCTGCATTTCTTGACATTTTTATACAGTGTCAAGTGAGCCAGGAGCACATCTAGGATTTCTTTGGGGAGGGGGCTACACAGACCTAAGGGGATTGGGAAATAGAAAACTTTATGTCATTTTTCTTTTTAAAAGCATTGATTTTAACATGGACTGCCCCAACAATAACCATTTTTTTTAAAACAGTGTACTTTCATCAGTCTAGGGAAACTAGCACACAGACTTGATGCTATACTACCTCTGTTTCTATGTAGGATGTTCTGTGCACCCCAGGAATGTCAATTTGAACCTTTTAAATTGTGTATGTTATTAAGGTTTATTTTTGTACCATACTTGCTCCAAAACTTTGTTTTTATGATGAAAGGATGTGTTGGGTGGGATAAGGATGGGACTGCATGGGTGGGCTTTGGCTTGTATGGTCCATTTAGAAGAGCTTAGGACCCTCTATCCTTGCCAGTAATGGCATCTGTGGATCTATGGATGGTCATTTCAGAGTGTGGTCTGTAGTGGTGTCCAGAGAAAGTACACATCTGAGAGATTTGAAGGGGAGAGAGAACAGCTATGGTGAGGCTGGGCTAAAACCCACAACCTGCATGCAGACCTTGTATACCTCTTAGCATTTTATCACTAAAATATTGAAAACAGACACTCAAAATGGAAGGAAATGAGGAACACTGGTCTTAATGTTGTGAGACAAATCATAGGATAGAGACAGAGTCAGAAAATTGGAAGCTAGTCACTTAACAGCACTCTACCCTTGATCACACTCTGGACAATAGCTGAAAGTCCTAACAGTGGAGTGATAATGACTCACATTGAGTCTTTTGTGGGGGCCCCCTCTTGAACTGCTAGATAACTGCAGCTCTCAATGAGCTGTTTATCACACTAGGCCATCTTGAACATTGAGAGAGATTAACATGAGGACTTGAGCCTGCTAAGGTAGGAACTTTTTAACTTCATTAAAAGCCATGAAAAACCTGCCCTAGTCAAGAAGGATAAGTAGAGAATTTATCTGCACTATCCATGGTCAATTTGCACTAGGTCTTGGTCAAGTAAAACAATGTTCAAATTGACCCCTGGATGGAGTACCTGGAGACAAATGAGTTACAGGACAATCAGTAGCACAGTTATATGGGGGAGGTCATGTCAAACAAATCTCATAGATTTCTTTGAATGGGTAACTAGGGAGATGAATCAAGGAAAGGATCCACTGCCTATCTGGACTTCAGTAAGGCCTTTGACAGTATACCACACAGGAGGCTGATAAAGAAACATAGCAGACTGGGCATGGGGGAGAAAATGGTGAGCTGGGTACATAAGTGGCTGAAAGGTAGGAAGCAGAGGGCAGTGCTAAATGTCAGTCACTTGGAGGATGAGAGCATGACCAGTGGAATACCACAGGGATCAGTACTGAGTCCTGTCCTCTTTAATGTCTTCATAAGTGACATTGCTAAAGTACTGGAGGGGAAGATGTGGTTCTTTGCAAATTACACAAAAATTTGCAAAAGGATGGACACCCAGGAGGGGGTGCTGAGAATGCAAAGGAATCTGGGTAAACTAGATGAGTAGTGTAGGGAGTGGCAGCTGAGTTTTAATCATAAAAGGTGCAAAGTCATGTACGTGGAGAGGGGAAACTTGGTGACTGTGCATAAGATGGGGACAGGTACATACAGTTTCCAAGCAAGAAAGGGACATTTGGGTGATTATTTCTGATGATCTCAAGGTGAAAAGGCAGTGTGACAAGGTAGTAAGCAAGGTGAGCCAGATGCTGAGGTGCTTGAGGAGGGGGATTTCTAGCAGAAAAAAGGAGGTGATGTTGCCTCTGCATTGCTCACTTGTGAGACCCCAACTGGAGTACTGCATCCAGTTCTGGAGGTTGTATCTCAGCAAGGATATCAACAGGGTGGAAATGGTCTAGAGAAGGGCTACTAAAATGGTGTGAGGATTGCATGAGATACTACTGTATATATGGTGAGACTGCAGGAGCTCAACATGTACTGCCTGTAGGAGAGAAGGGTGAGAAGGTACATGATTGAGGTCTATAAGTAACTTGGGGGGGAGACCAAGGTACAGGAGGGGAGCATTTTTCACAGGAGGAATACAGTACTATAACATGGTGGCATGATATGAAGCTTGGGGGGACATAAGAGGGATTTGAGGAACTACTTCTCCACACAAAGGGTGGTGGACGCCTGGAGCAGCCTGCCAGAAGAGGTGGTGGGGTGAAGATGGTGGGGAGTTTCAGACGTGTGGGATAGGCACACTGGCCTACTAAATAGAGGTAAGTGAGGTGAAAGGGACACCTGTGACAAAATACAGTTCAGGGTGTAGTGACAGGCATGAAAAACGGGTGCGACTCAGTTCAGCACTTTTCATTTAAGTGCTGGCCAGTACAGCTCCATGCATTCCAGCGCTGTTCATTCCAGTGCTACATTGTTTATGGCTGAATCAGTTCAGCGCTTTCCATTTCAGTGCCAGAGGGAGGCAAATGGAGTGACAGGTGGGATGACGGTTGTAGTAGTGAGAGAGAATAGCGGTGTTTGTTGCCAGACTAGGGAGTGAGCGACTTAGCAGAGGAGCGAGGCTGGCACAATGTCAGGCACAATCAGACAGGGAACATGGAAGTCAGCTCAGCTGATGAAGTCTGTTACTAAAACTAAAGGTATTTTCTGCAAAAAATGTGAAAGTTGTTATGTGGGTGATTAATCTGTCGCATATGGTGCACTCAGAGCACAGCTCAGCATTGGGGGGGGGTTATTATTTTAAAGTCCCCGCTCACCATGAGGCTCAGCCCAAGAAGGGCGGTAAATTATTAACTTGCCTGCTCAGAGCGGGACTCAGCCCAAAATGAGCATATTTTTAATTAACTGTAATATGAGCACTGTAATAGGACAGCACTGTACTGAGACGATACGCAGTTGGGTGGCGCTTAAATGGTAGCGATATATTAGCTGGTGCTGAAATGTAAAGCGCTTAAGTGGGCTACACTCTGGAAAACAGAGCAGACAAAATGGGCCTACTGGTACACTTCTAATGATACATGCTATATTTCTGTGTTATTGTTGGAAAACTTGGGCATTTGATGATGCAGTGTTCCATGATTTTATAGTTTTTCTGTAGACTTCACATAGAAGAAAGTGGAGGCAGGTAATCAGATGGATTTAGAGAACAACAGCACAACATAAAGAAAAATATAATGATAGGAAAACAAAACTAAATCATTAAAAAAGTGAATAATTTAAAATAAAAGGATGGAACTAATGAGGAAAAGATGGACAGAACACATTTATTTTTATGCTTCAATCATCCTCATCAAGGAAGCACCCCTTACAGTCTTCCAGACTGGTTTTGTCCCTAAGTGGGAATTCTTTCTCCATCCATGTGTGATCTATGTAAGGGGGGTCTGTTTGTCATGCACACCCAGCACCCCCTCACACACCAACCTATCTTGAGGTTGGCCCAGGTTCTTTTGAGTGCCCTACACAAATAGACTACTAAGAACAGGTTCTGGAGCTTCCACCTGGGGCAGCGGTATATGAAGGCTACCCAATGTTGCCCTAACATTCCCCCCAGGAACACATATTAGTTTCCCTTCTACACACAGTTACATTTTCCCCATAGTATAACATCACATGGAGCAATAACCATGAACCAGAATTATAAAGTGAACTAACATTCAATTTATTATAGGAGAGGAATAAAGTGGAAGCAAAAACATAAACACAAAGGAAGTCAGTGGAAGGTACATTAACAATGTTTCTAACAGTTGTACCTCACACAAAGTCCCCGTCCCACCCTCACATGTGCACCCGCCCCCCCCCAAATGGCTGTAATAAGGTTAACTGTCTGTTGCGGTAGGCACCTCACCAGGTGGCTGGTGACCAACCAGTTGATGCAGGGTTGGTGCACTTTGGACTTTGGGAAGTAGTTGGGACAACAGTTATTTTAACTTGAACTGGCAGAACATTATAAGAGGTCCCAAATGGTTGCCAAAAAGGTGGACTGGAATGTGTAGTTTTTATACTCTTCCACCTTGGCTTTTCCTGCAGATTAACAAAGTCCTGCTCAGGACTTGCCCCCATTTAAAACTGTCTGATTAACTAAATTGCAACAGAACTCCTCAGGGCCATAGCCCAGAAGTACTCATGGTTTCTGAAGATCTAGGGAGTTCTCTGGAAAGACAAAGATTGGCAGTAACACTCTGGATCAGCAAGTAGTCTCTCCAGGAGCCAAAAATGCTGGCTGCAACTCTAAAGCAGGCACAGTTTCCCCTCACCATTTAAGGACCTTTCATTGTCTTCACCTCTCTGGCCATTCGTCGTCTTCACCCCTCAGGCCTTTCATCATCTTCGGCCCTTGGGCCTTTCAGCATCTTTACTCCCAGAGTCAGTGGTCCAAACCTCTCTGAAAGAGAAATCAGACACCCCCACATATGCTGCAGATGAGGGATTGCTACTGCCTCCAGAGCTCTCAGTCTGACCAGGGTACCTATCAGGCTTGTGGTCATCCTGGATTTCCAGCTGGGTACACAGCTTGCACTTGAACTTAAGCACAGGAGGGCTTCTTAGCAGTCTCAAACCCAGCCCTGTTAAGTGACTTCCCAGCTGGTAGAAACAGTGCAACAGTTCAAATAAATTTATAGGCTGGTAAAAAAAAAAAACTGGAGAACAGCAGTTCAAATAAATTCCTCATTGGGAAAAAAGGTTAGCAGTTCAAATAATTTCCCTGCTGGAAAAATAGGTGAGCAAGTGTAACCCCCTTGTTACCCGGGGTTACTAGAATCCCAGTAAGACCTAGTGGTAGGCAGGGAAGGCAGCTTGTGAAACTCCAGTTAAATGGGTTTCACACTGTCTCACTCTGTTCTCAGTCTCAGCTGAGACTGAGGGATGACATCACCAATAGAACTATCGCAGCTGCATGAGCCACATTGGAATCTGCAGCAAGGGAGTTGGCATAGAACGTTGGGAAGTTTTGAAGTCAGTCTTCAGTTGAGTGGTAGTCAGTTCAGTGTGAAGTTGGGAGATTGCTGAGAAAGCAGCTCAGTGAAGGCTCTAGAAGCCTCAGCCCTGACAGTAAAAGGGTGTGTGTCTCCACCTTAAAGAGAGACACAGAAGATTATTGAAGTGGTGGAGACCACTGTTTTCAGGTCTCAGTGCCTCCTCCCTTTGGGGGGGCAGGAAAAGGTCTCCCTGCAGATTCCTGGAGCAACCCCCTAGTTCTGCTTGTGAAGGAAAAGCTGCCTATGTGTTCCAGAGTTTATTTGGGAGAACAAGAAGATTTGTGAGTCGCCTGTGGGGCACCTGCAATGTGAGGGTGAGTGTCTGCTCTTGCTAAAAGGGCCTATGTTTTTCACCCTGGGACTTGTATGACAATGTGGGGATTGAACTATTAAATATTGGGAAGCCTAGAGTAATGGGCTAAGCAAATTAAAAGTAGGTTCAAGTCCAGAGCTTGTTGGAATGCAAATGATATGTAGAGGAGATGTGACAGACGTCTACCCAGAATCTACATTTGAAAGTTTTCAGTAAAGGAATTGTTCAGTTTCCAGGGAATTGGTCGGGTATGGGCTGTGGGAGCTGGAGGTG
This sequence comes from Neoceratodus forsteri, assembly GCA_016271365.2. Lineage (NCBI taxonomy): Eukaryota > Metazoa > Chordata > Ceratodontiformes > Ceratodontidae > Neoceratodus > Neoceratodus forsteri. Next base: position 1,459,240,607 of record CM057450.1, on the reverse strand, counting down.
GGTGGCCCCCCATCTTTAGTGACCAGGTCCACCTCTACGGATTTCTTCTGTGGATTTCTACTTTACCTCAGGCACTTGACCAGTGATGAGGGAAGTACCCAGATGTAGGATTGTAAGAAAAATTATCTCTAGGAGTCGAAGACTCTAGTGTGGTTTGTGGAGCCACAACAGGATAATTGGTTCATTCCTCAAATGGACCGCGGATCAAGTGGCTGGCGGGGAAGCTGGGCCAGTGGGGAAAACCCAAGTAGAGTACAAGTCGGGCTGTGTACCCAAAGCTGCGTGCAAGTCTGGGCTGTGTGCCTGGTGGGTTTAGAGCCTGAGGGCTGGAAACAGTGATAAAGTGTTCTGTAGTCTCTAATCTGCATTACCAGGAATGTAGCCCCATGGGGGTCCATCTATGCTTTGTTTGTTCAGCTTGGATGTGAATAAAAGCCACACTGAAGAATCCCATTCCTGGTTCTGGACATTACAGTTATTGCTTCCAGTGTTCGGATTTACTTGGGTGCCCCTGTGCAGAGTAGCTAAAGCTAGGCCTCCCTGTGCCGAGTAACCTCATCCTCCCTGAACCCAGTCCCCACCAGGTACTGCTGTCAGCTTCAAAAGCATGCCACCTGTCATTTTGCTAAAAAGGCAGGGATGCGGGGTTACACAAGTAATCTGCTTAAATATTTTTTGGAGGAGCCTAAGTGCACCACGGCTAGACTGTTGGCTGGTGAAGCCCCACTCGACATCTAACTTCTTGGCTTGACTCCTCACAGACCTCAGGGCACAGCCTGTTTTATAGCAGTCCCAAACTCACCACCCAATTGGCCAGTTTTCCTGGGCTTACTGAAAGTGCCCTTTTACCCCTTTTCAGCAGCCCCGATGGCAGAGAGAATTACTGGGGGACATCATATTTCTTTACATTATGCTGCCTGCCTTTGGCAGCCCCTAACATTTACTAGTAGCCAATTCAGGGGCTGTTAACTACATGTCCTGGCCCTGATTGCCATGTTGGGACCAGGGAAAACCTTATTTTGTTTGAAAGGAGACCGGTTTGACTATCGAGGCTTGTGAAAGGAAAGGTGCCCTTTTTGCACCTTCTTCTGGCTATGGACATGTATGCGCACATCCCTACTATTGACTCCCAAACTAGCTATCCATTTGAGGACTGGGAACTCCCAATGATGCACCTGGTGGTGGTTTACACTTAATTCCTGGTTCTGCTGCCTACTTTGGAGTCAGGAATGCTTTAGCATTACAACCGCATAGTCAAACTGCTTCTTTGGGAGCTGCACCTCTTTTAAGGCTGACTGCACATGCATGGCCATGATTGTTTACAGCCTGGTATGGCCCTGGATACATCCTAAACTGGGTTGAACATTTCCCCAGTGCCAGTAGGTGTAACAGTACATAGGACCTTGGACCCCTATCACTAAGGGGCCGAGGAACAGAAGATTTTGGCAGTGGGTGCCACGCAACCACGGAAGCCCTCCAGTCCCAATAGAACATTCCAGAGCACCAGAGGCAGAATGCAGCAACAACAGGGAAAAATGGGGGGTAGAGGGCATAGCTCCAAACAGGTAAATCCTGAGATGGGGGGATTACATCTACTGCAATGGTGGCAAAGTACACAGGCAAAGTGCTACAAGAAGTCTGACAGAAGCTTGGCAGGCTCCTGTGTCAGACTGCCTTGTTCTTCAAGTGGAAACTCCAGTCGTTTCTCAGACTTTTTTGACTGTTAACAGCTTGGGGCAAGAGCTGCATCATTCCACCAGTGATAGCCTTCCACAGCATCAGCCTTTCTGTATGACCTCCGACCCATCTGTGCACCTTCCCAAACTTTGCCCTCTGATGCTATTTTGCTTGTTTGTTGTGCCAACTAACTCAGACATTCTTACTTGCAGTCTGTTAGTTTGCTGCCTCTGTTCCTGTGCTCATTCCCTCCAGTAGCCCAATCACAGTGGTGGCAGTGCTGTGCAGAGGCAGGCCAAGCAGCTGCATAATCTACTCCTAGAGCTGATGTGGGGGTGAAGTCTGGATGCAAAGTACTACAATGACTTTGAATGGAATCAGACTGGGGAAGACTGGGAGACTGGCTGAAATGCCTCACAAGTTCTATGTTTTTAAAACACCTTTCTCCTTAATTCTGCATTATTTATTTCTAGCTATAACTGGCTCTGGGACTTTTTGCTGCTAATGCTAATTTATTATTGCTCTGTAACTTTGCCTCTTTGCTCTGCTCATAGGGCATTTGCAGTGTTATAAAATGTATTTTTGTCCACTTACTCACATAGTTTGCAGCTTGTGGACATTATTGCATTGCCACTCTTTTTTGCAATTTTATTTTATTTTAATTAGTTTTTACTATGCACTGTTTTTAGGTTTTAGTTCTGAAGGTTCTGGGGCAAACCACTTATCTCTTTGAATTATACTGAAATTGTAAGCTCTGTGTTTCCATGTGTGTTTTTTTTGTTATATTTTAGTCTTTCTACTTTTAGTCTTACTTTGCCATCTCACATACACCCTCTTAAGCTTCAAAAGAGTATGGATGAGCAGGTCTTTTTACTTCTCCTACCTTTATCTGATATAATTTCCATGGACCACTTCTATCATCTCATTCCAACTGAGATTGAGTACTGCTCCCTGTGTGTTGTTGCTGAAAGCCCCAGGTGGTTGTGCTGGCCCAAAAGAGGTTTTATTTATACATGGCCTAGGTTGCTGTATTGCTTTAGTCTAACTGGGACTACTTTGTTGAATACTTTAAACAATCTATATGTCCCACACTGTTTGCATTTGTCCTACTGCCTACTTCGTCCTTGTGCTGCATCACATTGTACTTGTCATGTGTTTCCTTTGTATACTCCCGGGTTGTGCCTGAAAATAGGCATTGATATGTCTAGCGCACATACCCGGTAACCAAAAGCAAATAAATAAATACCCCGTTTTTTTCAATTTGTTACTCCTTTTTTTTTTATTTCTCTGTCAGTGATATTGAATCTAATCCTGGCCCTCTTCAGCACAATCTTACTTTTTTCCAGTCAGATGTTCAAAGTTTTTTCCATAAAAGAGATTTACTTGTGGACTGCTCTCTTGCTACTCGTCTCTCATTTGCCTTTTCTGAGACATGGCTAGACTCAACTATTCCAGACTCAGATATCAACCTCCCAGATTATACTGTCTTTAGATCTGATAGAAATAGACATGGTGGCAGTGCAGCTTTTCTGTTCATGCTGCCATTCCTTTCTCACTTGTCTGCTCAGACACCATAGGTTGTCTGGTTTGATCTGTTTTTATTTCCCCAAAATTATCTGGGAGGCAGATCTTAGTTGAAGGATTATACTAGGGCTTGGAGCACTCAATGGAGTTCTGACCCTTATTAAATAAGAACCAGAACACAGTGGAGTTCTGATTAGTTCTGATATTTATAAATATTTGAAAAAAATGTGATAAAATGCATAAAAGTGGCCAACGTTGATCAAATTCAACACAGAGGCCAAAAGGAAATAATTTAATGCATGTAGTAATTTGTATACAAAATTACAGTAAAACTGCTAAATAAAAGTAATACCTGCTAGCTGCTTCATGACTGGGTTGTACAGGTAGCATATCCTGCTCGGGCCCATGATGTGAGTGTGGAGAGAGAGAGAGATATGGAGGGAGAGACAGACAGACAGACAGATAGATAAAAGCACTATTTTGCCTGCCTGCCTGCCTTGTACAGTATACATACACTGCACAGCCACACAGAGGACAAGATTAATGTCTTTATGATTTCTGTGACTGTAAAATTTCTTTGTGGCCCCCAGTAGTCTCTCTCTCTCTCTCTCTCTCTCTCTCTCTGTCTTTCTCCTCTGTATGGCACAAGTCAAACATTTATTTTGCCATCCTGTTCTTGCCCTCTGTACACACACAGCCACACTGGGGTCAAGAATAAACTTTATGTGTGATTTCTGTGACTATACCATTTCTCTTTGGCCCCCAATTGTCTCTCTTTCTTCTTCTCCTCTGGATGGTGGCAAAAGTCAAAGATTTATTTTGCCAGCCTGTTCTTGCCCTGTGCACACACACACACACACACACAGCCACACCGGGGACAAGTATAAACTTTATTTGTAATTTCTGTGACTATAACATTTCTCTTTGGCCCCCAATAGTCTCTCTCTCTCTCTCTCTCTTTTTCTCCTCTGGATAGTGGTACAAGTAAAAGATTTATTTTGCCAGCCTGCTCGTCCTTTACACACACACACACACACACACACACACACACACACACACACCCACCAAGAATAAACTTTATTTTTGATTTCTGTAACTATAACATTTCTCATTGGCCCCCTGTAATCTCTCTGTCTCAGTTTCTCCTCTGGCACAAGTCAATCCTTTATTTTGCCAGCTTGCCCTTGCCCTGGACCCGTACATACAACTCACCTCACCCCTCTTTCTGGTATTCAGTATGTTCCAAACCCACACATGATAGGCTACAGGACTAGGCAGTTTGTGAGGTACTACTTACCAGTCTCCACACTGAGAACAAGACTGACAGCAACCCAAGAACCACTGACTGACCAACCAACCACAGCAACTACAGCACACACTCAGACCTCCATCACACTACACATGACTGTGATGTGTGGTCCTCCTCCTCCTGGGCTCAGCTCCAGTCCTCTCCTCAGTCTTTTTAATCCACCTGGCACCATCTGTTCCTCCTTAGCCATCTCCATGGGGCACCAGACATGCAGAAAAAAAGCCCTGCTTTTCATGGACCCGGAACCGGACTTCTGCATTAAAGTTCATATTTATCCTGGGTCTGTGGATTCAGGGTTCAATCTGGGGGTCCAAAGTTCAGTCAGAACAGTCTGCCCAGCCCTAGTTTATACTGCTCCTAAATTGAAGGCAGCTAAATTCCCTTAGTTCTGGGAGTCACGTGATGCAGCCACAGAGAGTATGTGTTTTTTTTACTGCGTCTTGGGTAAAAAAATCTTTAAAAATAGCCAGTTTTGACACCTCTTGCCATACTCTCTTGCTTTGTTTCACTGCTGCAACATGGAGAGAAGATAATGGAGGCTTCTCAGATGGAAACCCAGTTCAGTGACCCTGATAATTGAGCCTTATCAGAGGTGCCCAATGAGGAACTGCTCCCGTCTCTAGAAGCCACGTGGCCTCACCAGAGCAATTCCCCTATGCAAGCCCCGCTAACAAAATTAGCTTCAGATAAGGAATCAACCGCTATTTGCCACATATCCCTGGAGGTAACAACCATCAAAACAACAGTTCTAGCAATTTTAGAAGCTCTAAAAGAAATTAAGCCAACAATGAAATAAATAGTGTCACTGATATGGAAGCCTGGGTTTCTTCTATAGAGGACAAGCAGGCCAAATCTGAACCTGCTATGATATCCTTTAACCACAGACTGGGGAAGCTAGAAGACAAGGCAGATGACATTGAAAGCCATAATAAATGAAACAACCTAGTTATTCTCGACCTTCCTGAGTAGAGATGCAATGAATTTAAATTCCACCGGTGAAGTGCCCGTTAAGTCGGCACTTTGTGTTGGCGCTCCACAATGTGAAGTGATCACTGTGAAAGGCTCACTTCACCTTGTAATTATTACTTCATGCGTCATTCTACCTTAACGTGATGTAAGGCAGAGTGACTCTATTGGCAGCCCCCACACATCACATGGTTTACAGTACTGATGGTCACATGCTTCAGCCAGGCAGGAAGGAAGTGACTCATGCTCTAGGAGATACCTTCACTTTCTCCTGTGCAGAAGGAGAGAGAGGAGGCAGTCAACGCAGTTGGAGAAAGAGAGAGAAAGAGAGATATGTGGGAGGTGAGGCAGTTTCAAAAGCTTTTTTAAAAGCCACAGCCGTTTTTGTTTTATTGTAGACTGTTTTGTTACTTAATTTGTTCTGTGAATTTCTATTTTTCTTAGTTTTATTAGTTGTTGTTTTTATGTGTCTGACTGTGTGTGTGTCTGTGTTGTGTGTGACTGTGTATCGGTTGGACCCAGGGAGAGCAGTTGAGATGGAGCAGGGAATATCTGGGGTGGGGGCAGTTATGTGGTGTGACCAGGGAGCAATTCACATATGTGGGGAGTATGGCTGGTTCCTGATGAACTGGAGCAAAATCTTGCTGCCCTCCCCAGAAGCAGGAGGATGGTGCGGTGCTGTAGAACCAAGTGAACCACCATCACCACCACCACCACATCCACAGGCAGTGGAATCACCACCACCTGCACCAGGTCCTGAGCAGGATGTGCCTCCACTCCCAGCCCCAAGTGTTAAGCCTCAGCACCAGGCTGCCAGTGCATCTGGCCCTCCCCCCTCCTGTTCCTAGTCCTCCCCACACCTCCCTGGTTTGGGAGTTCTTTGACTGTGTGGGGGGCACAGAAGCCTAGGGAAGTGCCACATTTGTGGGGTGGAGGTGGACTGTGGCCCCCAGGGGAGTCACGTGAGGCCTGGGGGCCAGCACACTCACATGATCAATCACCACTGGGTGCAGTGGCAGGCTGCTACAGAATGCACCAGGCCTGCAACTGCTGGCCCTTCTGTGGCAGAGGGGGAGGCTGTGCATATCCCTAAGAGGAGGAGGGCCACCACCTGCTGCTCCACCAGTGTCACCCCCACCACCAGCAGCCGTAACACATCCGGACCCCAGAGAACTGCCTGTAATTTAGGCTGACACTACAGTTCTCTGGAGTGCTGTGGATGCCTCAAATGAGAGGGTGAGTGCTGTTGAACAAGAGATGGCATGGACAGAAGGCCATCAATTGCAGATGATGGCCATGCTCCAGCTGCTGCTGCTGCTGGACCACCACGGGATTCTGCACTAGTTTTTTTTTTCCTTCCACCATGTGCCCCAACCACCTTCCCTGTGTAATAAAAAGGTATTCCCCCACCACTCCCAGTATCTTATAATTATGAACTTTTTTTATTGTCTTCTGTTCTGTATGCATTACAGTTTGCATCCTGCCCTCTCTTCCTTCTGTTAAGTGTGTGTGTGTGTGCTGTTTTGGTTTTCCTTGTTTTAAGTTAAAATTGGTTGTCCCTGCCATCATTATTTAAACTTAAATGAGTAGTCCACCCAAAATTTGAAACAGCATATGTTATGCAGAGCATTTTAATTTGCATGTAAAGTCCCTCCCCTAGTGTGTCCTTCCCTCTGTCTGCAATGAGGAGTTTTTGCTAAATTAGCCTTTAAGCTTTATGGTAGTTTTACCACCCCTGTGGATCTTCATGTTAAATTAGTTTATTGTCTTTATCGCTCTGACAATGCACCCTGTGTCATGTGACAGTGATGTAGCATAGCCAATTGATTTAACAAATGCACAGTTCACAACAGCAGAGCTATGTAACTCACTAGCAGTTTTCGTACAAAAAACCCCACTCACCTAGCTCTGAGGTATATGCTAAACTGTAACAGTTGCCTCTTGGTCTCACTGCATAACAACAGTTACACAGCCCTGCTGTTGTGCATATGGTAAATCTATGGACTTTGCTACATAATTGTCACATGACACAGCTTGCATTGTCAGAGCGATAAAGACAATAAACATATTTGACATGAAAAAGAACCACAGGGGTCATAAAACTACCATAAAGGTAGCAGGATAATTTAGTAAAAACTCCTAATAGCAGACAGAGGGAAGAACACACTAGGACTTTACATACAAATCGAAAGTGCTCTGCATAACATATGTTTTTTTTTCAAATTCTGTGTTGACTACTTATTTAACAAAACCAGAAAGACATAACTCAACATGAATAGATGCCACTAAAATATTTTCACTGCTACTGCAACTATATTTATGACAAAAAAGGCACACAGTAATAAGCCTTGCATTTTGGTGGTTAGGGTTAGTGGTGTGCCTCCTAATGAAGGCTTAAGCGCCAAAGTCCGGTGGTCATTTGTATGTGCCTCGTTTTGCTATCAATAAAGTTGCAGTAGCATTGAACATTTTTTTGTGGCATGTATTCATATGGAGTAGTGGCTTTGTGTGTTTGCCTTGCACTTTGGGAGCCAGGTATTGTGTACCAGCAGCCAGTCATATAGTACAGTGTGCTTCTTATTGCCCTGTTATATTCCAAGTTAAGAATGTTTACCCTGACGTATTTTTGGTGCCTCAGTAATGTTTACTTTCTGTCATGGAGTGTTTATTAAAAAGCAGGACTGAGCAGTGCAATTATACTGTGCTAAACTGCATGTGTGCAGTGTAATGTCCTCTGTGTACAGACACTGTCCAGCTTCTTGCAAACATATATATGCTGACTTGTGTCCGTGTTTATGGTATAGAGAATAAAGATAAGAATATATAATATATATTTTATTTGTACCATCATCAGTAGCGGACAAAGTCATATAATATGTTTTCAGAGGTCTTGGGGCAGTGTGCACCTCAGTCACAGTGCACACATGACTTTTAGGAGATCATAGCACAAAAACTCCTGCTTATCAATAAACCGTACTCAACAGACATGAAATATTGCTGAGGCACCCCAAATATTTTATGGTGTACAGACATTATAAAGTCAGAATATATAACAGGTCCAGTCCACTGTCATTACATTGTGCTACCACTGCTGCCCTGTCATGTTATGGTGTACAGCAACTGGCTGCAAAACTGCCACTGCCAGTCTAAACTAGAGAGACATCATTTAATTTAGAACAAAAAATGCAAAGAAGAAATGTGGTAGCACAGTGTGGTAGCAGTGGACTGGACCCGTTATATATTCTGACTTTATAATGTCTGCACACACAAGAAAGTACACTGACTGCACACATGCAGTTTAGCATAGTTTAATTGCACTGCTCAGTCCTACGTTTTAACAAACATTTCATGATACCATGACAGAAAATAAACATTACTGAGGCTCCAAAATTATTTATTTTAGGAAATAGACATTATGAAGTTGGAATATGACTAGGAAGGGAATTAATTAATGGCGTAGTCAGTGTTGTGTGCAGTGTTCACATACAGTCACCAGAATTAATGTGCATCCCCCAGAAAGCTACTGTCTTGTCTCCAGAAAATTCCCAACTAGAGGTGAAGAGAAATGAGAGCATAAAATGGAAAGAAAAGTCTCCATTAATTCATGCCACACTCAGTCATGTGTGCACACACTCCAATAAGAACTACAATATGCCCCCTGCTGCTGTTGGAATTTCATGTAATGCTTCATGACCTGACTGGACTGATGCACAGTGTCTTGCCGCACAATGTGCTAGAAGGATTACCCAACCATTGAGTTAACCATCCATGATGATTTAATAATGCTATTGGTTGGTCAATGTCTGCTGCACTGACCCCCAACAGGAAGGATGCCCTCTGTGTGTACACTAATACTATCCTTGGTAAGTTAATGTACTTGGCACCACCATGGTTTTCCATAGTACCTGAGTTGACCTTAAATGTTCATATCCATATATATATATATATATACTATTTTTTTCTATATATACATGTAATCTTTGTTTTTTGTTTTGTATCACAGGTCATATAGTCGAACTTGGGATGGGCTTTACTTGGCTTGATAAGGAATTTTAGCATTTGAATACTGTCAAGCCAGTGAAGGTAAGTATTTTTGTGGGGGGGGGCATTATTTAAAAAAAGTTAAAGATTCATCAACGTTTTGGTTATCTTTACAGGTCTTCAGCATATCGTCAGAACTGAAAAAAAATGTAACTGCTGTGATTTGTGAAGAACGTGATTTGTCTCATGATGAGTGTCTGATGTGACATGACCAATGATAATAAACTGTATGGGAATGCGAATACCTATAGCTGTACTTCCCTGACATGTACCAGACAAAACTATCCAGTTTAAAAACTCATATCAACAAGTAAAATAGCGATTGAAGCCAAGACCCAAGATACTACGAAACAGGCTTACATGCAACTAACTACAAAAAAAAACTTAGTTTTGTGATTCATGACTTGATTGTGAATCGTGACCATGAAGATGAAGAACGTGATTTGTCTTGGAGTCAGAGTCATGATGAGTGTCTGGTGTGACATGACCAATGATAATAAACTGTACAGGAATGCAAATACCTATGGCTGTACTTCCCCAGCCTGTACCACACAAAACTACCCAATTTGAAAACTCATATCAACGAATATAATAGTGATTGAAGCCAAGACCCAGTTATGCCCCTGCTGCTATATTCCTCCTCTTGCACTTAGTACAATGGCAGCTTTTCTCCTCCATATGACGCCACGTTTTGGGGCAAAAATTGCTTTGTAGCCTTTCGGATGGTCCCCACCCTCCCAATCCCTCACTCTGCTCTAACAATTGGGTCCTCTTCGCTTGCGCCCCTATTCCCCACCTCTCCCTACATTATGCGCTTGATATCTTCTATCTGGTATGCCTACCCTCTCTCTAACATTTCCCACTACAAAATGCACAGTTTTGGGGCTTGGATCTAGCACAAGTTCATTATCCATGACTCCTTGTAGTTCTATGTTCAATGTATATTACCTGTAAATGTGCATTTTTACTATAATAGCAGCTAGTTTTATTGTTTGTACTACTGTAACTTGTCTTTCTGCATTATTTCTGTAGGACAGCAGGTCCACCTTGTAAATGTGCTTGCTCAATGGTGCCCACCTGGATAAATAAAGATATTGATTGACTGATTGATTGAGACCCAAGATACTATGAAACAGGCTTACATGCAGCTAACTACAAAAAAAGTAGTTTTTTGATTTGTGAATCATGACAGCGAAGATGAAGAATGAGATTTGTATTGTGAGTGACTAGTGATGATCACCCTGACTTAAAAACAAACATCAATGAGTATAATGTTCATGCAGAGATATGCACCACACCAGTACTCTGAAGGGAAGCCAAACAAACAACTGTGACTTAAGTTACAGATGGAGATTGGGCCCTAAAGAGATGAAATGCACAGACAGATTAAGATTGTGCTGTGCACTGAAGAGATGCAGATAAGGCACAACAACACCTAACCAGTGTTCGCAAGTCACAGATCCAAATCTGGGAAAAATACTTTTGCAGGTTGGGGCCGGGGTGCAGTTCACTGCAGTAATAGTCCACTACCAGTAAAGATACCACAAAGCAGTACAAAAAAAGTCACACAGGTGCAGTGGACAGCAGGTTCACACTGAAGCAATTACTGTGTGGCACAATAAAATGTGTCTGATTTTCTGGCACACATCGCGAGCACACACACACACACTACAAGTAACGCGCAGCAAATTGAAAACTTCATTAATATTAACAAATCTTTTAAACAAACTAAAATTATGTACTGCTGCACCACAACAATCAGTAAAAAATGTAAAAAAAAGTTTAAATATTACTGTGTGTACATTAACATAGTTAAACAAGAAAAATATAACCAAAACAGAAAGACTGCCTTTTTCTCCCAGTTAATCTACCTACATCACAGATACACCCCTCCCCCAAAGCATACTTCAAGTGTCTGTCAGTACACAGACAATGTTCAAAATTAACATTCAAAATCCACATGCAAACATTAAACACTCGATGATATGAGCACAGGAGGGTTTTCTACAATCGATGTACTAAATTTTGAGCAAAGAAATGGCTCAAAAAGGCTTTTTAACAGCTTTTAGAGATCTGAGAGCAAACTGTTTCCTCTCCTCTCCCACTACACACACTTCCCAGAACTGAGGCTGTGCAGAACAATCTAGATCCCATGTGACCTGCAATCCCAAGAATCACTGCAAAATTCACCTTGGAGCTCAATTAAAAGGCAAAGTGATGTGAAGTACATTGATTTCTATGTTCTTCACATTAAAATTGATGCAGAAGTGGTGGGGGAAGGCGGAGTAATGTGAAGTCATTGGTTTCAATGGACTTCGTGTTGCTCATTATTACATGAAGTACTCCACTTCACGTTGCAGATTACTTCACAGATTCTGCATTACTCCACGTATCATTTTGCAGAGTGAATTTTGGCCACTTCACCTACCTCTATTACTGAGGGCCAAGAGAGTCCAAATATATTAGAATGTTTTCCAGAAATATTGTGTGAAAGTGGCTGGCCTGAGCTCTAATGTCCAACATACATTATAGAATGGGATCATAGGGCCTTGCATGCTAAGCCTCCCCCATCAGACCCAACACGGCCAATAATTTTCAAAATGCTTAAGTACCTGGACAGAGAACATGTTCTTCAGGCAGTTGGTCAGGTGGCTGCAGTACAATGGGAAGGTAAATCCCTGAAAATTATGCCAGACCTTACCCTTACAGTCTGTCAAGTGAGACAGATTTACATAGCAATTCTATCTAAATTATGGGCTGCACATGTAAAGCATAGGTTATTATACCTGGCCAGGCTCCAGGTGCAACTGCAAAAATGAATGTATAGATTTGAATCCAATGAACAGGTCCAGAAAGAACTTGTCAGGCTGCTCCCAGATTTATTTAAAACATGAATAATTATTTCTGTAAGGAGTGATTAGCCTGGCAAGTTTCTCCCTCATTCCTTCAAGATTTTAGAGATATCCAACAACTTTAACCATAACAGGAAATTTTTTTGAACTTACTGGCCATGGGCTCTCAGAGTTTTGACATATTTCCTGATTCCGGATTGGCCCCAGTTGATACTGCCTTCCCATTACAGCCTGGGAATTGTTTGGGATTTAATTTCCAGCAATTGACAAATAGATTTTTACACGAGGAACATTCTGGATTTTGCAGGACTAGCAGAGCAAAGCTGACACTCAGTTATTTTAATTTTGATTATCAAGCTCCCCCTGGTGACTGATTGACACAGCTCCTTTTTGATTTTAACCACACAATCATTCGAACCTTCATGCAGGGTTTCAATGTGGTTAAGACTAGGATAATTGCAGAATGGACAGCTTTGTTTTTTCTTATTTTAAATTTATGAAACTTGATACCTAATCCAGTTTGGTGCAGGGAGCTGGCTGATATATGCACGATATGGGGGAGCTCTAATCGTTAGATAGTGGCTGAAGTTATATGGAAGGGGGGGCATTTATTATGTATTTCTTGCTCAATGTGTCTGGAGTATTGACTCATTTTCTTCTCCCATGTTAATAAGGGCATATAACAGCTCCAATGGAGTACCAAACTGGTACTTGTGGGGAAAGTTAAATGATAAGATCTCTTACTAGATGTTTTACAGTTCTTTGTCCCATATTATTCCATAGTTCTATATGTGTTTACTACAGGCTGGATGGAGGAGCTGATACCATTTTGTTTTCTCTCCTCCAAGCGCACCAAGAGGAAAAGCACAGTACACCAGAAATGTTCCCATCTCCTCCATTTGTTTCATTCCAGCCTTGAGTTTATAGTTAAGATGTTTTTATTTGTTGTTGCTATCAATGACAGTTATTGTGCTAATTTAAAGTGAAATAAATTTTGGTTTAGGCATATTAACTGCACTATGTCACTGTTTACTAGTTTATCATTTCATAGTAAGGTGGGACTAGATATTTTAATCTGCAGAAGGAGTTTGTAACATGGGGGGTTGGTGCTAAATTCTTGAAACATTTCTTTTCATTACAATTCTGCCTACCATAGGCCCTGAGCCTCCGAAGTCTGCATCTGGACCATATGGAGAGGAGTAGTCATAAGGCCTGGGGATTAGTTCACAGTCCAATTGCTTTAATCTGGGGGATTTATTTATATTTTGTTATGGAGTGTGCTTTTTACAATTGGGGGTGGGGGTGGTAATGAACAGTGCAGCATCTACAGGGAATTGGTTACTTGTAACAAAATTCAACTTCGAACGCTATGGCACAGGGGATAAAGTTAATAACTTAGAATATTAAAGGCAGTAGAGACAACCAGAAAACATGCATAATACTGTGGCATCTTTCTAGATTTTCTCCGCAGGTAGTATTTTTATAGGAGACCCACCTCCCAGAGTCTCAAACCTCATTATTTAAGAAAATGTGGGTCAGGCAGGTCTATGGTGCTGGGAAAAGTTCTAGAAAGGGTGGGGTGGCCATCTTAATTGCCAGATCTCTGACCATTTCAATGCAAGAAGGAGGAGATAAAAGATCCAGAAGGGAGGTTTTTGATCCTTTGGGGTGTCCTTGGAAATTTTGAATTGATTCTGGTCACTATCTGTGGCCCTAATGTAGACACACCAGTGTCTTTTGTGAAATTGACATCAACCTTGTCACCCTTAGCTTATTTACCCTGTCTTTTGGGAGGGGACTTCAACTTAGTTTTTTCCAACGACATAGACAGATCCTACAAGACATCAGTGGGCCTCTCTCGTGCACAAAGAGCTTTGAGAGATTTTGTTGACACTTTATGGTTAGCTGACCCTTGAAGAGTACTAAATCTGACTGCTATAGATTTTACATTTTATTCAGTTTCACATAAGGTCTTTTCCAGGTTGGACTATTTCCTTATTAATAAAACACTGTTATCTTGGGTGGGAGACTGCATTATACACTCTAGGGTGATCTCAGATCACTTCCCCATTTAGTTAGTCATGGACTTTCCCCAGATTACTCCCCATCCTCACATCTGGTCTTTAAATAACCTGCTCCTTAAGGAACAGGTTTTAGTGGACAGGTTTCTCAAGTATATACAACAGACTATTGAATTGAATTTAAACTCTGTTTCGAGTTTTGATATATTATGGGCAGTGCTGAAGTCCATATGGAGGGGCGAGTTCATCCCTCTAGCAACTCAGCATAAAAAGACAGCTCAGTCTCAAGTCAAGACTTGGCTTACACAAATCGAGTCAATTGAACAGTCCCTTTGCACATCTTTACCAGAGACAGATCATAACAATTTAGCAAGGCTTAATACACAATACTCAATCTACCTGATGGACAAAGTGGACAAGGCAATCTCTCACATGAAGGCTACCTATATTGGGCAGGGTGAAAAAGCTGGGAGGTTGTTGGCAATGTGGTTAAAGCAACAAAGCTCTTCTAGGTGGATTTTGGTGCTGATACACCCGGTTACGGGGTCTGTCACCAGTAATGCAAAGGAGATTCTAGACATTTTCTGACTTTACTATCAGGCCCTATATATGCCTTCGAATATAGTGATATCTGATGATTTACAAATGGTTTGATTCTTGGAGCAGGCCAATTTTCCCTCTTTTACACCAGATTCCCAACAGAAACTAAGTGACCCTATTACAGAACAAGAAGTTCATCAGGCTATAGTATCCTTACCGCTAGATAAAGCACCAGGGCCTGATAAGTATACGGCCTTGTTCTATAGAACATTCTCATTGAATTTGGTCCCACTGTTAACCTCCTTATTTAATTTCTGATCCACTACCCCCATCATTGAAAAATCTTTGTTTGAGGCCCATATTATTTTAATACCAAAGCCTGGGAAAGATCCTCTTAAAACCGGAGAGTTATCGTCCCATATCGCTCATTAATAATGACGTAAACTTATATGCAAAAATCTTAGCTACTCGTTTGTCCACAATCTGGTCTACCTTAATTGGCCCCAAACAAACTGTTTTTATTTCAGGGTGCAATGCAAGCGATCATTTCAGGATTCTTTTTTACCTCCTCTCTGCATCTGGGGATCAGGCCTGGAAGCAGCCCTGGTGTCCTTAGACACATAGAAGGCATTTGATAGAGTTGCATGGCCATATCTATTCTATGTCTTAAAGCAATATGGGTTCTCTGAAGATTTTATCCAGAAAATTCGGGTGCTGTATTCTTTTCTGTCAGTCAGAGTGTCATGCAACAATGAGCTATGTGATCTTTTTTGGCTGGCTAGTGGGACGCAGCAAGGCTGTCCCTTATCCCCATATCTATTTAAATTTTATATTGAGCCCTTAATATGCAGGTTGAGATTGAATGGAAATGTGAAGGGCATCCCAACAGGTAACCAACAGTATAAACTTTCAGCCTTTGCACATGATTTGCTGTTGCATGTAGCTAACTGGCATTCATCCTTAACAGAGGCCCTTGCCATTATGTATATCTTTAGCTTTTCTTCTGGCTACAAATTAAATAAAAACAAAACATTAGTATATTCTAAGTCCCCCTCCTGTACTAAATCCTCAGTATTGGGGATGGGACTACAATGGGAGCCCAATGCATTAACCTACCTGGGCATTAAGATAACTTGGGATCTGTCTAAGGTGAAATCACCTAATCTTGATCCCTTGATCAAATATATGGCAGAAGACCTTCAACGGTGGCAGGACTTGCCTATATCCCTCCGGGGAGTGCAAATGTGGTTAAAATGATGGTGCTTCATTGCCTTTTGTACTTATTGACCATGATCAGTCTGCCACTCCAAAATAAATGGTTTACAGGCTTATGTACAAGATTTCTATGGGCTGGTAAACTCCCAAGGTGGGCTTACACCAAACTGACTAGGGCAAGAAAGGTGGGGGGTTACAGCTATCAGTTGTTTTCTGTACTACCTAGAAATCCATAGCTCTAAGTATCTCCAAAGAGATCAACCCAATATAGATACAGATTACTTATCATACTGGCAGGTTATTGAGAGAACACTTTTTAGGAAATGCCATCTTTCCCTGAAGGCATTACCCTATCTTTCCTAAACTAGTCTCCCTAGGGACTTTAAGGATACTCCGGTTGGGTGGGACCTGCAAGCACATATCCAGTTATGCCGGAAATTTGGGTTGAAGCATGTAAAAGATCTTTCCCAACTGCTAGTCAATAACCCTAGCATTTGTTTATCTGGGAAACCAATCTCAGACTCATTTTGCCTACCATTAGCAGGGGCTGTTCTTCAGGATCTTGTTTCAGAGGCCCACATACTGTCTTCTACCAGACTTCAGTCTTGATTTGTACTGTCGCATTGAGAGACCTTTAAATTGATGCAAATATGGTCCTCAGTGGCTCAACTTCTTGGCACCAATCCTTGGAACTCACAGACAGGACTCTGGTTCTAAGAGTTGATTTCACTAGCCTCTCGCCCCAAACCAGTTTCTGGGTTATATAAAAAATTGTGTTCCCAAGTAAACAGGACTGCCTCTCCTTTAGTGTTCTGTTGGAAATCAGCTCTCTCTATAGACAAACCTCCTGCATTCTGGCATAATATTTGGGCCTATGCCAACCACTACATTAAACAAGATAGATTACGTCACCTCCAATTTAATGTACTACATAATATATATCTGACCCTGACTAAATTATATTACATGGCCAAAGTACCATCCCCTAATTGTGATGTGTGTGGAGAGAAAGATGGATCCATGGTTCATAAGCTGTGTACTCATCCAAAGATTAAAGGTCTATGGCAAACAGTGCAGTCCAAATTGCAAACCATAACCCCCCTCTCTGCTTACTTTACCCCTGAGATATGTTTACTGGGGAATTATTCAATGATACCCTAAATAAAACACAAAGGCCCAGATATTCAGAAATGCACCAAAGGCCGGCGCAAGTCCATCAGAGTGCAAAGCTGATGCGCTGTGGTACAACAGGAGCCATATTCAGAGGTTATGCTGGGCACACTGTACCAGCGCAACCCAGCTGAATATGGTAGAGAAGCACCATGGTGCAACCAGGAATGTGCCATGGTATAACCAGAGATGCGGCATGGCACACACACAGTTGCGCCATGGCATAGAAAGAGATGCTCCAGTACAGCTGTGGGAGCAGAGCAGCAGTGCAACAGAGGGGATTCACGGCACAGAGAAGAGACCCAGAGACAAAGCCAGGGAAGCACAGTGACAGGCCACAGGAGGCCACCACCAGCAGGGCATATCAGGGCTCACACAGGCACCCAGACCCCCCAGAACACAAAAGTGGCACAGATAGTAGGCAACTGGAGGTGCTAATGGCCAATGGAGGGCCACCAAGGGAGCCCCCCCACACACCCAGACCAGAGCAAGCCACACGCAGGACCATACAGCCAAGCACACACATGCACTGCACAGGCAAACAGGTGGCCCAGAGAGGAGGCACATACATGCCAGGAGCCATGTAGTGCAGCAGACCACATGGGACAGGCCACACAACACCAAGTAGGGGCCCCAACACAGCATGTGGCCAGTACCCGACCAAAGACCATGGCTGTGTGCCATCACCATGCACATACCTGCCACACACCCCTGACAGCCTCCCCCCGGGCACCCCAAGGCACAGTCAACGACCGCGGGGAGGGATACCACCTCAGTGGGACACACCACAGCACACAGCAGTAAACCACAGAAGCACAACACATGCCCCGACACATGCAAACCACACGGACAGGCACTGGGCCACTACAGCATGGCTCCTCACACCACCTGCAAAGCAGACACTGACACAGGCAGGTATGTCAAAATAGATATATTTTCAAAAAACTATATACAGAAACAAGGGGGGTGGGAAAGGGTAGGAAAGTGAGGGAAGGGGACAGGGAACAGGGACTGTACAATGGGATGAGGGACTGTAGGGGAAGGTACAGCAGGGAAATACTGGAATGCTGGGGCGCATTCATCTGCTGCCACGGCCTGCTGCCCCTTGGTTCCCTCGCTGCCTCCGATCATCATGGAGCATGCAGCAAACCTTCAGCAGAGCCTCCATGGTCATTGAACAGATGAAAATCAGCTGCCAAAGCAGCTAGCAGTACACCGGCCTCCGTCTTCTATGCCGGACACCAATGACAAGAGATAGGAAAGTTGATCAGTGCAATGTCCCGAGGAACCATGCCCACCCACAGCGCACAATGGGCTGCAGGAACACCCCCCCAGAGGGCCTGTACCAACCACCTGCAGGGGGGTGGGCCAATGCCAGCCAGCAATGTGGCACACCATGACAGTGCATAGCGGTGGTCCCTGCCGCACAGTGGCCACCCACAGCACCACAGCAATGTCAGTGGCAGCCGGCACACACCCAGCCCACCAACAGCTGGCACACATGTCCAATTGATGTGCCACAGTGGCAAGCACCATACACAGTGCAACAGGCGATAATGTCCGCACCAACCCCCCCATGTAAAGTGCGAAGGACTATGGCAGTCCACCTTCCCTCCGTGGCCCCACTGGTGCTGCAGCTGCTCTTGTGCCACTTCTTGGTCCCACTGCAGCCTGCTGACCTGCCACCACCACCACTGCCACCTCCAGCAATTTTCAGGCCCTAGGAATGGAACATAGACAGGTCCACATCAGTAAACATCCACAGTAGCTGCCCACCACCCCACCCCTGTGCACAGGGTGAGCCCCAGCCCAACACATCCCACACAGCTGCATCACAATGCAAGTGGTGGCTGGCACTGCCACCCCACGATGCACATAATGGAAGTGCACCACTCTACAGGGCATACCAGACAGCCTAGCCAACACCACAATACAGCACAAGGTCACACATGCTATATGGGCATACTATGCCTGACATGCGCACCTCCAGCCTCCTCAGGTGCTCTGGATCCTTCCTCACAAGGTTGCCATATCGGTGGTGGCACTGCTTCCACATCTTGGCCACCCCGGTCCGCTGCTGCAGTGTGGCAGCAATCCCCTGCCACACTGTGATCCTGGGCTGCTGCAGAGGCACCTGGCAAAACAGTTGGGGTGCGTGGGGTTGGACGCAGGTGACCAGGTTCACCAGCTTCACCTGCATCCTGTTTTGTGTCCTTGGTGCCCTTTGCTGCACCATGCTGAGACTTGTAGCCAGTGAGCAAAATGGTGACCATAAGCACAAGTGGCCCGGGACATGCACCAGATGCGCGATGTGAGGGCACATGCACTGTGTCTGCCCATCATGCAGTCCCGGAGTTGCATGGCATGGGCATGGCTAGGTGGGGACACAGATGAGAAGGTGACCCAGGGGTCAGGGGTCACAGCAGGGGTCAGGGGTCAACCACCGCACAGTGCGCACGTGCGCAATAGCAAGCCTGGTGAAGCATGTGCCATGGCCACCATCACCCAGTCGGCACACAGTGCATGATTGACACCATGATACTGTTTGGCAGATGTGCACTGTGGGCTTTCGCACTGTGCATGCATGTGCATTGTGCCATGACTTGCTCTGGAGCAATCTCATTGTGCATGGAGCAAAATCGTGAAATTCAGATGCCACATGCAAATGACCTTCTCAGCCAATGCATGGTGCAATGGGGGCATTAGCATGTCATTACTGTTGCACCAAAGCACATTTGCATGCGTTGCACTATATAAGCACCACAGAACAGCACAGGCCATGGACCGGTATTGCATCCTTTCAGGGTAAGTTGTGCATGCTGCTGCAGCTCACTGGAAGCAGCCAACACTGCAGGGGGAATGGACCAGGGTGATGCTGCCACTGACACACTGTGCTGTCCATGTCCACAGGAAGTGACATGCCAGAACGTGAGGAGGGTGAGGAGCGTGGGCCTGCTCACAAGCGCAGGCCCAATTTCACAAAGGCAGACACAGAGGTCCTGTTTGAAGCCTACCTTGACAGGGAGCCCCTGTTAAGGGGTGCCACAGGTGCACCACAGGCCAGGGCTGGGGCCTAGGAGGATGTGGTGACATGTGTCAACCAGAAGGGCAGCCACCAGCGCTCAGTGCAGGACTGCAGGAAGAAGGTGGACACAGATAAGAGGTGCATCAAGGAGGAGGTGGTAGCCATCCATGCATCCCAGAATGTCACCAGAGGGGGGCCTTCAGATGCGCCACCGCTTACAGTGCAGGAGGAGTTGCTGGCAGCCAATATGCACTGCAGCACAGTGCAGGGTGTGCCTGCTGGCGGATTACAGATGGATGGCAGCCCATCACTGTATGGTGAGTATTTCGGCCATGCACCGCTGGGGTCATGGAGGGTGTGTACACAGCCATGCTGGCATGCATGCAACCAGCGTGCCAGTCATGTGCAAGTGTGTACACCCACATGCATGCCATGCTGCAGGACACAGGCAGTGTCATTGTGGGGGAGCACATGTGAGCAATGCATCACTAACATGCCTCTCTTCCTCTTGTAGCACTAGCATGCCTCCGTGCAGATGATGGGGCATTGGTGGCGGGCAGCAACCATGGCCACTGGACTGGCCCCTGAGGAGCAGCCTTCCACCTCCATGGGCATCTGGGGTCCTGACAGACTGAAGCTCATCACCACTGTGCAGACAGATGTCCTGGACCTGGGGTCTGACAAGGCCCTGGATGTGTTCCTGTAGGATGCCAGCCTTAGGGTCCTGTGCACAGAGACACAGATTGGGGTGGGGTCTGACACTGATGATGATGTAACGCTCATCCTGGACAGCATGGCCATTGTTGTGGGGGAGACACCCATGCTGGCTACTGACACAAGCAGCACGCCCAGTGCTCTGCCAGTGGTGGAACAGCTGCCCACCACCACTGCAGGTGCAGTGGTGCGCACTGCCCAGACTGTGCCCTGTGGTGGAGGTGATGCCACTGTGCAGGTGCTGGGTGGCATACAGCGGCCAGACAGGTGACAACAGCAGGCTGTGGGTGCCACTGGGCAGCGAGACACGGGGTCCACCGCTGGTGTGCCTGCTGTACCCAATACCCCTGCAGACCTCACTGTGCAGTGTTCACCAGATAGGGAGCTGTGCAGCGTGGCCAGTCACCACATGGGGATTGGTGTCTGGCCCAGGATCCCCAGGCCACTGACCTGCTAGCTGAGCACACCTGTTTGCTGTGGGAGTCCGATCGGCAACAGGTGCTGCTCACCACTGGGGTGCGCAGATGTGCGCCAGTTAGCTGAGCAGCAGGACGGGGCACTGCACAGATCCTGGCAGGGATGCAGTGCATGCAGGAGGCCATGGCTAAATCCCTGCATCGCATTGCCATTGTGATCTCGGATGACTTTGGCTGCTGGCTGCCACAAGGCATGGCTGGGCACAGATTGCCCCCTGCAGTGCACTGTCCAACCCACGTACCCGGCATTGGGTGACCCCTTCACAGTCAATGCTGGGCTCTGATGTCAGCATCCCAGGCATGCCCGGGGCTGGGCTGTTTGGGCACCTCGACACCCCCACACGGACATGGTCTCAGTCCCATGGTTCTACCCTTGGGGGGCTTTTGCATCCCCCCATGGCTGATGCACAGCCTGTGGATGCCAATCAGCCTAGATGCAGCCACCTGCATGGCCGCGGTGGCCATGGTTCCATGCAGTGGACCTGATGTATGGCCTACCCTGCCCATGGTCTGCATCTGCTGCCCGGTGCACACATGGGCAGTGTGTGCGTGTGTGCCTACCGCAGGTGTGGCACCTGTGTGTCGCGCCACATGCTGCTTGTGCTTGTGCTTGCCCGGCCACTGGGCCATGTGGTGTGGGTGTGATGACAGCAGTCTTGTACCAGTTGTGCCTGTGCACCGGTGTGATGCATCTCATCCATACCACATACCCACACCTGTGTGTTTGGGTACGTGTGTGTGTGTGTGTGGGGGGGAGGCTGTGAGGGGTGCTGAGTGTGGTTGTGTGTGGGTGTGTGCCCCTTCACCCTAACCCCTGCTTCCTGCCTCACTGTGTGCATGCCCATTGCCATGCACACCCCTGCATGTGTGCTGTAACTGTTTGTGTGGCCTATGCATGTGTATTGCACCACCTACCTGTGTGCACCATAGTACTCCAGTCTATGGTGTCTCTGTGATGTCTTGCCTGCTGGATCAGTCGGGGATCCCTCCGCCCAGGGGGTGGCTGTACACCTCCCTCAGGCCCCTTGCCTCCATTGTCCCCACTACTGTCAGCCTCATCAGCCTCGATGACTATCCCATAGTCAATGGCCATGTTGTGCAGTATGCAGCAGGCCAGGAATAGGCCACAGGCTTTTGAGGAGCTGTACTGTAGGGCACTGCCTGACCTGTCTAGGCAACAGAACCATGCTTTCAGCATGCCAAAGACTTGCTCGATGATGTTGCATGTGCTGGCATATGCCTCGTTGTAGCGTTCCTCTGCTGGGGACAACGGGTGCCTGTAGGGTTTGAACAGCCAGGGCTGCAGTGGATAGGTGCTGTCCCCCATGTGGATAATGAAATGGTTAGTCCTTGCTATGCTGTGTCCCTTGCCTGTCCCTGGCACCCATGCCAACATGCACACCCTGCCCTCCCCCATCCCAAGGTATGATCTGCCCATCGCCCCTTGCCCATACCATACTCACCCACTAGGTGGCCCATGGGGATATCCCCATGTTCAAACCTGTTGCACAGAGCAGAGCTGTGCCAGATGAATGCATCATGTGCACTCCCAGGGTGTGTGAGACAGACATTGGTTATGCGCCATGTGGCATTGCACACCACCTGGCAGTTGACACTCGGGCTACACTTCCTGTTGATGTATGCCACACCCTTGGGGCCAGGTGGCATGTGGATGCCCACATGGGTGCAGTCAATGGCTCCAATCATGCCAAGTATGCGTGCTACCATGTGGAAGTCCTGCATGGTCACTGTATGCTCCACCTGTGTGCTGGGGAAATGGATGTATTCTGACACACCTGGTAGCACAACATTGAGGAACTGTGTGAGGAGGCAGGATGTGGCCAACTGGGTTATGCTTGTGGTGTCCCCTGTTGGTCTCTGGAAGGTGCACATGGTGAGCAGGCACATGATGGCTGTCACCTTCATCTCCATGAACATGGTATGGCTCCGTCTGGTGGGTGCCTGCATCTCCTCACTGCACAGCTCACAGAGCTGCCTCAGAATGGTTCTGTTCAGGTGGTACTGGCCCACAATCTCCTTGTCACTGTACTGCTTGAAGGAGATGTGGGTGCGGTACCACCTGTGTTGGGCATACTGCCGACGGGCCCTTCCACGGCCATGTTGCTGTTTCTGCTGCCCCCTCACACCCCTCATTATGGTCTCCATCATGAAGGGTGCACTATCCATGGCCCTTGCTGTCCTATATCCCCCTGGGAGGTTGGCTGCTGCTGGCTTTATGCCACCCTGGTGCACTGCCTGGCAGTATGTCTGCCTGTCTCTCACACTCTCTCTGCCCCTGTCTCCCTCTTCACTGCCACCTCTGTCCCTCTCCCTCTGTATCTGCCTTGGTCTGTCTCTTTCTTTCTTTCTTTCTTTCTTTCTTTCTTTCTTTCTTTCTTTCTTTCTTTCTTTCTTTCTTTCTTTCTTTTTTTCTTTCTCTCTCACTTCCTCTCACTTGGTGCAAGTGCTTTCTGTGTGCTTTGCCCTGTATTTATAGGAACAAGTCTGCTCGGCGCATCTCTGATTTGCTCCGCACTTGCACCATGGTTTCACAGTTGAATATCGCACTGCGCTGGATATTCGTGGGCATGCCCCCTGCACTTGCGCCTGCATTCATTATAGTTGCGCATTAGTGCAATGGGATTTGTGCTGCACACTGGCTCCCACTGAATATCGCTCCTTCGTGGAAGTCCGCACTTGCACTGGTGCAACTGCTTTGAATATCCGGGCCAAACACTATATGGCATTGGTGGCATTAGTTACCAAATTACTTATCTTACATCATTGGAAGAATAATTGAAATCCCACATTTGCTAAATGGTATCAAGAATTTCTAACAGCTTTAGCAGCAGAACGAGTGGCTGCATGGTCCACTTGGGCTTGGTTTAAATTCCAGAAATGATGGTCACCTTTTTATTCTCAGCTCCAGCAATTGTAATATTTTAGATATATCTATAGCCCCAGGCCTGTTCTTCAGAAGATCTCTACCCAAGGAGGAATGTTCCCATTCTCAGATCGCAACCTCAAACTTTTAAACAATGTATTTCCTTTACTAACTCCTGGAGGTGCTGCACTGGGGGTCTGGGTAGGTTGGGGTGGGGGGGTGGAGAGGGCCTTAGGGGTCTTGTTTTGTTCTGTTATTTTAGGATCTATGGTACCCACAGTTCATGTATACATTCAACTTTGTACTTGTACTGCATATTAAGTACTGTTTCAGAACTACCTTATGTCTTGTATTTTCAAATAACTCAATAAAGTATACTAAATTGCAAAAAAAAAAAAACTTCCCTCAGTTCTACTCACTGATCCAGTCCCTAGGTGATTATTCATACTCCATTTTACTGGGAGATTTTAATGCAAACTTGTCCTCCAGCAGAGGCCTCAGACTAAAGAAGTCTCTCGCCCTCCCCTATGCCTGACTCAAGTTCATTAAAGGGTAACAGGTGAATATAGCATTGCTAAAACAGTGCAGGAATTACCATGCTGCAGAAAGCACAAAAGTTTGTACAGCAACAGAGTTTTTTCAATATTGGGGAATAACTGTTACCAATGTTACTGGGGGAGTGTTAAAGAGGCTGCCGGTGCAATGCCTGGTCAAGTTGCTCTCATGGTGGAGTGGCTAGCACATCAGCACTTGGTGGTATAGGGGACCTGGGTCCGCGATTCAATTTCCCCAGATTCCATAGTGTTGCAGCATATTTTTTTTTTGTAATTCAATATTCTTTATTAAAGTCATTGTGATACAGAACGGGATAGACAAATGGCCTCAGTTATGAATCCAGGGGCTAACATAAGTCTATGAGGCCATGCTATCTAATTTTTTTTTTCCAGACAAGTTCATAACATTTTAAAACCCTATCCTAGTTAACAACTATGAATACCAAGTGTTGAAGTCCAAAAAAAAGGGAAACAAAAAGGAAGCATAAGAAAAAGGAAGGCAACAGCCATGATGTAAATTGTATACATTCTAAGGTTTCCATGTAACTAGTAAAGCATCAAGGGTGCCCCATTTGGTTAGATAAGATTGTAGTCTATCATTTATCATGGCAATGTGTCTCTCCAGATGCAAAGCAATCAGAACTTCTTTGTGCCACTCGAGCACAATGGGCATGGAGTGTTCTATCCAATGTCTCATGATTATCAGCTTAGACACAGCTGATATTAAAGCCACATGTGCTTTCCTCTGCCTAATTATACCTGAAGGGAAATAGTGAAGCAGACAAATGTTGGGCAAAAACAAGGAGTCTAATCCTAATTGGGGAGCTAATGAGCTTTGAATGGCTTGCCAAAAAGTTTGAACCTTTGGGAAAGTCCATATCGTGTGAAAGAGATCCCCATTAGGTTCCATGCACCGGTGACATTGTGGGGAGGAGGTTTCCCAATCTTGTATAACCTTGCAGGGGAAAAGTAAAGGTTATGCATTATATTATACTGTATTAACCAGAGTCTATCCTGTTTGATAAACCTGTATAGATTACTCAAGATTTGTTGCCAGGTGTCAGGATCCCCTGAAAGGGACAATTTGGTGATGAGTGCCTTTAGGAAACTGTGTTCCGAGAGGCCATGTTCATATCAGAAGTTAAAGACAGTTGTTAAAAGGGGAGAAAGATCCACGGAATACGTTTTGTAAAAGTTAGTTGAAAGGCCATCGGGTCCAGGGGATTTATTTGAGGAAAGTTGGGTGATTGCTTGCTTGACTTCCCATTCTTAAATGTGGTGTCCCAAAGAGATGGTTTCATTTAGAGTCAGATTAGGGAAGTCATCCAGGTCCAGGTATCTCTCAATATCCTCTGCAGTTGTAGCTTCTTCCATTGATACAAAATAAAGGATTTGATAGTATTATTTAAACCCAGAGGCAATTTCCCATGGATCGGTAATAGTGGGGCCATGTTGTGTTAGGCATAAGGCAGGTATAAGCCTAGTGGTTTCCATCTGCTTGATTCGGATGGCCAATAACTTACCCACTATTTCCCCTGATTCCAAATATTTAAGTTTGGTTCTCTTAAGAGAGAGCTCAGCTTTTTGGGACATGAGGTCTGAAAATTGCATCTGCAGTTTGTGTAAGTGGATCCAGTCAGCCTCAGATGAACTTCAGGAGACGTTATGTTCAATAAGTTTAATGGAATAAAGTAAATCCTTAACTTGGGATTTAAATGTTTTGGCTCTACTGGTCGCTAAATGAATACATTCTCCTCTTAGGGTACACTTGAGACCTGCCCATATAATATCTATTTTGGGTACTGAACCCAGGTTAGCATCTAAGAAATGAGAGATTAAATTTTTAAGGTAGTCTCGAATATTAGGGGTTTGAAGTAATTGATTATTTAAACGCCAAAGAGAATCTCTCCTAATCCCTGGTCCTAACAGGTAGGTGAGGGAAACAGGAAAATGATCGGATATAACTCGGGTTTGGATAGATGTGTCAGCAATTCCCGGCAGAACATGGGAGCTAACTAATATGTAATCAATTCTTGAACATATTCAATATGGAGATGAGAAAAAGGTGTATTGATGGGTATTTGGGTTGAAAACTCTCCATACATCGAATAGTCCTGCCCCTTTCATGAGATCTCTGAGAGATCTCTGGGCCACTGATAAGCCAGCTCTTTTATTATCTGATCTGTCAAGTTGTAGTTGAGGTGTAATATTCCAGTCTCCTCCCAAAAACATAGTTCTAGGCGAGTCTGTGACTACCAGCCTTAGAAGATCTGTGAAAAACTGTGGGGAATCCAAATTTGGACCATATATGGACCCGATGAGTATTTGTTGTGAACTTAAGAGCCCCTTTAATAATAAATAGCACTCATTGGTATCCCAGATTTCTTGTTCTAGTTTAAAAGGGGTATATTTACTAATTAGGATGATAACTCCTCCACAATTGGTAGATATCCCTGCCCCATAAGCTTGTCCAACCCAGTTTTTACACAGTAACGAGGTGTCTTCACTCCTAAGGTGCGTTTCTTGTAGACACATGATGCTAGCTTTCAGAGATAATAGGTGTTTTAGAACTATCTGTCTTTTACATCTGTCACAGGCTCCCTTAATATTCCAACTTAAAATATTGAAGATCCCAGACATTTATTAAAAAATGTAAAGCAAGTTGACATTCGAGGAAAAATCAGGATTGTAAACGTACATTAAAACTCCAACACTTGGTATTCATCTAAACCAACTATAAAGCATATTATTTTTCCCCCCTAACCCAATCCCCCCTCAAACCCCCATGTAGAAATAACAATGCAGTAAAAAATACCTTAGTTTCTTCCCCCAGTTCTTCCAACCATACTTGCATATTCGTTCTGTCAGGCTATGTCGCTCTGCAACCAAATTATTAATTCCTCCATCTCAAATCCGCCATCTAAGTATTATATAATATTAAGTTCTAAATGGAAAACATAGGGGTAAACAATATAAAATTGAAATATATGATCCATACCTTTACTACCTATTTCTATGCTTTAATGAACTTAGAGAACAATTACTATGGCTAATGGTATTTATCTGTTGCAGGAGGTTGAAGTAATTAAGTTAAGCCATTAGCGGTAGTTGCACACGGGTATATATTCAGGTAGTATCTCTTCGAGAATTAAACTCTGCTGTGTTATAACCAAAAAACAAGGTGGTAGGGATTGCAGACTAAGGATTTGAGAGTCCAGGTTAGAAGAAAACAGCAGATCCCTAATTTTGATATGAGCAAAGTCTCAAAAACCACAGTATAAAATTATGTAGTGTTAAGTTCGAAATGGAAAAGCTTAAAGGTATCCAATATTAAGTTAGGATGTGTGATCCAGACTTTTATTACCTATCTCTATATCTTAAAGAGTTGGGAGACAGTTACTATAATTAATATTATTCGTCTACCATGGACAGTTAAACAATTAAATAAAGCCTAAACAAGGATAACACATGTTTCAAAACAGTTTGTAGGATGTATTTTCAGGAGATGTCTCTTAGAAATATTAGCCCATCTGTGTTGTAATCAAGATGCATAACAATGGGGATCTCCATCTGAAGATTCAAGGGACCAAAAATGCAAGAGAACAACAAAATCTTGATTTAGTATGAGCAAAAAGGACCCAGGAGAAAGTGAATATGTAACAAAGATTACCTCCAAGTTTCAATATTTCCAAGTGGGTCACAGGAAAGCCGATTCGAGGTTATACATGGCTCAGACCGCAATAGTGGATATCGGCATTAGTATAATCCATCAAAGAGTGAGTCATCAGTACCTTGTTATGTACTTCAAGTTGTAGACAACTGAGGATCAGGCAGGCTCACTTGAATAAGTCCGGTAATAGCCTCTTAAGTTCCAGCTGGGCTTGCTCCAGGGTTTCAAATGAAAGCCACTTATCATTGATTTTAACTTGAAAGAGTGCCGGATACTTGACTCTGAACAGCTTCCCATTGCAATTAATTTGGAGACCAGTGGGTGTAATTCCTATCATTTCAGGAGAACAGTTTGTGGTAGATCCTGTGTAATTCTGATGTTGTGGCCTTCCCACTGCACTTCTTTCAAGGTCTTTACTTGGGCTAGAATATACTGCTTATCTAAGAAATTAAGCAGCTTAAAGATGAGCGGTCTGGGTGAAGAGCCCATTGGTGGTGGGGGACGAAGTGCCCTGTGAGCTCTCTCCACTATATATGCAATGCCATTCAGGGAAGGACCGGCAATTTTGTCACAAAATCTTTGAACAAATTGTATTGGAGAGCTACCTTCTTCCCTTTCTGGAATCCCAATAATAACTAAGTTGATCCATCTACTTCTCCCTTCCAGATCCTCAAGTTTCTCTTCAAGTTGTTTAAGTCTCTTTGCAGTATTTGTACGGTCTAGTTCGGCCTTGTCAGATTTTCTCTCAAGGGAGATAATATGAGATTCAGAGTCCCTGACCCTCTTAGTTATAGAGTCGAGCAAAGTTTTGATGCTGTGTAGTTCAGTTGACATGTCAGCTATTGAATCTTGCATCAGTTTAATTATTTACAAGAATCTCACCCCTCTGTGAGTGCAACAAGCCCTGAGGTAGAATTAACTGTCTGCTGCTTAGGCCATTTAGAGGCCTGGTCTTTTTCAGTTGACGGCGGAGGGGAATGCCTAGGTAGCGCTTTGAGCATATAAACCTCCATGTCGGATGTCTGCGAGCACCGGGTTGTTAATAGTCACTGTTAGTGTAAGTTCCCAGTGGAATCAGATTTGAAATAAGTAACTGTTTAGTGGATTTGAGCGGAAGATGAGGGGAGCGATGAAAACTTGCTGCTTCTTGCTAGGCTGTCATCACGTGACCCCCCAGCATTTTGGTTTGCTTAAAAAGTGAATTCCACCACCTCCAGTGTTTCTCTCCATCCCTGAAGTCCATACCCCCTCAGAGTTAGTTATATTTAGTCTGGGGGATGATGGGGTGAAGACCCCCATATGGGGGGGTTCAAGGGCAAAGCCCCCTGCAAAAAAACAAGATTGTGCTATTTATTTCAATGGTGTGGGCTGTTTCTGTTGTGGTCGGTGTTTTTTCCCAACCTTATTTCAGCGCACATCATTTTGCCTGCGGCATTGAATTTTGCACTGTTTCGTCCGTGACATTATGACCCCGTGCTCACTTGATTTGATCCAAATGACATTGTTTCTCCAATTTTAGACCTCATTTTTGTTCCCCCCAAGCTTTCTATTTGTGCTTCAGGTTGCCAGAGGAATCCATCTAGAGATTGTGCTATAATTTTTTGCAAAGATAATTTTCTCCTCCTGAATGCATGCCCAGTTTTATTAAGTACTGTTGTTTTAGGAATGTTAATTTGGAAGCTTTTCATGGTGGAGTTGTTCTCCTTTTCTAATGTTGATACTGCTCAGGAATATTTTTTGAAACACTTTATTTTGAGACCAATATGCCACTTTTCTTGAAAGAAAGAGTTAAATCTAGACATGTCCCTTGGGTTACTCCCTTAATTCTTACCCAGATGAAGACTTGGAAAATCTATATCATAAGCACAAAAAAAAAAAAAAAAAGAAATGGGTACAGCTGAATCCTGGCAATTAGAAATTCCATAATTACTGTGTCTCTCTGATTAGGAAATCCAAATCATCCTTCTTCAAAGCAAATTCAGGAAATGCTAGAAATAATCCCAAGAAATTTTGGTGTATCGTAGGTTCTATCTGGAAGATGCCCTTGGAGTCCAGTATCGCAAATGTGTCTTATGGTGGTTCTACCTCTTATTCAAAGGAGGATGTCTGTGCTTGGTGCTATGTTTAATTCTTTGTTTACTGAAGCTCCAGCTATGCTGCTAAACAAATCTGGCTTGTAACATGGGAAAGAGAAAGGGCTGCGCAGGATTGGTCAACTTGCATCAGCTGACCATACATTAATTTTCAATTAATGTATGGTTGTATCCTCCAACATTGTCTTCCTCCTCTCACAAGAATCTCTTTCAGCTGCAGTAGTACCATTCAACCATAGCCTGCAATTCACTGCCGGCCAACAGATGGCTGTCAAACAAGAATAGATATGCTTCAGTGAAATTTCTTGTAGTTCCGTCATAAGTAGCTTGAACAGATCTACATGACTATATAACATGTTTTTTTTTTACTTGATCTATTGGCTCAGAAACACATACTCTTTTAGTAACTACACAGTAATGTATGCCGCATATGATTTTCCAGATTGCCTCAATGTCTTTTTTTAAATATTAAAAAAAACTACTTAAACAGTGGGACCTAAATTCCACAAAAGCACACACCTTGGACTAATCTATATCAAACCTGAATGTTTCAGGTTTCAAAATCTCCTATTTTTTCAGTTATTGGGTAGCAAAAACTTGCTAAAATACTCCCCCGTCACCATTGCCCCCACCTCGCATCTCCCTCCTTTTGATATCCCCCAACACCACTCCCTTCCTCCTTCTTCCAGCCAACTCCCCCTTGTGCAACCCATTCCTCACTCTCCCAGCCAACCTCTGACATTTCTCCTCCCTTCCACCAATACCCCTTCTTCTCCTCCCTCCCCCACCCCAGTTTTTGCCCACACCACACCCCATCTATTATGCCATGAGCTGACAGAGACTTCTCTGGCTGCTTCATTCTACCAAGCAAGTTTTCTCAGTGTTATTCTTGTTGTACTCTGCTCTTACCCTAATAAAGCCATACATTTCAATCTGTATCTGCAATGTAAACAGCTCTCTTCATTAGTCACTGATTCCTACTCTAGTTCTGTTATGCTCTGGGTGTCCAGGATTAATGACTGATCGCTTCAACCTATTTATTAATGTGGACCCTATGTAATTTCATAATGTATCTTACCATGCAGTCTGTGTAGCCTTATGTTAACCTATGTTCTGTCTGTTCATCTTATGTATCTTTATGACTTGGAACCTTTCTAAATGAGTATGACTCAAAGGTATTAATCCCAATCTGAAATAAATAAATACATAAATAAAGGCTTAACATTTTCAAAAACTGAGACTGTTGCATTTTTTTGCACTTCTGTAACTTTGCCTCCCCTGAACCAATCTACATGTAATTTACAGGATCAAGAGTTCCTGACACAGAGACTGCTCTTTCTAAATTTCATGTAAATCAGTTAAAAGGGGGCAAAGTTATTTATGTTCAGTATTGGCTGTAAACTTCATAGATTAAAAAAGATTTAAGCCTCAGTTACCATCTGTAGGTCAGCCAAGGGAATTGCAGCAACAAGTACCAGATATCAGATCTCCTCTGCATTTAAATATATGCATTTCCCATAATGCACAGCAGCCAAATCCCAAACATCAAACACAGCAGAAAAATGGAAATGATTCCAGTTTACAAAACTAAGCCAGTCAAAATGAACACATATTCTGTAATGTCGAACGCATCTGCATGTAATCAGTAATTGTTCACCATTGCAGTCACAATATAAGAAAGTTCAGCATTTAGTTTCTCCAGTCTTCCCCACGTCCTCCCGGAACCTTTGTAATTTTGCACTTTAAAATAACTTTTACGCAAATGTAACATGAGGAAGAGAAACACATAAAAAGAGCGCTGAACCCTTTCTCTTCCCCATGTTGCAAGTGGATTAACCCACTCCACAGCATGGGTCTCTCAGGGATTAATGTATGGTTGGGTGGTTGGAGGTTAGTCTTATTTATCTTCTGCTGGTCTGTATCACAACCCCCTTGCAGAGCTTCCTCCTTCGAGACCTAGGTTTCATTTCAGGTCCATAGAAACTGGGGACATATTTACATTGCTAAGCTGCCTGAGGGAAAACACTGCCAAGGGGAGGACAATTTAGACAACTTTTTACTCAGATGCTGTGCTGACAGTCTAGCCCCTCCACTAACCTTTATATTTAATTTATCACTTATTATGCAAACTTTTCTCCCAGCCTGGAAACATTCTTTATGAACATACAAACATACAAAGAAGCCAGCAGAATAAATTTGAGATATCTAGTCTGCTCGTATGGCAAGGTCCATAGTTTAAGCCATTGATCCTGCCCCCCAATAATCCAATCCTTTCCATCCGCCCCTCCCATGACCCTTATTTTCCCCTTATGTCTATCACAGCCTATCTTGAAGCTGCCCAACAATTTTAATAAGACCACCTCTTCCTGCAGAAGATTTTAACAGGTCGTCACCCTTTTTGTGAGAAGTGCTTCTTAAAACAGTATAGTTACATAGACACTGTTGGCAGATTAGGGCCTATGACCCACCCAGCCTGCCCATTTGAGCTTGTAAGTTCACTTTATCTTTTTCCAGAAGTCTGTTGCCTCTTACCCCTGACATCCAGAAATCCCTTATGTCTATCCCATGCATTCTTAAATCCTGTGATTGTTTCTGCCCCAACCACATGTTCTGGCAGGGTGTTCCACTTGTCCACCACCCTTTCTGTGAAAAAAAAATATTCCTCACGTTTCCTCTGATATGTCCTCCCTCCAACTTCATCCCATGCCCTGTAGTCCTGGAACATCTTTTTTGCTGGAAAATAGTGTATTCCTGCACCCTGTTCCTCCCTGTAAGGTATTTGTACACCTCTAGCATATCCCCTCTCTCCCTCCTCTCCTGCAGGGAGTACATACTCAAGTCCTTCAGCCTGTCCTCATAGGACTTGTGATGCAATCCCTGTACCATCTGTGTTGCCCTTCTCTGAACCTTCTCTACCCTGTCTATGTCCTTACATAGGTAAGGTCTCCACAACTGCACTCTGTAGTCCAAGTGGGGCCTCACTAGTGTCTTGTATAGTTGAATTATGACCTCCTTTTTCCTGCTGGTGATGCCCCTGTCTATGCATCCCAGTGTCCTATTTGCTTTACCTGCTGCCTTGCTGCACTGTTTCCCTACCTTGAGGTCATCAGAGATGATAACCTCAAGGTCCCTATCCTGCTCGGTGTATGCTATATCCTCACCCACCCAACTGATATGTTGTTCCAGGGTTTTTGTGCCCCATATGCATAATCTTGCACTTCTTTACATTGAATTTCAACTGCCAATACCTTGACCATACTTCAAGCTTCTGCAGGTCCCTCTTCATTCTGTCTACACCCTCTGGCATGACCACTCTGTTACAGAGCTTCATGTCATCAGCAAACAGGAACATTCTGCCTTCTAGGTCCTGCGCAATGTCACTGATGAAGACGTTGAATAGGACTGGTTCCAGCACTGATCCCTGTGGTACACCACTGGTCACTCTTCCCTCTGTGGAGTGACAGCCATTTACCACCACCCTCTGTGTCCTGCTGCCTAGACGATTATCTACCCACCGCACTACTGTCCTGCCCACTCCCATATTCCCCAGTTTGTTTAATAGCCTTCTATGTGGCACAGTGTCAAAGGCCTTGCTGAAGTCCAGATAGGCCACATCCACTGCCCTCCCCAATCCATCTCCCTTGTCACCCAGTTGAAAAATTCAGTGAGTTTGGTCTGGCATGACCCCCCCCCCCAAGTGAAACCATGCTGTCTTGGGTCCTGTAGTCCATTGGCAACCAGATATTCTACCAATCTCTCCTTCAGTAGTGCTTCCATGATCTTCCCCACTACCGAGGTCAGGCTGACTGGTCTGTAGTTCCCCACTTCCTCTTTGTTCATGCTTTTGTATAAGGGGACTATACCTGTTGTCCTCCAGTCTTTGGGTACCTCCCCTGTTTCCAGTAATTGGATAAACAGGATTGCCAGAGGTTCAGCCACCACCTCTCTTAGTTCCTTTAGGACCCTGGCTTGCACCCCATCTGCCCCCGTTGCTTTACTGAATCTTATTCCCTCCAGTTCCTTTAGGACCCTTTCCCATGTAAAGGGACTCATGTCCATTTCTGTGCTATTCCAACCCATTGTACTCCCTTCAGACCTATTACTCTCCTCTTCCTCAGAAAAGACTGAGCAGAAATATCTGTTCAGCATGCCAGCTTTACTGTTGTCATCCTCCACGTGGCCCCATCCTCCCCCTTCAGTCTCACTGTCCCTCCCTTTGCCCTTCTTTTTTCACTTATGTACCTATAAAAAGTTTTGTCCCCTATACCCACTGATTTTGCAATGCACGCTTCTATTTGAGCTTTGGCTTCCCTAACTGACCTCCCTGCCTCCCTTTGCTTCTCCTGGTACTTCTCCCTATCCTCTTCCACCTGCATCTTATTGTACTGCCTGAATGCAATCTTTTTGGCTTTCACATTCTCTGCTACCTCTTTGGAAAACCATAATGGCTTCCTCTTCCTTTTCCCCTTGCTAACCTGCTTAATGCATAATTCAGCAGTGCAATGAAATTGGACAAAAATATTTACCCTACATTTTTTCACTCTAAAAGATTCCAGACATCTTCCAGTTTTATTTGATGGTGCAATTTTATAATTCTGCCAGAATCTGAGGATTTTATGAATGTTTTAATATATTTTTTTCTCAAGAAAAAAAGATTGCAACCACGTATTGCATAGACATAGCACTGTAGACCCAGCAAGGGTTAGGACAGAAAAAAATTAAAAAAGATTCACAGTAGGCAGCATAGGAGGTAACTAGACAAGTACATTTGACAAGTATGCTAATATTTCTGCTAACTGTACCTGAAGTTAGATTTTTGGGAAAAACATATTTTCATTGCACTGCTATTTTAACCTCCCTCCTAAATCTCACCCCTTCGAACTTAAGACTGTGCGCCCTCGTGTTCGGTTGCCACTTAGCTTAAAGACATCCTCCTTTTTCACCTTATTTATCCCTTTCAAGTACTTAAAGGTCTCTATCATGTCCCCTTTCTCCCTCCTCTCCTCCAGGGAGTACATGTTAAGGGCCCCTAACCTCTCCTCGTATGCTTTAACATACTGACCCGTGATCATCTTTGTTGCCTCCTCTGGACCATCTCCAGCAGGTTAATGCCTTTTTAAGGTGTGGGCACCAGAATAGTACTGCATACTATAGATGTGGCCTCCCCTATGACCTGTGCAAGGCCAGTATAATAGCATCTTGCCTACTGCTGATTCCCTTGGCTATGCATCCCAACATCTTGCTTGCTCTGCATGTAGTGCTTCAGGTCGCTAGTGAGTATCACTCCCAGATTCTTCTCATCCCCTATTTCAGATACTCAGACCCCTTGCAGGAAGTACTCTGTCCTAGGATTGTTGGCTTCAATGTGCATATCTTTGCATTTCTTGGCATTGAAACCAAGCTTCTAAATCCCAGATCACCTCTCATGTTTTTCCACTTCCTCCTTTAGGTCCTATATCTATTTGGCCTTGTCCACCCTCTTATAGAGCTTGGTGTCATCTGCAAAAAAGGCACATTTTTGCTCTTAATGCAATCTCTAATTTCATTATTGAAGACATTGAACAACACCAGCCCAAGCACTGAGCCCTGCTTGACCCCACTGGTGACCTCCCTTGCATACCTCTCAACCTCCTGCCTCACAAATCAGGGACAAGGCTTAAAAAAATCAGGGACAAAGGACCAAAATCAGGGACACATCTTCAAAATTAGAGATATCCACCCAGAAAGCTGGTAGAATATGGGGCTTAGAGCATAAGGCATTTTCTAAAGAAGAACAAGTCTGTAACTTTAATGCTTGATATTGTTTCGTGCTTACAATTTCCACTGTTTAGCCACAGAAACACAAATTTTAGGAGGGACAGAGTAAAATTTTGAGGCAAAATCAGGGATGTCCCTGAAAATCAGGGACAGTTGAGAGGTATGCTCCCTTGTGCTAGATAACTCTTCCCCCCACACCACATTCTGGGTCATGTTACCCTGCCAGCTTTCCACCCATCTTCTCCACAAACCCAAGATCCACCAACTTTCTGATCAACCTCTTGTAGGGTACAGGGTCAAAGGCCTTGCTGAAATACAGGTACAGGATGTCCACAGCATGGCTCCTGTCTACTGTTTTGGTGACCCAGTCAAAGAAGTCAATCAGATTTCTTTTACTTGATCTTCCTCCAATAAACCCATGCTGCCTTGCATGCTAATAAACACGCTTCTCTTGATACTCTACCACCTTTCCTTAAGTATGGTGTCCACGAGCTTGTGCATGGTTGACGTCAGACTGACCAGTCTGTAATTCTATGAGTCAGCTTTGGACAATTCTTATGAAGGGACATTACATGTGCCATTCCCCCATTCCTGTGGTACCCCACCTGACTCCAGTGAATGACTGAACAGGCCCACCAGTGCTCCTCTACCAATTCCCTCAGCACCTGTGGGTGTAGTCCATCCAGGCTTGGTGATTTGTCTACCTTCAATGCTAACAACCCTTTCCTTACTCTGTTCCCCTATATCACCACATCCATGCTCTCCTCCCCCGCTCCTCTTCTTCCCCATTGGCACCAGTCCAACTTTCTCCCTCGTAAAGATGAAACAGAAGTAATCATTCAGTACCTCTGCTTTCCCCCCTTCTCCTCCAACTACCAGCCTCCTTTCCAAAGCCTATCAATCCCCTCCTTCTTGTCTTTTTTCTTGTTCAATATAGTGAAAAAAAGGTCTTCTCATCCTTCTTAATGCTATCTGCTAATTGCAGTTCCTTCTGAACCAGAGCTTGCTGGTCTACCTTATTTGCCTCACTAGACATCTTTGGGAAATTCTCCATGTCCTCCTCTCTCTCTTTGTTTTCTTGAATTTCCTATAGACTAACCTCTTGTCTCTTACTGCCTGAGCAACCTCAGTACTAAACCAGCTGGGTGCTTTGGCCTTTGAATTCTTTCCTCTTTGTCAAACTTCAGTGATCCTTCTCAGTAAGAGAGGGGTCAAAACTTTAGTAAATAATTTGTAAAATTTCCTTGCTCCCCATAGTTTCTAAACTTATGGAAAAATCATTTTTATCTCAGAGAAATGATTATTCAGTAAATTACAAGGTTCTTTCTAGTTTTCAATCATGTTTCAGGCCCAATTTGTCTGCCCAAACAACACTGATTTACTTTCATGACTGTTTCAAGTGCACTAGATAAGGGATGTCTTGTGAGAACTGTGTTTATTGATCTAGTAGAAGCTTTCAATGTGATCAATCTCTTTTAACTCTTAGCTCATATGTCCTCCTATGGCATCTCTCCTAATGTCAGTAATTGATTTTCATCTTATTTACAAGGAAGTACACAATCTGTTTCTTGGAAGGGTTGTCTTACATCCTCTCTTCCTGTTTCCTCTGGGGTTCCTTAGGGGTCTATATGTGGCCCTGTTCTATTTACTTTTTTTGTTGATCCACTATCTTCCAATGTGAACTCCTGTTCTGTTAGACTTTACGCTGATGACAGGGTGATTTTGTTTTGCACAAAATTTTCATTTTTCTCTTATCACAACTCTCCAGGATGACTTTGATAAAGTGGTGAAATGGTCTTTGGATAATCTATTATTTTTAAGCAGTAACAAGACTCAAGCAATGCTGTTTGGATCTCAGCATTTATTGTCCTGTGGGTTCTTTTTTTCAGATCTTTCGAAAGGTCATCCTTAATTCAAGCATCTTGGTCTAATTTTTGGATCTTTTTTTAACTTTCAAACCACAAATTGATAAGACTGTTTCTAAAGTCCGACAATGTCTTGGAAGTCTAAAGTATGCTAGACACTGCTTGTCTACCCCAGACTGCTAGCATATTATTCAGCAAGCACTTCTCCCCATCCTTGACTATGGTGATACCATTTATTATGATGCCCTCAACTCACATTTTCTCCCTTTAAACTTTGTTTATTACCAGTTACTCCACTTCATATTAAAACATAAGGGGATGAGCATCATTGCTCTTGACTACATCAACTGAATTAGTTATCATCTTCATCATCATTGTCACTTTATTTTTAAAAAGTGCCCTTCCAGAGCTCAGGGCACCCTTACAGTTTAAAACATAAAATAACATATACACATAAACACATAGTCACAGCTTCATACATAATTAACATATTCATAAAATTCATTACAAATCATGAGTCTTATGAGTGACTGTCTAGTAGATGCTTTAGTATTATAGGCCAGAAAAGGCCTGGGTAAATAAGTGGGGTTTTGAAGCTATTTTAAAACTCTCTATGGTCAGGCTATCTTGTATCTGACAAGGTAGAGAATTCCACAGGGTTGGAGTCATAAAAGCAAAAGCTTATCCTCCAGATGTCTTCAAATGGACCCTGAGAATATCCAGCAATCCCTCATTGTAGGATAAGAGTGGGTGGGAGGGGCAGTAAGGGAGCAGGAGATCTTGCAGGTATTTCGGTCCCTGGTTGTGTAGGGCTTTGTAGGTCAGTAATGCGACCTTGAAGGTTATTCATCACTGTGCTGGCAGCCAGTGCAGTTCACAAAGCACAAGTGTTATGTGCCTGGATCTAGGGACTCTAGTTAACAACCTCACTGTCGCATTCTGCACTAGCTGCAAGTGATGGATATCAACCCCCAGTAGCCCTAGGTAGAGGGCATTATAGTAATCAAGATGGGTGGTGACAAAGGTGTGGACCAGAGTGGGAAGATCTTCAGTCGGTACCAGGTGTTTCACCCTAGCTATATTCCTAAGATGGTAAAAGGAAGATTTGACTATGGCCGACACCTGAGCCTTCAAGGTCAGGCCCTCATCAAAAATTACACCAAAGTTAAGCACCTGGTTATCTCCCCCTCCATGTGCAATCTTCATTGGTTATCTCTCATCTGCTAGACAACTAATAACCAGACCCCTAACTATCTTTCTGAAAGACTAATAATTCCTGTTCACAAATATTGTTTTATAGATGTGCCTCAGTGTGGCTTTTTGCTACCCACATTTCCTACATGCTTCAGCAAAGAATGCTTCTCCAATGGGGCCCCTCTTTCTTGGAATTACCTGTCTCCTCAGATAAGAAAATTGACTATCCTTGCCTCTTTTAAGCATGGTTTAAAAATTGTTGCTCCAGGAGCAATCTGTAATTGTTTTAAGAACTGATTCTTTATGCTTGTTACTTGATATTTATTTATTTATTGTTTGTTGTTACTTGTCTTAATTTGGCCTCGGACATTCTGTAAATGAGACCTGCTTCTCACAGACACTATCCTGTACTATTAAAAATTTTAAATAAATAAAAATAAAAATATCTCAGTAGAAAGTAGTATTTGCCAATGCCACCAACCTAAGGCTCTTCAGGTTAATCTTCACCACCACCACCACCTTCATGTGGTAGGGACACCAACATAACTATGTTGTGTGTGGAATGTACCCCATATTCATTTTAATAAATGTTAGTGTGACAGACTGGTCTGTCCCAAACTCAGTCTCTGTCACTGTTACCAGCTTTCTTAATACTCTGGTAGCTGCAACCACTCAGCTTAGACACTCTTTTGGGCAGTCTCCAGGTTAGCGTCCCTTCAGAGTCACTGCTTACACAGTGCAGTTCTCCTTGCTCAAGGTCACATGACCACCCCTCTCTGTCACAACTGAGAATACCTTACATTAGATATAGTATATGATAACTGTAGCCTTCTCCTTAGTGGTGGAAAAACAGTTCTTGTCAGTTATAAATTGGTATACTGAACCTCTATGAATTCAATCACAGACTGTGAAATATAAAAATAATATGTAATATGTTTTAATATTTCAGGATAACTACACAGATTCTACAGGATAGTACAACTAAGTACAGGGAACAGTAATTCTACACAAAAATAAAAGAACTTGTTTTCATCTAGAATTCACAGAAAAAAACTCTCTGTCTCTCTCTTTATATATATATATATATATATATATATATATGTATATATATATATATATATATATATATATATATATATATATATATATATATATATAGATAGATATATATATACAGTATATATATATAGATATATATATCTACTAGACTTACAGTAGCTTACCACAAGTCAGTTGAATCAGGTTGAGCACCCTCAATTGTAACTGGTTTCCTGTCTCTACCTGACTGCCTTAGAGAGCTCCAATGAGAGCTAAAACAACCCTTT
This sequence comes from Neoceratodus forsteri, assembly GCA_016271365.2. Taxonomy (NCBI): domain Eukaryota; kingdom Metazoa; phylum Chordata; order Ceratodontiformes; family Ceratodontidae; genus Neoceratodus; species Neoceratodus forsteri. The sequence continues at coordinate 1,459,199,735 of CM057450.1, read as the reverse complement.
GCCCCCCCGACACATTAAGCAGTATTTCACTTTGACATCACACATTCAAAAATCCTTTGTCTCCAAGCATCTATTAGGGAAACCAGTCTTTACTAGTTTGAGATGTCCATTACTGTGGAATGTTTGTCATAGCTATGTTCTGGCAGACATTAAAGGCCCTGTCTGAGCTGAACATCATTGCAATGATATTTACAACCAGGCCTCTACTAGTTTGAAACCTGATAAGAGCCTTGCCTCTTTCAGCAGAAACTCACACAAGTTCCCAAATGAAAGTTAAAGCTGTACAATACAGGTACCCAGCCATTACAGTTAGCATGACAACACTTCTAGGGGACAGAGTTGTATGCCTGTCTTTCATAGCGGCCCCTACTGAACTGATTTTCCACTCCATGTTGACACTTGATGGTGGTCAGCTCATGCATTTGATTGCTGTTGAGGTCAGTGTAGGTCAATCTTTGTAATGTCTTCTTCTGCCCTTGTTCTGTACCCCCATCTAGAACTTGTGATCTTATTTTGCACACACCCTACTCTTGTTTTTACAATGCAATTTATTCGATGCCATATTGTTCTGTTATCTACCATTGTTGTCATTACCTGTTGTTTTTGCACTGCAAATATGTAGTCACTTCTGTACAATACTGACTGGTATATCTCTTTTTCAAGCTATGTCTACCATGGTCTCGTGTATTCCAACATTGTATGCTTGCTATACTACTTCCCAAATCAATTGTAATTTGTTGTATCCGAATTGTTGTCTTGTCTGCACTATTGCCTTTGTAAAAGAGTCTCTGACTCAAAGGTTGCAATTCAGAGATTTTAATAAATAAATAAATAAAAGCAGTGACCTTGCTACTCCAATATAGAAAGGGCTGTTCCATTATGGTAAGGTGCCTGGTGTCTGCCAAATATGCATGTGTGGTGCTGCCCCTAATCTTGCTGCCTCATCGGCCTCCTCCTCTTCCTTTTCTTCCACATCTTCAGTTCCCTCCTGGTACAAAACATCTGAAAGTTGATTTGTGGTTATTTTTTCTGTAACTCTGATGTTTTGTCAGCCATTTACCATGCAAGGTGGTAGCTACACCCAGTTTCTGTGCAGTTTCTTCTTGTGCCTTACATAACTGGCTTTAACATCTGTGCCTCATGTACCCATCTTATTAGAAGATTGGTTACATTTTGGACCTTATCATGCCCAACTTCAAGTATTGATGATGGGGCCTGCTTAAATTGAGGGTCCAGCATCATGGCAATTTCAAAATCTGCTGGCAGCAGAATGCTGGAAATATGGGTGTTGCAGTCAAAGACGTGGAGTATGTGTTCCATTAAGGAACGGCATCTATATCACCACCTACATCCAGCACCTGTTGTACATTCAACAGCATCTGCTTCAGCACCCATAGAAGTGGGATGGCCTGACTAATACAGGCAGTGTTACCACTCACTGGCTGTGTTGCATGTTTGAATGGCCTTAGAATCATGATCAGGCCATCCATTAGGGAAGGAAGGAAGGAAGGGAAGGAAGGGAAGGAAGGAAGGGAAGGAAGGGAAGGAAGGTGAACTTGTTTAAACAGGAGAGGCACACTAAGCTGAAGCTCATGTCCTGGTGTGACCTGGAAGCACAAGGAAGTTAATTGACTTGCTCAGGGTCACACAGTATGCAAGTGGGGGGCTGTGGGATTTAAACCCAGGTCTCCAGGCTTGCAGCTCAGAGCCTTAAACCACTGCACTATACTGCCTCCCATTAGTCACCACTGGTCTGTTGTCAGAGACATTGATACTCCAGCACTCTCATGGCTTGTATGCAGCAACAGATATTCAGAGATGGCTTTGTACTGCTCATACAAGTGCTCAATCATGTACAGTGTTGTATTCCACTTGGTGATGATTTCCAGCTTCATAGAGTGCTAAGGTAGTTTGTTTGCCTGACATTGTTTTAGGCCTTTACAGATGGGGAAAGCTGGCACAGATGCCATGGGCCACAGTCATCATGGACTTGATAACAGGATATGCTAGAAACTCCTGCACAGTGAGATTAAGACAGTGTGCCAGGTATGGCATCCTGAGAACCCCCATCACTGATACATTTCACTACATTTTCTTTATGCCTACAATCCTTTGCAAGTTAGTTATGAACCACATTTGTAAACACTTTTTAAAAAAGTGTGAGTTTTAGTAAGTAGTGTTTGTGTACTGACCTGGGGCATAGTGAGGGAACGTTTAGTGAATTAGTGTAGTGTAGTCCTTTATTATTTTTAGTTTTTAGTACAGGTTCTGAGCATTGTGAGCATTCTGCATGTGAAGGTTTGGTCAGTGTGTAGTTAGCGCTCTACACACTGCTGGCTATTGTGTTGGTAGCATCCTACATTTCCAGTAAATCATTGTGTCAATAAATACTACTTCAGTAGCGAAGACTTTGGTGAGCTACTCAGGATTTCTGCAACTTCTATTACAAACTGTTAGTGTCACAGTCACTTACTTCAATCTGTGACTGTGCTGTAGTCCTGGGCTGTTCTGGATCTAAGTACCACATTTTTGCAAAATCAGTGGGATATGTCTTTGCTGCTTTGTTTCTGTCTAACTGAACTAGAACTCAGATTGGCAACAGTGGTGAATTATCAGCACTGCAGTATTTTGACAACAGCATCTGGGTCAGAAGTGAGACTTCTGACTCATGGCTTGGGTTTTACTTGCCCTGCAGTTTCCCCTGATTACATGCTACAGTGGAGCCAGCCACGATGCAACTAAGTAAACTTGCAGTAAATGACATCTGACAAAATGCTGCCATAAAAGAGGGGCTTAATTGCCATTGAATTACATTGTTCCTTGCAGCATACTGCAGCATTTTGTGATATACTCCACCATTACTGTGTTGCATCCTGGCTGGTGCCACTGTAGTTTACCATGGCTATTGGTTTGGAAAGCTTGTGGTCCTTAATTTCTGAGGCAGTGGTGTGTCCTGGTTGGATTCCCCTTTGTTGGCTTGTAGTGAGAGTGTGGGCCAAGAAGGATTGCCATTTGGGGATTACAACCTTCTACAGCAGTGAACCATTGCTGAGGCAGCCTATGTGAGGCACGCAACATTACAAGGCTGTGGTGAATGTCGATACAGTTTATAGTTTTACGTGGACTTTGAGACATTAACATTTCTGTTGTTAAAGCTTGTCATCAGCCTGTGGACTGTAAACTATCCAAGGTTTCTGATACTCTTTACACCTGGTGGCAGCAGGTGTAGTAGGAGGCTCTGACAAACTGACCAAAATGTAAGCATCAAGCCACAACAGGTTGTGTGTTAGACACTTTAACACACAGCTAGGGGGAGTAGTGAGGGACAAGATCACTGGCCAAGGGTGTCCAGCATCCTAGTTGTGTGTTAAAGTGTCTAACGCACACCCTAGAGTGTCTTATTGTGCTTATGAAATGGCTATCTTTAGTGCAACTGCATTTGGTAGGTTAAATTTCCAAAAAATATGTAGGAAAAAACAAATATGTTGTGTCTCTTTTAATAAAATAGTTCCTCCACCTAAGTGTCCTGTGTATTTTGTTTTTGGACTGAAGGAAGTTTGTCCTACAAAGGCTTCTGTACTTTAGGTCTGATTGTCATGGCAATATTCACCCCCCAAATGCTGTGTGGAAACAAGTAGAGAGATCGTGCTATTTGTTTGTTTCTTTTTTTTATTAAAAGACAAAAATTCAAGAGCGAGCTGGTGGGCTGGTAGAGAGATAGAGTGAGTGGTCAGGCTGCTACAGAGATTACGGTTGTCCCATTTTTTTTTAATAGATGAACAAGCAGGCAGGTTGGGAGAGACATTGTGGCTGTTCATTTCTTTTTTTGTTAGAAATTAAAAGACAGACCTTAAAAAGCGAGTGGCCAGGCTGATAGAGAGATCGTGGCTGTTACATTTTTTAAAATACATGACCCAGCGGGTTGGCTGTGAGAGAGATTGCGGCTATTCATTTCAAGCTGCATCCACGAGGAAACAGGCAGATGGATTTTAAAAAATCTAAATATTCAAAGACAGAGGCAAAGTGAATAGGAGGTCAGAGGTATTTATTTTATTTTTTACAGTTTGGCTGGTACCACTTCTGGCACAAACAAGATGGCTGCATTTTGTTTTGTTAGTGTTCTGAAGTGGGCAGCATCACCTATATCAATGCCCACTGACCAGTGTTGGACCTTTTTCCTGTGCATCAGAATGAATATCACATCTCTAGCAGCCAATCAGAGCTCCTATTTTATGATGCCAATTTCATAAATATTGCATCATATTGGTGCAAGACTCTCTCCTGTTTTGTTTCCACCTAATTTTATTTATTTTTTCTGTATATTGTTGCTGTATTGCTGTGTATTGGAGAGACTGGAGTGAGTGGGTGTTGTTAAGTATGAATGGTGTTTAAGAGGTGTGGATGAAGTTTTTTTGTGTTATTCAAGGGGTGTGTGTGTAACTTGAGGTGATTGTGGAGGATTTTGGGGGTGTAGTTTGAGGAATTATTAGTTAGTACTGCTTAGTTTTAGTGTACAGTAGGTGGGATAGGTGTTCAGCAGCAGGGCCCTAGGCTCAGCTACTCCCTGGCTCTTCTCTGTGATCTGTGCCACTTCCATGATACCCCCCCCACCGAGGGTGGCTATTCATTAGTGCAGTAAGGAGGGGTTTTGGGAGGAGGTGCGGGGTTTGGGGGGAGCTGAGGAGGGTTCTAGTGGGATACTTAGGACCTGGAGACACCCTGGCACAAAATGGGAACTTGAGAGAGACCAGATGAGTTTAATTCCCATACCGAGGGATCCCATTGGGCTAAGTGGGCAGACAGCTCAGGGGCTTGCCATCACTGCTTATCCTCTTTGGGCAGTGCTATACAATGCCAGATCAATGAGGAATAAAACTGTTATTATAGCAGACTTTAGTTCTCATTCCTTGGTCAATCTGTCTTGCATTACAGAGACCTGTCTCAGTGGTGACTTTGCCCAATACTAGAGTCAGCTGTCCTGCTGGGGTTCTCCACTGTGCACTGCTTGAGGAAGGATTTTGGAGAGGTGGCCATCTGTTTTAGAGCTGCAGTTAACCTGGTGGTGCACCCAATAGGGGATACCTCATCATTTGACTGTGCGGCAGTGTGTGTTGGTCCAGGTGGAGGTTGCAGGATCCTACTCATATATCAGCCACTGGGACACAAAGGAGATTTCCTGCTGGAAATCATGGACATCATTGCTGACAGGGTGTTGTAATCACTGAGATGGCTTATTCTGAGTGACTTCAATGATTGGGTCAATGACAAATTCTTGCAATTTGGTCAAAATTTCCTCCAGGGTATGGAGTCCCTAGGCCTTGCACAAGTTATTACCTCTGTAACCCACCAATGCAGCCATGTCTTGGACATGGTATTAATGCTTAGGCTGGAAGTGGTGGATTTCGAGATTGATCTAGTCAGTTGGTCAAATTATTGTATTATCAGGTTCTCTGTCTGGGCCCCCTCTTGTGGTCCACCTCCTATGGAAATGGTCTGATACCACCCTTTGCAAGGGTTTCAACCAGAGGGACTATTGTTACTACTTGATACCTTGGGTGTGCTGATGGCATGCATTGTAGGATCAGAGAAAGCTCTGGTGGCCTATAATAGGGTCATGGGGTGGCTGTCGATATCATGGCACCAATTCATGTTTGCAGTATAGCCACTGGTTTCATGCTTTCACTCACCATGGTCTGATGGTGAGCAAAGGAAGCTGAAGACAAGAGGGCAGAGTTTGGAGCATTGTTGGAGGAGATTGAGGGTACAAGAGGACATACTGGCTTTGATTGCTCATCATGGTGAGTATCAAAGGGAAATCACCCTAAAGAAGGTAGATTTTCTGTCCAGAGAAATTGCTACTGGGAGGAATTGACTATGTCAGTTCTTCCAGACCATGGGCAAGCTTCTCCATCTCACCTGTCTGGAACCTGTCAGAGCATTTTCACCCACAAAATGCAAGGAGTTTTCTGGGCTCTTCTCAGACAGGTTGTCCTCTATTCAGGCCGGCATCTCTGCAACTGAGGTGGCAGAGCCCAGCAGAGTGGAGCCTACAGGTGCATTCAGCAGTAATAGTATGAGTTTAGACCAGTGATGGTGGATGAGGTTGGCTTGGTGATCTCGGAGCTGTGGACAACATTTTGTGAACTAGACCCAGGTCCAACATGACTACTAGTGGGTTGTGTAGGGCAGCTGGGTCTACTATTCACTGAGATTATTTGGTGTTCTCTTTTGGAGGGGGAATTTCAGTTGCATATAAAAATGCACTGGTGAGACCCCTTCTGAAAAAAGCAACTTTAGACTCAGATGCCTTGGCAAATTACAGCCCTGTCTATAACATGCCCTTTCTGTGCAAGGTTATTGGGAAAGGGAGTTGCACTGCAGCTTGAGGCACACCTCATTGCCTTTAACATATATAAGCCCCTCTAGTCTGGTTTTAGGGTCAAAGTATAGCACTGACACTACTGTGGTCAGGCTGCACAATTACCTGCTCAGGGTAAGAGATAGAAGTGAATGGTCAATTCTTTTCCTCCTCGATATCTCCTCAGGCTTTAATACCATGGACCATGAGCTGTTATTGGATAGAATCAGGGAGTTCATGGGCCTCACCGGTAAAGTCATCTGCTGGCTTGAATCCTACCTCAGTGGCAGGACACAGAGGCTGAAGTTGGGAGGCTTCTCCCTTTCCCAATGTTTCTGCCCTGTAATAAACCCTAGGGTTAGGCCCTTTTGCCTATGTCATTTGTGGTGTACATGCTGCCCTTGGGGAAGATCATTAAGCAGCATGGTCTTGGGTTTCATTGCTATGCTGATGATGCCTAGTTACCTATCCTTTGCACCTGAGCTGCCGGGTGCAGTCAATGTGCTGAGTTGATGCTTGGCTGAGATATAGAACTGTATGTCATCAAGCTGGTTAAGACTCAACCCTGAGAAGACTGAAATACTGGTTGTTGAACTCGGTCAGAGAGGGGGTGTGGTGGCTGTCAGGTAGGAAACAGGGCATTGGCTAGGTTCTGCTGATCTGGTGGCTGCCTCTAAGGTGACTAATCTCAGCATCATTCTGGATGGTTGACATTTGAGACTCATGAATCAACAGTAGTCTGGAGTGGCTTCTATCATCTTAGGAACATCAGCCGGATAAATTCCTTTCTCACCCCTGGAGACCTGATGATGCTGATGCACACATTTGTGACTTCCAGGCTAGACTACTATAATGCTCTGTATACGGGGGTTAATGGAGGTACACTTCAATGCCTGCTTCTGCTGTAGAACGCAGCTGCTAGGTTACTGATCAGCTTTTTGAGGTCATTTCATGACTCCCTAGCACTGCATCATCTGTACTGACTGCCAATGAAGTGGTATTTCTCCTTTAAAGCCAGATTACTGATATACAAGGCCCTACATGGACTGGGCCCAGGTTACCTGTGTGAGCTTTTGCATCCTTATGTGTCCTCACATCCTTTCCACTCCACTGAGGAGTGTCTCTTGGTGGTAGCCAGGGCAAGACTGAAAACCTCAGGGGACCAGGCATTTCAGGTGGCAGACCCAATCCTTTGCAACACAATGCCGAGGACCCTCTGGAAAGCCTTTAAAAGGGGCCTAAAAATTGTTATTTTGCTCCAGCATTTGGGGACTAATTTCATTCCTGTTCTACTGTCACCCCAACTGTACAGTACATTTATATTTGTTTATATTGTTATTTTGTTTAATATATGATGCTGCATAGTCAGCATGCTGCAGGTTTTTATTTAGCTTTTTATATTTTCTTTATATATGACTGAATACAGAGTGCCAAAAATATACCATCAATGTACCTGGGGTGCCAAGTATGAATGCTGTCAAAAGTATTTGAAAAATTGTACTAGCCCACCCCTACTTGCAGCTCCACTGAGTCAGCAGTTATTATTCCATCATTCATGAGAATACTCACCATGGCAAGTCTGACAAACTGCAGCATTTCCTTGATGTTGATCAAAATGTTACTGGTGGATCCTATGCCAAGCCTGAAACAAGACATATTCATTTATGTGTTTTTTTTCCTTCTTCTCCCTTGCTAGCCAAATTTCTTTAGAAAACATGTCCAGTAGAGCAGCTTTACACCATATGGCTTTCCAATTTGAAATGAATGTTTAAACAGAAAAACACATAATTTTTTTTTCTTTCAGGACGAGTTAAAAAGCATGATGTTTAAAAAAAATATGCATCTAAGCATTGCTAGTCAACTCAGACTGAAAGCGTCTGGTGCAGCACTGCCTAAGGTTGAATAATAATAATCTTACAGTCAAGGTTTGTTATTAGAATCATCAGCTTCACAGCACTAATGCTGGGGGTACAGTTATTTTTTTTAACATTATTACATATTAGGCTTTTAACTTCATGCTTGCTCCTTCCATTTAGGCATTCAGCTTCATAATTTATTACATCTCCATGGTCATCAGCGTACAAAACAAACAGTAGGCCACCAATGACCAATTACATTAAGGTTAAGCAACATAACTTTAAATTAGAGATAAGCTAATGTGTCTTCATCACGGGCCTGCTGTGTTTTCACTGCTGTGTATGCAATGATACTAAATGTGGATATGGAGCATGCTCACAGGGACCTATTCCTTTTGGCCTAAAAAAAACTGGAAAGTCTCCAGCGTACTCAGGTCCGGAGCTAATTAATGGGATAACATCTGCTTAAAGCACTTTCCTGTTGTAATTTCTATCAACTTCACAATGAAGGTGCTTGGGAAATTGTCACTTGTTAAGTATTCACCAGGAACTTAAATTTTACACCATGGTATTTCCAGGAAGCGATTACTTTCTGATACCAACTATGATGATTTTTAACTGCAATATATATGTACATTGCATGCTACTCATTTTTAATGCAATCAATTTTTTATATGTTTAGAACAGTCTCTTTATGAAGGAACCTGTCTGGTTGATAAGCTTGTGCTCTGTAACATCAGTGTATAATATCTATATTGGTCCAATAGAAAGTATTACAATCTTCAACAAATGCATGTATGTTTAGAATAGAATAGAATAGAATAGAAGGAATGCAGATCAGGATCAACCAGATAACTAGGGGCTGCATTGGGGCTTTGTACTTGGTGAACTGTTTCATTTTAAAATCTGAAAAAATACATACAAGTGATTGTGTGATTTCAGGAGCTGCGGGGGTCAGGTGGAGGAAGGACATCAACAAAGGAAGGGTTGAGGAAGGGTGCTGAGATGCACCAGCTGGCCTGAGTGGTGGGCCCTGTGGACACCATGGCTGCAGATCTCCAATAGGGAAGCTGTAGTTCCTATAACAACCCAAGCTCCCTAGTGACCCCAAAGCATGAGCAATCTTGAAGCATGAGTTCCATGAATCAGGAGTGTGGTGTCTGAATCAGTGGCATCTGAGGCAGCAACAGGGCATTCACAGGGAGGACCACAGGCTGCAAGCAATGCTGGTCATGGAAATAGAGGTAAATGTAATAGGGAGGGTAGGAAGTAAACTGCAGGGGGTTGGAAGGGGGTTGCAGTTGATCTCTATCAAGGGTTAGCTTACTTTGTACCAAGTGTCAAGGAAGCAGGATAGTCAGGGGAATTGAGGGACACTGGGAATTGTGATAAACATCCCTGGGTTACATACAGGGATACATAACTGGGGCTAAGAGAAGCTGGGTTTAAGGAAGACATGGGGAATATGAACAGCTATATGAGTCATTTTAGTGGCAGGAGAGAGGTATGCTGTAATGGCTGAGGAACAGCAGTATGCTTGGGGATAATGATGAGTGCGGGTGGGCTTTCCAGTGTGCCAGAGCCTAGAGCAGCTAAGAGCAGAAGTAATGCTGCTCACATGGGAGCTGGAGAGGATGGAGTGGAGGTTTGTAGGTACAAAGCAGTGGAGATGAAGGCAGAAGGGGGTTGACCACGGTAGAGAGGGTATCAGGCATGGGGAAAGGAGAAGGGAGGAGCACCCAGTATCCAGGGGTGTATCTTCCTTAGAGGACCAGGGAGCCCAGGGTGGAGGAATGGCAAGTGATGAGGAAAGGGGTGGGAATGTGAGGGTAGCAACAGGGGTGAGAACTCTTGAAAGGATATATTTTAAGAACAGATTTGCACACCGTATGACATAGGAGAGGAGGCTTCAAGAGGAGGGGTAGGGAGTTGGGTTAAGCCAGGGTTCAGGGTAGATGAGCAGGGGAGGGGAGGGGGGACTCATCAAGATGGGAAGGAAAGATGAGGCAAAGTGGAGCAGAGGATGGTGGGAAGGGGGTACAGGGTAGGAAGAGGTGATGGAAGACAGAAAGCAAGCAATGCTAACCAGAATGGAAAGACCATAGATGGGAATGGAGGAAAGGTTGGGGGGTAAGTAGTGGAGGTGGCATAAAGTTAACCAGGGTAGAGGGGGAACAGTTAGATGGGGGACGAGCCAGTACCACAGGTGAGGAAGGAAGGAAGGAAGGAAGGAAGGAAGGAAGGAAGGAAGGAAGGAAGGGAGGGAGGGAGGAAGCACAAATGCAGAGACAGAAGATTGATAATCCTAGGAAACTCCATAATAAAGGGTATTCACTGGGGAAGGAAGGGGGACCCAAATGAAAGAAGGAAGGTGGCTTGCATGCCAGGAATGACAGTGGGGAAGGTAGGCCCAAGAATCACGGAACTAGTAAGGGAGGTTGGAGGGAAAACAAACTTAGTTATACACATGGGTACCAATGATCTAGTATGATACTGTACACCCACTACTGTATTAACCTCTGGCCACAGATGGGACCATTCCACAGAGTGATAGATGATGTCAAGGATTCTTCGTTCTTTCCCCTGTGACAAACCTTTCCCAGTTGGGTACTATCTGTGTACAGCACCTTACCTCCCCAACTGGGGTAGCTAAGAGCTGCCAAGAGCAGGGAATGCAGCACTGGACTGACCTGGAGATCTGCAGGAATTTGAGACATTGGCACTATAAGCAAGGATACCAACACTTGGATTGTTGCACAAAAAGGTAAAATTTTACTGAAAAAATTGTGAAAGAAATATCTGCAATAACAACCACGAATGGCACAGTTAAAATTCAGTAAAAATGACAGTTTAAAACCATAAATTAGCTATACTCTATACTCTTGTTCTGATTTTAGCAGGGCAAAACCACCCCACCAACCCCCTTGTATTCTCCCCTGGAGACTGAAGGCACTCACCACCCACCAGCTCACCAGATATCACACTACGAACATGTGTAGTGTGATATCTGGAGGACTGGTGGGTGGTGAGTGCCTACACTCTCCAGGGGGGAGACTACAAGGATGATGGTGAGGTGTCACAGGATATGCACCCACCTACTGTAGGCCTTAATCCCTGAGCTTTATTCACTATTGAACTAAAGAATATAGTGACTTCCAGGCCATATCTCTGAGTAGTCAGGCCACTGACCCATTCTGCCAGATACCCTCCCTGGTATCCAATTACTGTTACCCAGAACTAGACCTTACCTCAGACCTCAGTGCCATACACTTCACTTTACCTTAAGGCCATAGAGTGACTAGTAGGCCTCATCTACCTCAGTCAGCCCACTGACCCCTTCTGCCAGATACCCACCCAGGCATCCAATTTCACAGTTACTGCATTTTATCTCTTTACTCTATATCATTAGGAAATCAGTTGACATTTCTACACATTCATTACTGTAACACATTTATAATAGGCAGTGGCATTAAACATGTTGCATATTGGTACATTAAAAGTTGTGAAAGAATCCCCCCTCAGTCCCTTCAGGTTCAGTCCCTCACTTTGACAAACGTCTCTTAAAATCAGAAGAATTGAGGCAAATTCTCTGTAAACAGTGTCACTCTGCTTTTAAAATAGTCCCCAAACTGTATTAGCAAGGTTTGTACAATGCCACACTACTTTGGATTTACTGAAGAAATTCTGTCGTTGAAATTGTTGCAGCTTGGTGTTTGTTGGAGGGCCCCCTTTGAGTCAGCAGGTTGATGATGTTGTGAAGAGAAGCTGCAATCTCTTCAGGTTTGCAGTTTTTCTTCTTCTGTGAGGAAAACTTGCTACATAGGATCATCAGGCACTTGAAGCAACAGGTTTTCTATTCTTCATCTTGTTCTCATTTAATCCCTTATGTGACCCTATACTGGGATTCAGGTGATCCCCTAATCCTTATACTTATATTTAAATTAAACTGTCTCTGTCAGGCTTCTTCACTGCATCAGGCCTCTTCAGGCAGGATACCCCTTTGGCATGGGCACCTTCCTTCTTGGTCACTCTCCCTGCTCAGACTGACTGCACACTGGCTGTGCAGCTCCTTTTATATGCAAAACTCATTAGCATATTTTGATTTGTGGTCACTGAGAGGACACTGACCTGTCCAGAGGCTCAGCATCAATCAAAATCCTCCCTGCAGCATCATAAGCCACAATGGAATTCTCAGATTTGAAGCTCAATTGCCCTTCTCAACATTCTAAGGCTCTCCCTTTTTTTATAACTTGTGCCCATTTTAAAATGTATTTCATTTGTCACACAAAATAAACACTTTACTAAGGTTTATGCAAGTTTTCATTATAATGACAGGACAGCGGTCTTCCTAAGCTCTCTACTGATTTTTTTTCTGTACAAAATAGCACCTTGGAAAGCATAGTCACTGAGACTAACATCCTGTTATTATTAAATTGACAAAATAATCACATTTAAGCACTTTCTATTCATTTTCCATTCAAAATAGTTGTTTCTACTTTAACTGTGCTGACAACAACAGTTTTTTTCACTCAGGAATTACATTTTCATTTTCCCACACAAAGCCCCACCTCTAGTGTAACTGCCTGCATGGATTAGCTTCACCAAAGACCCACACTCCCTTTTAAGGTTAGTGACTCCTATATTTTGCATATTAGACACTCAAGACTATTTCTCCTATGTGTAGGACACTCTACTGTAGGTGTTTGCCAAGTTTGGTTCATTTCCATAAAAAATTGGCTTGGCAACATGATGCTGAATATGGCAAATGTGTTGTGACTAGAATAGCTTGACTTTTGACAGAGCTTGCCTTCAAAGTGTTCTGTTTTTGCTTGTGTACATGTAGGACTTTTCAGCATTTTTAAGGTGTGCCCAGGACTCCACTAGCCCACACATGCCATTTATTTTATTTATTTATAAGTTTTATGTGTAATTTTTGTGCATGTAAAGCCATGAGTTTCCATGTGAATCGCTCCTTGAAATGCACAAAATGGCTCTCTGTGAGCTCTTATATACAGTATGTGTACTTTGCTTTACTGTGGGACTTAAAGAGACCCTGATTCCAGACTGTGCTCTCCCTTTAAATTCATTTATTTATTGAGAGCCAGTCCCTAAATGCAGTATTCCCTGGCACTTTTTGCCTGACAACTATTTGGTAGGGTATTTGTTATCTGGTGTATCCTGCCTCGAGAGGAGCGCACCCTGCATCTCCTTCTTGACAAGAAAAAAACCTTTTACAACTATATTGGTTCTTTAAAAAAAACAGTCCTACCATAGGACCATTACAGTCGTCCCAACAACTAATTACTAATGAACTTGAAATAGCAAATAAAATGAACGATTACTTTATAAACATTTTCCAAAAAAACACATCTAATCCAGTAATGGAGCATACTATAACATCATCTTTTCCATATATAACAGAAGATGAAGTTAAGGAAGCTATTGATAAACTAAAAAATAGCAGTTCCCTGGGTCCCGATGGTATCCCTCCACTGTTTATCAAAAATTTAAAAGATCAACTAATTGGACCATTAACCTTGTTATTTAACTTGTCAGTCTACACAGAAAAAACAGTAACAAATTGGAATAAAGCTATAGTTATTCCTATTTTTAAAAATGGCAATAAACACCTTGAGCAAAACTACAGACCTATTAGTTTAACTGATGTTATGTGCAAACTTCTAGAAAGGGTACTTAAGGGTAGAATTACTGATCATCTTGATGAAAATAACATATTGGACATTCATCAACATGGATTTACAAAGAACAGATCATGCCAAACAAATTTACTGTACACTTTTTGGAACCAGTGAGTAATGCACTGGATAAGGGATTCTCAGTGGATGTAATTTTTTTGGATTTTTCCAAAGCTTTTGATTCTGTCTCACATGGGATATTAATATCCGAATTAGTCAAATTAAAACTAGATTCTAAAATTATAGGCTGGATTCAAGCTTGGTTACAAAATAGAACCCAACAAGTGTCTGTTAAGGGTAATTTATCTAATCCAGGCCAGGTCACAAGTGGAGTTTCCCAAGGGTCTGTGTTGGGCCCAACCTTGTTTAACATTCTGATCTCTACAATGTGTCCCCTTAATAATTCCTGCTGGTTAGCAAAGTTTGCTGACGACTGCAAAATAGGTTGTATAATAAAAGATCAAAATGATAATAATGAAATGCAAAAAAACCTGGACCACTTAGTAGATTGGTCCATAGAAAAAAAGTCTTTTATTTAATTAGACCAAATGCAAGGTGATGCACTTGGGGAAAAATAATCCTTGTTACCCTTACAAGATCAATAAGACTTACTTGGAGCAAATTACTTATGAAAAAGACTTAGGTGTTATTATTTCCAACAACTTTAGTTTTAACAAACATACAATTTCAGCTGTCAGAAAAGGAAACAGAATTCTAAACTGCATTTTTAGAAATATTAAAAACAGGGAGGCCAAAGTTACACTGCCTTTGTACTCAAGTTTAGTAAGACCCCATCTAGAATACTGCAGTTCAGTAGTATCACCTTACTTAATTAAAACCAAAAAACTTATAGAAAATATTAAAAGAAAAACAACTAAGAAAATAAATGGATTGCAAAAATTAGATTACGAAAGTAGATTAAAAGATTTAAATCTCTTTTCTCTTAATTATAGGTGACTCTGTGGTGATTTATGTTTAACCTATAAAGCCTTCCACAACGACTTAATGTTTGAAACTATTGGTTTAGATAGAAATATAAGTAACAAAAATACCAGATCTCATACACAAAAACTTAAAGGAACCCCCCAATAATACTATAAAAAGATATAATTGGTTCTCTCAAAGGATTGTTAATCTCTGGAATAACTTACCATCCAGTGTAGTCAACAGCGAAACTATAGCTAATTTCAAATCAAATATTGACAAAGAAAAAGGAGAGCTTAAATTCTGTTTCCATCCATGAAGGATGGCGTGTTCGTAAAAGGTAGAAATACCTACTGAACATGTATTTAACTATGAAACTATGAAACTCTGACTCTGCAAGCAGCAGGTAAAGTGGGTAGGCCAGAAGCCTATCTTTTGACAAGCTGCAGAGCAAGGCAGCTGCCCAAGACAGCAGTCTAAGGATTCCTTTACTGAGCACTCTACTCTCTGCTGTGGGACTGATGCTCAGTCTCTCACACTCCCTCTCATTCAGTTTTGGCACTTGTAGTGCCAACAGCAGCCACTCTGAGTCACTTTTACTCAAAGCAGAGCAGCTATTACCACAGGAGTGATTTGTAAAATGCTAAATAATTACTCTTCCTCAAAAAATCACCACAGGTCACTCAGGCAGATCAAATTATACACTGGGCTACCAGCGCTTGTGTAACTAACCAGGGTGATTATTTAATAACCCATTGGCCACCAATAATACCATTTACTCATTTTACTGTAAATATTATATTTTACCTAAAAAAAATGCAAATCTCGGTAACTATATGCAAAACTGAATGTGTGTGAGAAATGCCAGGGCCAGGAGCCCTCTCACTTCCCCCCTGTGCTGCATCACACTGTCTTTGAATTAATAATATGCTTATGACATTTTCTGTAACTAGTCCTTTTTAAAACTGTGGATAACATATGTGGTGCAGTTATAGATTCTGAATCTAAGGTATTTATCTCTGCAGGGGCCACCCTTTATCTGGCAGCTCTTAACTACTCTGGGTCTCAAACCTCATCCTTGACTAATTATTTTTTTAAATACATTAAAACTACTATGCTGTCCCTATTCTCTTGGTGAAACAATCTCTCCAGGCAGTTACTCTAGCTGGGGAGGAGGTAGAAGTAGTGCAAGGTAGATTCAGGGCATTAGGGAAGACCTGCAGGGAGGAAGTAAGATCAGTGGCTTTCTCAGAGGTGATATCAGTTCCAAGGGCCGGAACAGTCTGGAAGAGAAGTCTAGAAGAATTCAATGACTGGCTGACGAAATGATTAAGGGAGAAAGGGTTCATCTGTATTGGGGACTGTGGGAGACTTGCTAAAATAGAACACTCATTTCTCTGGACAGGCTACACTTCAGTAGAGAGGGCTCAAGGGTACTCAGGGAAAACTGGGGGGGATACATAACCAATAAACTTAATTTAAATTACTGAGGGGACAGCAAGCCTGCAGACCCAAAGACTCTTGGAGGAGGAGCTCAATGGACCTCCCCCATACCAGTTGAGGGGGTCTGGAGGGTGGAAGTGGAGAGGCAGCAGAGCAGTTAGCAATGGGAGGTGGGGGGAGCACAACAGGGGGGAGAAATTAGATAAAAAGAAGAGAGGGGTGGTTGCTCAGATTCTAAGTGAAGTATGGTGTCTCTGAATGAGCGAAGTCTTAGAAATAAGATGGGTGACCTGCAGCCGCTCTTTGCACAAAGGAGGCTAGACATACCAGCAGTAACCGAGACTTGGGCATCACTACACCATGACTGAAACTTTTCAATCCCTGGTTATAAACTATATACATGAGACAGGGCAGTAGGGAAGGGGTGTGGTGGCTTATATCAAGGAGGACATAATATGTACAAGTGAGGAGCCAGAGAAGGGGAGGGTGGAAACATTCTGAATTCAGTTGAGGCCCAATAGAGGGAGGAAGGTGAGATTGGGGGTGGTGTACAAACCACCCAATCAAGATGAGAAAAGGGACAGGGAACTGAGTTTAAAAATATTGAAAGCTGCAGAGAAAGGAGAGATAATAACAGTGGGAGACCTCAACCTGCTGAATGTAGACTGGAGTGTACCATCTACAACATGTGCCAGGAGTCAATAGATCCAAGAAGGGTTACAAAGTGGGTTCCTGACTCAGGGAATCATAGAACCCACCAGGGAGGAGCAAATCCTTGATCTACTCCCCACAAATGGGGAGTACATTCAAAAAATACAGTACAAGTCACATTATACTGTCCCACCAATGAGTTGGTTTAGCATTTTTTTTTACAGTTAGCAATGCATTGAAAACTAATACTGCATTGTTTTTCAGTGCTTAACTAGCTCAAGAGCAGTGTTTGTAAAATGCTTTTGCAACTCAGTTGAAATGCATATACAACCCAGCCGCAATGCAGTGTAAAACTGCATTATAACTCTTAAGGAACAGTTTGTACAGGGCTTTGTACTGGAACTAGCAACACCTATGCAACTCAATCAGAAATACTAAAGCAACTCATTGGAGGAATAGTTTAATGTGACTTGTATTGTAGTGGTCAAGGAACCCCCGGGTGGAAGTGATCATTGTACAGTATGGTCCCAGTTGGATATGAGTAGGGAAAACATCCCCACTAGGACCAGGGTCCTGGATTTTAAGAGGGCAGACTTCAAGAAAATGGGTGAGGTACCAAAGAGGAACCTGGTGGACATCAGAGCAGATATGGAGGTGGATAAAAAATGGTCCATCCTTAAGGATGAAATAATGTTTACCACAGACAAGTATGTTAGGCTCAGGAGAAAAAATTCCAGGGTGACAGCACCCAGCTGGTTCAGTACTGAGGTTGCCCAGACAGTAAGGTAAAAGAGGTTAGCCTATAGGAAATTCAAAAATACCTAGAGAGATGTGGATAGAGAGAATTACCCAAAGTTAACTAGCGAGGCAAGTAAGGTCATCTGGCATGCAAAGGTACAGAAGGAACTGCAGATAGCTGAGTGAATTAAGAAGGGGGAGAAGGCCTATTTTCCCTATATAAGAGAGAAAAGTGACAAGAAGGACAGGATCATTCGGCTTCAGAAAGCGGACGAGAGGGTGGAAGAGAATGGAGAAAAGCACAGGTACTAAATGAATACATCTGTTCTGTCTTCACCAGGGAGAAAGACAGTCCATTGTCTACTGGGGGAAGAAGAGGAGAAGGAGGGGTGGAGAGCACAGATGAGGTGGTAGAGGAAGATAGAGTGAGGGAAGGGCTGCTAGCATTGAAAGTAGACAAATCACCAGGCCTGGATGGTATACACCCAAGGGTGCTAAAAGAACTGACATGGGAGCTTGTAGGATCTCTGTCAGGTCTGTTCAGTAGTTCACTGCAGTTAGGTGGGGTACCATAGGACTGAAGAATGGCACATGGGGTTCCAAGGATGACCCAGGAAATTACAGACCTATCAGATTGACCTAAATCCTGTGCAAGCTCATGGAGACTATTCTTAAGGAAAGGTTGGTAGGGTATCTAGAGAAGTATGGTCTCCAGGATGTGAGGCAGCATGGGTTTATGGGAGGGAGTTCATGTCAAACAAACCTGATTGACCTCTTTAACTGGGTCACTAAGGCAGTGGACGGGGCCAAGAGGTGGACATCCATTACCTGGACTTCAGCAAGGCCTTTGACTCTGTACCCCGCAAGTGGTTGATCAGGAAGTTGGCAGATCTTGGAGTTGGAGAGATGATGACCAGTTCAGTTGAAAATTGGCTAGGGAACAGGAGCCAGAAGGTGGTGGTGGAGAGAGAGAGAGAGAGAGAGAGTTATCTAGTACAAGGGAGGTCACCAGCAGATCCTGCAGGTCTTGGTGTTGGGGCCGGTGTTGTTCAATGTCTTCATAAATGACAATGGGGATGGCATTAAGGGCAAAATATGTCTATTCATGGACATCACCGAGCTTTGTGAGTGGGTGGACACATCTGAAGGGATACAAGATCTACAGGATGATCTAAATAAGCTTGAGATGTGGTCTGCTATTTGGCAGCTTGGCTTCAATGCAAAGAAATGCAAATTTATGTGCAGTGGAATCTAGAATCCCAGGACAGAGTAATACCTGAGAGGAGTCCAGGTATCTGCAACAGAAGAGGAGAAGGATCTGGGAGTGATGATCATTAGTGACCTGAAGCACTCCACACAGTACAGGAAAGCAGCAGCAAGATCAAAAAAACACTGGGCTGCAAAACCATGGGCATCAGCAGTAGGAGGTTATACTGCCTCTGTACAGGTCACTGGTGAGGCCACATCTGGAGTATGGAGTGCAGTACCGGTGCCCACACTTTAAAAATGACATTAACCTGCTGAAGAGAAGGGCAACTAATATAATTTGGGACAAGCAGGGTGTTTCTATTAGGAGAGGTTGGACACCCTGAACATATACTCCCTAGAAGAGGGGAGAGCGAAAGGAGTCATGATTGAGACCCTGAAGTACTTGAAAGGAATAAATAGGTGGATAATGCAGGTCTCTTTAAGCTAAGTAGTAACAGAAATATGAGGGGACACAGTCTTAAGTCGGAGGGAGGTTTAGGAGGGAGGCTAGGCAGCATTTCTTCACAGAAGGGGTGGTGGCCAGATGGAATGTGCTAATGGATAAGGTGATCTCTGTGAAGATAGAAGGCAGCTTCAAGAAGGGTTGGGATGGACTTAAGGGGGAAAATAAGGGTCAGGGGTGGGACATATGGAAAGGACAACTGGACTGGGAGGGGAACAGGGTCAGTAGCTTAAGCTGCTGACCCTGCATTACGATTAGACTAGATAAACCAAATGTCTTCATTCTGCAGGCTTCTTCGTATGTTTATATGCTAATAGAAAATAGAATAGAATAGAATAGAATAGAATAGAATAGAACAGAATAGGATACTGTAGCTTAAGATCCTTTAGAGAGGAAGGCATATTATCCAGAATACCAGTGACTGTTGCTACTCTTCTCAAACAATACCATGTGATCTGTACCTTCAGACTGACATAAAAAAATTCTCATGACATGTTTTATAAGAGCTGGGGTAATCTTTAGAATGGTATTATGCATTCTCTCTATCTCTCTGTCCAAGCAGGCTGGTCATTTAACTGTCTATGAAACCTTTTTACTAATATCATGGCACTGCTTGCCAAAGAGAAATGCAGGCACTGTGAACTGTTCTTCACAAGTGACAAAGTTGCCTATTTCAATTTGTCTGTTCATGTGCAGCAAGCACTTAACCTGGTTTCAATTTCACTTTCAATTTAAGCAGACACGGAATGCCACAGTGTTTCTCTGTGATCAAAGGAAACAAATATAGAATGTTCAAAAATCTGAAACCTAACACAGACGTAGTTCTATGTAGTCAAAACTGTAATAATTTACAACTTTAGAAGCTATAAATATCAAATCATATCCAATATTTTACAAGGAGATATAGCAATGTATGCTGTAACACCCATGAGATTAAAGGGAGGGGATATAAGTTACAAATGTGTATACACAGTTTTGAGCCTCATGAAGTCATGTCCAGTGAGACTGAAAATGCTTCCCAGGCACAAACTAAGTAATTGAGTGCCCATGATAGACAGTTGGGCTGCAGTGCTAATGGTCTCCAGAGGTATGCATCCCAAGGGCATTGTGGCCCTTGCAAGACAGTTGCCAACTGGAGCATTTACAAAGCATTACTGCCTGGTACAAGTAGTCAGTCAATCCTTGCAAATGCTTACAACTGTCCATGATAGGTAGGGTGGGGAGCAGAAAAACTGGTGATGCTTTGAGGAGTGGATGGGGGATCACTTGACAGTGTAGGATTACCAAAGGGGTTGGGAAGAGGGTGAGGAACATTATCTTGCAGAGGAGGTGGAGGGGTGAGTGTATCAGATGTCAAAAAAGGAGAAACTACATAAGATGTTATGGAGTTTGATGGGGTGCACTAAAAGTTGAGGTGTTGGAGGGGAACTGCATTGGACGTTGAGGAGTAGGACATGGCAGCACTGAAAGTTGTGGACTGGAATGTGAACTGTATTGAAAGTTGAGGAGTGAGTCAGTGCTGCCGTGGAAGTTGAGGAGTGGAAGAGAGACCACATTGGGTGTTCAGGAGTGAGTGCAGGGCTGCAATGAATGTTAAGGAGTTGGGGAAATTGCATTGAGTGTTGAGAAGTGTGGCAGGGCTGTACTGGAAGTTAAGCTGTGGGACTGGGACTGCACTGAATGTTGAAGAGTGGGGCAGGGCTGCACTGGAAATTGATAAGTGGGATACAGACTGGAATGAATGTTGAAGAGTGGGGGAGCAGGCTGAATTGGAAGTTGAGGAGTGGGATGGAGACTGCACTAGATGCTGAGGAGTAGGGCAGAGCTGCACTGAAAGCTGAGGGGTGGGAGGTAAACTGCATGGGACATTGAGGAGTGGGGCAGGGCTGCAGTGGAAGTTAAAGAGTGGGTCATGGACAGCATTGGATTTTGAGGAGTGGCAGGGCTGCACTGGAAGCTGACAAGAGGTGTAGGTATCAGGCTGAATGTTGAGAACTTGGTGGAGGCTGCACTAAAAGTTGAGGATTGGAGTGTTGAGGAGTGGAATGGGGGACTGCACTGGATGTTACCCAAAAAGAAGGGGTGGCATCATATATCAAGGTGGCCAAACTGCATTGGATCTGGATAACGTGGTACTGCACTAGATGTAAGGGAGTACGAAGGGGATTGAATCAGAAATTAAGCAGTCGTAGGGTGAGTGCACTGAATGTTGGGTAGTAGGAAGTGGGACTGCATTGGATGCCAAGGATTGGGAACAGCACTAGATGTTAAAGAGTGGAAGCAAGGCTGAACTAGATGTTGGGGAGTGGGGGCACTGTAGCGGAAGTTGGGTAGTGGCACAGGGGACAGCATTAGATGCTAGGCAATTGGAGATCAAGCTTTATCACAAATCATTATGGGGGAACTTCGGTGAAAGTTGAGAAATGGGAGGAGAAACTGACTGCAATAGATGTTAAGGTGTGAGAAGGAGAACTGCATCAGATGCTGGGGAGTGTGAGGTGAAATTGTAACAGGAGTTAGGTAGGGAGAACTGCACTATTTATTTTTTTATTTATTTATTCACCAGGTAAGTGTCCTTTTTTATTTATTTACCAGGTAAGTGTTCTGGGCCAAACCTATTATTCAGACACAACCTAAGCCTCTAGGCAGAACAAAACAGAATGGCAGATGATGACAAAAATACATAATGTGGGTGCATTCCTAAGAAGTACAGTACATAGATGTTCATTAATAAGTACAAACTCTATGATTTCAGTACACTAGGGAGCCCCAATGAGGATGAAACATATGTCTGTACTGTGAGTTTACTCACCTGGTAAGAGTGATTATAGGAGGGCCCTTTACAGCACTCCATTATTTCATTACTGGGTGATGTAAGCATCGTCTGATACTCTGATGTACAAACTTTGAAAACATCAGTATCTGGATCCTGACTCCCCTTTCTGCTGTGGGATCCTCAGTTTGAAACTTCCAGAGCTTCTCCCAGAGAAAATAGTTATCTGCAAAGGAAACTTGTTTATGTCCGACAATAAGATCAAGCAGTAGACACACAACAAATGGAGCCAAACAATTACTTTCAAACAAAAAAATAAAAATGTAATCACTACATTTGTAGCCAAGCCATTCACAAGTCACTAATAATTAGAAAAGAGTAAGGCAAAGAGTAACATTCTATATCAGGTAAACATTACTGTCATCAATTCATTGAAAGGCAATTCTATCAGGAAAAGGAGCTGCCAAGGATCCTCTTACTGGGGGGACACAGAGTGCTGTAAAGGGTGCTCCTATAATCACCTTACTAGATGTGTACACTCACATTATCCAATCACACCCTTTACAATACTCTGTGATGTCACTTCTGGGTGAATTAAGAAACAGTGCCCAACTAGAAAATGGAGGGGTAAGGTGTAGAAGGTAGCAGAACAGATCAGAACATATATTGCCCAAAAAAGGGTGCATCTGTATTGAGGGCAGCAATAGAATAGCACTATGTGAATGAGTGTGGGGATGCCCAGGTGAGTGCTGTACAAATATTTTGAATTTAAGCACAATTTCTTTCCATCCAGAATATGGAGACTGCCCTGGTGGAATTAGTCTTCCTATATTTTGGTGTGAGAATGCCATGGGTCTTGTATACCTCTGAGGTTGCGGCCTTCAAACAGCAAGTAGGTGTGGCTCGAGAGGTGGGCACATCTTCCTTAATGACCCTGAACAGGGTGTATGTTTTTTTGATGGGGCTGATCTTTTCAGGTGATCTTTCAGATTTTGAGTGACATCAAGGGTCAGTAATGCCTCCCTGCTTTCAAAGATTGAACCTGGGTCAAAAGATGCCAGGGAGAGGTCTTGGCTCATGAAAGGCCAAAACCACCTTCAGAACAAAGGAAAGTATGGTTCTCAAAATTACCCTATTTTGGAGAACTCTTAGGAGGGGATCTCAGCAACATAGAACATTTAACTTACTGGATCTACAAGCAAAATCTATTGCTATGAGAAGCACAGTCTTTAAGGTTAGGTAAAACATGGCTGTGTTTTCTCTGGGTTCCAAAGGTGGTTTAATCAGCACATCAGGCACCTCATTCAGCCTCCAGTGTTGCCCCCTACTGCCACTGTAGCTGCAACTTGGAGTCTGTGAGTCAAGGTTGCAAGTCCTTTGTCGAATCTGGATTGTAAAAAGTCAAGGATGTGTTGTAAGGAGCAAAAAAGCGGTTCCAATTTCCTCTCTTCACACGATTTGCTGACTATTGCCCACTGTCTGTTATACTGTAGGTGCAGTTTGTAGAAATGCATCATGCTTGCAGAATGGTGTTAGTCACGGGTGCATAGTTTTCTTCTAACAGTCAAAAAATTTCAAAAGTTTAGTTTATTGATCAGCTTGAAAAGCTATTAGACAAAAATGGTATGACACAGGAAAATATAGTATATAAAAACATATTCACATGGATAGAGTATTATATACACAGATATATATATATATATATATATATATATATATATATATATATATATATATTGCACACAGAATGTTTCTCATCTAAATTCATCAGATATGAGAACATCTCTCGAGGAGTGGCTGGAGGCCTTAGTTATTTTATCTTTTTTATCTGTTTCTATACTAGAGCTTCTCTTAGTGTACCAGTGGTTATTTCACAGTGCCACTGGTCTTAAGTGACTTACTGTATAACTGTAAACAGAGCAGACCTATTGTAGGAGCTCAATATCATTATAGTTGGTTATATATATGGTTCTAATCGTAGTTATTTCTATCAGATAAAGTGCAAGTTTATTTAAAATATTAACATTTTCAGAATTGAAAATGAGATACAATAGATATTTGGATGGAATAAGTAGAGATCCAATCATCCCATTTAATATTTAACTCTTGGTTTGTCATACCATTGCCATCTTAGGATAATATGTTCAAAGTCCTCTACTTCTTTCTGGGAGCAAAGCATAATATCGACTGTTGACAGACCTTATTATATCTGGCCATAATAACATTACCTGGAAAGACTTCAAATCTATATTGAGCGAGAATGTATCTGTGCTGTGGTACTTGCCACCATCTCCAAAATACATGTCAATGAATGTTCAACTGTATTTTTAACTAACCATCTAGACACCTTCAACTGTTTGATGTTATCTAGGTCAGCTTTATTGGCTTTCTGCTGAATGATTTTTTTAGCATATTAAATAAATGAAATAAAGTAATCTTTTGATTGCTCCATAACTTTAAATAATATAAGTCATAAGTCTTTAGTAAGTTATACACAGAATTGAGCCAGCAGTCTTGCATATAGACATTTTTTTTTCATCCAAACACCTAGCCAAAAGGGTATCCTTGTCTTTAAACTGTAACTTTATCCAATAAGAGATCATGAATTCTTGAGCTAGGTGTCTGAAAGCTAGTTTGACCTAGTTGGGATCTAGCTAGCATGTTGGGAGTGCTGCAAGGAATTCTTATTAGCTGTTTATAAGTTTGATTGAGCATGGAGTCTATTTTATGCAAGTTATCCATTCCCCATACTTCTACTGCATATGCTGCTTGCAAAACAATTTTTGCATTAATGGCTTTAATCATTGGAACTACCATTTCACCTCCACATAGTATATTAAATCTTTTTAATAGCTTAACTGAGTTTTGCAGCATTTTACTTGTCCAAGTGATATGTTTATTCCATTTTTCATTGCTTGACAAAAGTACACCTATATTTATTTATTTCGTTTTTGTTGACCGGGTACATGCACTAGACAAATCCTGCCTATTTTCATGCATGACCCGAGGAAGGGGGATACAGATGAATGACAACTGACCTTGAACCAGATTAAGCTGTTGGTGGTATTTTTAGTGAATGAGGGAAATTTGGCCAGGACACCGGGGAAATTCCCTACTCTTTTCTCTAAGTGCCATGGGATCTTTAACATCCACCTGAACTACCACCAATCCAGGCAGATGGGACCTCGGTTTAACGTCTCATCTGAAAGATATATATGGAAATTCACTGATGAACTCCAATTTGTTTCCAGCCAGTGTGAGTGATCTATACTTATTTTATTTATTTATTTAATAAATCAAAAAGACCTTTGAGCCAATGGCTCTTTTATGGAGGTTCCATGTCAAGTCACAAGAATAACAAATTATGATGGTTTCAGTAAGTTGTACAACATGAGGAAAGTAATTACATAAACAAAAGAATAATATGTCAAGATAAATATTGTGTTGAGTGCTGCCAGTGACCTTGTCTGAAGATGGGTGGAAGGGATTTCAAGGAGGGAAGGATAGGGGGTGAATTGGGGGGTGGAAGGAGCAAAATAAGAGAAAGGAGGGAGCTGCCATGATGTAGCTTATGCAGGAAAAGACCCACAGGGTGGAGTAGAGGGTGAGAACAAGGTGAGGAAACAGAAGGGAGGGAGAGTGAAGAGAGTGGGAGTGGAGGGATAGAGGAAAGGGGGAATGAGGTAGGATGAAAAGAGGGCAGGGATGGGGATGGGAAAGGGATGAATGAAGGAAGTGTTGTATGTGGAACAGACTAGCAAAAGTTTCCAAAAATCATTAGTTTTATTTTGTTTGAATTTGGTTTAAGATTGTGTATTTTACTCAGTAAATCAAGTTTGTTTAATGATCTCTGCAAACCCAACCTACTGGTGAAAATAACAGCCAGGTTGTCACTGTATGCTAGGATGGGAATGTGTTTATTGTTTATTTTAGCGAGATGAAAAGAAGAATTATCTAATGCAACACTTATATCATTTATATAGATGTTAAACAGAGTAGGAGTGAGGACTTTTAATGAGAGTTATCAGAATTAAATGTTTTTCCTAAATGAGACATTTTTTCCCATAACAAAGACCTCAGAACAGTATAGAAAGCTGACATAAAATCAACAAACACAACAAACATAGGTTGCTTCTTTATTTTATTATATTTTTCAATTGTATGGTTTAGCAAAAAAAATGAGTTAGGGTACCAGAATCTTTTCTAAATCCTGCCTGTAAATCAGATAGTAGTTTTGTATGTTCAAGTCAACATGTTAACCTATTAAGCATTACTTTCACAAAGATTTTAGAGATAGTATCCAGTAAACTAATGAGTCTGTAGTTAGTTGGATCATTATGGGAGCCCTTTTTAAGTATAGGAATAATGTGACTAGCCAACCGCGAGTTTGGGATGTAAGCATACATTACAGATTTATTGAAAAAAAAGGTAATACATCAGCTCACCAATCAGTATTATTAATTATGAGATCAATAGGTATTTTGTCAGCTCCGGGTGCTTTATTACTTTTTTTTTTAACGTTAAATTTTTTATTGAAAAGTTTCCAATTTTACAACAGGACAAAAGACAGACAGAGACAAATAGAGTCATAATGACAGATACAGAGATACATGGTGTTATAGGTATACATAACTGTTTTTTCAGACTTATATATAGACATATTATACAAACATTGTGCTATATTATTAGTGGGTGTCATTAACCTCACCCTGACAATTACCTTTGCCTGTCTGTTCCACTTTTGATCCACCCTCTGCCTTGGAGGGGTGGTGTCCTGCATTTGTACTCCCCTCTTAGATATTGGGGGACCCAGGTAGCTATCCATCATTGCCCTGCATTTGGAGGTATGCTGACCAAATATCTGCATATCTAGGCAGATTACCTATGACAACATAGGACATGCACTCCTGGGATGCTAGCTGGTGCCAGCTGCCATTCATTGAAGGTGGGAACTTTAGGTATTCTCCAGTTTCTTAGGAGTAATCTTTTCAGCACAATCATAGTGGCTATGACCCATTGTGTCAGGTGTTTGTTCCCCTTCCAGCTGGATGGGGGAGTCCTATGACTGCAAAGGGCCCATCAATTGTATAGTGCATAGGTAAGATAGCAGTACAGTATGCTATGACTTGGTTCCATATCGGTCTGATCCTAGAGCAATCCCATATAATGTGTGTAAGGGTCCCAGTATCCTTATGACACCTCCAGCACTTGTTCTCCTGAAAGACACCTACTTTGTGCAATTATGCAGGTGTTCAATACCACCTGTGCAGAATCTTTAGCTGAATGACTTGTGCCTTTGTGCCTCTGCTGGCAGTGTGAGCCCTACCCCAGCATGATCTGCAGGCAGACTCTGGGATATGGACACCCAGCTTGCGTTTCCACTTTATCCTGCATTGGTCCATGACTGATGGGCCTGCATCCCACATTTGCTGGTATATATTCCCTGCCCTTCCCCTGTCTTGGTGAGCCATGTGTGGATAAGTGACTCCTGAACTCCCAGGGGTGTTCTGTGCTGCATTTTTATTGCAGTCGTGACTGCTGCCTGGAGTTGGCGATACCTCCAGAAATCTGCTTGTGGTGCCCTGTGGGCATCCTTTAGGTCATGGAATGTGTTTATTACTGCTTTGTTACTTTTAAAACTTTCTATAGCTATTTTAACCTCTATAGATGTAAACCATTGAAAAGAGTCACTAATTTCCAAATTGTCACTAATGTCAAGAATGGAAGCATCATAGAAAACAGATGAGTAATGATTAATTCAAATATTTGGAGGTATATAAATTTCAGGTAGCCTTTTATAGCTATTTGTACTCATTGTTACTAATAACCAATATTTTTTATCAGGTTTTTCTTCAATAGCCTGTAACATTGAATTCCAGCGTTCCTCCTGGTGTAACATATGCTGGTTGTTAACGTGATTTTTGTATAATTTCCTGCAGCTACAGTTTTTAAGTTCTTTAAGGTTTTAGTGGGATTTTTTTAACTATTCTAGTAAGACTGGCCAACGTTCTCTTTTCATTTCTACAATATTTATAAAATCAGTTATTATATACTTTAGTTTTAGTTTTATCTTGTTTATGTTTTTTTATGGTTTTGGTTCTCACAGAAATTATAATGTGTAATCAGATGATCATAGATTAACCCTGGGTCCAATTCCCGATGAACTTTTTCCAAAACACCATTTATAAATTTCTTACTTAGCCCAATAGCTTCAGATTTGGGTAACTGGTCCCATTCCATCATTCTATTTACAGTATTATGTCCATTTGCTCATCTAGTGAAGGAAGACAATCAAGTTTAGATTTCCTATTGGTGACCTATGGATAATGGTCACTCTCGGTTCTTTCTATAACTTTAAAGCCTATATATTTATAAAGAGCAAATATGGATACAAGAGCATAGTCGATGACATTTGAACCCCTAGTACTAACATAGATACATTTTCCCAGTGAGCCAGAGGGGAATCTCCCATTTAACATAACTTGCAATGATTCTAAAAATATTTCAAAATGTTTGTGTCTATCAGTACTTTTTTATCTGTGACAACCCCCTATGGGATCATTAAACCCTGTATAATTTGTTTATTTGTATCCTTTTTAGTTATTTTACCAAATCTAATATTAAAGTCCCCCATTATTATTAAATTAACATAGACAGTACCGAAGGCTATAGATTTAACTTCCATTATGAGATTATGGAGTAATGTTTTGTTAAAATGTTTAGAATTTAAAGAAGGGTTATAAACATTACCCAATATAATAGATTCCTCACAAATATTCAGTACAATTAAAATAAAATTTTGCCTTGCTATTGTTTTTATAATTTTAATCTTGTCTGAAACTTTAATATAGACAGCTAATCCTCCTGCAAGTCTACCCTTTATATTAATTCTTAAGGTGTGGGACTGAATTAGTGTGAAACCATTTAGTTGGATATAGTCCATGTGATCTTCACTGTGCCATGTTTCCTGGAATATAAGAATTTCCATTTTGTTAAGAAATGTTAAAGAGCAGCTGACACCTTCTGGAGAACTTTAACAAAACATAATATTTGGGCACTGTCCAGCTTGTATTTCACAATAGTTCTGTATTTCTCTTCCCCATTATTTATTACTGTGGTCAGTTGACTGAAAACAGGATATTTGCTTCTGAAGAGTTTATCAATTCCTGCTACTTTCTCCTTACCTGAGTTCATAATGCACTGCTTGTGACATCACAGTTACTCCCAAGGCAACAGTCTGTGATGTCACAACACAGAACTGTGACTTGAAATAGGGGGTAAGCTATAGAGGCAGATGAACTCTAAGGAAAAAAGATCATGTATTTATGCAAATTTCCTCAGTCATAAATAATCAGGAGGACTAATCTATAGAATATACATAGAATACAGGCCGAACTATACCTAGTTATTATATTTTTCAAAGATTTCTTTGAGGCATCAGCAGATCTTTAAAAATTCAGACTCCAGAAATTTTGCTTTAAGTCCAGCAATATTCCAGGAAAGAATGGCAAGATTACCTCTATGCATATCTAAAAAATAATTGGTGCTATTATCTAATTTACTACTATTTTCTTCATCAGATTACATTTTCTGCCCCATACTTCTGAAAGCTATGGTCAGTCAGTTACATTCCTCAACAAGGACTTGGAACCCATTAGAGGTCTTTACATCACAAATTATTTTTTGTTTCGTGCAACTTGAGTATTAATAGGAACCTCCTGTCCTGGGCAACCCATGTCCTGAATAGTATTGAAATCAATGATTAAAATTCCCAGACTATCCAGTTTATAACTGGCCTCAAGAATATTATCCACCATATCTCTACTAGAAAGAACCAGATCTATTTGTTCTCCATCCATCCAGTTACTATAAGTTATCTGTACAGAAACTACAGTATGTCATACTCACAGAATTCTAAGCCAAGAAAATTTCCAATTAGGTGTGCAATCATGGTTTTAAGTTTAGCAGATGACTCCTTGTTAACATATGAAACTCCAGAAATAGAAAGTGTTATATCAGATGGACACTTTTTACTATGCTCTAAGTTTACCATATCATGTAAAGAGTATTTATTTACTTGAATATTCAGAAAATACCTTTGAGTATGAACTCTTTCACAAAGGTTCCACATTATGGGGAACAGTACAGACATTACACCACAAGCAAATTTTACAGTTATCTAGTATACATGACAAATAAGGTAAAAAAGTGGAATATACAAATTGATCAAAGCAATACAAGGCTTGGGAGGCAACAAGTGGTGCCTTTATCAATGAAAATTGATAACCATAGTGAGAAGAACCAAGCTGCAGCCCCAGAAGGGCCTTGTCAGGGTTGTGTTGGGATAGGTGAATACAGAGATGGGAAGAAAGATGGGTGGAGTTGGGGGTGAATTAGGGGATGTTCAGGGGGAAGGGTGATGAGGGATGGAGGGATGGTGCAGAAGGATAGAGGGGAGGGAACCAGGGTATGAAGTAGGAAGGGAGTTGTGGACTGCTAGGTAAGATAAGTAAAACAGTAAGGAATTCATAATCAGGTCAGGCAGTCACAGATGTCTAGACTCAATAAGTGTTGTTTCAGTTCAGATTAAAAGGGCCAAATATTAGTAGTGCTAAGTGCAGCAGTGAGAGTCTCATTAAGCCACAATGGGGCCCTGTTCAAGAAAGAGCGTTATTCCAGAGCAGTTCTACAAAAAGGGATGCTGAGCGGGGTTGAAGACGTGCTTCTAGTTTTGTAATTGGAGCTGGCTTCCTTTACCATGTCAGATATGCAAGGAGGGGTCAGTGAGAGCATTGCCTTCCTACCAAGTAGGCAGGTTTGGCATCTGATTCTGTTTTTGAGCCATAGGAAGTTGACCTGCTCATATAGAGTGCAGGTGTGCATGAGGCAGTCCGCATTTAACAGTAGTCTGCAAGTTTGTTTGGGGCTGTGCCTATCATTTTGAGTGTTGTGTCTGTGGCCATGCCGCAGACCACAAGGCCATAATCCACAATGGATAGGATGGAGCTGGATACTGAGAGCTGGAGTGCATTTGTAGTTAGGCTTTTCCTATGCCTAAATAGGATCCCTAACTTGGAGTTCATGGCTTTTACAACCATGGCTATGTGTTGTACATATGACAGGGTATCATCAACCATGACACCTAGGTACTTGAAGGAGTGTACCTGTTCCAAGGAGATCGTCATGTTGTTTGTGATTGTCAAGTCAGGGTACCTCCTTTTTAGCTGTGGGCTTTAGAGGACCATTGTCCTTTTTTTTATATATAGTTTAGTATCAGCCTTTGGGAGCTAAACCAGGTCTTCAGTTGCTTGAAGGATGCATGCAGATCGGCTTGAAGGTGGTCCAGGTGAGAGTGACTGCTGACAATGACGGCATTGTCAGCGTACAAAATAACTTTACTGGATCATGCATCTGGTAGATTATTCAGAAACATGCTGAACAACAAGGGTCCAAGAATGGCCCCTTGGGGCACTCCTATAGAAACCCCTTTAGAAGCAGATACAGCATGTCCTATTTTGACTCTTTGGGACTGGGATGGTAGGTAGTCCTGGAACCACTGGATGGCATTTGGGGCAACACCAAGGGCACATAGTTGTATCAGTAGGAGCAGGTGGCTGACTGTATTGAATGTTTTGGTTAGATCAATAAAGATTGATCCAACTAGTTTACCATCATCCAGAGCCTTGTGGACATCATCGGTGAAGTCAACCATTGCAGTGGCAGTGCTGTGGAGTTTCCTAACTCCATGCTGCTGGGGACATTGCAGCTGGTATTTTTTGATATAATAAGTGATTTGGTCAGCCACAATCCTTTCCAGGGCTTTGGATAGGGGGGAGAGAACAGAGATGTGCCTGAAGTTCATGTTGAGAGTCCTATCCCTGCCCTTGTGGACTGGGGTCACCAGCACTTGCTTCCAGAGTTAGGGGAATTTAGCTAGCAGGAGAGACTTATTAAAGATATTTGTGATGGGAACTACCTGTATGAGTTCACTGATGGCCTGTGCTAACAACATCATGTCAAAGTTGTCACTTCCCATTCTGGTTTTCCCTAGGACCTTTTTAACATAACCCAAGGCTTCTTTGACTGTAATTCTCTTGATGTAGAACAGTGGGTGCTGGTTGTTATTAGATAGGTTATTCTTGTCTGCATCGATAGACTTAAGGTAATCAGCTGGGAGAATGAAGTC
This sequence comes from Neoceratodus forsteri, assembly GCA_016271365.2. NCBI lineage: Eukaryota > Metazoa > Chordata > Ceratodontiformes > Ceratodontidae > Neoceratodus > Neoceratodus forsteri. Next base: position 1,459,167,399 of record CM057450.1, on the reverse strand, counting down.
CCCTGTCACAATAAGCTCACAGCTATTGACAAATCCTGCCACGGCCGCTAGGATTTTGTTTAGGCTTTCTTTGGTGGGAGGTAGATGCAGATTATGACTAGAGAGTTATTGTGTGCTCCAAATAGGAGTCTTACTGCTAAAAGTTTGTGGTCCTCACCGCAGATTGTGATAGGGAGCACAACACCCTGCAAGGTTTCCCGTATGTAGATAAGACAACCCCACCTCTCTTTCCTTTCCTACCACACCTAAATGACTTGTACCCAGGTAGCCCTATCTCATTATCATTTATCTATGAGGATAGCCAAGTCTCGGTCAGACATATTATTTCAGGATTATGTAGGGCTGCTCACACCTGCAGCTGAGGCAACTTTGGAATTAGGCTGCAGATGTTCAAGGCAGCTAGTCTCAAACCATTTCCATTAGACCCTTTATTCTCTGACCCTTTCAGTGGGCCAGGATTATGGTGAATGTTGCCTGATAGGAGCAGCAGCAGCAGTAACAAGGCTTTCCTGAGTGTAAAGCTGCAGACTATTAGTGATTTACACTTTCTTAGTCTGAGTTTTCCAAAGTAAGATAAAAGCATATAAAGGGACACAAGGGAGGGAGGGGAAGCCAACAGGTGCAATGTTACCTGGAGTGAGTGTAGGACTTCCAAAGGAATCAGGAATGCCTGTATGATGAGACACCACGCATGTGGGGACGTGATGTCTAGTCACTTTAACTGTCCACTAGTTGCAAGGTTTGGGATGAAGGAGTCAGGAGGCAGTTGGGCATCGACTTGTCCCACTAGACTTGTACAAAGTGATAGTAACAGAAGGAGCAGTAAGGTGGTGCAATTGTGTGTAGGCATCTCCATCTTGATATTTACAGGCAGCCAGTGACAGGTCAATCCTTCCTGGGTGCAGAGACCTAGACAACCTGGAGGGTTTATCTGAGGATGTCTCTAGCTATGAGTTATAGCTATGTGGGGTGTTTACCTGTGCAGGAATAGGAGGTGCATCGAGTGGGGGAAAAAGCAGCTGTCCTATAGTCACTAACAATGTACAAGGAGAAGCCTGCCTAAGCTTATGGACCCAGGAGTGGATGAGAACTCAGAGGGCTAGATAGGGCCCTATGTTCTCCAGGTCCCCCAGGCCAGCTGACAAGATCTAGGACAGGGCAGTGTGTGTTCTCCGGGGTCTGCTTGAGTGACAGAGATGTTGTGTTACTAGATCTGAACATGGAGTGAGGGATTGCTGGCAAGTCTGTTTGTTAAGGGTGCTGTAAGGGAGGAAGAGGTTGAGCTTACCTGAGTGTAGTGGCTTGTCACTTTAAGGAAACTTGGAGGAGGCACACCAAGGAGGGGATAAGTTGGAAAGTGGATATCTAGAGGGGGAGGGGGTATTTAATAGAGGTCAGGGCCAGGGTGGGTGGGTGGCACAAAATACTCCCCTAAAGCCAGAGAAGAGAGGCCATAAAGTGAATAAAAGTGAAAAATATTTTGAAAACCGAGTTGCTAAGTGGGGTTACAGGAGTGTCCAATCAGGAGTTAGCTGAGGAGAGGAACCAGCCAATAAAGAGTTGGTTCTTGAGAAGAGCAGCCAATCAGGATGGGACACTTGGTGCCGAGCTTCCTGGGGCAAGTAGCAGCATACCTGGACTTCAGAGGCAGGCAGCGGAGCATAGCATGCCCAGCTCAGTTCAGGGGATGAGCCATCAGCTATGGAGCCTGAGTCAGGCTGGGATCTGGAAGAAAAGAAGAGGAGTCAGTTATTTAATTAGGTGGGTGAGTTCACTTGAAGATTCTGGGGTGGGCCAGGAGCGAGGACAATAGTGAAGAGGAGTATATGAGAAATGGAGGAGTCGAGGTAGTCACAGGAAAGGTGATACAGTGGGGGGTCATCACCAGAGGCTCAGTGCCAAAATGGACAAAGAGAGATTTGGGCAGAGGGGAAGGGGAAGTAAAATGGCATAGTCAGGTACAGGAGAGTGAGGTTCAGAGACAGAAGGTATTCACCAGCAGGGTGCCATTTCCATGGTGGGTACACAGGACAGTAGTGATTACAGAAGTGGAAGCAAGGAGAGACAAGAAGGGAGCAAATAAATTAATTTTAGGGCAGGGGTCTGGCAAGAGCTGAGACCTTTGACAGTAAGAGTCGTATCAAATAAACAATCAATACAGTTGCATACAAATCGACTAGCGCTAACAATTCCTGAGAGAGCAGTACACTTTAACTTTGCTAAACAGTGTCTAACAGGCAATTCTATCCCCAAAATACTTCCCTAAAGCCAGAGCAGAGACGCCATGAAGTGAATAAAAGAAAAAAAAATTTGAAAACCGAGCTGCTTTGTAGGGTTACTGGAGTGTCCAATCAGGAGTTAGCTGATGAGAGGAACCAGCCAGTAAGAAGCTGGTTCCCAAGATAAGCAGCCTATCAGGATGGGCTGCTTGGGGCCAAGCTTCCTGGGGCAAGTAGCTGCGTACCTGGGCTTGAGTGGTGGGCAGCAGAGTGTAGCACAGCCTGCTCGGTTCAGGGGCTGGGCCATCAGCCTTAGAGCCTGAGTCATGCTGAGATCTATAAGGAAAGAAGAGGACAGGAGTCAGTTATTTAATTAGGCAGGTGAGTCTGCTTGCAGATTCTGGGGTGGGCAAGGAGCAAGGACAATAATGAGGGGGAGTATGTGAGAAAAGGAGGAGGGGAGATAGACACAGGAAAGGTAACACTGTGGGGGGTCACAGCCAGAGGCTCGGCACCAAAAGGGACAAAGAGAGATTAGGGCAGAGAGGTGGGGAAGGTAAAATGATGTAGTCAGATGCAGGCGAGTGAGGTGCAGAGTCAGAAGGTAATCACCAGCAGGGCGCCATTTCCATGGTGGGTACACAGGCCAGTAGTGATTACAGAAGCGGAGGCAAGGAGAGACAAGAAAGGAGCAAAGAAATTAGTTTTAGGGCAGGGTCTGGCAAGTGCTGAGACCTTTGGCAGTAACAGTCTTATCAAAGAAACAATCAATACAGTTGCATACAAATTGACTACCACTAATAATTCCTGAGACAGCTGTACACATCAACTTTGCTAAACAGTGTCTAACAGGCAATACTATCCCCAAAATACTCCCTTAAAGCCAGAGCAGAGAGGCCATAAATAGAGATGCAGCAAAGTAAAATTTCGCCCATGAAGTGGTCGCGAAGGGGCCACTTCGCATTAGTATTCTGTTATGCGGAGTGCCCATTTTAAACCCTCACTTCACCACTTTGCATTGTAATTATAACTTCATGTTGTGCACTCTTCCTTATTCTGCTATAAGGCAAAGTGAGAATTCATAGGCAGCCCACACACATCACATGGCTTACACAGTGTAGGTCACATGCTTCAGGCAGGCAGGAGGTGATGGGCAAAAACACTCTCCAATGTGGGATGACTTACACATTTTGCACAGGGCGTGACAAATGGCTCAGCTCTACAAATGGCCAGGGGTGGGGTATGGACACATGATGAAGAGGGGTGCACAGGTGACAAGTCCACAAATTAAGTTATTTTCCCTGTTTTACATACAGGGGTTGATGTACCACTTGCACTGGACATACTGCATTGGGCACCACCACTGCTACTCTGACCACCACTTGACAAGATTTCTAAATTATAATCCTCCCCCCCATTATGCCTGTAGTAATCATCTGCTGTTATTTCATCACTACTGCAGACATTCCTACTTGGTCTTACACTCATAGAAGGGGTTAACATGCTCAGTAAGGTTGATGACGAGGGTGAATGCCCCACTATGGCATTAGCTGCCATCTGATACCAGGTCCATAGTGCCATGTGCCTGTTCTTAAGATGTGCATGCTGGCCCCCCCCATGCCCAGATGACTCCCTTTTTTACCTCGATTCACACAAGCATGGCAAAGCTGGCAGATTACAACTGACTCATCATTTGCATCTTGGACAAAAAAATCCCAACAAGGGATTGTGATCCCCTACTTTTAACATGTCCCTGATGCTGCTTATTGGACTCTGGGTTTTTAACCCCTGAAATGCAGGGTGTGCTACATGATTTTTGAGGCTGGACATAGTTGGACTCCAACTGATGACCTCCATGACTACCTATGATTATTACTGGGTCATCATCATTATCATCAACAGGAACCGCTAAATCGAAACTTTTTTTTGGGGGGGGGATTTAACGCCAACAGACCCAGACACAGCCACCTTGACTTACTTTTTCTCCAGTTCCCAACATGGGTCACTGACATCATTATCATATTCATCAACATCATCTGCATCCACATTTTCATCTTGGATGCTGTCATGTGGAGAACATGTTCCAAACACAACATCATCATTATCATCATCATCACCCGATATTTTTGAGCCACACTTTGAATCATTGGATGGCAAAGGCATGACCTCAAAAGTGCTGGAAGAAATGTGACATTGTGAGTTATCATTGCCAGGATCAGAATCATGTTCAACTACTAAGGGGATGGTAATGGGGAGTATGACATCATCTACACTGTCAGTCACAGCTTTAGACTCAGCTATATTTTTTGAAATGGTTAACTGGTCAGAAGTGGAACTTCAGGCAGCAATACTCTGCCAGCAGAAACTGCACTAGCACCACCAGCTGGGACAACATCAATCTCCTCCAACTACAGTATGAGAGAAGCTACAGATTGTGCTGTAAAAAACATTGATGGAGAAATCCCTTTACTGACATCAGCTATGCACTTCTGCGTACAACCACGCCCATGGACATTCTTGCCACTAGGAGCAGTGCCATGGCCAGAAACAGTTTTGCTTGCCTGTCTCTTTGAAGGCATTTTGGGGGATCACCAAGAAAATTCTAAACAAATTTAGATTTCTGAACTTTCAGTTTGGGCCGGTGGATGTGAAGCCAAAAAAACAACTGTGGCTTGCAGATGGAGACTGGGCACTAAACAGATGCAAAAGCACAGACATATTAAGATTGCACCACGCAATCAAGAAGAGATGCAGATGCAAAGTCACAACACCTTAACCAGTGCTCACAAGTCACAATCCAGTCTGGAAAAGTATACCTTTTGCCGGTTGGGGGGGGGGGGGGTGCAATGCATTGCAGTAACAGTCCAAAACCAAGATACCACAAAGCAGTACAAAATCATGCAGGTGAGGTGGATAGCAGGTTCACACTGCCACAGTTGCTCTGTGGCACAATAAAATGTGTCTGATTTGATAGCATGTGTCGCACACACACTCACTCACACACACACACACACACACACACACACACACACACACACACACACACTACAAGTAATCTGTAGCAAATTGAAAACTTCAGTAATATAACCAAATATTTTAAGCAAACTGTAATTATGCACTGCTGCAGCTGCACCACAACAATCAGCAAAAAAACATTTCAAGAATTACTGAAAACATTGCTGTGTGTACATTAACACAGTTATACAAGAAACATATAACCAAAACAGAAAGACTGCCTTTTTCTCCCAGTTTTAACCTACCTCCACCACAGATAGGCCCCTCCCCCAAAGCACACTTCAAGTGTCTGTCAGTACACAGACTGAATGTTCTAAATTAACTTTCAGAATCCACACACAAACAATAAACACTCGATGATATGAGCACAGGATGGTTTCCTACAATTGTACTACATTTTGAGCAAAACAAATGGCTCAAAAAGGCTTTTTTAACAGCTGTTAGAGGATTTGAATTGCAGAGCTCTGAGAGGAAACTGTCTCCATCTACCACTACACACACTACACCGAACTGAGGGTGAGCAGAACAAGCTAGAGCTCATGTGACCTGCAATCCCATGAATCACTGCAAAATTCACCTTGGACTCAATAACAAGGTGAATTGATGCGAAGTACATTGATTTCTATGTACTTTGCGTTAAAATTGGTACAGAAGTGGTTGGGGGAAGGTGGAGTAACGCAAAGTCATTGTTATCATGGGCTTCTGGTTCCTCATTATGACATGAAGTACTCCAATTTGCAATGTGGATTACTTCGTGGATTCCACATTACTCTGTGAATTGCTTCGCAGAGTGAATTTTGGCCACTTCACCCACCTCTAGCTGTAAAGTGAATAAAAGAAAAAAAAAAATGAAAACCGTGCTGCTATGTTGGGTTATGGGAGTGTCCAATCAGGAGTTAGCTGAGGAGAGGCACCAGACAATAAGGAACTGGTTCCCAAGATAAGCAGCCAATTGGGATGGGATGCTTTGGGCCAAGCTTCTCAAGGCAAGTAGCAGCGTACCTGGGCTTCAGAGGTGGGCAGCAGAGTGTAGCATGGCTGGCTCAGTTCGGGGGCCAGACCATCAGCTGTGGAGCCCAAGTCGGGCTGAGAGTTGGGCTTCAGAGGTGAGCAGTGGAGCATAGCATGGTTGGCTCTATTTGGGGGCTGGGCCGTCAGTTATGGAGCCTGAGTCAGGTTGGGATCTGGAAGGGATTATGCAGTATTATGCATGTGCTAAGGTGAAAAATAACATCTGTTTTTGTTAATATACTAGTATTAATTAATATTGAGGTAGACATAGGACAATCCATATATAGGAAGTACTGCTGTAAGTAACTAGAGTTCCTCTAAACATAATGAGCCACTGTCTCGCTCAGCAAATCACATCATCAGAACTTATATTAGTTACCCTAAAAGTATCGGTGATATCATCATGAAGTAGCTCCAGCCCTAAAAGCTCAGTACAGATCAGTTAGCCCAGCTTCATTAGTACTGCAGTATTCTCAGTGTAGTCCCTCTCAACTCCCCTTAATAAGATAGCTTGTTCTGCTACCAGCAAATCAGAGTCATTTTCTATGTTCTGTTTTATAGTACTAATATTATTAACAGATTTGTTATAAGGTTTTTTGAGATATGAGGGGTCATCAGATAACCTAATATCAGATTCAACTGGTGGAAGGATTGTGTCCTTTAGAGTAGAAGGCTCCTCACTGTTGTTATGCTTTATATTTTCCTGCATATATATTTTTTTTTGTATGAGCCCTTGTTTCCTCTCTTTTTACTTTTTTTATTTTGTTTTTGCCTAAGTGTTATCCCCAGCTTTTTTGTCATTATCATTGTCATTGTTACTGTTGTTGTTATTTTTTTATTTTTCTTAGCTGTGATAGGACCTATCACCACTGATGGGGAAGTCAAAGGTTGATGCAGGGCCACATCAAGTGGGGAATGAACAGTTTCCCCCAAGATCAAAACTGATTCTAACACAATTAAATCATGCACTACAGAGAAAGAAGTCACTCTTTCTCTGTATTCCTGTCTTTTTTGAAATGAAAGAATGCCCTCAAGTATTGCAGCATTGATGGCTACCTCACCCCTAAGCAACTCAAGTTCATTGTTTAGCATAATAAGTTGTTCCATTATAATAGATATGAGCATGGGATCAGGATGCAGGATGAAAATGGGGATCTTTGCATTCAGAATCTATAGTCAAAATTTTTGAACAATTACTTTATCACTCTACCAGATATTAATATCCCAGAATCTAAAAAAGACACTCAATTAAATAATAGTTCATCTGAAGATAACCACCCTAAATGTTATTTCAGGAAAATCAGGGAGAAAGAGTGAATTAAAAAAACTTAACCCTGGGAAGTCATATAGTCAGGAAGGGTCAGAAACAAGATTTCTTAAAGATGTTCAGAAACTAATAATACCAGTGATAACTAAATTGTTTAACCAAAGTTTAGCAGAAAGTAAATTTCCAGATATATGGAAGTCAGCAAAAATTATTCCTATTTTCAAAGTTGGTAACCCAAACGACCCCTCAAATTAGAGACCAATTGCCTCCTTTCCATTCTCTCAAAGCTGATGGAGCATTTGGTGTATAAACAACTGTATGAGTACTTGGAGAAATACTCAAAACTGACACCATACCAACATGGTTTCAGGGCCTGGCACTCATAGGGCACTGCACTCATGGACTTCCTTGACAAAGTAGCACCTGCTATGGATGCTGGGGAGTCTGTGGGTGTGGTGTTCATCAATTTGTCCAAGACCTTCAATTTGGTGAATCATCCCATCCACTTTGAGAGACTGGAAAGGATAGGACTGGCCTTAGGTCCACTAAAGTGGTTTTAATCATATCTGGGGCAACAAACCAAACAGGTGGAAGTTGCAGGTCACTTGTCGCCCTCAGGTCTTCTGACTAGAGAAGTGCCCCAGGGTTCCATCCTGGGGCCATTACTATTTCTGATTTATGTAAATGACATGCCTGACAACATAATGACCACCCAGATAAGACTTTATGTAGATGCTACTGTATTATTTGCATCAGCAAAAACTCATAATCAGATGTCAGAAAAGCTTCAGGCTGACTGTGACATACTCCAAGACTGGTTTGATAAATCAAGATTGATGGTAAGTGCCAAAAAAACTTAGGTCATGTGCTTCCAAAATAAGAGAAATAATAAGCAAGTAACATCTCAAATAGAAATTCTGACTAAGAATGGACAAACATTAACAAACACAAATGACTACAAATATTTAGGTGTAATTGTTGACAACCAACTGTCTTTTGAAGAACATATTAACTGAGTAACTAAGAAGGTTAACATGATGATAGGTGCATTGAGAAGATCGGCATCTAGTGTGGCTTTTCAAATGTGGAAAATAATAGCCACACAATTGATTCTCCCAGTCTTGGAGTATGGGAATCAAATCTATGGCTTTACAGGGGCCAAATTGTTAGGAAGATTAGACGTTGCATATAACCGACTAGCACGGTTTGTTCTGAAATGTCCATTTCAATCACATCATTGTGCAATGTATGAAAAATTAAAGTGGGATAGTTCGACTATTCATTTAAAAAAGCAGTATGCCATATTATTATTTAAACTTAAAGAGGGTCTAATACAGGGTAATTTAAAATTCCCACAAGAGAATGAAGAGCAACGATACAAGCTAAGAAAAGTAGCCCATTGAGGCTTAAATAATCTTAAAATATGAACAAGGTTTGGACAAATGACTTTCCAATACTCAGCTGCAATCTTGTGGAATCAAATACCTCCATCAATTAGGAATCAACACAGGCTATCCACTTTTAAGTCAGCTATTGACACTTTTTATCATCATGCATGTGTTTGCTTTTGAACTAATCTTATATGTCTCTATTATTTATTGTATTTTGACAATTGCGGTTTCGTAATGTATGTATGATCTGCACTGTTTGTTTTGTATGTTATGTACACAGGGCAACTTTTTAGATAGGCTTTTTTGGACCTAAAGTTCTATCCTGTCAAACAAATTCTGGCCTCACCCAAAAGACAGCCCCTCAGGTGAGCAACACTCCCTCATGCTTTACTACAGTGTCAGTATTGGGATTTAACCCAAGTTCCTGGAGTTGGGCTAGAACCCACAGCCTTCTGATGATCTGGCCTCAGAGATGAGTGTGCAACATGCTGAGCCACTGACACGCCAACTGTATATTCGCTTCCTTCAGTGTATGTAATAATAAATTTTAACAATATCATTTTAATCCCCTAGTTGTAAAGCTCAACATCTCTTAATATGAAATTCTTGGTAGCCTATAATCTTCCATTCACTATAGTTTTAGTCATCGAGATTATTCTTACTTTAGTTTGTGGTTTTGTTGGCATTTGCATTATTTCCACCCTGACAACTGGTAGAGGAATGCCCTTTGAGAGACTTAAGAGCCTTCCCCAGAATACCTTCAGTTTTTTATTAAAATGTTTAAGTTTATCCATAGCCCTTATCTCAGCACCGTGCAGCATCTTAGATAACAATTACAAATTTGCTGCATAAATAGAAGCATCTGTGTTCCCCCACACCACTTATTAAATCTAACTAGAACCCAAAATGTTTTTCAAGGATCTTAACTGTGATCAAAAAGTGTTCAGACCATTTGCAGTGTTGCGTAAAAGTGATAGCAAGATATATGTATTGTACCACATTTTCAATATTTTTATCACATAATTTACATTGAAAAGCAAAACTATCTTTTTTCCTCAATCCAAATCAAAGTATTTTTTTTTTGCCAAGATTATTTTCCAACAGGATGTGTCACAAAACTTTTGAAATAAATGAATATGTTGTTGCAACCCATTTTTAGAAAGAGACAATAAAACCACATTATCCAACAATGCCATCACAGGAATCAACAAATTACCTAGTTTAGGTGCATTATCACATTCATTTTGTAAAATTCTCAAAACACCATCTATGTATATATTAAACAGCATGGGTGCCAGAATACACCCCTGTTTAACCCAACTATTTAAGGAAAAAGATGTGGTAAGTGCTCCATTAGATATAAATCTAATTTACCTCCATGTGTTTGATTACATAACAAGATAATAGAAATATGTTCCTTATCTATGCCTAACAATTCCATTATTTCCCATAAAATGCCATGAATCAGTGAATCAAAAGTAGATGCTAGGTCTATAAAGATTGCAAACACTTTTTGTTTCCTTATTTTTAGTATTCATGAATAACTCGATTCAATACATAACGATGATCTATTGTGGAATATTCTGATCTAAATCCTGATTGCAAATAGAACAATCCCCCTTTTAGTTCTATATCTAATGGGTGTCTATTTCAGATTATTTTCAAATAGAACTTTGCCAATTTATCAATCAAGATGATGGCTCTGTAAGAAAAGGGATTGGTGCTAGTCCCCTTTTTAAACACAGGGACAGTTATATTACTGATCCATGATCTTGGCATCTTTTGTTGCTTTATACATCTGTTAAAAATATTCACTATTATTTTGACCTACCAATCTTGCTTGATTCTGTAAATTTCTGATTGAATCCTGTCAGGACCAGGACCAGGAGCTTTCTTATTTTTCAAACTGTATATTGCCATGTTAACTTATGACTCTTTAAATTCAATATGAGTGTTCATCTCACTAAAATAATTCCATGAGATCTATTAGAAGTTTAAGGCTCACAAAATAATGTTTTGAAATGTCATAAATGAAAATCAGCTGTAATACAAGAATTCAGTTATCTGGTATATGAACATATACCTTTCATTACATATTTCCAAAATGAGGAAGGATTACTGTCCATAATTGCTCTAAGCATTCCTTTCCAATTCTCTTTTTGATGTGATACCTTAAGTTCAGTCAGTACTTTTTTGTACATTCTCATTGCTCTGTTCAAACATAATAGGATTATTCTGTTTGGCATCTTCCTATAGTCCCTTATGATTTTATTTAAGGCATTTTTACCTTCAACAAGTACTGTTAAACCATGTCTTAGGTTGTATTCTTTTTATGTTCCACATAGATAACAGAATATAGTCTATGAAAAATCTGAGTTAATTCATTTTTTTCTGAGTCAATTTGCATAATAAATTTGCTAATAAACCCTGTTCCTCAAATTGAGTAATTATTTCAAAACCCTTTTTCTGAAGTTTCATTGCAGATTAGATATTTGATATTAATAGCATATTCAGAAATTACAATACTATCTGGAGGGAGGGAATTACAGTACATTGGAACAGTAACATGTATCACAATAGGAAAATAATCACTGTCAGGGAAGGATAATACAGTACCTGCATATCTCTAACTCACAATGAATCTGAAATTGATGTAATCCAATAGTCAATCACAGTGGTATAATTATGGGCAAAAAAATGCATAATCCACTTCTTTATAGGATAAAAATCTACCATTGATAATGACAAGATTAAATGTCTCTTTTTTATAACAAATTTTATTGAAAGTTTTTCAATAATACATGTAAGATTAAATGTCTCTATTAATTCTATTAAATTTGTCCCTTGATTGTCACAGAGATTATCTTTTGAATTTCTATCACATCTTAAAGGTTCAAACTCAGGAACAAACATATTTGAATGAGTTAAAGGGTTATGTGTTCCAATTCTTGCATTGAAATCCTCTAATAGGTACAGTTCATTATCAAGATTATCACATATTTCCTCTAATAAATTGGTCAGCTCGATCCATAGATTCACTGAAAAACATTGAGAATGTGCAGGAGGGATGTAAACATTTACTACTGCCAATTGCAAGTCTTTAACTGGAATTGTTGTATATAATACTGTATATTTAAATTCATGATTCTGGTTTCCAGTATTTTTATCATATTTTCCTACTTCAATTAATGTGGCTAAGTCTACAGTCATCCTATCTTATTTGTCCCTGTCTAGCAGAAATCTGTGTTAGTAAATAAAAATAACCATTTATGGGAGGGCTATCCAAAAATGGAACCCAAGTTTCTTGGAAGCATGTGGCATTCCCTTTTTGTATCTCTTTCACAAAATCTTTGTCTAAGCATTTTACAAGAAAACCTGAAACATTCCATGAGTATACAGTCCAGTCTGAACACCTATACTTTTTTTTATTTAGTCAACCATCATTTAATTCACTCAGGTAGTCATACTGTACCTGTTTCCTGCTGGTAAAGTATAATAGTATTCTTGTCTGCTCCTTTTTTCAGTTACAGCAACTGGTTTGTTACTATTCCTGTCTTCCTTGCCCCTCTCTATTGTCTTCATTTCTGGGCAACAGATATTGGTACAATCAAAAAAGAATATACCCATATGATCAAATGTCCCCCTTTTTTAATAAAACAAGATTCAACCACTTATGTATTAACAAAATATCAGCCTGCCCCTCATTAGCACAAATAGATTAATTTCATTTACAGGCCAAAACAACTTTCCTACCCAAGTGTATTTTTAAGATTCTTTTTTTAATTGACACAACTTCTCTCACTAATGTTTGGTCTGTTTCTGTTTGTGTTTTATGCAATACAAAAACTGAAATGACTACATTTGCAGTTTATTTCTTGTCAGTTTGAGGGTTTTGATCATACCCTCCAACTACCCTAATCAATCTTTCCTGAACAGGCCCCTGTTCATTATTAACAAGATTTCCAGTTGCCTGGACTAGTGATAAAAAACATACAATATTCTCAACCTCATGAAAGCATCCTCCCTCCTCTAGAATTCCACTATAACAATGACACTGGCCAGGAAAACAGTAATCACCCCCTTGTCATCACCCAACATTTTCCTTTTACAGTAAAGGACTTCCTCATCCTTAAGGTGTAGTTCAATTTCTGTAATAATTATGTACCTGATCATTGACAAGAGAGGCCTCATTCTGTGATTTTGTATGTCTAATATTGCCAAGCTTAATGATTAATCTTGTCATCAGCCTACTGTCATTTTTAGTTTTATGATATTCATTGCCATTAACAATAATTTCAGAAACATTATTAGTTATTAGTTTTTCATAATTTGTTTCTATCAGATTTACTGCATTAAGTAATTGTTGATCACTTATCTCCTGTAGTTCAGGGACATTAGATATTAAATTCTTCCATCGATAATTTTGTGTCCTCTCCCTTTCATGTCTGATTCTGTGATGAGATACAAATGACCTCTTCTGTATTCGGAATTGCTTTGTTTTCAGACTTTCCATCATCCTTAGGCTCTAACAATGTGGGAATTAATTTACCTATTTTCCTTTGTTTTTATTCTTCCCCTACCCTTTTGCTTTAATTTTTTTTTCCTTCTGGTGGCACATAGACAGGTGAAAAGTCTGGTCTTTTCTTTCCATCTTTATTTACTTGTAAACAACTAGTAGATATTTTTTTTAGTTACTACCTCATTAACATTTGTTATTAACTGGTTGAGTACTAATGTGGCCTGTATTTCAACCACTTGTTGTCTAACTATAGTTATTTCTTCCCTTAAGATAATCAACTGTTGAAGAATGTTCATATTAACTGCATGCTGTATTCCCTCTTCCCTGTCACTCATTACATACTTATTAATAATACCCTCCTTTTTATGATTTTTACAGGCTGGGGATTGTGACATACTATCTGGTGATGGGCGACTTAATGGGGAAATCCTCCACAAATACTGGAATGGTCCCATTTCTAAAGTGAGGTTTTAATGGCTTCAAGCCTTTATTGTTTTCTTGTAGCAATTTTGCTATTATAGGTGGAATACAAACATTCTCAACAGGAGAAGTGGAAGCCAGCTTATCAGATTGCTTAATTGTCTCATCAAAAACATCCATGGATAGCCAGACCAGTGGTGCAGAGGACTGAGGTGCTGGACACCTTACCTCATGCCATACCAGTGACCCAGGTTCAGGAATGGACTCAGGTCAACAGGGAGCTGACATGAGAGAAGGGGATCAGGATTGAGCAGCCATAAGGCAGCTTTCCCCTCCTGGGGTGGCTCCCCCACCATGGTCCCACTACCACCTGGTGGAGGTCCGGTGGTCAGTATAGGTGGAGTTGGTGACATGTAATGGGAGGGCACCTCAAGATGCAGCATGCATGTGCCTCCACATACGCACATGCATCCAAGGTATGGGGATGAGTTACAGGGAGAAAATGTTACAAAATATATATATAACAAGAACTTCCTTGGATAACACCCCCTTTCATCAATGACTGGACTATCATTGGCTGTCTCTCCTGTGCGTAGTACTGGATTATCATCTATGCTCAAATTTGGAGACATTGTTAATAATGCTGACAATGGAATAATAATGGTGGTTCATTACTTAATCTGTTGTTACCAGTGACAGGAATTGTAAAAGTGGGTCCTTAGTTATCAAGGATACATTTAACTGCTCAGGGGAGTTGGTTAACATGTCATCCACCAAATTATCATTACCCTTCCCCTTTCGTATGTTATTGTAAACATCTGGGGCTAGATTTTCAAAACCCAGACAGTGGTGCAGGTGCACAAAAAAACTGGCACAAGTGGTTTTTACTTGCAGAGCCACAGTTTTTCCTGCATGCACTGGATTTTCAAACAAGGATCATTGCCGGCTCCATGTTTTATGGCAGTTTGTGACTCCTTCATCCCAGGGATAGGCAATTCACTTTTTATTCTTCCCCCACAGCACATACTCCCAGATAGATTTCTTCCTAATCAGTAAGGATTCTCTTGCTGGTCTGGTATCCTGCTTCATCCAACTCATGGTTGTTTTGGATCATGCTCTGATATCAGTGGTGCATCACATCCATGGGTTGGATGAGCGGGACTATGTTTGGCACCTCAATGCACAGCTACTTCAGGATTCTCAGATCCTTACCACTATACAGTACAAGATTTCCTTAAAACCTTTTTTTTTTGGAGCAATTAGAGTTCAGTTTTGGCCTTGGATGTCCCATTGGAGCCTGCTAAATGTGCTGTTGAGGGGGGGGATGCATCAGTTTGGCATCCATACATAAGGGTGCTCTAGACAGGCAGACCAACTGTTTTAGGATATCAGGCAGATCGAACATCAGCTTTCTCAGATACATCCCCCAACCTTTGGCTCCAGCTTAGCTCCCTTCATCTGCAGTGCTCGGCATTATGTGTTGGTAACTGTGCCAAAATGTTACACATGGTTGGACCAGGCATAACATTCTCTGTAGCTATGCCTGCTGCCTGTTCAGAGCAGAAGCTGAAAATGGGAACATATTCAGGTACAGGGATTTGTTTCCACACCTGTGGCTGCAAAGTGGGACTTAGCCCCAGCATGGCTGAAAATCAGGCCCCTGTAAATTTGGGTTGTTTCATGTCTTTAGTTTTTCTTGTTTTTTTCCCTCTCCCCTTTTTTTGGGGGGGGGTATTGCACAATTCTTAGATAATTCATTCAAACTATCAGGGAGATTTAAAAGTTCAACTTCTAAGTGCGTATTTGATTGTGCAACTTTTGTAAATCCACAAGTAACAGCCATTTTAGATAATGCAGTGCTTAATATATATGTTAATTAATTTCAATAACGTTTGGGTGAAATAATTAAGAAAGTCTCTTTGAAAATCAGGCATTAAACTTACTTCTGTCCTGTTGGAGCAGGTATCAAAACAGCAATTTCAAAAAGAGTGCAGTTAGCAGAAAACTGTGCAACCAACAAAGGTAAAAGTGATGGTCTCAGTATCAGGCAATGCTGCAGCTGACAAAATTCATCTACAGATCCCTGGGTACCCTGAAGTATATGACATGTTAGTTAAGTATGAGTCTAGGTGCTTATATAGGCATCATATATGTCAGTCAACAGTCAAAGTGAATCAGTCAATTCCAGTATATCAGTTTTCAAAAAGTTCCTCCAATTTTATTCAGTTTTTTGTCAAGTTTTGGCCACATCCTGTACCACCCAACGTTTTACCCTTCTTTTAGGGCTTCATCAGGGAGATGCATGGCCCACTCATTAAATTTAAAAAAATAAATTTAGTACACCTGTTTTGTTTTAGCATTCCATTTTGTAACAAAATGATATTAATGTTTTACATGTCTATATGATTTCTTAAATCATTATATTGCTGTAAATGTTCACAATATGGCTAGAAAACTGTTCTTTACTTTCTCTTTCTGTTTCTCTATCTCTAAAAAAGTACTTTTTTCAAAAGTCTTTACAGGGTGCAATATCATATATACAAAGCATATTATTCCTATTTAGCAGTGTATGACATTGTGTTACACTTTATTTGTGAATGACATCCGTAAAACCTTAACCATGAGATGAAATCACTCTTTGGTTGCCATTTAACACCACATTTGCCATTGTATCACTGACATGAATACACTTCCTTATGAACCTACCATGCTATCTTCAGTTGTGAATCTTGATTTTAATATCAGAAATCCTTAGAACATATAACCTGTTATTTCTGTACCACTTTCTTATATGTCATTCAACATTGCATAATTTTACTTCTCTGTAACCAAAGACATATGTAAAAATAGAAAAATATATGTTTTTATCCATTTGTTCAAACATATAGCACCAGAGTATAAAATAAAGTGCTTTCATGCCTCTTCCATTAAAGATACCCACTTGTCAGTTTCGGTTATAAGCCTATGAAATGGTGACTGAAAAAAATGGGTCTAGTACAAAATATCGACTCTCATTATCTTGACACAGAAAAGATCGGCTCCTAAGTACTGACGTGCTCACAAGATCACCGAAATAAATAATGAAAAATGAATGACCGACAGGCTGTACTTTCCAGGTGTACTTACGAGTGCACACACACATATTGCATTTATTTATCTCCCCCTCCATTTCAACCCCCCACACCATGTGGTTGCACTTGCCCGATCTTTCACAAACATCCTGATCAAATGCCATGTTGCCATTACTGTATAGAAAGGCTGATGTTACCAATGTTTTGGAATTGTATCACAGAAAACCAGCCACTTGATTGGATGTTCTAGCTTTGATACGCTGCTTCCTGCCTTTCAGTACAGAGTCTGGAGACACTGCCCTGTCTTAGTTGGAACGAGTTTGGAAAGCGTAAGAACAGCTGTTGGCAGACTCTTGACTTGTAACAAATACCTTTCCCACTGACAGCTGTGTGATGCTTTTACTTTTGTTGGACTCTGAGGATACGCATTCTGTTATTGCTGGCACTAGTACAAGAAGATTACAAGTAATTAGTATTTCTGTAATTTACCGTACCTGCTCTGAAATGTAAGTCATCAGGCTGTGGTGCTAGTTTCAGCTCAATAGTTCAAGGCAAAGTTTCCCTTTTTCTATCTCGCTCTCTCCCTGTCGGTCATTAATTTTTCATTATTTATGTTGGCGATCTTGTGAGCGCATCGGTATTTCAGCATCGGTCAATTGGTTGTTGCCCTTCTAGTAGTCGATATTTTGTACTGCTCCCAAAAAAATACAATGGTGTCTGCATTTTGTATTAAAATCTCTTTTTACACACTCTGAAACCAGAATCTGCATATTTCATAGTTTCAAACTTTAATAATTGGATTTTACTCACTGAGAAGCAGCATTTATGGCAGTTACACCTCAGAATTCATGCTCTGACCCTCCAATCTGGTCAGCTGTTATAGGTGTGCCAATGATGGTGGGTTTATGCTAATGGTGGGTCAGACCACCACATTAATGTCATGACATCCATCTGCACCATTGCCCAGAAAGCATGTAATTGCTTAGCAACAGCGTGCGATATCAAGCATTATTCCTGCTCAGGGTGCTAGCATTTACAATGTTGTGAAAGGATAGCTACTCACCCTCTGTACAGCACTGTGTGTTTGAAGCAGTTTAATTATTTTTAACCCTTGTGATGTGGTGTCCCAGTTTTGTTTTCCTTCTGGAGTATCTGTGGGGGGCATCAGCAACAAAAGCAGAAAGGAGTTGTGGTCAGCAAAGCTCCCACACTGCACATTGTTGGAGTCTTTTTTCACATTGTTATTTCGGGTCTGCCTGAGCAGGCAGACACATAGGTTGATAGTTTCCCAATAGGGAGCTTTGGAGGGGGAAATGTGGAATCTTTGTTTACTAAGATATGTGTGTGGAGGGGGTGGGGGGCTATTTTAGATGTGACTTCAAATTGACATTAAAAAGGATATATCATCCTTTCAACTATAATGGTGATGTCCAATCAAAATTTCTTTTAAGAATTTTTATGAAAGCATACATATTGTAGTATCTCAAGCTGTTACGTTTGCATACTCTGATTTTATACAATTTACTAACATGAATTTCATTCTTCATCCTAATTAAGAACCACATCCTTATTTAAAGCTTTTAGATTATACTGTATATCCAAAACATCTCCCTTTTGTTTAAAGCCTCTTCACAATCTCCTCCCCTTCTTGGTTTTGTTACTGCTTCAATACCCAAGAATTTCAATGAGGCTGCATTTTATTGCTGCATGTTAAAGTGTGCAGATCTTGGAGAATTTTCATCTCTATTTCTAATGTGCTCTTGATATCCCCTGTCTAGGTTTTCAAGGGTCTACTGGTCTTCCCCACATAGATTTTACTTCATTGGCATTTGAGTAAGTATACTACATGGTCTGTGTTACATGTTATGTGGTTACTGATAAATAATGTTTTGCTTGTTCTGGGGTGTTCTACAAACTCCTTCTTCTAACAACTTTTGAAGTGACAACATCTTTGACAAGAGTACCTGCTTGGTTTTAGTGGACCTAATAGTAGTTGTTCACCTGACTCCTTCCTGTAGAAATGATTGTATGGACGTGTTTGTCTTGGAGAGTTTTTTTTCTTTTTTGATGGTAGTTTTAGTTTGTTATTAAATTCTGGAATACGCATGCCTTCCAAGACTGTCCTAAGTTTGTGTACTACCTTTTTGATTTCTGAATGCTAAGGTTAAGCCTCAACTATATCAGCTCCTAACTGTTCAATAAAGCTGTTGGACTTTGTAACTTTAGGCTTTCTCATGGCCACAAAGTGTGTGAAGTGTAGAAGCTTGCCTCCTACTAGAAGAGTTGTGCCCGAGCCTGACTGCTGTCATGCATGCTGCTTCCTGTAGTTGCCATTGTATTTGGAGCTTCCCCATTGTCTGTTTCATACTGAGCAGTAGCGATCATTAGAATCTCTACATTTGTTGAAGAAGTTTGGTTTGAAGCCAAAATTCTGATTGGTTGGGTTTTGGAAAAAAATGATTTTGTGGTCTTTTGGTAAATTGTGATGAAACTTGTTCTGGAAGTTAGTAAGAAATGTCAACCAACCCATTTAATCCCTCATGAGGTCCTTGAATTGCATATTCTTTGACTCATTTTCCACTTGCCATAATTTAAGCCATAATTGATGTCAACCCCTATTTATTGTGGTTGTTGCTCTAGGGGAGATTTTGAAAGAGACTACTGCTGCATCTTCCACATAATGAATGGCTTAAACATCATAACCCCAGGGTGCTGTTATGTTTACTGCACTTGGTTAAGTCATACTGAATGGTCTCTACCCACCTGAGGATTGCTCGAGTGGTATAAATGGATGTGGTTGTGGCTTTGGTTATCAAGGCTAACATCTCATGTGTTTTTTCACTGTATCTTCTGTTCTTTTGTCTGTTGGGTTTTTCAAGGCTATGGCTCCATCCAATAGTTTAATGCCGTGCATAGGGTTAATGTGGTAATTTATGTGTCTACATTGGGTGGACCCCCCCATGGTTCAGACTTTCACATGGCAAGAGGTTGCATTTTTTGAATACTCTCCTCTCTCTAACCTTTATGAGGTCAGGAGCATCTCATTCAGTATTAGAAAGTCTTTGAGGGTTTTAAAGAAGGGGAAAAATATTTCAGGCTTTGTTCATTATCTGATAAGTGGGTTCAGTTTTTGCTCAGCTGGTGATAAACAGGGTTTTAACATAAGTGTTTCTCTGACCACTCTGGCAAACTCTGAAATCATGCCATATGGACAGAGTCTTGCTGTTACAGCCTCTCTTTTCTCCTCCTGTACCTCAGATTCATCCATTTTGGGGCAGGATCTTCCAGATCATCTGTGTCTGGGTTATCTCTACATGGTTTCTTTCATTAAGACTCTTTTGTCAAAAGTTGTTCATTTGTACTATTCTTGGAGTGTTTATTCAATGCCAGGGAAGTGATAAATCAATACATTTTTGAAATACAGTGTGTCTGCCATGACCTGTGGTCTGACATTTTCTGGGTTGTTGTCTAAATTGCCCTCCTGGGCAGTGTACTTGCCCTTTGTATTCACCTGATTGTACATGCGACAAGGCATAGTTAACAGAGGTCCCCAGTTTGATTGCATAGTAGGATACTGGGGCATTTTCTGCAACATTTCCTGTTGCATCGCATGTTCAACTTGCTAGAGTTCATACCTGAGGAGTATAAGGTGAGAACTGATGAGGGACTGTTGTGTAAGCCATGACTCCTGCTAAGAAGTTCCTGTAGTATCTTGACAAATAGATAATAATATACCATATTTGATATTGGGTGGCTTCAGGTAGGTAAAGACCATAGTAACAATCCCTGCAAAGCCAACAAATTGATAGTTACTTAGTCTGAGAGTCCAGGAAAGGGGGAGCCAGACCAGGGAGTGGTAGATGTAGTGCTTCCATATACCGCAAGAAACCTTTGTCTGCCATATACAAGGGGGACTTGCCTTTAAATAAGAGGAGATTCTACACTACAGGCCCACAATGGCCTCTGTGCATACAGTTTATGTGGCTTGGGGACAAAACAACCACTGTACACAAAATGGTAGATCCCCATGCATGTGCAAGTGTGGCTAAAGTGAGCATTCCCCCAATATGTGCTCTCTATTATGCACAAAATGGCAGATTGAAAAGATGGTCACTATGCATGCGTATGTAGCCTAGACAAGTCTGGGAGTGGGGCAGTGATGAGCAAGATAGTGGCAAGTTCCTTGATAAGACACCAAGTGGCAAGCCACACTGGGGGGAAGGATTGGCTGGATGTACTGTAACTAGCTGGACAGCCCAAACATATTTCAGAGGTGGCTTCTCCCTCTACAGCCAGATGAAGCAGGCTGTAGGAGTTGCTCATGGTCATCCAGAAAAAGGATATAGTAGAGATTGACCAGCTTTGTGGTGTGACAAGAATGTAACATTTACACCACCTGGGAGCCTAATCTAGTTGCCTGATGTTCTGTTGCAGTGGGGGTGTCTGTGAAAAACTACATGCCGACTGAACCTGCAGTAAACCAGCAGGGCACCAACATTTAGTTCTGGTATGGTTGGGGGTTATAAAAACTGTGCATTGACTGAGCCTATCAACGAGACTGAGCAAAATGCAATGAACTGCTCTGGAGCAGTTTCATTGTGGCAGTGGGTCTGAGCCATGTGGCAGCCACATTGAGAGTGCTGCCATCAGGTAAGGCTGTAAAAGGCTATCTGAATAGTAGGATAATGCAACATGTTGTGCTTCAGCTGAGTTAAAGAAACAGGGGTTAAATGGGAACAGTTGTATGTGAGTGGGTTGTGGGCATGGTTAAAGTTGCAGTGGAGCACAAAGCATCTGAAAAAACAGAAATCTGCCAAATTCTGCATTCAACATCAAACACAGTTAAGCAAATAAGCAGTAACAATAAACACTAGGAAATACTGTTCACAAAACAACATGCTTAAAGTCAGAAAAGGCAGGTCTGACCTTAAGCATATCTTTGTAGTGTTCAAATGGCCACACAAAATCATGTGAAGCTGAAAGGGGGGGCAGAAAGCAGAGCCAAACTCCTTCAAAAATTTTACTCCCCCCAAAAAAGGTAAGCAGCTTCACAGATAGGGACAGGAACTTCACACCCAGACAGCATGATGGCTTCCCTGTTAGCACTGTGCCCTCAGCTGGGTGCTATAGCAAAACTTCCACAAAGCAGGCAATGGCTTCAATATGTGCTTTATTATTGGAGTTTCATGTACTGTAGACACTAAGTCATCATTTGAAAAAGTCCAAAATTCTATTAGGGACATTTCTATCCAGCGTCAAATGATTGAAACCAAGATGTACAATACTGAGGAGTGGGTGGAATCGGCTGAGAAGACCACTGAAAAAACTCTTGGCTAGGATCCTCACAGTGAAAGAAGCTATGAACTCCTCCATACATGAGCAACTTAATACTTTGGCAAAGTTGGAAAAAAATTAAAAATACTGTCCTGTCAAAAAAAATATATATATCATCCTGATTGGTCATTTAGCATAAATCCCTGACTCTAACCTGAAGCTTGAGGTTGAGAGGATTTTATCTTGTGCTTTTTCTCCTGATCAGCCTGTAATACTAGAATCCATTTTTAGACCTCAAGCAAGAAAGATCCCTTGACTATTCAAGATTCTGAGTCTGGGACAATGTAAATAATTTTCACATTTGCTTCAGTTTCACAGAGAAATAAAATCTACAGTCTGCCAGAGCTAAAAAATAATTCCTATATTAAAGCTTTAAGATACACCTGTATCCAAACTTTTCCTAGGTACCCAAAGATGCAGAACACATTTTATTGATGGTCACTTCTGAGTCCATGCAGGCAGGGGTAAAAACATTTTTGTAGTCCTCTACCAAGTTAAAAGTTACTTTCCAAGGAAAATACTATTTTTTTTATCATTTATGTGGACATGCTACTGAAGCATTCTATGAATAAAATGTAGCTGTGCCCACAGATTTAGGTTCGGACCAGGATGAAGAAGAACCAGCAGATAATACCTAACATCCCAGTTGTTAATGGAATTTGAAATTGGACATGATCTATTAATTACTTTTTTGTGTGTGAATAGCGTAATACAATGTCTCTTGGTGTTTATCTGTTGTTACTCCATGTTGGAATTTAATTTTACTGAAATGATCAGGTTTTCAATTAATGACCTATTTAGTAGGGATATTTTAGCTTGGAGCGTGAAAAAGATGAACTATTCAAGTAATATTAATATATACAGTATGCTCTTAAATACATTACAGTTAGATTTATTTAACCTTTTACCCTTTGAAAATTATTAAAAACTATACTTTTCAAGAAATTCTGTATTGGATTTTGTATTTTTGAGATGATTTAACAGAATGTTGAACTGATTGTATGATTTTATTTTCTCTCTGAATAAAGTAAACAGTATGACAAAAAACTGTTCATGAAACATTCACAGGGAGGTGCCTGGGCCGCAGCAAATGGTTCTATGTGATAATGGAAAGAGCCTAAAGGCAATTGCCATTATCTAGAAGTCAAGTGCTGAAATAAATTTTCAGCACTCTGACTTCAACTCACAACAAAGGGTGCGGGTGCTTAGTTTTTTAATGTTTTATGTGGGGGCTTGCCACTCCCTTCTTAAGGATTCTCAACTCCAGGGGGGTGCATATCGGGGAGTGAAAACATAAAAAAAAAAGGTTTGGGCCAGATGCAACAAAAAGGCACCAGTGCGCAGACCCGAACCCAGTACCCTGGTGACCAATGCCATGAATCCACCCACCACATCACAAAGTAGGCTTAGCAACCCACCACAGCACCACCCCTCACATACCCTCCTGCACCTCGCTGTGCATGCCCGCTCCCCCCGTACGTGTATGTATAATGAAATCCTGTCGCTATATTCACCCACCCACCCCATCCGGCCACCCTACCCTCCCCAAGCCATCCCTGAAATGCACTGGGGAGTGGATCACCATCACTGTAGGTGCTCATTCCCCAGCACTAATATCATGGGATACCTAACAAGCAGTGGGGCCAATGCCCAAACAGCCACATATAGAGGACAAGGGAAAAAAACTACCAGAAACAACAGTCAGATCCAGTAAAATCATGCAACACAGGATTTCAACTGCTAGGCAGAAGTTAAAGAGCAGGACAGAAAAACTGAAGGGAGGAACATTTTTAGCATACCAAACAATTTGAGCACTGTAGCAAAGAAAGGCTTTGGAGTCTCTTCAGGTGTGACCAGGCTGGAAAGATGCACAAACAGAACTGAGGATCCCACAGCAGGTAGAGGAGTCAAGATCCAGATCCTGATTTTTTCAAAGATAGTGTGTCAGCCTATCAAGGAATGCTTACAACACCCAGTTATGACATCAGGGAATGCTGTAAAGGGTGCTCTTGGATAATGTGTCATTCTCAGCAAAAGCTGGGTCAGACATACAAGCCTGTTTAAAGTGATTTATGGAAGGTTGCCATAGCAAATGGGAGTAGTTACCTGTAGGAGTTGTGAATCCGTCTTCTACCATACAAAGCGGCAAAAAGTGCTGTTTTCCATAAAAAAATAAAATCCTTTTATTTCTGTGCTCTGTTTCATTTACATAGCCCTGCCCCTTTTTTTCTTAGTGCTGCAACCCCAATTGTGACATCATGCAAGGGAAACAAAGTTTTTAAAGGGACACTGTCAGTTTTAAGCTGACTCTTTACATTGTTTGAAAGTAGCTGTATCTAGCATTATAACATGTAAAAAAATTATTGTGATTTGATTGGCTGAAAGCAGCTCAGAACTATGTAATTATTGACCCATAATTACACTCATGGACTACTTATCGCCATTCAAGCCCTACAACATAAACATAGAAAAGTATTATCACACTTCTACGTTCTAACAGGAGCTGTCACATCAGACCAGTCACTTCACCAGCAGACAATAAAATTGAAACAACATCTACACAGAATGGCAAATTATCTTTTTGGCCTACCTGCATCACAAAAGCATTTTTCCAGTAGCTTTTCTACAAACTTTACTGCTATAAACACTACTGAAATAGGAGACTGCACTTTGACCAGGGAGATAGAAAAAAATCAGCTATTTACAGTACCCACAATGCCTCACTATGTAAATTGGTATACAAGCTATTATATTTCTATGGTCACTACAGAAATAGGAGACTACCTCTCTCAGTAAAGAAACCTTGTCAGCTAGATACTGTATGCACAATGCCTTGTTATGAAAATAAACATATGAGAGCTTATATTGTTGAAGCCACTTTAGAAATAGGAGACTGCACCTCACAGTATGAAAATCGGACAACTTCTTATTGTACCCACAGTGCCTTGCTATATATGTCTACATATTAGGTGCTATACTGCACTCAACACACCACTACCAAAATAAGATACTGCACCTCTGAGTAAGCAACAGTTACGTTAACTTATAATTTACCCAGAATTCCTTGTTGTACGTAAAACAATGACAGCTCCCTTGCATGATATCATTCTGGGGGTATGGCGGCACAGAGAAAACTGGAGGACAGGGAGAAACAAAGTGTTGATAAAACATAAAAAAAAATGACTATGATAAATTTCTTTACAAAACAAATTGCAGCTTCAACATCTGAAGCATGGCATAATATGTGAAAAAGACATTTGGGAACCTTCCATATATCACTTTAAAAGACAATACTGTCGGTTCTGGCGAAGCCTTGTTAGTCTGACTTGCACAAGGATTTGCATACCCATGATACCTTGCCCTGGGAATAAAGCTTTAGAGTATGCATATGGTTTGAAGAGATGCAGATGCAGAAAAAAAGTAATTTGTATATTTATTCTCTCCTAGCATCCTTTTATGCTTACCATACTTTGCTTTCCTGTAAACTGCCTCATCAGTGTGCTCACTCTGACTTTTATAAATGGACTATTGCTACGGATCTGACAAGGCTGCTGGTTGAGATTATGACAGCAGTACACTGAGAGTCCCAAAGAGTACAAAACATGCCTCATGCTCATGCTTCCAAATTCTGGAATGTCATACATTCACTTCTAGACCCACACACACAACCCAGTTCCCCTACGTTCATGCAACATGGCCAGCCTGTTACTGACCCCATCAGCATTGCTGATACCCTCAGAAAATTATTCACATCCTGCACCTTGTTGCACAGACCCCCCTCAATCCTCTGTTCCCCCGTTCCCCCATCCCAACAACTTAAAATTCCCACCCATCTCCAAGCAAGAGGTCCTCACAGCCCTCCATTCATTAAATTTAACCAAATCCAGCCCAGATGGGTTCCACCCTAAGTTCCTACAGATCTTGACTCCTGCAATTGCTAAGCCTCTTACCCATCTCCTCAACCTCTCCTTTTCCTTAGGTTCTGTCCACAGGTTTGGAAATCTGCCTCTGTTATTCCCCTCCATGAAGGCGGTGACCCCTCTATTCCTGGAAATTATAGGCTGGTCTCCCTCCTTCCTGCTCCTGCCAAGCTACTGGAATCCCTGGCCCACTCCAGGCTGTCAGAATATCTCACTGCAAACAATCTCCTCTTTCCCCACCAGTCAGGTTTCATAAAACAGCATTCCACTATCTCTTCACTCCTGCACATCACTGACTACATCCACACTGCCTCTGACCAAGGCCTTCTAACTGCTGCAGTGTTTGTCAACCTGGCCAAGGCCTTTGAGCAGCAGCAAAAGGAAGGAGGCAGCTGCTACAACTCTACTGCTATAGTACTGGGACTAAAGAACTTGAGCTTTACTATTGGGACCTTCAATTAGGGTAAAAAACAAATAAAAAACAAGAGTTAGTGTGTTTGTCTCAGTTGGGGGAAGGGGACTGTTATCTGTGTAGTTAGCTAGGTGAAGAGGAGAGCTGTAAATTAGGGGGTGTGGCTTAGGCAGCAAAAAGCCAGGTATCTGAGATTAAAATTTTCCTGGTTAGGATTTGGCAGAAAGCAGCAGAAGGAAGAAGGCAGCTGCTATAACTCTACTACTGGGACTATATTGCCCTCTCTCCCTCCCCTTCACCTCCCCATACTTAGCCTGTTCCACTTTTATAGGCACTGGATTTGACTGACAATAGGAACTTCCTGTTTGGGAGCAGGAAGGGAGTAATCACAGAGTCACAAAAGACTCACCATCCTAGAAGGAAAAGAATAGCTTTCCCCCACCCCTTAGCTGCTGAAGGTCTGTCTCTAAGCAAGTAAGAAGGAGACTACTGAGGAATACAGAATCTTTCTGTCCCAGAACAGGAAGGGCAGGAGCTATAAGGGCACAGAGGAAGTAGGAAAGCAAGGAGAAAAAACAAAAAGAAAGTAAACAGAGAGGAAACAGTAAGCATACAAAACAACAGTCAAGGGGCCACAAATAAGGCATGATGGGAGTGGTGCAGTGCAGTGGCTGTGAGCGGCAGTCTTCCGGGAGACATTCTGGAGGATGTGGTGTTGTCCCATCTGCAGGCACCTCTCCGGCCTGAGGAAGGAGGTTGCTTGTCATCAGGCTGAGATAGCCAGGATTTGGGGGACTTCCTCTCTCACCCAGGGACCACCAGGGCTGTCATTGCTGCCTCAGAGGTTATCAAGAAAGAGGAGTGGTTGGACCATGGTGGGCTCTGGAAGGGTGAGGGTGTGGAACAGAGGTGCATCCCTCCAGTTGTACCTGTCCACAATTCATATGCCATTCTTGCAAAGCATGATTCCTCTATGGATGCACCCACAGTGGAGAGCAAGGAGGATTCTGGGAACCTCCACAAAGAAGACCCACAGGAGGGTGTCACAGGACCTCACAGGGAAGGAAACAACTCCTGGTGGGGAACTCAGCTGTTAGGGGGATAGAACTGGGGGAGGGAGGGGAGAGGGAGGTAAGGTGCCTGCCTGGCATCATGGCTTGGAGGGACAGGGAGCAAATCATCAGGATCACACAAGCATCTGCAAGGGGGAGGGAGCTGGATGTCATTGTCTACCTAAGGACAAATGACCTGGCTGGGGATGGGATGAGAGTAGTGCAGGGGGAGTTTGTGGAGTTGGGGAGGGGCCTTAAACAAGTAGCATGCATGGTAACCTTCTTGGAGGTGCTGCCTGTCATGGGTAAGACTAGGGTGCTCTGCACCATGGGATTCAATCAATGGTTGAAAAACTGGTGAAGAGTTCAGGGTTTTAGCTTCATTGGGGACTGGGGGTCCATCTGGAGAGATGCAGGCCTATACCGGGCTTGATGGTCTGCATCTGTCCAGGAGTGGAACCAGAATCATAGGTGATAGTTTTAAATGCTTCATTGGCAAGCATTTAAACTAGCCAAGGGGGGAGGCACTGAAACGGAGCAGGACAATTCCAGCCCTTCCCCCACAAAACAGTGTAGTTAGTGAGGTAAAACATCAAAATAGAGAAGTCGATAGGGAGAAGGGCAGTGGTAAATGGAGAAAAAGGCAAAGGCAGTAAGGATAGGGATGGGGCTAAAAGGAGTAAGGCCATAAAAAAAATGGAGGACAATGAGTACCAATGCCTGTAGTCTGGGTAACAAGCTCCCTGAATTAGTGGCCTTGATGGAAGAGGGATGCTTGGATATTGTGGCAGTCACAGAATCATGGTACACAAAGAATCATGACTGGGATGTCAACATACCAGGGTACACAATCTACAGCAGGGACAGGAAGGGTAAAAGAGGAGGAGAAGCAGCTCTCTATGTAAGGGAAGGGATTGAAACAACTGAACTAAATGATAAACAAGTTGGAAAGGAGGCACTGTGGGTCACCCTGGAGACAGGAAATTGCACTACAATCTGCACAGGGGTTATATACAGACCCCCGGCTCAGGGGGAGGAAATGGACAAGGAAATGTTAGAAAGTATACTTAGGATGGCAGAAAAAGGGAAGATTTCATTGACGGGGTATCTGAATATGTCAGATGTTAAATTGAGCACCTTTGCTGCAGCCACATCCAAGAGTAGGGTCATTCTTGATGCCCTACAGGGAACATGTCTCAGACAGCTAGTTTTGGAACCCACTCAGGAGGGAGCAATCCTAGATCTGGTCCTCTCAAATCAGGACAGAGAGAGGATTTCAGATTTAGAACTAGGTAGCTATCTGGGAACAAGTGACCACCAAACAGTGTGGTTCATGATAAACACAGCCGCAGAGTCAAGCCATAGAAAATTGAGGGTACTGGACTTTAGGAGGGCTGTCTTTGGCAACATAGGAGAGTGCTCCAGAAAAGCACTAGCACACGGACAAGAAAGAGGGTTGGAAGAACAATGGGGAAGCGTCAAAACTGCAATCACAGAGGCAACAAGCCTTTGTGTGAAGCAAATAAACAAATCAAGATGAAGGAAAAAAACACTATGGTTCTCAAAAGAGGTGATGGGGAAGGTAAGGGAGAAAAAGATGGCATTCAGGAAGTATAAGGAAACACAGAAGGAGCAGGACAGAGAACTGTACCAGTTAAAGCAGAACGAAGTGGGGAAGGCACTCAGAATAGCAAAGGCCCAAACTGAGGAAAAGATAGTCAACTCAGTTAAGAAGGGGATAAAACATTTTATAGGTGCATTATGTAGCAAAGAAAGAGCAAGGGAGGAATAGTGAGGCTTAATAAAGGGGAGGATGAGTGGGCAGATGGTGACAGTGAAAAAGCAGGGATACTGAACAAATACTTCTGCTCAGTATTCGCAAAAGAAGAGGGGGAGGTGAGGTACTTAATCCAATCAGTATAAGCACTCTGGTTAGGGGGATCGATACAAGACCATTCACAGAAGAAAGGGTTCTGAAAGAACTCCTAAAACTGAAGGTGGACAAAGCAATTGGACGTAATGGGATTCACCCCAGAATTCTAAAAGAACTAAGGGGAGAACTAGCGACACCAGTAACTACTGTTTTCAACAAACCATGGGAAGATGGTGTGGTACCTGAGGACTGGAGGAGGAAGAAAAAATTGCTGAGTACCTACAGGCTAGCAGGCAAAGGACCCAAGGCAGCATGAACTCACAGTGGGAAGCTCATGTCAGATGAATCTAATACACTTCTTTCACTGGGTGACCAAAGTAGTAGAAAAAGGAGGGACTGTGGACATGGTCTACATAGACTTTAGCAAGGCATTTGACAATGTCCCATACAAAATATTAATAAACATGTTAGCCAGCCTTGGAGTGGGTGTCAGGGTGGTAGTCTGGGTAAAAAATTGTCTGGACAACAGGATGCAGAGGGTAATAGTAAATTGAGTCCACTCTGAAGAAAGGGGGGTTACTAGTGGGGTACCACAGGGTACAGTACTGTGACTGGTCCTTTTTCATGTCTTTATTAGTGACATTGCAGAGGGACTGGAAGGAAAATTATGTTGCTTTGCAGATGATGCAAAGATATGCAATAGGATTGATACACAAGCGGGGTGAAAAGGACCAGAAGGGGCTTGGCAAAGTTGGAAGAATGGTCAAAAGTATGGCAGCTTAGATTCAATGCAAAGAAGTGCAAAGTAATGCACATGGGAAACAAAAACCCAGGGGAAGAGTACTCAATGGAGGGAAGGTACTAACAACAACTAAAATGGAAAGGGACCTGGGGGTAGTCATATCAGATGACCTAAAGGTAAGCAAGCATTGTGAGAAGGCAGTAAGGAGAGCTGGGGGATACTAGGATATATAGGGAGAGGCATCACCAGTAGAAAACAGGAAGGTTTTATCCCTTTGTACAGACAGTTGGTGAGACCCCATCTGGAGTACTGTGTGCAGTTCTGGAAACCCCATCTCTGCAAGGACATGGACAATATAGAGGCAGTCCAGAGGAGGACAACTAAAATGGTGCAGGGTCTGCACCAGAAAACATACCAAGAGAGACTAAAGGAGCTTAGTATGTATACTCTCAAGGAAAGAAGGGAGAAGGGGGACATGATAGAAACTTTGAAGTACCTCAAGGGAATCAACAAAGTCCAAGAGGGTAGCATCTTTCAGAAAAAGAGATGTGCAAGAAATAGGGGGCACAATTTGAGGGTAGAGGGGGGACAGCTCAGGGCAATGTGAGGAAGTATTTTTTCATGGAGAGGGTGATGGATGCATTGAACAGCCTTCCTGAGGAGGTCATGGGGTCAAAAACAGTGGGGGAATTCAAGAATGCATGGGACAGACATAAGGCAATTCTAGTAAGGGTTAGGAAGATGTAGGCTGCTGGTTAATTAGGATCTTCAGCTTATTCAATAGGTAGGGAAATGGGCAGACTGGGTGGGTCAAGCGGTCCTTATCTTCCATCAAAGTCTATGTTTCTATGTTTCTATGATTCCTTATCCCATGCTCTGCTCCTATTGAAACTAGAGACAGCAGGTCTAGCTCCTATCACTGTACACTGGTTCGAATCCTACCTTTCCAACAGTCTACAGTCAGTCAGAATCGCTGATGTCTCATGCTCCCCTCATCCTAGCAGGTGTACCACAAGGCTCAGTCCTAGGTCCCATCCTCTTCTCCCTCTTTATAAATGACCTTCCCTCCTCCTGCAAAAACCCCAGCATATACATGTATGTGGATGACACTATCCTCTTTACCTCAGGCCGAACACTAAGTGATGTTCAAGCTACCCTCCAAAATGATTTCAACAATTTTCAACACAGTTTCAAACAAAACCAACTAAAACTAAACACTTCCAAAACTGTATCTATGGTTTTTACCACAGCGCAGGAGCTTAGCAGATCCCCCTTCCCCCCATCACTTCCCTGGACAGTACCCCTCTAGACCAGGTCACTAAATACAAGTACCTGGATGTTTGGTTAGACCCCTACTTATCCTTCTCAACTCACATAGAAACAGCCATCTCTAAACTACACCTCAAACTTGATATTCTACACTGGCACAGAGAATTCCTTCTGCTTCCTGCCAGATGCAAAATTCTAACAAAAATGATC
Organism: Neoceratodus forsteri; assembly: GCA_016271365.2. NCBI lineage: Eukaryota > Metazoa > Chordata > Ceratodontiformes > Ceratodontidae > Neoceratodus > Neoceratodus forsteri. The sequence goes on along the minus strand of CM057450.1, from coordinate 1,459,135,674 downwards.
CCCCACATTTTTGATTTTGTAGATGTCATCGACAGCCCTGCCTCTGTAAACACCCTGTCTAGGCTTGATATCCTCCTGAACTCTTTCTACCACTTCGCTACCAACTCTCCCTTTAGAACTCATCACTGCAATCTTTACATCACTCTAGGACTAATCCAGCTGTCCCACAGATGTTATATCCACTCCCTGGACCTCATATCTAAATTCTGGTTCAGCATGCTACCCTCCTACCTGTTGGATAGTCTCTGCCAGACCTCTGATTCCTCTTATGATCTGAGACACAGGAATGAAAGATCCTTTAGCTTACTTTGTCCATTCCGCCTCAGCTGGCAAAGCCGTTTTCTCCTACTTGGCTCCCCAGTTTGTGGAACAAACTTGCCCCTACCATTAGGAACTCCTCCTCTAACTTTGCTTACAAGTAACAACAAAGTCTCGTACCATCTTGCCCCCTGCCTCTGTCCCAGGTGATCAATCTCTGCCCCACAGTCTCTCCTCACTACTGCCTCCAAAGTTCTTACTTTACTATGCTCTCAATGTGTGCACATACTATTGTAAAGCTTAAATCATATTGTCTCATGAGCTGCATTTGATCAGTACTGCTGTATCTGTTGTTTATGAATTATGCTGTAATGTTTTTTTGGTTTTTTACTAAATGTATGTACTCCTTTCTCCCCTCCCCGGTCACACCTGGAATTGAGCCTTGTCTCAGTGTGCCTTTCCCAGTTATCAAATGTTTAAATAAATAAATACCTTGTGTCTGTACTTTGTCATTCTCAGCTTAAGCTGGATTAGACATGCAAGCATGTTTAAAAGGCAATATTTGTTCAGGTGAAACCTTGCAGTCTGACTTACACAAGTATTTGCATACCCATGATGCCTTGCTATGGAAATGAGTCTTTAAAGTATGTGCTCGATGGTGAAATTCTGCATTTCGTGATTGAAATTCATGATTTTGCCAGTGGGATTTTGCATTTCGCACTTGCAAAAATCATAGGCGAAATGAGCAAATTTCACAAAATATTTAGTGCGGCAAAATTCACGATTTCACCGGAATTTCACCAGCGAAATTAAACGTCCCTGCAACACTATAACTGAATACTAATTCACAAAAAAACTCACTCATTAAATGGATAAAAAAAGATATATGACAATGCAATCAAACATCTCTGTTGCTGGGTCGGTTCTGTAATCCACACTAGGCTTTGAATCATAGAACCACCCCTGACCCATGTTCTAACACTGTATGACACTGATCTTGATCTGGAAATACCTAACTCAGACTTGGTGTAAAAACACTTCATAATGGCCAAAGAATCTTTGCTTACTTTTCAGCAAAACTATGTAATGGTCCCCCACCTGGACTAACACAAGTATCATCCCTAGCCTACTTAAACAAAAATGTATGGAACATGAAAATATCAATTTCACTTGCTGACTAACAAATCTGTCTCTTAATAATACCATTCTGAGCCTAGTTATCATGTTTTAAAATCTGTAAAATTACAGCATGTTTCCTACCTACCTACTGAACCTGTAATAAATGTAATGTATCCCAGTTGTTGCTGTGAATTCTATAGTGAGTTTACTTAATCAACAAATAACTGATAAGTAAATAAGTCCCGATAAAAGCCAGGTTTGTAAGGTACAATATTGCAAACAATCATGATGTTGCAAATATTTTAAAAACATTTACCCAATATTTTCAAATATGGGGAGCAGTATACTGTAGCTTAGAGGGTTAAAGCACCAAGCTGTGAACCTGGAGATCTAACAGAACTGGGTATGAAACCCACAGCTATCACTTGCATTCTGTGTGACCCTGTACAAGTCATCTTACCTCCCTCCAGCATACACCTGAAAGGAGCTTTAGCTCAATGTGACTTTTCCAGACCAAAAATTCTAAAAAAATAAATAAAATAATGTAAGATTAAGAAGTGCCTTTTGGTCAAAAAAATCAGTTTTATTTCAATTTTAACCCCCTGCTTTTCCAGCTGACCCTCTTCTGCTTGGACCCCCCTCACACTCCATCACCTTGACATCCACCAGGGCTTACCTGTTGGCCAACTCCCCCAAGGCTTGCTCCACTTGTGAGGTTGGCTGGGTCACCCAATCCTGCCGCCTATAACTTGATCCAGCAATGGGACTGGTCAACCCAGCTATTCAGGTGCAGAGCCTGCGAGGGTCAAAGTACCATCTTACTTCTGGAGGTTGATTTCCACATTTTCTCCTCCAAAGAGGCATCTGATATGCAATGATACTAGGTCATGCAGCATGCACTTCCATGAGCTACATGGTGCCATCTGCCCTGCCTCTCCTACCCCTATCCAGGCAGTCACAGTACCTGGTCCTGTTGCTAACCACCAGAGGCCTGGCAAACACCAGGCTCTGCACACCTGCCCACTGGAGGAGGAAAGTGGTCCTTTGGATGTGAGATTCTCCTCCTCCCAGCCAGCCCGCCAATGTCCCAAGATCTCTATCAAACTAGGGTTGCCAGCATCATGAGCAGTAGTCCTACCACTGCGTCACTGGGCTAGCAAAAAATCAGTTTCTCATAAAACTCATTAAACAGATTTTTTCAATCCTGCATTTTTTTAATTAATTTATTTGGGAATGATCAGCTGAAATACCATGTTTCATTTTCAGTGTGATCTGCTTCCCTCCATTGTACATCTGGGTGGAGTGAGAACTGAGAATTCAAGCAACTATCTTAAATTCACTCATTGTGCTTTTGGAATTTGAACCTAAGTCTCCTGGTTGGGTTGCCCACAGATAGGTGTGGTGTGGCAGGCAATAACTGAGAGCAGACAGAATAAGAAATCCTTGCACTTACACAATACCTACAAAGCATACAAACTCAAGAAATGATGCAGTATAAAAATGAATTGACTTATATCATAGAATTGGTTTAAAATCTAAATTTTTATAAGGAAACACATACTTTTCTTGTTGGCACCAGCCCGGAGTATCTGTAAGTTGCAAAATGGGAAAGCCAAGAGGAGCAGCAGCCACGACTGATGCATTTTTCAAGCCAAGACATACTGGTGACCTGCACAGCATGACAACAGGTGACCCTTCTATAGCTCTGACCAGTGAATTGACTTTGCATACCATCAATGCCACACTAGGGCAACTGGTGAAAACAGTGCAGGACCTGGACAGAAAATCTGATGCTAGGGTAGATTCCCCTGGAAACCTGAATGGACACACTGGATTAGTCAATGCAAATATTGGAGACATCAGCGCTGAAGTCAATGTATGCCACCAGAGGCCATATTAAAGAAAATTCAGTTACACCAGCACCTAGAGACTGTGGAGAATAAGGTGCATGCACAGAACATTCATGTGGTGGGTCTGACTGAATTGGCTGAAGGGGAGGACAGATTAAACTTTGCCAAAACACTTCTTCCTGTAATTTTGAGTCTTGGGATGACCCGCTGCTGTCCATTGAAAAAGCATTCAGAATAATGCATTGGTGGGCATTGACAGCTGCTACTATCCCATGAACATTCATGGTGGTCTGCACCAGGATAGGGGACAGGGACAGGATACTGGCCAATCCTGGCAGAAACAGTGACTTAAAATATGGTGATGACATTCTTATGCTCTTCCCTTACCTCCTCTATAGTGCAAGGCAGTGAAGAAAAGTCTGACAGCATTCAGGGCCATCTCTGTCAAGTTAAACTTCAACAGCAAATGCTTTTGCCTGCAGAGCTACGACCTGTGTGGAATGATCACCAGTACCTGTTCTCTGAAAACAAGAAAGCAGAGAAATTGGTCCAGAGAACTGAAGCCGAGCTGCCTGCTGCTGATGGAGATGAAGAATTAGCAGAAAGAGAGCAACTACTGGTCTGGCTCATGTCAGCAATTTCAGGTTGGCAAAGACATTCATATACTCATGGGACATAGATGTACATTTTCTGTGTTAATCTGGGCATTATAAGTGTTGGGGAGACTGCTAGAATGGCAGAATACTGCACGAAGGGGCAAGACAGATCCACTTTATTGATACCAAAAGGTAATGCAAACAGCTTGCATGAAAGCACAAAATGACAGACTGAAGTTTGTCACAACTTACACCTCACAAGTAAACAGTGCATGCAGCATACTCCAGAAAAATTAGAATGTTATCCCTCCTGATTCTGTCATTGGAAAAAGTGTTCCTGAACCACCACAAGTGGTATTCACCAAAGGTGGTATTTAGGAGAGCACATAATCTAGGTGACATTTTGGTTTCCTTACTAGAACCAGTGAGGAAAATGGTGGCCATTTCTCCACCCTCGTTTTTGTCTCTCTCTGTGTCGCTGTCTTCATGCTGTTGTTTTTGTTGTAGATGTAAATTCTGCAGATACATTCTGAATACTAAAAAGTTTGTCTACCCCACCATCTGAAAAGATTAAGATATAAGACATCTCATCACTCATGATACAGCTCGTATAATATATATGGCCAATTGCCCATGTGGAACATTCTACATAGGAAAAACAATTCAACCTTTTAAAAAGAAAGTGAGTGAACATGTATGGGATGTCTCAGGAGATGGTTCTACAAATATTTTAGCAGCACATATTAAACATACCAAGGGAAAGGAAGATCATTTTTGGAGCTTTACAAGAATAGAAAAGGTGCAACTAGGACTGGGGAAGGGGAACTGAATGTCCTCTTACTGAAAACAGAGGTGTATTGGACAAATAACCAATGGGGTCAAAAGTCCTGGGCCTCAATTATTGTTCTGAAGTAGCTATATTTTTTTGAATGGTGATCTCAATATGTAACATCATAAGAATGTAGAGTGGAGGTTGATGGCACAGGCACGGCCTTGGCAGTGTTCATGGACTACTTCAGTAGGGCAATGGATAAAAACATGCTCGCTGGTGCAGTATTTGTGGACTTGTCAATGGCATTTGATCTGGTTGATCACCAGTTGCTGCTTGGGAAATTTGGGAGTTTTCAGAATGGTGGATTCCTCTTTAGAATGGGTTTTGAGTTATTTGTTCCAACATCCACTGAGGGTAAGTAATGGGGGAGTTCTGTCCCAGGTTGCTCTGATGGAACAAGATGTTCCTCAGTGCTCAGTAATGGGTCCACTGCTGTTTACATTGTTTATAGATAATTTACCATCAGTACTTATCAACACGCATACTTTAATGTATGCAGGTGACATTATTTTGTATGACAGCTCTCCCTCAGTGGATGACTTGAACAGGACTTTGGGTATGGACTTCTCTATTTTGGATGATTAGGTATTAAAATTTAGACTTTTACTCAATAGTAAGAAGACAAAAATGCATGATTTTTGGTTCTAGACCAAAGACTGCTAAAAGACCTACTTTGAAAATTCTTAATAATTCAGGGGACCTAGTAGAACAAGTTGATTGTTTAAAATATTTAGGAATAACCTTGGATCCGAAGTTAACTTTTACATTACATATAAAATTGATCTGTTGACAGACCAATAATAACCTTGGTGCACTGTTTAAGTTACAGAATTTGCTGACCCTGCCTGTCAGAACCGCTGTTGGCAAAAGTGTTCTTTTGCCAGTTTTGAATTACAATTCCTTTTTGTTCACAAAACTTACTAAATCAGACTTATCCTTGTTAAACACTACTTTTAGTGCGATCTGTAGGTTTGTACTAAGGTTACCATATAAAACTCACCATTGCATGTTATATGAATTACTGGGTTGGCTGTCACCTAAGCTCAGCCATGAATATAACTTGAATTGTTTAATTGATAGGACACTGCATTTAAAATTTGACTCTCCCCTTTTTAAGTTATTTGAACAAAAAAAAAAGAAGCCCAACCCTTAAGGTCAAACAGTACTATCTTTTAGTAGTCCCAAGAGTTTCAAGCAATATGGGTGAACGTGCTATATCAGTATGTGTTGCCAGAAACTGGAATTTCTTGCCTAATCATTTGCATGACTGTGTTAGTCATAACAGTTTTAAACAACAGCTTATGATACATTATTGTGCACAGCTTTTTGTATCATTTGTACTGATGTTTGTCTTACTTGTATATTTAATGTAACACCTTTTGGCTATTTAAATAAGCCCCACATCATATATGAAAACGTGCCTTGGCTCATTACATTTACCTGGTCAACAAAAGTTTAAATAAAAAAGTAAAATAAATAAAACAGCAAAAAACCTAGGGACCAGAATAAGAAAATAAAGATCAATTCTTGACCAGATATTTACAAACATACTTTTTTTCTCATGTTTTCTATGTATGGATGGAACCAGTCCTTGTAGTAAGTTCTTGTTCTTGTTCTGTATTTGCCAACCCACTCCTATAATGTTTAGTCAACTGTACATCAAGAATCTGTCCTGGATATCCATGCCATCTTCATTCAACATACATGAGGATCAGTGGTGGAAAAGCTGCCTTACAATCGATCGCTTTTAAATGTGCACTCCAACTGAAAAGTGTACAAATGGACTTTAAACTTAAACTGAGGCACAACAAATATTATGTCTCCCATCATAGGAGGGTACAACATTTAAATGCTTAATATTTATAAGTATGCTGGAGGTGCTGAGAGGGAGAATAGCTACCAGCTACCCTAAAGCAAGGAGGTGATAGCCTGACTGGTGGCCCTGAGGGTTGAGATGCTGAATGCCTTGCCTCACTCTATGACAGTGACCTGGGTTTGGGAGTGACCTCTGGTCACTGGGGTGCTGGCACGGGGGTGGGAGCAGGAGTGAGCGGTGGCTCTCCTCTTCCTGGATGGAGGGGTCACCCACCCATAGTCCTGTGGCTGGTGCAGGCAGTTAATGGTGCAACTGGAAGTGAGGTGCATCCCTTATGGCATGCACGTGTGTGCCTCCACAGACACATGTCACATAAGGGATGCATGGCAATGGGCTGGGAGACACCCTGTAAAAAAAACACAAAAATGCATATATAAAAAAAAAAGGAGGTGATTTAATTGAGTATATTAAATTCAGCTCATAATTCAAGCACCTGTGGAAATAGGTAGAAATGTTTTGGTTAACTGATTTTGAGGTTGTTCTTTATTTAGTGAAACTTTTATTTGCCAGGGAGGTAATCTAACAGGGAGAATATGTGCAGTCATTTGTGACTAGAGCTGTTACTTAAACCTTGTGAAATAGGTGTCTGATAAGGGGAAGAGTTGAAGAAGGCTTGAGGGGACTGGGGATTAAAAACATGAGTTGATTGTGGGCTTTGTCTGGAGGAACTGAGAGGGAGAACAGCTACCAGCTACCATAAAGCAAGAAGGCAATTTAATTGAGTACATTGAATTCAGTTCATAATTCAGGAGCCTGTGGAAGTGGGTCGAAGTAAGTATTTTTGGTTCATTGTTGTTGAGGTTGTTCTTTATGGAGTGAGAAGCTTCAGGAAGAGTGAGGGGTCCTCAGCTGATTGTTTTTCTCAGTCAAGGGCTATTCCCACCTACCAACTCACCCACCCCTCAACCCACCACCCCAGGGCTTGTCCTCCTTATATAGGGCGTGGGTCTGATATATATAGTACATCTTCCTGCTTCCTACCAGAAAGTACTAGAAAATAGAAGGGGTGGAGGAGAAGGGGAAGAGACAGCAAAAGACAAAAGACAAAACAACAAAAGCTTAAGCAAATCAAACTGAGAGGCTAACAATAGCAGCAGGAGGGTTTAGATAGTATTAAAGGAGGGAATACAGACCAATTAAAGGGAGATGATGCAGGGAGTGTTGCAGTGCACTTGATGTGGTGCAGCAGTCTTCAGGAGGACATTCTGGGTACTGCGGTGCTGCCTCATATGCAGACACCTCTCTGGGTTGAGGGCAGAGGTGGCCCATCTCCAGGCCAAGCTGGTAGGAGTACTGGTGACCATCATCCCCACCCAGAGGCCACTATGTCACTAGCCACTGCCACAATGGCTGTTCAGGCAGATGGAAGGATGGACTACGGTGGACTAAGGGAGGTTCAGGGGAGGAGAGGGCAGAGACACATCCCCCATCCAGGTGAGCTTAAGAACTCCTACACTGTCTTGGAGGAGTGGGAGAGTCCTGAAAGGGGGACCTAAGGCTGCGGCCAGGGAGGATGTGAGGGTTCTCCAAAAGGAAGACCCAGTGGGGAGAGGAAGAGGATCCCATGTGAAGAAGAAGTTACTCCTGATGGGAGACTCGATAGTCTGGGGAATGGTTCTAGGCAAGGACAGCAGGGAGAAAAGGGAAGTTAAGTGCCTCCCAGGAGGCACAGCTCGGAGGGAGGAGGAGGAGCAGATCCAGAAGATCTCTAAGGCAATGGCAAGGAGATGCAGTGTGGAGGTCATTGTCTACCTGGGAACAAATGACCTATCCAAGGACAGGACAAGCATGTGGCAGGTGCAGGAGGATTTCAAAGAGTTGGGAGGGCAGTTGGGGAAGGTAGCAAGCTCCATGGCATTTTTTGGAGGTACTGCCAGTCCACAGAAGGGGGGAGGATGCGAATCTCCAAATCAGTAGCTTCAACACATGGTTGAAGGGCTGGTGCAGCAAGAAAGGATATGGCTTCATTGGAGACTGGGGACCCACCTGGAAAGATGTGGCCCTGTACTCGAGTAACAGTCTGCATCTGTCCAGGAAGGAGAAAGCAGTCCTAAATGAAAGATTTATCTGCTTCCTTGCTGAGCATTTAAACTAGCTGGGGGGGGGGGGCAATGGGAACAGGGATACTCTAGCAGCCCACCCCCACAAGAAAGGTATACCAGAAATTAGGAGCAAGAAAGCAAAATATGGACAGTATCACCTAAATCAGACAAAGAGGGAAAGGCTTAGGTAGGAAGGCAGCACAAAAAGGTAAAATGAGGGGAGGGAAAAAAGAAGTGGAGCAAAGGCATGAGTATAGAGCAGATAGGCAGCAAAACATGGAAGGTCATAGTTACAAATGCTTGCAGCCTGGCAAATAAAATCCCAGACCTGGAAGCATTGTTAGTAGAGGCAGACCTGGACATAACTGCAATAACAGAGACCTGGTACACCATAAATCATGATTGGGATGTTAATGTACTGGGGCATGCTCTGTTCCAGAGAGTTGAGGAGGTAGAAAATGGGGGGACATGTATGTTAGGGAGGGTATAAAGGCAACAGACATACTGGGTAGACAGGGGGAGGCCAAGCCACTGTGGGTCACCCTTGAGCCAGACAATGGCACAGCAATCCGAGCAGGGGTGATCTACAGACCTGCAATGCAGGGGGAGGAATTGGATAGGGATCTAGGGGATCAAATTCACTCAATGGCAGCAAAAGGTGAGGTATTACTGCTGGGTGATTTTAATATCCCAGACGTGGACTGGGCCATCACAGCAGCTGCTTCAACCAGGAGCAGACATCCTAGATTCCCTACAGGTGACAGACCTAAGACAGCTAGTGACTGATCCCACCAGATAAGGGGCTATTCTGGACCTAGTACTCATCAATGGAGACAGAATCACAGATGTCCAGGTGGAAGGTCATCTGGGGTCCAGTGACCATCACATAGTGTGGTTTAGCATAAGGACCAAGACACAGTCTAGTCACATGAAGACAAAGACCTTAGATTTTAGGAGGGTGGAATTTGCTAAAATGGGAAGTTGTAGCAAAGAGGCATTGGTGAGAAGGGAGACAGGAGGAAGAGTTGAGGAGCAGTGGGAATAACTAAAGGGAGCCATAGTGGAGGTGAAAAGCCAGTGCATTCAGGTTGGTAAATAAGGGCAAGAGAAGAAGGAAACCACTGTAGTTCTCGAGAGAGGTGGCAGACAATGTAAGGGACAAAAGGGCAGGTTTCAGGAAATATAAGGAGACTCAAAGGAAGGAGGACAGGGAGGTATACCTAAGGAATCTAAGGGAAGCAGGGAAGGCTTTTAGGAGAGCAAAGGCACAGACTGAAGAAGGATTAGTGCAGACAGTGAAGTAAGGGGACAAGGCATTCTATAGTTACATTAGTGAAAGAAGGAAGACCTGGGGTAGGGGGGATTGTAAGGCTCAAAGGGGATACTGGGGAGCATAAGGAGGGAGACATGGAAAAGGTGGAAATACTAATCAAATACTTCTGTTCAGTATTCTCTAAAGAGGGAGAGGCTCAGAGACCACAGCTGGGTAAGAAAGACAAGGGGTGGAGAGGTAAACACAAGTCCATTCACAGTGGAGAGTGTCCTGGAGGAGCTCACAAAACTGAAGGTGGACAAAGCAATGGGGCCAGATGGCATACACCTGAGGATATTAAGAGAGCTATGAATAGAACTAGCGGCGCCTCTGGCAGCACTGTTCACAAGTCACTCAGCACAGGAGTGGTTCCTGAGGACTGGCAGACTGCACATGAAGTCCCTCTACACAAAGTGGTTGGAGGGAGGAGGCAGGTTACTATAGACCATCTGACCATTTTTTTTTTTGACTGAGTGACAAGAGAAGTAAATGGGGGTTGGCGGTAGACATTGCCTAACTCGATTTCAACAAAGTCTTCAACACCGTCCCACATAAAAGGCTGGTCAACAAAATGAGTAGTCTAGGTATGGGGCACAAGGTGATAAACTGGGGTTAGGAACTGGCTAACTGACAGGAAGCAGAGGGTAGTGGTAAATGGGATCCAATCAGGGGAGAGAGGGGTGACCAGCAGGGTACCTCAGGGATCAGTCTTCGGGCCAGTCCTCTTTAATGTCTTTATTAATCACATTGCGGTAGGACTGGAAGGAAAGGTCTGCCAGTTTACAGATGACACCAAGATCTGTAACAGGGTGGATACTCCAGATGGGGTGGAGATAATGAGGAGGGACCTGGAGAAGCTTCAAAAATGGCCTGAAGTGTAGCAACTAAGGTTCAATTCCAAGAAGTGCAAAATAATGCACCTGGGAAGAGAGAACCATGGGGAGAGCTACAGGATGGGGGACAGGAGTTGCTGACTATCACCAAGGTAGAAAGGGACCTGGGGATTATTATTTCAGATGACCTAAAGGTGTCTACGCAGAGTATAAAGGCTGTAGGAAGGGCTAGTGGCATGATAGGATGCATAGGCAGAGGTATCACTAGCAGAAGATGGGAGGTGTTGATGCCATTGTACAAAATGCTAGTGAGGCCTCACCTAGAGTATTGTGTGCAATTCTGGAGGCTGCACCATCATAAGGACATTGACAGGTGGAGGCGGTCCAGAGAAGGGTAACTAAGATGGTACAGGGTTTGCACCAGAAAACATATGAGGAGAGACTAAAGGACCTCAATATGTACTCACTGGACTCACTGGAGGAGAGGAGGGATTGGGGGATCATGATCGAAACATTCAAGTACCTTAATGGCATTAACAAGGTGCAGGGGGAAGGTATCTTACAATATAAGAGATGTACAAGAACGAGGGGGCATCATATGAAATTGGAAGGTGGCAGGCTGAGGGGAAATGTGAGGATGTTTTTCTTCACAGAGAGGGTGGTGGACATGTGGAATAGACTGCCACAGGAGGTGGTGGGGGTGAGCACAGTGGAGGGTTTTAAACAGGCATAAAGGTACCTTAGAGATGACCCTATCCCCTGACCTTGCAGGTGGGGCTATATATTACTGAACCCAGGAATGGATGTTCCACTGGACCCCTGGGAGAGACTTCAGGCTGCAGCAGCAACCCTGAGCCAATCAGTCTGTCTTGCTCCTTCAAAGCCAGATCAACATCCCTTCCTTGGTTACCACCACATATTCATCACCCAAGGACACCAGCAGTCCTGGAGCCTTACTCAGATGATCCAGTTCAGATACCCAAATGGTCCCAAAACAAGCCACCAGGAATGCTGCCTCCAATGGTGATGAGCACACCCTCTGCAGTTTTCCTCACACCAGATCCAATAGGGCCAGACTAAATGGACAATACCTGTCTGGACATTTTGGAGCTCAGCAAACACATCCCTCCAGCATTTTACGGAGGCAAAAAGCAGGCATGTTATCTTCCAGGTCAGCAACCTTGGAGACCTATTAAATGCCTGCCAGATGTTGACCAACAGTTCCATGCATTAAACTTTCTCATAGCATTTGTACTACATATCAGCATAGCTAGGCCATGTATTCTGCCACTTCTGGGCCAGTCATATACTCAGAAAGTTCTCTACCCTCCTCCACTACACTGTTTGTGTTCTGGGTGCTAATACATTTCTGAGTATTTCCCAGACTGCTGTATCACTGCTTCCCAGAGGTAAGCTGGGACTTCCTGGAATGTCTCCACTTCTGGTGCCAACTCCCAATTTCTCTCCCACCATAAACAAGGAAGAACATCAGTGATACTGTTATTCACACCTGGCACATGGACAGCTCTAAACTGTATACTAAACACTGAGCATTTCAGCAGAAAGATCCAGATTAGGTTGCCCAAGGAGTCCTTGGCTTAGAACTGCCCATTAATGGTGTGGACTACTCCAGTCTTGTCTGTCCTGAAGGTCACGTTTTTATCCCTAAAATGATCCACCCATACTACCAAGGTAACCTGAAGGGGAAAAAACAAGCCCCAAAGCCTCCGGATGCATCCATGAACAGCTTGAACTTCTGGCTGGTGGTTGCAGTCAGCCAGAGTGACACTCCATTAAAACAGTTAAGGAAAACCAACCACATCATGAAGTCTTCTCTCATGTTGTTTGACACCCAGATCCTGTGATGAGGCTTGTAGCATCCATGCCTAACTTTGTGGAATGGTGCAGGAAAGTCCTGCCTATGGGAATTATTTTGCAGGTAAAGTTAAGGTGGCCCAGCAGCTGCTGCAGTTCGCACAAGGTAATCTTGTGTGCCTCAGCCACTCTGGCAAACAACTCCCTCAGCACCACCAACTTATCCTGTGGTAGGTGAAACTCAGTAACCATAGTGGCAGTCTTGCAGTGTCAGTGGCTCAACAGGTTGCACACTTGCCTCTGAGGTCAGAAGATCAGAAGTCTGGGGGTTCTATCCCCACTCCAGGCACTTGGGCTAGATCCTACTACTGACACTGTAGTGCAGCATGAGGCGGGTGCTGCACTCCTGAGGTGCCGTCTTTCAGATGAGATGTTAAACTGAGGTCCCATCTGCCTGTTGTGGTGGTAGTTCAGGTGGATGTTAAAGGCCACATAGCACTTCTCAGAAAGAGTAGAGGAGTTTATTAAAGGAAAAATCAAACAATACAATACAAATCAAAGGTATCCATTCAGGTCCATAAAAAATAAATCAGGTTAATCATGGGGTTACAGAAAATGAACAATAACATCCAATACGAGAAAATAAATATAGAAAACAACAGAATTAACTTCATTCTGTAATCATCAGTACTCACTTTCAGGATTTAACAGTTACCTAACAAACTGAATTGTCTATATCAAGTAATGGGTACATCTGTATCAGTTATCCAGGGCATGTTTCTCCAGTGAGCACATACATTATTCTGAGTAAGCAACCTGGCCTCGTTGGTATATATGTCATTAAGTTCATATCTGATTTTAGCAAGAAGTTCAGTATAAGTAATATGTTTTTGTTGTCACGTAAATAGTGATCTGGAATTCCAAATGAACCATTTAATAACTATTAAGACAATATGTAATGAGCTTGCATTCCATCAGAGAGCATCACCCATGTAATGTCCATTCATTAAAGCTTCATAAGTAATAGTCTTAAACCAAGGTACATTCCATTCTGTGGCTAATAATACCCAGAACACTTGAATGTATGAACAATCAAAGAATAAATGCTGGATTGTCTCTAGTTTTTGAAAGCACTGTTGGCAACTGCAGAATCTATCCTCTAGCTGCTTGTATTTGTGATTGGATTTTACATTGATCTTCTCATGACAGCTTAACCAGTGGAGGTCCCACATTCTATTTGGAATCCTACCTTCTTTAACTAAGAGGGTTAGGGAGGTGGTATAAGCTGCAGAACAGTTTGGCAAAGTTAGTAATTCACTTAAGGAACTACCTTGTATCCACGTGTGTGTTTCCTTTCTAGTTTTAGTGATTACCATTGTACTGGTGACTCCACTGCTTAAGTTTCTGAAATGTATCCTTGACATATTCTTGGGTGACTACTGACCTTTTAAGGATTTTCAGTCTTCCGTGCTCCCATTGGGTCAGCCATTGTGAACAAGTGTCTAACATGAGGGTAGCCCATTCCTGACCCTCAAAATCCAATAGTGGTTTAATATTAGTATGCACAAAAATACTAAAAAAGAAAACTTTGGGGTTTATCATCCCCAGTCCCCCTTGTTTAATAGTGAAGTGTGTTATGTTTCTTTTGATGAAGTTTAAGCAGCACCCCCAGACTGCTTGAAACAAAGTGCATAAAAGTGAAGTTTCTAATGATTTAGGTGGTGGATAGATGTGGCTGAGATATAAGAATACAGGTACTAAAAATGTTTGAATTAAATAAATTATTTTTTGCTTGCTGTATTTTCATTTGTTCCACCCTGCTATCATTTGTTGCCCCTGTTTTATTTTACTGCCCCAATTTAGTGTGTCATCATCATCATCTGAACCAGACAATATACCTAGCACATTCATTGGTTCTGATGTTACCTTAATTCCACTAATGCTGCTTAGTCCTCGACCAGGGTTTTCTAGATATTTAGTCACACATTTCTCAACATTCAGATGTACACCCGTGTAGTTTCCATACTGGCTGCACATCTGAATGGCCTCAAAAGCCGATTTTGGGTCCTGAGCTAGGATGCATAGTTCGTCAGCATATGCTATTGATGTCAATTGAAGACTCTTATCTGCTAGGGCAATATGTTGGATTTGTTCAGATTTATTTAAAATCTGTAGAAGGTGATCAATACAAAAAACAAAAAGAAGGGGGCACAGGGGGCACCCCTGTCGTACTTCTCTTCCTACCCTGATCATGGCTCACTTCCAACCTTGCACCATTGGTGTTATTGTTGCAGTTTTATATAGGCACTGTATCCATTTTATAAATTCTTGTGGTATACCATAGTGAGTCAGTACCGCCCATAAAAAATCATGATGAACCGAATCAAAAGCTTTTTGCTAGTCTAGTGAGATAACCATTCCAGCTGCTTTCTTTCTCTTGCCATGCTCAAATAATTCCTGTAACAGGATTAGGTGATCTGTGATCTTCCTACCTGGGACCAAGCATATTTGAGCTGGGGAAATGAGATATTCAGCTACCCTCCGCAATCTGGTGTTCAGTATTTTGGTGAGTATTTTGAAATCAGTATTCAGAAGCGAAATAGGTCTCCAATTCTGAATATTGCTTTCATCTCCTATTTAAAAAAAATATTACTAATCCACTAGTTATTCTAAGGGAGGGGGAATGCGTTTGGAGTATACAAGAGAACACCTGTGCAAGTTCCGGTAGTAGTTTGTGACCAATGTACTTATTTAGTTCATTGGTCAGGCCATCACCACCAGGAGATTTATTATTCACTAAAGTATTTAAAGCTTGAAGTATTTCATCCAGATGGATATCTTGCACAATGCTTTCAGCATGTTCTGTTGTGCATCTAGGGTTCTCTACATCATGTAACAGACCATCATAGCCGTGTACCTGTGTGTGGTCTGTTGAAGACAATTACTGTGTGTGGTGACATAGAACATAGAAACATAGACCTTGATGATAGATAAGGACCTCTTGGCCCACCCAGTGTGCCTATTTCCCTAGCTATTGCATAAGCTGCAGATCCTAGTTAACCAACAGCCTACGTCTTCCTACCCTCCACTAGAATTGCCTTTTGTCTGTCCCATGGATTCTTGAATTCCCCCACTGTTTTTGACCCCATGACCTCCTCAGGAAGGCTGTTCCATCCACCACCATCTCTGGGAAAAAATACTTCCTCACATTACCCCTGAGCCATCCCCCTCTATCTTCAAATTGTGTCCCCTTGTTCTTGCACATCTCTTTTTCTGAAAGATGCTAACCTCTTGGATTTTGTTGATTCCCTTGAGGTACTTAAAAGTTTCAATCATGTCCCCCCTCTCCCTCCTTTCCTCAAGGGTATACATATTAAGTTCCTTTAGTCTCTGTTTGTATGGCTACTATTGCAGACCCGGCACCATTTAGTTGCCCTCCTCTGGACTGCCTCCATCCTGTCTATGTCCTTGCAGAGATGGGGTCTCCAGAACTGCACACAGTACTCCATATGGAGTCTCACCAACTGTCTGTACAAAGGGATGACAACTTCCTGTTTTCTATTGGTGATGCCTCTCCCTATACATCCCAGTATCCCCCCAACCATCTTTACTGCCTTCTCACATTGCTTGCATACCTTTAGGTCATCTGATATGACCATACAAAGGTCCCTTTCCATTTTTGTTGTTGTTAGTACTTCCCCCCCATTGTTTACTATTTCCCTGGGTTTTTGTTTCCCATGTGCATTACTTTGTACTTCTTTGCATTGAATCTAAGCTGCCATACTTTTAACCATTCTTCCAACCTTGCCAAGTCCCATCTCATCCTTTCCACCATCCTTGTGTAACAACCGTGTTGCAGATCTTTGTATCATCTGCAAAGTGGCATACTTTTCCTTTCAGTCCCTCTGCAATGTCACTTATAAAGACATTAGAAAGGACTGGACCCAATACTGAACCCTGTGATACCCCACTAGTAACCCCTCTTTCTTTGGAGTGGACTCCGTTTACTATTACCCTCTGTGTCCAGTTCTCCAGGCAATGTTTTACCCAGGCTACCACCCTGAGACCCACTCCGAGGCTGTCTAATTTGTTTATTAATCTTTTATACAGACATGATGGTCTGCATCTATCCTGGAGGGGAACCAGGAGCCTAGGTGATAGGTTTAAGTGCTTCATTGGCAAGCATTTAACTAGCCAAGGGGGGAGGCACTGTAAAGGAAAAGGGAAATCCTATCCCCTCACCCAAAAAATCAGGGTAGTTAGTGAGGTAAACAACAAGATAGAGCAGTCAATAGGGATAAGGGCAGGGGTAAATGGAGAAGAAGACAAAGGCAGTAAGGACAGGGATGGGGCAAAAAGAAATAAAGCCACAAGAAAATGGAGGGTAATGAGTACCAATGCCCATAGTCTAGGTAAAAAGCTCCCTGAAATGGTGACCTTGATGGAAGAGGGATGCCTGGATATCATGGCAGTCACAGAAACATGGTACACAGAAAACCATGACTGGGATGTCAACATACCAGGGTACACAATCTACAGGAGGGACATGGAGGGAAGAAGAGGAGGAGGAGGAGTAGCTCTCTATGTAAGGAAGGGATCAAAGCAGCAGAACTAAAGTGTAAACAGGGAGGAGAGGAGGCACTGTAGGTCATCCTGGACACTGGAAATGGCTCCACAATCTGCACAGGGGTTGTATACAGACCCCTGTCTCAGGGGGAGGAAACAGACAAGGAAATGATAGAAGGCATCCTTAGGATGACAGAGAAAGGTGAGATATTGCTGATGGGGGACCTGAATATGCCAGATGTTAACTGGAGCACCTCTGCTGCAGCCACAACCAAGAGCAGGGCCATTCTCGATGCCCTGCAGGGGGTATGCCTCAGACAGCTAGTTTTGGAACCCACGCAGGAGGGAGCAATCTTAGACCTGGTACTCTCAAATGGGAATGGAGAGAGGATCTCTGATCTTGAAGTGGGTAGCCATCTGGGAACAAGCGACCACCAACTAGTGTGGTTCATGACAAACTTACCTGTAGAGTCAAGCCACTCAAAAGTGAAGGTATTGGACTTCAAGAGGGTTGATTTTGTCAAAATGGGAGAGTGCCTCAGAAAAGCACTAGCAGACAGGCAAGAAGGTGGGATGGAGCAACAATGGGGAAACATCAAAACTGCCACCACAGAGGCAACAAGCCTTTGTGTGAAGCAAATAAACAAATCAAAATGAAAGAATAAACCACTATGGTTCTCAAAAGAAGTTGCGGGGAAGGTAAAGGAGAAAAAGATAGCATTCAGGAAGTATACGAAAACACAGAAGGAGCAGAACAGAGAACTGTGCCAGTTAAAGCAGAAGGAAGTGGGGAAGGCAATCAGAATAGCAAAGGCCCAAACTGAGGAAAAGATAGCCAACTCGGTTAAGAAGGGGGATAAAACCTTTTATTGGTACATTATAGAGAGAAGAAAGAAAAAGGGAGGGATACTGAGGCTGAATAAAGATGAAGGTGGTTGGGCAGAGAGCGACAGTGAAAAAAACAGGGATACTGAACAAATATTTCTGCTCAGTATTCACAAAGGAAAAGCAGGGAGAGAGACCTAATCCAGTCAATAGAATCACTCAGGATAGAGGGGTTGATAATAGTCATTTCACAGAAGAAAGGGTTCTGAAAGAACTCTTAAAACTGAAGGTGGATAAAGAAATGGGGCCTGATGGGATTCATCCCAGAATTCTAAAAGAACTAAGGGAAGAACTAGTATTGCCACTGACTACCCTTTTTAATAAATCATGGGAGGCTGGTGTGGTACCTGAGGACTGGAGAAGGACAGATGTGATTCCCCTTCACAAAAGTGGGAGCAAGACAGAGGCAGGAAACTACAGACCTGTCAGTTTGACCTCAGTGGTAGGGAAAATGATGGAATCACTTCTGAAAGAAAGAATTGTTGAGTACCTAGAGGCCAGTGGGGCACAGGACCGAAGGCAGCATGGATTCACAATGGGAAGGTCATGTCAAACAAATCTAATTGATTTCTTTGACTGGGTGACCAAAGTAGTAGACCAGGGAGGGGCTGTGGACATGGCATTCCTAGATTTTAGCAAGGCATTTGACACAGTCCCGCACAAAAGATTAATAAACAAATTAACAAGCCTGGGAGTGGGTCCCAGGGTAGGAGCCTGGGTAAAACACTGGCTGGACAACAGGACACAGTGGGAAATAGTAAATGGAGTCCACAGTGAAGAAAGGAGGGTTACTAGTGGGGTACCATAGGGTTCAGTACTGGGGCAGGTCCTTTTCAATGTCTTTATAAGTGACGTTCCAGATGGACTGGAGGAGAAGGCATGTCTCTTTGCAGATGACACAAAGATCTGCAACAGGTTTGATATGCAAGGTGGGGTGGAAAGGATGAAAAGAGAATTGGCAAGGTTGGAGGAATGGTCAAATGTATGGCAGCTTAGATTCAATGCAATGAAGTGCAAAGTAATGCACCTGGGAAACAAAAACCCAGAGCAAGAGTACACAATGGGGGATGAGCTACTGACAACAACAAAAATGGCAAGGGACCTGGGGGTAGTCATATCAGATGACCTAAAGGTGGGCCAGCAATGGCAGTAAGGAGGGCTGGGGGGATACTGGGATGCATAGGGAGAGACATCACCAGTAGAACACAGGAAGTTTTCGGCCCTCTGTACAGACAGTTGGTAAGACCACACCTGGAGTACTGTGTACAATTCTGGAGAACCCATCTCCACAAAGACATAGACAGGGTGGAGGCTGTCCAGAGGAGGGAAACCAAAATGGTGCAGGGTCTGCACCAGAAGACATATGAAGAAAGATTAAAGGAGCTTAAGATGTATAGCCTCGAGGAAAGGAGGGAGAGGGGGGACGTGATAGAAACTTTCAAATACCTCAAGGGAATCAGCAAAGTACAATAGGGTAGCATCTTTCAAAAAAGGAGATGTGCAAGAACAAGGGGGCACAATTTGAAGATACAGGGGGGATGGCTCTGAGGTAATGTGAGGAAGTATTTCTTCACAAAGAGGGTTGTAGATGCATGGAACAGCCTTCCTGATTAGGTCATAGAGTCAAAAACAGTGGGGTAATTCAAGAATGCATGGGACAGACATAAGACAATTCTAAGCGGGGGGTAGGAGGAAGTAGGCTGTTGGTTAACTAGGATCTACAGCTTATCCGTTAGGTAGGGAAATGGGCAGACTAGGTGGGCCAAGCGGTCCTTATCTGCCATCAAATTCTATGTTTCTATGTTTATGTGGGACTGTGTCAAATGCCTTGCTAAAATCTAGGTAGGCCATGTCCACAGCCCCTCCCTGGTCTACTACTTTGGTCACACAGTCAAAGAAATCGATTAGATTTGTCTGACATGCCCTTCCTACTGTGAATCCGTGCTGCCTTGAGTCTTGTGCTCCGCTGGCCTGTAGGTACTCAACAATTCTTTCTTTCAGAAGTGATTCCATCAGTTTCCCTACCACTGAGATCAAGCTAACAGGTCTGTAGTTTCCTGCCTCTGCTTTGCTCCCACTTTTGTGAAGGGGAATCACATCTGCCTCCTCCAATCCTTAGGTACTACACCATCCTCCCATGATTTGTTAAAAAGGTAGTCAGTGTTGTCACTAGCTCTCCCCTTAGTTCTTTTAGAATTCTGGGGTGAATCCTGTCAGGCCTCATTGCTTTGTCCACCTTCAGTTTTAGCCTATTCTTCTGTGAATGGACTGGTATCGACCCCCCTATCCATAGTGCTTCTATTGACTGGATTATATACCTATGCCTCCTTTTCTTTTGTGAATACTGAGCAGAAGTATTCATTCAGTATCCCTGCTTTTTCACTGTCTCTCTCTGCCCACCCACCCTCCACTTTATTACGCCTCACTATCCCTCCTTTGGTCTTTCTTTGCTCCCTAATGTACCTATAAAAGTTTTTATCCACCTTCTTAACTGAGTTGGCTATCTTTTTCTCAGTTTGGGCCTTTGCTATTCTGAGTGCCTTCCCCACTTCCTTCTGCTTTAACTGGTACAGTTCTCTGTCCTGCTCCTTTTGTGTTTCCTTATACTTACTGAATGCTATCTTTTTCTCCCTAACCTTCCCACCACCTCTTTTGAGAACTAGAGTGTTTTTTTTCTCAGGTTTTGATTTATTTGCTTCACTCAAAAGCTTGTTGTATCTATGATGGCAGTTTTTATGTTTCCCCATTGTTTCTCCACCCCTCCTTCTTGCCTGTTTGCTAGTGCTTTTCTAAGACACTCTCCTATTTTGCCAAAGTCAGCCCTCCTAATGTCCAGTACCCTCACTTTTGTATGGCTTGACTCTGTAGCTGTGTTTATTGTGAACCAGATTGTTTGATGGTCAGTTGTTCCCAGATGTCTACCCACTTTTAGATCTGAGATCCTCCCTCCATTACTGTTTGAGAGTACCAGATGTAAGATTGCTCCCTCCTGAGTGGGTTCGAACACTAGCTGAATGAGGCATGCCCCCAGGGCATCTGGAATCTGGTTGTCAACAAGCCTTCTGATGTCTGGTAATTCAGAACACAGAACTTGGTTTTCATCCCTTGAAACTACCATTTGTTTTTGCATGGCATTTTTATTGCACATTTCAAAGGGGCAGGTGTATTCTTTCTTTCCTTGTGTGGAGAATCTATGCTGATTTTGAAGATTCTGAGCCTGTACTAGATGAAATCCTGCCATCTGTTGTTTTATGTTTTGTATTTGGGAAACAGCATTTTGGCCTGTTATGTGGGACAGTGTTAACAGTTTCTGTTTCTGCAGCTGGACTCTATTTTGTAGGTACTGATGGTATTCTGTGCTTCTTTTATTTTTGTTATATGATTTACTGAGATGTGACAGGTCCATAATAGTATCCTTCCACCACAACGGGGGTCATCTTATAAGACAAATACAGATTTCCTAGCTTCAAGAAAATAGTTTATCTCCTTTGTAATTTCTGAAGATTCTAACAATGAGGAGTTGAATTTCCAAGTTTCTGGTCCATAATGGGGGTGTTTTTTATTACCGATTTTAAGGCTTAAAATCTTGTGATCTGAAAATCCTTAGACTAATACCCCTGTTTGTATAATGTTAAGAGATGATGTGATGAAAAGGTGATCTATGCAGGTAGCTAATGAACCTCTGTAGAAAGTTGGTTCAGTAGATCCTGATGTACAACGGTGTGTACCTTTTAGATTTGCTAACTGAACCATATTTCTTAAAAATGCCATATCACAAAAAACTTTGTTTTCATGTTTCTATCAGTTAGAGATATGCTGCAGTTGAACTCACCCTCTAGAATCAAATTCTGTGAGGAGTGTAAATAGGGCTGAATAATTTGAAAAAGTTCTATCCTTTCAGCCTTCATTTGAGCTGTATCCGCATTCAGTATTCTATATAGGACCCTTTGAATTCTTATTTCCACCATGAGTGCTCTTCCTGGGGATAAATCAAAGAGTTTCACTAACTGAAACTGAACCTCTGAGAAAAGGACTGCTAAACCTGAACATGTGTCTGGGCCTATGGATCAGCATGATGTTCCAACATGTTATCACTGTGTGGTCTCCTTAATATCACTTAGTGTATGCAGTCTCGTTTCTTGTAGCAAAATAATCCCACTCCCAAGTGATTTAATATGAGAGAACACAGCTTGCCTTTTCCCATGATTTTGACACTGTTACCATTTTGGGAGTACAGTGCTAAATCAACAATCATAAGCAGAAAAAGAAAAAAGAGGGGGAAAGGTTAAATAACTCACAGGGGCCGCTTTACTGAACTCCTAGTTTGTCTGACGTTTTTCAATTTAACTTTGGCTCTAGTTGGAGGATGAATCATACCAGAAGGGGTAGTGATCTCTGTAGTGGGGGGGGGTCCTTCCCTGTCTGAGCTGCCATCTTGTATTGATGAGAGAACTGAGGATTCATCCGATTCATTGCCTGACGTTTCTAGACTGTCTGCAAGGGCCTCAAATCTATTTTCAACAGAGATTCCTGTTGTTATTAACACTTTGGGTTTAGGCTGGGACCAAGTCTGCCTTCTCCTTGTTGCCCACCTAGACTTCCCTGCTTCTGAGTCTACCTGATGGGGGGGGGCACCTCTAGTACTGGAGTTGTCACTCCTTGTGGCTCCCCTGGAATTATCATCTTGGTGTGTTTGAGGGGGATTCTGTGGGGCCTGATTCTGGTGACCACTGACAATAGGAGTTTGTTCCCTCTGATCCCCTTTGTTTCTGCCAGCTGCACCCTTCCTACTTCATCTTTCCTAGTGGGGTGGGGGAAGGTTCTACCCCTAGTTCTCTGTGCAATGGCTATTAGTAATGATATGAGTGCCCTTGTGTGTCACACAAATTACAAAGCTGCTCATTTCGACAATGACCACTCATATGCCTCAAGTCCCACACAATGCACATTTCAATTTATAACAAAATGAGTTTATATGTCCAGTTTCCCCACATTGGTAGCAAGCTTTAGGCTGTCGCAGATAAAACAGAACCCCTCTATCAAGTCCAATGAAAAAGCTATTTGGTAAGTGTTGTAACCCAGTCCCTGTGGTATGTAAAACAATCCTCACCCTCCATCCCCCAGTCCATATCTTCTCATCATCACAGATTGCCTCTGGATTTCCCAAAACTGTGCATCTTTGCTTTAACCAGTATAAAAGATCAGTCATCCGGATCCCCTCATTGTGGAAAAGTATGGTTATGGTTCTATTGGCCGGTTTTGTCAAGGGGATTGCCTCTAGAGGTGACCATAAGGGCATTGTCTTCAAGTTATGATAAAGTTCCCAAATTTCTGCAAACCACTGTTTAATTTAAAACTAACATCAAAGGTTTGCTTGCCAGAAACATGCATAAGTGCATATATTTCAGCTGCAGTATAGTTCATGGAGATTTTCAACAATGTTCTAGCAACAAACAGGTGGTCAGGAAATATCTCTAGGCCTCCTTTGTAAATTATTAGGACTGCATTGTGTCTTTTAGCTGGATATACTGGTTCCCTGAAAAAAGATGCATAAGATCTGTTCCTCCTGTCATTCTGGTGTCTGTCCTGGTTAGTGGTGTCTGAAGTATTTGCCTGTGGTGCATCCTGACGTGGTCTGATGTTTTCAGGTGCTGGCTCCAAGGGTTGGGCCTGGACAATTTCTTTCTCCATTGCAATGGTGGGGGCATTTATGTCAAGCTGTGCATTCTGCATAAGCTCTAGGATTTCTGGGATGTGGAGCAGAGACATTTCAATATCCATGGGATTCTCAGGTACTAGTGCAATAGGGTCTGATATATTGGTCTTAGCTTCCCCTTTCGGAATGTTCATATCTTTCCCTGTTACTTGTATTGAAGAGGAACCAGACACCCACTACCCTCTAACAGTTTGTTCCAAACCAGCACCTCACAAAGCAGACTGAACTGACTGCTCAGTAGTTGTTGTCTCCATTCTACTAGGGTTGCCATTTAGGCTTGGAGCCCCCACACCTGTCTGCGCCATTCCCACTGTGACCCCATTTTTATGGCTAGCATTATTGTTAGCTTTGCTCTTATTCCCATCAAACACAAACAGAGGAGTATGAAATGTACTTGCCATAAAATTGTGTTGCTGTTTAGCAGACCACTCCTCCATGGATGACTCATTCCTTTGATCCACCGTTACTGCTATTCACCCAGGTGTGCCTGAGGTTTGCAGCTGGGCCTGCTTTCAGTTGCTAGGGAGTGACAATGTGGTGTTTACAGCCTCATTCGGGTTCCTTATGGTTCTAGCCAAAGTAATTGCTTTACAGAGTTCTTTTTGTTTTAAAAGAAAGTCTCACTCCTCCTGCATTAGCTGGGCTTCCAAATCCTTAGTTAAATCATAAGATGTTTCCTACTGGACAACAGAGGTTTTCTCGGGCTGAAAATGACTTGTATTTTCCTTCCATTCCTTGTCCGGTTTCCTTGCTGTCTGTAGGATTTGTCTGGGTCTCCAGTGGTCCCGCCACAGTATTTAGAGCATCAAAAAAGCTTATGGTCTCTGGAGACTGCAAGGCAGTGGAGGAGACCATCTCCACTACCTCTTGCACATCCATCTCAGTTGAAGTTTCAGATATAGTGGCCATCTTGGCTGGAGGTTCTCTCTACAGTTCAGTAGGGGAATTTTCCCAGTGTCCTGGCCAAATTTCCCTCTTTACTAAAAATACCACAAAAGCTTAAATCTCTGGTTCAATCTCAGTTGGCATCCATATGTATCCCCCCAACCCCGGACGGAGCTGAAAATAGGCAAAAAATTGTCTAGTCCTCCTTCCAGGACAAAAAACCTAAATAAAATTAATGTCCAGGAATGACAGCATGATGCACAACCCTTCATTTTGTCCTGCACCAAGGGGGATATCTAGGTTGGTGCACACCACCTAGAAGGAACCCATCAAGTGCCCACAGTCTCTAGTTACTGGCCTGCCCATGAACAGGAAATAATCCAGGTAGTGCACTACCTCAGTTCATCTCACTCTGTGCATGGTGGCCTGATGCAGGAATGTGCCAAAATGCTCAAGCACAGCACACACCATAGTGCACCTCACTGGCATACAGCTGTCAATATAGTACTGACCCTCAAACTTAATAAATAATAAATCTCTGTCCTCTGGGTGTACCTGCAAAAGCCACTAGAATGCAGACTCAATGTCTGTCTTATCTAACAGAGTCCTCCACCCCAACACCCAGACCACCTCTACTGCCTTATTGAATAGTGCATAAGGCATTGCCATGAAGGAGATATAAATATGGTGACTGACCGAGTCCACCTCTGGGTGAGACAAATGATAAATCATCCTGAAGTCATCTATCACCTTCTTGGTGACCAGGCTAAGGGGTGATACCCTGAGGAAGAGCCGGGGTGGTACAGTGAATGTCCCACTATTCCCACCTGGTGCCACATCCTTCACCAGCTTGGCTTGGATAACCTCCAGTCATTCCCTGACAAGCCTCAGGTTATTCACTTCATACAACTTACGAGGCCTGTTGCATGGTATTCTAAAACCTTCCCTGAAGCCATCTGCCAGGGTGCAAGCAGCTGCCTTACCCAGGTAATCACTCAACCATGTCTCACTATGATCCACTCTTATTGACACTGGGAGGCTTGTTGTGCCACTTCTGAAAGGGCCACAGCATGGCGGTACTCCTTTTGCAATGGGTGACCGGGTGAGGATGGCCACATGCCACACACTCATGCCTGTACCGATAAGGCTCAACCTTACATGTCCCCTAAATTTGAAATTATAACTGCTTCCCCCATCTCACCCCTTGCCAATACTGCCCTGACCCTATTTTCTTGGTGACTGTGATAGCCTAACCAAAAAGCCACTACTACAGTGCTAATCCATACTGCAGAGATTAATGGTCCACAACAATCGTTGGTCAAACATGTCCCAGGTACTGGCTGGGTCATTTTGCTTCCTCCAACAAAATTATTCCTTGTATTCCTGCAAGCCTTTCTCCAAGTTTGCTGGTGTACATGGCCATCACCCAACTGTAATAGGTCCATTGGCCAGCTGCTTAACCTGATCAATCTGGGTCAAGATACCTGCAAAAAATTGCAAACCCAGTAGACCAGCTGTCTCAGGTTTGATGGACTGTGACCTTCTTAACCTTCATACCCTCATCCTTGTCTTTTTTTTCTTTCTTCCTCAGGCTTTTTGGGTCTGTTAAGCATTGTAAATACATCCACACACTCCCTGTTGTCTATCTGCTGCTTCACCTTCTTGAAGAGGTGGGAATCTACAGGCACCCCAAGCTCACATAGCTAGTAACCACAGGTTGCATCCGAGTTTACCGCACAGGAGGAACCTGGGTTTGAGTGTGAACCCCACCCTGTGAAACAAACCTGGCACTGTTGCCATTGGCTGGGGTTCTGACTGCCTGTACTCCATAGCTTTGATGAATGCCAGTACCTCATCAGTTTTCTGCTTGAGCAGTGATCAGCCTGCTAGGGACCCCATAGGCTGTGGAAGGACCAGGAGTACTTGGGATAGCCCTCTGGGCAGCAGAGGGTGCAGTGGGAGTGTAATTACTGGTACAGGGTGAATAAGTTGCAATGGAGTCTGGAGCAGGGCCACTGGTTGAATTTGCCCTGTCAGGAGATCCTGAGGAGGAGAAAACCCCACAAAGTCTGTGGGTCCCCCAGGCACTAGGAGACCATACCCATGGCACTGTGGGAACAGGTGTCCATCCCTTCACCTTTGTGGGTACTTTGGAGCCAGTTTCCCCTCAGGGCAGGACACTCAAAAGTACCCTCAATTCCTCAGCACTCAAATTCTCAAAATCTGGCATATCTGCTGGAGGATTCACTGATGCAGCATGCACCAGCCAGGGATTGTGTATCCTTTCTTTGGTCAATGGGGGGCCCTGTGGTTGATTCACGGCATCAGCTGCCTAGAGGTCTCATGCTGTGGTTACAGAGCTGATTGAGCTGGAACTCCAGATGGGCTGAGGCCTTTCAGGTTCTGGAAGCAAATATCCCACCATGCCTTCCTTTTTGTGGTTCCATGTCATAATAGCGATCACAAAACAGTGATCGCTATTATGGCCAGTGTAAATCATCAAAAAGCACATCGGTGATACACACATAAAAGCAACCTCACATCTGGATTGTAAAAATGTGAATTAATATTATCAACTCCAGGGGGGTTCATGTCAGGGAGGGGGCACAAATCCAGATGTTGGAAAAAATGAAGTACCACAGCTTGTAGCTGCAGCAAAATGTAGTTGCTCATCAGTCTTGAACCCTGTACCTGCTGTGCCCCAGCTAGCCACCCACACCACCACCATACCACACAGCAAGCTCAGTGCCAGCTGATACGGCAATCCCCCCAAACTCCTTCCCTGTCCCTCCCCTTCCCCTCACTATTTCTTACTTCCATTCACCCTTCCCCATGATCACGTTCTCATCCAGGGGATATTGTGCATGGTAGCACCCAATAGCAGTGCCAAAAATGAGTTGCTGTTTTTGCAGTTGCTCATTTTGATTCACTGTTATTAGGTAATACCCTTTTTGCTTGGATTAAGGCCTCCAACTGCTGCTCAAACTCCACACCAGTCATCATCCCCTTTCTGGCCATCCAGGACCACCACAAGCTGTGAGAACACAAAACACAGAAAAACACATACAAAGAACATCAGTGGTATCTGCCTGTAGTTGCTACTGCATTACAGGGTTGCACTGCGAGGAGTCACTGGTTAGACTTGTTCTTCCTTTTTATGTTTTAATCTGGGCTCATGGTGGAGGGCCTTGCCATGGCAGCCTGGCTGTTACTAATGCTTCCCCTTTTATTATTATGTTAACATGCAGTGTAACTCTAGGTAAGCACAAATCCTTTCATACCATATCATTTCACATGCTTTCACCCCACTTTGACCTACATGGCCATTATAATCTTGGAGTGGATTTAAACCCCCTATAAACATATCAATTGCTTCAATTACATTACAAGTCAACTAATTCAAGTAACACATCATAGTAGGTGTGTGTAGCACCAAAAAAGCTGGCCCTCAATGCAAGACATCAGAATACTGGAGCCATATACAGTTTGTGTATATTTAAAAGGGTCCATCTTTCAGATGAGACGTTAAACTGAGGTCCCATCTGCCTGGATTGGTGGTAGTTCAGGTGGATGTTAAAGATCCCTTGGCGCTTATCAAAAAGAGTAGGGGTAACTTTATTAAATATTCACATATACATCAAACTCAAACAACAAATAACATCAAATCAATACACCCTCATATTTCTATAAATAAACTAAGAACACAAGTGAAAGTAAGCTTAAACTCATACACTCCAACTCTTCACAATTAACAAAAGCAAATTCTAAACATTTATATGCTTACCTATTATTCTTATTATTTTTTCTCCCCTTCTTTTTTTTTCTTTTACTTATATTTAATAAAGTGAAGAAATCCCCTCCACCAAACTTTGACTTTACCCACATCATATATTTGACATTCTTCCATATAAACCTTATGCAAAACATTGGTTGCATAAATTCTAAAGCCTTCAAATGATGGTCTCTTTTGGTATAACACCCATTGAACTCTAGTTTGCCATAAGCAAAACCGTAAAACTACAAAAAGACTCTTAATGTATTTTCTCAAAACCACTCAAAAATTGAGGAAAAATACCAATCACCAGGAGATCATAATCCATTTTTGCTAACCATGGGAGATCCCATACCTGAGCTAGAAAACCCCATAATTTGGAGGAAAAAGAACAATGCAAAAAAAAATGCTCCATCGTCTCCTCAAGATTAACACAATCTGGATAAGGACAACTTCTTTCTTCAATTGACTTATGTTTAGCCGTACCCCTTACATTTAGTCTCCCATACATAATTAGCCATACATTTTCCCACATATAAGGGGGAAGCCTATTATTATTTAACTGCTCCAACACATTACTTTTATTATCACTTGGACAATTTTAAGTTTGGTTCTATCTGAAAAAATTGAACCATAATTTCTTTGTACAACCCCTTTGCTGTACATCTTAAAATCATGTCTTTTGAGATTTTCCATTTAAACAATTTCTGTGCCGCTGGCTTAAAATATTCAGTCCTAAATCTTGTAGACCATTTCAGACCAAAGGTCTCTACATACTCAGGTATGCTTGCAACGGTTCGAAATACTAAAGCGTCTAGCTCTGTAGAAACGCCCTAAACTTTTCTTTAAAGAAAAGGAAGAATAGCGAGAAACAAAATACTACGGGTCCACCATCCCCAACCCCCTTGTTTTCTGTCAAGATATGTGCATCCCCTCTTAACTGGATTCAATCTGCTTCCCATAGCATCTGGAAACAGATGCTATATAATTGTTTCTAGCTGTACTGGTAATGGAAAAATCACTGCTATATACTGCAGTCTAGGTAAAATAAATTGCTTTATTATCTGAATCCTCTTAATTTTAGAAAATTTAAACCTTTTCCAGATCATTACTTTCTGTAGAATTGCGTCTAGAACATCTGACCAAACCTCCAATGGGCAATTTTGATTCATAAACTCTACCCTAATATTTTCAAGGGTTTTAGAAAATTCAACCGATTTAAATGAAAACAACTCTCTTTGATAATACCCAACAACAACCCTCTTAATTTATGTGTATTCAATTTAGCATTAGCTACCTCTGCATAAGTGTTAAACACTGTATAGAAACTAGAAAAATCCATTATAGTTAAGAAATATAGACAAATATCATCCATAAATGATTGTATTGAACAAGTGTTAGAAGTCCTGGCACCTTTATTCCCGACCATAAGGGTGGAGCAGCAGATTGCTCTTATTAAAGGTTCTAAAGAAAGTTGTACAAAAGCGGGCTTAATGGACACCCCTGCCGCACTCCACATTTCATAATAAAACCCTCCCCAAAGTACCTTTCAAAACTGGATAAACTTTCGCATTATTGTATAACCCCATTATGAGGCTGTATGATAATCTACGGAATACCAAACCACTTGAGATGAAAATAAAAACTCATGATCGACCCTATCAAATGCTTTCTCAAGATCTACCGATACAATTACCCCCGACTGATCCCCTTGCCCAACCTGCTCAATTATGTCTCTAATTAAACCCAATATTGAATGAATTCTTCTATTTGGAATCCCACTGTGTTGAATCAGTAAAAACAACCTCTCTACCACCCCCTTCAGTCTATTGTTAATTATAGTAGTCAAGATTTTATAATCTGAATTCAAAAGAGTTAAAGGCCTCCAGTTCCTAAAATCACCCCTATCTCCAGATTTAAAGATATATATCTGACGCCCTTCTGTAAAAGAATTTAACATCACCCCTGTTGTAAGAAAAAAATTGAACACTAACCAGAGACATTCTACTAATTCAGATGAAAAAACTTTATAAAAACCATTGGATAACCCATCTATACCAGGGGACACATTCTGTTTTAGTGAGTTAATAACTTCCAGAATTTCAGATTTTGAAAAGGGACGCCCTAATTTCTTCAGACCATCATTGTCCCTATTTTCTTTTAAACTAGGCCCTAAAAACTGATTAATCAGGAGTGACGATGGAGCAACCTTTGGTTCAAGATCCCTAAAGTGCTCTTTAATAATTTCTCCTAGTGCAGTGATAGAAGAAACCTTAGTATCTCCTTGGACTAAAAATTCTAATGTCTCCTTCTCCTTAACTGCTTTACATAGTTCGAAAGGGTCTCCAAACACAGATTTTTTTAAATGATTCTGAATTAATGCTTGCAATGATTTTGCTCTATCATACTGTCTCTTCTTCATTAGACCTTTAATTTCGGCTATCTGTTCTGAAAAATTACCTCTAGAAGAATTCACACATGATAGAATATATTGGAGCTGTTTTCTGAGTTTAAGATAATCAAGAAAATTTTCGTTCCTCTTCCTAACCCCATATTGTTTAAACCACCCAATACAATCTGTTTTAGTTTCCTGCCACCAAACCCCAAGATCTTGATACAAAAGACCACTGACAACCTGGCATTCAGAATACAGCGAATGGAATTTGAAACTACCATCTCTTGAAGGATTGACATTCAATTTCCATATAGCTTTATGACTAAGAAACCCTTGCTGTGTCCCTACCTTGATAAGTATCAGAGCATGGTCCGAGGAATTCCATAGGAATAACCTGTGGACTATGGAACAGGATTCTTTTAGATATAAACAAATAATCAATCATAAAACTTTTCCCTTTTGTAAAAAGTACCTAACAAGCCCCATCCTTACTATCCATACAACTTACCAGGTCTGCTGTTTTCACAATATTCTGAAGACATACTGAATCACAATAGATTTTCTTCCCTTGCTCCAACCTATCTTTACCTCTGTACCCCTTTATATTACAATTAAAATCCCCCAAAGAATTGGAATAGTTGTCATTAGAAAGGGTCGTATGTCTGAAAAACATGCAACCCTCCCAGCTTTCGATTGAGGGCTATAAATATTAATTAATCTGATCTTTTTAGCAAACCAACAGCCTTCTAGAATCAATACTCTCCCCGGACAGACTTCTATCAACTTATGTAACCTAAAGTTAAAGGAGTTAAAAAGAATTCCTATCCCATCCGCCCTGTCTTCACCAAAGGACCAAAACGAGGGTCCCCATGGCCAATCCTTAGTGAAAGCACTAGCTTGATTACTAGTAAACATCCATGTTTCCTGCAAAAAACAAATGGATATATGCAAATCAGCTATTACCTGAAATACTGCACGCCTTTTCAGGGTTTTTAACAAACTATGGGTGTTTAAGGAAGCCCATGTAATCTCCATCATAACTTACCAAACCGAACTGACCACCTGAACTATTCTCATTTCTTCCTCCTCTTCTTTTTTTTTCCCTTGAAATCATCCTTTTGTATTCTCCCTCCCTCTTGGACTGATATTTGGGAATCAGTATCCCCCATATCCATCTCTGAATCTCCCCAGGACAGTTCCTCAAACGGATTTTTAGATTCAATACCATCTACCTCTACCGGCACCAGATTCTTCATGCGTCCTACTAGACCGTAATAATGGAGGGGGCTAGTAGGGTTGAGATTCGCCCTGACCCATTCACTCTTCTCTTCCAAATCATCTGAATAACAGACCGGCTGGAGAAGCTTCAACCCCTTCCCCAGCTTCCTGCTTCTGAACCGCTTTGCCCACTATCTTAACTTCTTCTTTCTGTTTACCCCTGTTCTGGTGAATTAACACCTCTTTAGCCAATGGATACCTCATGCTGAGACACCCTGCATCTTGCGCTTGTGAATCAGAAGGTCTGAAACTCCACAAGCCTGCTTATTCTGGGCTGCCAGGGACAATCTTTAAAAGCATGATTTGTTTACGTCACACAAGTCGCATTTTAACGTGTTTGAACAGAATAAAGTAATATGACCCACTTCTCCACAATTATCACATTTGGCTGGTCACAAACATTAGATAAATGTGATTTGGATCCACATCTATAGCAGGCCCTGGGCTGCCCACTGTAAAACAGACCCCCTATCTCTTCCTAACATAAATGAATTAGGAATATGTTTCCACCCTGTCGCGGTTTGTTTTAGTTTCACCTTAAATTTCCACCCTCCTGTCCAAAATAATTCTGAATCCAAAATGGGATCTGGTTCATAATACTTCACACTTATGTGCCAACCAAAATTTAATATCTTCCACCTGAACACCCTCATTCCTAAACATCACCGTCACAAACTTTATCAAAGGTTTAGACAGAGGAATAACAAAAAGGTGTCCATAAAGAGAAAACTTTACCTGGTTGTACCTTTCCCAGAAAATGTCAAGTAAAGCAGGTGACAGCTAATATCAAAATTGTCCTCTCCCGAAATGTTGATAAAAGCAAATACGTCCCTGGGAGAGAACTTCAAAGACCCTTTAATTAATGTCTTACCAACATAATATCTGTTTGGTCTTTCCTTTAAACCCCTTTATACGAATCCTTACAGCATTCCTCCTAGGTGCTGCCTCCCTCTTACACTGTGAAAATAAACTGGATAAAGGGTTTTCTGGCTTCTCTCCACTAATTGTCGTCTGCTCAATATTATTTACATTAACACTCTTATCCTTAAATGCAGTCACATAATTATTCTCCTCCACTACAGAACACTGATCTCCCTTGCTACTTTCTTTTACAATGGCAGTATCAGAGTGAAATTCTATCCCCTTCCCCACCCTGGTTTCCAGTCTGGTGAAGCAGACTGCAATCCCCAAACATTTTCCCATGAAGAGTCAGGTGTCCACACTCCATGATCTTTCTGCTTCCAGCCAGCAGCTGATAAAGCAGCTAGGGTGACCAGGAGCCATCATGTTCCCCATTGCTCCCAAACTACCAGAAACTCCTTTTTCCAGCACCCAAGTCGCGTTTTGAAAAGCCTTAAAGGCTTTATTGTCAGATGTAAAAGAAAATTCAGTCACTCCTCTTGCTGCCCATGCTTTGTTTGAAAAGTCACAGATTCATTTTGAAGCAGCCATCACCTTAGGATTGTATACAAATCCTGAATCTTTAGTTATTGGAATCGTAGGAAAGTTAAGTGTCATATTCACTTTACTTACAGGTCGCGAGGGTTGAGAAACCAAGCCATTACCTCTCGCTCCTGCATCCTGCTCGTTTCTCTCAGTAGATTGCCCCTTATCCACCTCTGACTCCCTTCTCGGTCCTCCAACCTCCATATCCACTTCCTTTTGCTCCGAAACAAGGATTCGTCCTGCCAGAACCGCTAACGTAGGAACCTCTTCTCCGACCTCGCCCGCCATCACTTCCGCGTTGCCGGCTTCTCCTGCCGGATTTAAAGGAACCGCGTCCTCTATAATGTGCTCCAACAATAAGGGGTCCTCCGCACGTACAGCCTTAAAGGAACCCCTCTCTTCATAGAAAGGCTCAGCCTCCTCCGTTCTCCGTCCAGAAATCGGCACCATCCTGCTAGAAAAAACGCTCCGTTTAGTCAACACATCAAGACCGCCGTCCTCGTACTGCTCTGCGCTCACCGGCGCTCTCTCCTTCACGTCTTGCTTAAACTGAGCCATGCTGCACTCAGTCACCACTCCACAACGCCCATACTCCCCCTCTGGCCACTGGAACAGCAGCACAGTAGGGGAATTTCCCCGGTGTCCTGGCCAAATTTCCCTCATTCACTAAAAATACCACCAACAGCTTAATCTGGTTCAAGGTCAGTTGGCATTTCATCTGTATCCCCCTCCCCCTGGGTCGTGCCTGAAAATAGGCAGGATTTGTCTAGTGCACTTACCCGGTCAACAAAAACTAAATAAAAATAAATAAAATAAAAATACAATTTCAGCTGAGTATGCTGAAAAGCAACCATTCTGCAAACTATCTTTTCAGGCTTTCATAATGAAGTTTGAGATGGTAAAAAACCATGTGACAAATCTATTAGGAAAACTACAATAGCTTCACCAGCTAAGTATATTTTAAAGTTTTCATTAAGAAACAAAATAAATTACCCCTTTGCAATTTCTTTGTAATAACCCATCTTCTGCTGTGCTTCATTATTAGTAGTTAGAATTTCCCATACATCCTCCACACAGAGGCCCATAGGCTGTAGCAAGGCTGTTTAATGATGATCTGTTGATTTAAATTACATTTGTGACATTGCTGGTGTCCGCCCATGAGCCCAGAATTTGGTAAAACTCCATCAATGTATGGACTCCTTGAATAACTTCACACAAACAATGTACAAAGCGCTGCAATCCTAAAATTATATGAATTTGTGAAACATCACAGATTTATCCCAACAAACACTATGGTATAATACTGCATTGCCCAGAACAATGACACAAACCAAGTGTGTAAGGTGGACTTGAGGCCTAGCAGCCACATTTTAAAGACAAAAGCCTATAATTTAAGCAACCCCTCCCCAGACAAGGCAAATGCCCATAAAACACTGTTGTTTGGTTTCTACATTCCACCCAAACAAGCCAGTATCAAAACTTTTTCAAACATTCACTGAACATACCCCCAACAGTCTTGTGTACCCTTTTTAAATCCTAGAGTTTAGCCCTCTACATAACAGCATGTTCATAGCTGAGAACTAAACCAAGGCAACATTTTTCCAGTAACTAATCCCATGTTTTAAGTTTAACCCTCTACAGAAAGGAAAAAGCAACATTTTGCTTGTCACAAATCTTATATTCCCCTTTAGTCCTCTAACACTACAAGCATGCACAAAATGTTCCGGTTACAGCTTCTATGTTTCCAGATATTCCTCTGACCAAAAAGTCTTCAGAGAATTTTGCCAATTATAGATCCTATATTCTCAGTTATGTCATCTACTCAAAAGCATGCTCACAATTTTTTGTTGTTAATTGGAGATCCTATATTTCCAGCAAGACATCACAAGGCTGTAAAACAAAAACTGAAAATTATAAGCCAAACAGAGAACGTGGAGTTGTTGAAGCACATAGCTGGATGAAGACAGCCTGAGCTAAGAACAAAGGCAACTTCATGGCTAGCAAAGTGGGGTTGGGAGGGGGACAGTAGCTCAAGAGCTACAAGCTAGAAAACTCTTAACAGGCAACCACAAATACTGTAGCACTAATTAAATCAATTATTTGTTAGAGTGTGCTATGAGAACCCTCTCCCCAGGTCTATGTGAAGCTGAAATATCTAGCCAGTTACAGATCTGCCTTGTAAATCAAACATTCTCCCACCAGCAACTCAAAGCAACAAATCCCCTAAAACCTTTTTTTTTATTTAATATATACAGCCAGCAAAAACAAATTAACCTCCTGTATCTAGGCATTGCTTGTGTGCTGAGAATGAATCCAGGCCATCCTGAGAGTCAAAAGGTACTTACTAAAGTGTTTCAAAGGCCTGGCTGCTGCTTCTGGAGGGGTATTCTGTCCTGAGGAGAGAAGTGAAGGGAATCAGCACAGTTGCGCATCCCCTTATATATCTTTTTGCTCCACCATTCTAACCACAAGCCCTCTGGCCACAGGGAACTTTTACCTGCCTACCTGACTTCACCCCTAGTGGGTGTCTACTACCTAACCCTGCCTGCCAGCTGAGGTGTCAGGAGGGGCAGTGGCCTCAGGCAAAACCCCACTTGCAGCAATCCTTTGCAGGCTGTCTAATTGTTTTGTGAGCCAGTAATCCCATTTTGGGAGCAGCTGCTCTGGGTTAAAACAAATATCAAATATTGCTTGTCATCTGCCTAGCACTATAGTGCAGCAATTACAGAGTGGGAAATGCTTATTTGACTAATAAGTACTCATCTGCGTATTAGTGATATGGGACAAAGGATCTTTCTAACTAGCTGTCACTCATTTGTTTTTTATTTCTGGAAAATGCTACTGATGACAATCAAGGTCTCTCAAAGAGCACTGCCTCAAACAACAAGAAAAGAAAGTAATTGCAGTGCTTTATATTTTATATTTTTGCAGTCATATGAGAATCAGGCAATTGCATAAGTCAAAGGAATTAAATGTATAAAGGATCTTGTTTATCATGGAATTTCACAATCAGAAACTAATGAAGGCAACATGGTTTAAAGTTAAGGGCAAAGCATTGCTCAAAAACAGTGTTAATCACTTCATATACTATGGATTTGATGAATTTTAATCCGAATGGAGAAGTCAGACAAAACAATATCCCTTCTAATCCCAAATGGATTGTATGAAATAGAAAACTTCTTAAAGCCCATGTACCCATGTGCAGATATTGCAAATGTGTTGTACTGCTGTTTATTCTTGTATTGCATTACCTCCCTCACATTCACCTATTTCCACCACCCCAGTTGCACCTGTAAATGAGATTACTGTATCCCTGTTTGTTTACGTTATGAAACCATTTCAAAACACTTACCCCCAACACATTTTCTGGCCCAGCCCTGATCCTCATACTTTAATATAGCAGGGAACTTTTCTGACACCCTGAATTTGCTTGCATTACTGTCAATTACTGCCCTAACATATGGTGATTCATGAGGAATGAAGGATATGTCCAAATGGTGGCTACCATGCTGTAATCTGCCCTATCAGTGGTCTTCTTAGTATTTAAGTGTTTTTGGTGTCTATGGCCCTTAAGTGCTAGACCTAATGTTGCATGCTCTGGCAATCCAAGTCACCTCACTACCACCAATACTGCTGCCTTCACCAACTCTATAAGTTCCAGTGATCTCCAGTTGTACCATAGCAGTCTTTCTCAGTGAAGTCCTGTCTCTGTCAGTATCATAGCAAGCTGCCCTGCCAAATGCCTACTGTACAGGCTCAATTGTTTTTTGACTCAGTCATTATGAATTGTGTCTCAGTTCATAATTGTGATATGTTTTTGCTAAATTTACTGTCTTGCATCTCACATCATAATTTTCCTTCATGATGTATAGTTAGTATTGCCTTAACTCAGTGTAGTCTTGCTCATCCAGTCCCATATTGTACTATTACTGGTTCCATAAAGCACTAATTGGTATGAAATACAGCATTTGTGAGGTAAAGTGTGTGTTTGGTACTGTGCAGCCCTATGTGAGTGCTACCTAAAGAAAACAATGTGTAAGGATAATAAAAAACCAAAAAAAATGGCTCATAACTCCAAGAAGGCCAAGAAAAGAAGTCAAGAGGCAACTGAGAGAGAGGTGGTAGGTTGTGTATCAGGTGTAATGAGGCCAAAAGGGTGTCTGTCTAAGTGGCATTCATGGCAATTATACTAAAGATGTTCCTGTAACTAATGACAGAGCAATGCTACAGTAGCTGGCAATTTATTGTACCCAGAGATTATTGACCATAGCAAAAAGCAAGAAAACAGTAATACTGAATTTTATTGAAAGTCAGACATATGATATACATGTCACAGGAATAACTGCTGATGCAGTTGCAAAGAAAGTGTTAGGAGCACCAGGTGAAAATGGGACCACTGAGATCAATACATAAAAGGAGCCTTAGTATTGCCGAGGGGCTTGTAGCAGTACTCACCATGACACAGTTGTGGGTTACAGTCCACCTGATATAGTCCAATCTATTGAAGAAGACACAGATGAAGAACACTGTAGTGAACAAAGAGGGAGATTGGAGTGGTTCAGTAACAGTCAGGAAGGAAAGAGTGAAAGAGGGTGCCAGAAAACAGGAAAAACACACACCATAAAAAACAAACTCTGATAACAGCCAAAACAGCTGCTAATGCATTCATTTGACAAGGGACACATGATTTAAATTTATGATCAACACATCCAACTTGGATAAGTTTAAATGTCTTCATGCAGCAGTTTTGTCCAATAAGATATTAATAACTTTATCCAAGGGTATAGACAGGCATACTCATTGCACATGTTGTTATGCAGTTTTAAGTACCTTGCCCAAATGGTTCCATGTCAATTGCATGACTGCAATTACAGCGCCCTGAAATATGGGTGATAGGGTTATGTTTGCAAAATGCTTTTTCGTGGGGAGCTTCCCCCCCACACCTCCCATGTGGGAGACTTTGCCCCTCACACCCCCTTACTAAAATAACCAACCCGAGGTCATAGCACCTTGGGGAGGGGAGGATACATTAGTTGCCTTAATGGTAGTTGACTATATTTCAGGGTGCTGTAATTGTAGTTGCTACAATAGCATCACCCAAATTGGCATCACTATTATTGCATCACGCAATTGATGTGCTACTGCTCAAACATGCCTTTTTCATAATTTATCATTCAAATCTGCAATATATGGTTTACTCTAAGTAGTGTAGGCCACTGAGTAGTGCTAATAGCTCACCTAACTTCTGTTATTGAGGACAGAAATATAACAATGCAACCTGTTTGGAGGGTAAATGAGACATCATCTTTAGTTAGTGGAGAGGGAGAAGGAGGCTTTATGAGTCTTCAGTTAGTGGAGAGGGAGAGGAAGACTTTAGCTGGTGACTGTGTGTGTAAGTGGATTTGAAATATTTTCTTAGTTGCCATTTCTGTGTGTTTGAAATTGTATTTTAAGGGCTGTTCTTAACTGCCATTTATTGTGCTTTTAAATTTAGTTTTGGCAGGATTGAGGGATTCTAACAGACAAGTTGGTGATTGTGTGAGGTGTCACTGCCAGAGGACTCCTTGGCTGATTATTTTTTGACACAGCCTGTGGTGTAGTCCCACCCTCCCACCCCATAACCCACCTGCCCCAGAGCTCACCCTACATTTATTGGGTTAGTCCCAGAAGGCCTTGCAACATCCTGCATCCATACAGGAAGAAGGAAACAGAGGATGCAAAACAAAACACAACAGAAATAAAACATTTATTTGGGGGATATCAGATAGCCATCTTAAGTAAGCAGTTGATTGAGGAGGGAATCAGACATGATGGCAGTGGTGCAGTGCAGTGATTGTGGAGCAGCGGTCTTCAGGGAGATATTCTGGAGGCTGTGATGCTGCCCTATCTGCAGGCACCTCTCTGGGCTGAGGGAGGAGGTTGCTTGTCTCGGAGAAGAGTTGACCAAGCTGAAGGCAACATCCACCCCCACCCAGAGACCACCAGGTCCACAACCTTTACCTCAAAGGATGCCATGGATGAGGAGAAATTGGACTACAGTGGGCTCAGGGAGGGTGAGGGAGGGGGTCAAAAGCACATCCCCCATCTGGTCCCACTTACTAACTCCTACACTATTTTGGAGGAACAGAAAAGCCCCACTCAGGAACCCAAGGCTGCATCAAGGGAGAATAGGAGGGTCCTCCAGGATGGAGCCCTAGGGAAGGGAAGGGAAGCAGGGAAACATGGAGGATGGGGGGGAAGCTTCTCCTAGTCGGGGACTCTATTGTCCGGGGAGTGGAGTTAGGGTCACCTAGCAGGGGAGAGAGGGAGGTCAATTGCCTCCCAGGAAGTGCTGCATGGAGGGATGGAATCGCTATGGCAATAGCTAGGAGAGAGCAGCTGGATGTCATTGTCCACCTGGAGACCAATGAAGAAAAAGAAGAAGAATCAGCATGTATATAGTGCTTTTCATACACAGTGTATCCCAAAGCACTTTACAAGCAATGCTAGACTGGTAGTGAAGTGACTGAATGTGTAGTGGTGGCCATATAGCACATCATCACCCACACGCAGCCTGGATAATTGCATGAACTGGTTTATGGGAAGGGGAATGTTGGCCAGGACACTGGGAATGTCCCCTACTCTTTGTGAAGAGTGCCCTGGGTTCTTTTACTTCCACCTGGATACCCACCAGGACCACACCAGGATGGGTAGAAGGGATCTCAGTTTAACATCTCAACCGAAGGATGGCACACCCCAGCAGTACAGCACCCCCCTAATACTGCACTAGGATGCCAGCGATTTTTAGGTATAAGCCCAATCCCAGTGTGGGACAAGAACCCATGACCTTCTGGTCCAGAGGAAGATGTGCTACCAACTAAGCCACGCTGACACCTGACCTGGCCAGGAGAAGGGTGGAATTAGCCAGCATCCAGAATAATTTCAGGAAGCTCGGGGAAACCTGAAACAGATAGCATGCTCTGTCTCATTCTCAGAGGTGCTACCAGTTCAGGGCACAGGGGAAGCTAGGGCACTCCACATCCATACCATCAACTACTGATTGAAGGATTGGTGTGGAAGGGAAGGTTTTGGCTTCATGGGGACTGGAGCCTGACCTGAGCAGATGCAAGCTTATATAAGGAGGATGGCCTGCATCTGTCTGAGAAGGGGTCCTTGGTCCTTTGTGAAAAGTTTAAAGGCTTCAGCTGTGAGCATTTAAACTGGCCAAGGGGGGAGAGCCAGGAGGTTTAGGAACACCCCCCATGAAAATGTGCAGGAACATAAGTCGACTATGGGAACAGTGAAACTAGGCAGGGAGGCACAGGCAGGTGAAGAATGTATAATGAGTAATATGGGGTGGCAGGAGCACATAGGAACAGAAACTTGGGTGGGGGAAGATGCTGGATAGGGAGAACAAGAACAGAGGGAGGGCAGACTGCAAAAAACATGGAAGGTCATGCTAACAAATGCCCGTAGCCTGGGAAATAAGATTCCAGACCTGGAGGCCTTGTTGGCAGATGAAGACCTTGACATAGCAGCAATAACAGAGACATGGTACTCTGCAAATCATGGCTGGGAAGTCAATGTACCAGGCTATACTTTGTTCAGGAGGGACAGGGAGGATAAAAAGGGTGGGGGAGTGGCCCTATACATCAAAGATGGTATAAAGACTACAGAAGTTCAGGGACGATGGAGGAGGCTGAGGTAATGTGGGTCACCCTGGAGCCAGAGAATAGAACAGTGATACACACTGGGGTGATCTACAGACCTTCAGCACAGAGGGAGGAAGTAGACAGAGAACTAGTGAAGAACATACACGACATGGCAGCTAAGGGCGAAATCCTGCTACTGGGGGATTTCAATATGCCGGTCATGGATGGGGCCACCCAGATGGCTGTTCCAGCCAGAAGCACAGCCATCCCTGCAGGGGGTTGGATTCAGGCAGCTGGTGTATGAGCCAACCAGGGACAAGTCAGTTCTGGACCTGGTATGGACCAATGGGTACAGAGTCAAAGAAATACAGGTGGAAGGGCAGCTGGGGTCCAGTTACCACCACATGGTGTGGTTCAGCATGGAGACATGGACTCAATCAAGCCATGCAAGGGAAAAAGTATTAGATTTCAGGAGGGCAGATTTCACTGAAATGGGTAGATGTATACAAGCAGTCCTGGGAGAGGGAGAGATAGTAGAGGGGGTGGAAAAACATTGGAAGAAACTAAAAGGAGCCATAGTGGATATAACAAACCAATGCATTAGGATAGTGACCAAAGGGAAAAGAAGAAGAAAACCACTATGGTTCTCCAAAGAGGTGAGGGACAAAGTCAGGGCAAAAAAGCTGAGTTTCAGGAAATATAAGGGGAGCCAAAGGGAGGAAGACAGGAAGGTGTACCTTGAATGTCTAAGGGAAGCAGGGAAAGCTGTTAGTAGGGTGAAGGCACAGACAGAAGAGATCTTAGCACAGTCTGTAAACAAAGGGGATAAGGCATTTTATAGGTACATTACTGAAAGAAGAAAAAACTGAGGGGATTGTGAGACTCAAAGGGGAGGAGGGAGAGTATAAGGAGGGGGATCTGGGCAATGCAGAAATTCTGAACAAATACTTCTGATCAGTATTCACTAAGGAGGGGGCAGATCAAGGATCACAGTTGGGGTGCAGAGTCAATGGGGGGAGAAATTAATACCAGTCTATTCACAGTAAAGAGAGTTCTGGAAAAACTCACTATGCTGAAGGTGGATAAGGCCATGGGGCCAGACGGCATCCACCCAAGGAAATTAAAGGAGCTGCAAAAGGAACTAGCATCACCTCTGGCGGCCCTGTTCACAGAGTCACTTAACACGGGTGTCATTCCAGAGGACTGGAGGAGGGCACATGTAGTCCCACTGCACAAAAGTGTCAGTAGGGAGGAGGCGGGGAACTGCAGGCCAGTCAGCCTTACCTCAGTGGTGGTAAAGATCATGGAGACACTGCTGAAAGAAGGGATAGTGACACACTTGGAATACAGTGGTGTGCAGGATCTGAGGCAACATGGATTCACAGCAGGAAGGTCATGTCAAATGAATCTAATTTTTTTTTTGATTGGGTGACAAGGGAACTTAATCAGGAAGGGGCAGTAGACGTTGCTTACCTGGATTTCCTCAAAGCCTTTGACACTGTCCCACATAGAAGACTGATTAACAAGATGAGTAGTCTGGGCATGGCAGACAAGGTGGTGAACTGGGTTAGGAACTG
The DNA here is from genome assembly GCA_016271365.2 of Neoceratodus forsteri. NCBI lineage: Eukaryota > Metazoa > Chordata > Ceratodontiformes > Ceratodontidae > Neoceratodus > Neoceratodus forsteri. The sequence continues at coordinate 1,459,092,990 of CM057450.1, read as the reverse complement.
GTTAACAGACAGGAGACAGAGGGTGGTGGTAAATGGGGTACACTCTGGGGAGAAGGGGTGACCAGTGGGGTATCTCAGGGATCAGTTCTAGGACCAGTCCTGTTCACTGTCTTCATTAGTGCCATTGCAGAGAGGCTAGAAGGAAAGGTCTGCCTGTTTGCAGGTGACACCAAGATCTGCAACAGGGTGGATACTCCAGAAGGGGTGCAGAAACTGAAGAGTGACCTGGAGAAGCTTGAAAGATAGTCAGAGATGTGGCAACTGAGGTTTAATGTAAATAAGTGCAAAATAATGCACCTGGGAAGAAGGAACCCTGGGGAGAGCTACAGGTTGGGGGGAGAGCAGCTGACTGTCACCAAGGAGGAAAGGGAACTAGGGGTTATATTCTCTGATGACCTTAAGGTATCAAAGCAGTGTACAAAGGCAGCAGGGAGGGCCAGTGTAATGCTGGGGTGCATAGGCAGAGGTATCACTAACAGGAGGCAGGAGGTGGTGATGCCATTGTATAAAAACATTGGTAAGGCCTCACCTGGAGTACTGTGTGCAGTTCTGGAGACCACACCTGCACAAGGACATAGATAAGGTGGAGACTATCCAGTGAAGGGCAACAAAGATGTTGTAGGGCTTACACCACAAAACATAAGAGGAAAGACTAAGGGACCTCAATATGTACTCACTGGAGGAGAGGAGACAGCGGGAGGACATGATTGAAACTTTCAAGTACCTTAGGAGCATAAATAAGGTACAGGCAGGGGAGTTTATCCAATGTAGAAAAAGTATGAGAACAAGGGGGCACAATATGAAATTGGAGGGGGGGTTAGATTAAGAGGTAATGTGAGGAAGTTTTTCTACACAGAAAGGGTACTCAACACATGGAATAGTCTGACACAGGAGGTAGTGGTGGCAAGCACAGTGGAGGGGTTTAAGCATGCTTGGGACAGACACAAGGGAAGCCTGAGAGGGGGAGGGAGTGATGACAAGCCATTGATCACATAGGATCAGTGGCCACATACAATGTATAGGGCCTATGGGCAGACTAGATGGGCCTAGCGGTCCTTAATTGCCGACAATTTCTATGTTTTGATGTTTCATGTTGGTAACAATCTGATTTTTTTTAATAGGTGAGTGAGGCAGCAGTTGAAGAGAGTGGGTGCTCAACTAAAATGCCTGACTACACTCCTGCTTTATCATTACTTTTTATTCAATTATTTAAAAGATTTCATCAAGTACAGTTACAGTATAAGTTAATAAGAGGGTTCCAGGGACATATTATAGCTAGACTAAACAGGTATGTTCAGAATTCATGCTGGGTCAATCAGAAGATACTATATGCATTTTTTTTTTTCACATAAATAACATTAGATTCATCTCATGATATGCATTCCATGCATGCCTTTAGGAACATAGTCTTCTTTAGAACTATGCGGAGAAAGGTAAAGTATTTTACTTTCTTCCTTGTGCCCTTCATTTATGGAACAGCATTTTTCATGTGCTTTGAAACATATATCACCTGCACAACCGATCTTTGCTCAACAGCTCACATTCATCATTGGAATTTAACTCATTTTCTTATTTTATGAGACTCCAGGTGACATATGATTCTTTTAAGCCTGTCACCCTCTGCACTGCCCCACTTTCTTTGACTCATAGTACCTAACGGTGTCTGCAAAAGCCTACCTTTTTTCACTCTTTCATCCTTAAATCACCATATACAGGGTCATCCCTCCTTCTTTCACATTTCTAGATGGAGCTGAATCAATCAGAGGCTTGAGAATGCCTCCCAATGCCTGAGTGCAGCTAGAAACATACTGTTACGGGGGGGTATGTTTGTTTGTAAAATTTTATTTTTTATACAGGAATACATTTGTTGGGACATCAGTCCCGTTTTCAACAAAGTCCTGTTAATAAATAACATACAATTATACAAAACATCACTTCACAATACATTTCAATTTTTTTACTTAAAACAGGTACATGATAATTGCAAATATGCCCTTAATTTTTTATTGAATATGGATGAGTTTGTAATTACCTTCAATCTCTGGGGCAATTTATTCCAATAATAAGCTATTGTATTCTGGAGCATTTCATTTCCATACCTATTCTGAGATCTAATCATGGGGATTTCTTTACCAAAGGATCTTGTATGCATAGTTAATATCCTATCATCTTTAAATATAATATGGTCAACCAAACAATGTCTAGGTTCATCTTTCAAAATTTGATAACACTGTTTATACCAAATATAGACCCTTCTCTGTTTTGGGTCTAACCAATTTAATTTTTCATATCAATCACAATGATGCACACCATGCCTACTTCTTGTTATAAATTTACTCATTTTATAATAAACCTGATTTACTTTATTTAATACTGTAGTGCCAGAATGCATAAATAATATGGACCCATATTCTAAAACTGGGATTAATAGCTGCCCAACCACTTTCTCCCTTACCTTCTTTGTCAGGCTCCCTGCTACTCTTCTTAATACCCCTAATTTTTGAGTTACCTTTCTCACTTGTATACTAACATGTTCTGAATACTGTAAACCACAATCAATCTGTACCCCCAGATATCTATAAGTATCAACTACTGTAATCTGTTTATTCCCCGCTAAATTAATATTGAGTTGAAGTTTCCCTCTATTTTTCAACCTCCAAATACCATACTTTGAGTTATTTATGAATTCAATAACAGACCATTGTTATTAAACCAGGTCTGTAATAAGTTTATATCGTGTTGAAGTTTATGAGTTAATTGATCCATATTATCAGCAGATGCAACTATTACAGTATCATCTGCGTACATTCTGACATTACAGTTTTCCATTTGCCTTGGAAGGTTATTCACATAAACATTGAATAAAAGGGGGCCCAAAATAGAACCTTGTGGGACCCCTTGAAAAACTTCAACTTGATCTGAAGCAGTTTCCCCCAAAACAACACATTGGCTTCGATCAGTTAAATATGATTTAATCCACACTAGTGTTTCATCTTGAATACCCAATTCAAACAGATCGATCAACAAGAGTTCATGTTGAACTAAATCAAACGTCTTACTTAAGTGAACAAACACAGCCCCTGTACATTTGCCTTGATTCAATGATGTTGTTACCAAATCATTAAAATCAAGCAAGGCCGTGCTTGTTGACTTCCCTTTTCGAAATCCATGTTGGTAACTAGTCAATAATTGATTATCTTCTAAATACTGAGTCAATTGTATATGTACCAATTTTTCCAGAATTTTAGACAATATGGGCAATATGGCAATTGGTCTATAATTCGATACCAATGTACTTTCCCCTCCTTTAAAGACTGGTATTATTTTACTTATTTTCCATACCTTTGGGACCACAGAACATTGCATGCTCCAATTAAATAAATATGTAACAACTGGAGCAATAATGTCAGCTCCATATCTTAAAAATTTAGCATCAATTTCATCTAGACCTCCAGATTTTGAGACATTCAAATTTCTCAATTCCTTCTCTACTTCATTTGCCATTACATCTCTAAATTTGAATTTAAATCCAAGATCAATCTTATTTATTGATTCTTTATTTCTTTTTAATTTTTCCAGGGAAATTTCAGATGTCTTTTTAATTAACTTAGGGATGTTTAAATCAGGCAGATCAATAAAGTATGCATTAAAATAATTTGCAACTCCTTCTTGATTTTTTATCAAACTTTCTTCTTGACTTAGACTGATCTTTTGTCTTTGTTTTATGGGATCTTTTAAATTAGAATTCCCTCAAAAATTTTGGATCTCTTGCCTTATTTAACTTAGTTAAATAATATTGTACTAGCTCTCTTTATGTCTTTTTACATTTATCCCTCAATATTTAAATTTTCCCAAGTCTCAATTTCCTTATTCTTTCTAGCTTTTTTCCATACTCTGTCTCTTATTCTTAGTTGTTTTATCAATGTATTTGTTATCCAAGGTAATTGGTTATTTTTAATTAACTTTTTTTTCTTTAGGTGCATGTTGCTGTATACACAACAACATTATTTCATTAAACTCTTCAAGGGCTAATTCAATGTCTGGAATAAGAAAGATCCTTTCCCAATTTTGTTTTATTACAGAATTCCTAAATTTTAACTCATTAAACCTAGTATAATCTCTTACCCAATATGTAGTTTTATTTATATTTGTTGTTTTATTTATATTAACTACACATGCTATTGGATTATGATCATTCAAATTCAAAGGTAGTATTTTCTGTCTGTATGCATATGTATAAGAGCATGCCCAGTATCATGGCTCAGCTTTCCGACCATGTTTTTGTAAGTTGAAGACGTCATTTATAAATAAGTGCCACTTTCCCCGACTTTAACTTTTTTAACTCTGTTGCAGTAAGTTTCTAGCTGAACTCAGGTATTGGGAGGTATGCATGAGCCACTGGGCAATTCAGTGCCATTTGGAAATGAGACTGTGCTTCCGCAGCCAGCCTGCTAAACTGGAGTGGACCAAGAGGGTTTTAACTTCAGAGAAATTATTAAAATTAACTCATTCTTAGGCACTAAATATTGCTTCCTTGGTTTCTGCATGTAGGAGAGGACTGCTGCAGCCACTAAAGCCAGGTCTGTGGACTACAATTATAGTACCTAGACAGCAGACAGTGCCCCTTTAATGCAAGAAAATAGTGTGCCAGGGGATGGAGGAGGGGAAGAAGAAGGAAACACATTTAAGTGAATGGGGAGGATACGGACAAATTTGCAGGAAGATGTGCTTTAACTCCACTCCGCTGTGCTGCATTAGGAATTCCAGTCAGACTCCTTACTTTTCTTCTTCTTCTGTTTGCAATACATCAGCATAATTCTTGGCTATGCAATTGTAAAAAAAAGAAGAAGCAGAAAACAGGAGAAAAGAAAGCAGCTGACTCTCCTAATGCAGTTTTCCCAAATATATAAATCAAAACAGTCTGTCCTCTCCAATAAGGCTGTTCTTTCCAGTTCAAAAGGTGATGTATAAGTCATGCAGCCTGCATTCAGTGCAGGGATACAGTTGTTATGGGAGGGATGACTAAATGGGAAAATTGTTTATGCATAATCATCTAAAACAAAAACACCATCATTATTGGGAAGAAACAATTAGTAAGCCAGGTTCCGGAATAGCCTGGCAGGTGATAGTTCACTAAAATGAGGCATGAGAAAGTGATGAGGTTGTACTAGTGGCCTCTGACAGAAGTAAGAGAAATATTTTGATTTATCCTGTCTAGCTCACCATTACAATCACCATCCTATGTTTACAGTATCAAGAAGCCATTTGCTATCAGCACACCAAGAAATAAAGGTGAAAATACATAGTGGCACTGGAAGGCAGTTGAGTGTGCAGGAAATTATGCAGTTCACAAAATGTTTTACTGCTAATCAAGGTAGAATCCTGGAAATGATCCATGCAAATTCTGCTCTAGAATGCAAACCATCTGCCTTATTCCATTGTATCTAGTTTGGATTTCACACATTCACGACTACTCTTGAATCATGGTACATGTATCTTCCAGATACATTGCCACTCTTGCTTCAATACAAGTTGCATTATTGTGTGGGTGCTGACATGTGGGTGCTGTGGTTGAATCTTCTTGGAAATCCATTCTTCTGACAATAGACAAATCAATGAGCAGGTAACAGACTATGTGAAAGTCACAGTACACTTGGTGTCTTTGATGAGTCCACACACTCTCAGCAAGGCTTGGTATAACATAGAAGCCTAGATATGAAGGGCAGAAGAAAACTTTAAGTCCATCAAGTCTGCCCTGAGATCATATCTTACCGAGCACTACTACTCCCTTCCCCCTCCAGTGCTCTTCCATGAGTGATTACCTTCCCCATTTCTGATAATACCCTTAAAATTGTGCAAAACCATTTATGACCCCTGCATAAACAACATTGCTTGTCAAGTTGTTCCATTTGTCCACCACCCTCTCCATGAAATAAATGCTTTGCAATGTTGTTTCTAAACTTTCCCCCACCAGCCTAATATTGTGAGCCCTGTTAGTTGACATGTTCTTCATTTTGAACAGTTATGTATGGTCCACTCTACTGAATAACTGATTTCATTTACACACCCCTTTTTCATATCCCCTCTCCCTTCTAACCTTCAGTGAGTGCATGCTAAGATCCTTCAATCTCTTTGTTGCTTTCTCCCTGCTAACTGTGGACTATGTTCTTCATCCTTACTTCCTAGCCCCCCCTCCAGGTAATCATCCCCCCTCCCCACGTCAACCCGCCAGAGATAATCCCACAATAGGACTCCTCCAAACCTCCCCCATTAGCAAAGGGCAGAAAAATGCCTTCCCCAATCCCCACTACTAACATTTGGCAGAGAAATAGTATTTTCTTGAATTAACAGTGTAACAAGAGGTATCAAATAGCCTAAGGCAATATATACTAAAGCTGTAATATACAAAAACAACAATAAACTTTCCAAAACATTCGAGATAAACATGTGTTAGCTTGCTGACTTGAGCCAGCCAAAATTTACTGAAATGTCTATCAACAATGAATCAAGGACCAGGAATTCAGACTGATTTTTTTTTTTTTCCATTAGAGTTCCTCCGGTGAGTGAGACTGTTGTTTCCCCCTTAACAATGGGGTTTAGCCTACCCGCCGATACCCGTGTCCCCAGACACGGTTTGGAAGCCCGCCTCACCTGGAATTCAAAACTTTAATGTACCAGTCCTCCCGGTAAGTTTCACTGGACAGATTAAACGGTGGGAATCTCCAACAAGGACAACCACAACAGTCCATAGTAAAACCCTCTCAACACATCTGGGTGCTGTGGATATAAGATTGCCAAGAAGAGAAAAATAAGTGAATAAAGATATTACTTAGCTTGGCTCAGGTGTCAGCAGCCGGCACTCTTTCTCTCCTGGTCTCCTCCTCAGCAACCCACTTTTCTGCAGCTTTAGGGCAGGTGAAGAAATGCAGAGCTTGATCCAGGTGGTCTATCTGCAGGTGGACTGGATAACGAAAGCTAAAGACCCATCCCATAGTATGCAGCTTGCTTTTTATCTGAGTGAATTTCTGTCATTGGGCTGCAGATCCCTACTGCAGTCTTGGTAAATATGTACTTTGCCATTGTCAAATGTGATAGGCCCTGCTTGTTTAGCTCTTTGAAGCATCTTTTCTTTATCCGTGAAGCAGAGATATTTGATAAGGCAGTGTCTCGCCTGTGCTCCCTGCTTAGGCAGACGCCCAACATCATGCACTCATTCAATCTCAAATTGGTTATATTCTTCTGGGTGGCCAAGCTGTTGCACCAGCCAAATCTGAAGGCCTTGAGCCACATCCCTACCCTCAATCCCTTCAGGCAGACCTATTATGCAGAGATTTGATCTCAGCGACCGGTTCTCTTGGTCATCGGCCCTTGCCATCAGCTCCTCCAAGAATGTTTTTAGCCCATTTCATTCGGCTGAGATGGCTACTAGAGTGTCCTCAAGACTGCTTACCCTCTGCTCTAACTCAGTAATTTGAGTCAAGTGTTCTGCAGTTGTTTCCAAGAGCCCAGTCACAACTCCATGGAGATGGGTAAGCTGAGCCGTTAAATTGAAAAACTTGACTTTGTTTCTTGTTGCATTTGCAGCAGGGTCAAGGGAAAACCTGCCAATGATTTAGATAGGGCCTCCATCTCCAGCCAGTCGTTCATTACATTGCTCTCTGAACTTGAGGCCTGTGGCTTTGAAACGGCCTCAACTGATTTACCAGCTTGTGTAGGATTAGCCGCAACAAAGTGAAGCTTCCCTTGGCAATTTTTCTGTTTGCCCGATGCCATGAACCTTAGAGGAGATAGACAGCATATATTGGAAAGTTTGTAGGCAAAAAAATACAGCTTTGAAGGCAATTTAAAACTCGATGCCCTGAGGATCTAACTAGCACACGCCTGCCATGTCAAGCGGCTAGCCACGCCCCCTTTCTAATCTGTTCTTGAATGTATTAAATGAAGCTGCCAATACAACCTCTTTTGGCATGGCGTTCCATAATCTGACTGCACTTTGAGTAAAAAAGTTCCTCCTGGTGTTTCTCTTAATTAGAGTTAATTTAATCTGTTTATTGTTCCTTCTCAGGTTGATATTCCTTATGTTGTATTCTAAGTTTAGGCTATTCATTAGTTCATTATCCCGTACAGTTTTAAACATCTGTAACATGTCTTCTCTTATCCTTCTCATCTCCAAAGTGTACAACCCTAAGGTCTGCAGCCTGGTTTCATACAGCTTACCCCCAAGTCCTGTGATCATCTTTGTAGCCCTGCATTGAATCATTTCTAGATTGTTAATGTCCCTCCTCAAATGTGGGCTCTATAGTGAAGCACAGTAATCCAAGTGTGAACTAATGTAGGTTTTGTATAATGGGAGTATACAGTGTGTATTTCTGCAAACAAAAATCTTTTTAATACAGCCCAGAATTCTAGTTGTTATTTTAATGACCTTACCACAATGTTTACTGAAGTTAAGATAATTTTTTATTATTATACCTAGATCTTTTTCACTATCAATGTGTCGGAGTGCTCTACCATTTAACATATTTTTATTCTTTTTGTTGTTTATTCCCATATGCATAACCACACATCTTACTATTGAAGTTCTTTTCATTTTTTGTGTCCCCGTGCTTCTATTTGCTTTAGGTCCTTTTCAGTCTTACCTATATTTTCTTAAGTACCCACTCTGGCTCCCAGTTTGGTGTCATCCACAAATTTAACAATCCAGTTGTTCATCAGATTATTCTTATCTGTCACAAAAAGAGTGAACAAGTAGGGCCCCAGAACTGATCCCTGGGAACCCCACTAGTCACCCATCCAGGCTCCAATAAGGCACCTCTAACCCTGTTCCTTTGGGATCTGCCATCTAGCTATCTTGTTATCCATTTTATCAGTTTATGATTGATTCCCATGTTCCAGAGCTTCTCAGTGAGGATGTTGTGCAGTACTTTATCAAATGCTTTCTGGAAGTCTTGGTAGATCACACCCACTGGGCATTTGTTTTTGAAGACCTGGCTCACCTTCTCATAAAACACCACTGTGTTAGTTAAGCATGATCTATTTTTTCTAAAGTCATGTTGACTGTTATCTATTAAACCTTTTGTTGTTATATCTATTTCAAGTTTATCCTTAATAATAGCCTCCATCGGCTTTCCCAAAATCGACGTCAGGCTTATAAGCCAATAGTTAGATATTATGGTCCTATATTTCCGTTCTTGAAGATTGGGACCAATATTGCCCATCTCAAATCTTCAGGCACCTCTCCTGATTTCAGGGACCTATTAAACAAAATAGTCACTGGTCCTGCCAGCCATTCTTTTATTTCATTAAGAAATCTAGAGTTTAGTTTATCAGGCCCAGCTGATTTGGTTATATCTATTTTCTTTAGGTGTTGCATGACCTCTGTTTCCATTATAATACGGTCTATATACCTGGGCTGATTTTCCTCCTGGGTGCATTTTCCATTGGGATCTTTTTCATGGATATATTATTTACTTGTTTGTCACAGGTCTTTGTATAGATGGAACAAAAATAACTTTAAATGCTGTAGTCAATACCTTTGGTTCTGTTATTTCCAAAGTTTGTCATTTAATGGACCCACAGATCTGTCTGTAGATTTATTTACATATGCGTGAAAAGATTTACTATTGTCCTTAATGTATGATATATTGAACTCTAACTTCATCCATTCCCTTCTAACCAAGTTTTTGTTGATTCTTAGTTTTTTCTTGTATTTCTCTATGTTATAAATACTGTTTACTTTTTTCATTGCTTTATATGCTGTTCTTTTCTTGTGCAGCTGTTTTCCAATCATTGGTGTAAACCATTGTGGCACTTTATCCCTCCTATTATATAAGGGTAGATGTGGTATGTGTTTATTTTCTAAGTCCAATAATTTGTTTCTAATTGTAGTCTAAAACTGCTCCACATTAAGAGTATTGCAATTTTTTCCCCAATCCCACTCATACAAGGTCTTCCTTATAGCTTTAAAGTCAGTCATGTAATAGCCTTTTGAAATTGTGTTACCAGTCTCTCTTTTTGTTTGTATTGCCATTCTGAATAGTACCATGTTGTGGTCACTATTGCCTAGTGGTACCAAAATTTCAGCATCATGTACATCATCAAACTTATTAGTTATAATCAAGTCCAATGTGTTACTAATCCTGGTGGGCATGCTCACCATTTGTTGTAAACCATTATTTATTACCATTTCAATAAACAACTGCTCATTTGTATTTGTTACTGCTAGGTCATCCCAGGTAATCCCTGGAAGATTAAAGTCACCTAACAGTAATACATCTTTATGTTGTGCTATATTTAAAATATTGGTCAGTACATCAAGATGTTGCTGTGTTTTGGTATCCAATGGTCTGTAACAAACTCCTATTATTAATATTGTGTTGTTCTTTCTAATGATCTCAGCCCATGACATCTCATCATTACCTCCACTGGGATTTATGCTCACCAAGTTATTGCATACAATATTTCCCTAACATATAATGCTACTCCTGCACCCCTTCTTTCAGCCCTGTCTTTTTAAAATAGCTGATATCCCTTAATATGCCTAGTCCAGCAGTGTCAGTGGCTCAGCAGGTTGCACACTCACCTCTGAGGCTGGAAGATCAAAAGGTTGTAGGTTCTAGTCCTACACCAGGCACTTGGGGTAAATCCCAATACTGACACTGTAGTGCTTTATGAGGGGGTTGCTGCAATGCCAGCCCGGTGGCACTGAGGGTTGAGGTGTTGGATGCCACACCTTGCACCACATCAGTGACCTGGGTTCAGGAATGGGCCCAGGCTGCCAGGGGCTGGCAGGGGAGAGGAAGGATTGAGCATCCCATGACTGCTCTCCTTCCTCTGGGGAGGGTAGGAATGAAGCATCACACTGCAGTGGTGACTGGCGGAGGACAGCTGCACTACAGTGGCATGCAAGCAAGGGGGGAGCATGGCGGGTGTCAGCATGGACATGCTTGAACGCCATTGCATATCCAACTTCCAGAGGCTCGAAAAAGCAGAAAGTAGCGGGGTGACCATGGTGGCTAATGGCCATACCCTGCACCCCAGACATGAGAGGTGCCTTTGTCGGGGTATGGCAAGCCTGTACAATGATGCGTGTCGTGCACTAGACCAGGTCCAGGGGTGTGGGTGTGGCCATCGGAGCTCATGGGGCCCACTCTGCTGTGGAGAAAAGTGCTAGAAGATTTAAAAAAAATGAGGGGGTTGTTGCACTTCCGAGGTGCCATCTTTTGGATGAGACATTAAACTGAGGTCCCGTCTGTCTCTTCTGGTGGTTGTTCAGGTAGACGTTAAAGATACCATGGCACTTCTTGAAAAGAGTAGGGGAATTTCCATGGTATCCTGGCCAAATTTCCCCCATTCATTAAAAAATACCACCAACAGCTTAATACGATTCAATTTCTGTTGGTTACCATCTTTGTCCCCTCCCACCAGGTCGCCCCTGAAAAATGAACTTTAGTCTCAGTGAGCCTACCTAGTCAATATAATTCAATAAATAAATAGAAGTCCTTCATATATTCTCTGGTACCTTCTAGACCTAATAAGTTGGATGTTCATTGTCCTTTTTATTAATTATTTAAATGACTACTGAGACAGAAAATGCGACACATTATAATTTTGACCATTTTTATGAATTTGTTTTTTAACTTTTGCATTTATGCACCTTGAAGTTACAATTTTTGCCGCCTAATAATCTAAACTAAACTAATAAAAAATAAAAAAATTCATTTGTTCAGACCACCAGCTTTCTATAATAGCTGCTAAATCTATATTCTTTTCATCAAGCATTATCTTCATTTCTGATGTTTTTTATATTTAAGCTTCTTGCATTCACCATTAATATGATTAAATTACTTTTTTCCTGTAAAGTGGATTTATTACATCTCCTTATTGAATCTGTATTTCTCTCCCTTCTCCCCTCCTTTAATAGTTGATAGTATGGTAGAAAATAGTACCCCGGATTTTACTACCCCTTCTGTTCAAATGCAAGCCATCCTTGCAAAACATTTACCTTTTTCCATAGAACGTTTCCCAAGTTCTGATGCATTTTATTTCCATTTTATTTCCTTCTCAAGTCACCATTTTCACAGCCAGTTATTTATTTTAATTATTTTTTTTTTATTTCTTCCCGCATTATCTCATGGGACAGGTAATATCTCTGAAAAGATTTTTTTAACATTTGGAGTTTTCTAGTGTTTTCTGCAAGGCTTGAAATCCATTTGTAATTTCCTCCTCCCTCTGTTCCCCTATGTTATTTGTTCCTAAATGTATTGGTGCTATTTGTTTGATATCTGATTGTTTAATAATCTTTGGCAACATTTCCTGAATATCCTTTCTCTTTGCCCCTGAAAAGCTATTTGATGTCACATTTTATTTATTTCACCTAGTAGTATATCTATCTATGTATTTTATCAAGGAGTCCCCTAATATAAAAACTTGCTTAGGGGTGTCTTTCTTATTTTCATAAATTCCTTTATCCATTTCTAGGTTTGTATTTTCATGGCAGTCTGTTGTTGCTGCCTCTTTACTTCTTACCAGGTCTAGTATCTCTTGAGATTGTTCTTCTATTTGCTCTATCAAGTCAATGTTGGGGGGGTGAACCGATTTTCAGTTTCTGTTGGGAAATCCATAGTACATCTACTTTTTTTGCCCTTTCTGATATTTTCCACTATACTCCAGTCTTTATCCTCCTCTATTTCCAGTTTCCTTTGTCTTTTTAATCAAGTCCTCTACTGTTGTTTATCAGTGTCGATTAGCTCTGCTTTCAAGGTTTCTAACTTTTTAAGTGTATTATTTCCATTTCATTTGTTAGCAATATATTTCTCAATTCCCTCAGTTCTAAGCATTGCTTACAGGTGCATACTGCAAATTATGTATTCGGTTTAGTGCTGAACTTATTACATAGGATACATTTAACCCCCAATTCCCCGTTTAACAGTGTTACAATACTCTTGTCCATTTTGTTAGTTTCTCAAACTAATTTTACAGCGATATACTGTATATTGATCCATGGGCTAGTGTACACTTTCTAGTTGTTGTTATATTCATATATTGCTATAACTTTGTGATAGTAATTTTCAGTGCATTACCCTATTCGTAGAACAGGAATTTACTGAGTCACAATAAATACCTGCACAATGCCTTATATTATAGCATTGATTTTAGTACTAAAAAGGAAAAAAAACTACTGTATGTGCAACTTAGTGCTGTCTTGTGGTGACACACCCAAATTTGCCTGTGTATGAAGATACCAGAGATCAACTAGAGTGTTGGTTTCCCCTTAAGAACATACAGCTGTGGGCAATTATTTATCTCTGTCTCAGTGTCATCTCTTAATTTTCTGGTACATGAGCTTATTTTAACAACTTCTCATTAAAACCCTATTTTGAGCACATAGATATTTGTTGGCATTTGCATAGGCACTTTGTCAGGGTTTGAGCTTCCCTGGGGTAGTGATCTTCACAAATTTAGAGTTAATGACTTACTAACAATAATGGTGACTTGTATTTGGACTATTTTGAGTAGAAGTTACCCCAAATATCCTATGGCCACAGGCTATTGAAGATGTCCTTTTCTCAGCTCTCATGTTTTCATTCAAAACTAGACTCATTATGTGGATATGATTGCTTCCAAGAAACAAGGAGAGATAGGTATTTCACTAAATCATTAAATATCTCCACAATACTGAGGGCAGGTTTGATTACACCAGCTGTCAGTAATGCCAACTGGTTTTTGAACATATATACCCTACACACTATGACTGATGCCAATTTTTGTAACTTATGCTAATAGTACCAAGGGACTTACTTACAGAGCTTTATTCAATCAGACTTTATTTACCCATTGTCCCAGCTTTCCTGGCTGACATTGGCAGACATGTGAAGATGTGTTTGACTCAATCCACGTTGCCTCCACGCCATGCTTGCCTCCACTTGTGGAGGCTCCTTCTTTTATCTCCAGGCAACTGGATATTGAGCTAGGGTCCTGCTCACAGGCTCTGTGTACCCCTGTGTATTAAAACTGACTGTTTCCTACAATTAAAAATGAAGAGTTGTTGCCAGCCTTTAAAAAGACTAGCTGAAGCCCTTGGGGATACAATAAATGGTCTTCCCTTTCACAACACTCAGCCATTTACACTATTTCCTGGTTGAGATTCAAGATGACTGCCTATGGCTTAGACAGCATCAGCATTTGCAGCTCTAATGGTGTTACACCAACCTGTTCACCAGCTCCACTAGGTGCTCATGGATGCTTCTCCTTTTATCTCTAGGCAACCAGATATTGTCGATCCATGGCAGCGGAGAAGGCTAGGAATTTCTGCATCAGACATTTCAACACCTGGTTGGAGAGTTGGTGCAGAGAAAATGGTTTTGACTCCACTGGGGACTGGGGACCCACCTAGAGCAATGTGGGCCTGTACAAGGGTGGTGGCCTTCATCCGTCCAGGGAGGGCATGGTGATCCTCAATGAATGGTATAAATGCTTCTTTGGAAAGCATTTAAACTAGCCAAGGGTGGGGCAGATGGGAGACAGGAGACTCAAGCAGCCCACCCCAACAGGTTAGAGAAGCCAGCAGGGAAGATCAGAAGGATAGGTTGTTGACAGATATACCTAAACTCATTATGAGGTGTATGGTAGAGGAAGGGAGGCAGCAAAAGGAAAAAAAAATGGAGTTTGAAAGAGGGGGACTAGAAAGCAAAAGCGGGAATAAATGGTGGACAGGCAGTGAAACATGAAAAGCCATGTATACAAATGCCCACAGTCTGGGAAATAAAATCCCAGATCTGGTTGCCTTGATGGCAGAGGCTAACCTGGACATAGTGGCAATTATTTAGATGTGGTACACTGGAAACCATGACTGGTAGGTAAGTGTACCAGGTTATGCTTTATTCAGGAGGGATAGGGAGGGTAAAAAGGGGGGTTAGCCCCTTATGTCAGGGAAGGTATTAAAGCAATGGCAGTACAGGGTAGGCATGGGGAAGCTGAGGCACTGCCAGTCACTTTTGAGTCAGGCAATGACACAGCAATTTGCACAGGAGTGATCTACAGGCCTCCAGTACAGGGGGAGGAGGTGGATAGGGTACTAGTCGAAGAAATACACAGTGTGTCAGCAAAAGAGGAGGTACTGCTGCTAGGTGATTTTAATATCCCAGATGTGGACTGGACCATCCTGGTGGCTACCTCAGTCAGGAGCCGAGACACCATGGAATCCTTGCAGGGGGCAGGCCTCAGGCAGTGCTAGAACTCACCAGGGACAAGGCATTCCTGGACCTAGTACTGACCAATGGAGACAGAATCATGGATGTCTGGGTGGATGGTTACCTAGGGTCCAGTGACCAACACATAGTGTGGTTTAATATTTCATTTTCATATTATTTATTTTACCAGGAAAAACTCCATTGAGCAAGCTCATTTGCAATAGGTACAGTGCTGCAGCTGAGCCACACAAAGGCGAGGTTCTTGGATTTCAGGAGTGCGGACTTTACTAGGATGGGAATATGTATCAAAGAAGCCAAAGCGAGGAAGGATGCAGGGGGGGTTGAGAAACATTGGGCACAGCTTAATGGAGACAAAGTGGAAGAGACAAATTGGTACATCAGGCTGAGAAACAAGGATAAAAGAAGAAATAAAGCACTATGGTTCTCAAAGGAGGTGGCAGAGAAAATAAGTGCAAAAAAGGTGGCTTTCAGAAAATACAATGAGGCACAGAAGGAAGATGATAGGGTGGTGTACCTAAACAGACAGAGGGAAGCAGGGAAAGCAGTTAGGAGTGCAAAGGCACAAACAGAGGAATGATTAGCACAGATGGTAAAGAAAGGGGACATGACATGACGGGTCAGAGCGGCAAAAAAATGTATACTGTAAAAACTTTCTTTATTGTTCCTCTGGTAATCTCAGGAAGTTTTGGTCCCATGTGAAGTCCTTTCTCGGTACAACTCAGTCACATAACACAAATTATATGATAATTAATGGAGCACATTGTAATGACTCTAGTACAATAGCAAACCCCTTTAATCATATGTTCTCAGACCTGAACTCCTATACCTCCTCCTTTGCCTCTCCACCTCCAAACCCCCATCCCTACCCCACTGCTTCCTGTACTACCACAGCACCACCACCCTTTCTCTTTAAAAAAATATCAAAGCTTGAAGTCCTCAAACTTCTGAAATCTATGTCTGAACATACCAGCATTGGATCAGATTCTCTTGAACCTCGTCTCTTAAAGCTGGCTGCCCCAATGAATGCAGCCCCCTCGCAAAAATTTTTACTATGTCCCTCTCCTCTGGCAGAGTCCCAGACATCTGGAAAATTGCTTGTATAATGCCAGTTTTCAAAAGAGGTGATACAAAGGATATCACAAACTACAGGCCAATTGCAATCTTATCTGCATTAAGTAAAATCCTGGAAAACTAGTGGCCATGCAAACTATTGAATACTAGACAATGCACAAC
Organism: Neoceratodus forsteri; assembly: GCA_016271365.2. Lineage (NCBI taxonomy): Eukaryota > Metazoa > Chordata > Ceratodontiformes > Ceratodontidae > Neoceratodus > Neoceratodus forsteri. The sequence goes on along the minus strand of CM057450.1, from coordinate 1,459,076,545 downwards.
TTCCTATCTGATTCTCAGCATGGCTTTCATAAAGGCCATAGTACCTCTACTGCCCTTTTAACATTTACTACAGATACACTGCTAGCTATGGACGCTGGACTCCTAACTGGAGCTGTTTTCATAGACCTCACAAAAGCTTTTGACCTTGTAAACCACTCCCTGCTTCTTTCTGGTCATGGGTTTCTCACCCCAAGTGGTTAACTTGTTTGGCAGCTATCTGTCCAATAGAACACAGCAGGTTAAATACAACTCCATTCTGTCGGATAGTGCTTCTATTATTGTTGGTGTTCCCCAGGGATCTATCTGGGTCCCCTTCTCTTCTCACTCTTCATTAATAACATTGCCTCCGATCTTCACTCTTGCTCCTCTCTTCTGTATGCAGATGATCTGGTACTTTACATTAGCTCCAACAGTCTTGAGCACATAAATAAATGCCTCTCCACTGCATTCACAAATGTGCAAAACTGATAAACAGCCCACAAGTTCACACTTCTTTTTTGTTATACTTTTTCTCCCCTGGCAACCCCTCTGCCTACCTTATCCATGTCCAGGCATCCTCCAGGGATTTCCAGCCACCGTCTTAAGCATTCCTCAGCTCAGTCCGTAGCATACTCCTGCAACTTACTCCCTGCGGCGGGGAGGTGGACAGCCACCCGACACTCATCCACACAGTCCGGATCCAGTGCCACATACCTTGCCCAAGCAAATTCCCCAAGAAGATGGCTATCATGCCGCCATGACTGGTGCCCATTTTCCCGTTTTCTCCCCTTGTGCGTGGAATGCAAAGATGCCAATGGACAGGTGCGCGCGCACTACCACATGCACTCCTTCCCGGTGCCGACCACAGCAGATCCCCCATTGTCTGCCAGTGCCCTGCATCACCCTCAACTGTCGCTAGAGGCCACTAAGGCACCGAGGCAGCATACCCCCCCTCCCCGGAGGTGAAGAGCAGTCCAATGGACGCTCAGTCTGTCTCCTCCCCTGCCAACCCCTGACCACCCAGGCTAGTTCCCGAACCCAGGTCATCGGTGTGGTGCAAGGTGTGGTGTCCAGTGCCTCAACCCTCAGCACCACTGGACCGGCCTCACAAGTTCATACTTAATATAAATAAAAAACAAGTCATGCATTTTGGGTCTGTCCCCTGGCTATGGTCCTGCAATGATACGTTGACAGTGAGTGCCTCAGATGGTCCTCCTCTTGATTGTGTCACATCTTTTAAGTACCTTGGCATTCTCTTGGACTAATCAGTGGATTTCAATCTCCATAGCCAGTCCACCTATAAAGCAGTTAATGGCAAATTAGGCATAGCCTATAAAACAAGATACAGGCTGACTCCCTCTGCCAGGTTAGCAGTTGCTCAGGGTATCCTGCTCCCTGCCCTTACTTATGGTACTCCCGCCTATGCTGCTGCACACAAAATCACTCTTCATAGATGGGCTGTAACTTATAACAACATCTGTTGGTATGTATCTTTGAAAAAAATACAAAATCACACATACCACCATAATGCAAAGCATGTATGTATCTTCGTCCCCCCCCCCGTCTTAAGCACCATTGCAAGCTTTACAGTGATTTAAGCTGGCTATCCCCCTCAGCCCTTAGGCACTATTCCCTCAGCTCTCTAATTGACTCAGTGATTAGGTCTTAAACTCCCACTGCCTTGGCCAAAATACTCATACCCCAATCCTCCCCCATGGATTGCACTCAGTGGAGAATTCCCTGCTCCAAATACCTAGGTGTAAAATGTCTAAAGGTTCTTGTGCCTTCTCCCACACTGCACCTCAAATGTGGAACTCCTTTCCCTCAGCAATACGTAATACCTGCTCCCGTGACAGCTTTAAAAAGCAACTGCAACATTTTCTATCTATATCAAACCCTTGCATAAGCCAGGACCCTCCATAGATCACATATAGATCTGCTGACCTTATTTCTCAGCATCCAGAGTTTTTCTCTTACCCTCAATCTATGTATCTTTTTTTGGTTATCCTGGTCCTTCCCTAGTCTGGTTGCTATGCTATTTGTTTTTCACCATAATTTCTCTGTTGCTACTTTGTCTCCTATTTCGTAACATGCCTACTGTAATCTGCACCAGCTGGAAGCTCCATTTTTGTCATGCAAATGTTTCTCTTTGTGATAAATATGACTGTGAGTTTTTGTATTTATGCATGTATCTACTGATAAGCCTTGTACTGTACATATCCAGTAATCTCTGCTTAGATGGTTTTCTGTCTTACTCTGATTGTTGTAACTCTACCCATGCCGTGCCTGAATATAGTCATTTTGTGGCTAGTGCACCCACCTGGTAAAAAAAAACCTAACTAAATAAACAAAAACTAAATAAGTAAAAATAAAAAAAATAGTAAAAGAAGGGAAGGCCAGGTGTGGGATTGTAAGGCTCAGAGGGGATGAAGGGTAGTGTGTGGTGGTAGACCTAGAAAAAGAATCAATACTGAATAAATATAGTAACCCCTCACTATAATAAATAACGTGGGGTCCATAATGAACGTTCATTATACCATATCATTCGTTAAAGTAAGGGACACCCCTATGATATTGTCTTTGACTTTTCGCGGTAATGCGGTAATGGTTTCTGAGCACAAATTTGAACAGTTTAATAACTGACACTTCCGACTGCATAAGCAGAGACAAAAAACCTTCTTTAGTGTTCTAAAACTAGTGAGAAATGCAGTTCTTATGGCTCAACTTAAAGTGACACTAAGCAGTCCCTCTAGACGAACAATGACAGTCAGCATAGCAGAAGAGAAATTGCCATGGCCCATCGTGCCACTGTCTCCCTGGATGCCTCTCTCTGTCTGCAGCAAACATAATTACCATCTCTTTCTCTCTCTCTTCCTTATTCTGGGACTTGCTCCTTGTTTTTTGTCAATGTAGAAAGGATTAGAATCCTAATCAGTGCATCTCAGCTGAGAGCTCCTATGGTAAATTTAGTTTACTGTTTCTTTTCAACACAGTCTGTCCTGCCTCCCTGCTGCACATTCACTGACGACACCACGAGTGAGTGAGCGGTGATTGACAGGCAGATGACATGGAAATGACCCATATTAAAGAAGTCAGATCAGGGTCTACCAGTGTTTCATTTAATTTCATTTTTATTTAGCCGGGTACACAGTGATTTACTGCTCCGAGGCATCACAGCTGTCCCCCCTCTCCGCTGCGGTGATTTGCAGGCAGATAACATGGAGATGATATGGATGGTCTAAAGGTATAGTACTGTATTTCACACACAACTGGTAGTTCTGGGTCTGGGTTTGGGAGGGTCGGGAGCCACGATGAACATTTGTTATACCTGATTGTTCAGTATAATGAGGTTCGTTATAGTGAGGGGTTATTGCACTTCTGTTCAGTATTCACTGAAGAGAGGGAGGGACAGGGACCACAACTAGGCTTCAGAAACAAATAGAGGGGAGTGAGGCGAACAACACTCACCTTTCAGAAGAGAGTCCTAGAGGAACTCACAAAACTAAGGGTGAACAAAGCAATGGGACCAGATGGTATACACCCTAGGATAGTAAAGTAACTACGGGTGGTGGTAGCAGCACTGCTGTCAGACCTGTTTAGTGAGTCACTCAGTACAAGAGTGGTTTCAGAGGACTGGAGGAGGGCACATGTAGTCCCTCTTCACAAGAGTGGAAGCAGGGAGGAAGCAGGAAACTATAGTCTGGTCAGCCTCACCTCAGTAGAGGGCAAGATTATGGAGGTGCTGCTTAAAGAAAGGATTGTGGAACACTTGGAATCCAGTGGAGCACAGGATCAAAGGCATCATGGATTCACAGCAGGAAGGTTATGTCAAACAAATCTGATAGACTTTTTTGACTGGGTGATGAAGGAGGTGGATCTGCAGGAGCGGTGGATGTCGCCTACCTCAATTTCAGGAAGTCCTTTGACACTGTTCCACATAAAAGACTGACTAACAAGTTGGGTAGCTTGAGTGTGGACCACAAGGTGGGAAACTAGGTTAGAAACTGGTTGAGGGGCAGAAAGCAGAAGGTGGTGGTATATGGGATCAAATCCAAGGAAAGGGGGTGACCAGTGGGGTGCCTCAAGGATCAGTCCTGGGGCCAGTCCTTTTTAATGTCTTCATTAGTGACATTGCTGAGGGGCTGAAAGAGAAGGTTTGCCTATTTGCAGATGACACCAAGATCTGCAACAGGGTAGACATCCCAGATGGGGTTGAGAAAATGAGGAGGGACCTAGGAAAGCTGGAAAAAATTGTTCAAAGTGCAGCCACTAAAATTTAATGCTGAAAAGTGCAAAATCATGCACCTGGGTTGCAGAAACCCTGCAGAGAGTTACAGGATTGGGGGGGTTACTGATGGTCACCAGGGAAGAAAGGGATTTAGGGATATCATCTCAAATGATCTAAAGGTGTCCAAACAGTGTTCAAAGGCTGTGGGAAGGGCCAGTGGCATGTTGGGGTGCATAGGAAGGGGTATCAGTAGCAGAGAAAGGAAGGTGGTGATACCACTGTACAAAACACTGGTGAGATCTCACCTGGAGTATGGTGTACAGTTCTGGAGGTCGCATCATCATAAGGAAATAGACAAGGTGGAGGTGGTTCAGAGAAGGGCGACTAAGATGGTGCAAGGCTTACACCTCAAGGCATATGAGGAGAGATTAAAAGATCTCAATAGGTACACACTGGAAGAGAGGCGGGGAACTTGGAAATATGATAGAAACCTTCAAGTATCTTAAGGGCATAAACAAAGTGCAATTGGGTGACTTCTTGCAGTATAGGAGATGTACAAGGATGAGGGGGCACAATATGAGATTGGAGGGGGGCAGGATAAAGGGGAATGTGAGGACTTTTTTTTCATGGAATGAGTGGTGGATGCATGGAATAGCCTACCATAGGAAGTGGTGGGAGCTAGCACAGTTGGGGGGGGGATTCAAACATGCATGGGATAGGCAAAGGGAGCCCTAGAGGTGGGAATGACAGACTAATGTCAATGACCAAGTAGGGCAGTGGGCCACTGATGCAGGTAAGGAATACAAGCAGACTGGATGGGCCCAGTGGTCCTTATTGCTGTCAGTTTCTATGTTTCTGTGTTTCTATGTTGAGCTAGGGTCCTGCTCATAGCCTCTGTGCACCCCGATATTAAAACTTACTGTTTCTTGCAGTTAAAAATGAAAGGTTGTTGCCAGCTTTTAAGAAGACAAGTGGAAACCCCCGAGGATATAACAAACAGTCTCCCCTTTCACAGCACTGTGGTATTTCAACCATGCATGTGTGCAGTGCCAACTGCTCCTAGTATTGCAGGAGATGGAGGGTAGGTGCAGAGATTTCCCCAGGACCAGAGTGTAAGTCAAATCCTCTAACTAAGTAGAAAGGTAGAGAACTTTTTTAACTAAACAGCGACCCTAATATGATTGTTTAAATTACCAGATGAAAAAGAGGGTTGCAGAAACTCCGGAGAAGTTAATAAAATGGAGAGAGCAACAGCACCTTCCAGAATGGCAAAGTGCATTACTTTTTAGGTACAGTATGGCCACACTTGTTCTTTTATCATATTAAAATGACACAGAAACTACAAGAACATATTACAGTATTGTTGTTGCACTTCTATTTAGATGTCCAGAGATTCCTGGATATGAGTGCAAAGTGAAGTGAACAGAATTTTGAAACTGAGTATATAAGGTAAAACAGAGTAAGGATTTATTGAAAGAGGAATATTCTAGTTCTATAATGGAAACATAGGGAGTCTGCTAGGGAGACTGTGTTTTTAGTTTCTAGTTTCTCTCACTTCTATCACTTTTACTTCCCATTTGTTGTGTTTATTTATTTGTTCTTTTACATTTTTATTCTGCTAAGGGGTGCTAGCTGCACATTCGAGCAGACTTGATAGACCTCTAGGCCTTTATCTGCTGGCAAATTTCGTATGTTCGTATGCTGTAAATTTGTATTGTTTTTAGTTAGTGGTGAGGTTCAGGTGGGGAGTGTCAGTGAGGGGAAATAGTGAGTCAGAGGCAGGAGTTAGCTTTATCATTGTTAGTAAGGACTCAATCTGTGAGGAGAAGTGACTGGGTGATTCTTTTACTGAGTTGGCAAGAAACATAGAAACGTAGAAGTTGACGGCAGATAAGGACCGCAAGGCCCATCCAGTCTGCCCATTTCTTTTGCTACCTTATAAATGTGCCATCGGCCTTTGCTCTGTCAGTGGCCTATCTATTCTTACTCATTTGTATTGCTCCCTTATGCCTATCCCATGCCTGTTTGAAGCCCTGCACTGTATTCATAGCCACCACTTCTTGAGGTAGGCCATTCCATGCATCCACCACCTTTTCTGTGAAAAGGATTTCTCACATTCCCCTTAATCGGCCCCTCTAATCTCATGCTGTGTCCTCTTGTCCTGCTATTTTTCTTGTATTTAAACATGTTAGACTCTTTCACCTTGTTAATGCCCTTAAGGTGTTTGAATGCCTCGGTCATATCACCTCTCTCCCTCCTTTGCTCAAGGGTATACATATTGAGCTCTGTTAATCTGTCCTCATATGTCTTCTGATGCAGTCCCTGTACCATTTTGGTTGCCCTTCTCTAGACTGCCTCAATTTGGTTAATGTCCTTGTGAAGGTGTGGCCTCCAATACTGCACGCAGTACTCCAGATGGGGCCTAACCAGTGTCTTGTAAAGAGGGATTATTTCCTCCCTCTTATGACTTGTGATACCCCTACTAATACACCCCAACACCCCCTAGCATTACCTACTGCTTTAGAGGTCTGCTTGATGATTTCAGGTCATCAGTGATGATGATGCCCAAGTCTCTTTCTTCCTTTGTGACTGCTAGCAACTCCCTCCCAGCCTATAGGTGGCTTCAGGGTTTCTCTTCCTATGTGCATGATCTGCACTTCTTTGCATTAAATCCCAGTTGCCACTCTTCTGACCATTTTGCTAGTTTATCCAGATCTCTTCTCATTCTGCCCACCCCATCTGGATCATCACTCTGTTGCAGATCTTGGTGTCATCTGCAAACAGACAAGCCTTACCTTCTAGTCCATCTGCAAGGTCACTAATGAAGATGTTGAAGAGGACTGGCCCTAGGACTGATCCCTGAGGTACCCCACTTGTGACTTGCATCTCTTCTGACTGTATACCATTTACCACAACTCTCTGTTTTCTGCCCGTCAACCAGTTTGCCACCCAGTTGACCAACTTCTGACCCACCCCGAGCCTACGCAGCTTATTTATCAATCTTCTATGTGGAACAGTGTCAAAAGCTTTACTGAAGTCAAGGTAGGTGACATCAACTGCTCCCCCTTGGTCCACCACTCTGGTTACCCAAAGAAATCTATGAGATTAGTTTGACAGGAACTTCCTTTTGTAAACCTATGCTGTCTTGGATCCTGTGCCCCTATGGATTCCAGGTGTTGCACTATCCTTTCCTTAAGGAGGAGCAAGGATTCTGGAGGTGCCGGCAGTGCTGCCTGTTGTTGGAACCAGACTAGAGGTATCTGGAGTTCAGGCCAATGGAGAAGTGGAGGTGAGGTGTTGGCCAGTTTTGACACTGGGCAGCGGGAATTAGCTGGAGGACTGAGTGGAAAGTTCTGACAGACTGCCTTCTGTCTAGTGTACTCCAGGAAGATTCCTGGGGGAAAGAAGAGAGCCTGATCAGCTGTGGCTTGTGGCAGTACTTGTCTTGGAGTCAGAGCCATAGAAGAGGATTGTCAGACTTGATAAGCCCTACAGGGTATAGGAGTTATTTTGTGGGGGATCCATGGAGTGAGCAAGGAGGTGAACACAAGGCTGTGAGAAGGCCTTGGATGTGATCTTGAACTGGGACTTCTTGGGCCAGTTTGAGCTGCACTCTTTATTTCATCTCCTGCTGAGCTGAACGGGTGGAGCAATTCTGAAGTTTCTGAGGTTTGGCCTGAAGCATGAGGTGACCACGGGGCCATGAGACGGCCGGTTGTGTGACCGGGAATTGGGACTGCCATGGTTGCTGCAGATTGGGGGGTGAGGTGAGAGACCCTGTACCAGTATATCTGGAACTGTGCCCCCGGCGCTGCTTTTCCCCCTGGGGACCGACACCTTGAGGTCTGTTAAGGATCTTTTCTGCCTAGTGACTGGATTCCTGAATGTAGAGTCCTTTTGTTGGACCTAAATCTGTATATGAACTTTGGTTGCCGCACCTTGAACTCTGGACTCCTTTTAATTGTTGTAAATTTTTTTGGGTGTGATATTAGATATTGGTTAAGAGATTGAGGGTAGGGGGAGGATTGTTAGTTTGTGGATTTATAAGGTGAAGTTGGAATGAGTGAGTGGGTGGGTGGCTGTGTGAGTGGTGTGTGTGAAAGGGTTATTGGGGTGGATTTGGGGTTTTAATTTGAATGTATTATTTAGTGAGTAGTAGATTTATTGAAGAGAGTTTGTAGTGTATTTTTTTTGTGCAGACCCCTGGGCTTTGTTATTCCTCATCACTCCTGAAGGGCTTGCGGCCCGCCCCTTTTGGCCACAGTCCAGCAGCTGTGTAGGAAGTTGAGAATTGTGAGGAGGGGTGGAAGGGGGGATTTAAAGAGAATGGGATCAGAGGAAGACTGATTCTGTTGGTGTGGACCAGGAGACACCCTCGGACAGGAAGGCAGATGGGACGGGGTCCACCATGCTTTGTCTCTCTGACCATTGAAACTTTTGGACCGAGGGGACAGGTAGCTGAGGGATCAGCCTCCACCATTCTTCCTCTTCTGGCAGTGTTGTACAATGCCAGGTCAATGGAGAACAATACCACCATAACTGCTGGTCTGGTGGTGTCGGTTGTCCTGGTGTGAATTACAGAGATCTGACTGGGGGATGCCTCCAGCCTTGTGTTGGAGGCATCTGTCCTGGCCATTTTTTCTGTGGTTCAGTGCCCAAGGAAGGATCACAGGGGAGGGGGGTTGGCCATTTGTTTTAGGTTGGAGCTGGGTCTGAAGGAGCACCCAGTGAGGGACACCCAGTCTTTTGAGTGCGTGGTGGTGTGTGGGGGTCCTGGGATGGATTTCAGGGTTCTCCTTTTCTACCGTCCACCTGGTTGGAACAGGAGTTTCCTACAGGAAGTGATGGCCTTTGACTCTGAGAGGGTGTCGGAATCACTGAGATGGCTTGTTCTTGGCAATTTCAACACCTGGGTGGATGACAAGGCTTTGTCTGGTGCCAGAGACTTCCTGTATAACATAGAGGCCCTTGGATTAAGTCTTGAAACCACAGCCAGGACCCACTACCCTGGACATGCACTTGACCTGGTGTTCTCTCTGGGGCTTGAGATTGACACTCTTGAGACTGATTCGCTTGTTTGGTCAGATCACTGCTCCATCAGGTACAGCTTCAGAGCCCCCCCCCATTGTCTCTTCCCCAGTGGAAATCGTACAGTTCAATCTGGAGTTCACTGATGACATCTTGCTTCATATTTCTACTTGGAAATATTCCCTCCCTGCAGCATTTGAAATCATCTCACAGTTCAGCACCTTCTCTGGTTACAATCTAAACAAGCACAAAACTACCCTGTATGCTCTTTCCCCAGGATGTATGAAAGTGGATATCCAAGGGATGGAGGTTCAATGGAAGCCAAATGCCCTTACATATTTAGGCATCAAACTCAGCCTGGACCTCACTAGGCTGAGGGCCTTGAACTTATACCCCTTAATTAAGCTGTTGGAAGATGACCTACCATACTCAGATGGCAGCAGTTGCCCTTGTCGCTGTGGGGTAGGGCCAACCCATTGAAAATGACAGTTTTGCCAAGGCTGCTTTATCCCCTATCTATGCTTAACATTTTCCTCCCTGAGAAATGGTTTACTCACCTGCACTCCTTGTGTTCAGCCTTTTTATGTTTGAGGAAATCCCTTAGGAGGTCATATGCCAAACTATGTAGGCCCTGTTCTCGTGGTGGACTTCAACTCCCAGATATATATCTCTACTATTTTGAACTCCACTCAACTAAATATTTTTGGTGGGGCTTGTCACAACATAGCGACAGATCGCCTCCTGGCTAGTTCTCAATTGAAAAGGCTCTGGTGAAGAGACATAAAATTTTGCTTCCTTCCTTGTTATACATTCCCAAAAAGAATATTCCTAGGGATTTAAGGGATACTCCACTTGGATGGGACATTGGGTCTCACTTACAACTATGTAAAACCCTCTCATTATCACCCTTAAAAGACATACAGTATCTCAGCCTCTATTTGGAAACCCTAATATTCACATTTTCAAAGCTCCATTATCACCCTCCTATTTGAGTGGATTGGGGAGGGTCTCCATCTCTGAGTTATGGCAGGGAACAACCCCCTTCCCATTCCCGAACTTATGGCTAAATTCTCTATTAGCCCCAAGGATTATTTTAAAGTTTTGCAAATTAAACACTGTCTTAAGTAATCCTTAGGGCCACCATGCTGGGGTATCTCCACAGGTTCTGTTTTACAGCAACTAATTACTTTATTCATTAAAGACAGACCAATCTCTTGCATATATCAAGAATTATGCCAAAGTTTGGGGATTCACCTTTCACCTGACTCATATTGCGAGAAACTTTGGTCTAATATTTACCATTATGTTAAATGAGACAGACTCAGGTTATTCCAATTTAATACCTTACAGGAATTGTATTTTTCTCCATTTAAAATTATACAGGATGGGTAAGGCTTCATCACCTATATGAGAATCCTGTGGCTTGGAGGATGGTACCCTTTACCACAAGCTATGGAGCTGTCCCAAGGTCAGATCTTTCTGGTCCCTTATTTTGAGTAGATTATCTCCTATTGCTGATTTCTCTAACTTTTCAAGGGCAGAGGTTTGCCTCCTGGGAGAGTACTCTTCCATCCTCCAATCCAGATCCAGATTTCATATGGCTTTGATACCATCGGTAACTAAACTAGTGATACCAAGGCACTGGAAAGGTGATTGGACTCCTTCATTTACAGAATGACTCCAGAAATTTCTAAATGCTCTAGCCACAGAACACATGGTAGCCTTATCCAGCCATACATGGAATAGGTTTTAGGATTGATGGTCTGTCTTTCATTTAAATATTTATAATGGTCTGTCTTTCATTTAAATATTTATAAGTGTTAAATTTTATGACACTAACAAAAGCAATTAGGCCCACCCCTCTATTGCATTTCCAGCTTATACAATAGGTGTAGGACCTTCTACAGATATTAACCACCTCCCCCTTTGGGTGGGGTCTAGCCTCAATACTTGCACGAAGGGCTAAGGGACAGATAGGGGGAGGTATGGAGGGAGTTTTTTTTTTTTTTTAGTTGTTTAACCAGGATTAGCATACTAAGCTGAAAGCTTTCTTACAGGTGCGACCTGGGAGCACAGGTTATTCCATGATAGTTTTTTTGTTTTCTTTAGCTTTCAGGTCTTCTTTTTTGTGTTATGTACCTGTTCCTCAATTGTTTATTCTTTTCTTGGAATTTACAGTGTGTTTTGTTCTGTGTATTGTTCTACTGAAATTGAATAAAGTTTACTAAATTGCAAAAAAAAAAGGAAATGGTACAATTTCGCCATTTAAAAGGGCTACTGATGGAGGGACTGTTGGTGGAACTGGACATTTTGACTGTGCTGGAGGCTTTAGTGAAGGGTCTGGAGGAGGCCATGGTGACCTACAGTAAGGCTGTCATGGGGCTTTGGACCTTCTGGCACAAGTCCATGTACACCCATTGGTTTCACATCTTGGCTCGTCTTGGTTTGATGGTGAGCTGAGAGTGCTGAAAACCAAGGGGCGGAGGTTAGAGAGGCATTGGAGGAGAACCAGGACCCAGGAGGACAGGCTGGTTCTAATGGCTCATTATGATGAGTATCAGAATGCAAGCACCCAAAAAAAGGCAGCTTTTATGTCCAGGATGATTCCATCTAGGAAGAACTGACCAGCTCAGCTCTTTCAGGTTTTGGGGTTTTGGACAAGCTTTTTCATCTGGCCTGTCTGGAACCTGTAACCTGTTACAGCATTTTCAGTTCATAAATATGAGGAGTTCACTCGGTTCTTCTCAGACAGTGTGTCCTCTGTTAGGGCTGGGATTTCTCCAGTTGGATTCTCATCGTCCGACATGGTTATGCCTCGGGGGGGGGGGGATGATGCATTTGGTCTCCCTGGGGAGAGTTCCAATTGATGATGATGGCAGAGGTCTGTGGGGTGATCTCAAGGCGGAGGTCTGTGGGGTGATCTTGAGGCTGAAATCAACCTTCTGCAGCCTGGACCTGGGCCCAATGTGATTACTTGTTATTTGTGTTGGAGCTCTGGGGCTAGCTTTTGCCGAGATTGTCGGGTGTCCTTAGCAATGGGGTTTTTCCCTGAGCCTCTTAAACAAGCTCTGGTGAAGCCCCTGTTGAAAACATCTTTGGACGACATCATGGCAGAATGCCTCACTCCTACCCTACTTGGGTAATGCTAAGAAGTGCAATTTTGTGTATACGTATCCCCAAAAATAGTAAAGTCAGATTTGTAGAATTAATTGTTCTTTTACTCTAGCTGTCCAGGAAAAATGAATTGATCTGCCTAGGGGATTTTAATGTAGACTGTCTCAGGGCCAATTCATCCTGGTTTGCTTCCACTATTAGCAAGGCTAACCTTACTTAACTTATCAAATCTCCCACTAGAATATCTCCTAACCATTTCAGTCACAGTCTTTCTGACTGGATACTCATGAACAGGAGGGACAGATTCTCTACACCTGGTGTTCTAGCAGACTTTATCAGTGATCACTGTCCAGGTTACTGTGTCTGGAATGCCTCTCTGCCCTCCTTCCTCCCAAAGCACTGTCCTTTTCCAACTTCTCCAACCTCGACTCAGCTGCTTTCCTACATGACTTACTACTTGTTGACTGGTCTCCCCTCTTTATTACCAATGACATAAAGTGCGCTACTGATTATTTTAATGAAACCTTATTCCACTTGCAGAAGAAGCATATTCCTCTCTACACGTGTAGTGTTAAGGGGAGAGCCACCAAATGGCTTAAGCTTCCTCTCCTGCAATTACTAAAGTGATGGGATAGATTATGGGCTATATGGAAATCCACTTCTCTCCCAGCTGACTTTGAAGCCTATCGAGCCCTGTGGAACATATGTCCATAAAGCCAAGAGCAACTACTACCATGACCTTCTTTGTGCATCCTCAACTAATCCAAAAAGATACCGGGCTCAAATTAATGAAATCTTAGGCAATAATAGACATCAAACCCCTAGTGAATTGAACATCAACAAAGTCAACTGTAACAATCCCTCCACTGTTGCCAATACCTTTAACTAACTATTCACCAAACTTCCCAATACCTCTTCACCTACTACCCTTGGCTCCCATGCTCCACCCTTGGCCCTGACTGAAGCCCCTCCCTCTCTTGTGCTAGCCCCTGTCTCATGTCAAAAGGTCCTAAAATTACTATGTGCCATCCTGCCCAATGGGTTTGCTGGGCTGGATGGTCTTGAGCCCAGGATACTATGACATGATGCCTCCATTCTCACTAGTCCAGTAACCAGACTTTTTAACCTTTCCATCTGCTCCTCTACAGTTTCTATGGTCTGGAAAACTGCTAGGACCATTCCTGTGTTCAAAAAGGGTGACCCAAAGAACTTAACCAACTATTGACCTATAGCGTTACTGCCAACTCTAAGCAAGCTACTCAGAAAATTAATCCATCACAAAATGCCAATGCACCTACTCAATTCCAATCTTCAAACTCCAATACAGCATGGTTTTAGGGTGGGCCATAGTACCATCACTGTGCTTACTCTTTTTATGAGTCATGTTAAGACCATCATAGACAAAGGCTTTCTGACTGGTGCAGTGTTTATTGAGCTCACCAAGGCATTTGATTTAGTTAACCACCTGCTGCTACTTGATAAACTTCTCAAGGTAGGTGCCTCCGATTCCACCCTATCTTGGATCAGAAACTATCTTGACGTATGCTCTCAAACTGTCTCCTTATCCAAAGTCTTCTCATCCCCTGCACCCATTTATTGCAGAGTCCCTCAAGGCTCTATACTTGGGCCCCTTCTCTTTTCCTTGTTTTTAAATGATTTACCCATTTCCTCACCCCCCTTCTGCAACATTATGTATGCGGATGATCTGGTTCTGTATGCTGCTGCTAGGTCTCTAGACACTCTCAACAATCTCCTATCTTCCACTTTTCAACAGATCCAGTCTTGGTTCACTGCTAACCACCAAATCCTAAACATTGCCAAGACCCAAGCATGTTATTCTGTGCCTCTAGAAAAGTCCATGCAGCATTCCCCAACTATCAAGTCTTATGTCTTAATGGGACCTCCATCTCGACAACAAACTCCTTCAAATACCTTGGGGTTAGGCTGGACCCCCCTCTAGACTTCTTGTCCCACATTAATGAGGTATGAAAATCTGTTAGCTCTAAGACTGGTGCTGCTTATAGAGTATGTCACTTCCTCACCCCTGCTACCAGGATCTGCACTGCCTGGGGTATCCTGCTCCCTGGTCTCACTTATGTTGCCCCTGTTCTTTCCCAGGTAAATGCTTGTGCACTCTGAAAGTGGGACACTATGTATAAAAATGTCTGCAAGTTTTCCCTATCGGTCCCTTGCCTTACCCAACATTGTCTGCTTTACTCTTCCCTGCACTGACTGCCCCCTAAGTACCTGCACTCATATTACTTGCGGGTTGTTTTATTGACTCCTTGACCAGAAATTCCTGCACTGACTCTTTGGGGGCTATGATCAACCCTGCAACTCACTCCTGCTCTCTCAGATCCTCTGCCTATCCCCAACTATCAGTCCCACTCTGCACTACTAGGACAGGTGAGCAGGTCTTCTCACAATTTGCTCTGAAATTCTGGAATTCCCTACCTCCCCACCTAAAAGGCTCCATATCTCACTCCTCCTTCAAGAATGCATTGTTCTCTCCCCTTTGTGCACTTGGGGTATGTAATTTCCCTTAATTTCTTTTGCTATGTTCAACATTGTTTCTCACCTGTCATGTCGAAGCAACTGTGAGTAGTTTTGTCTTTTTGTTATACATCCTTATGTGGATTGTTACTGACTTTGTACTGTTTCTCCCTCAAGGATACCTGATGTTGCTGTAAGAATTGTATGTTTCCTGCACCTCTTTGTAATCTCTGTGTCTTGTACTGTCCCGGGTCAGGCCTGAAAATAGGTAAGCTTTCATGTGTAATGCACTTACCCGGTAAACAAAAGCTAGTAAATAAATAAATTACCAACCTGTCTCAAACCTTCCCTTTCTAGTGAAGGCTCTTGAGAAGGTGGTTGTGGAGCAGCTTGTGAATCACTTCATGGACTTCCAGATTTACAAGCCACTCCAGTCCAGGTTTAGGGCTATGCACAGCACAGAGACCACATTAGTATGGGTGTTGAATGACCTGCTCAGGGTGAGGGATAGGGGAGAGTGATCTTTTCCCCTTCTCCTCAATCTATCATCAGCGTTTAACACTGTGGAACATGGGATGTTGTTGGACAGGCTGAGGGAGTATGTTGGATACACTGGCAAGGTCATCAGCTGGTTTGAGTCCTTCCTCCAGGGCAGGTCCCAGAGGGTGGTTCTGGGGAATTATTCTTCAAGCTTGATGGCCCTGTCCTGTGGAGTGCCCCAAGGTTCTGTCCTCTTCCCCAAAATTATTTGCAGTGTATATGCTGCCTCTGGGTGGGGTCATAAGACGGTATGGGCTGAGATTTCATTGCTATGCTGATGACACCCAGCTGTACCTGTCTTTCATACCAAGAAGATCAGATGCGGTCAACATGCTGAACAAGTGCTTGATTGAGATCCAGGAGTGGATGTCACTGAACTGGTTGGGATTCAACCTGGGGAAGGCTAAAGTACTGGTGGTTGAGCCAGACTGGGGGGGAGTGGGGGCCCCTGAAGAGGATTTGGGACTTTTTATTGGCTTGACTAAACTAGGGGCCTCCACCCATGTGAGAAATGTGGGTGTTTTTCTGGACAGCGAGCTGGCACTTGAGTCTCAGGTGTCCGTTGCCGTACAGAATGTTTTTTACCATCTGTGAAATATCACCCAAATTCATTCCCTTATCCCTCTGACAATCTGGTCACACTAGTACATGCATTTGTTACCTCAAGGCTCGACTACTGTAACGCACTGTACCTTGATGTCAGAGGGGATGCGATGCGGTGTCTGCAGCTGTTGCAGAATGCTGCAGTCCAGCTACTGACTGGCTTTTTGAGGTCCTGTCATATTATGTAAAACCATTTATTTTTTATTTTCCTCTTACCTTCAAGGAGGCAGTATAGTGCAGTGGTTTAAGGCTCTGAGCTGCAAACCTGGAGACCTGGGTTGAACCCCATAGTCCCCACTTACATTACTATGCAACCCTGAGCAAGTCACTTAACTTTCTTGTGCTCTCAGGTCGCACCTGGAATCAAGCTTCAGCTTAGTGTACCTCTCCTGGTTAAAAAACTGTAGCGGCTATATGTGTTTTCCCCTGATGTGATGTCATTTCCTGTACCTGTGATTTAGAAAATGGATGTCTGCAGCTATAAAGGGAGGGGCAACTGAATGGGTTATAATTCTGGCCCTAAAAGTGTTATGGTAGTAGTAGTAAAAAATGTATTTTTATACAGGAATAAAAACGTGTCATTTGGATAATATAATCCAGTTTTCAAGACAGCCCTGTACAAGCTCTCTAAGTTTCACGTAATATCAAGACAATGACAAACATTTAAATGCAAGAAACAAATACACAAAAGATCCATCCCTTAGCATTTATACACTATACTTAACAACTAAATGGCCTACATTATATGAAAAAGGTCAGATAACAAAAGGATCACTATTATACACATACACAGGTATAGACATAATACTTTTCTAGCCCCTCAATGAACCTTTTGGTAGTTTTCTCAGCTCGCAGTAAGGGAGGGAGTATATTCCGACATACTGATGCTTGTGACACCAGTGTTCTATCCCCAAACCTATTTTTTCACCTATCTGGATCAATTCTATTTTGATATATTGACCTAACTGAATGTTTCCTAAGGGCAGAATCCTTGTCTGCCAATAGCTTAGAAATATTGTGATTTAAATGAACTGTCCTGTATTTATAAATGAAAATTGACCAGTTGTTCTTAGAATCTAAGTCAAGGGGTAGCCAATTTAGCCTAGTTAACAAAATACAGTGATGAGTTCTGAAATTGTGGTGCATATGCAGTGAATATCTTGCCACCCTATAGTGTAATTTGTCTAATTTATTTAAAAGCTATTTAGTTGCAGACCTATAGATAAATTCTCCATACTTTAATACTGGAAGTATGAGCTGTTCTGCAATCAATTTCCTGTCCTGCAATTTCAGACAACTAGATGTCCTTTTCAAAGCTCCTAATTTTTTGTATGTTTTGGTAACAATGGTTTCAATATGGTCCTTAAAAATCAGCAAACAGTCAATATTTACTCCCAAGTAACAATCATTTTCTACTTGTTCTATTGGGATTTGATCTGCTGTTAAGCTCTGTACGTTCGAGACCAACTGATGTTTATTAGTACCAAAGTACATTAGTTTAGTCTTATTAACATTCATTTTTATTTGTGAACTGGTGAACCACTCCTGTACCCTGGTGAAGTCAGTCTGGAGTTTTCTCTGGAGATCCACTAAACCACACCCAGAAGCCACTGGGACCGTATCATCTGCATACATCCTTATGTCTGTATGCTGAATCATTGATGGTAATTCATTATTAAAGATCAAAAACAACAGGGGTCCTAAAATGGACCCCTGTGGAACTCCTCTCTGAACAGTCCGAGTGTTTGAAAGATGATGCTGTAGCTGTACCCGTTAGGATCTGTCGGTTAACTATGATATAAAGCAGGTCAGTGGATCCCCAGAGAAACTCAGGCCCACCAGTCTTTTAAATAAAATGGAGTGGTTCACCAGGTCAAACGCTTTTGATAAATCAATATATGTTGCTGCTGTATCCTTACCTTTATTCAAAGATGTGCATATCAAATCATTGAATTCAACCAAGGCAGATGTAGTTGAAAAACCCTTTTGAAAACCAAACTGGTATTCTGTAAGTAGATCATATTTTTCCATGTAGGCTCCCATTTTCTGGTTTACCAGTCTCTCCAAACATTTGAAGAGGATGGGTAAAATTGCAATGGGGCAGTAGTTGTTGGGGGATGTTTTATCACCAGCTTTATAGATAGGTACTATCTTACCAGTCTTCCAGAGAGTGAAATGTCCCCCCGTAGGCTCCAATTAAATATAGCTGAAATTGTATGTGCTATGTAAGGAGTAGCTATTTTTAAGAAGCGCCTCTCTAAATTATCTAAGCCTGCAGATTTATATGGATTTATTCTTAATAATTCTTTATTCACTTCTTGTAATGTTAATTTTTTTAAATCTGAAAGGGGGATGCTGGATCGAAAGATGTTCTTCGATCTCAATATTAGTTGTTGTTGGTGTATTGTCTAATAACCCTAAATCAGGGAGATCAATGAAGTAGTTATTCAAAATATTTGAAATCTCCCCTGGATCTTCAGTTATAACATCATTTACCCTCAAATTTATACTAGCTTGTCCCCCCCTTACCCTCCAGGGTTTGACAAGTTTTTTACGATTGTCCAAAATGTTTTGAGGTTAACATTGTGGTTTAGTTTACTATGATAATGTATTTTTGCCTTTTTTATTAATTTTCTACACTCATTTCTTTTACTTTTAATTAATTCCTAGTCAGAGGTCATTTTTGTCTTTTTAGCTTTTTTCCAAATTCTATTTTTAACTCTAATTGCTTTTAGCAGTTTATCAGTTATCCATGGGAATTTAGGCAGGGCACTAGATTTCTTTGTTATTCAGGGGGCATGTATATTACATATTCTTTGAAAAGTATCAGTAAAATATTTAATACTAAGATCCAATTCTGGTATTAATAAACACCTCTCCCATCTTTCCGATTTTATACTATTCAAGAAATGAGATTCTGAGAAATATCTCATACCTCGGGACCAAGTTTGTTTCAGATGTTCTCTAGACCCACCTTTAGGATGGGTAATAAGAACAGTCCAAACAAGATTGTGATCACTAAAATGAGGGGGCAAAATTCCTGAATCCTTTATTTGAAGAATTTGAGAGATAAAAATTAAATCTAAGGTAGATCCTTTTACTGTAGTGTCAGTGTACCTTGTAGGTGAATGAATCAATTGTGTAAGTCCCATTTCAAATGTAATTTCTTTTAGTTGTCTTCCTTTTACATTAGCCCAATCACAATTAAAATCCCCCATCAAAACGGTAGGTCTATTTTTTATATAATCCCCTATTTTATTTAAACCCCCCTCTATAATTTTCAAATGTGTCCTGGGGGGAGAATAAATCGCAGCTACTACTAGATTATAATGAACAACAGAGATAACTAGATAATCTATATTATCCTCACTTCCTGCCATCATTGTTTCGACATGCCCTAATGAGTTTTTAATAAAACACATCACCCTTCCCCCTTTACCTTTTCTATCTTGTCTGAAAGTCTGATATGCTGGCATACTCATTTCAGCTGTACTGATTTTATCATTGAGCCAGGTTTCACTTAGGCCCAGTATACATGGATTCTGAGAGTCTACAATGGTTGTCAGCAGATCAGACTTCTTAGATATGCTAAGGGGATTATCATGCAAAACAATTATTTCATTTAAAACATTAGGTCCATGATTCAACTCAATGTCACCCCCTAAAATCAATACCAAACAACATACATCTGTAAAACCTTCGGGTGATTTATTAAAATTTGGGAAAAAAACCCTTTAGTTTGTTACCTGCTTGCATATATTTGTTCCCGCAGTTTGAAAATGTGTTTCTTCTACTTAGAAACACATATCCATCTTGATGAAGGTGGATTGAAGTAGAAGAGGGCCAGATGGTTTTAGTTATTCCTAGGTCTGGTTCACTAAATATTGCACCTGCAAAGATCAAACCCAGGGTTAAATACCCTAACACATTTACTGTAAACATTTTCTAATAAAGGTTAACCCAGATATTCCAGGATATTTAATCCCACTCCACAGGCAGGCAAACACCACCTTAATACAAAGACTTTTGTGTGCTCCCTACCTGTAAAGTGAGAAAGAATATCCAAGGACTCTGTTCCATCAGTTTATTCGCCAGCAAACCCCCTTTTACTTGTGTTTTGGTTTATTTTTTTTCCTCCTTGGAGTGGTGCTCATGCCACTCACACGCTTGCATAGCGAGCAGTGCAAACTTTTAAATCTGCAAGCCCACCTCTGCAGCTCACACATTGGTTCCCCAATCAATCAGTCAATGTCCCGAACTTAGCTGCACTTTTCCCGTTTCTTGTAGATGTTGTTTCACGTCATCTGCTGCTGGGAAAAATTAAAATACTGTGGTAGTAGCTGCTGCAACACTCGAGAGGGGGTGATAGATGGCAAACGTTACCCTTAACTAGAAATGGAGACAAACAAGCAGCGCGGACTTTTAAATCTGCAAGCCCCACCCACTTATGAGTTTGGTCAATAGTTTTTGTACAGCAGACTTCCATTGGTAACAATATTGAATAATGTAATCCTACATGTTAGTTTCCCTTTAAGAAGAGTGGCAAATAAAGACAGTGAGATATCATACTTTATTTTCTTAAGCATAGTGTGGGTTGAGCCATGAGTGGGCTATACCGACGTGGAGCCTTTGCAAAAGAGTCTGTGACTCAAAGGTTTGTAATTCCAATTATATTCAATAAACAAAACAATAAACAATACCTGTTCTTGGGCTGTGGTTTTGGCCCAGGCATTTGTGAAAAAAAGGGAACTATTAAAGCAATGTGCAGGACTTTGTGCTGGGTCTAACTGGGAACCCGAATCATAAGATGATTAGAGGGCTTAATGTTGTGAACCTACTCAAAGAAGAACAGTCTCAAGGGTGAGAGCCTTGGACTGCTATTACTGTTGTTCTGGTGATTTTGCTGAATCTTTTGTTTTACCACTTTTTTCCTGAATTTGCTACTGCCCAGAGACACAATTTGAGATAACATTCCCTGTGAGAGAGGAGAATGCTTTAAACGTTCATAAGTTAAGGACCTGAATTGTGAACATTTTGTAAAGATTGCTCAGCACAGTATAGTCTTCCCTATCTGTATTTGAGTTTTATTGTTGGAAGGGTTTGGGTGGGAGGATAGGGAGCTTAATTGTTTAGAGATATTTGGGGGCTGGGGAGTGAGGGTGAATGTGAGTGTGAATGTGTGAGTGAATGCGGTGTGGTACAATAAGATTTTAGTTAATCTGGGAATAACTGTATTTCTTAATATTAGACCAGAAGTGTATTAGTTGTGTTATGTGTTGGTCAAGATCAGCTCCCCGGATCAGGTATTACTCCCCCTCCAGACTCCGTGATCTCCGACCATTTGAATGTCCTCCATTAACAGCTGAAGTTTATAGGCCTGTAGAGCCCTGGGAATATTTCATAAGGGGAGGAAACAGATCTGCAGAGTCTGGGGGTGGGAGTAGGGTGAAGGGGGTGGATTGGGGTGGTGGGGATGAGGAGCCAGTTTGGACAGGGCTTCCTCCAACATATGTGCTCGTTGGGCCTAACACAGGTTGTTTCCTCTGCAACCCATATTTACGGCCATTCCTTGGATCTCGTCTAGGACAAAATGGGTCTCAGAGAGGGTCCCTCTCTGCCTGGTTCCCATACCCAAGGGCTCAACAGTTAGTGGACAGGTCACTTGACCAGCCTCATCTACCTGTCTCTCTCAGGTTATGTTGTGCAATGCCAGATAAATTAAGAACAAGATGGCAATTATTGCTGATCTTGTTGGAACATCGAATCTGGCATGCATCACCAAGACCTGGCTGGATGAAAGTGCCGGTCCTGTCTTGAACTCGGCCATTCTGGCCAGGTACTCGGTAAAACACCACCCAAGAGTGGTTCCTGGGGGGGAGAGAGTGGCAATATGTTATAAATCAGACTTGAACCTCAAAGGATTCCTGGTGGGAACAGCAAGATGCTTCAAATGTGTGCTTCAAGGGTTTGCAGGTGTAGGTTGCATGATGCTTCACATCTACCGGTCTCCAGGGGATGGGAAGGAATTCCTGCAGAAAGTTGTGGACTTCATCACCAGTCTGGTGTTGGAGTCTCCCAGATGCATTATTCTGGGGGGTATGCACACCCGACAGCGACATTTCAACAGCAGGGTCCCCTACAGTGACAACAGCACCATGTGGCTGTAGGGTACCCGCTGAAACCCGGCACTGTCTGCCAGGGGTCCTGCACCGTTCCAAATCAGCTCCAACCTGGAGTTGAGAATCCTAAGTGGGGGTGTGTGGGGGATTCAACGTGCAAATCCCCCTGAAGAAAACACTTGTATTCCTAAGAAACCAGCAGCCGACTGCATAATGCGGTCGACCTGACAGTTTCGCTGTCTGGTCATTTGATAAAATTTTTGTCGATGACCAGTCATGGATCCATTCTGGGGGACTTCAATGTCTGGATTGATGATAAACTCTCACAATTTGGATGGGGCTTCCTCCAACGTATGTGCTCGTTGGGCCTAACACAGGTTGTTTCCTATGCAACCCATATTTACAGCCATTCCTTGGATCTTGTCTTCCTGCTGGGAAAGGAGGTCTTTAATCTTATGGTTGAGTCGGTTGCATGGTCAGACCACCATACTGTGGGGTTCTCATTTGAGGCCCCCCTTAATAGACCTCCTTTACGGAGATAGTCTGGTACTGTCCATTAAGGGGTGTTACCCCAAATGGTCTGATGGCGGTGCTGGACCTATCAGGTGGCATGAGTGCATGTGAGGAGCTGTGGGAATTGGTGGTGATCTATAATAGGGTCATGACCAAGGCCCTCGACTACATCACTCCTGTCTATGTTCAGCCTCTCTTCTTGCACCAGAGGTCCCCATGGTTTGATGGGACATGCAGGGAGATGAAGAGGAGAGGTCAAAGGTTGGAGTGGTGTTAGAGGAGGATCACCCTGGAGGCTGACAAGCTTATATTGATGGTCCATTATAGAGACTATCAATCAGTAATCTCCTGTAAGAAGGCAGAATTCCTGTTCGGGGCAATTGCTGTGGCAACTAACAGACCAGCTCAGCTCTTCCACACTGCTGAAAGGCTCTGCAATCCAGCCCATTTCCAGTATGGAGGAGCCTTTTCACAAGTAGAGTGTGATGAGTTTGATCCGGTCTTTGCTGATAATGTTGCCTCCATCAGGGCAGAAATCCAGGCAATGCCCTCTAATGGGCATTGTAGTGATGGGCTTGAGGTTGCAGGCACTCTGTCTGGTACAATTTCAACCGGATGGAGGTTGAGGATGTTGTGAAGATTTCCAGGGTTTGCGGCCAACTTGCTGTAGTTTAGACCCAGGTCGAATGTGCCTCCTAGTGGGATGTGTTAATATCATTGGCCTGGTCCTAGCCAGGATAGTTCAGAGTTCTTTAGTGACAGGGATTTTGTCCGAACCCCTGAAGGAGGTGGTAGTAAAACCATTCCTGAAAAATCCTTCACTGGACCCTGACTGCTTGGCTAACTACAGACCTGTCTCTAACCTGCCCTTTGAGGGTAAGATTATTGAGAAGATGGTGGCCACACAACAGGAGGCCCACTTAACAACTCACAGCATCTACAGTCCCCTCCAATCTGGTTTCAGGAAACAGCATAGTACCAAGACTACCCTTGTTCTGGTGCTGAATGATCTCCTGATGGTGAGGGATTGGAGAAGATGTAGCATCTTGATTCTCCTCAATCTCTTGGCAGCGTTTGACACCATGGACCATGGGATGCTGATGGAGCACCTGTAGATTTGTTGTGGACTGGCTGGTACAGTCCACAATTGATTTAAATCACTCCTCACTGGCAGGTTGCAGTGGGTGGTTTCAGGGATTCTTTTCCTCTGCACCAGTCTCCCTGTCATGTGGGGCACCACAGGGCTCTGTCCTATCCCCATAGTGTTTGCAGTGTACATGATGCCATTAGTAGTATGTAGTAGTAGTATAAAATGTTATTCAAAATTGCATGAATAGGATAGATGTTATATACTCCACTGAGCAGACGCTCATTTCAAAGGAGGTCCTTGTTTAAAATAAACAGCTGCAAATACACCAATACATAATAGAGATATAAATGGGACAGTACAATAAATATGAACCAGCACAATACATAACATTATCCTCCATGGTACAGGAACACAATCATCCATACTTAAGAGTTTTACACTGCATTTAAACAACAAACATTATGTATTTTATGCAATGATGATTTATAAATAATCCCTCAAATAAGTCCTTCAGTGCAACAAGTAGAGGAAGCCCCTGACTTGATTTTATACCACTGCTTTATACAGCCTAATTTGATTGACTGATTTGGTGCAGGGTGATAAGTAATGAGTTCCAAATTAGTGGCCCCCTATGCCAAACAGCAGATTTCCCCATATTTGAATTACATCTAAGAATGATATATTCCAAACCAGATGTTGACCTCAGATTAGGTTTTTATTTCCCTTGTAATAAATGAAGCTAATAAATACTGTGGTCATTTTTGTTCATATACTTAATACATAAAGATAAGGAAATGCCAGTCTCTATCATGCAGTCTCATCCACTGCACAGAGCTATAAAGTACACAGTGGTGGGTCTCTCTGTGTGCATCATGTATGAAATGTGCCATCCTATTATATATGACATCCAATCTGGCAAGTGAACCTGCTGAAGCCCCTGTGTAGAAAACGTCTCCATAGTCCAAAACTGGAAGTAGCATGCTATTAACTACCCTCAGTCTAATCTCAGGGGACAAATACTGCTTAAGTTTGTACAATAATCACAATTTGTTGCCCAAGTTTTTTAGGCAACATTATAAGATGATACGTGCTACGTTTTCGCTGTTATGCAGATGATACTCAGCTGTACCTGTCTTTTGCATCTGAGCAGCAGGAGCTGGTCTCAGTATTTACCATCTGCCTTGTTGAGATATAAGGCTGTATGAGGTCCAACTGGTTGAAGTTGAATCCAGACAAGACTCAGGCATTTGTGCTGGAACCTGGTCAAAGGGGGCTGAGGGAGCAATCTGAACAAATCTCCAGGCTTTGTCTAGGAGACTCACAATTGCTTACCTCAGATCGGGTGAGGAATCTTGGCATTGTGTTGAACAGTGCTCTGACACTTAAACAGCAGGTGTCAGTCATTGTCTGAACCTCATTTTACCATCTGAGGAACATCCCTAGAATTAAACACCTGTTTCCCCCTGGTGATCTGCCAGCACTGGTCCATGCGTTTGTGACTTCTCACCTTGATTACTGCAATGCCCTTTACCTTGGGCTGCCAGGGTTAGATCCATGCCACCTGCAGCTACTGCAGAATGTGGTGGCCAGGCTGTTGACTGTCTTATCTAGGTCATGTCATATTACTCCTGTTCTCTGCTATCTGCACTGGCTGCCAGTTTGGTGGTGGATCTCTTTCAAGGTCAGTTTGCTGACTTATAAGGCCCTGCATGGGCAGGACCCCAGCTGCCTCCAAGACCTCCTCCAACCCTACTGCCCTTCCCACCCCCTCCACCCCATGGACAAGGGATTGCTGGAGATTCTGGGAGTTTGTTTGTAGTCATCAAGAGCCCATACCTTTGCATATATATAGCTCCAACCTTCTGGAACTCTCTTCCATCCCGTATTTGAAACTTCTCCCTTGCTGGCCATTTTCTAATGGTTTCTCCTAGGGCTGCGTCAAAATTCTTCTCCTGTGTTGGAGGCCTGTGTACTATCCCTGTGAAAATAATGGCCCATGACCCTGCCTCTAGGCTGACCCAATGTACCTCTAGCCCTTTGCTGTCCCACTGTTGACTCTGTATCTCAGTGGCTCTTATACCCTCCATCACATATTAAATAACCCCTTTATCTTTCATCCCTGACCAGTGCTTCTGGGACACACTGTAGACTGAGATGACCACTTCCCATTTCTGGTTATCCGTGCACCATGATTCCATTATGGCCACCAAATCCAGGTCTACCTCCTTAATGGTTGCCTCAAGGTCAGGAATTTTGTTTCCCAGACTCCTTGCATTGGCACACATTACTCTCCATTCATGTCATCCCTCTCTTCCTTTAACTTGCCTCCCCTTCCTGCTTCCCACTCGGTATTTATTATTATTGGGCTCTATACACCATGCAAACCTGCCACATAAACTGGGCGTGTTGGCATAGCTATGTGAGAATTCCAAGGAGTGGGGTCATAAGGCATTCACCAAGGGGGCAAAAGCAAGTACGTGCCTGATCCCCCAGCCACGCAGACAGCAACATGTCATGGGTGGGCAGGGGGTGTGCCAGGGGTGTGCCTGCACTCTGTGCCATTCACAACAGTGTGGAGTGCTGGGCATGGGGGCACACCTTACACTGGGTAACACCCTACCACAAGGTATACGTGTCCCCCCCGCAGATGCCACTTCTGGACTGAGGCAGGAATGACAGGGCACAGTAGGCCCCATCAAAATGCTGCCCCAGCCTATGGGGCCTACGTGGAGGGCTGGGGGAAGCTGACTGGGCACCCACTGCCCCATACTGCCAGTGCACAGCATGCCATCTGCCACCATCTGTGCCCCATGGGTGTAAGGTATCCGGGCATCCCTTTGGATGCATGCCCAGTCTTTAGAACTGTCCTCCTTACACCTGCACACCAGGGGGGTGGAGTCACAGACAGGTATCCAGTGATAGTGAATGCCGGTATGGGTGCGCCTGTCCATGGTTGCATAGCTATGTGGTAGGGCTATGCACCTCTGGCACATATCCTCTGCACAATAATGCATAGCACCCATTATTTGATAACTGGTAAACTGGGTGTTTCTTAAATCACAAACTACTGTACAACATAAGTGCCTGTTTTCTGGGGTGACCTGAGAGCACTTAGAAGGTTAAGTGACTTGCTGAGAGTCACACAGTATGCAAGTGGAGGTTGTGGGAAGAAAACCCAGGTTCCTGGATGAAACAAGAACCAAGCTCATTTGCTGCTCACTACTCCGACTTGTAGGCTATATTACCAGCCAAAAGTTATAAAATGTTTATTTTCAAATTAGAAGTATCTATAAAACATATTATCTGAGTTTGATAAGATTTTTTGAGACAAAATTTGGCAGTGTCAATGGCTTAAACAGAATGAATAATGGACTTAATTTTACAAGTTGGACTGAACTATGGGGAATATCAAATAATGATTTGTTATAGAATTTTATAAAATGGGCAAAATAAAAATCAAATAATTTGATTGGCTGAAACAATCTTTCAGCTGTGTCCTTATCAGCTGGTAATATGCCAATCAGCACTATTAGAGACAAGCAAAACACAGCACACAGTAAACCAATGCATGCCACTGCTGTCCCACTACAGCTTGTCAGGCAGCAAGCGAGTGAACCACAAGAGCTGCACAGGGAGAGCAGTAGCACAGTGCATGTGTGAACAGTTATATTGTTCCCCCACCTCATAAACACCAAAAAGTACAGTGCCTTACTTTGTGTGCAGATTAAAAAACTTTTCTCAGAAGCAGCCGATCTGCAGGTCTCCTGCTGATTTACTACCACATAGTGCAGCAGTTTTGTTCCATCTTTGGTGAGTCCCCACACCACGGACCATCACTTTAACTGTGACCCAGAAGTGGATCCCTCAATAAAGTATGTGGGTGCCGGCATGAAACATTTGAAAGCACACCAGAGCAGAGCCCCAATCTTGCATTTAAAAACAAAGCAGACCAGAGCTCAGCTCCTCTGTTATAAGTTTACAGTCATTAACTGGAAAACCCAAGCCGCTCACTATGGAGACTTCTGAGGGACACGCATGCTCCCAAAAAAGCCAACGGCATGCACAAAATTACTTACAAAGCTCTCACAGTTTCACACTGTTTGCTAAACAGTAAAAGCAAGATCAATTTAAAAATAAAAGAAGAATAGTGACAAAAATAGAATGTCTCCATGCTGGGGGAGGGAGCTGAAGGAAGACAGGCATACAATCATATAAGAGGCTGTCTCAGTTTCTTAATTCACAAACTACAACATCAATTAAAAGGAAAAAAAAACTAATACAAAATAAAATAGTCTCTGTTTCAGTGCTGGTGGGGGTGGGGGGCTGAAACACTTAATAAAGTAAGAAAGTACTGTAACTGGGGAAGTTTCAGTTTTTAAACCCCTTTTTTGTTACAGTTTTCTTTTTTTTTAAATAATTACTTGGGGGGCCATTTTATAAGCACAATAAGACACTCAGAGGTGTAGGTGATGGCCTGATAAGAGCACTTCCCAGGTACTAAAGGTACTCTGCACAAGTGCCTCATGCCTCATAATGCACCTGGGGTGTGTTGTTATCAGGTCATTACCCACACCTTGTCATGTCTTTATGCTTGCATAGTGAAGGCCACACTGGTTTATAATCAGTATAGATATGATATAGGAGAATTATTATGAGACTTGAATATGTTTTTAACTGAATGTTGATTGGATTGCATATGAATAGATGGAGTGTACATATAGTTTAATGGTCAGTGAGATTTGTATTAACTTACCTCTGACAGTGGCTATGTGGAAAGAACACTATATATGAGTGTGAACTGGTGAGAGGTTTTCACATGGGTGATATTGCAGTAGTTTATTGCTCTGCTAAAACATGATGGTGTTACCTCAGCAAACTTATGGATTCTTTATTGAAATCAATGTTATAACTATTTTAATAGATAAGCAACACAGTGGGACTGATTAAGCGACTGTGATGAGTTGACCACTGCTGTAATATTGCAGATTTATTTTTGTTATAGTTTTCTGTGATGTTGTTTATTTTAATTAAGGGGAAGGATTAGTGTTTAACCAGGAGTAGCACACTAAGCTGAAGCTTGTTTCCAGATGCAACCTGGGAGCACAAGGAAGTTAAGTGACTTGCTCGGAATCACACAATATGCACCTAGGAAGCTGTGGGATTCAAACCCAGGCCTCCAGATCTGCAGCTCAGAGCCTTAACCCACTGAACTATACTGCCTCCCAATTAAAATTCTAAAACAGGACTGGAGATGAGGTGACAGAAAGATACTCCATTTTTTTAAAAAAGTAATACGGAGATGTGTATCCCACAGTCTGGGAAAGACTAGCTTGACAGGAAACCTAAAGTTACATTTCAAAAGGATGAAAGTTCCTGGTAAACTAATCAAAGGGAAACAGGGGTCACAAACTGTCAAGGATATGGGAGAAACTGTCCCCTGTCATAAACCTTTAAAATCAAAGAGAAAATGGGATTTAAGTGGGAGGTGTCAGAAAAGGTTACCACCAGTCTGTTTACATTTTATTAAGTGGCAGGAAGTTGGGCTGTGGAAGGAATATAAAAGCTACTAATATTGATTACCTTAAAAATTGGAAAGTGCAAAAGAGAGACCCCTGCTGGCCTAAAAAGCTAAGACCATCAGCTAACCACAAACTGAAGTACCAGGGTATACAAGGCAACTTGAAACAGGAGCTCAGAGCATTGCATTGCACACTCTTTCATGAGACACTCTCGTGCCACAACACAAGACAGCCAGACTGCGAAAAGAACTGCTGCTTAGAACACTTTTGCAGAAATGTCATTTATTTTATGGATTTCTGATTCCCCACAAACAAGGTAGAAACTAGACAGTTAAATTTCATAGTGCATTTTTGTATCTATATTTTTCTAACTTTGTTTTGTTATCTTGCAACCAAATTTCTGACTCCTTTGTTTGTAAGTCTTGTATGGTAATTATTTAAGTAGAAACAGGTATTAGTAAAAGCACTTGCTTTTAAAACACTGCCTGGAAGAGATTTAATTGTGTGTGTAAACTGTGGGAAGGTTTATTTTAAATCTGAGAC